>JARKNS010000002.1:31715000-33136000 GCA_029990575.1 Petunia axillaris subsp. axillaris
AGTACGATGGTGATGACTGAGATTGGTTCTGAAGATTTTTTCCTTGAGAAACTTTGATGATTGTAATTTTGAAAGTGTAAATGAGAAGTTAACGGATGCCTTTTATAGGAGTAAGGGTCATAATTGCCTCAGAAACTAGCGTGCAATCTCGAGTGTTTATGCGCGTGCACGTGGGCATGATGAGAAGTTGAACTGATAGGGGGTTTTCCAAAATGCACTGCATAGACGCAACCACATCTCTTTCCCGCTTAAAGTTTTCCACTCTCCGAGTTTTTGCGGAGACTTACTTGGAATGAGGGGGGACTATCTGTAGTGTGAAAATTGGAACAGACACATTGTTGTCAAGTGTCCGGATATGTGGAATGGTCAGAGTATTGTACTAGGACAACATGCCCTCAGACGACACGAAGATAATTCAATTGGACATAAGAATAGTTGATCCTTCGGGATGGAAGACAGACACCCAAGACTTCGGATGGAATTGGACGGACACTCGAGCAGATTATCACCACGCTTTAACTGATTCCACGGATCTCGGACCCAACCTTATCACCTCTTAACAGCATTATCCAACCATTGAGAGACGTGTTGAAATAGGGTTCTAGACCTATATATACTACATCTCCCCTCATTTGTACCCTTAGCTACTTTATATGCACAATACACTCACTATTTTGTCATTGAATTCTATTGTATCCATTGTTGCCGTTGTCATAGCTACTTTTTTTTTTGTCATCGCTGCCTGAATTGCTATTCTCTTCACGACTACATCATTAAAATTACTCTTTTCCTTTGTTTATATCATATTGTTATTTGATTATTGCCTAATTGCTATTTATTCAACTAAAACATGTTCATATTTATATTAATTAATTCTAAAATTTTGATATAAAAAGTTGTTTGTCCCTACAATTTATACATTTATTTGTTTAACCTACCTACCGAATTTAGGGCACACAAAGATGATGCCTCAACCATGAAGTGGAAAATGAAGATACACGCGCCAGGAGAGTGTTTGGGATACTGGTGTTTGAACCAAAAGCAAGAAACAACGGAGCTAAAAAGGTAGTCAATCTAGTTATAGTGAATGAAAAGAGAGAAGAAAAGCTTATTGCTAATAAAAAAGTAATCTTAGCTACTCATGAATCTCCTCATCTCACTCTTTAAAAAGGTTCATTTTAATCCCTTTTTTAAGTGATTATTTTATTTCTGGCTCTCCTATCTCTCTCTCCATTATCGTTTGAATAATACAATGACATACTATTGTTTGTTTGTTAGTGAATAACAATAAAGAAAACAAGGAAAAGGCGAAACCATTTCATTAATATCATTAAAAATTTAGGAAATATTGCAATAAGAAGAAGATGACACCAAAAGTAGGGCAGGTTTGTTTCTTTGCTCAGCTCACAGAGCATTTTCCAGAAATCTTTGCAACTGAAAGTACTTCACTTACTTATCTCCCTTTCTTCCATAAAATTCCCTAACCCACCCCTAACCTCCTCAACACACCCCACCCTAAAACTCAAGAAAAGTCATGCACTAAATTAATTCACATTTTGTATTTATATCAAATAATTAAATAATTGTACTGTATGTATTTTGCCTACATCACAATTCTCACTAATCATCTAAATATAAATTAAAAGATATGAGTTGCCACTTCCCATTATATTTTAACTACCAAAGTTAAAATAATTATTTCGTGTAAGAAGCAAGCAAGTCTTTACCCTCCTCTCATTGCCTCATAAAACCAAAATTCTCTCTGTTCTGTTTTCCCTGCAATCAATAATTATTTATTATGATATATAAAATGTTAAAGTTGATGTAATATTTTCCTACTTTTGTAATTATTTAGGAAAAAGAACAATTACTTAGTACAGTTTTTAGTTTATTTCTCATCAATTTAATAAAGTACAATGTCAATTAAGTGAGCATCTAAAGAAAAAGTGAAGTTCATACAAATACTCTATTATTAAAGTACTAATACTCCCTTCGTCACAATTTAAGTATTTTAGTTTGATTGGATAGGAAGTTTAAGAATTGTAAATAAAATTTTTCAGTCTTGTGATTCTAAAATCTAAATTAACGATATATATAATATACTAAAATATTTTTAAAATTTTATAATTTTAAACTTGTCATGTACTATATTTGACAATTAAATTGAAATGAATGGAGTATAAAAATAGTGGAGACTTTTCTTTCATCTATCTAAAAGTCTATGCTATGTCTTTTTTTAATCTTTTGTGCTTATGTCATAGTAATAGTAGTCGAGTAAAAAAGGTGGATATTTTTGGTCGACAGGAGAAGAAGGGGTAGGGGGTATTTATTGAGAAAAAAGAAGACGGTGTGTGCATGTGTTCCATTGCTTTTATCATCTTCATCATCATCTTTTCATAGAGAGAGAAACACAAAAAGACTTATATCTATAGAGAGAGAACTTGCAATAATTTTCACATCTTCAAGATTGCAACAATTCATTCATCAACAAAACAAACTCTTACTACAATTGTTTTGTTCAAGAGAGGTAGCCATGAGGGCGGGATTGAGTACAATTCAACAAACACTAACACCAGAAGCAGCAAGTGTATTAAACCATTCAATATCAGAAGCAAGTCGTCGTAACCATGGACAAACAACACCGTTACATGTGGCGGCAACTCTCTTATCATCACCTTCAGGTTTCCTACGACAAGCTTGTATTCGTTCACATCCAAATTCATCTCATCCATTACAGTGTCGTGCTTTAGAATTATGCTTCAGTGTTGCACTTGAAAGGTTACCTACAACAAATACAACACAAGGTGGTAGTGTTACAACAACAGAACCACCTATTTCTAATGCACTTATGGCTGCTTTAAAACGTGCACAAGCACATCAAAGAAGAGGCTGTCCTGAACAACAACAACAGCCTCTTTTAGCTGTTAAAGTTGAGTTGGAACAGTTGATTATTTCTATTCTTGATGATCCTAGTGTTAGTCGTGTTATGCGTGAGGCTAGTTTTTCTAGTCCTGCTGTTAAAGCTACAATTGAACAATCACTGACACAAACTTCAGTTCATCAGAATAATAGTAATAATAATGTTAGCTTGGTTAATTTTCCGTCCATGGGTGGCTCAAGGATACTCGCGAATACTACTAATTTGTCTACTCCTGTTTCAAGGAACATGTATTTGAATCCAAAGTTGCAGGGAGGGGGTGGGGGTGGGGGTATGGGAGGGGTAGGAGGAGGAGGGCAATTGGGTAATTTACAAAGGAGTGAAGAAGTGAAAAGGGTGTTAGAAATTTTGTTGAGAAGCAAGAAAAAGAATCCAGTTTTGGTAGGTGAAGGTGAACCAGAAAGTGTGGTGAAGGAGTTGTTTAGGAAGATTGAGAAAAAGGAATTGGGGGTAGCTGGTGAAGGGGTGTTGAAGAACTTACAAGTGGTTCAAATGGAGAAAGACTTTTTGTTAGATAAAGATCAAATAGTAAACAAGATTAAGGAATTAGGAGGGGTAATTGAGAGCAAGATTGGAAATGGAGGGGTGATTCTTGATTTGGGTGATTTGAAATGGCTAGTTGAACAACAGCAGCAGCCACCGATGATTTCGGAGATTGGGAAAGCAGCAGTGGCTGAAATGGGAATATTGTTAGCGCGTTTTCGAGAGGATCATAACAAGTTATGGTTGATTGGTACAGCAACGTGTGAGACATATTTGAGGTGTCAAGTTTATCACTCTACCATGGAAAATGATTGGGATCTTCAAGCTGTTCCTATTGCTTCAAGATCTCCTCATCCTGGAATATTTCCAAGGTAATTAATTCTATTTTTGGAAATGAATCTTGAATATTGATTGATCTGTTGGGAATATTGTGAGTCACTGAGTTGACAATTTCGGATAAAAGTTGAATCTTTGAATCTCTTGTCTGTGTAAAATCTAGCATAGATGCTCTTTCTGGAATTATTCTTTGCAAGTATAGTTTTTTCTGGTAGATAGATACAAGTTGATTTTCCTCCAGAATTGCTTGGGTTGGATTTTAGATTTGTGTATATGTTCTAAAGTTTGTTTCTGTCTATTGATTTGGTATTCCTTCGATTCTTTTAGGCTTGGAAATGAAAGAATTCTTGGAAGTTCCATGGAGCCTCTGAATCCATTGAAGAGCTTTACCGGCTCAGTGCCTGTATTATCGAGTCGTGGACCTGGGAATTTAAATCCAAGATTGAGGAAGTCATGTTGTCCCCAGTGCACAGAGAAGTTTGAACAGGAGTTGGCAAAACTTGTATCTGAATTTGCGAATCAATCTTCTGAAGATAAATCAGAATCTCCTCGACCTCAGTTGCCTCAGTGGTTGCAAAATGCTAAGCTAAATAATGATAGTAAAGTAACTGCTCTGTCACAGGTATGTTATACTTGACTAATGAAACTTAGAATGACTTGAATTGCATACGAGCCTATAAATTTACTGTCTTTTGATGTCTTTGCAGAGTAAGGATCAAGCTCTCTTGCAGCAGAAAACTCAAGAACTACAGAAGAAATGGAATGATACATGCTTGCAGCTTCATCCTAATTTCCAGCAGAATATTGGTCCTGAAAGAACAGTATCACCTGCTCTCTGTATGCCAGGCTTATATAATCCAAACCTGCTTTTACGTCAACCTTTACAGCCCAAGCTACAACCAAGCAAAAACCTGGGAGTGAGCCTGCAACTGAATACCACCCAAATGGCTAGCAAACCTCAGGAAAAGGCAGCTAGCCCTCCTGGCAGTCCTGTGAGGACTGACTTGGTTCTAGGGCCAAAACAAACTGAAACTACCCCGGAGAAAACTCTGGAAGATCAAGCAAAGGACTTCCTCAGCCGCATTTCTTCTGTGCCTCAGAACAAGTTCCTTGACAAATTTGCTAGTGCGCTAGATGCTGATACCTTTAAAAGGCTTCTCAAGGGTCTAATGGAGAAAGCATGGTGGCAGCAGGATGCAGCTTCTTCTGTGGCTTCTGCTGTATCAAGGTGCAGATTGGGCAATGGAAGACAGCGTGGTGGCGCACCAAAAGGTGACATATGGCTGTTATTCTCAGGTCCTGATAGATTCGCCAAGAGAAAAATGGCATCAGTTCTTGCTGAGCAGTTTTGTGGAAACAGTCCAATAATGATATGCCTTGGCTCACGACGAGATGATGAAGAGTCAGATTTAGGTTTCCGTGGAAAAACAGCTCTAGACCGTATCGCAGAGGCTGTTAGGAGGAATCCAGTTTCAGTTATTATGCTTGAGGATATAGATGAAGCAAATGTGCTAATTCGAGGGTCCATAAAAAGGGCCATGGACAGGGGTAAACTTACTGATTCACATGGCCGTGAGATTAGTCTTGGCAATGTTATCTTCATTCTTACTGGAAATTGGTCTACAATGAGCCCTGAGAGCTACAGAAATGAGTATTTGATGGAAGAAAAGAAACTGGTCTCACTAGCCAGTTCCAATTGGCAGTTAAGGTTGTCGCTTGGTGAAAAGAGTGCTAAGCGCAGAGCGAGTTGGTTGCATGATGAAGACAGGCCTACAAGACCTAGAAAAGAACTGAATTTGGGACTTGCTTTCGATCTTAATGAAGCAGCAGATGTTGAGGATTATAGAACTGATGGATCACACAATTCAAGTGATCTCACTGTTGATCATGAAGAAGAGCCTGGCCTTGAAAACAGGCGATTTGCAATTGCATCAGTTCCTCATGACCTTGTCAGTTCTGTGGATGATACCATACCGTTCAAGCTAATTGAATTTTCCTTTGCTCGACGTGAGATCAAGAAAACAATCAGCAAAAAATTCTCCATGGTGGTCGATGACAAGGTCTCAATTGAAGTGGAAGATGACATAGTAGACCGGATTCTTGGTGGATTATGGCGTGGTCAAACCAGCCTAGAACAGTGGGTTGAGAAAGTTTTAGGTCCAAGTTTCGATCAACTCCAGCCTCGTCTATCCACCTTGGATGAGAATGCTGTAGTTCGACTTCAGCTTGAACTGTATACAGCCTTGAAGGGCCAGAGCAATGGCGAATGTCTACCAAGCAAAGTTACGATAGTGGCAGATGGACAAGTGATGTCGACTACATCATAACAATGGTATTTTCCTCAAGGGTACATTTGTAAATAGGGCATCGGTGCAGCAAACAGGATAGTGAGGGGGTAAAGAAGCAAAAAGGTTTTTACCAAAAAGAGTGAGATGTTGATAGATTAAGAGAACCTTAAAAGGCTCTCACGCCCTTTTTTTTCCATATTTATTTTGTTTTTTTGTTTAAATAGTTTGGTGGTTATAGTAAAATCTTGTACTAGATACTATTAATTATTATGAAACATGATCAATAAGATGGAGGAATTCCTCCTCAGGAAATTCTCCATTTTCCTCTGTATACATTTCTTCATAGTAGTTTGAAGACTTCTGAGTATGTGTGGACAAATCTTGAAGGTATTATGCGTTAGGATGGTCAAAAAGATCTGATCATACCACAAGGATCAAATGACTTTCATAATTCATAACAAGATTTATAACTCAACCAAAAAGTAGCGTAGTCAACTACTTGAATTCACTTGACCTATACATTTATTTAACTTTACATTTTTATATTTCGAGTTGAAATTAAAATAATAGATCTGATGGTACAGTATACAGTTTTTTTGATTAATTTTGTCGAAAATTGTAATAACATATATCTGTGGACATATCTTCATTTGCAGTCATATATGGACATTGAAAATTAAAAGAAATAAAAACACAGCAGAAGGAGGAAAACAGATTATCTGATTAGTACTAGTCAAACGTGCTGGGAAAGATATGGTGTGTGCAGAAATCATACGGTCAAAAATGAACTTTTTGGATTGATGGTGTTTGGTGAAAGAAAAAAACTAAACTGAGGGCAAATATATTAATTAAATGAGAATGGAAGCACCTGCTTTGCAGATTCTGTATGCAAGACACGTTCTTGCATGTGTTACGTGTCGCGACCCCTCTAAAAAGCTGTAACGTTAGGAAACCCCCTTCTGCGAATTGAGGTGAATATATGTGGTCCATTCAGAAAATAAGAACAATAATGACTTGTTACTACGTGTGTGATAGCATTTCATTTCTCTCTCTTTCTATTTGGTTTCCCATTTACATCGTGAACGTATTAGGGTCCTAACTAGATTGAATTCACTTCAGTTAACATTCATTTTTGAAGAAGAGCTTCGGTCAAAAGTATTTTATATTTCTAAACGCTAAATGTCTATTTCATTACAATACTTGTGGTACTTCATTTCACTAGGCAAAGGTGTCTCGTGTGTGAACACATTTGCTTTCTCTAAGATTCTACTCATTATCACAATGACTATAAATCATTTCTTAACAAAAATATCAGATATAGTTCCAGAATCAGGGTTCTCGACTTCTCGTCCGTCTTTGTAATTTAGCTAAATTTCCAAGCTATAAGAACACATTTATAACACACTTGAAATCGAATGATAAGTTTTTTCTTCTTTTTTCTTTTAATTAATAGTACTATATTTAGAAAAATTCACAACCTAAAAGTTAGGAAAGTGCCTTTGAGCCATTCAAAAGACCAGTTGTCCCTTCGGATACAACAATGGCAAAGCTTTAACATCGTTATTTCTTGAGAGCTGTAAAGCGTCATATAAAGCTGATGTAAACATTTGAGTTTCAGTTAATTTACAATTGCAGAATTTCTTTAACTCTTTTGGACAGCATCTTGTATAATGCTACTTAGTTATAATGGACGTTAAAAATTTGCATTTGGACTGTACCGACCCTTGTATATAGTATATAAATGTAGGTAGTATATATGTTGAAAGAGAAACAGATTGCCAACAAGTAATCTCTCAACTATAGAAATACTCAACTTGCAAAGCAACAAAGCCTGCCTTTTATTGTCTCATTTTTATAAAAGACAAGTCGTTATACATGACGAACAACTTGATTTAATAAATACTTTTTTATCTGAAAATATGGCTGTCTTTCATTATCGTTACTTATTCTAATCTTAGATTGTTTTAGGGGTTTTATACATCGTCACGAATGATGCAACTTAATAGTTTGTATTAATTTATTGTCACTTTTTAAGACAGCTGACATAACACCAGTATATGCCAAATTGAAGAAGGTAGGTTCAGTTATAAATGATCAAAGAGTAATACCGACCTCCGTCCTAATTTATATTCCACTATTTCCTCTTTAGTTCGTCCCAAATAAATACCATATTTTTTTATTTGATAATTTTTTAATGACACAATATCTATTTTACTATTATTAGGTCCTACTTACTTGTGAAGAAAAGTTAACAAAAGTAGACAGTCAAGTAAGGACAATTTGATAAACATAACAAAGTTTTTCCTTATTTTTCAAATTTCATGCCGGATCAAATGATGTCACATAAATTGAGACAGAGGGAGTAAGACTTTTGTTAGTCAGCTCTGTCATGGACCATTTGTTAACGTACTTAGGCCGGCAGAGGCTCAAATTCATGGAGAAAAGTGATATGAATGGAGACAAACTGGAATGGATTTTGACATTCTAACATTTTCAAAGGAGCCTGCAAAAAACTTGATTCACAACTTTAAAATTTTCAGAAGAAATCTCGCGTATATAGCCATTTAAGATCCACTAATAATGTAATATATATATATATATATATATATATATATATATATATATATATATATATATATATATATACTCCATATGTTTCAAAATGGTTGTCACAGTTCGAATTTCGAGAGGCAAACAGATTCATTTTGACCGTGAATTTAAACATATAATCTTTAAGTTTTTTGTAACGATATTTATATTTTTAGAAACTACATAAAAAGTACTATAAGTCACAATAATTAATAATTTAAAATATTTAAAAGACATATAAAAATATTACGGTCAAAGTTAAACTCGTTTGACTCTCGAAATCCAAACTATGACAACCATTTTGGAACGGAGGGAGTATATATTATTGAAGATCTGATTTTTCTGGAAACAATTCTACTTTACAGGGGATAATAGAAGCCACATGATCAGTGTATGAGAAAAGGTGTATAAATATAAAAGTGTCCACCATCACAAGATTGAAGAAACAGACAACCGACCTCTTTAATGCATTACCAGCTTGAAATTGGAGACCACTATAGCTCTCCATTGTAAACTTCTCCCCATTATCCATTCCCTAACCCCACTCCCGCCGTATTAATGGTAAATGGCCTTCTAGAAAGGACATTTTTCTTTGAATGTAGACACTAAAAGATACCCCAATACTAGCCAACTTAGCCTCACACATAACATAAGAAAGACCAATGACAAAGTCGAAAGGCATTGTTTTTTTTCTTCTAAATAGTAACAGGACAAAAGCGTTGCAATCTTGCCCCTCTCCATGCTGCATAGCTTGTATAATTGTTTTCGCGAAACCAATTAATTTTATAGTATTTTATGTTTTTAAGAAGGAATTGTCATTAAGTTTTCTCTAAAATAGATTTATTTTAATGCTCAATTTTAAAGTATTAATTAAGTAAAGCGTTTGAGAAAGATAAAGGAGCCTAAATAAAATACTCTTATAATTAAAGTTATTCAATTTTTCGCTTAAAATATGTCCAATAACCTTATAATTTTGGCTGCATGTAATAGAGAGTTTCTGATGTTCGGCATTTTATGCCTACTTTTCCTTAATATTTCCGCACATTTGAGCTTGTTTTGCACTTGTTTGGTGGCTTGTGAATGTGGTTTTACGCTGATGTTGTGTTGTTCGTGTGTAGGTCGTTACGCGATGCATTTGGAGCGTTTCGGAGCTTGATTGAGCATGAATTGGTTGAAGGATGTTTGAAGATTGGATCGAGCACACAAAGGCACGACACAAGCCGAGTTTTGGAGCGAAAGAAGAACATTTTGGCTTGGCGCTCTAGGGCCCGCGCCGCGCAGCCTACCGCGCGCAGAGGCTGGCGCGTTTGGCATGCGCCGCAGGGCTAAAGCACGAAGGCTGGTGGCGTGGTCTGGTTGGTGTCACGCTTTTCGGGGCGCGGGGCGCCCGTTGTAGCGCCCCTTGTGCGCGATTTTACTCCCTATTCCTTCTAGTTTTGGGTCTAACTTATTACCAAGGGTTTGGAAACATTATAAATAGTTTATTACTTAGTTTTTGTAAGGGGCTCTTGACTTTGGAGCAATATTGAGAGCTACACACTTCATTGAACAAGGGTTATTCCCAATCTTTCATCTATTACATCAAGTATTTCATTATTACACCAAATCTTTGCCTTGTGATTATGAATATGTGTGGCTAATTTCCTAACGTTCTGGGGTTAGAGTTTACATGAAAGTTGATTGTTGAAGATTGATTTCCATTGATTGAATCCCATAACGGGTTACTTATTCTTCCTTGATTTAACTTGTATAATTGTTAGAGCTCGATAGTTATACATCATCTATGGTTTTTGGGTTGAACTTGAAAGAGAGAACCTAATTACGTAATAAGGAAGAATAGAACTAGTTTGTGAACCCGGGCATCGGGGAATCAATTCGCGGGTAGGATAGACATATACTTGCTTGCCTAGTTTAACTAATTACAGGATCGTTAATGCGTGCATGTGATTTAACCCGTAGACATACAGGGATTAAAGTAGCTTGCATAGATTGTGAAGAACTGAAAGGTTTTCATAATTACAATTAACCTGTCAGTTAGTAACCTGGGATTTAAGAAGTGCAATCAATTGAATACATCAACTGGATTGTTCGTAACTCTGACCCTGGATCGCTCCCTTGATATTGTTAACAACCAAAGTTTGACCCATTGCTTGATTACATTCCAGCACTTTAATTACTGCATTTCAGTATAAAAACTCTTACAACCATTGGAAAAAGACCCCTGGATAGTTTGTTCAGGAATTGTTTATTAAGCACTAGTCTGCATAGTCCTCGTGGGAACGATACTCGACTTTGTCACTTTATTACTTGGCGACCGCGTATACTTGCGTGTGCGTTTGGGAGCAACAAGTTTTTGGCGCCGTTGCCGGGGACTAATTACGGACTAATTACTCTTGAACAATTACTTAATTGCTATTCAGGTTTAATTTTTTGTTGAGTTTCTTGTGCTATTTCAGGCAATAGGTTTTGAATGCAAAGGAACAAAAAGGACGAATCACTCGCACCTTTTGATCCCGAGCCTGAAAGAACCTTGAGGAAGACAAGGAAAGAAGCGAGAGATCGAGAAGCATTAGCAATCGTACTTGCATCCCTTCCTGTTGAAATGGCTGAAGAACAAACAGTAGCAGTGCGAGATGTGGCTCTTCCTAGTCTGAAAGGAGTAGAGTCAAGTATTGTGAAGCCTGCTATTACTGGAAACTTTGAGATCAAGCCCGGCATGATTCAGTTGCTGCATGTGACGGGGCAATATGGTGGATTCCTG
Source organism: Petunia axillaris subsp. axillaris (assembly GCA_029990575.1). NCBI lineage: Eukaryota > Viridiplantae > Streptophyta > Magnoliopsida > Solanales > Solanaceae > Petunia > Petunia axillaris. Next base: position 31,726,396 of record JARKNS010000002.1, read on the forward strand.
CATGAAGATCCGCAGCAACACTTGCAGAAATTTCTGGAGATCAGTGATACTTATACACCGACAGGTGTACCTACTGATTATGTGCGAATGACTTTGTTCCCATTTTCATTGATTGGGACAGCAAGGAAGTGGTTAAAGGCTGAAAAGCCTGGGTCTATCACTACTTGGGAGGATTTAGCTAAGAAATTCTTGGCTAAGTTTTATCCGTCGGCTAAGACGGCCAGGTTGAGGAGTGCAATTTTGTCCTTCAGGCAGTTTGAAGGCGAATCATTATGTGTAGCCTGGGAGAGATTTAAAGCGTTATTGAGAGATTGTCCTCACCACAATCAAAATAATGAGGTTATTGCACACACTTTTGTTGAGGGATTGAACCAACATACTAAGATTGTGGTTGATGCTGCTGCTGGAGGCCAAGTGCTGGCCTTAAATTTTGAACAGATCTATGACTTACTTGATAAGTTTTCACAGAGCAATCCTGATTGGCAGGATGATGGCAGAGCTAATATACATAGTGAGGGGGCTAGCAGAGCGGCTACGCAGAAAGCTGCTGGGGTATTTCAACTAGATGGAATTACAGAGTTACGAGCGAAGATGGATGCGATTTCCAATCAAATCAGCAAGTTGGCTCTCCAAGCAAAGCCACAACCAGCTCCAGTGCAGCAAGTTCAGGCCTTTTGTGAGGTATGTGGTGAGGATCATAGCACTGAGGTTTGTCCCTCTAACCCAGAATCAGTGTATTATGTGGGTAATCAGAACAGATCACAGGGCCAAAACCGAAATCAGTATGGTAATAATTATAACACGGGTTGGCGTAATCACCCAAATTTTTCTTGGAGGGATACCCGTGAGCAGTTTCAGGGTAATGAGAAAGCCCAATTTACTCAAAACAATGCACCACAGCAGGGATTGCAGTCTCAGGCTCAACCACAGCAGTCTAATACTATGGAGGATATGCTCAAGAAAATTCTTGCAGGGCAGCAAAAGCTCATTGATGAGTCAGCATCTCAGGCACAAACAATTAAAGATTTGAGCAATGCACAGAAAGATCTTGAAAAACAATTGGGGCAGCTTGCTGGAGCACAAAATAATAGACCTCGGGGTGCTTTACCGAGTGATACAGAGAAGAATCCTAGAGAATTTGTGCAAGCAGTGACTTTGAGGAATGGAAGAGCACTGGAGGAAGTTCCCCCAAAGCCAAAGAAGCCTGTTGGTGAGTTAGAGCCAAATGTTGATAGGGAAGTGGAAAAAGAAGCAGAAAAGGTAACCGAAAAACAGCCCGAGTCTGCTATTGTGAGACCACCACCACCTTTCCCGCAGAGACTTCAGAAGCAGAAAGTTGATGCAGCATGCAAGAAATTTTTGGAGATATTGAGTCAAATTCAGGTAAATATTCCTTTGGTGGAGCTTTTGCAGGATGTTCCCAAATATGCTAAATACATCAAGGATATTGTTGCTAACAAGAGAAGATTGACTGAGTTTGAGACAGTTGCACTTACTGAGGAGTGCAGTTCCAGAGTTAGAAGCAAGCTTCCGCAGAAATTGAAGGACCCGGGCAGTTTTACCATCCCTTTGAAAATTGGGGAACATGAGGTTGGTCGTGCTTTATGTGATTTGGGTGCTAGTGTGAATTTGATGCCTTCTTCAGTTTTTAGGAAGCTAGGCCTGGGTGAGCCACGACCCACTACTGTGACCCTGCAGCTTGCTGATAGATCTTTGACATGCCCTGAGGGGATTATTGAGGATGTGCTTGTACAAGTGGGTCAGTTCATATTACCCGTTGATTTTATTATTCTTGATTATGAAGCTGATCCTGAGGTTCCTTTCATCTTGGGAAGAGGATTTTTGGCTACTGCGGATGCTGTTATTAGAGTCAGAGCTGGCAAGATGATCATGAAGGTAAATGGGGAAGAAGCTGTGTTTAATGTGTTCAGAGCTACCCAGCTTCCTTCTCATTATGAAGAGTTGTCCATGGTAAAAGTAATAGATGATGAGTTGACTGCTGATGAGAGGTCATTCTTGGCTTCTAATGTTGATTCTTTGGAAAGGGCACTCTTATGTGATGATGATGATATCCTGAAGGATGAAGATACTGAAGAATTTGTGGAGGTTCTTAATATGCAGAGTAGATTCATCCCAGGGTGGAAGAAATTTGAGGAGCTTGATAGACCGTTGACCTTAGCTCCTGCTAAACCGTCTATTGAGAAATCTCCTAATCTTGAGCTCAAACCTTTACCCGCACATTTACGTTATGCTTATTTGGGTGAAGGTAATACTTTGCCCGTGATCCTTTCTTCTTTGTTGTCTGATGTGCAGGTTGAGAAGGTGTTGCGGGTATTGCGAGAGCGCAAGAGAGCTATTGGCTGGACTATTGCTGATATTAGAGGGATTAGTCCTTCTTTCTGCATGCATAAAATTCTCTTGGAAGAAGATCATAAGCCATCCATAGAGCAGCAGAGGAGGCTAAATCCAATCATGAAGGAGGTGGTGAAGAAAGAAGTCATCAAGTGGCTGGATGCTGGTATTATTTTTCCTATCTCTGACAGCAAGTGGGTGAGTCCGGTGTAGTGTGTTCCTAAGAAAGGGGGCATGACAGTGGTGAAGAATGAGAACAATGAGTTGATTCCTACAAGAACTGTTACAGGGTGGCGAATTTGCATTGATTATAGGAAGCTGAACAAGGCCACCAGGAAAGATCACTTCCCACTCCCTTTTATTGATCAGATGTTGGATAGACTAGCAGGCCATGAGTATTATTGTTTCTTGGATGGTTATTCGGGCTACAATCAAATTGTGATAGCTCCTGAAGACCAAGAGAAGACCACTTTTACTTGTCCATATGGCACCTATGCATTCAGGAGGATGCCATTTGGGTTGTGTAATGCCCCGGGGACTTTTCAGCGGTGCATGATGGCTATTTTCACTGACATGGTGGAAAAATTTGTGGAGGGTGTTTATGGATGATTTCTCAGTGGTTGGTGACTCTTTTGATGAATGCTTGAAGAATCTTGATGCTGTGCTGAGCCGTTGTGAAGAAACAAATCTGGTGCTGAATTGGGAAAAATATCACTTTATGGTTCAAGAAGGCATAGTACTTGGGCACAAGGTGTCAAAGCAAGGGATTGAGGTTGACAAGGCGAAGATAGAGGCTATTGAGAAATTACCACCACCTATCTCTGTTAAGGGGGTGCGTAGTTTCTTGGGACATGCAGGGTTCTATAGACGGTTCATAAAGGACTTCTCCAAAATTTCCACTCCCTTGTGCAAATTGTTGGAGAAGGATGTGAAATTTGTGTTTGATGATGCTTGTATTAAGGCGTTTGAAGAGTTGAAGAAAAGGTTGGTGACCGCACCAATCATCATTGCTCCTGACTGGTCTTTGCCATTTGAATTGATGTGTGATGCGAGTGATAATGCTATTGGGGCTGTTCTAGGCCAAAGAATAGAAAGAATTTTTCACTCCATCTATTATGCAAGCAAGACGCTTGATGCAGCCCAGTCCAATTATACTACCACTGAGAAGGAGTTGCTAGCCGTGGTTTATGCTTTTGATAAATTCAGATCTTATTTGGTTGGCACTCGTGTTGTTGTCTACACTGATCATGCCGCAATCCGGTATTTGTTTGAAAAGAAGGACTCCAAGCCGAGACTTATTCGATGGGTTCTCCTATTGCAAGAGTTTGATGTTGAAATTCGAGATCGCAAGGGGACTGAGAATCAAGTAGCTGATCATTTGTCAAGGCTGGAGAATAGAGATCATGTAGATGAGGGGCCTGAGATTAAAGAGGTATTTCCTGATGAGCAACTTTTTGCTCTAGAAGAAGCTGAAACACCATGGTATGCTGACATGGTAAATTTTCTTGTGAGTGATGTGTATCCCCCTGGGGCAACTGCTGAGCAGAAGCGTAAACTCCTTCATGAGAGCAGATTTTATGTGTGGGATGAGCCCTATTTGTACAAGATAGGTGTTGATCAATTAGCTAGGAGATGTGTTCCAAGGGAAGAAGTAGAGCCGATTCTACAGAGCTGCCATTCCTCTCCTTATGGTGGCCACCTTGGTGGAGATCGAACAGCTGCAAAGGTACTTCAATCTGGTTTCTTTTGGCCTACTTTATTTAAAGATGCTCATGCATTAGTGAAGCAATGTGATCGTTGCCAAAGAACGGGTACCATTACTAGGCGTCACGAGATGCCTTTGAACAATATTTTGGAGATTGAGCTGTTTGATTGTTGGGGTATTGATTTTATAGGTCCATTCCCACCTTCTATGGGCAATAAATATATCCTTGTAGCAGTTGATTATGTATCTAAATGGGTGGAGGCCATTGCACTTCCTACAAATGATGCGAGTGTGGTGGTGAAGTTCGTGAAGAAGAATATTTTCACTCGTTTTGGGACACCGCGGGCTATCATTAGTGATGAAGGTACGCATTTCTGTAACCGGTTGTTCAATAAATTATTGGCTAAGTATGGGGTTCGCCACAAGGTGGCTACTGCTTATCATCCCCAAACTAGTGGCCAAGTGGAAGTGTCTAACAGAGAGATCAAGCAAATCCTTGAGAAGACTGTGAATGCCTCGAGGAAGGATTGGGCTATGAAGTTAGATGATGCTCTCTGGGCCTATCGAACTGCATTCAAAACGCCTATTGGAACCTCTCCATATAGGCTTGTTTATGGGAAGGCTTGTCACTTGCCGGTTGAATTAGAGCATAAGGCGTATTGGGCTATTCAAAAGCTCAACTTTGATATGGCCTTAGCGGGTGAGAAGAGGATGCTCCAACTGCATGAACTTGAAGAGTTCCGTTTCCAGGCGTATGAAAATGCGAAATTATATAAGGAACGGACAAAGAAGTGGCATGATAAGCACATTGAGCATCGCTCTTTTGAGCCCGGGCAGCGTGTATTGTTGTTCAACTCGAGGTTGAAATTGTTTCCGGGCAAGTTGAAGTCGAGATGGTCGGGGCCTTTTGAAGTTGTTCGGGTTACCGCACATGGAGCGGTTGCATTGAGAGCCCCGGGTTCTGAAAGCACATTTTTGGTTAATGGTCAACGGGTGAAACACTATTGGGGAGGTACGGTGAATCACCGCACTTCAATCACTTTGAGGGACCCTTGATTTATACCCGTCGTGCCACGACGTTAAATAAGGCGCTTCTCGGGAGGCAACCCGAGTTTGTACTTGTAATAGTTTAGTTTTCTCTTGTTTTTATAGTGTCACGTTTTTGTTGTTTTTGTGTGTCGTTTTTGCAGGAATCAGGTGAGCTAAATAAGGTGAAATGAATGCGTTGAGGGGTATGGGACGTCTCGAGACATGTCCCACGCTTGGGTTTGTACTTAGAATTAAAAATCGGTGCGAAAAAACGTGCTCGGGCGCGTTTGGGAGTGCCCCGCGCCTCCCAACGCGCGAGAAAAGAAGCTGAAGAAAAAAGCTTGGCGCGGTTGGGAGCGCCCCGCGCCTCCCACCGCGCTGAGCTTGGCAGAAACTTAAAAAAGGAGCACGCGGTTGGCCTGCGGCGCGGAACAAAACGCGCAAGGCAAATTTTTTTGGTTCTAAATGCGGGTCAACGGGTTTGACCCGAAATTCTTTAATTCCCCACCCCTATAACCCCGATTCCTAACACTATTTCTTCCTTACTTTCACCACAAACACTCTCTACACACACACTAATTCACTTGCAACAATTGAACTCATCCCAAATCTTGTGCAATCACTTCTAACACCATCAAGTAAGTACATTACTACTCTTCCTTCTCAATAACATGTAAGTTGTCTTCATTATGGCTCATGGGTGATTCTCTTAACTAGTTACAAGCTTCTTCATAAAAATTCAATCTTGATATGCTTAATTGTCTATGATGCTTAGTATAGAACTTGTGACTTGTAAAAAAGAGATCTCCCAACAATTTGGGAGGGTTGGCACATTACAAAATCCATTGAAATTGCTAGTTCAAAGTTGTGCACACTAGGTGTTTGTGAAAAAGCCTCAAAGATGAAATATCAATGACATTGTGAATTCTTGAGTAGCGATGCGTTCCTTAGGCTCACAATGAACATTAGGTGTTGCATACACACTAGATTTGATCATGAGGCACCCACACTAGCTTGATTTTAAAAATTCAAAACGTGGCATATTTTGCCAAGGCTAGTTTTGTTCAAGTGTGGGGTGCTCGTGCCATTGAAACAAGTGATTGCCACAGAGAGTGTGTGCTAAGTGTGGGGTGGTACCCTTGAGCTTGAATTGTTTTTGGTGCATAGCTATACATCTAACATTGATGTTTGTGTTTGTGTAGGTGCCATGGTAGCCACATCTCAAAAGGCGAGTTCTTCATCCACCGCGGGCCCGAGGAGAGAACCTCAAGCCAGGCCTTCCTCCTCAAAGCAAAAGGGTAAGGCACCGGCCAAGCCCAAGGCAAAAGCAAAGGCTAAGGCCAAGATTCCAAAGGACGCGGTGCCGATACCACGTCCCGGAGGCAAGACTCGGTATGGCCTCCCTTTCGTGAAGAAGGGAGATTGCCAAACATGGTATAAAAATGTGCGGCTTGCGGGGTACATCCCCGAGCAAGCCATTGATAAACGGCCGGTGCTACAAAAGTTTAGAGATGTGGCCGAGAAGATCATTGCCCTCAAGTGGGACTCAGTGTTTGAGAGTCCGGGGCACGGCAACTTGGACATGGTCCAAGAACTTTATGCTAACTGGGAGCCCGATGAGGTGTGGAGGGATGATAACATGGTGACGGTTAGGGGAGTGAAGGTGAAGTTAGATCCAACGGCATTGAATGCCTTCTTGGGCGTAGCGGACTCCGATTATGATGAGTTGAGAAATTACATCAAGAAACCGGATTACACTGCCTTGCGGGAGACCTTGTGTGGTGAGGGCTCCACGCATAAGTGGGGGCGAGGAGCGTCTGGGCGACATAAGTTTATGCACTTCTCACAGTTTATCAAGCCGGCGCGTGTATGGATGCGGTTCATAAATGCACGGATTCTACCATGTTCCCATTACTCCGAGGTCACTAAGACTCGGGCGTGCATGGTGTACTTTTTCATGACCGGGAGGCCGGTGAACATTGGGTACTACATGTTGAGAATGATGAAACAAGAGAGGAATGAAAAATCATGTAGTAGGTTGTATTTTGGGAACCTCTTGACCCGGTACTTAGAGAAGGCGGGCGTCCCCGCAGATGAGGTTGGGGATCGCATTGTCCTTGATTTCGGGAGGCCTTTTGACATTGCTTCGGTCAAGGGGGTGATCACCACAGCACCGGTGAAGCTGACGGCGGACGATTGGCGGGAGACAAGTGCCAACTTGGCCGCGCGTCAGTACTTGATGATAGAGGCTATGGCCCGTCAATCGGGCGTTGATATGACTACTATTGACCGCCAGGTCCCGTTGACGGAGACCTCGAAGGTCCTGCTGGGCGAGGTTGAGGCTGGAACGGTGGATCCGCGGGAGGATGAGAACACTGATTCAGATGTTGTGGTCAATGATCCAGACAGTGAGTATGAGACTGATCATGAGGCGGAGGCCTAGGTCCACACTCCTGTGCACCATCCAGCTTTCAGGGCAGTTTTCTTGTACTCTTACTTTTGCACTTACTTCTTTGTCGCACTGGGACATTGCTTAGTTTAAGTGTGGGGTGGGGTACTGCCCTTTATCTAGTTTTTATTTTGAGGTTTAGGATGCATGCACCTTAGGACTTTTTATTTTGTCACTTGACTTTGTTTTGATTTATTTCTTGCTTTACTATATGCAAAAATGAAAAAAAAAAATAGAAAACCAATGAAAAAATTCCAAAAAGATTTTTCTTTTAGTTTTATTAGTGGTACATGTCATCCGCCCCGTGGTTTTTCTTATGGCCGCGGTTCTTTTCCACGAGGTGACCTTTGAACCGGGTAGTTTTTCATTTTTAGGATTAGGATAGTTAGTTGTAGATGACCCTAGGCTAAGGAAAAAGGTAGAATGCTAGGTGCTTTTGATTTGTTTGATACCGGTGGACTTGGACTTGATTGCATGTGCTATTTGTGGTGTCCTTGGTTTTAATTTGATGCATGCCTAGAAAAAGAAAAAAATGGAACAACCCCCTTGAGATGCTTGAGTCCGCTTGCTTGACTTGATTGCTAACTTTTGTGCATGAGTGCTTAAATTTCCACAAGTTGCATTCTAGAAGCTTGGTTGAGAGTTGTTGATTGAGCCTTTTTGTGTGGATTACGTGCAATGTGTGTTGTGAGGCATGTTCTTATTTGCTCCATGTTGCATATTAATGTCTAGAACTTGCCCCATGTGTGTGCAAAGCGAAATCCTAGGTTTGCTCTAGTCGGGAGATGATACAAGGCATTCTTTTACTTGCCTACCCTTACATATATACCTTGAAAAATTGTTGTTGTGATTTGAATTGACCCTTTTTGATTGGCACCCACACCCCGAGCCTACCCATTTGTTCTTAATTGACTCTTCTGGCCCTTACTCCTTAAGCACTTTATTGACATTGTGTAGATGATTGGAGTTGTGGTTGGATGTTGGGAGACTTTTGAGTGGAACTAATAAAAAGGGAAATACTTATGAAAATTGTGAAGTAGTGGAAAATATTGGCAAGGATGGAAGTTAATGAAATTGAAAAAAATGAAATGGTAAGAAAAGAAAAAAATAGCAAAGTTGAAAAAAATTGTGGAAAAGAAAAAAAAAAGAGAAAGATATCCCGTCCTTGCTAGTGTGTGATTGAAAAGAAAATATGCTACTTATTGAGAAGGTATGTGTGATACTTGTGATTGGGTGGTTTGATGAGGATTGTGCTTGAAATTAAATGTGATGTATTAAAGTGCTTAGGGAGGTAGTCACTATTACCATATGTATCCTACCCGCCCTTTAGCCTACATTACGACCTTTCTAAAGTCCTAGTTAATCCCGATTGGAGTGAGCATACATTAGTGGAGTCCTACACTACGGGCAAGCCTATGGTACGTTGTGTGTGACATGTGAGCCTTTCATGAGAGTGAGAGAATTCATTTGTTATTGCCCCGTTCTATTCATGATATTTGTTTTTGTGTGTGATCTAAGGGGGGGGGGGGGGGGACACTCTCTTTCATATTGGTGAGGGCACGTGGTTTGCATGAAGTAGGTAAAGTTGATGGCTTTTGATTGAGTAGATAGGTGTAATTTTGTGGGAGCATGGTTGCATTGAGTTGAGTTTGTGCATTTGAGCTATTTTGGGGTGGGTGTTCTCATATTTTTGAGTTTGGTAAATTGTTGGCATGTTGTGGATCCATGGTAGTCATGTGCGCATTGGTTCAATGGTCGGTATCAACCATAGTCATAGGCAGACCTGTTTTACCTAGGTTGGGGAGTTAGTTTTGACTTGCTCGAGTGCGAGCAAAGGTTCAAGTGTGGGGTGGTGATGTTCGGCATTTTATGCCTACTTTTCCTTAATATTTCCGCACATTTGAGCTTGTTTTGCACTTGTTTGGTTGCTTGTGAATGTGGTTTTACGCTGATGTTGTGTTGTTCGTGTGTAGGTCGTTACGCGATGCATTTGGAGCGTTTCGGAGCTTGATTGAGCATGAATTGGTTGAAGGATGTTTGAAGATTGGATCGAGCACACAAAGGCACGACACAAGCCGAGTTTTGGAGCGAAAGAAGAACATTTTGGCTTGGCGCTCTAGGGCCCGCGCCGCGCAGCCTACCGCGCGCAGAGGCTGGCGCGTTTGGCATGCGCCGCAGGGCTAAAGCACGAAGGCTGGTGGCGTGGTCTGGTTGGTGTCACGCTTTTCGGGGCGCGGGGCGCCCGTTGTAGCGCCCCTTGTGCGCGATTTTACTCCCTATTCCTTCTAGTTTTGGGTCTAACTTATTACCAAGGGTTTGGAAACATTATAAATAGTTTATTACTTAGTTTTTGTAAGGGGCTCTTGACTTTGGAGCAATATTGAGAGCTACACACTTCATTGAACAAGGGTTATTCTCAATCTTTCATCTATTACATCAAGTATTTCATTATTACACCAAATCTTTGCCTTGTGATTATGAATATGTGTGGCTAATTTCCTAACGTTCTGGGGTTAGAGTTTACATGAAAGTTGATTGTTGAAGATTGATTTCCATTGATTGAATCCCATAACGGGTTACTTATTCTTCCTTGATTTAACTTGTATAATTGTTAGAGCTCGATAGTTATACATCATCTATGGTTTTTGGGTTGAACTTGAAAGAGAGAACCTAATTACGTAATAAGGAAGAATAGAACTAGTTTGTGAACCCGGGCATCGGGGAATCAATTCGCGGGTAGGATAGACATATACTTGCTTGCCTAGTTTAACTAATTACAGGATCGTTAATGCGTGCATGTGATTTAACCCGTAGACATACAGGGATTAAAGTAGCTTGCATAGATTGTGAAGAACTGAAAGGTTTTCATAATTACAATTAACCTGTCAGTTAGTAACCTGGGATTTAAGAAGTGCAATCAATTGAATACATCAACTGGATTGTTCGTAACTCTGACCCTGGATCGCTCCCTTGATATTGTTAACAACCAAAGTTTGACCCATTGCTTGATTACATTCCAGCACTTTAATTACTGCATTTCAGTATAAAAACTCTTACAACCATTGGAAAAAGACCCCTGGATAGTTTGTTCAGGAATTGTTTATTAAGCACTAGTCTGCATAGTCCTCGTGGGAACGATACTCGACTTTGTCACTTTATTACTTGGCGACCGCGTATACTTGCGTGTGCGTTTGGGAGCAACAGTTTCCCACCACGCCAGGTCATGATTTAAATTGATGTCACAATGAGATTATAAAAACTATAACAGACTTGTAACTTGTTTACATGTGCTGAAAATGGAACGGACGGATTGCCAGTCTTGTTAACCTTCACCAACTAATTAAGCAGATTTTAAAGTTAGGTGGACCTTTTAATTGGAATAGAAATCAAGGTTTTAAATTGTTATACTTAATGGTGTGTTAGTGTTGTTTAGTCTTGTAAGATTAACATCTGATATGTGTACTTTCTTAATTAAGATAACTAATGGTCACTTAGCTTTAAAGGGAATCTGTTTTAACAGTAATTGCAAAAAGTTACTTGACCACAGCAAAAAAATCAGATAAAATAGTTCCAATTTGAAATAAAGACCATGTATTCGGTTATTCGTGAATAATGTGGTGAGAGACTTGACGTACTAGTAATAATTTCTTCTCAGCCGGCCTATTATTGAGGTATATTGACTATCAAACCATGCATGTGTTCTCATTTATTGACTGCTTTTCCTTCAAAATCACTAATTAATGGCTTCGAATTTGTCCCTACCCAACACCACCAAGGCATGTTGGCCAGTAGGATTAAAATCATGCAGATTTTCGCCTAGCAAAAGTCCACTAGCTAGGTTTTCATCCAAAAATGGAATAGATCTTCCCAAAGGGTTGTAAGATTTTCAAATACTACTTCTCTAGAGTGATAATGAAAAATAGGATAAAGTGGGAAAAACGAACATATCTATTTCTTTCAATGTTCATTATGTAACTACAAATGGCAATATGTTAGGTCTTTCTTAATTGCTTGCAATAATGACTATGCATTACAATTGTTTTGTGTTCATACTTTGATGGTGATTTCTTTGGTTTAACGACTTTAAATTAATACATTGCATGGGGAAGAATAAGACTGTTTTTTTTTTTTTTTTTTTTTTTTTTGCTTAGTCAAAAGCTCAGAAGGTGGAACAAATTGTAAAGTTATGGACGACAAATTAATGGGATGTTCCGAAGAAGTCCAATATATCTACTTGCAATCTTGGTGTTTTGCAGGAAAACCCCCACTAGGAAAAAGTCAGAAAGCATACATCCTTTTCTTGATTCAATATGGTAGCCTCTTATGTTGAATGCACTTGTTAATTCGGTTCTTCAAAGCAACTCTTGTAAACGGATTAGAAAATTAATAGGAGTAAGAGCTTGTAACACTAAACTGAAACCTTTGAGAATAAGCTAAACTTCTAGAGAACGATACTATTTAGTAGCTCAGTCACGATACAAAAATATAAATTCCTTAAACACGGACAAAATATAAATTATGGACCAAAATAATCTTATTCATGCAAATTCCCCCTTGTAGTAGTCCGTTTAGTAAAAATTAAAAGGAAAATTTACGCAATGACTACCCTAATAGATAAATTATAAAAAATATCGATATTTTTTCTACATTTACAAAACATAACAATAGTTTTTAATATTTACCCTACATACCATTTTTTCATCTCCACTTTCCCACCCACAAAACCCTAATTTCTTCTTCTCTCTTTCGCTCTCCTCCTCTACCCATCCACCTACCCCCACCGCTGTTCCTTCCCTCTCTCCGGCGAGCATATCCGGCCAACCCCAGTCGCGCCCCGTTGTTGCTCCTCACTCCTCTCCGGTGCTGCTGCCGCAGCAGTGCCGCGACACTGCTCCTCGCGGCAGTGCTGCTGCTCCGATTTAACTTTTCCGGTGGGTTTCGGTGGTGGATTTTCAGATCTGTTCTTTTTCCCTTTTTTTCTTTTTGTATGTGTGTAGTATGTATATATTTGTATTTTTTTGTATAAAATCCGTATATACTTGTAATTTTTTGTATATAAAATATCTATCTCCCATTTGTTGTATGTGTATGTTGGTGTATATATGTGTATGTTGTTTGTATGTTTGTGTATGTGTATGTTGGTGTATATATGTGTATGTTGTTTGTATATTTTTTTGTATATCTTTGTATGTTTGTGTAGTTTTTATATGTTTGTGTATGTTTGATTTCAAAACAATAATTTATATAAAGTTTCATATGTATATATGTGTATATTTTGAATGTTTCCCTTTGTAGATCTTAAAAAAAAAAAAGAATTATAAATTCGGTAACCTGTCGCCGCCAGCCGCGGCTGACCGGCGGCGACCAGCCGCTGGTCGCTGGCACCGCCACTGGTGACTGAAACAATTGTGAGGGAGATGGTAAACCCCTAATTGTATGGTGTAAAAATATTTTGTATATGCTATGTAAAAAAATATTGTTATTTTTTGTAAATTGGTATAATGTTGTTATGTTTTGTAAATACGGCATTAGGGTTGTATATTTGTGTAAATCTCCCTAGTTGAAAGTTGGGTAAGGTGGAGTCGTAGGTAGTGAATCCGAGTTTATAACTTAAAATATTTTAGTTAGAGTTGTCATGAATCATTTTGTTGCGGATGTCATATAATTCATCATCGACTTGCTTTCGCGGCAAAATGGTAAAAATGAGTTAGTTCTCGAAGTTCTAAGTTCTTTAAAAGTTTTAAAAATGGAGATTTATTGTAATTACATAATGTCAACGTTTATTTTATGTTTAATGAAGTCATATTTGCAAAAATACCATTGCACTTTTTACATTTAATTAATTCATAATTACAAAAGTATCACCGCTCCTAAGCAGAAAACAAGGTCAAGCCGTCAGTATTCATTAATACAGTGAATTAAAAATTATGTTCATTTTATAAATAAATGGTCAAATCGGCCTCACTTCTCACATACATAAAAAAAAAAAAAAAACATAACTTTAAGTGCTAACATCTAGAAATAACAATAATTTGGTTGTACTTAATGTAAATATAAAATCGGGATAATATGTCCAAATTTTTTTATAAGTGAGCCAAAATGCTCTATCTATTTGACAAGTAAATAAGACCAAATCGTCATCACTTCGCTCATATATAAAATCCAAGGTATAAATAACATAAGACCAATTTGGCATCCTTTATTCATAGTGGAGCCAAATATTATGTACATTTTCCAAAAAATTGAGGCCAAATCATTATCACTTTGCTTGAAAACATGACACAAGGACAATCCAAACTATGTATCGTCGCGATTATTATCATCCCCATCATCGCCGTGTATTCTCCACAAATTTAACATATTCCTCAATCAACGAATCACATCAAACAAAGTGCGGCGTTACGATATTAAGAAGCTTTAGCTTTAATATAACCATAATCTGAAGTGACGTATTCCTATAGATTACCCAAGTATCCTATAGAATCCACAGTGCAGCACCGCGCAGGGACAACAACACCATCGCGCATTCCTTCGCCATTCCTCTAGCTGCTTTTCTTATCCTTTTGTTAGTGACTTCCACCACCGCAACTATATGTTACCTTCCTTAAAAATAACTCAAAAATTGCTTGAAACAACCTAAAGTAGTTGAAACATATGTTCTCTTAAATGCTTTAGTGTTGGAATCCTTAGTATTGCAGCATGAAGACAAAATCCAGTTCCGCCAATGCTGCAATAGTAAGCTGAACTCCACTACCCGTCGACAAACCTATCTGAGAAGAAGTATAATTAAGGTTCCCTCTTTTGAACCTAGATCTACTACAATTGGTGGAGTATTTGAAAAAAATAAGACACAAATAGATAGATAGGTGGAAAGGAGTTAAAAAAAATATTTTGGATGGTGGTAGATGGTGGTCAACACCATTGATCGATGGTCATCAACGGTGGCCTTAGGTGGTTTCGACTTGGTAAAGAAAATTCGACACACTCCGGCTAGTAGCATCTGTAGAGTTAGAAAGATGAGTCTTGTAGAGAGAAATTATGAAGGAAGAAGTTCGTATATAATTGTGGAAAAGTGTTGAAAAATTCAATACCATGAAAAAAGTGTTCAATTCACATAAAAAATATTGTTTTTCCATCCAAGCGATTTCATTACCATAAAGAAAGACCTAAAACCTCCTAAAGAAGGTTGCAATCAACAAGTAGCATATGCAAATAGCTTGCAGGTACTTCTTAATAGGTAGCTAGTAAGCAGCTCCATGAAAAAACTTGCAACTTGAAGAGGCTATACAATATACAAATAGTTTATGCAAGTAGCTCCATGAAAAGCCTTTCGCCAACTTCTTTTTTTCTATAAAATAGGAAGCTAACTCAATTTATTTTGTATATTAGTTCGATGTGAAATATTATATCAGTTCTCTCAATACAGCTTTTCTATTTTATTTACTTTGCAGCTTTATTTCATAACATGGTATTAAAATCAAATTCTGCCATCTAGAGAAACATACTTCCACAAGATAAAAAGTAATAATTTTCTTTACATAACATATGAAATATCTTTCTAAATTGAATTCACGACTCTTGATATTTCGAACAAAAGTTATCTATCTTAAGCTGAAATCCACTTGGATGTGATGCGTTTTGGAGACACCATTAAAGATAATAATCAAACATCTAATAGCAAATTTACGATGTCCAGGGTGGTTTTCCGAAATCTGTAGTCCGCCAAATAAATTTGATATACTAGGTATATATTTCAAAAATTAAGGATAATACTAATAGTGGGAACCTATAGTCACAAACGTTGAAGTGGTGCACCGGCAGGAGCGTTAGCTCTATTCTTCGAGAACTTGAGTCCGATTCCCGCTGCCATTAAATTATTGTATATTTTGTGTCTGCTACTTAATTAAGTTATAGACATTCAAAAGGTCAAGCACTTATATATTCTTTCTTCAAAGTACACTTTTTGAATTATTCTATTTTAAAAATAATTTAATATCAAAGGTCAAAAAAATCTTCTAATTTCTTTTATCCATTCTTTTATTCCCAAATCCCCAAATCAATTATACATATATTCTTTAATTCCGAAATCACCAAATCAGTTAATCCTCCCAAAACCTAACTGAAAAAGCTTACTAAATCCATCTCTCTTTCTCTTGGCTCTAGGAATTTTTATCCAAAAAAATAAAAGTGTAGCTCCAATTAAGCTTTGCCGTTAACCTCTAGTGAACTTTTCAAACTGTGGCTTTTCTTTTAAGGTAAGTACAAAATATAGCAAGTTAAATTTTGATTTTACTTTGTTATAATTTATAAATTTTATGTTATTTTAATTTAAGTTGGAAGGGTGTGATTCCCATTTTATTATGAACTTGAAAATGGGTGTGATTCTCCTATTTTTTATTAATTGAATTATAAGGGTGTGATTCCCTATTTTTATTGTTAAATTACTAGGGTGTGATTCCTTTTTTAATTATAATTTTGCAAGGGGTATGATTCTCCTATTGTTAATTGAATTGCAATGGTGTCATTCTATTTTTTATTATAATTTTGCAAGGGTATGATTCCCTTTGTTTATTGTGAATTGGTAAAGAGTATGATTCCATTTTATTATTACGAGTTTGTGATTGTGATTATAAACTACGATTGAATTAAATAGAGAATATAATTGTGTAGGAACTTATCCTTGAGGATTGAAATTGGTAGATATTTGATCAAGCGAAAAGTTGGGCAACCAAGCTTAGTTGTAGTCGGCCATACATTAGTTCGGAGAGAGCTCTAAAAGATAAAAGAGAGATGATTTCTTCCCCTCATTCACATGTTGATAGTGTTTTTGAATTGGGAGCTCTTAAAGCAAATTTAAGAAAAATTACCTATCTCTCAGTATAATCCTAATACTCAATATAAAGTGAGGAGATATTATATTCAGAAAGAGCCTTATCAACCGATTGGTCATGTCTTTCCTAATATTTAAGTTTGGAACAAATTGTGTAATTTTAGTCTCGATTGGTTTAAGGCTCCATATTCTCAATGGTTAGAATATAGCATAAAAGCTGATGTTGTATTTTGTTTGTGTTGCTATTTATTCAGGAATGAATTTGAAATTCATAGTAAATGAGGGGATGTATTTACAAAGGATGATTTTAGAGATTGGAATCATGGGCTGGAAAGACTCAGAACACATATTGGTGATGTAAATAGTATCCATCATAAATGTTTCAATAAGATGCAAAATTTGATGAATCAACGTCAATCGAATTCAATCTTTTTATGGCAAACAAAGTGAGAAAGAAAATAATGATCATCGGATGTGCTTAAATGCCTTGGTTGATGTGGTAAGATTTCTCTTAAAAAATAAATTGTCATTTCGTGGTCATGATGAATGTGAAGATTCCGATTACAACGGCCTTTTTCTTGAACTTTTGAAATTTCATGGGGATAAAAATCAGTATGTGGAATGTAATATTGCATAATGCTCCAAAAATGATATGATTATTTGTCCAACAATTCAAAAGGAGAATGTAGATGCTTGTGCCAAAGAAACAATTAAAGCTATCATCAATGACTTGGATGATGATTATTTTGGAATTTTAGTTGATGAATCCAAGGACATCTCACATAAAGAGCAAATGACCCTAGTTATTCGATGTGTTAACAAAAGTGGGGAGGTGATAGAACGCCTATTGGGTATTTGTTCATGTGAGTGGTACATCTTCACGAACATTAAAAGAAGCAACATATTCTTTGTCTTTGGATCACTCTTTCTGTTCGTCCAAGTTACACGGGCAAAGTTACGATTGAGCAAGTAAAATGCAAGGAGAAATATATGGTCTAAAGACCTTCATTTTATAAAATGCCTCGTCCGCATATTGTATTTATTATTGTCAGTAACGTATTAAATACTATTGGAGTATCTTTTAAATACAGAGAATTACTTCAAAAATATCATCTGGAGAAGTTGGATGAGTTTCTTAAATTGGGAGAAGTTCATACCGTGCAAGGAATAAATCAAGAACATGGCCTCCAACAATCGGGTTATACACGTTGGGGATCTCATTTTAAGACCTTGTAAAATTTCATGATTATATTTTCTTCAATTGTTAAAGTGCTTAAACATACGAAACGGGATTGTCCATATCATCTTGATAGGTTTTTAGTGGGAAATCTTTTGAGTAAAATTCAGAAATATGAATTCGTATTTTTGTTGCACTTGATGTTCAAGATGTTTCTTGTTACAAATGAGTTGAACAAAGCTTTACAAAAAAAAAAAAAATCAAGACATCGTCAATGCTATAGGGGTTCTTGACCTTGCAAAGAAAAGATTGCAAATAATGAGAGAAAATGAGCTAAAATCTTTGATTGATGAGGTTGACTCATATTGTAGTAAATATGATATTTTGATTCCCAAAAAAGGATGAAGACTTGGAAATTTCAAGGCCTCGTAAGAAGTTCAAACTTTCATATTCACATCATTTTTGTGTTGAATTATTCAATGAGGTTATTGATTTGCAACTTCAAGAGCTCAATAACCATTTTGATGTTGTGACTGGTGATTTATTATTTGGTATGGCTAGTTCAAATGCAATTGATTCAAAAATTGAAGAATAATGATGTCGGCGGAGTATTAGTCAAGTGATTTTGATGATAACAAGCTTCGAGATCTCAGTTACCAGCTTGATAGTTTCATTGTCTATGTGCGAGAATGTGATAGAAAGTTTTTCAACTTGAAAGGCATCAAGGATCTTTCCAAAATGATGGAAAAATAAAATTAGATCAAACTTGGTCTCTCATTTATTTACTTTTGAAGCTGACATTGATTTTACATGTCGCAACAGCTAGCATGGAAAGAACGTTCTCCTCAATGAAGTTGATAAAAAATATCTACATAACAGTATTGGTGATGAATTTTTAAATGATTGTTTAGTTTGCAAGATAGAGAATAATGTATTTGCAGCTATAAGTAATGATGCTATTATAGATCGTTTTCAAAGTAGGAAAACTCATCGAGTGCAGTTGTAAATTGAATGATGACTTTTAGTGATAATGAAATTAAGTTCATTTTGTGCATTCAAGTTGTTATCTATGTAAAAGTTTGTATAATGAAACAAAAATTTTATTTTAAGGTTCATGGTGCACTCATACTTTTCAATTCTTAAATTCGCCTCTGCATCTAATCATGGAGTACACTTGGATGCGATGAATCTTGATAATTATACCATATGCTGAAATTTATTTGAGTGTGGTTACAACATGTAGTATACCTTTATGGTTCACTTAATAATAAAATTTATATGAAAATCCACTAGAAGGATTTAAAATACATGAAATATTCAAAGCCTCAGGGACTGTACTTAATCAAATAACATAGATTTTTGTACAACATAAAATAGTTTGGGTACATGTGGTATAATCGCCAAGATCCGTAGCATCCAAATGGGTTTTAACATATAATCACTAAACTTGTTGCATCGAAACGTACTCCATTATTAGATGCATAGTTATTATCCTTGGCGCTGCTAGATTGAGACTGCCACCTTCTTACTTAAGTAAGGAATGAATTACATGCCCGACTGACGTTCAACCGATGATCAGGCCTAGTGGTGTTTTCAAGACGTATCGCATTCAAATGAATTTCCGCATCTAATACCAAATATCATCCAAAAATATCTAGGTTTGCAAATTCAATTTTAGAGATTTGTTATATATTCATGAAAAAAAAATCCTTACATTAGACCTTCTTGAAAATTTGCTCCAGATGGCAGAGTTCCACGTTGATAATGTCTTATAAAGTAAAAGATGCAAAGGAAATAAAACAGAGAAATGATATATTATTTTACTTTAAACTTATGTACAAAATAAATTGAGTTAACTCCAATTTATTGAAGAGGGGAAGTTGCAAGGCTTTTCGGGAATCTACAGTAAGGTTTTCCAAGGAGCTGCTTGCTAGCTGTCTACTTGGTTGCAAGCCTCTCTAGCTATTACAAGGTTTTCAGTAAGCTGTTGCGAGGCTTTTCATGTAGCTGCTTGTTAGTTGCCTACATAGTTACATGCATGCTATCTACTTGAGCTACTTGTTGATTGCAAGCTTATTAAAAATGCTTTTTCAAAAATCTTACAATGATGTGCATGGCCGCTATAGTTTTGAGGATATAAATGATGGATGAGTCTCATTTCTATATTTTATAAAAGTTTTTGGGCTAGTGATAGCTAATTCAAGCTTTCAAAAGAAGGAGGAGCACTTGATCACCATCTGTAGTGTAGCGGCAAAGACTCCAATCAACTTCCTACTTTTTAGGAAGAGCGAATAGAGGGAGTTTGCACAAATTGTAAGGCTATTCCGAGTGAGAATCATTCAACCCAATATAGGCTATTGGTTATAGATCTAGAGATCACAGAGAAAAAAAATAGGGCTTTGGAGGTTCGACCTAGAATCTTGGAGAAGCTAGTAGCTAAGGGGCTTAGGAGATTAGGGGAGATGCGAATAGTACGTGGGCAAAAACAACATATTGTATTAAGGGAGCAACTAGATAGGTGTTAGGAGTTTCGAAGGATAACCTTAGGAAACACAGAAGAGACTAATAGTGGAATGAAGATGTCCAAAGGAAAGTGGAGGTCAATAAAGTTGCTTATTTGAAGTTAGTGGATAGCACAGATGAAGAAGAAAAGAGGACGAACAGGAAAAGACATTAGTCTACAAAAAAAAGTGAAGTTAGCGATTATGTATGCAAAAAAAACAACGTTTGAACTTATGTAGAGAGATAGCGGACAAATATGGGAGAAAATAAGCTGTATTGGCTAGCCATGAAGATGGAGAGGTGGTCACACGGCTTGGACCAAGTGAAGTGTATTAAGAACGAGGATGACACGATATTTGTGGAAGAGGCTCACATTAAAAGGAGATGGCAAGCATACTTCCATAAACTCCTAAACGATGAGAGGGATAAAAGTATTTTTTGGGTCATTTAGAGCACTCCGCGAGCCATAGTGATTTTTGATACTGCACGTGTATAAAATTTGAGGGGGTTATGGAGGCAGTTCATAAGATGAGAGAGGAAAAAGCGATCGATCCTAAAAAGATCCTTATGGAATTTTGGAAGATTGTAGGCAGAATAGGAATATAGTGGCTAACTGTCTTGTTCATCCTTAAGACGACAAGGATGCCCAAGGAATAGAGGTGGAGTATTATGATACTGTTGTACAAGAACAATGATGATATTCAAAATTGCAACAGCTATAGAAGTATCAAACTACTAAGTCATATTATGAAAGCTTGGGAGAGGGTGGTGGAGAAGAGGATGAGGAGGGATGTAACTTTTTTCGAGAATCAATTCGGATTCATGCTTGGGCGATCGACTACGGAAGTTATCCACCTTCTTCGGAGATTGATTGAGTAGTATAGTGACAAGAAAATACACTAACATATGGCGTTCATTGACCTACAAAAAGCGTATTGCAAAGCTCCAAGGGAAGTTTTGTGGATATTCCTGGAATATAGAGTTGTACATGTGGCATACACCTTAAAAATTGGAGACATGTATGATGGAGCTGAGACCCGGTTGAGAATAGTAGGAGAAGGCTCAGAATACTTCCCAATCGAGTTGGGGTGCACCAGGGGTCAGTGCTTAGCCCATTTTTATATGCTCGGGCGATGGATAAATTAACAAGGAGTATTCAAGGGGAGGTACCATGGTGTATATTATTTACAGATGATATAGTTTTGTTTGACGAGAGGCAACAGAGTTAATGATAAGTTGTAGGTTTGGAGATAGACTCTAGAGTCTAAACATTTCAGATTGAGCAGGATGAAACAGAGTACATGAAGTACAAGTTTAGTGATGAATCTCTTGAGTCAGATGTGGAAGTGATGCTTGATACTTAAGTCATACCCAAGAAAGGAACTTCAAGTATCTTGGCTCAATTCTCCAAGGTAATAAAAATTGATTATGATGTCACACACTATATAGGGGTTGGTTGGATAAAGTGGGAGTTTACTTCCGCTATCCTATACGATAAGAAAGCGCCTCATAGATTTAAAGGTATGTTCTATAAAGTGGTCTTCAAACCAGCTCTGTCATATGAGTTGGAGTGTCAAGAACACCCAAATTCAAAAGATAAGTATAACAGAGATGAGGATGCTTAGTTGGATGTGTGGCATATACTAAGACGGATAAGATTAGAAACGAGGTCATACGTGAAAAGGTGACAGCGGCCTCAATGGTGGGAAAGATGTGAGAAACGAGACTGCGATAGTTCGAACATGTGCAAAGGAGGAGCATATATGCTCCGGTTAGAAGGTGCGAGGGGTTGTCAGTGCTGGGTGTACGGAGAGGTAGAGGTGGACCAATAAAGAGTTGGGGCGAGGTAATTAGACATGACACAGCTCGCCCTCATACTATCAAGGACATAACCCTAGATAAGAAAGCGTGGAGGTCAAAGATTAGGAAGGTTAGATAGTCGTCAAGTGATGTTTGTCTGATTAGTAGTAGTATTATGATTATATAGACTACTTACATCTTTTTTCGTCTTTTTTCTATGTGTTTGCTGTTTACCCTGGATATTATTTAGTTGTTATTACTGTATGTATCATGGTATTTCCATCTTGTTTTTTCAAAACATCTTTTCTAAAAATATTTTAGTCGAGGGTCTATCGGAAACAGCCTCTCCACCTTAGTGGGAGTAAGGTAGGTACATCACACCCTCCCCAGGCCCTATATATGTTGTTGTTATGATACAATCGCTATAAAAAAATTCATTTGTTTGATGGAATTCGTCAGAAAATAGCTCGTCGGAATGGATTTTCATAAAACTTGATTTTTTTTCTCATAGTGAGTATTTTCATAACATATATGAAATTTTCAACCCTTTTTACCACAAAAATGGTCAAAATGACGTATTATGAAAAATAGTAAATGTTGAGTAATTGTAAAGTAGTTAAAAAAATTAGTTTTATAACTTTCTTATAACTAGTTTCTATGTACATGTGTCGCACGTATATCTATAGTCCATTATTAATATGAAAAATATTGATTTTAGTACCAATGACGGACCTACATTCAGTATTGTGCTGCTCAAACACCCATTGTATTTAGCTAGGTTTAGTATATTTATATAGGTACTTAGCAAAAAGTTTAGATAAGCACTGGGTGAGCACCCACAACTAAACTTCTTTTGCCTCTTCTACCAAGAACTCTTTCCAACAAGCACCTATGGCTTTAAAATCCAGGATCCGCCATTGTTTAGTACAATGTACTACCTTATTGAATAGATTCTACAAGAACCATGATCTTTAAAAAATACGATTCCTGCTATAAAATCATTAAAACATAGCAAAAATGGTTGAAAAAAAAAGGTAGCATAAAATCAATATATACTAAGTCCACATATACAGTTTCGGTGTTTCTATATATAGACTATAAAACCTATTAATATTGCTAAAACTAATCTATACAGATGTGATATTTTATTCTTCGGAATAGGGTATACATAGACGTATGGTTTTTGAAGATGATAAAGGACCTGGTTCTATGTGGACTAGGAAAAGGTTCACAGTTGAAGTGAAGACCTGGCTGTTCAAGATGGTATTCGAGTTCGAATCAAATAAGGAAAGAGGTAACAGCTCGAGTTGAAGTCTCAATCCAAGAAGAAGAAGGAAAAGCTTTCAGGCGGTGCTGAAGGAGAAGTTGTTTCCCAAGCAGAGAAGGATTGAAGACTAGGCAAAACAGCTTAGGTTTCGTATAAGGCAATATGGGTAAACCTTATTAGAAATGGATTCCAAACCGAAAAAGGAATTCCAAGTTAATTATAGAAAAGGCTTTCCATGAACTATATATATACAACTTGTTTTGACCTAATTAGTTTACGCACTCAAGAAATCTCAACAGAGCATATCGAGAGCAAATTGTTCGTGAAAGTTATTGTGTGCAAGAGCATAAGCAAGGCAGCATAACCTATAGGAGTTCGAGTTTCATAAGGTCTAGTCTGTTTGTCTTAGTTTTCTGTTATAGGCTATCGAGTTGTACTCATTCAACTTATTTAGAAGCATTATTTTGAGATTACATTTTGGTGAGGTAGTTCAACCTAACAAGTCATAGTGAGGCTTGGAAGGTTCTAGGTATTAGTCAGAGTGAGGCTAGTTCATTGATTGCATTGGGTTGTAACCTAAAACTTGCTTAGTTTCATTGAGTAGAAAGTTGAAATCCCAAGAGTGTTGGGCCATGATTTTAGATCCCTTGAGGAAGGAATTTTTCACGTAAAAATCTCCGTGTTCTTTACGTTTCCGCATTGTGTTTAGTTTCAGAGATAGGTCAAACTTGCAAGGAACCTGATTCTTTGTAAGTTATGTGAACAAAATAAAAGCAAGTTTTAGGAATTCGAAAATCGGGTAAGGACACTATTCACCCCCACTCTAGTGTCTTACGAAGGTGCACCAGGTGCAACAAGTGGTATCAGAGCGGGTTCTCTCATATAAATGTTAACGTCTTGAGAAGGATCTGAACAATGAGTGCACCACCGATTACCACTGAAGGACAATCTATCAACATGCCTCCCCAGTTCAATGGCCAGTACTATGGATGGTGGAAGGGTAGAATGGAAGATTTCATTCAAGCTGAAGACTATCAGCTCTGGATCATCACGACTGATGGACCTCTTATTCCTACTACGACTGTTGGTCAGCCACCTAATCAGCAAACTATCCCTAAGGAGAGATCTGAATACAGTGATGCTGATTTCAAGATGGTTGAAAAGAATGCTAGAGCTAAGAGGCTCATCATATGTGGACTTGGCCCAGATAAATATAACAGAGTTTCTTCATACAAGACTGCCAAGGAGATTTGGGATGCACTCTAAGTTGCTCATGAAGGAACTACTCAGGTTAAGAAGTCAAGCATTCAGTTGCTGTAAAGAAAGTTCGAATTGTTTGCTATGGGAGAGACCGAATCCATCCAAGATATGATGAACACGTTAACAATCATTACCAATGAGATGAAGTCCTTGGGTATGACTCTTACTTATGAGGACTTGGTGGAAAAAGTCATAAGGATTCTCCCAGACTCTTGGGAATCCAAAGTCACAGCTATCATCGAGGCAAAAGATCTGGACAAGGTTCAATTGGATGAACTCGTCGGTAGTCTGAAAACTCATGAGCTAATGAAACAGCCAAGAGGAAAAGTGGAACCCAAGAAGGAAAAAACTTTGGCTTTAGAGGCTACTGAAGGATCAAAGTATGAAGTTTCTGATTTATGAGACATCTTTGGTAAATGCTGTAAGGAAGTCATTAAACTTGGAAAAGAATAGAAGGTCTGCCAAAGCTAATCCAATCAAGAGGAACATTTTTGACAATCCAGACTACTCAGGCTGCTTCAAGTGTCACAAAAAGGATCATGCTGTGAAACACTGTCCTGTATGAGAGATGGAGTGGAAGAAGGAGAGTGCTGGTAAGGAAGGTGAATCTAAGAAGACTAAACAACCACCCAACTTTAGAGATATGAGAAGAAAGAAGAAAGAATCATTTTATGCCACATGGGGATCATCTGAAAGCGACACTAATTCAGGAGGAGAAGAAGAATCAGATGATGACTCTCCTTTTGCACTGATGGCCGTTGATGAAGAACTTCCATCTGATGACCTGCCTGAGGTAAGTCTCGATTACTTGAAACTGAAATTTCCTACTTATTCCTTAAAAGAATTGAACATGCTTGCACATACTTTAAATGAAGGAATTGAAAGTCTAAGAGCTGAGAAGGAACAATTGCTTTCCGAGAAACACCATCTGATCTCAGTTGTATCTGATTATAAAATAAAGAATATAAACTTGGATGAAGCTAAAACTGAATTGGAAATTGAATCTGCTTCAACTACGGGGCAAGTTTTTCAACTTAAACAGAAAGTCTCAGCTCTTGAACTTGAAATCCTGAAATTAAATAAACATGTGCTTGAGGAGCAAAAGAAAGTTTCAACTCTTGAACTTGACAATCTTAAACTTGATAAAGCCCTTGGTAAGCAAGTAGTTGGTGAGGCTCAAATCAACTTTGAAACTGAGCTTAAAAAGAAAGACAAGGTTCTGCATCAGGAAACTGAGAAGAACCGAGCTCTTCAAGCAAAGGTTAATAAGGCCAACTATGAACTTACCAGGCTTACTAAATGGAACAAGTCTTCAAAAGCTTTAAAATGGTTGCATGAAAGTCATAATAGAGGTAAGAATGGCTTAGGACATAGGGAACCTTTACCTGCCTGGAATCCTAACAGTAAACATGTAGGACTTTCTTGTAATAAAGTTTGCTTTCTTTGCGGAAAGACTGGGCATTATACGAAAGAATGTAATATTGCATTAATGGCATTTAAAAGGAACCTTAAGTCAATTTTATCTTATTGGGCTAGAAAAGACTTGATTTATCCATTCTACACAAAAAGGGACCCAAGCTAGTCTGGGTTCCTGTTACTAACCCCTGATTCTATTTTGTAGGCTGGAGTGAGAAGAAAAAACCCAAGATGGATTCTTGATAGGGGGTGTTCCAGGCACACGACAGGAGATAGAAGAAACTTTCTCTCACTCGCAGCATTTCAAGGGGGTAGTGTGACTTTTGGAGGAGGTAAAAGTGGAGAAATTATCGGCAAAAGTAAGGTTGGGAGGTCCCTCAATCATGAAATTAAAAATATATTGTGTGTTGATGGATTGAGGCACAACATTCTGAGTATCTCCCAACTATGTGAAAAAGGAAATCAAGTTAGTTTCACATATGTAGGATGCACTGTGAAGAACCTGCAGACTGGTGAAGTAGTGTTAGAAGGGAAACAAGCTAATAACGTATACAAAGCTATGTTAGGTTCTCTTTCAGAAAATAATTTGACTTGCCTGAATGCATTTGAGAATGATGCACAACTGTGGCACATG
Organism: Petunia axillaris subsp. axillaris; assembly: GCA_029990575.1. Classification (NCBI taxonomy): domain Eukaryota; kingdom Viridiplantae; phylum Streptophyta; class Magnoliopsida; order Solanales; family Solanaceae; genus Petunia; species Petunia axillaris. The sequence continues at coordinate 31,752,817 of JARKNS010000002.1, forward strand.
AGATTAGGACATGCAAGCTTGACTCAGCTGAATAAATTGGTGTCAAAGGACCTAGTTCGTGGACTGCCCAACAAAAAGTTCGATGACATCAGGATATGTGATGCTTGTGTGAGGGGGAAACATGTAAGATCTTCATTCAAGTCAAAGAAAGTGGTTAATACTTCTAAACCACTTGAGCTGGTTCACATGGATTTATATGGACCTATGAGGGTTAGGAGCAGATGAGGTAAGAGATTTATAATGGTGATCGTCGATGACTACTCCAGATACACGTGGACCTTGTTTCTCAAATCTAAGGATGAAGCTTATGACATATTCGAAAACTGGGCAAAGGTTGTTTAGAAGAAACTAGGGTTCAACTTGTGTGTATCAGGTCTGACCATGCAACTTAGTTTGAGAATGCGAAGTTTACTGAGTACTACAATAAACATGGTGTGGACCATAACTTCTCTGTACCAAGGACCCCTCAACAAAATAGAGTAGTTGAAAGAAAGAACATGTCCTTAGAGGATATGGCTAGAACAATGCTGATATCAAGCGGTTTGGCTAAAAACTTTTGGGCTGAAGCAGTTAACACCGCATCTTACTTATTGAATCGATGTTTTATCTGTCTTTTGTTAGAAAAAAAGGTAGGAAACCTAATATTACACATCTTAGAGCATTTGGATGCAAGTATTTTGTGCATAATAATGGGAAGGAACCTTTGGAAAAGTTTGATGCTAGAAGTGACGAGGCCATCTTCTTGGGATATTCTTCACAAAGCAAAGCCTATAAGGTGTTCAACAAAAGAACCTTGATTCTGGAAGAAAGTGTGCATATAGTATTTGATGAGGTCAGGAATGATTGCTAAGAGAGTAGAAGATAATGACCATGAAATTGGTTTAGCTAGAGATGAACCTGCTGAAGACCTTGTGTGATTTGAAGAAGATAGATTTGACCAAAGCGATGATAAGGATCAGACTCGGAGGGAACAAAGAGACAATCAGACAGAGGGAACTGAAGAACTAGGAGAAGACAATACCAATGCAACTGGTCCCTCTGGCATTACTACTCAGCAGATTCACCTCAGACCATGGAAACATCAAAGTTCCCACCCATTGGAGAATCTATATCTGACCTCAATACTGGGATTGTGAGTAGAAGAGCCCTAAAGAACTTCTGTGCATTCTATGCGTTTCTGTCGGCCGTAGAACCCAAGAATGTACGAGAAGCTCTTGAGAATCCAAACTGGGTGATTTCTATGCAGGAGGAACTTCATCAGTTTGAACGAAGTAAGGTGTGACACCTAATCCGTCGACCTTCGGACAGGTCCATCATTGGAACTAAATGGGTATTCAGGAACAAACTGGATTAACATGGTATAGTGAAAAAAAACAAGCAAAACTGGTGGTTCAAGGTTACAATCAAGAAGAAGGGATAGATTATGATAAAACCTTTGCACATGTTGCTAGAATTGAAACCATTAGGATGTTGATAGCTTTTGTAGCTTCCTTAATGCTATTTGAATGAAGAGGTGTATGTGATTCAACCACCTGGTTTTGAAAGTTCAGAGTTTCCTGATTATGTCTACAATCTTGACAAGGCACTTTATGGATTGAAACAGGCTCCTAACGCTTGGTATGAAAGGTTGTCTGGGTTCTTACTGAAGAATGGATTTACGAGAGGAAAAATAGACAACGCTCTGCTTCTAAGGAAGAAAGCCAAGGACCTGCTGATTGTGCAAGTATATGTAGATGATATCATCTTTGGGGCTACTAATGAGAACCTTTGCAAGGAGTTTGCCGACCTGATGGGAAGTGAATTTGAGATGAGTAAGATGGGTGAGCTGAATTTTTTCTTAGGCTTACAAATCAAGCAAACTAAGGAAGGCACAATGATCCGTCGGCAGAAATACATTAAGGAACTTTTGAAGAAGTTTGATATTAGAACTGCTAAGGACATGAGCACACCCATAGCTCCTGGAAATAAACTGGATTTGGATGAACCTGATGCTTTCATTGATGAAATAAAGTACAGAGGAATGATTGGTTCCTTGTTGTACTTGACTGCAAGTCCTCCGGATATTGTTTATAGTGTTGGCTAGTGTGCAAGGTTCCAGTCAAAACCAAAGGAGTCAAACTTAACAGCAGCCAAAAGGATTCTAAGATATTTGAAAGGAACTTAAGAACTGTGCTTATGGTACCCAAGAGGTGGAAGTTTTGATCTGATGGGTTTTGCTGATGCTGATTATGCTGGTCACTTGGTTGATAGGAAAAGTACATCAGGGATGTCACACTTCCCAGGTCCTTGTCTTGTTTCATAGGCTACAAAGAAGAAAAATTAAGTGGCATTGTCTACAGTTGAAGCCGAATATATAACGAGTGCTTTATGTTTTTCACAACTTTTATAGATTAAGCAGTAGTTGGAGGACTTTGGAATAGTGTGGACCAGTTTCAATTTATTGTGACAATACAAGTGCTGTTAATATATCCAAGAACCCGGGTACAATTTGAGAAGAATAAATTGTATTGAGAAATGCCTAATTACTATGAATTTTTGCAGGACTGAGGATCAAATTGCAGACATCTTCACTAAAGCTTTGAACAGGGTATAATTTGAGAAGAACAAGCTTGAGATAGGGATGACCAAGATACACTGATCGAGGCAGCACCTGGTTCTCCCAATGATTGGCTAGAGAAGTTTCTTTGTTTGACCTAGCTTAACTTTGTTTAGATGACTCTATTTTTAAAACGTAATTGTTTTGCTTGCTAACCTGTTTGGAACCTGTTTTCATGACTTAGATGCTGGCAAATAATTTTTGAGTAGAGGATTAACGCTTAAGAACCTGGTGCATGGACGTTCAGGTACACATCCAATATTACATACTAATAATATAATTGTGTCTTACGTGGCTAAAGTTGTTATCAATTAATCACCACTCTGGTCGGATTAGCTGCTGGTCTTTAAAATTCAAATTCCATGTATTTGGCGGCGTAGGACTTTTCAACGTAATTATTACATTCAGCTTTTCACATCCCATCACTTTTGTTTCCTTTCCCGATACAACTCCTACCCTTCCATATTTTCTTAAGTCATTAGAACATTGGTTTTGTATACATTGTTTCCATTGTGTGTCAAAGTAATCTTCACAATCAACTCTCTAAAACGATCATTCTCTCTCTTAAGAAAACCACTCAAATTCTCTCACCATGACAATCACTTCTAAGAATACTGAAACCCCTATGTCTCCTAAACTCAAAATTTCTAAACTCAATCAAAAGGCAAGGCAACTAGCGACAAGTCATTCAGTTATGGTGGCAAAGAAATTTGCAAAATTGAGATAGAAAAAGTTGTCAGAAACGGCTACGAGTAAGAGGGAAAATATTCCAAGTATTCTTGCAGAGGAAAGAGTTGAAACAAATTAAGAATTGGTTCAAGAAGTCGAAGAGGTAAACTTATTATTTCTACTGCTACAGTAAATGTTATTAGTAATGTAGCTTTTGAACCTCTGGGAGAATTAGGAGTACTTGAGGTGTCTGATAAGGAAAATGAGGTGGTAGCTGTAAAAGAAAATTCAGAGATTGCTGTTAGTAAAGGTGACGAGAAGGTAGGTAAGGAACCTGTCTAGGAACCTATTCCTCTGACATTTCTTGAAGAAAAAGCCGTCAGTAAGGGAGTTGGGAAATCTGTTGAACCTGCCAAGAAACCTGAGAAAGTACCTGGTTCATTCTCTGGTTCTATGACTGGTGAGGATGTAGTTTTAAGAGAAATAGATGAGTATGAGGATGAAGTTCACGTAGGGATTGGTTTTACTGAGCATTTGAATATGGTTTATCCTGAGGGAACAAGGGCTAATCCAACTCCTCAAGCAAGTGTAGGATCCTTAAGTGGAATAGAGGTTGTGGTGGCTGAGGACCATCAGAGAAAGTTGGAAAAAAGACCAATCATGGAGGTTCAGCCAAAAGATGTAAAGAAGCGTAGGATGGTAAAGGGAGGTGAACATATGGGTAGCTCAAAGATACGTAGCACTGAGATTTTGATGATGGGGTAGGTGAAAGCAGTAAAAAGGTTGGTAGTCATGCGAGGAGTCCTGCAACTCGCGGTTTTGTAAGGGTACAACAAGAAAAGTCTGTGGGTGAACCTGAAACTCGTGGAAAGGGTTCTAAAGTGAAATTTGTGATTGTTGATGACAAGCAAAGGAAGAAAAGAAAAGTGGACTATTTCAGGGCGTTGCATGTGGTCAAGGGCAAAATTCTTATTGATATTGAACAAGATGATATGGCTCAGTTGGTGGAGAAACTGAGGGTTCGGGGTTGCTAAACTTGTTCAGTGACAGATCTGTTAAGCTCTATGATAAGGAGGTTCGTGAGTTTTACACTAACTGCACTGTGAGTGAAGGAATAGTGACCACAATTGTGAAAGGTTTAGTGATACAGTTCAATTATGAAGATTGGGTGTGATCTTAAGTGTTCCATCTCAAGGTTAGTGTGAGTACTTAAGGAATGCTTGGCCTGCTAGAGGTGAAGGTGTATCTGCTTTAGAGGTATCCAGAAAATTTGCTAGGAAGCCCAGATTGACAAGGGCTACTTAGGTGAAAAAGAAGTCTATGGCCCCATTCCATCAACTGTTGTTTGAGTTTGTACTGAAGAATGTGTTGTAGAGATCTGAGAGGAGAAGTGAAGCCAATTTCCTTGATCTTACTTACATGGACCTGATTGATAGGGAGGTTCATGTTAATCTACCAGAATTGATAATCAAACACATTGGTAGAGTTGCTGATACGGGGGATGGAAAAACATGCTGTAGTATATGGTTTTCTTCTAAGTAAATTTTTTCAGTTCATTGGGGTACCTGTTGGTGGGTGGACAGAACCTAATCACAATGATTTGTTTGGAAGGAACATACTGAGGTCATGTGACTATGGACTAGATGGTGAACCTGCTGAGGAACCAATCAATCTGGATGAGGAACATGAGGAAGTGGCGGCTGGACGTATAGACATGAGATTTGAGGTATACAGGAGAAAGCCAAAAAGGCAGATAGAGGAGCTTACATGGCTGAATGCTGATAATGCTAGGCTGGATGCTGAGCTGGATCGTGAACGAGAAGAAAACTCGCGTCGTCTTGCCCTGTTTTTTGCACACTTTAACATTCCTGATATTCCCCAATTCTGAACCAGTTTCTTCCCTATCCCTTTAATTGGTTTCTGTTGGTGGCCTATTTTAAGACATAATAATTATTATCTCTTGGTTTGTAATACTTTGGATGATTTACCTGGATGTTAAGTCAGTTTGGCACTTTTTAATATTTAAATATCCTTTGCTATATTTGTTTAGGTTTATTGTCTGAAACAGGTTCCTGACTTGAAAAGATGGCTAGCAGCTGCCTATGGCACTAGAGTCAACTAGACTTAAATTAAGTTGAGCAGTTTCATACAACTGTGAACTTTTCGATGATGCCAAAAAGGGAAAGTTAGATGTTGTTTAGATTAGTTTATGCTTGTGACCTAATTTTTACCTAACTGTTTATTACCCTGGTTCTTGTTTAGTGTTTGATAGTATTCACAGGTTCTTGTGCTGATAATCCTCAGTGAAACAGCATAGTTTGTCATCATCAAAAAGGGGGAATTTATTGAAGGATGGTTTTTGAATATGACAAAGGACATGGTTCTACGTGCACTAAGAAAAGGTTCACTGTTGAAGTGAAGACCTGGCTGTTTAAGATGGTATTCGAGTTCTAGTCAAATAAGGAAAGAGGGAACAACTGGAGTTGAAGTCTCAATCTAAGAAGAAAAATGAAAAGCTTTTAAGGCGATGCCGAAGGAGAAGTTGTTTCCCAAGCAGAGAAGGATTGAAGACTTAGGCAAAACAACTTAGGTTTCGTATAAGGCAATATGGGTAAACCTTATTAGAAATGGATTCCAAATCGAAAAAGGAGTTCCAAGTTAATTATGGAAAAAGCTTTCCATGAACTCTATAAATACAAGTTGGTTTGACCTAATTAGTTTACGCACTCAAGAAATCTCAACAGAGCATATCAAGAGCAAATTGATCGTGAAAGTTATTGTGTGCAAGAGCAGAAGCAAGGTAGCAGAACCTGGAGGAGTTCGAGTTTCATAAGGTCTAGTCTGTTTGTCTTAGTTTTTTGTTATAGGCTATCGAGTTGTAATCATTCAGCTTATTTAGAAGCATTATTTTGAGATTATGTTTTGGTGAGGTGGTTCAACCTAACAAGTCATAGTGAGGCTTCGAAAGTTCTAGGTATTAATCAGAGTGAGGCTAGTTTCTTGATTGCATTGCGTGGTAATTTAAAACTTGCTCAGCTTCCTTGAGTGGAATGTTTAAATCCCAAGAGTGTTGGGTCGTGGTTTTTGATCCCTTGAGGAAGGATTTTTTCACGTAAAATTCTCAGTGTTCTTTACGTTTCCGCATTGTGTTTAGTTTCAGAGATAGGTGAAACTTGCAAGGAACCTGATTCTTTGTAAGTTAGGTGAACAAAGTAAAAGCAAGTTTTAGGAATTCAAAAATCGGGTAAGGACACTATTCTTCCCTCCTACGTAATCCATATTCATAGTTGACTTGGGAAAGGAATGAGCTGGTAATTCCTACGTGCAATAAATTTTACTATTATATTAGTTAGTTCCAACTTAAGATAGAAGTAGGATTCAGGTTTAATGCAATTTTACTATTTTACCCAATATTATGCTATATTAAGGGGTAAAAAAGTCGTTCACATTTATCCTCCTAACATTGGTGCTTTATATATATATATATATATATATATATATATAAAATAGATGTTCAATAATCTTCGGTCTAATTAACCCGTCATCGCTGTTTTACTAAGGAGCAAGGAGAAGTTTGGTATGGTGTATTACTTAGCTAAACATAGTATTAGCACTTTCTATAATTTTATCCACTATTTGATATCTTTTGTTAGGTTGGGATAACTAATATATGTATTAATTAATACACCAATTCATGTACATTTAATACATAACCCATCATGGTATTAGTAACACCATGTTTACTAATACATGGATAAACAATAAAATAACAAATATATTCATCCTCAGACCCTTGTTTTAAATACACGGATAAGAATTCTAGGGTATAATTGGAAACAAAACTTTATCCAAGCTTAAACTAAACACAAGTTTAAATTATTCAATATTTATCCAAATTTTAATATAATAAAACAAACTCATGGCTAAAAATAATCCATACATTATTAATTCATGTATTACTAATCTCTCCATTACTAATCTTTATATTGTTAATCCGTATATAACTCATTTCTCTACCAAACAACCCCTAAAGACAATAATAACAAGTACTACTACAAAAAGAAAAATATAAGGACATGTTGGATTCGCTACTCCTTAAGGAGTCTTAAATAGTACTCCGATTTGTATTATACTCCATCCGTTCCAACTTAGTTGACGTTTTAGCAAAAAGGATGTGTCCTAAATTAGTTGTCTTTTTAGAATTTCAAGACAAAATTATATTAATTTTTTCCAACTATACCCTTAATATTTACAAAAGTTCTCTAAAAAGTTATAGTCAAACATTAAATAAGGGTAACATAATAAAATATACATTATATTTAATGGTTTTCTTAATGGACGTGAAAAAGCTAAAGGCGACAACTAAAATGAGACGGAGGGAGTAGAAACTACTGAAATATAAGGTCACCCCAAGGTGTGGCATCCGCTCGAGGTTGCAAAGTGTTTTTCCCGAGCTCAATGCTTCGAGCTCACCTCCCATCATATCCTAAGGTGATTTCCAGGGCGAATGACCATGCGATCTTTCCTTCGGAAGCTTGTCTCATGGCACAGTCTTCGTGTTGCACTCCGAGGTCTTGCTAGAGACCCCGGTGATTTTTCACCTAATACAGATAGTCCCTCAACTCCTCGAGAGGTTGCCAAATTTGTCGAGGAGTGGAGTGAATTTTAGGCGGGAGATTGACGTGGCTATTTTGCGCCGCGAATTTTGAAAACGGCGGTTGTCACTTCGAATTCCCGTCAATCATGCGTGGCAATCGCTGATTGGGCGCATTTTCTGGTTTTGTCTTCCCCGTACGGCTGTAATCATGGCTCTTTTTAACCTATATATAGTCGAACCTTGCCTTCTTTTTCTTACTTCTTCTTGTCTTCAACAGTAAAACTTTTGGCTTTTTCCCAAAAGGTCTTCGAAAGAAAGATGCCTCAACAAGATTCATCACGTTCTCCACCTCCCTTTGTTGACACCATGATTGTTGGTGGGGAACTGGTTAATGTCCCTGAACCGCCAGATGTTGTTGTTCCTCCTGAATTCAACATGGAGGATCTCACTAATCCCAGCTGTGTGGATCAAGAACACCGTTCAGCTATGGCTGGGATCGCCGGAGCAGCTACGGCGGAGAAGGAGGTCGCCATGAAGGATGTGGGCAACGAGGAACCTCTTTCCGACGACTTGGAACTTAAACCCCACCATGTCATTCCTTCAAAAACTGATCTCTCGAAAGATTTCGTTATGCAGCTGCAGACTGAATCGGAGGCTAGGAGGAGAAGGAACATTCCTGTGGGGGATACGCCGAGCTTGATTACTCTGGTGAACATTCATCTGGTTCGCTCTAATTGCAACTGGGGCCCCGAGGTGAGGGTTGGCATTCCTGCCCCCGAGAGCCAAGTGTATGATCGAGTCGAGGGGCGTTCCTTCGCTTTCATTTATCCTTTCACGATTGGTTTCTCTCTCTCTATCCCCAAAGTATTGGACAATTTTTTCCGAACCTTCCAAGTGTGCCTAGCCCAGATTGGACATGGGGTATGGAGGCACGTCCAGTATCTCAAATTTTTTAGTAAATTAGCGTGGAAGCCTTTCACACTCGATCATCTTTTGTATCTGTTTCCCCCACCCTTCACAAGGATGGAGTTGTTCATCTCGACAAACGGGGCTCGTACTCGCTGATTACGAAAAGCGAGGATCTCGAGGTCCGTGGGTGGAATGAGTGCTTTGTCCTCTTGCCCACCGATCTCCTCTCCTCAAAGCCTGATTTTCCCGAGCGGTGGAATCGGGCCCGTAAGTTTTCCTCTTTCATTTATTTTTGTTTTATCTTTTCCTTTTCCTGACTCCTTGTCTTTATTCCTCTAGCCGAGGCGGTCCCGATTGTCCACCCAAAGGACTTGGTTCAATGGGTTCAGGCCATTATTGATGCCAAACCTAGGCCAGAGAGATCGTGGATGGTTTTGGCTGCTTTGGGTGAGAACCAATGGCCTTGTAAACGGCATGGTGAGTTATTTTTTTGCCAACCTTTGAGTCTAATCTAGTTCTCCGAGGCCCGATGCTTCATTTCTTCACTATCTTTTCTATGTTGTAGGGCTCCCCAAAAAGGAGATCACCGCGCCGAAGGAGAAAAACCGAAAGAAAGAGAGGAAAGACAGGAAAGAGGAGGTTCCCGTGGTTGGAGATTCCTTGAATGCCCTCGAAGATTTGATTGGGAACCTTTTGAGGGGAAAGAGAGAAAAGGGGAAAGAGAAGAAGAAAATGGCTTACGAGGGGTCACCAAACCTTGGGGCAAAAACAGGTTGAGTATTTCTCCTGTTTTCATCATTTGTTTTATTTATTGCGGTTATCATCTCTTTTCCTTCTTCTTTTAGTTCCGAGGAAGAAAGAGTTGTCCTCGGGGGAAACTCCGGAAGCAAAGCGGGCTAGATTGGAGCATGTCCCGTTTCCTGAGCTCACTCTTGTTGGCGAGGCATGGTTAAGACAAGGTGAGGTTGTAGTTCCCTCTACTTATGGGCCCGAACCAGTTCAGGCTGCTGATAAAGACATGGGGAACGTTCATCCCCATCCTTCAGCGGAAATAAAAATGGACGAGGCTGGGCCATCTCGAGTGAGGGGACAAGGCTGCTCGAGCTGCCTCTGAGCCTGCTCCTAATGCGTCTTCTTGGAGGCAATTTCTCTATATTGAGATTCCTTCCGAGCTTTGTCTTTTTGATGGCGATATTCATGTCCCGATCAGCCTTCGTAGGCTCCTAGGTCCTAAGGAATGCGATCGTCTTAAGGAGTCTCCCATTTCCGATTTAATGGCTGATGCTGCCCAGCACGCCATTCGCGTATGCTTTCTCTAACTTTCTTTTTTCAATTTGTCATTCCGCTTCCTTCCCTGATTTTTTAGAATTCCTTTTTATAGTGTTACATCAACTCTATCAGGGCTGCTGATATAGAGTGCAGCCGAGATGAAAAGCTTTGTCAGTTAAGGGCTGGATGGAGGCGAGAGTGAGCAGATCTTGAGGCCCAGATGAGTGGTCTCAAAAGGGAACTAGTGAACACAATGCCCGAATTGGAGCATGCTAAAAATGCCGCCAACAAATCTGACTTTGAGATGACCAAAGCCCTCAAGGCTAAATCTAAAATTTAGGGGAAGATGGCCCGTTTGAAGGAGCTTTGTTACGCTGAGCTGAAGAGAATAAGGAACGAGGCTCAGTCAGCTATTAGTGAAAGGGCCAAAAAGTTTCATGATGACTTAAAGTAGAAGATGCTTACGATGAATGAAATGGCCGCGGAGAAAGAGCAGTTAGCCAAGGAAAAAAGTCAGCTCGAGAACAAGGTCAAGAACTTGAGAGAAAAGGCTGATTCTTTCTCCTCGAGGTGGAGAATGAGGAGGAATCGAGCCAAGGTTGATAAGAATTGAGTCGATATTCAGATGAGGCTGAAGACTCTAAAGGAGTGTTGCGGCGGGCTTGACCTTAGTGCTGAGATTACCAAGGCCGAGAGCGATGCCGCTAAGGCCCAGAGGTTGATGGAAAATCTCCCTTCGAGCAGCGAGAGTTCAGAACGAGGGAGGTGATGACTCCGAAGCGGAGGCTTAGAGTAGAACTTTTGTTTCTTTTTTAGTTTAAGGCTTTTTGTGTCGTTTGCTTTATAAATATTTGGGGCCTTCGAGCCTTTTTTTTATTAATGGAAATTCCTTTTATGAATTTGCTTGCAAGACTTTTTCATTTTTCCGAGCTAGCTTAGGACGACGTCTCGCCCTTGAGCCATAGGCTTAACTTATGACTAGCTATGCATGTTCAAATGAGAATAAAAAGATGACGAATCGAAGTTTATTCCATTGACCGAATCTGCATGCCTTTATTACAATAGATGCCTGGTTATAACAGGACTTAGATGAAAGGAGCTAGAATAGCATGAATTTATTCGAGAAAGCCCCAAGGGTGATCCTTTGGCGAGGTATTTTCTCGTGCTCCAAGGGATTTGCCTGGCGAAGTCCCCGGTTGTTGAATCTTCGCTCGTTGCTATTTTCTTGGTCCAATCGGGACGATTGTACTCTTCATTGCAATTGAATAACACTCTCATGCTATTTGATGTTCTTCTTGGATGGCTCTTAGTCCCTATGGAGTTGGGAACTTGATCACCTAATGCAAAGTGGATGGCACGACCTCCATCTCATGGATCTAAGGTCTTCCAAGAATGATGTTGTAGGCTATGTCCTCGGCCATAACTTGGAAGGTAGTTCGCTTGTTCACTCCCTCTGCAGTAGTTATGAGGGTTATTTCCCCCAAACTCTTCTCGGTGGATTTTTTGAACCCTATCAGTATAGTTGCCTTTGGGATGACTAGATCCTTCAACCACAATCTTTTTTATCGCGCCATATTGATGATGTTCACCGAGCTACCTGGATCAACTAGGGCTCATTTAACATCACAGTCATTAATCCTAAGCGTGATACTAGCGCGTCGTGATGGGGGAACATCATCCCGTCGTAATATTCTTTGTTGAATACTATCTCCTTGCTTGACTCACCAGCTCTTGCTTTTTTCTCAGCCGTAATGGAAGATTTAGCCATTTTCTTTGCCGCAGCAAAGTTTACTCCATTCACCTCCGAACCCCCAGTGAAGACATTCACTACCCTCTTCGGTGACTGTGCCCGAGGTAGTTGCTCTTCTCTTCTATTCTTTGAATAATTGTGCTTCCATTTGTCAGTTAGGTATTCTGCTAATACCCCCTTCGTGAGCAAGTGTGCCACCTCAAGACACAATGCTTTGCATTCCTCAGTCGTATGCCCATAGTCCATGTAAAACTCACAATGTTGGGTTTGGTCCCTCTTGCTTGGGGGCGTTCTCATGTCTTTGGGTAGCCTCACTCCTTGATCAGTCATTCCCTTGATCGCGTTCACTAGCTCGGAAGTGGATATATTGAAATTGTACTCAGAGATTCGAGGCAGATCTTTCTCCTTGGGTACCAAAGATGGGCCCGAAGACTTTTGGTTGGAGGATGATCCAGCTTTTCCTCCGAACTTTTGGCTTACATGCTGATGCCCCCTGAGGTGCTGGCCTATGTGTTGCCTTCGAGCTCCGTTGTATGGCTCATATCGTCCTTTTGAATTCCCTCGAGAGGATTCGGATCAACCTCGGTAGGAATGACCTTGTCCCGCTCTTCTCCACTCCGCTTCCTCGAGCCTGATCTTAGCTGTGGCTTGGTCGTGCAACTCGTCCCAGGTTCGAGCTTGCTACTGCTAGAGCTCTTTCTTCAACTCAGCCGCAGCCTCTTAATTGCTTACATTGAGGTTCTTTTCAAAATCCATGACTGCCAGGATGTCATCCATTTTTGGTAGGTCCATCCTCTCAGCTTGAAAGCGCTCAAGGAAGTCATTGATGGGCTCGAGGTATCGTTATTATACGTCAAAGATGTCTACCTTTCTTTTGAGGATCTTTTTAGCCCAGTGTGAGCCTTAATGAACATGTCCGCCAATTCGTCGAAGCTGAAAATAGACTCGGAAGGGAGGAGCACGTACCAACGCAACGCCCTTTTTTCTAGGGTGTCGGCAAATTTCTTCAAGAACATGGATTCCTTTTCAATCGGGGTTAGGTCGTTGCTTTTGACCATAGCCACGTATTCTGTAATATGGTCAACTGGGTCCGTCGTTCCGTCATACTTCTTCAGAATTTGTAATTTGAAATGTTTTGAGACAGGCGCTGGAGCAGCTTTAGGCTTGAAGGGTGATTGGCAACATTTTTCAATATCCAGTGTTCGTTGGGGTTTGCGGACCCCTGGCACGTTCTCGAGTCATTTCTCCATGCTGGCCTCGAACTCCTTCTTCCACTTTTCAAAATCAAATGCGACGCTCGTTTGAGATGTTGTTGGAGCTATAGTCCCCGAGACTCCAGACGAAATCCCATTTGGGAGTCCTCCTGTATTTATTCCAATGGAAGTAGTGGCATTGTTCCCTACATTAAACGTCATGCAGGGGACATCACCGAGAGCAGAGTGAACTCTTCCGTTCCCAGCGAGGGCTTGCAAAGAACTCTGAAATTTCTCATTAAATTGGGCTTGAGCGGCTGCTTGAGCGGCGGCCTGCTCTCTCATTTATTGTAGCGAGTTTACCATGAATTGTTGAAAGGGGTCGCCCGAATTTGAGGATGTTGGTTCGGCGGCCAATGCTCCTACGAGAGGTATTGGACCAATCGGTGGAGTAGACCTGCTTGGGGCGTCAACCCAATTAATAGAGCTGAGGTGTTTATTGGGATGGGGCTAACGGGCGGTGTCGAGCCAGTTGGTTGTAATGGGATTCCACCATTGGTCTCGGTGATGCTCACTGTCTGGCCAGGCACGTGAATAGTTATATTGTCATTGACAGTGTCTGACATTTTGTTTTCGGTAGAAAGTCGAAATTACGGTCTTCGGAACAAACGTTAATACCAGATCTCCATAGACGACGCCAATTTGTGTTGGCCTAAATCAGGATAGGACAACAAATCGAATTTGTATTGGATTTAACTGGTAATTTACTTGTATCGAAGTGATATTCGAGCTAAATTGAATTCGGATTAAAGGTAAATTCAGAAAAAATAAAGAGACGATAAGATAAACGAGACAATAAGTGAAAGTAGAAGTTTGTATTATATTGATTGTGTCCTGTTGTTTACAAATGAGCCCTATTTATAGTCAGGAGAAAGAATGACATTGTAAGTGTCATAATGGTGCCTTTATGGCCATTACTCTGCGTTCAATCCTGATTGACCCGCGATCTTTCTCTTAAATGCTAGAGCAACGGTCGACAGTTACAAAGGTTGGCCCTCGTCTCCCGAGGTGTGTCATCCGCTCAAGGGTTGCAGAGAGTTTTTTCCGAGCTCAGTGCTTCGAGCCCGCCTCCCCTCATCTCCTAAGGTGATTTCCGGGGCGAGTGACCATGTGATCTTTCCTTCGGAAGCTTGTCTCGTGGCATAGTCTTCGTGTTGCACTTTGAAGTCTTGCTCGAGACCCCGGTGATTTTCACCCAATACATCAGATTTCAAAAAAAAATTCGACTTTATCAAAAATTTTGTCAAGTCAAATAAATTCACATAATTAAAATGAATTGAGCATTCTTTATTAGTACAGTAGAAGATATCGTCAAAAGCATATGAAAAGTAACTCAAAAATGGGTGTGATTGTAGTATTATTCAAACTACATAGGGGGGAAGCTAAACTTTATGGGGCTTTCGTAATTATGTCAATAATTATCAACAGATATATCTTTCCAGGATATTCTTTCTATCAGCAGGCAAGAAGCTCCCACATGTTTGTCTCTGAAAGAAGAATATTTTATTTTGGAGTTAAAATGGCATGTTGGCATTGTCTTCTCAAGTAAATGTAGCCTTCTATTGCCTTTACAACTTTATATATGCTACAGCTGCAACTACTTGTAAAAGCTGAAGCATTTACATTATTTGTCCTATGCCTGTTCAAATCAGCCTTTTTAATATAAAGACAACCTACTCTCCCAACCACTCCATATTTTTCACTCTGTTATACCTAAACCAAACCCCACTATTTCATCTGTTTAATATCATATTAAATAACTTTTTTTTAATTGCTTAAATTATCGTTGTTTGATTTCTTGCTAGTAATTATTTGGAAGAATGTTATTTGTATTTTCATAGGTTGGTTCCTTTCTAGCAACTTATTGATTTAGATCACTGACAAAAAGTGCTTGATACTTATCTCTAACCTTATACAGAAGGAAAAAAAAAAAAAAAGAGGAAAAGACCGTATGTTTAAACTTTCAATAGAAAAATTAAACTAATAAGTTTTTTAATGAAAGAAGGTTTTAAAACCTAATTTCTCCTTCATTTTCGAGGCACTAATTGATGTTGACACATGAAATTTCATATAATATAGAACCAATCCATGGATACATCGGCTTATTATTGGCTAGAATTAATATTAACGAACACTAATTTCATGTGTCCGTTCATTCTCTCAAAATAGTTGATCCCAACTTGGTGTTAGAAAAATATTTGGGGAAAAGGAGCAGGAAGAAGACTCAAATTATCTCAAAATCTCTTGAAAACAAATGAGGAAGTAGTTCTTAACTTTACTCTATTGCTTACAAGCTCTCTTTCTCGAAGACAAGTGAAGAAATAACCTTTTTTTTTTTTAATTTCAAACAACTTGCTCCCACTTTCTCTCTTTTGAAGACACAAGTGAGGAAACTATTCTTTGTTTCACTCAACTTGGCTTCCTCAAATAACTAGAACTACATGACTATTTATAGGTAAATAACACAATGTATCTATTTAGTGCGGACATGTATCTTTTTAATTTTGTCCACACTTCACTTCTTTCAAAATACATAAGTATGTTCATATTCTAATATATGTATCTTCAAAACTAGCTAATTCACTTAATCTACTGGCTAGTTTATACTAGGAATAAATATGATTATGTGAACAAGTTTCATATATCTAACACTTGATCCTATATCTGGTTCCAACAACTATGAAATTGTCCCACATGGCATTTTCATCTTTATTGATGTTTGTTGCGTCACAACTAATTTACTTTGTTATATCTGTGAGAACCAAAGTTACGACAGGTAGAATGAAATACTCTCTTTCTCCGACTTTGTTTGTCATACTTTCCTTATTAGTTTGTTCCAAAAAGATTGTTATATTTTTAAATTTGGAAATAATTCAATTCTAAACTTATTTTTTGACTTATTTATATCCACATAAATATCTATGGCTCATTTTAGATCACAAATTGTAAAAGTCTTCTTTATTTTATTAAACTTTATGCCAAGTCAACCTACGACAATCAATATGAAACGGAGGGAATATGAAGCACATAAAGTTTGTGAACTTAAAAGTGTATCCGAAAAATATCCCAACTTATCCTAACCTAATTCACTAACAAAATAAGAAAAATCCTAATGTCACATCGACAGATCAGTTTAACCCAAAAAAAAAAAGTAGACGAAAAAAAGAGTTAGGCGCATGCACTGTTATCTCATGCATGTGTCACAGGCGCGGATGACGTGGCGTTCTCTATGCGAAATAATCGCCACCAAGGAGGCTCATTGTATATATATGATATGGTTAACCTCTGGAACTTTCTAGATTTCTCTAGAATTCTCTAGGATTGTGTAGGAATCCCTCTTGTACTCTAGAGAAGTATAGAACCTTCTAGAGATATGTAGAGAACTCTAGGGAACCCTAGTTATTCTAGAAACTTCTAGAGATATGTAGAGAACTCTAGGGAACTCTAGCTATCTTGGGTTTCTCCACAAAGTTCTAGATAATTCTTTAAGGGACTCCACCCATGTATAAATAGGAGTCCCCTCCTCATTTGTAACTCACTCAACAACTCAATCTTGTAAGCAATATAAGAGCTTAAGTTCTCTTTAAGTGTTCTTCTCTTGAGTTCTAAGAGAGAGTTAGAGTGAAAGGCTGCTTAAGAACGGTTCTTAAGGCCGCACGAGTACGGAGTTGCTAAAGTCTTCTCTTAACCCGTGACAAGTGGTATCAGAGCCTCGGTTTCCATCCAAGCAAACAACCGAGATCATGGCTGGCACATCTGAAACCGATGTCACTCACGTTGAGGAGGTGAGGAAAGAGAAGCGTAGCCGCGCAAGCTCTAAGGACATGATGTCCACCATTGAGGGGGAGGTGTCTAAGTTCCGGGAGTCCATGGGGAGCATGCATGACGACCTGGAAGGCACCAAGGAAAGCATCGAGGAGCTAAAGTCCACGGTGGACGACCTCCGGGAGGAGATGCAAGGAGCCCTTAATGTTGCGATGGATAGCTTGAGCAAGCGCGGGGACGAGCGGGATGATGCCCTGGAAGCTATGCTCACGTCTCTGGTGGCACGGATGGATAGGCTCGAGGGAGAGCTTCGAGCACTCGCTAGGGGAGGCGTTGTTGCTCCCTTAGCACCGCGTCAGGATGCCCCAAAGCCCAAGGAGTTCAAGGGCTCAAGGTCGGCAAAGGATGTCGACAACTTCTTATGGCACATGGAGCAATACTTTGGAGCAATCGGCATGGTGGACGATGCGTCCAAGGTAAGTACTGCTTCTATGTACTTAGCTGACATTGCTTTGTTATGGTGGCGTCGACGGAGTGACGGCCGCTATGGAGCACCTATCAACACTTGGGAGGATTTCCAACAAGCCTTCCGTCAGCAATTCTACCCCGAGTATGCAGAGGATGAAGCTCGGGCGAAGCTCCGACGCCTTGAACAAAAAGGCGAGATCAAGGAGTACGTAAGAGCTTTCTCGGAGCTGATGTTGCAAATCCCAAGCTTGAGCGAGAGTGAGGCATTCTTCCAATTCATGGACGGCCTCAAGCCATGGGTGAAGATGGAGCTGCAACGCCGAGGAGTTCAAGACCTCATGAAGGCAATGTCCACCGCTGAAAGTTTGATCGAGTTCAAGAAGGTGGACAAGTCTGAGTCCAAGTCCCATGGCAAGGGATCTAGTGGGGGAGTGGATAAGGATAAGGGCAAACACGTGAGCCGGCCAAGCCACAAGCCAAACTTCAACAAGGAGAAGCATGCCCAGGGAGGTGAAACCAGCCAAAAGAAGGATCGCCCCTCACCCAAGTGCTTCATATGTGATGGGCCGCATTATGCACGGGAGTGTCCTAAGCGCTCTAAGCTGACCGCTCTCGCCAAGGAGTGTGACCAGGAGCGAGAGGAAATCCGCCTTGGTGCCATGCGCACGCTAAACGCCGTCAAGACCCGCAAGGCCAAGAGGGACAAGGGACTAATGTTCGTGGATGTAGAGGTCGCGGGGAAGTCCGTGAGCGCACTCGTTGACACTGGTGCGACCAATCTCTTCATCAAGGAGGAGATTGCCAAGGAGTTAGGGGTGAAGATGGAAGGAGCGGGATGGCTCAAGACTGTCAACTCTAAGGAGATCCGGACGTGTGGAGTGGCGAAGGATGTGGAGATCCGCATAGGCCAATGGAAGGGACGGGAAGCCATTGAGGTAATTCCACTCGATGACTACGACTTTGTAGTTGGTCTTGATTTCCTTGACAGGATCGATGCCCTAGTCATCCCATTCGCCGATTGCTTATGCATACTCGACACACGGTGTCAATGTGTCGTGCCCGTCAAGAGGATGGCGGGGAACACGCCAAGAATGCTCTCGGCTATGCAACTCTCCAAGGGAGTGAAGAAGGGCGAGATGACAATCCTTGCCACTTTGAAGAGTGAGGAATCAAGCCAAGAGGAGGAAGTCCCCAAGGAAGTGGTTCAAGTGCTTGACACCTTTCGGGATGTGATGCCCAAGGAACTTCCGAAGAAGCTGCCACCGAAGAGGGAAGTTGATCACCGGATCGAGCTGGTGCCAGAGGCTCGTCCGCCTGCCATGGCCCCTTACCGCATGGCACCTCCTGAGTTAGAGGAATTGAGGAGGCAACTTAAGGAGTTACTCAGCGCTGGGTTTATCCAGCCATCCAAGTCCCCATATGGAGCACCCGTTCTCTTTCAAAGGAAGCACGATGGATCACTGAGAATGTGCATCGACTACAGGGCGCTCAACAAAATCACCATTAAGAACAAGTACCCCATCCCACTCATCACTGACTTGTTCGACCAGCTAGGGGGAGCAAGGTGGTTCACCAAGCTGGACTTACGCTCAGGATACTACCAAGTACGGATCGCCGAGGAAGATGTGCCAAAGACGGCGTGTGTGACCCGCTATGGAGCCTATGAATTCCTGGTGATGCCGTTCGGGCTTACAAACGCGCCAGCTACGTTCTGCACATTGATGAATAAGGTACTACAACCCTTCCTTGATCAATTTGTGGTTGTGTATCTCGATGACATCGTAGTGTATAGCCGGACGCTGGAAGAGCATATTGAGCACTTGAGACAAGTCTTTCAAGTCCTTAGGGACAACCAACTCTTTGTGAAGAAAGAAAAGTGCTCCTTTGCCCAAAAGGAAGTCCCATTCCTTGGCCACATCGTAGGAGGCGGCCATGTCCGAATGGACCCTAACAAGGTGCGAGCTATCGTGGAGTGGGAGGCGCCGACCAAGGTAACCGAGTTAAGATCTTTTCTTGGGTTGGCTAACTATTATCGCAGGTTCGTGCGTGACTACTCGAAGATCACCACACCACTCACGGACTTGCTTAAGAAGGGGAACCGATGGGAGTGGTCGGTGAAATGCCAGGCGGCATTCGATCAATTGAAGCAAGCCATTACAAAAGAGCCGGTGTTGGCACTGCCTGACTACTCCAAGCCTTATGAAGTACACACAGATGCTTCCGACTTCGCCATTGGAGGGGTGCTGATGCAAGAGGGACACCCGGTGGCATTCGAGAGTCGAAAGTTGAATGACACGGAGCGGCGCTACACGGTACAAGAGAAGGAGATGACCGCGGTGGTGCATTGTCTTCGTACTTGGAGACACTACCTTTTGGGGACGCCGTTCGTTGTCAAGACCGACAACATTGCCACGAGCTACTTCCAAACACAAAAGAAGTTGTCACCCAAGCAAGCTCGTTGGCAAGATTTCCTGGCAGAGTTCGACTTTGTGCTGGAGTATAAGCCTGGAAAGGCAAACTCAGTTGCAGATGCACTTAGTCGCAAGGTGGAGCTTGCTAGCATAAGCAGCCCTGGGAGTCCCCTGATCGACCGCATCAAAGAGGGGTTGCAACATGATCCAACCGCGAAGGCCCTTTGCCAACATGCTCAAGAAGGCAAGACGCGAAGATTCTGGTGGGAGGATGGGCTACTCTTCACCAAGGGCCAACGCATATATGTACCACAACATGGCAAGTTACGCAAGGAGATCATCCATGAATGCCATGATTCAAAATGGGCGGGTCATCCTGGCATTCATCGCACAATGGCATTGGTGGAAGATCGCTACTATTGGCCAAATATGCGCGACGATGTGGAGGCATATGTCAAGACTTGTCTTGTTTGCCAACAAGACAAGGTAGAAAATCACTTACCGGCGGGACTTTTTGAGCCACTACCTATCCCGGAGCGACCATGGGAGAGTCTCTCTATGGATTTCATTGTGAATTTGCCAAAGTCCGAAGGGTGTCGAACGATTATGGTGGTAGTGGACAGGTTCTCCAAGTATGCCACGTTTATCCCGGCATCGAAGCATTGCCCGGCGGAAGAAGCTGCAAAACTTTTCCTCAAGCACGTGGTCAAGTATTGGGGAGTGCCGCAGACGATTGTGAGCGACCGAGACCCGCGCTTCACTGGGAGATTTTGGACAGAGTTATTCAAGCTATTAGGGTCCGAGCTTAACTTCTCAACCAGCCTTCATCCCCAAACTGATGGACAAACGGAGAGGGTGAATGCTTTGTTGGAGCTCTACTTACGACACTATGTAAGTACCACTCAAACCAACTGGGCTAAGTTGCTTGATATTGCCCAATTTTCATATAACTTGCAGCGAAGTGAGTCCACCGGGAGAAGCCCGTTTGAGATAGTGACGGGACAGCAACCACTCACTCCGAGTGCGATTGCTTCGGGTTACAAGGGACGTAGTCCAGCTGCGTTCAAGTTCGCCAAGTCTTGGCATGAAGAGGCGGACTTAGCACGCTCTTGTCTTCAAAAAGCAGCCAAGAGAATGAAGAAGTGGGCAGATAACAAGAGGCGTCATGTGGAATATCAAGTGGGCGACCTCGTCTTGGCCAAGCTTCACCAAGTCCTTCGGTATAAGGACGTGCACAAGGGTCTCCTCCGGAGATATGAGGGGCCTTTCAGAGTTCTTAAGAAGGTAGGCAAGGTGGCCTACAAGCTTGAGCTCCCTCCCAAACTCAAGTTACACCCCGTGTTTCACGTGAGTATGCTGAAGCCATATCACGGGGATGAGGATGATCCAACAAGGAACAAGAGTACGAGGGCGCCTATCGGGAAGAAGGTCTCTTACGATCGAGATGCTGAAACCATCATTGCCGATCGAGTCATTCGTGAGAGACATTGCAAGCCGCGAAGAGAATACCTCATCAAGTGGAAGGGGCTACCCGAGAGCGAGGCAAGTTGGGAGCCGGAGGAAGCACTTTGGCAGTTTCACGACCAGCTTGAGAAGTTTCATGCCGAAGACGCGACGAGGGCGTCGCGAGACTAAGTGGGGGAGAATGTCACAGGCGCGGATGACGTGGCGTTCTCTATGCGAAATAATCGCCACCAAGGAGGCTCATTGTATATATATGATATGGTTAACCTCTGGAACTTTCTAGATTTCTCTAGAATTCTCTAGGATTGTGTAGGAATCCCTCTTGTACTCTAGAGAAGTATAGAACCTTCTAGAGATATGTAGAGAACTCTAGGGAACCCTAGTTATTCTAGAAACTTCTAGAGATATGTAGAGAACTCTAGGGAACTCTAGCTATCTTGGGTTTCTCCACAAAGTTCTAGATAATTCTTTAAGGGACTCCACCCATGTATAAATAGGAGTCCCCTCCTCATTTGTAACTCACTCAACAACTCAATCTTGTAAGCAATATAAGAGCTTAAGTTCTCTTTAAGTGTTCTTCTCTTGAGTTCTAAGAGAGAGTTAGAGTGAAAGGCTGCTTAAGAACGGTTCTTAAGGCCGCACGAGTACGGAGTTGCTAAAGTCTTCTCTTAACCCGTGACACATGCACATAAATCATAATAATGATTGACAACAAAACATGACTTTTTACAAAAAGGATATAAAAACGCGTTTAATAAAACTTGAAAGCCAAATAGTAGAATGGAAATATTGCACGGAACTCCTAGTCCTAGTAAAAGAAAGGAAATTGTGATAAGGCCTTCGGCGCCGACAGATATATCGAAGGGAAACCCTAAAGTGATTTATTCTGAATTTAATTTCAAGCCCTTCATACTTCGTTCTGGTATTCTTTTTCTGTTAATTGCTGTTATTGTTCTTTTATGAGTATCTTTTTATTTTGCAGACGGCTATAGTACTGGCAATGGCAAGTTCAAGTATATATCTATTAAAATAGTTTCCTCTTCTACAATTATCAAAAATAACCACAAAATTTTTAGTTTATTATGAGTCCAATCATTTTTAATAATTATTTCATTTTTGTATTATCCATCTAATTATTAAAAAATTAAAATAATAACAAAGAAAACTTGGTAGGAATATGACAATTAAAATAGAAACTAATGTAGTGTAATAGTTCGCATCAAAGCTTAGTGTGACGATTAAATTAATATTACCAGTTAACATCAAAGTATTCTTTAATTAACGTAATTTTCTTCAATCTTTAAAATTTAATTTAAGACTAAAGTGTTCTTTTAACCTAACACACAGTCTCACCCCCTCCCTCTTCCCAAAGCTAATCCCCCCCCCCCCCGGCACCCCCTTGTTGCATCCCTCTTGAAGTCAATCAATCAAGTTTTCACGAAATTAAAGGTAAAAGTAAAGGCCGGACCCTTTAAGTTACGTAAACATCTAAAAAGTAAAGGAATTGCTTCAGGAGAAAAAAGGAGACATGCATCAACTTTTTCACCTCAAGGAGAAAAAGATATCCTTTTCTTTTCCTATTGCAGTTATACTTTCTTTTTCTTTTACTACAGTAGTTACTATCGGAACATCAACCACCCCTAAGCCCCTCCCCCACCTTGGTCATTCGTAAATATTCACTCTGTTTTACTTTATGTAAACATATTTCTTTTTAGTTCGTTCAAAAAAGAATTATCATTTTTTAATTTTAAATTTATCGTTGTATACTTGTATTCTTAAGGAGATGATTTGTAGCTATACAAATATCAATGATTTAGACTACAAATTCCAAAAGTCTTCATTTCTTTATTAAACTTTGTGTCAAGTCAATCATGTTCACATAAATTAAAATAAATAGATTATAAAATAAGATGTCATATTTAGAGCGTTTAATTAAAATAAATCTTAAATTAAGATATAGTAACTTCTTAAAATATTTTGAGTGTCCAGTTAAAATACTCGATTATATTTCTATCTAAATACATTGAAGAGCGCAGAAGAAACATTTATCTGATAAAGATTTGCAACTTTTCCGGAACCAAAAGAAAACTTAAATGGGACAAGTATATAACAGGAATAATAGTACTATATTTCTTAAAAAATAATAAAACAGAAAAAGGTTCTATTAACCACCTAATGAAGCGAGTGACTTGTCTCTTAAACTATATATCAATCAAATTTAATATACTCGTACGCATCTACTTTATAGATCTTCCTTTAATCAATGAACAAGATACAATTAGATTAAACAATAATAAAATGGAATGTAACACCTTTATGTGAGAGCCATTGAACAAGTAGAGGACAAATCAGAACATGCCTTTTTATTTGCTCATCTTTTTGTAGATATGCAGCCTTTTGAAGCACCATGCTTACCTGTTCCCTCTAAACCACATTTCATAAACTATAATTTCATTACCTTTTCCTCTCACTTCTTCCTGTCAATACATTACTAGCAATTTGTACCCCACCCCCATGCTTTCCCAGCCCTATCTTTCTCGGGCATTCTTGTAATTCTAACTCAAAAAAAGATGAATAAATGTTTGAAGTAATTAACAACCACTCTTGTCTCTATTTAATTGTCACATTTCGATTTGAGCAAGTCACTTTGCAAAATTAGATGTAGACAAATTGTGAACAATAAAATAACATTAGAGTTTGCAAGGTATTACCAAGTATACTGCAAGATATAAGGTTTCTAATAGAAAAAAAAAAAAATTGAACGTATATTACTTTAAAATAATTAACCAAATATAATTAATTATGGATCACCCTACAAAAAATAAAGATCATCTTTGAAAAAGATAAAGGGACGGCTTGCACAAATTTGGTGATTCCAGTCCAAATCTTGATATAATGACTGACCTACACAATTTAGGTGAAGGAAATATTAAAATCAATATTTGTGGCTAGTGACAGTATTAGCTCCTACTCCGTGCAGTGAGGAGATCTAAATCATGAATTTGATTGAGTCTTATGTAAAAGAGGTATGAGCCTTTGTGTTGGGAAAGGCTTTAATTAGAGGGGACAATAAGGCAAGTAAAGCCACAAATTCCAACACGCATAAAACAATAGTATATCTTAACTTTTTTTGCTCAGGCTCTGGTTATGCTATGCAATACTTAAAAGATACTGGAATGACAAAGGAGCTAATTACAAGGATCTGGACAAGGGAGCAAAGAACAAGGATCTGGACATTCAAATAAAAATGGATCAACTATAGGTTTTGATATGTGCGGAGCCAAAGAGGAGTTGGCTTTGACATGGCTTGCCCTGTCAAGTTGTCTTTGCAATGCTTTTGCATTTGTAGGGCTAAATAACCTACGTACTCTCTTAACACAATATGATATCGTCGGTTTTAAGTCAAACTTGCTTGATTTTCTTGAGAGATTGAACTATTATTAAAATATTCTTATATCCTACATCAAACTTGCTTGATTTTCTTGAGAGATTGAACTATTATTAAAATATTCTTATATCCTACATATATGTTTGAATTGTGTGACCATCTCATCTAAAAGATTAAGCTGTTAGATGTGGTATACTTTTTATTATTTAATTATATCTCAACACGCCCCCTCACGTGCTTGTGTGACCATCTCATCTAAAAGCTTAAGCTGTTAGATGTGGTACACTTTTTATTATTTAATTATATCTCAACACGCCCCCTCACGTGCGGGCTTGATTCTTTTGTCATGCGGGGCGGGCTTGATTCTTTTGTCATGAGCCAAGCACGTGGAAATTATTTTTAATATTGGGTGGCATTTTTAATATTGGGTGGCGGCGAGATTCGAAAGGGCTTTATTCTTTTGTCATGAGCCAAGCACGTGAAAATTCTTTTTAATATTGAGTGGCGGCGAGATTCGAACCTAGGACCTCTGCCTGCTCTGATACCATGTTGAATTGTGTGACCATCTCATCTAAAAGCTTAAGCTGTTAGATGTGATACACTTTTTATTATTTAATTATATCTCAACAATATATGATTTTTCAAATTAACTTATAAGGTGGGATTGTTTGCTCCCACATCCAACAGTATTGAAGGCAACTTGACATAAAACATTAACTACTCAGCTTCAACGATTTGAGAGAATTTAAGATGAAGTACTGAGCTAGAAATAGCTACATGAAGTGACTGAATTGGCCTACCTTCACGTTCCTTGCTATTATTAGATTATGACCCTTTTGGATTTCTGCTATATTTGGAATGATACAATAATGTGGCCCAATATTCTATACTTATCCAGTGATTGTCTGGCCTATTGCCAAAAATACTTTGATTTATCATGACAACTTTGTCCAAGCGGTAGCGTTCTCATTCAATGTGAATGATACCTTTCTTTTTTTTAGAATACCTTGTTCTCTAGTTCTTACATAAACAATTTGCAGAAATAAACAGCTTTTATTAGGGGCTTTGGAGAAAGCATTGAGCTTCTGGTTATTGTATGTGATTAAAAGTTTTACTTGTATCTTATGTTAATTGGGTAGAACTTAATGATTTTATAGCCTAAAAGTCAAGTTCAGTAAGAGGCTCTTCATACTGTGAAGCTTGCTACTAAAAATTTCAACCAAACTATGGTGATTTCGACAAATTCTTCTGGGAAGTTTACATAAATATCCGTCCATCAATAAATATTTACTTTTAGTTGTCCATAACTTTTTCTATCCAAAAATTAAATACATAAATATATATCCAAAATATATATTAAATATCTATTAAATATATATATCCGAAATACATAATATTAAATATGTATCCAAAATATTTAATATATATTTATGGTTATGGAAAGAAAGAAACAACAAAAGGTGGACAAAAATAATAATTATTCTTTCTCAACGGTTATTTGGCGTAATTTTCCCAATTCTTATCATATACTGCCTAACCACTCTAATAGTGGATTGATGGGCCTCTTTGGAAGTAAATAGAAGGGCCAAGTGCACGAATAGCCACTTTTTCCAGTAGTTTTGGATTTGAGGCAACCTTTTTTAGTGGTTTACATGAGAGGTTATTTTTTGGAACTTCAATTTTTGTGGGCTGAAGTTCAAACTTTGTGGGCTGAAGTTCAATCCCGTGGGCTGAGCTTCATGCTTAAGGTATAAAGTTTAATTTCAACCCGCAAGGGCTGAACTTTTAGGCATAGATGCGTAAACTTCAATCCTCATGGTATGAAGTTCAGTCCACAAGGATTCAAGTTCAAAAAGTGGTACTCATACAAAATCAATAAAAAAAGTAGCCTCAAAGGAAAGACCGGTAGCAAAACTGGTCTCTGAGCGAAATTTTTACTAAATAGAAATAGAACGAGAAAATTTTGGTCAGGCAGCCTACTTTATTCATCCCATTTAGTTTATAGTCAATTTTAATTTTGGTCAGGCAACCTACTTTATCCATCCCATTTAGTTTATAGTCAATTTTAAAACCTATTTGCAAGTGTAGGCAACCCACTTTCAAATCATTAGCGGTTGAAGTTAGGTATTCAACTTCAGCCATGTTTAAAGTCCACTTAACTTAAATTTTTGGGTTTGAAAATGAGCCACATTCATATCATAAGTGCTAAATTGGACTCAATTTCGAACTAAATTCAAACTTTGGTTTAAAGTTGAGCAAAAAACAAATCTTTTTTAAAAAAAAGGAGAAAAGATAGCACATATCAACTTCATGCTAAAAGAGGTTGTAAAATTTTCTCGTACGGACTTGTTTGGCGCGTGCTAATTGATCTGTAGCCGTCAAAAATAAATTCGCTGAGAAATAGTCACTTTCGGACAAATCCTAGTATTTATCAGTATTTATACTGGGAAACTTCAGTAAACTAACCCCAATATAAAATACTGGGGTTTTGAACAAGTTTTGTTCAAAGCCATAGCATTTTGTTATGGGACTTTGTATAAAGCTTCAGTCCCATAAACTGGGCTTTGAACAAAACTTGTTCATAGCCCCCAACATTTTGTTATGGGACTGAAGCTTTATATATAAAGTCCCATAACAAAATAATGGTATTTATCCCTTTGATGGAATCTTTGTTATGGGATAAATTTCATTATTTTGTTATGAGACTTTGTATAAAGCTTCAGTCCCTTTTTGTTATGGGACTAGTCCGTGGTGTTTTTTCAACGCTAAGGGAACGTAAATGTGCGCGCGAATTTTTTGCTATTTTGAAACGATGGATAAAACTCTTTGAGTGCGTCAAAGAATGGCTACGCATCAAAATTTCACAAAGGTGAATCATAACTATAGGGACAAAATACAATTTTGAAGCAAGTTTGTTTAGTCACGTTAAAAACTATTTTTATCACATTAAAGTAACTGAACTATGTGAAAATTGCTCAGAAAATACAAATGATCGGAAGGTCGATCTTGGATTGGTAACCATACAATGGAAGTTACAAGTAGAATAATTTTCGTTATAGACCCAACAAGTTTAGCATGTTGGTAACCTCTCATGGATGATGAAAAGCTGGAACATTACTGTTCTGCTTCCTCCGACTCCAGGAAGCAACATCCCACAAGACTCTGCATCTGCTAATCGACATACTTCTAATGGATCTTCCATAGAAATAAACATTATATGGCTGCTAAGTTTTGGTTCTCATTTCAGAAAGTCCTAGCTGGCTCCATTCACCAGAATTATGGCCTGATTTATGTTCTTAGCCAATTCTGCAGCTGTTCCAATGTAAGTATGAGGCGTTAAGTTCAATAGAGTTGTCTTTGCATCAACTGGTATGTCCAACGTTTCTATGAATTCTCTGATGCTTTCTTTGGTCACAGCTCTCCCTCGGGTCAACTCCTTCAGTTTCTCGTAAGGCTCTGGCACACCGTACCTCCGCATCACCTAAATACCAAATATAAAGCAGACAAGATAAACTTGGTTGAGTGTCAGTTTTTAGAAGATACAGGTTCAAGAAAAGGGAAACTCAAATCTCAAGTTTTTAGAAGATCGAATCTCAAATGCATGCGCGCATTGCAGGTTTGCTAATACTAAGATAAAGAAAAGGCTACATACTGTTTGTATTGGTTCAGCGAGCACCTCCCAACAATTATTCAAATCTCCAGTCAGAGCAGCTTCATTCACCTGTATTCAATACCGATAAAGAAAGCCACAAAGTTGGAAGTTAGCAGATTGATACTATCACAAGTGAACATATAATCTACAGTATAGTAACTTTTCCAAGAAATGCCTCCTCAGTTGATTCAAGGTCTGAAAAATTGGAAAAAACACATCTTACATCATTTGGCGGCCCATGAGTTCCCAGAAACACAGGAGAAAGTATAGCAAAGGAATAAAAAGGAAGTGTACTTTCTTCTACTAATGAATTTTCTATTTGTGGTCTCTTCTCTGGAGATTTTTGACATTATTAGATGAGACAGCCAGATCCAACAACCCGGACTATGATTCACACCACAATGATACTTTTACTACCTAATTAAACAATCTTTGCCTGGTAAACTATTAATTATTTATATGATTCCAAACATTAAAAGAGAATGAACTCTTGGTTGTAGCTTGTCAACATAGGCAGAGGTCAAATACTTACGATTATACAGATGACAAAAAGTCAAGAAAAATTGCAAGTCATGCAGAAATAGATTGTTAATCCCCACTTTTCTCTTCTTCTTTTTTTCCAGACAAGAAATTGTTTTGAATTGGAGTGGGAAAGTTAATACTTCCACTTGCACTGCTTATTACCTGAAGCTTCCGAATTCCCTGCAATGCACTTCTGTAAGCAAGAAGTGAATGTCCCAGTCCTACTCCCATGTTTCTCAGAACAGTTGAATCCGTCAAATCCCGCTGCAAATGACAATTTCGATCAAGAAAAATTGTGGACAAGACAGAAATGAAACTGAAAACATCATGGTAGCAATGGAACCCAACTGACAAATGATCTAAACTTGTTGCTATCTGCATCTTATAGGGCTTCATACTTTTTAGCATGCCATAACAATTACAAGGAATACAAGAAACAACTGATACAAAATTATATGTGATGATCAAATTGGGGCGAGATGATCAGGCAGGACATGGCTCAAGCGCTCAGCTTTAGATTAACGAGGACTTGACCCTAGATAGAGGAGCATGGAGGTCGAGGATTAGGGTAGAAGGTTGGGAGATAGTTGAGAACTTGGTTCTACAGTGGGGTTTTAGAGAGTTTTGTCGTTACTATGTGTTATTTTTCTATTTGTATCTTATTCTTCACTTTTCTAGTGATGTTGTTTCATTTAACTTTGATAGATTTAGTATTTTTACGCCATCGCTTTTCCTTTCCGTGGTATTTTTATTCTACATTTTACTCGTGTAATTTTCCCTTTTTCCTTCTTTTCTAAACCCGTTTTTAAATCTATTTTTCTCGAGTCGAGGGTCTATCGGAAACAGCCTCCCTAGTCCAACCGGATAGGGGTAAGGTCTGCGTAAACTTCACCCACCCCAAACCCCACTTGTTGTTATCAAACAAAATAATCAGGTCAAATTTATTGAGCATAAAGATAGCATGACCAGATTATACCTGCCAGCGTGAAATGGGTAGCTTGGTGCTCAAATGGGATAGATCTCCATTAGCTACTCCAAGATTTCCTTCACTATTTTCAAAGTCAATGGGATTTACTTTGTGAGGCATCGTCGAGGACCCAATTTCACCAGCTTTAGTTGTCTATTTAAAAATAAATAAAATTAACTCGATCATCCAGTAAAAGAAGAGTCATACTATACAAAAGTTGTAGGACAGTCACCTGCTTAAAGTAACCCAGGGAAATATATCCCCACACATCTCTATCAAAATCAACCAAAATGTTGTTAAACTGGACAATCGAGTGAAAAAGCTTGGCCATATAGTCATGAGGTTCAATCTGCACTACAATGATATTGTGTCAGAAATTGAAGAACAGTTCCTAATTTGGTAATGAGTACTAAATTATGGACTCATTCAGAAAGAAATATGAACACAATTTTATAGTTCCTCCATTACATTTTATAGAGATACATGCACTTTACTTTCAGGTCTATTCCAAAAGATGGACACATTCCTATTAAAACTCTTTGATTTTAACATTCCCATTTTTTCCTTGCTCTTTCTTTCTTTAAATCCGTTCCTAGTCAAAATGGACGGAGTACCTCACAAACAGCTGTGACTCTCCCTCAAACTAATAACAAAGCTCAACTCTGTAATGAACCATGCCACATCCAACACGAAACAATATAGAAAGAAGGCACAGTAAGGCTAACATGGTGCTGACAGAAGAATCAAAAGAAATCAGTCTGTAAAACAAACCTGAGGAACATATGGATTGAAATTTAATCCAAGTGATAACACAAACTCCTCTGCAATTTGTGGCCAGTTTATTTCAGGATATGCAGCTAAATGTGCATTGTAGTTTCCTACAGCACCAGCAAATTTACCAAGCATCTGAATTTGAGAAATCTCCCTCCTTTCCCCACTTAATCGATAAGCAAAAATTGACATTTCCTTTCCAAGGGTTGTTGGTGAAGCTGGCTACAAGGTGCAAAAAGAATGAGCAATGCTTTGAGAAGAATTTTTCCCAACAATTATTTAGAAGTTAACTACACTATGCAGTCGATAAGGATATATATATGACCACCATCTTTCCCAGATATTAAACTTCTTGCATCACCACCTATTCAAAGGACATCTAATGAGAGGATGAGCAAAAAATAATAATTCTACCTGCCCATGGGTGCGAGAAAGCATAGGAACAGAACAGTGTGCTGTGGCCATGTCACATATTGCTCTAATCAATTCATCCATGACCGGCAAAATGACCATGTTCAAAGCTCCTTTCAGCATCAATGCATGGGCAAGATTGTTGATGTCCTCAGATGTACAGGCAAAGTGAAAGAACTCGAGCACCTACCACAAAAAGAGGGACAAGAATAGGAACAAGATAAATTCAACTAATTTTCTAAGTAGATTGAAGAAGATGCACATGTAAAATATGCCAGGGGCACTTAAAGGTGCGGCCTAGTGGCCAATGAAGCAGGTCAAGAACTATGAGGTCCAGATCTCAACAAAAGCAAAAAACATTAGGTGATTTCTTTCCATCTATCGAAGCCTTGGAGGTAAGAATCACCTGGTACCTATGTTGGTGGAAGGTAGCAAGTACCCAATCAATTTAGCCGAGGTGTGCCCAAGCTGGTCTGGGCACAACGGTTATCAAAAAAATATGCCAGGGATTTATTCATACCTTAACTATCTCTGGATGTGATTGGCATCTTTGTTTCAAGAAGTATTCCACTGCTTTCACGTCATGGTTTGTGACTCTCTCGATCTTCTTAACTTCCAAGGCATCATCCATACTAAATCCATCAATCACGTCTTGCAAAAATGTTTGAGCTCCTTGAGAGAAGCTTGGAACTTCAGAAATTTCAGGTATTTGAGACAGTTTTAACAGCCATTTAATCTGACAAAAGAGACGTCAAAATTTCATTATCGCTAATCCCCCGGGGAATGGTTTAACAGATATTACAATGATATAATGCGTCGAGATGCCCAAGGAATCTAAGAAGATGATGAGTGGTATGATTTAGGTTGGGATAACTGTGGATATTTTAGAAGCACCAGAGAGAATTCAACAACAATATCCTGCAATGTGTGCATGGTCTTTGGATCCCTAAAACTACAGGAAATCCTCCCCTATCTTATGTGCTAGAATAGCCTCTGGTTAGCAATTCAAACATAATAAGATATACAGACAAACCTTTAAAGAAGACAAATAAAGCAGAAATAACCATACTCTTTTCATTTCTGGATTAGTTAACAATCTCATGCAAGAAGCTCAAGTTATTACCATTCACAGACGAACATGACCCTTATACTTCTGCTAGATGAACAGCATTACGCTAGCTAATGCTGGCCTAAGACTGACATCTAGGTGCTACTCAAAGAACTAAACTAACTGAAAGTATTGGTGTCAACCTTGAATGCAGTAGCTATGCTACCTACTCTTGAATAACTTTATTGGTGGCAAGTGCACCAGGTAATTCTACAATAGCTATATTTTATTCAGTAACTCTGTTGGACTCCAAGTACCAAGAACCATCACAAACATCGTGGCTACTTTCAAAGTCATCATCTTTGTAAGTTTTTAATTTTTTTTTTTTAATAACCAAGAAATCCCCATTCCCTAGCCAGTGGCTCACAGTTCGAAACTCGGTGGATAATGGGCTTGCCCTTCTACCCTTCTCCACTTAAATACCATGCTTTTGTCTGCGGGGCTTGGGGGGTGGGGAGTCTGAACCTTTGACGTGTGGCTATGTAAGTTTTTAAAGGTTAGGCACAAGTTAAGCTGTTTCACCCTTCAATATGTCCATCTGTAAATAGTTTTATGCCCTAGTGATATGTTGAATCGTGTCGAGGTACGTTATGGAAACAGGAAACTATACAAAAAAGCTTCGTGTCCTCTTTCTTAAGTGTGGTCACTATAGTTTGTGTTGATGCACACTCCTCTTCTTCCACCAAAAAAAAATAAAAAAAATACAAGTAAATATACACACCACTAGCTCCATGAGAAACGGATGTAGCACCAAAAGCACATTGTAACATGTTACAACCGGATTTTTTTGTCAAGTCGAGAAATCTACACCCAGATAAAGTTAAGCAGCGAGATTTAGGAACTACATCCCTAGGACTAAAAACAAATGACTTCAGAGAGTATGATAGATGTATGGATATCTTCTATTCTTTATTCCCATTGTTTCCTTATAGACTATTCCTCCAATAGTCAGCTGTAAATATTTCAATGAAGATGGGTATCATAGTCCAAACAACATACATTTCTCATGCAATATATACATGAGAGTATTCGATGCAATGGAGTAATACAAAGTTGTATTGTTTTGTATAGTTTCCGATATACTAAAATGATAAAGAAATTATACTTCACTTCCAGATAGTCAAGGAGGAAAAAATAACCACCTCAACCAAAATGCGGAAACGAATTAAGCCATACTCGCTCATAAAAGGAGCCAATTCTTTGACTTTACCCCAATAACGACCATCCAATGGGCATAGAGCTGATAGACTTGAGAGTTCTAGATCTTGAGAAGGATCGTAAGTCATCCCTTTGACCTGGAAAGTTAAAAGTTGACCATGTCAATAAATCATAAAAGCAATAAGGCTCCACGAAAAGAAAAGATCCATTGCTCCACGAAACAATATAAGATAAGCTGAGTACTGATGAACTCCACACCAAATATGAAATTATCAAAAAGCATGCATATAGCAGTCATGAACATTTACATATGCAAGCTTATGCCTCAGGTAACATAATGAGTGTTCTAATCCTTTTATCTTACTCCAGCAGATGATACAACTCTTGCATAATCAATAGAACATACGCTGGAAGAAAGTAAATCAAATTCTGTCCAAAAAAGCATCCGCAAGGACATTCAATTATGCAATTCCCTCCTAGTCTAGAACTTAGGTAATGACACCCTCTGGAACGCCACCACTCCATCCCAAAGATGCAAAAATACATAACTAACAGAGAGATGAAATAAATCCAGCTAAAAAATGAACTCCTTGTTGGAAC
Source organism: Petunia axillaris subsp. axillaris (assembly GCA_029990575.1). NCBI lineage: Eukaryota > Viridiplantae > Streptophyta > Magnoliopsida > Solanales > Solanaceae > Petunia > Petunia axillaris. The sequence continues at coordinate 31,786,545 of JARKNS010000002.1, forward strand.
TTTACACAATATATTACTATATAGTTTCTTGACATCCTCAAAAGAGAGAATAAAAACCCAACTCTGCATCATCAAGATAGTACCTTTATTGTAATATGCATATACCACACATCAAATTTACCACCTTTAACTTCTGTTTCATGGAAAATTTATTATACTAATATACCAGTGAGTATTTTTATTGGTATAAGCACGTTTGCTAAAAAAAGTTCTTGGTATAAGCCTATCAAATGCATCAAAATTGTTAAAACTTAATTATTATTTTTTTGGGTTAATAAGCACTTTTATTACCAAAAATGAGAATTACGGCTCAAGATAAAAAAATAATAATAATAACAATATTTAAATAAGGTATACAGCAAGCTGGATACCCCAGCAGTACAACTACTTAACCTTCTAACACATTAATCTAGCTAACACTATGTAGGATAAAAATTTAAGTTGGATAGAGCTCTTGTCAGCTTGCTTTGCTGGCCACCCCTGAGAAAGACATCCTGGACTATCATTCTGATTATATCTGTTGCTTGCCTTCTCGTCTTATGAAACACTACCTGATTCCTCTCTTGCCAAATATAGTATACAAAAGCACTCAGCACCATCCTGTAAACGGTAGCAGCTGCACTCTTGCTTTTGCAATGTTGTTCATACCATTTCAGTTCCTCATTCCATCCCATTGGTTGCCTTAGTATACCTTGCCACTACATCACTTTGCCCCATACAATAGCAGCTATTGGACATAGGAAGAATAGATGTTCAATACTCTCTGAATAGTTAGAGCACAGTGGACACTCCAGGTCGTCAATGATCCCCCATTTACTAAGTCTGTCCTTAGTATATAGCTTCCCATGGGCTACCAGAAATACAATAAATGTCCACTTAGGAGCTCCAGAGTTGTTACACAAGAGTTTTCTCCATGGTACTTTTGGGATATTTCCCAACGGCCACACATACATTCTTTTGGTGGAGAATTTCCTTCTACTCTGCACCTCTTCCTTGGTCACACGAGCTTCCTGGAAATACTGTCTTGCTTTGAAAATCTTTTGAATCATCCAGCAAGCCTGTTTGGGGGTAACCTCCCAGATATCTCCCCCTTCGCCATAATAAATGTGTATCCACTTAATCCACAGGCTATCCTTCTTTGTACTTAAACTCCACAGTAGCTTACACAAGGCTGCTTTTTTCCAAAGATGGATGTATGATAAGTTTAAGCCTCCAGCTGCTTTAGGTAAGCATAATTTATCCTAAGCTAGGAGAGCTTCTCTTACATTTCTGCACCTCCTGTCCATAAAAAGGTTCTCAGATTCTTTCTATCAGCTACACTACCTTTTTAGGGAGGAACAGTTGGGACCAGTAAATCTGAATGGAGAATAAGACTAATTTTAGCAGCTGCACCCTACCAGCATAGGACAGAAATCTGGAGGTCCAAGAAGTGATCTTTCCAAGCATTTTTTCAAGCAAAGGTTGACATTGGATAACAGACAGTCTCTTTGTGCATAAAGGCACTCCCAAGTATCTGCAGGAAGTTCACCTTTTGTCACACCAAGCACTAAAAGAATTTTATCCTGAATTTCCCTCCTGAATCCTCCAAATTATATGCAGCTTTTCTGTATGTTTTTGCTTTTAGGCCAAAGGTAAGATAGAATTGAACGAAGCAGTCAAATACCAATTGCAGAGACTTTATATCTTCCCTAGTAAATAGCGGCAGATCATCAACAAAGCTCAACTAAGCCAGATTCTCGTAGACTTTATATCTCCCCTAGTAAATAGCATACAAAGGACACCCCAACATACTCCCAATTCGACTAAGCCAGATTCTCGTAGACATAGCCTCAGACACCAATAAGGCAAAGTCACCTTCCTAACCATAATTTGCATCTAACCACACATCATCGATTAACTCTAACCTAAACTATAATCATTATACCCAAGCCAAACAGGTCATTCATAAATTACACAGCTTTATGCAAATCCGTTAATATACACTACAACTTTTGCTACATTATGAATGTAATTTCACATTATAAACATTTACAACTTGCTAAACTAGAACATATCACATACAAAGTATACACTAGCATTTTACAAAAATTTGGTCGACACGATTGGATATAACAAAACAATGAAATGGGCATGACTAATATATCAAGATTCTTTACAAAACATTAAAAAGAATGAAACTTTACTCCATGTAACATACAGTCCAGCATAAACAAACTAAAAATGAATTGAAAATTCAGCTCATATAAAAAACCCAACAAAAAAAAGGTTACCTTTTGTTGAGTTTTCATGGAGCTGGTAATTGACCCTTTAGCTATTGCTCTGCAAGAACAGTTATTCCTAGTTGGAAAAGAAAAGTTGAAGCGATTGAGCAAAGTACTTGGGAGATAAGTGGTTTTATGGTTAAAGGGAAGTGATGAAAACATAGTTTGATTGACATTTGAAGCAGTGGAACATGTTCCAAGTTCCATTGTTAAAGTTGTAGTAAAAGAGCTTTGAGTGGTCGGAATATTGTAGCAAAATACAAGGGTGGCATATAATAGGTAGGGTTTTAGCGCATTTAGAAAAGACACTCACATTGTTTAAAAAACTCTTACATTATTTCTTTAAAGAAAAACAATATTGAGATATGTAAGTGCAAGCAATATTATGTGGAAAAAAATGTGTCCTCCTTTGCACCAAATGATAAACATATTATTCACTTTAATTTGACAAAAAGTTAAATAGAGCATAAACATATGAGACCTGTGGTTTAAAATAAATTATTAATAATTGTGTGGCTATCAATTATTTTATTGACGATACATTGGAATATTTTGAATTAAATTACGTTTAAATTTAGAAAAAATTATTTATTTTGGAACGGACCAAAAAAAAAAATAATTGCACATCAACTGAAAGGGAAGAATATGTACTGCATCATTTACTTGTAATTTCTAATTATAAGAATGAACCAGGATTGAATTGATGATAAAATAAAATTCTGGATCGCAAACATGATTCGATTAATGAGGAAGAAAGAGAATTCTTGGTTAATATATGTACTCTTTCAATGCAAAAGTACTTTACAAAAATTTATTACTAGTATATACACTACTTTGTACTTCTATCCACTTTATTTTATGTGGTAGATGTCATGAAATTTAAGAAATGAATGAAAGATTTTTTAATATTTTAAAATATAACATAATATTTTTACGACTATAAATATTTGTTTAAATATAAATTTGAAAATTCTAATTTAAATTGTTCTAACTATAGAAATGTTATATAGGAAAAAAAAAAAGATAAGCCTAAAATCCAATATTTTAAACCGGCGGGACCCATCCGAGTGATCAGCCAAGAACTAAATTTTGTGAACCTCAGAAAACAACTCATGTATAATGTTCTTCTTCCATCCTAAATTTCAAGAAATCCTAAATTTCTAAAAAGAAAGATAATGTTGATAACAGTGAGAGAAGTTTCATCTTCTCTGTGCTTCATTTCCAATTCCAAGCACCAAAAATTAAATAAGTTCACCTCACCAATTTGTAGAGCCAACAGCCTCAGTTTCAATAGAAAACCCACAGCCACTGCCCCATCATGGAATCTTGCTCTTCTTCACTCCACTAACAGGTATACTTTTGCTCTTTTTGTATTAATTATGCTGTTAAGATAATGTATTGAGCTTTCCTAGTGGAATTCAAGTGTCTTTTTTGAGTAAAGTATTGAACTTTCTGATTGTTTCTTTTAATGGTTGGAACTTTTATTAGTATGGTATCAATTTCTTGAAATAACCAACCCAACCGAACATTGATACCCCTGTCCCCTACCAAAATGGTTGTATTGCTAGGATGAGTATCTTTAAGCTGTTTTTTTCAATTAAAGAGTGTGGAATAAATTGTCTTTCCTTTCTTTTCTGAAAGAAAATGAGGAAGTTTAACAAATTTCTGGTCTGCTGAGCACAATTACAGGCTTATATTTGAGAGCAGTAGAGGAAAATGTAGGAGTATTTAATAATGAGATTTGGTCTGAATGGCCTTTCTTTGAAACTACATAAAAAGGGACTTTGGAAGAGTACTCCAGGAAGTATATACCTAAGTTTGGTTGCGGGTTGCGACTTATGGGATTATTTAAGTTACATTTGAAAGATTCTGTTTTCGTTTTGTATTTCTTTCCTTTTTATACTTGGGATTTCTGCAAGAAGGCCTTTCACCTTGAATGTCCTGCTCCTTAAAAAGAACGGTGAATTAGAAAAAGATATGCTTATTAGGGACATCAACATCTGTACAATGGTTAAATGTCAACTTTAGCTTCTCTGTTCTTGTATCTTGATCAGAGACATACTCTTTCTTATGGGATAATCCCCATTTAGTGATTAGTTTGCTAGTTACGCAAATCCAAACAAGTTACTGCAGATGTGAAGTGGGTGGGGTTAAATTATGTGGAGAACTAATTAATTTGAAGAATTCCTGGAAAGGATTGTTGCATGACACTTTAAACTCTTAAGCATTCTATGAATTTGACCGAGAACTTCATTAGTAACAGCTCCTTTGCTCAGTCTCCTCCCTTGATCTTTTGGATTAGTTAGCCCTTTGATCCATTTCATTGATGTAGTTTATTTTTTCAGCAGTTTCCGTTGTCTCTAGTCTTTTCTTCTTGCTGACTGTTATCCTCTTTCTCCAGCTGTGATAGTTCAGTATTTGATCCATTAGGTATCAATTCAGGTAAATCGTCCTGGGAAAGTTTAGTGAGCTTGCTATTTCAGACATTTGAAAGTTCTTCAAGTACTAGGAAAGATAAAACATCCTCGGGTAGAGGATTGGCAGGTAGCCTATTTATTTAGGTATATTATATTGTTATGTTGTTGATTACACCAAATATCTTAGCCTTTAATTAGGGTTTGTTATCGCTGCCAGCTGCAATTGAAGATACTAGCATTGATTTTGGAGACTTCTTCAAAGGCCCATTACCGGGAAAGTTTCTTAAGCTATTGGGATTTTTGGCTTTGTCGCGACTTGGAATCTATATACCACTTGGCGGAGTAAACCGGGAGGCTTTTCTCGGAAATTTAGATGAGAATAGTATATTAAGTACTCTGGACTCCTTTTCTGGTGGAGGTATAGGTCGCCTTGGAATATGCTCCCTAGGTATTGTTCCCTTCATCAATGCACAAATTGTGTTTCAACTTCTTGCTCAAATCTACCCCAAGTTGCAAGATCTTCAGAAAAGAGAAGGTGAAGCTGGAAGAAAGAAAATTCTTCAGTACACTCGCTATGCTTCTGTTGGATTTGCCATAGTGCAGGTAATATTGTTTTCTAGAGAAACTGATGTTACTTGAATGAAGAAGCATTTCGTATATAAGATATTAAGAGCATCTGTAGTTTGTTTGAATTTGATTCTCGCTTGTACATTGTGGTTGGTTGCATCTCATGCATAAATACAGAGTCGATTGGCTGTAGACTTATCTTTAATTTCTGTGGCAGGCAATTGGCCAAGTATTATTCCTTCGTCCTTATGTCAATGACTTCAGTACCCAGTGGGCAATTTCTTCTATTGTTCTTTTGACCCTCGGCTCTGTATTTACGACATATATTGGGGAGCGAATCTCTGATTTAAAGCTTGGAAATGGTACATCTCTTTTGATCTTTACAAATATCATCTCCTACTTGCCAGCATCCTTTGGTAGGACAATTGCACAGGCATACCAAGATGGTAATTATGTTGGGCTTGTTGGCATACTAGTCTCATTCTTCCTGCTAGTCCTTAGCATTGTATACGTTCAGGTATGTTCGTACTAGATTAACTTAGTGTCATGCCTTTGGAAGGAAGAACTGCTAAATAGTGTTCTCAATTGTGGTTTTCAGGAAGCAGAGAGGAAAATTCCACTAAACTATGCATCAAGGTATACTAGCAAAACAGGAGGACTTCAAAAATCTGCATACCTACCGTTTAAAGTTAGTAATGATTTTTCCTCTTGTTTCATTTAGTTTATTCTGAAGGCTTGTAATGCTAGATATTTGGATGAGAAGACTGAGGGTTGAAATCTGTTTCCCAATGGAAAAAGTTACTTGGGCACCGATTTGAAATTTCATCCTGCTATGATATCTCGTTACAATCAACACTTTTACATGTTGAAAGGCCTTTATTTTTTTAGTGAAGCTCTTTTTGAATATAAAATTATGAACGTGCTTAGTTACAACTTACAATTACCGTTACAATGAGCAGGTGAACAGTTCAGGAGTAATGCCGATTATTTTCTCTACATCATCATTGGCCCTTCCTGGTACTCTTGCACGTTTCACTGGTGCAGGTTTCCTGAGGAATGCCGCCGCAGGTTTAAACCCTGGAGGTAAGTAAAATATCGTGCAGTTATGTTACTTCACGTGCATTTTGCACCGAAAAGCGCATGTCTTAAATGCGAGTCGCTCCGAACTTGTGCATATGCACTTCCTGTCCTGATATGGAAAAGTTCTGAAACAATTTGCTGACTATCCCATGAAGAGGTTTAGTTTGTAAAACCTGTTGTGTAATACTTTTGAGTTAGTGGTACTACGTAGAAGATGAGCAATTAGAGGCAAAAATGAAAAGTGGCTTGTCTAAGATGGAATAGGTGGTATCCTTATTAAGACTTGAACTTTTTGTTCTAACTCTTCTCTCCGAAGAGACTATCGGCGACCATCATTTTGGAAAGAAAATGTAAAAAATCAAAAGATGGTATTTGTATTTTCAGGGAAAAGGAAATAAGCAAAACAATGAGTGAAATCCTTCATTGTTGATTGTGCATTTCTTTCTGTTCGTGCATGTTTTGACTTACCTTTTCACTTTATAATATTTTGACGGCCATAATCTAACAGAAGTTCCTCTGTAGGTTCTTTCTATCTCCCGACAAACATTTTACTGATTGCCTTCTTCAATTACTATTATACATTCTTGCAATTGGACCCCGATGATGTCAGTGAACAGTTGAAGCGACAAGGTGCCTCAATCCCACTTGTTCGACCGGGTAAAAGCACCGCGGCATTCATCAAAACGGTAATATTGCCTTCTTTCTTTCCATGGTGATCATATCCTCTTTCTGGTTAATGCTTATCTTGATTCAAATATAGCTCTTCACCTATCATTTTCAGAACAGTGAGAATTAAATAAACTGATACATCTAATGTGAAATTGACCATGCAACTATGGTAGTCTCTGTTGTTAATGCACCAAGAAACTATAGACTTCTATTACTAATCTAGCAGTAACTGCTCTCTTTGTTATAGAGACAGTAGTCATGTTCGGTGTTTTGTTAGAGTTATCAGAAAAATATTTTAAAAAAAATCGTCGATAGTGAAAGAACTGCTCAAATCCCATAGTAATGTCGCATAAAAGTAGGCGGTATTACATTCATAGAGGCAACGACCTCATCCAAAAAACGAAAAGAAAGAATGTTGCTTCCTCATCAAAAAACAAAAGGAAATAAGAGAGAGAGGCAATGACGGAGCACGCTGGACCTCTTGGTTAGCATCAGATTTAGTTATGGGACCTTTGAAGGATTGGGCAGTTCAACAATCAATCTATTAGCTTTGTTTTTTGGGGTTGCTGGGGAAGGAGGTTATGGTGTGAGGTGACCCCCACCACCTCCCTTTCTTCCCTTGATTTCCTCTTCTGTTGCCCTTATCTCCTTTTTCCCAGCTTTTTAAAATTAAGACCTCAGCGTACCAATAGAATCTACTGAAGTAATGAATGATCAAATTAAATATCAGTCTACTCTATGTATAGTAGTGATTTTGCCAGGAAAAGGCCAATAGCTTGTATAAAATTCCCTAGTGACTTATATCAGGAACATCAATAGCCAGTATAAAATCTCCTTCCTGGTGTCTCAAGTACTTGGATGCAGATTTTTACATAGTACAACCGCACAATGAGAGAGAACGTATATCAGTTACTTCTTCACTAGTCACATCCCGCACTTATCCATGTCAATTTGGAGACTGGATAAAGCTCAAATATCTTGTCTGAGGTTCACATGTATTTCCTTAGATGGTTAATGTAGCCACACTAATTGTATCTCTAGATTGGAGCCCACCCATCTGTTTAAGCAAGGTACATTTTGTGAAATTAGATTTACAGGGTTTCTTTTACTTTTCCCTTTCATTTTTAGTAAAGAATAGTGTCTCTTCCTGTATGCTTGATGCTGTAGAATAGTTGAGTAATTGATGTACTGCAGCCACCCACACTTGATAATCTTATCAACTAGGTACATTAAGTTTCAAAAATAGAAGTGCTTTGTCATTTGACTTGTGACTTAAACGGGAGAGCTACAGGTACTCAGCCGGATATCAGTTCTTGGTTCTGCTTTTTTGGCGCTTCTTGCTGCTGGTCCTGCTGTGATAGAGCAAGCTACACACCTCACTGCTTTCCGGGGATTTGCGGGCACGTCAGTGCTTATTCTCGTTGGTTGTGCTACAGACACTGCAAGGAAAGTGCAGGCGGAGATTATTTCCCAAAAATACAAGAATATAGAGTTTTACGACATTGATAATAAATATTGAATCGAGATGTCGGTTAAAGCTGGAGAAAATGAGATTGTAATACATAACGAGAACAAAAAAACCTGGATACAAACAAGTTCATATGAGTTAGATCTGGATGTGAGACTAATTTTGATCCCCCCACCCCCACCCCTCAAACTCCCACCATACTTTTCTTGTCGAGTTATTCTAGTAGTCTCTGTATTACTAGCTTAGATGTACAAAGATGTTTCTTTGATCTGTAAAATGCTGCCACAGAAGCCATCCTTTATGGTATTCTTTTAGTTAATTTCCCTTGTCAAATTCTTGGAGCATCTCACTTTAAGGTTCAGTCTTCATGCGTTTCAGCAGATTTTTTCTTATTTATGTAGTATAAAAGGATTATGCCAAGGACTAATCATCTGAAGAACAAATTGAGGTGGACTTAATCGTAATAAACCTTAAATATGAAGTCCATTTTACGACCTGAATGCTTTTGTTACTAATCTCGGTTAGGAAATTTACCTTATTTAAGCAGCACTTTCTGGGGAGAGTGAGATGTACGTAGACATATCCCCTACCTTGTGAGAGGTAGCACTTTCTATAAGATATCCGTGGAAAAAATAATTAAAATATGCATGTTAAATGAGTTAGACAGGCTCTCTTCTTACTGAGGAGGGGAACGGATTGCTGTGGGTTTTGACAAATCTAACTGCCATGACATCCAACTTCCCTTAAAAAATTCCTAGTTTTTAGTTGTTAAAGTTCTTTTAAAAATTCCTTCCTGACATGAAGTGAAGAGAAACTTGATTTTCAAGGCCTATTTACCTTGGATGAGTTTTTTAGGTACTATATGCTCCAAAAGATTATTGTGATGAAAGTGATTATTTTAAATCAATCACTTCACATAAGTAACATAAGTAATCAGAGTTAATAAGGATAACCAATCCGTCTCTAAATACCTCGAGACAACAAAAGGAAAAAAGAGTAAATAATAGGCTTTCTACAGTATTTGAAATTTTAATAAGATGCTTATTTACTGGTAACATGGAACTAGCAACTCTTAAAGAGTTTTTACAGGTGACTCAAGATATTGAGTTTACATTGCATTACAGATCGGGCATCCTGCTACAGAGGAACCTACTCTTGAAGTACAATTACATTAACAAATATAGAAGAAGAAAAATGCACCTCACCTTCCCTTGCCAAAACTTTCCAGCTTACAGCTCCAGACTTAATTTTTTCTTTAAACGGGTTTTTAACATGTACAAAGATGATCCAAGTGTTAGTATGTATGGAAGAAAACTTCAATTTCAGAATCGGTCATCGTATCGATATCTGAACCTTAAAATAGGTCAGCCGCGGGCATGAAACTATTTGCTGTAGGATATATCTACCTGGTGCGAGTAACTAGTCATCAGGTTCAGCTGAAAAGTCGGGCTCTTCAGGTTTCTGCAACTTTGGTAAACGTACATCTTTAAGCTTTTGAGCACCTCTCCTTGTGTTTGCTGCAAATCTTGAAGCCAAAATTGTGACTCCAAGGTGAGATATTCTCGGTGATGGATTTGAGCTGGCACTACCTTGATCTTGCTCCTCAGTTTGCTCTGTCTCATCTATTGTTCTCTCATCCATAGAAAATGATTCCATTGCTGCAAGATCTTTTGCCATGGCCCTCCGCTTGTGTCGCCTCCATGCAGCCTGTATGAAGCATGCTGCCCATGTGCGCCAATGGTGAGAGTAGAACCGGAATGTATGCTGGAGTTTCTTGCTATGAAGACGTCTAAACTGGTTAGCCACAAACTTGAGATCTTCAGCTCTCAACGCAAATGCTTCCACTTCAACAAGCGCCCTGACTGTTCTGGTTGAAGAAGGCAAGTTCACGGTTGATTTTGGAAGCAAAGCCCAAGCAAGTAGCTCCTCCCCACAAAAATCACCAGGCCTCAGAGTAATGGAATTGAAGAAACCAGTCCGACCACCATTAGTAGTAGAACTCTCAAGCCTGCCCCTGATGATAAATAGCATCTCTGTAACAGGATCTCCTTCACGCACAATATAAGTGCCTTCGGTACTCAAGGATGAGACTAGACGTTCACATATTGCATCAAGTAGTTGATCATCCATTTGGGAGAAAAATGGAACCTATATGTTACAACAAAATAAGAAAGAGCTTACAATGCAAGAAGGAATTGACAATGATAAATAATGCATCTATAAAAAAAAGTTTATAAAATTTCAACTGAATCAACAAACATCTGTCCTACACTGATTGAAGCGGGGATATTAGAATGTGCTCATATGAAAGTGGTAAGCCCTTTAACTGATATGAAAAAAACCAGGGCCAAAAAGGATGATCTCAAGTGCATATTGGAAACAGACACAAGGAGTGGAAATAGACCAACAATCTAAGTGTCTATACTTTTAGAAGCCACGGTTTGGGCACATGTTTTTATTAATTTATTTATTTTGATAAATATAGCATGACTTGGGAATGAACCAGTTCTGATGGAAGAAAATCATACCCGCCGAACAAGGTCTAGGCAAAGATGACGTTGGATATCACGACGCAGATCAGCAGGAAGGCCATGCAGAATTGTTTCTTCATCTACTCCTCTAGTAGCGACCCACTTATATTGATCAAAACGCCTAACACGTTTCCTCAAATCTTCTGGAAGTTGGCGATGCTGCATCCACTCTTCAGTATCTCTTCTCTTCAGTCTCCATTCCTCAAGCCTCATGGTCAAAGACTGCAGGTATGTCTATATGCAAGAACAGACGCAGGTATTAGTATCTGAATATAATGATACGAGAAGAAGTTGACTACGAAGTCCCAAATTTATGTACAACTTGCACCACATCAGACCTCCCTCGGAAACAAAGCCAGGTTTCCTTGATTTGCCTCCAAATTTTTAATTATTTTCGAGCCATTACTTTTCCGCTCCTTTGTTCCTGGTGTTCACTGCCCCATGGATATTTTACAAGGGGTTTTAGAGGGCTGTGAGTCATTACTGACCCATGGGATGACAGAATAATATATGCATAAAACTCACAGAGAACGCAGAATCTTGCATACATGAAATCAAGAAAAGAAATTATAACTCCGATTTAAAAAAAAATGGAGTTATAACTGTCTAAAAGTATTGGTCAAGATCATGCTGTACAAAACCAGTCGAGTGAAAAAAATGCGCGGTCTAATAAAACAAGCTCATATGGAGGGAGAACTAATAGCAGCAGAATCTCTGATTACCTGCATATTTCCAATAAGATGTGCGAATAAAACCAGGCCCAAAATTGCAATAAGTATAGCAAAGGATGTCTCTCCAATAAATGTACTCGTTGACAAATTCTGCCCATAAGAACTGTAACAGAAAAAAAAAGGAAATTGAAATTCAGATCTTCCTTCAAATGGCTTGTTAAAAAGTTGGATGGCAGGGCAACTGGCACACTGACTCTATCAATGTAATTGCCGCCTTCAAAACCTTTTTAAATGACTCATCATGTATTTTTTCTTCTTTTTAAAAAAAAGCACAAAACGTTCAGGTGGTAGCTAATCTAACAAAGCTAAAGATGGATGGATCAGTACCAAAAGCACAAAACGTTCAGGTGGTACACGAATAATCCATCACCCCCCCCCCCCCCAGCGGGGGGGCCCGGCGACAAACTCCCAGCAGAAAGATGTTGTGAAGTAGTCATTTAAAATAAAACCTCCATGTTAGGTGTCGAGCGGCATATGTCATTCACAAGTCCAACAAACAGGTTACCACACAAATAACTCAACAAGTTACTCATTACTCCTTGATAAATTTTGAATAGTATTTTTATAGAGTTAGTTAGACATTTGTTTAGCCAGGCTGAGAAATGGAAAAGTGGGTAGTTGTTAGAGAACTGCCATATCAGGTTTAAAGTAATTAACATGATATTAGCAGTTGAAGAAGTATCAGGTCAAGTTCAAATATTTGAATTAGAATAAGTTTATGGAAATTTGGACTGTCAGAGATAGGAGAGTTATACATTTGATAAGGGTCTAGTAAAGTGGATAGATTAAACAGATAACATATCAAGCAAATTAGAACACAGGTAATAAATAGTATGCTACAGGTTTGCATATTTTTTCTTGAAAGTTAGGGAAATAAAAAGTGAGTTCAGGATTCAACTATTGAAGCGCCTTTTCTGTTAAAGCCCAAGAGGACAAAACCATGAAGCCCCAAAGGTTGAGCCATAGAGTAGAACACCTTGCCAATTGGGCCCAGGCCATTACATACAAGGAGGACACTAACATGCACTTTCAGAAATGTCTAACTGGGTTACAAGTTATTTAAAGCTTCTATAATAAATTATAGCCAAAAACACTATATAAGAAAATTATAAATGTAAATGACATTATTATTTTGTCCAACCACATACTAAAATTACCTCAGCTGTTGTAAGCCCCACCACAAGCAATATAAGTACTTTGCAACAAAACTTGAGGAGACAACGTCCTTTTTAACCGCACTTTCAAAAATTCCATAGTTGAAATTACTATCCCCGTCAGGATCACAGCTTTCAAATACCTTGGTGATATTTGCCCAACTCTTACGAGCACCAAGATCAAAAGTATCACAATCCAAGTAGCGAAGCACGCACTGTACAGAGCTTTTCTCATGTCTGCATATTGATTTCCAGCAAGAAGTATATCGATCAACTGACAGCAAATACCATGATGCTCCTATAACCTAAAGAAAGAGAAACAAAAACAAGTCGTTTATCGTTAAATCAACTCTCAAGAAAAGATTTTAAAATAAAAGTAAAAAAGAGAAAACAGAGAAGCAAAACCCCTTGCATAACAGCACAAGTGTTCAATCACTACTTTGTGAGTCCCATCGGTTAATAACACAACTAACCAGACTTTTAAAAGTGTCGATTTCGAAAATAAGGTCGTTGGAGCTACATACATGACTTGCCAACATGTAGAGGAGTAGATTATATGCAGCCCCAGCCCAAGCAGTTTTTGTGACAAGTCCAGTTGCTTTAATAATCTGTGAACTTAATGGAAATATAAGATACAATCTGGGAACATATTGGAGCAGGACAATCAGCGCAAGGGCATTATTGTTATGATTGGCATGCTGGCTTCTCGTCGCTGGTATAATGAACCAAATTACCATCTGCAAGAAAGATTACGTATTCATCATAACCTGCCTTACTCTTCAGTACAAAGACAAAAGAAAAGTGAAAGTAATGATGAGATAGAACTAGAAGAATGAGTTATCATTTCCTTGACAAGCAAACTACCACTTTTACGCAGAAAATGTTTCAAATACTAAAAGGACCGCCCGGTGCACCGTGCACAAAGCATCCCACATTCACGCAGGATCCGGAGAAGAGCCGCACCCAAGGGGTGTAATGGACGCATCCTAGCCTGATGCAAGCATCAGTGGCTATTTCCACGGCTAGAACCCATGACCTTTAGGTCACACGAAGACAACTTTATCAGTTGCTCCAAGGCTCCCCTTCAAATACTATGCTACCAATTAGAATTTTTTTATAACCTCTGCTACCAACTAGAATTACAAAATTGAAACTATATGGCACAATCACTAGTCCAAAAGCTGGCTAACACTAGCCCAAAGGCTGGCTATTTTTATGCTCATGTAGTGCAAAGTAGAACTGGAAGAACTAGATGCTTATAAATGAAGAATATATAGCCACTTGCAGGTAGCAATTGAGACTTACCTTTTATCAAAATTTAAGGTGCACTGTTGGCAGATTGACACAAACCCTAAACCATATAATGCAACGGAATTGCCAAAGGAAAAATCTGGTGAGTTGAACCACATGCAACTACTCGAATAGGGAGAGAAACCGAAATCAAAGTAAAAATGCTGAAAGGTTCTTCTAGTTCAATTGATTATTAAAACCACAGAGGAAAGCACCAATTGTTAAATAAAACAAATAACATTTTGAGTAAAGTAAGTAGCTGGGAACCTCAGTATGGAAGTTCTTGGTAGAAATCAGGAGGAAATTTTCATATATACTTCCTCTACTAACTATAAACACTCCATAAATTGCCTCAACAAAATTCTTTTTTAAAGTAGCTCACTGACAGAAAAGATGCTTCATTCTGATAGATTTTGCAACTTTCCATGAACTTAAGTTGATTTTCATTATACTACAATCTCCTAATCCCCTTTGAACTCTGTTCCTTACAACGTAGTTTAGGATGTCAAAGGATCTACTTAAAGGCTAGGGTAAGAAGCAGCCAAAGGTTCATAAAGCTTGTTATGTAATTTCTCTGTCATTGTGTTAGTCGGGAAGCAAGGAAGCAGAGGATATATTGGCACTTGTAGTGGAGATCTTGTCCCAACACACACCGTTCTTTATTATGTAAGAGTTGTAACCGAAGTGCCTGACCTATTCCACTACAGACTAGTCGTTTGACTTTCCAGTTTCCACCACTAATTGGCTTCACAGGTACAGCCTCTTCTTCTTAAATGTCCAACTTACAGTATATGCACCAGCTAGAAGCCTTTTTCCTCATTCCAGGTCATTCAGACTGTTCAACATTTTTTCCTTTTTCAGGGATAAAGCAATAATTTTATTGATATGTGGGAAGAGTCCTCATATAAAAGTGGTATAAGAAAGTGGAAATGCAGATGTTTGACATCCACATCTCTTTCTAGCCAACCAAATTATACATGTTCAATTTTTTCAATAATGAAATTAAACATGTTCACTTAACAACACACCATCAGTTATCTGCAACTTTTCACAAGAGATGTTAAGCTTGTAATCATTGGCAGAGCTTCATATCAGTGGAAAAACATGTATTGCACTAGCATCTGAACTGATGGACATGAAATGAAAGAGATGTACTAATTTGAATGTCATAAAGTGAATGACATACCTGAGGCAGAGGAAGGGTTGCAATCAGATCAATGAAAAAGTCTGATCTTAAATATCTGAGAGCGATCATTTTAGGATCCATGACAAGCTCACCCTTCCCAAATACCCTCGTATTAGGGGCAATATAAGCAGTCCGGAACTTAATGAACACGTGTAATAAATAGAAAAAATCGGCTAAAGTTCGGAAAATGGTGACAACAATTCGCAAATTCAAATCTGTTTTCACACAACTCGACTCCTTAGTTCCTTGTATGATGGGCAAATAGAAATACAACGGGTCAACAAACAGTGCCACCAAGCAAGACACAATGAAAACCCTATTCCACTTTATCACAATGTCACTACCCGGATCAAGTATTTGCTTCCTCCAGGACTCTTGGTCCTCAGGATACACCTTAGACCTCCCAAACTTAAGGTTATCAGTGACTTTATATTTTCCATCTGCATTCAACAAAGGAGACGTGTATCTATAGCCAGAAGATGATTTCTCTAAATTTGAACTGTCTGCTTTTCCTCCCAAATCACCAGGGTAGAACCTAAGAAATGCATAAATCAACTATCAGAAAATAGGAAAATCCTCGAATATAATAAAATCCCAGTAAACAACAACAACAACAATAACAACAACATACTCAATATGATCCCACAATTGGAGTCTGGGGAGGGTGAGGTGTATGCAGACCTTACCCTACCTCATTCGAAGTAGAGAGGTAGAGATGCTGTTTCGGATATACCTCCGGGATTAAATCCCAGTAACACAAAGCAAATTACAAAATGAACAACTGCAAAATCTTATGTTCCAAGTCATATATTTGCATAAAGCTTCGAACTTTAAACTACACATTGTATCACCAGTAAGAATCCATTCTTCATTTTCACTCTAAAGTACAAAGGGCGCAACCAACAAATAAATAACTTAATAAAACAAAGTAATTATCCTAATATCTTGCATCAAGAATAACAGAAAACATACTCCTAAAAGCAATAAAAATCCAATCTTTAAACACCCAAAGACCGTATCTAGCAACATATTACAAAAAAGACACCTTTTTTTGTAAATTATAACACAAAATTAACCAAATCACATAAACTAAACACAAGAACAAACAAAACATAAAAAAGACAAAAAACCAATTTAGAAAAAATGACATACCTAACCAACCTCTCCTTCTTAAGCTCCATCCAAGAAGGGTAAATAGAAACCAAGAAAAGGGTTTTTTCAAACCCTTTTAACTTTACTCTTTTAATCTAATAATCCACTTCAAAATGTGAACACAACACAAGTCTTCACAAAAAGGTGGGCAAAACACAGTGAACTAACTAAACTGAGAAATACCAAAAAAGCCCTTTAATCAAGAATCTAATCTAAAACAAAAAAAAGACATTCTTGTCTTAAGATTTGCAGAGTTCTGACAAATATTGCAACTGAAATGGGATGACAAGGATGTCCAAATTTCGGTTTCTTTAGATTTGGAAAATTCAAAGTACAATTATTTTTTTAAGTAATAATTTAGAGTTGGTATTTTATTTTAGAGTTAATTAAGGGTGCAGATGCAATTAGTCAAAAAATGTTGACCAGAATATGGACTAAAATGAATATTTTTTAATTGTTTTTGTTCTTTTTCTTTTTTTTATTTTTGCATGTGAAGTCATATTCATATGTGGGTCCCGGCAACAATTATCCTATGGAAAGCAAGCAATAGCCAATATGGCTGCTGTGTTGACCCACAAGTGGACCTTTCTTCTTTTCTTTGTTATTCTTAATTTTCTCATAATGGAAAACACTTAGGGGTGGTTTGGTTGAGATAGAGTTTACGCGGGTATTAATAATATGGGTATTAATAATGCGGGTATTAATAATGTATGTATTAGTAATGTGTATATTAACTATGCATGTATTATAACGTAGGGATTATTTCTTGAATCACTAATATATTACAAATTAATATACAATATTATAATTTAATATATTAGTTATTTCTTAAATAAAATTAAAAAATATCCTTATAATTATGAGGGTTAATTTTGTCATTTCAAATTTTAATACCTGCATTGTTAATACCCACATTACTTATTCCACCTTCTACCCCGCATAAAATAATACATAGATTCCCGCATAACTTATGCGGGTATTAGCTATGCGGAATATACAAAAGCGCAACCAAACGTGGTACTAATTTTATACCAAACATTAAAATCTCTCCAAACTAACCAAATATGGTACTAACTTAGTGTTGAATTTTGTGCTGGTATTATTTTAATATATAGCCAACCAAACGATCCCTTATAATTCATGTCTTTAGATACTATTATTTGGCTTCATTGGAGGAAACCTGTGAGGTATTTTGAGTAGTGAGTTACACTTTTGCTCAAACAACAACTAATGTATGGAAGGGCAAATCAATAATTATATTTTTGTTATAATAATCACTGTTTGTTAACGTCACGTATTTTAAAAAGATAAATTATGTGCATGTCATGAGTTTGTCGAGTTTAGAATTTTGCACTGATTAACTCTTAAAAATCTTTGTTAAAGATATTGTAACTGAATAAACCCATAACAATAAACATAAAGTATAAATAGATGATTTGTAACTAATTTAGTTAATAAACGAATTTAGAGTTTCAATTTTCTTCATATTCTTGGTGTTAGATCGTTCCATAACTAGTTCATTTTTAATTCCACCTAACCAACTTCTCAATACATAGCTCTGGAAATTTTTTTATATTAATTGCAACCAACATGAAAGAGATAGAGGAAGTTGCTATGACCTTTCTCACCAATGCCTCAGGTCAACTTGCATTTCTTTTTAGTAAAAAATAAGGGAAGGAAATTTTGGAGTGATATACCAGAACAAATTAAACTGAATTCAAAATCTTACTTTAGAAATTAAAAGATAGAAAAGGGAGGACACTTTTTTTTAAAAAAAAAAGAAATTTGGCAATTTGCAGAATTAAGGTTCTCAATTTTGTTGCCCGCTAAAATACACATTCTCACTACTTAAAACTAAACACATATAGGTGTAAGAAAAACTGACAAATATTTTTGAATAGCAAAAGAAGCCCACACTAATTCTTTCCTTGTCTTAGTATAACTAGACTGGAGCTTCAAGGCCAGGGAGTATGTAGCTCGACTTCCAAAAGATATTAGTATGTTGGAATTAGCGATAGAGCTTTAATTTTGACTTGCTGCATGCACAAGGCCTCTAATAAGAAGGGTTAATTGTTCTAGAACAAATTTGATACTACAGTATTAAAATTCAATTTCGGGAGGTTCCATGATCATATAATATGCACAATACTTATGAGCCGTCCTAAAGTTGACTCGAATTATCAGATGTACATCTAAACTAAAACTACGCGAAATCTTAATTACCTCTGAATCAGAATATTTGTTATGGTTTACCCCTGAACAATCTTACATGAGAAGAGTGATAACCACTCGCTGTCATGAATTTTTATGTTCACGTAGTATTTTTTAAATATCACCTAATAAGCAGCTGGCAGAATATATATATTTCATTAAATATGTTTTTCCTTGATTATACGTTTTCAACTTTTTAGAAAAAAAAAAAAATTGATAAAGTTTCATCCTTCCCAACACAGAAGCATACACGGTATCTTACCTTCCTACCCCGGGGTCCGCCCCACACCTACCCTACCTTCTGTGGATCTTAGATTTGAAGGTAGATTTGTTTTATTCTTCAATTTTGCTAGTTTTGATATAAATTTGATGTATTCTCTAAATTTTCTATCATATATAACTAGTAATTATATACATCTAGTGGAACTGGTTGTCAAGTATGGATGTGGTGGCTATGAACTTAAGGAGTCGTATTGTTGATATTGATTTCCTTCTTGAGTATACTAGAGCCGTCAATATGGGCTTGGCCCGATGGGCTGGCCTGACCTGGCCCGTAATTTAATAGGGTTGGGTTAAGATTTTTTTTAGCCCACGAAACACTGAGTCTTTTTAGCCCGACCCACGCAAGACCACCGCCCGTGAGGCTTGGGTGAGGCTGGGCTGGGCCGGCCCGTGGACTTAATTAAATAAAATAATATAAATAATAAAATAAGGACCAGTCTAAAAATAATGAAACGGAGCTTCTAGTTTTGAATATTATGTTGCGATTTTTCAGTATTTATATTTTGACAAATATTATATTATTGGTATCTTTTTATGTTTTCGTTTTAATGTTATTTGGAATACGGATTCTTGGAGAATAACAATTTATCAAATGTGTGTGGTGATTTATCAAAGTTTGTAAATTTGTTTTTCATTATATTGTGTTAACAACTGTTTATGATATCTGAAATTGCTCTAGGAATTTTATGAAATTAAGATTCTCTTTTAACTAATGACAATTGAAATAAATTTTAAGTTCGCATTGGATACTTTTTGACACCAAAGTTTGTACTATATTTTTGCTTGTTTACATTATCTCCTTTATAAGAATTGTTCTGTTGGATATCATGGTAATATTTGGTTTACTTCTAGTATATACTGTTATTAAAAATTCAAAAATCAAATTAATATTATTAAGAAATAATAAATAATGGTGGGCTAGCCCGGCCCGGCCTGCAGCCCACATAAGGCTGGGTTGGGCTAATAATTTAATGGCCCGTGTGAATTGTGGGCCGGCCCGGCCTGGCCCGGCAAATTGCAAAGCCCACATGGGCTGGGTCGGGCCGGCCCATTTTGACAGCACTAGAGTATACACTATGTATTTGTTCGGTGTATAGCATTAAAAACAAATTATACTTTAAAATCTACCGTGCATGCTTAGTGGAGCTTATGTAAAATAAGTGTGTACGAGGTATATATCGAGATTTTTTCTATATGTCCTACGTATACACCAAGTATAGAATAAATATACACGGTATGCTAAGGCAACCTTAGAGTGTTTGATGCGAAAAAATTTGTACTCACCGACTACACATGCAGTAAGTACACACGATATGTTAAGGCAGCCTTGAAGTGTTTGATGCAACAAAATTTGTACACACCGAGTATAGATAGGTTGGTTTCTGAATTTTTTCTCAACTTTTTCTAAAGTTTGGACAGGAATGGTTTGGGTTCACATTTTCGATCCTTTAGTTTAAATTCTACATAGATAATGTAAATTTTTATTTGTATCCATGAATAGATTTGGGAAAAAGATCTATGTCTCAGTATTATGAAATTTTCATCCAACTTTTTCATGAATTTTTTGTGTTGTATCCCTAATAGTTTTGGTGTTCTTGTAGTAGCGAAATGATGGTAGGAAAAATGAGGATCGAGTTGAAGTAGTGAGATGTTTAGGTGTCGAGGTTTCTAGGAAAGAAAAAGGAATGAGAGTAGCAGAAGATATGTGGGCGATAACAAACCGTGAAGAATGAAGAAATGGGTTTAAACACGGATGACTAGTAAAAGAAAAGGCCAACAAAAAGTAAGTTCATGTATTAGACCGGCCAATTTAGTAGTTTTTTCTTATTTTTTTACTTTTTAAAATTTATTAAATCTTTAGGTCATCTTTTTTTTAGCCTGGCATGTGAAAATTAGCATTGGGTTCCCCTTATTTAGTCTAATTTTTTGACTAATAATAATAATAATAATAATAATAATAATACAACTTAACCATTTCTTTTGTATATTTGGTCTGAAAAAGAAAGACATGCAGTTAAAAGATATATATTTCATCTAAATAATAAATAAATAAATAACACAATCTGGATGTTAATATTTTTCCAGAATTTTTTCTTTGGCCTAAAAAAGAGTCTGACCAAGTGACTTTTTCTGATTTGAGCATGAAAAGAGGAATACATAGTTGAAATAAATAGTTTGTATTTAAAGAATAAATAAAACAATATAATTTTTAAGTAAAATATGCATTGCATATTAAGAAAATATAAGAAGAAATACACAAGTGGAATAAGTAAATCATCATATACGGCTACGTTGTCAGACACTTAAGAGAGAGTGTTTACACTTTTTCCCACATTTTGGGGCAAAAATCGAATAGCCAACTTTATAGGGATAATCGAGACTTCGCATTAAGGGTGTCCACAGGCCCAGTTTGCACCGGACTGGATCAAATTCGGGCCGAAAATCGGCTCTAACCGGTGCAAATTGGATCGTTGCGCTTTAACCACACCCTGGAACCGGCCCTGGGACGGCCATTCGATTTTAGATTGGATGAACCGGATCAATTTGGACCGGAGCAGGCCCAGACCGGTTAAAAAAATAGAAAATGTGATTTCAGCCGTTGGCCGGCCCGGACCGGTCAAAAAAATAGAAAATCTGATTTCAGCCGTTGGCAATGGCTTTTTTGACACCCTAGCCATTGTCTAACGGTCATTTTAGCCCCATAAGCACCCCCAATATTTTATTTCCTATAAGTACCCCCCCTCCCCCCCCCCCCCCAATATTTCATTATATTTTCACACAAATCATCCAATTCTCTCAAATTCTCTACAATATTGCTAATTTTCTACTTGGGCAGTTTTGAATTATCAAGTATTGGGTAAATTGGAGGTGCTACTTGGTTGAAATATCAATTTGGCTATTTGTTAAAGTTTTCGATTATCAAGTATTCAACTAATTAATTAGAGTGAAGGATCAAGTATCAAGTTCACCTCAATTATGCGGTTATATTTGGTTGATCGTTCCTACTTCCTACTCTTTTATAATTTTTTGTCATATAGTTATTTTTAATTTCCTATAATTATGTCGCATAGAGGTTCAATTGAAACTAATGGTGGGGGCAGACTCGTGGTCGTCGGGGAAATACATGTAAAGGAATTGCTGGTAGTTCTAGTTCATCCAAATAGATTGTTGAACCCCAAAAATTACCCTTTCTTTAAGAAAAGATAGGTTTCGGGTATAACGTTCAACAATATGGGATTCCAAAGGGCTTTCTTTGGAGTCGCCACCTAATTTAGGAGAATTAGGAACCAATTAATTAAATAGTGCGTGCAAGCACTCCGTTTTAAGGAAAATGGTCTTTTCAGAGATTCTAAGTAAGAGGTTCAATTATTTTCGAAAGAAGGTTTCAATTTGAAAGCACTTTCGAAAATCCACAAAATGTGGTTAATCCTTCGGTCTTCACAAAATAACTTAAATAAAGGAAACTTTCAAAAATTAATCTAAAAGTCTTGAAATTAATGCCGAAATTCCAAAGTTACATTAAATTGCTTTAAAGGAATAGGGATTTAAATGAACTTAGACTTGAAAAAGAGTTACAATTTTGCTAACATAGAAAATCTAATTAATTGAAAGAAGTTGCAATTTATTGAATTTAAAACCAAGTTATTTGCTTAATCATTTTCGGCTTGCATGCGCTATTTAACTAAAAGGGTTCACAATTCATAAATAAAATGGCAATTCTAAAAAAATAAAATATTCACAAAATAACTCAATAACTGACTAATCATTCATTCATAAACAATCAAACAAATTATTCAATAACAATTAATTATCTACGGGGAATTCCTAAAGACGCAATTTCTAAGGATGGGAAAAGAGGGGGTTTAGAAGAAGAACCCGAAAATTGGCAAACTCGCGGGAGCCTTGAATTTATTTAATTTTATACATTTATGCCCATGAGCCTAAAACATCACATGGCTCAACAAAGCATTTTTAAGATTTTCCTAGATCTTCGCTTTTTGAAAGCTCGAGCCCCGACTTGAACCCAAACGGCTCCAATGCAATGCAAGCAATCCCCAATTGAGTTTTAACCAACTCATACCCAAGTGTTCATGCCAAAATACACCTCGCAAAACAAACAAATAAGATTGAATTAGCACGATAGTAAAGTGTAATAACTAATGAAAATAAAATAACAATACTAAAGTAATAAAGTAATAATAATAAATAAAAATAATAATAATAATAATAATAATAATAATAATAATAATAATAATAATGATAATAATAATAATAATAATAAGGGGGTTTGTTTTTTGCAAAATTTAGGCTCAGGTTTGCATGGCGCGTCGAATAGAGGCTCGGGATTTGGTACGGTTGCAAACACGGAGCCCGGGCCGTGTTGCCGTGCCAAAGCACCAAACCCACTACTCTATTCAACTTGTTTAGCGTTAAAATGCATTCATCATCGCCTTTTGCTTAAGGGACACGGGAACGGGACGGTTCAAGTGTAATATCATGTTCAAAATCCGTCAATTCCTTGTGTAGGCCTCAATACGTGTATACGTATTTTTTCATTGGCCAAAACGGTGCAGTATCCGTTCGAAACGGTTCAATACTTCATAATGGATAAAAATTTATCCAAAATGGATCCTGCACTCAAAAATCCAGTCAATGCATAACAGTAATCCAACCATGTAAACGGGTCAACCATAACAGTTACTCAGCAACATCAGAACCAAATAATTTTGCCAACGGGATAACAAACTCAGAATAAGTGCTCAAAATTCCCAAACGAGTCAACAAAACAGGCTCAAATTTCACCAAAAACTGAGTAACATCGGATTCGTAACACCACAAGCCAAAGAATCAATCCTAAACCAGGTGAGATTCTGCAAAAAGCTCACAAGCAACATAAACATCATAGCAAGGAAAGGGTCAACTTTAACAATAAAAATATGAAGCATGTGATGGACAGTAAGAGTCAGAAACAGCGCCAAGTAACACCAAACAATTTTAGAACCATCACCACCAAAGGAATTGAAGCAGCGGGATAAGGCATAGGACGATTTAATCGCCAAAACGCCGGTAGCCAAAGCTCCGGCCAAAATCCGGCACCTCTGCACCGTGAAAACAAGAACAGAGACATAACGAAGTGGAACGACTGCCGAGAGATTCTGTTAGTGGAAACCTCTGGCGTTGCTACCACTCCCGTTTCCGATGGTCCCCTACTGTTTCCGATCTGGTATTTCACCGGTGGGCCTTCAGGTATAGCGGTGAGCCAGTGAAAGAGCGAGGGAGCGACTGCCGAACTGTTTTCCGGTGGCGTCGCTGCCACCTCGCTACTCTTAATGCTTTCGATCATGACCCCAAAAACCCGATCTCCCTTTCGATCCGCTCTTGCCCTGATCTCTACCCCCTCTGTTTCTATTTATTTTTTGTGTGTGAGAGTCGAAAGGAGTTGTTCTATGTAAAAATGGTATGTGGGGTGATGTGAGGGAGATGATTAGTGAGGGAGATAGTGATGTTTTGAGGGTGCCACAGCTGATCCTCTTTTTGTGTCAAAATGGGTGTTCACGGCGTGTGTGTGTAGCTTTTTGATAATGGAGATGGGAGGGTTTTTGAGGATTGGGGAAGATGGTCAATAGTGTTGTGTGCTAGGGTTTTAGATAAAGGAGTATGTATAGGTGTAGGGTTTTTGGATAAAAGGAAGAATAATGATTAATGGGCTGGGGCTTTTGTGTAATATGGGCTTTGCAAAAACAATCCTAAATTGCAATTTAAGAATGGATTTAGCTCTTTAATTAAATTAAACAATTAATTATGTAATGCACTGCAAATGAAGGGATGACTTGCGATTTTGGTCATTTCCCTTTAAAATTAGCTATTTATTTACAATCTTCAAAATTGAACTTAATTATTAAAATTATTATACTTTTAATTAAAATCCGGGACAAAATTGGGTGTCAACAGCTGCCCCTCTTTACCCGAAAAGGATGAAAGAGTTTTCAGGGTAAAGAAAGTTGACGTGAAACCCAATTTTGTCACGGTAAAGCCAAGACTCTGATTCCTGGGATCAAAATGCGAGGCTTATGGACATGGCCGAGCTGCGGTTTCCGAGTTGCCTACATATCCCGGACTGAAAGAGAATCAGGCCATATGTAGTTCGACGCGATTTGAAAATCAAAGACGAGACAGTAACGACCGCTCAAGTACGGGAAGAGAGGCTTGTAATCACCCAAGTTATGAAGATGTGGTCGATGACACACCCATAAAGAGGGGTTTACACGGACATAGCTTCCACTGCATCTCGATAACCGAGCCATCTTGTCTTTAATCTCAAACCTCAGACTCAGGGTTAACAAAAACTTACCTCTAGGGTGGATGACTTATGCGGGTGCGATTCTTCAGGTTTTCGTTGACGAGTCTAGCTCATATCAACGACTAGCCCGGTTCGTCGCTAAGAAAAGCTCCATGTTATGCTCCAAACGCTGCTGCGGTGCTGCTAAAAATCCTGTAATAATCTCAACAAACGGTAAGCGTGCAACTGCTAATAAACTGTAATAATTGGAATAATAAATAAATCAAGTGATAACAAAAAATAGTAAATGCGGGTGGTGATATCATCAAAGTTCTTCCTTCGATCAACTGCCAAGATACTCCACCCGGAGAACCTCTAAGCTGATCCTTATTCTGAAATAGTAAAGCAAGATGATAAGTAAAGCAAGAACGAATTGTCAAATGCAAGGCTTTCATAAAATAAGTCGACTAACGAGACATGATATCTCAAGTCTACTTGGCTAATTTATATCCTACGCAGGTAACATGACGTTCCTTTATAAGGCGAACGAGCCCAAACATTCAATTATAAGGCGAATGAGCCTAAACGTTGGATTATAAGGTGAACGAGCCTAAATTTGATAGCAGCCTGCAAAATAAAGTTGCAAATTGGATTAATTAAGGCAAGATAATGCAAAACAAATAAGCAAAGATGGGTCCTGTTGCTTGAATTAATAGTGCTGCAAAGCGTTGAATGCCTTCAGTTCTTATTGAATCCGATGTTCAATTTCTGCAAATTTAAAGTGAACGCGTTAGAAAACGAGTGAATAATAAAGCAAAAGCTATAATGAAAAAAAAAAAAAAAAGGAAGAAATGGATTTGTGCTGCATATGCGACAAGGCGAATGATCTTTGAGAAACTGATGGTTGATGGTAGGGACCATAACAAAAGAGCCTTCAATTGCCTATGATAGACTTCAGAATAATGCCTCCAATTGCTTATGGTAGGCTTCAAATGATAACGATGTCTTCGCTTGCTCACGATAGACTTGATAATAAAACCCCCGATTGCTTACGGTAGGATCAATAATAAAAGAGCCTTCAATTGCTTATGATAGGCTTCAGAATAAGGCCTCCAATTGCTTATGGTAGGCTTCAAATGCTAATGAAGTATTCGCGTGCTCACGATAGACTTGATAATAAGACCCCCGATTGCTTACGGTAGGATCAATAATAAATGAGCCTTCAATTGCTTATGATAGGCTTCAGAATAAGGCCTCCAATTGCTTATGGTAGGCTTCAAATGCTAATGAAGTCTTCGCGTGCTCACGATAGACTTGATAATAAGACCCCCCGATTGCTTACGGTAGGATCAATAATAAAAGAGCCATCAATTGCTTATGATAGGCTTCAAAATAAGGCCTCCAATTGCTTATGGTAGGCTTCATAATTTGTAAGTGCAAGCTGCAGTATCTTTGATAAATTGTCTTCCCATCCACTGGCGAAGCAATAAAGCAAATGCGAAGGCATAGTGCAAGGCATTTTCAACAATCTTGACAAATCAACTGGCAAGCCGGTCGGGCACGCAGCAAGGAGGGTCTTGGAATTGATTGTCTACAAATCAGCTGGTGATCCGGTCCGGCACAAAGCAAGGAGGGTCTCAGGGCTGACCTGTTATACTAAAAGTAAAGCAAGTCATAATATAAAGCAAGTGCAAAGGCATAATTGAAAGCAAGTGCAAAGGCATAATTGAAAGCAAGTGCAAGGCAATTTGAACATCTTGACGAATCAACTGGCAAGCCGGTCGGGCACGCAGCAAGGAGGGTCTTGGAATTGATCGTCTACAAATCAGCTGGTGATCCGGTCCGGCACAAAGCAAGGAGGGTCTCAGGGCTGACCTGTTATACTAAAAGTAAAGCAAGTCATAATATAAAGCAAGTGCAAAGGCATAATTGAAAGCAAGTGCAAAGGCATAATTGAAAGCAAGTGCAAGGCAATTTGAACATCTTGACGAATCAACTGGCAAGACGGTCGGGCACGCAGCAAGGAGGGTCTTGGAATTGATCGTCTACAAATCAGCTGGTGATCCGGTCCGACACAAAGCAAGGAGGGTCTCAGGGCTGACCTGTTAAACTGAAAGTAAAGCAAGTCATAATATAAAGCAAGTGCAAAGGCATAATTGAAAGCAAGTGCAAAGGCATAATTGAAAGCAAGTGCAAGGCAATTTGAACATCTTGACGAATCAACTGGCAAGCCGGTCGGGCACGCAGCAAGGAGGGTCTTGGAATTGATTGTCTACAAATCAGCTGGTGATCCGGTCCGGCACAAAGCAAGGAGGGTCTCAGGGCTGACCTGTTAAACTGAAAGTAAAACAAGTCATAATATAAAGCAAGTGCAAGGCAATTTAGCGTGAAATGTAAAGCAATGCAAAAGCGATTTAGCGAATCAATAGGCGTGAAAGTCCAACAAGGGAGAATTTTCGTAGCCGATGGTCAACCTGAAAGAGTAAAGCAAGGCGTTAATTTCAAAGCAAGTGCGAAGGCATAATTCAAAATAAGTGCAAAGCAAAGTAGTGCGGAAATGTAGTCAGTGCGATAGCCATTGATAAATCAATTGGCGAGACAATCCGGCAAGGATGGCCTTGTACGGATTATACTATTTGGCTTAGTTTTGAAAACACAAAACAAGCCTCGGCTTAGTCGCCTATTAGGAATGAAAGTCATAGAGGTAGAAATGCCGCCTGTTCGGCAATAACTCATGACAAAGCATAATGCTTTAAGTCATGAAAAGGGATTGCGACGCAATCTGCAAGGCAACTTTGAATGCGCGTTCCATAAATTGTTCATCCATAGTGCGAATGATCCTTTCATTGCAAGCTTTCATGTTCCTGCCCTCAAAGAAAATTGTTAGCTTTGGGGAGGAAAGGGGAAGTATTTGATTTGTGCAGACTTCATCCTGATCTTGCTGCTTCTGCTGCTTCCTCATCTTCATTGGACTTGGATTTGCGGATTACTTTCAGAAACTTGGCTCATGAACTCAAATAGCATAGATTTTGCGAAATAGAGGCAAGATAAAATATTTAAATGCAATATAGCGAGTGAAATAAGCATGCAAATGAAGTCAAAGATGCATTTTGAAAATTTTTGCCTTGACTTAAACTTGTAACATATTTTAAAACAAACTGAACGTCCTTTGCCTTAGACTTTGCACTGTTTGCTTAACCAATTTCAAAACTATTGCCAACTCATCTTTAACATCCAATGCCGCTTCTTGCAAAATTCTGCCCCAGTTATTATCTTCCGCATCTCTAACTCATTTTGCAAAATTGCCCCAGTTATCCTTCTTGGGGGAAAATAATAATTTAAATGCTAAAGGGTCGAGCCCGATGTGGGAGCCTACGTATCCCTCCTTGGGAATCAGACCGTGCGTAGTTCTGCATCACTGCCTCAACGCCATAGACCAACAAATAAAAGCTGCCCCAGTTGAAGTTCTAAATAGATAGTGCGATATCCAAAGAGTGCAGACAATAACGTTCAGTGCATCTTTTTCAAATTGTTCAGTTGTTTTGCCATACATCACAAGCAAAGTTTTGGCAAGTTTATCAATTTTAATTTTGAAACAGAAACAAATGCAAGCGTAAATAATATAATAAGAATGCGATGAATTTTATTTCAACTTTCATAAATTCAAAATGAGTTGATTCAGTATAACATAAGCTTTAAAATACAATGCAATTCAGGGCCTCAATCTGAATTAAAATTGAAAACAATGCTACTAAGTTTAATCGCCAAGTTCTTTCAAGCATTGCCATTAGCTTCTGGTACTGCACCGTTCATGAGCTAGAGCGTCTACCATCAATCATATCTCGAAACCTTTGCATGGTGGATGGTCTGCCACTTCACAAATCCAACATTTGATAGAGAAGTAAACAAAACAAAAGAAACCTCACAAAGGGTAACTAAGATAGTTTGCACGTCATTCATAGGATTGCATACAAGCAAGCAACACCTAGTATTTAATGCATCTTGAGCAAATAAAGCAAGGCAGGCAATTAACATTTTAACACAACTCATGCTCTCCACAGCATATGCACAAAATTCTGAACCCAAATGCCTAAAACCCGAAACAATCCTCCATAGCTTTGCAAACATCCACACTCCTCCAAGCACAACTCCCAATTGCTTTACAACATCCAAGGAGAAAATTTCCAACTACTTCCACAATACCAGACTGTAAATTACGAAAGGCGCCAATTGGCCTTCAAAAACAAAACCTCACTGGTCATCGGCTTAAGACAAGCCTCTCAGCCTCCTAGGTTTTCAAGGCTCACCGACCTTGTCCACAGGGCTCCTCACTGGTCCTCGGCTTTAATCAAGCCTCTCAGTTTCCTAGGTAGCCAAGACCGCACTGGTCTTCAAGGAGGGACTCCACTGGTCATTCAAAGACACAGGGGCTTCGCTCTCCTAGTATGCGACAAGCATACTCCAATTTTACAAAGTTGCAGCTGGATAATCAACATAGGCCTGCACACACGCAAAGCCATCCACGAGAGGGACCCCACTGATCCTTTTAAAGACACCAGGGGCTTCGCCTCTTAGATCTCACTACACCAAACCATCTCCAAAACACAAACCAACCAAATCTGCCGAACTCCCCCCCAAACTAAGGTATATATGCATGCATGACCTAATCTCCTTCTAAGAGTGGGCTAACGGTTGAGGCTGATTCAGACCTATGCGGGATAAACCTGGCCCCATAAACCAGTAAAACCGGCCATGGCAAAACCAGGCAAACCATACCCCAACTAACTTTGGTGACACGAAAGAAATTCAGAGACCTAGGAAGGACAATGCCCTTCCTGTATTATTGCCCGTCATGCGGGCCCCCCGTGATGAAATCGAGGAGGTGAAAGAGAATTGACAGGCTCCATGAGGGAGGAAATATGAACGGAATGCAGATTATGCACAAATTAATACACTACAGACTTTATAAGGCAAATCAAACAAACAGATATAATAAAGCAAATAAATTAGGCATGCTAGTTGCAAACAATTGGAAACCTTTATGGTCAAAACCTTTATTGCTCCCCAGTGAAGTCGCCACGCTGTTGAACCCCAAAAATTACCCTTTCTTTAAGAAAAGATAGGTTTCGGGTATAACGTTCAACAATATGGGATTCCAAAGGGCTTTCTTTGGAGTCGCCACCTAATTTAGGAGAATTAGGAACCAATTAATTAAATAGTGCGTGCAAGCACTCCGTTTTAAGGAAAATGGTCTTTTCAGAGATTCTAAGTAAGAGGTTCAATTATTTTCGAAAGAAGGTTTCAATTTGAAAGCACTTTCGAAAATCCACAAAATGTGGTTAATCCTTCGGTCTTCACAAAATAACTTAAATAAAGGAAACTTTCAAAAATTAATCTAAAAGTCTTAAAATTAATGCCGAAATTCCAAAGTTACATTAAATTGCTTTAAAGGAATAGGGATTTAAATGAACTTAGACTTGAAAAAGAGTTACAATTTTGCTAACATAGAAAATCTAATTAATTGAAAGAAGTTGCAATTTATTGAATTTAAAACCAAGTTATTTGCTTAATCATTTTCGGCTTGCATGCGCTATTTAACTAAAAGGGTTCACAATTCATAAATAAAATGGCAATTCTAAAAAAACAAAATATTCACAAAATAACTCAATAACTGACTAATCATTCATTCATAAACAATCAAACAAATTATTCAATAACAATTAATTATCTACGGGGAATTCCTAAAGACATGCAATTTCTAAGGATGGGAAAAGAGGGGGTTTAGAAGAAGAACCCGAAAATTGGCAAACTCGCGGGAGCCTTGAATTTATTTAATTTTATACATTTATGCCCATGAGCCTAAAACATCACATGGCTCAACAAAGCATTTTTAAGATTTTCCTAGATCTTCGCTTTTTGAAAGCTCGAGCCCCGACTTGAACCCAAACGGCTCCAATGCAATGCAAGCAATCCCCAATTGAGTTTTAACCAACTCATACCCAAGTGTTCATGCCAAAATACACCTCGCAAAACAAACAAATAAGATTGAATTAGCACGATAGTAAAGTGTAATAACTAATGAAAATAAAATAACAATACTAAAGTAATAAAGTAATAATAATAAATAAAAATAATAATAATAATAATAATAATAATGATGATGATAATAATAATAATAATAAGGGGGTTTGTTTTTTGCAAAATTTAGGCTCAGGTTTGCATGGCGCGTCGAATAGAGGCTCGGGATTTGGTACGGTTGCAAACACGGAGCCCGGGCCGTGTTGCCGTGCCAAAGCACCAAACCCACTACTCTATTCAACTTGTTTAGCGTTAAAATGCATTCATCATCGCCTTTTGCTTAAGGGACACGGGAACGGGACGGTTCAAGTGTAATATCATGTTCAAAATCCGTCAATTCCTTGTGTAGGCCTCAATACGTGTATACGTATTTTTTCATTGGCCAAAACGGTGCAGTATCCGTTCGAAACGGTTCAATACTTCATAATGGATAAAAATTTATCCAAAATGGATCCTGCACTCAAAAATCCAGTCAATGCATAACAGTAATCCAACCATGTAAACGGGTCAACCATAACAATTACTCAGCAACATCAGAACCAAATAATTTTGCCAACGGGATAACAAACTCAGAATAAGTGCTCAAAATTCCCAAACGAGTCAACAAAACAGGCTCAAATTTCACCAAAAACTGAGTAACATCGGATTCGTAACACCACAAGCCAAAGAATCAATCCTAAACCAGGTGAGATTCTGCAAAAAGCTCACAAGCAACATAAACATCATAGCAAGGAAAGGGTCAACTTTAACAATAAAAATATGAAGCATGTGATGGACAGTAAGAGTCAGAAACAGCGCCAAGTAACACCAAACAATTTTAGAACCATCACCACCAAAGGAATTGAAGCAGCGGGATAAGGCATAGGACGATTTAATCGCCAAAACGCCGGTAGCCAAAGCTCCGGCCAAAATCCGGCACCTCTGCACCGTGAAAACAAGAACAGAGACATAACGAAGAGGAACGACTGCCGAGAGATTCTGCTAGTGGAAACCTCTGGCGTTGCTACCACTCCCGTTTCCGATGGTCCCCTACTGTTTTCGATCTGGTATTTCACCGGTGGGCCTTCAGGTATAGCGGTGAGCCAGTGAAAGAGCGAGTGAGCGACTGCCGAACCTTTTTCTGGTGGCGTCGCTGCCACCTCGCTACTCTTAATGCTTTCGATCATGACCCCAAAAACCCGATCTCCCTTTCGATCCGCTCTTGCCCTGATCTTCACCCCCTCTGTTTCTATTTATTTTTTGTGTGTGAGAGTCGAAAGGAGTTGTTCTATGTAAAAATGGTATGTGGGGTGATGTGAGGGAGATGATTATTGAGGGAGATAGTGATGTTTTGAGGGTGCCACGGCTGATCCTCTTTTTGTGTCAAAATGGGTGTTCGCGGCGTGTGTGTGTAGCTTTTTGATAATGGAGATGGGAGGGTTTTTGAGGATTGGGGAAGATGGTCAATAGTGTTGTGTGCTAGGGTTTTAGATAAAGGAGTATGTATAGGTGTAGGGTTTTTGGATAAAAGGAAGAATAATGATTAATGGGCTGGGGCTTTTGTGTAATATGGGCTTTGCAAAAACAATCCTAAATTGCAATTTAAGAACGGATTTAGCTCTTTAATTAAATTAAACAATTAATTATGTAATGCACTGCAAATGAAGGGATGACTTGCGATTTTGGTCATTTCCCTTTAAAATTAGCTATTTATTTACAATCTTCAAAATTGAACTTAATTATTAAAATTATTATACTTTTAATTAAAATCCGGGACAAAATTGGGTGTCAACATAGATGATTCTATCATGATGTTAGCGCTAATAATATACTTGATCATGAAATGTTAGAAGTATAATACGGCTTTCATAACACATAAGGGGGTTAATTTAGAAGAAACACCACCTAATGAATTCCAAGCTAGTCCACCTGAAGTTCATTTTGATTTGCCTCATGTAGCTCTTACTAAAGAACTGGCTAAACGTAAGGATAGATCTGAGGCGTGGGAATTTATGAAAAAAAGAGTTGCAGAACAGAGATCCGTATGTGGGCTTTGTAAAAAAGATTGATCACTAAAAATTGGGGGTAATGAAGGTGGGATGGGTAAAATTAGGGCGCACTAAAAATGTACATCCTAAATAACGGGCAATGAGGGCGAATGATATTTATTTAGGGACTGGATATAGGGGAATAGCGCATGATCAATCTTCAGGTACCCAGACACAACTTAACCCAGTAACATGAGGGCTTCTTTGTTATGATAAGCAAAAGGATAGGAAAAATATTGCTAAACTGATTGCAATTGTTGAACCCTCCCAAAAAATGCACACACAAGTATGCACCGGGATTTGACTTCAACAAAATGGAGACTCCAAAGGGCTTTCTTTGGAGTCGCCACCTAATTTAAGGATTATTAGGAACCGATGTTAATTAATGAGTGCAAATTCTTCCTTATTTAAAAGGAAAATAATTTTTCAGAGATTCTTAGGTAAGTGGTTCTTTTAAATTCGAAAGAAGGTCCCTTGCGGGAGCACTTTCGAAAATCCGCTAAATGCGGTTAATCCGGCAGTTTTTACGAATTTGTTAAGGATAATAAGTATATAAAGCTAATTTTATATAAGGATAATAGGAATAATATAAATAAGATAAGATTTTAATTATGCCGATACTTAGATAAATAGATGACCAAATTTAAGATTAATTAAATGGATAATGAAATAATGATCAATTGATTAATTAATAGAATAAGTAAAGGTGAAATGAAGTTAGATAATTAAATGAAACAAACTAGATAAATAATTGGATAATAATAAAAGATTAATTAATTAATTAATTAATTAGATAAATGAATAAACAAATAAATAACTTAATTAAATAAATGAATACTTATTAAATTAATATTAAGTAAAGGAGTAAATGAATAATAATTGATTGATTAATTAAATAAATAAATAAATATTTATTGATTAAATAAATTAGATTAAGTAAATAAATAAATAAATAAAGGATTAAAATTTAATTGATTAACTAAATAAATAAATTAGATTAGATAAATAAATAATTGAATATTTAATATAATAAATAAAGAAGCAATTCATATGCGAATTATGACGAGCGTACGATTTTTGGTCGAATTTGATATTGCACTCATTAATTGACAAATGATTTTAAACATCCATAAATTAATTGGCGATTCGCAAAGAAATGATACAAAGCATTCATATAAAAACAGTTTAAGTAATTTACAATAATTCTTCACAATTCAAATATCATTTCTATCCTACAGAGCTCCTATACAATATGCATTTTCTAAGGGAACGGGGAAGGATGAAGTTTAGAAGATAGAACCCGGAAGCGCAAACTTAACCATTGAGCCTTGGACTTCGTAATTTTCATTTTTTTTTTCTTTTACATTTTTCGGGGATATCAAGTCCCGAAAATACAGAGCGGATCCAATAACTCTGAGTGCATGTAGCCATCCCCATTTATGAGTTTCATTCAACTCGTCCCCAAGAGTGTTTTCATACAAGGAAAATAGCAGAGATAAAGATTAGTATTTGCAGGAAGGATGTTCAAACAAGAGATAGAAATAATGAAAATAAGTTGAGCAGATAGCATTACTTTTCGAAAACTGACAATTTTGATAGATACCTATTAGCCCTGATTCCAAATGAATTGACACGTACAAATTCACATTTTTATCCAAAATTACTAGTTAAACATGAAGGAGAATATATTATACTTCATTTTAACGACATTTCAAAGACCGCATTAACTCAAGACCTTGTAAAGAACCCACTGAGCAATCATGTGTACATAGAATAATTCAGATCATGATAAAAATAGAAACTTTACCTGCTTACCAGCTGTAATTCACAAAAAATGTGGAGGAAATAACTAATTAATTGACATAAGAAACAACTTGAAGCAGATTGAGAGCAGTATTACGACTTCCACCTTACGCAAGAGAGATTAACGAGGAACCTAAGAACTGGCTTTATTTTTGACAAACAAGACTTACGGGCTTTTGGAACTACCAGATTTAAGAGACCCTAATAAGTTCCTTTTATCATCCTAAACGGATCAAAAGAAGAACTACCAGATGACAAACCTTTACACTGCTAGCATGCAGAACTCACTAAGATTTTCCTCCACATGACCTAAACTAACTTCACACTCCTGAAACAACCAGGATACAAACCTACATACCTGCTGCACCCCAGAAACCCCTGAAACACAACCAGGACTCCCTGAACTCCCACACACACCTGCAGCAAACTAGAACTAAATCTGCACCTCTCCTAGATCCCTAGACAAAAAGAATAAGCTTCCAGGGGCTTGGACTTCAACTAGTAAACAACTTATATACTTCTAAGATTTCAACAGGAACCCCTTAAACTCAGAAGAAACAGAACAACCTCCACCACTTTTTAAACACTCTCACTAACTCTTTTCTCCTGCAAGCCATCAAACAGACAACAACCAGGACACCTGCAGCATTTCTCACCTTCACAAAACAAACACTAGGGACTCATTACAACTCCTCCCTAAACACCTACAGACCCTAGCAAAACTCCCTGACTGAAACATAAACACACACATATGCAGACTTTAAATCAACAACATCAACCAACCTGGCATTCACTAATCTTCCCAGGCCCTACACCCTGAACCTGCAATTACTACTAACACCTACCAGCCTGCCTTACCCACTCCTAACACCTGCAACCTCCACTACCAAAACATCTCACCAAAGCCACCTGCACACCCTCAGAACTCTCCAGCTCTCACAGACCCCTTCACTGCCCTTCTTGAATAACCTGCTACCATTCATCTAAACAACCTACCCATCAAACCCACTGCACTCCTGAAACCCACCTGGAAACTCCCTGAACTTGCAAAGCAAGCAGGGAATCAAAGCCAACACCATCAGACCCCCTTAACCTCAATACTACTTCTTGAACTCCCCTTCAACAGACCAAACAACACCCCTTACAACCTGAACAGGCACCAGAACAAACTTCACCCTAAACTACACTTCTGATACACAGATCCAAACAGAGGCCAAAGACCACCTCAGTCAAACCTTCAAACAAGCAACCCTTTTTATCTTCATTTACTCACCATAATAGGCACACATGAGCAAAATTATAGTAGGTTATCCAATCCCTTAAGAACAGACTTCAATGAAGTTAAAACTAAATGAATATCTTTAAAGACTTGATTTTTTTAAAGCTAGGTTATCATTTCAAACTTATTTAAAGACAACCAAATAGAAACTTTACCTGCTTACCAGCTGTAATTCACAAAAAATGTGGAGGAAACAACTAATTAATTGACATAAAAAACAACTTGAAGCAGATTGAGAGCAGTATTACGACTTCCAGAAACAATAGCCGTGTCTTTTAAAAAAAAGCTCAAAACTGAGGAGAAAATAACCTTTTTAACTATTGTATATGCGGCTGCCTTTTCTTAGTATTCAAAACCTCAAAAAAAAAAAAACCCCTAAAAAATGAAAATAAGGATCTATATATACCTGATGATTTAGGGTTTAGGGCCTTTGAATTTTAACAAAACCTCGACCTATTTCGGACATTTTCCTCACAAGATAAGGATGAAACTTGTCCGAAAATCCTCAAATTCATACAAGTCTCATCCTTATCTATAAGGTTATATCCGTTATAAAGATTCACGGCTCGGGTCAAACGATTTAAAATAGACGCTTAGGATGATTCGTTGCTTGTACTACCACCACAGCTGGATTGAAGTGGGGTCGCGGGAGGGGACCAGCGAGTATAGTTTTTGGACTGATTCGATCAAGGAGGGAAAGGGAATTGAGATCGCGCATTGAATTCTAAGGAAATGGGTCGCGGGTTCTGGGATTTCTGAATTGGGGAAGGAGAAACGGGTATCGGCTGAGAGGAGATGGAAATGAATAGTGTGCAATGTATGTATATATATGGGTTGCAAAAATAGGCCATATTTAGGCTTCAGGAACGAATATAGCCCCTCTATTAGGATGTAATTGGTAAGTGGGGAAATTGCATAGGTAGGCTAGGATTGGGGTTGCACATTTCGTATTTACCCTTTCTTTTTGAATTTCAATTAATTTTCAATTATCATTGTTATTTATTTATTTTCAAAGTTTAACATTAATTATAAAATATTGCAAAAATCTATTAATTTTTAGGAAATTTTTGGGACAAAACTGGGTGTCAACAGCCGCCCCTCTTTACCCGGAAAAGATGAAAGAGTTTTCAGGGTAAAGAAAGTTGACGAAAAGCCAATTTTGTCCCAACAAAGCCAAGACTTTTGATTCCAAGGACCAAAATGCGAGGCTTATGGTGGAACTCCGGTTTCCGAGTTGCCTACATATCTCGGGCTGAAAGGTGATCAGGCGATATGTAGTTCAACGACACTTAGACACGAAAACTCGCACGATTGACAGAAAATGACGCACGAATAGGGAAGAATTCATACTGACGTCCTAATCCGAAGCAAAAGATTAGGATAGAATTTGCTTGTTCGAGTGCAATTCTTCAGGTCCTCGTTGATGAGTCTAGCTCATATCAATGATTGCCCCAGTTTACTGCTAAGAAAAAGTTCCACGTTATGCTCCAAATGCTGCTGCGGTGCTGCTAAAATCCTGTAATAAACTTGACAAATGGTAAGCGAGCAACAACTAATAAACTGTAATAATTGGAATAATGAATAAATAAAGTGATAACATAAAATTGTAAATGCGGGTTGTGATATCATCAATAAGTTCTTCTTTCGATCAACTGACGAGGCGCTCCACCCGGGGAACCTCTAGGCTGATCATTATTCTGAAACAATAAAGTAAAACAATAAGTAAAGCGGGTACGAATTGCAGAATTCAAGGCAATTACAAAATAAGTCGACTAACGAGACATAATGTCTCAAGTCAATTTATCTATCTCTAATCTATGCAGGCTTCAACATAATGTTTATTTTGAAATAAGAATCATAAAGATCGAAATGCCGCCTATTTGGTAATAAACCATGATAAGCGTAATGCTTTTAATCATGAAGAGGTAGTTTGCAATGCGATATTGGATTGTGCTCCAATCACTTGATAAAACAAATGAAACATCCGCTCCTGAAATATCCAATGTCTCAGTGCAACTTGGAATAAACCTGCATATCCTATTTACGAGTGGATAAACCTCGATTGCTCATTTTTAAGTCGAACGGCCCCAAAACATTCATTTATAAGGAAAACGAGCCCAAAACGTTCAATTATAAGGCGAACGAGCCCAAAACGTTCAATCATAAGATGAACGAGCACAAATCGTAAGATAAAGCAAAAGACACAAAATTCATTAATGCATGTGCTTCTTCAAACTTAGCAATATCTGCAAATCACAAATTTTAGTAAATGTTCTCATAGCGGAATAGAAATGAAACTGATATTTTAACAATTTGCAACAATTGTAGGATATAGAAATGCTGCCTTTCGGCAATAACCCGTGATAAAGCGTAATGCTTTAATTATCTAGTGGCAATCTGCAATACGGTCTTGAACTGTGCTCCAATCATTTGATAAAGCAAATGCGACATCCAGTCTTGAAGCATCCAATGTTCCAAAATGATTTGAAGTAAATCTGCATATCCGATTTACAGGTGGATGAACCTGGTTGTTCATTTTTAAGGCGAACGGGCCCAAAACATTCATTTATAAGGCGAACGAGCCCAAAACGTTTGAATATAAGGTGAACAAGCCTAAATTTGATAACAGCCTGCGAAACAAAGTTGCAAATTGGATTAATTAAGGCAAGATAATACAAAACCAATAATTAAGGCAATCTGGGTCGTGTTGCTTGTATTGATAGTGCTGCAAAGCGTTGACTGCTGCCTTCAGTTCATATTGAATCTGATGTTCAATTCCTGCAAATTTAAAGTAAATGCGTTGGAAAATGAGTGAATAATAAAGCAAAGACTATAATGAAAAAGAAAGAAATAGATTTGCGCTGCATATGCGACAAGGCAAATAATCTCCAAGAAACTGATGGTTGCTAGTTCTCCTCATTCTTCCATTTTGTGGAATTCTTGCGCTCAAAGAAAAGGTCGTGAGTTCTAAAAATTGTACGAAGCCTTTGTGATTTGCTTTGCTCCTATTGTCTTGATGCTTCGGTAACATGCAAACACATTTTGCCCCTGTTTCCAAAGAAAAAGTTGTTAGTTTTTGGACAAATAGTGGCTGGCTCGATTGAACACCTAATGCGGCTTCAAATCTGCATCTTCTTATATGGCGCTCAGATGTACTACTGCTGCGAGAGTTTGATGTTCTTGAAATTCTTCTTTTACACAAAAGGATATCATCCAGAATTGCTTTTGGCTTGGCTTATTTGGGGAAAATGGATTTTCATTAATTTTGGGATTAAAAGCCCAATAAAGGGTACAAGATAGTTCATTACATAAAACTTCAAAAGAGTAGGCAAACATAAGATAGTTAGGCAAGGAAATGCCATTTTCAAAAAACAAAGTGTTGTCATTTGATCTTCTTGCTAAGCTTCACGCTTTCTTTTCAAATGCCTTGGTGCCAATTTTGATGAATCACCTCTGATGATAATTGCATTTGCTGCCGAATGACCATAGTTGCTTGCTTACTCTTGCTTCACACTTATCTTGCCTTTTTCAATCATATTCTGGATTTTGTGCTTAAGTGCCGAACATTCTTCTGTATCATGGCCTTGAATATTTGAGTGGTATGCACACCTCTTTGATAAATCAAATCCTTGCAGTGGATTTTCTGGGATCCATCCCTTCTTTGCTTGCAGTAGCCCTACTACATTCAATCTCTCGAATATGTCTGACAATAGTTCATATAGAGGAGTGAAAGTACGAGGTCTAAACTTCTTCGTGCTTTGATGACCAGATGGTGCCTGATAAGATCGATGCTGACGACTTGGATTCTGCATATCATGATTATAGTGCACTTGCGAAGGCTGGGAGTCTTGAATATTTTCAGGTGCATCAGAACAATTGAAAACTGGCATTGCAGTGTCATAGTCAATCAACCTTCCGGTTTGAAACTTTTCTTCCAAAATCTTTGCATGCCGGATTTAACTGGGAAAATCCTTTAAATTGGCAAAAAGTAGCTTTTCATAAAATATGCCTTCTTGAAGGTCAGTGAAAGTTGTTATCAGCTCATCTTCAGGCAATGGAGGATGCATCTTAGAAGCCTCTAGCCTCCATCTTACAGCAAATTCTGCAACAGACTCATGCGACATCTTCTTGATTCCGCGCATATCAATTAGATAAGGATCTCTTACTATGCTGAACTTGTATTGTTCCACAAAGTCTCGAGCCATGTCTTCCCATGTGTGTTATTTGGTAAAATCCTGCTTAGTATACCATGCAAGTGCCATTCCTGACAAACTCTGACTAAATAGTCTCATCAGCAAAGCTTCATTCTTCCCAATTCCGATCAATCTGCCGCAATAATCTTTCAAATGAATGTAGGGATTTCCCTTTCCATCGAAAGTGTTGAGTTTATGTATGTTGTACCCACACGGAAGCTCAATATCCAGATGAATGCACAAGTCCTCATAACATAAACTCTTAATGTTCCTAGAGCGCAATTATTTTCTCATAATCTTTCTCAAAATCTGTTCATCCACATTGTGAGGATAAGTTGTCTCAACTTCTTTATCAGACAATTCTGGTGAACGCATTATCAATTGATTTGATTGACTCTCTACAACAGGCATAGTGATAAAAGACGGTTGGTATAAAGTTGCAGCTGGCCAAGCATATGGATTTGTAAGATATTCTTGTGGGATTTGTGGATATATGGTATATATAGGCATTGGGTAATTAGGCATTGTTAAGTAAGATGGATTGGAGGTAAAGCTTGTTTTTGGAAAAGGCTTGCTATTGTTGACAAAGTTGACAATCCTATTCCTTTGGACCACATGTCCTTCAACGTCATCATTCTGCACTTGCAAGATACCCATACCAGAACTGGTTGCTTGAAGCTGCTTTGCCATGTTTTTTTGTCTTTGATGCAGATTTTCAGCCATTTC
The DNA here is from genome assembly GCA_029990575.1 of Petunia axillaris subsp. axillaris. NCBI lineage: Eukaryota > Viridiplantae > Streptophyta > Magnoliopsida > Solanales > Solanaceae > Petunia > Petunia axillaris. The sequence continues at coordinate 31,827,930 of JARKNS010000002.1, forward strand.
AGTGTTCAATGCTAGCCAACCTTTAACAAATGAATTCTACACATTGAACAAAAGCAAGTCAATACGTAAAATGATAATACATGCATAAAATTTCAAATGTAAAATAGGCCATTAAGCCGAATGGATGGGACCAAAATCCCAACTAAATACATGAGTAAAATATTTAAGAGTTCGAAAGTCAATGATCAACAAAATTTGATTTTTCAAGACGCGAATTGAGAAAAACAACTTTGAAAGTTTTTACTAAATTAGTATGCGTGCTAGACCATTTTGACACAAATTGCTAAAATGGTCGGCTTATTTTGAACATCGATGCTTTGCTCGACTATCGATTCTTCTTGCAAAACAACAATCAGCACCAATCCCTTGAAAACTGCTTCTAATAACGACCAAACCAACTCAATGTCTTCAACTTGCTTTTTGCAAAATTCTGCCCCAGTTATGACTTCAACATTTCAACTTGTTTTGCAAAAACTGCCCCAGTTATGATTTTCAACACTTCAAATGGTTTTGCAAAAGCTGCCTCAGTTGCAATCTCCCACGTCTTCTACTTGTTTTGCAAAATTTGCCCCAGTTTCTATCTTTGGGAAAATTAAAATTTAAATACTAAAGGGTCGAGCCCGATGGATGAGCATATGTATCCCTCCTTGGGAATCAGACCGTGCGTAGTTCTGCTTACACAAAAGAGAATTTCCAAATGATGGTGTAACCGAAACTCGATATGAGTTGCCTACGCTTCCCGCCTTGGGAAACCGGTTACAGTAGTTTGCTTATATAGAAATAAATTCAAACATTCATAATTTGATATTCTTTCTTTTCTTTTCTTTTAACAAAACTAACAAAAGGAAAATACAATAGTTACTTCCTAATAATGCAAATAAACTAACTTCTGCTTCTGCCACTCTACTGCTTTTCTGGAACTTAATAGGTGCCTAAATGCCCTTCTTCGAGGGATCTCCCTTTGCATATGGAAAGATTGTGACAAAGGGTTTGTCAGTGTCGTTTGTTGGTAGAACCTTGACCTGGCCAGAATTAATCAAGCTTTCAACTTTCTCCTTAAAGGTAATGCATTCCCCCAATATAATGCCCATGCATTCCTGAATGGTAAGTGCAGAATTTTCCAAAGTTCTCAGGCTTAAGTGACCGGCATGATTTTGGTACTATACATTGTACCAAATTGAACTCCTTGAGCCTTTCAAATAGTCGTGCGTAAGATTCTGGGAGACGTGTGAATGCGAAAGCAGATCTTTTGGCATGGTTTGACTGTGAACTTGGATTGACAATTACTTGCGCATTGGCACTAGGTTCCCCTGCTATGGCTGGCAAAGGTTTTGGCATGACAGTTTTTCCTTTGTCTTTGGACTGTGCCTCAACAAATTCACACTTTCTCTTGTTAGAAATTATTGCAACCGGCTCTTCTTGAAGCTCTGCATATTTTCTTTTCAGTGGATTGCTTCTTGCAAAGGTCAGGTTTGAGAGTTCGTACTGCTTGATAAAGTTACGAGCTAAGTCATCCTATGTGAATCGCTTTCCAAGATCCTGTATTGCAAATCATGTTAAAGCCGGCCCCACGAGCGTCTTAACAAATAACCTCAACTTGATTCCATTGCTTTTTCCAAATATTGCCACCCAATCGGTGAATGCTTTCAAATGATCATGAGGATTTTCTATCCTATCATACACTGGTGGATAAGCCATGTCAAGAAACACATTTTCCTTTCCTACTTCACCTAAGCCTGCTTGAGATGGTAGAGCCTTCCCATCTGCCATTGTGCCATTGTTCTCTTTAGCATTGGGAAGCCCTTTCCCGTTGCTTTCCTCATTGCTTGTTTTTTATGAGAAGCCACCAAATTCCTTCTTCAATAGGAACGCATGCAAATTAGGGATTTGTTGAGCATCACACTCAAATGCTGGAGCTACTTGCATTGTAGGAGGTGCAACAGTATAAATAGGAGCAACGAGAGCACTTGGTCCTGGGCTTGGCACATTACGCACTGGGTTGCGAGCATCCATGAGCGTGACAACCAATTCAGTAAGGCTATCAAGTCTCTTCTCCAAACTTTCTACGGTTGCTTCAAGCTTGTTAACCTTGTCTTGGTGGGATCCATCATTTCCAGTCAAGTCAATCACAGCAATTTGACGAGCCATAGGTCCTGATCTTGATGTTCAAATAATTAACCCTTTAGCAACGCATACCGAATTTAAATAAAAAAAATTATTAAAATGAAACTGACGGGTCAACTTATTCCAAAATGGAGAAATTGAGACCGTACTGAAAAGACCCAAAATTTAGAGCAAGACACTTATTTTGTTAAAGTAAACCAGACGCGGAAACGCTTGTTTAACTCTGAAGTTATTTTCAAAAGGAAAACACGCTTGTGAATACTTTTAAAATATGGGGTTAAGATAAACAAAATAACATTTAAAAGACGTTTTAAAATAATGGTATGCATGAATTCAGATGATAGGTGAATAAACAACTTCATAGAGCGGTTAACTTTTACAGAAGATAGGTTGAAGTAACATAACGTTAAGCTTACCATATCGCCGAACAAATTTAATCACAGCGCAATCAATGCCAACAAATTTCGGGCAAGCAGCACATATTTAGCAAGTAATCGCATATTGGACAGATAATTTGACATGTGGCAACCACAAGTAATTGAGCGTAAATGAAAATGCGAACGTTTCCTACCCTGTAAGGTGCCTCTTTGTGCCAGAGGAGGGCCTAAGACGCGCAAACAAGTGGTAACGAAAAATAGTTCATGCTTGTTTTGAGCAATTCAGATTTAGAGTAAGCGATAAATAGTAACAATAATTGATAACAATCATCTCTCCGCCTTGAAACTGCAATTCCGTTATCCCAACCATCTTCGAAAAGTTGGTGTCACTGCAATTCTAACACAACTCATGCTCTCCACAACATCTGCACCAAATTTCTAAACCCAAATGCCTAAAACCTGAAACAAACATCCATACCTTTTGCAAACATCCACACTCCTCCAGGCACAACTCCCAATTATTTTACAACATCCAGGGGTGAAATTTCCAACTGCCTTCACAATACCAGACTGTAAATCATAAAAGGTTCCAACTGACCTTTTACCAATAAAACCTCACTGGTCCTTGGCTTTGGACAAGCCTCTCAGCTTCCTAGGTTTTGCAAGGCTTACAGACCTTGTTCATAGGGCTCCTCACTGGTCCTCGGCTTTGATCAAGCCTCTCAGTTTTCTAGGTAGCCAAGACCGCACCGGTCTTCAAGGAGGGACCCCATTGGTCGTTTATAGACATAGGGGCTTCACTCTCCTAGTATGCGACAAGCATACTTCATTCCATAAGAATTTGCAGCTGGTTACTCAACATAGGCCTGCACACACGCAAAGCCATTCACGAGAGGGACCCCACTGATCTTTTAAAGACACCAGGGGCTTCGCCTCTTAGATCTCACTACACCATACCATCTCCAAAATATAAACCAATCAAATCAGCCTAACTTTCCCTGGACTGCAATTCTGTCTATGATCTCAAATCCTATGTGGACTGCTATGGCCTCATAGATTCTGCTAAATTTTTCCATTTTCTGACCTAAAAGACAACATAAGAGACAAAATTCCAAATCCGATTTTGCTCAAAACTTGGTTAGAACTGAGGATTCGTTATCACATAGCACATAATATGCATTGTCGTTGGGTTTCAAGAACCCGTTGACATAAGGGCGGTTTCCTAACTATGGAGGCGGTACCAAGGACCGGGTCCAGACTAAGGTGTAAATACATGCATGCTCCTAAAAGCTCCGTCTAAGAGTGGGCTAACGGTTGAGGCTGACTCGACCTATGCGGGATAGACCTGGCCTCACAACGCAGTAGAACTGGCCATGACAAAACCAGGCAATCTCAATATCCCGAACTAACTTTTGGAGGTGAAAGAGAATTAACAGGCTCCATGAGGGAGGAAATATGAACGGAATGCAGACTATGCACAAATAAAAACATGCTTCAATACATTCATTTCCAACAATTAATTCTACGCATGCAAACAAACAAAGAGTTAATCTGCGCATACATACAATCAACACATACATAAATAACGCACATTCGTGAAAATCTTTTGGTTAGAACCATTTTTGTATCTCCAGCGGAGTCGCCACGCTGTTTAACCATACCAAAAAATGCACACACAAGTATGCACTGGGATTTGACTTCAACAAAATGGAGACTCCAAAGGGTTTTCTTTGGAGTCGCCACCTAATTTAAGGATTATTAAGAACCGATGTTAATTAATGAGTACAAATTCTTCCTTATTTAAAAGGAAAATAATTTTTCAGAGATTCTTAGGTAAGTGGTTCTTTTAAATTCGAAAGAAAGTCCCTCGCGGGAGCACTTTCGAAAATCCGCTAAATGAGGTTAATCCGGCGGTTTTCACGAATTTGTTAAGCATAATAAGTATATAAAGCTAATTTTATATAAGGATAATAGGAATAATATAAATAAGATAAGATTTTAATTATGCTGATACTTAGATAAATAGATGACCCAATTAAGATTAATTAAATGGATAATGAAATAATGATCGATTGATTAATTAATAGAATAAGTAAAGGTGAAATGAAGTTAGATAATTAAATGAAACAAACTAGATAAATAATTGGATAATAATAAAAGATTAATTAATTAATTAATTAATTAGATAAATGAATAAACAAATAAATAACTTAATTAAATAAATGAATACTTATTAAATTAATATTAAATAAAGGAGTAAATAAATAATAATTGATTAAATAAATAAATATTTAATTGATTAAATAAATAAATAATTAATTGAAATTAAATAAATTAGATTAAGTAAATAAATAAATAAAAGATTAAAATGTAATTGATTAACTAAATAAATAAATTAGCTTAGATAAATAAATAATTGAATATTTAATATAATAAATAAAGAAGCAATTCAAATGCGAATTATGACGAGGATACGATTTTTTGTCGAATTTGATTTTGCACTCATTAATTGACAAATGATTCTAAACATCCATAAATTAATTGGCAATTCGCAAAGAAATGATACAAAACATTCATATAAAAATAGTTTATGTAATTTACAATAATTATTCACAATTCAAATATCATTTCTATCCTACAGAGCTCCTATACAATATGCATTTTCTAAGGGAACGGGGAAGGATGAAGTTTAGAAGATAGAACCCGGAAGCGCAAACTTAACCATTGAGCCTTGGACTTCGTAATTTTCATTTTTTTTTTCTTTTACATTTTTCGGGGATATCAAGTCCCGAAAATACAGAGCGGATCCAATAACTCTGAGTGCATGTAGCCATCCCCATTTATGAGTTTCATTCAACTCGTCCCCAAGAGTGTTTTCATACAAGGAAAATAGCAGAGATAAAGATTAGTATTTGCAGGAAGGATGTTCAAACAAGAGATAGAAATAATGAAAATAAGTTGAGCAGATAGCATTACTTTTCGAAAACTGACAATTTTGATAGATACCTATTAGCCCTGATTCCAAATGAATTGACACGTACAAATTCACATTTTTATCCAAAATTACTAGTTAAACATGAAGGAGAATATATTATACTTTATTTTAACGACATTTCAAAGACCGCATTAACTCAAGACCTTGTAAAGAACCCACTGAGCAATCATGTGTACATAGAATAATTCAGATCATGATAAAAATAGAAACTTTACCTGCTTACCAGCTGTAATTCACAAAAAATGTGGAGGAAATAACTAATTAATTGACATAAGAAACAACTTGAAGCAGATTGAGAGCAGTATTACGACTTCCACCTTACGCAAGAGAGATTAACGAGGAACCTAAGAACTGGCTTTATTTTTGACAAACAAGACTTACGGGCTTTTGGAACTACCAGATTTAAGAGACCCTAATAAGTTCCTTTTATCATCCTAAACGGATCAAAAGAAGAACTACTAGATGACAAACCTTTACACTGCTAGCATGCAGAACTCACTAAGATTTTCCTCCACATGACCTAAACTAACTTCACACTCCTGAAACAACCAGGATACAAACCTACATACCTGCTGCACCCCAGAAACCCCTGAAACACAACCAGGACTCCCTGAACTCCCACACACACCTGCAGCAAACTAGAACTAAATCTGCACCTCTCCTAGATCCCTAGACAAAAAGAATAAGCTGTCAGGGGCTTGGACTTCAGCTAGTAAACAACTTATATACTTCTAAGATTTCAACAGGAACCCCTTAAACTCAGAAGAAACAGAACAACCTCCACCACTTTTTAAACACTCTCACTAACTCCTTTCTCCTGCAAGCCATCAAACAGACAACAACCACGACACCTGCACCATTTCTCACCTTCACAAAACAAACACTAGCAACTCATTACAACTCCTCCCTAAACACCTTTACAGACCCTAGCAAAACTCCCTGACTGAAACATAAACACACACATATGCAGACTTTAAATCAACAACATCAACCAACCTGGCATTCACTAATCTTCCCAGGCCCTACACCCTGAACCTGCAATTACTACTAACACCTACCAGCCTGCCGTACCCACTCCTAACACCTGCAACCTCCACTACCAAAACATCTCACCAAAGCCACCTGCACACCCTCAGAACTCTCCAGCTCTCACAGACCCCTTCACTGCCCTTCTTGAATAACCTGCTACCATTCATCTAAACAACCAACCCATCAAACCCACTGCACTCCTGAAACCCACCTGGAAACTCTTTGAACTTGCAAAGCAAGCAGGGAATCAAAGCCAACACTATCAGACCCCCTTAACCTCAATACTACTTCTTGAACTCCCCTTCAACAGACCAAATAACACCCCTTACAACCTGAACAGGCACCGGAACAAACTCCACCCTAAACTACACTTCTGATACACAGATCCAAACAGAGGCCAAAGACCACCTCAGTCAAACCTTCAAACAAGCAACCCTTTTTATCTTCATTTACTCACCATAACAGGCACACATGAGCAAAATTACAGTAGGTTATCCAATCCCTTAAGAGCATACTTCAATGAAGTTAAAACTAAATGAATATCTTTAAAGACTTGATTTTTTTAAAGCTAGGTTATTATTTCAAACTTATTTAAAGACAACCAAATAGAAACTTTATCCAAAACCAGCTACATTATATCACTCTAAGTAGAGGTTCAACAAACCATAGCTAAACAGGAAGAACAAGTAATAGATGTGAACAAAATTAAACAGACAAAATTTAAGAGGATTACCTCTTGCGGAGCAGTGAAAAGGGGCGCGAAAATCTGAAAATGCGACTCGAATGAACGACTCGAGCAAGATCGAAACGACTTGAAAACCAGAAGCGACAAAGCAAAACCCAAAGAAAAACCAGAAACAGTAGCCGTGTCTTTTAAAAAAAAAAGCTCAAAACTGAGGAGAAAATAACCTTTTTAACTATTGTATATGCTGCTGCCTTTTCTTAGTATTCAAAACCTCTAAAACAAACCCCCTAAAAAATGAAAATAAGGATCTATATATACCTGATGATTTAGGGTTTAGGGTCTTTGAATTTTAACAAAACCTCGACCTATTTCGGACATTTTCCTCACAAGATAAGGGTGAAACTTGTCCGAAAATCCTCAAATTCGTACAAGTCTCATCCTTATCTATAAGGTTATATCCGTTATAAAGATTCACGGCTCGGGTCAAACGATTTAAAATGGACGCTTAGGATGATTCGTTGCTTGTACTACCACCACGGCTGGATTGAAGTGGGGCCGGGGGGGGGGGACCAGCGAGTACAGTTTTTGGACTGATTCGATCAAGGAGGGAAAGGGAATTGAGATCGCGGGTTGAATTCTAAGGAAATGGGTCGCGGGTTCTGGCATTTCTGAATTAGGGAAGGAGAAACGGGTATGGGCTGAGAGGGGATGGAAATGAATAGTGTGTAATGTATGTATATATATGGGTTTCAAAAATAGGCCATATTTAGGCTTCAGGAACGAATATAGCCCCTATATTAGGATGTAATTAGTAAGTGGGGAAATTGCATAGGTAGGCTAGCATTGGGGTTGCACATTTCGTATTTACCCTTTCTTTTTGAATTTCAATTAATTTTCAATTATCATTGTTATTTATTTATTTTCAAAGTTTAACATTAATTATAAAATATTGCAACAATTTATTAATTTTAAGAAATTTTTGCGACAAAATTGGGTGTTAACAGCAGTAGAGGCTTTACCATTTACTTTTCCGTCGTGTACTGGTTTTGTTCATTATATTTAGTCTACATATAATCCCTCTTATCAAGGTTTTTCAAAAACTACTGTTAGAAATGATATTATTAAATTTAAGAACGAATATAAATATTATTTGCGATATATTTGATAACTTTGACACTAGAGTATGTCTTACTATGAATATGAGTCATTTTACTAATAGTTGTGATTATATTACAATTAATGTTCGTTGGATAGATCCTAATTGGATTTTTCAAAAACGTATTATTGCCTATAAAGTTGTGGATGAACCACACATGCGAAATTATATTTCAAATAAATTTTCATCAATTTGTCGTACATACTGTTTAATTAACAAAGTTTTTTGTATTACAGTAGATAATGCTACAAACAACACAGAATTATTTAGGAACTTAAGACCTATTTTGAACCTCCCTTTTGAGGAGTTTTTTCATGTTAGATGTGCATGTCATATTTACAATTTAGTAGTAAAAGATAGTCTTGACTTGTTTAACCACATTATCGAAAAGGTGAAAGTAGCTATTACTTATATTTTTAGAACAAAAAGCCAAGATAGAAAAAGAGAATGGGAAAGAAAATGTATAGAATTAGGAATGGAAATTAAGAGAGTCTCAAAGGAAATTTGTACTAAATGGAACACTTTATATGAAACATTGAATGTTGCTTATGAATATAGAGTGTCTATTTCACAAATGTATATACTTTTATGGAAGTCTATCACCTTAAAGATAAAGATTGGAACCTTGTTGCTCATCTCCTTCAGTTTTTACAAAAAAATTATTATGCTACTTTAGAATTTTCTGGACAATATTATCCAACTGTTCCTACCATATTATATTATATCGCTGGAATATCGGAGTTATTGAAAGAATATAGGATATATGAATTATATAAAGTGGTTGTAGATGCTATGATTGAAAAAATTTTAAAATATTTTTTTCCTATTCCTTCTCTTTTTTACATTACTTATCTGTTGCATCCTGCTTTTAAACTTAAGTTAACTGAACGACTTGTTAGAGAAATATATGCAAATTTAGAAATTACTCCTACTGAAATTGAAACTAATAGATTTCCAAGTGTAGAAGATGTATGTGCTAAAGTTTTTACATATACCATTACTGTTTTTGCAAAGTATAAAGTTTGAACAGATAGTGCTACACCAACTTCACCAATACAATCCACCGGTGAAAGTTCTTCTCAAATAGGCAAAAGACATGCGGGAATGAGCACCTTTGGCAAACTTGATGAAGGTTGCTAGAAGAATATGACGAGTACGGGGAGGAATACAACGAGTTCCAAGTTTATTTAATTCAATATCCAAAGAAACTTAAAAATTTTGGAAGTCATAACTTGCTAGTGTTGACACTCAATTTTGTCCCGGACATGTTAATTAAAGTCTAATTATTTCTAAATTAAAATTAATTTTGAAATTCAAAGCAATTGATTTAAATTCAAAGAAGAAATGCTAAAATTGTAAGACCTACCCTAATTCCTATCCCACCCGCGCAATATTTCTACTTAATTAATCTTCTTTAAAAAGGGGCTAGTTTTGCTCCTCCCTCTTAAATCCAGCCTATTTCTGCAACCCCTATATACATTAACACATTTCCCCTAAATCAGTTTACCCCCAACCCGCGACCCAATCTCCCTAATCCCTGACCCGCTTCAACCCGCGATTGATCCTCCAATCCCCTCCAAACCCTCAAATCCGTCCAAAAATTGTACCCTTGGTCCCCACCCCTCTCCAGCTCATCTTCTCCGTACAGAGGTACAAGAAAATCAATCTCAGGCGTCCATCGCATGCGCGATCGAGTTAGAACCATTGATTCGATTCAAACGGCTTCTTTTGTATAGATAAGGCTTGGATTCGTACCACCTTTATGGGAAGAGACGAATCTAACCCTTATCTTGCAAAGAAAGGTCGAAATTGAAGGTTGATTTGGAGATTTCAAAGAGAAAAGAAAACCCTAGCTATTCAGGTATTTAAACTTCATTTTTGTCAATTTTTCGGGAGGGAAAAAGACATTAAAAAAAAAACGGCAGTAGAAATAGATTTAGAGTTCAACTTTTTCTCTCAAAATATGCAGTGAGTGTTCTGGTTGTGTTCCTGGTATTGGGTTGCTACTATCGCTTCCTTGTTTTCGCGTCGCTTCTTTATCATTCGAATCGTCGACTTCATTCGAGTCATCAAGTCGTTTCGAGCTGTGTCGCTTCAGTTTAAGCCCTGTTCACTGCCCCAAAGCAGGTTAGATCCGCATCCTTCTACAAGTTCTTTTGTTGACTGTTTTTTTTTTTAATGTTTTAATGGTATAGTGATGCTTGTTTCTCTACGAAAACTAGTAAATGTGTAGTTCATATTATAGAGCTTCAGTTACGGATTTAGTTTTAACTTTTGATTGTTTAAAATGAAAAGGAGATATGTAAGTTATTTTTGCTCAAAAGTTATGATCTTTAGGCTAAAGAAATGTTTTTCAATCTATACTACTACTTATTGAGGATTTAATAAATCTAAATGGTTGGAATTCATAGTTCTGTGTAGAATATATCCAGAAGTTCATTGAAGATATAGTCTTTCTTATAACCCTGTTTTTTTCCAGCTTTTATCCATCATGTCTTCACCCTCTAAATCTTGAGTTTCTATCGCTTCTTTAAATGGTTTCAAGTGGTCTGGTTCTGTCTATTGAATCAGAACAAGGGTGAATCCAGTTTTCGCTCACCAGGTTGTGTGTATGTATGCAGTAGCATGTAAACCTTTCATTATCTATATACTGTTATTGTTGAAGTAAGGTGGGGTTGTTCCCTGGTTGTTTCAAGGTGTTTGAAAGAGGCGCAAGGGTTGGGTGTGTTCTTGTTTGCCCTGTTGTCTAGATAGTTTGGTTTGCGAGTAGTTTGAGCATGTATGCAGGGGTCTAAATGGAGAATGAGGGTCTGGATGGAAGCCAATGTTGCAGCTTTTCAAAAGGGGTTGTCCAGGTTCTTGTTTAGGTATTTGAAGTGTTCGGCAGAGGTATAAGAGGATGGTGATGCAGGTGTGAGTTAGTTTCTGGTATGAGAGAATTTGTGAGGTGCAGAGGCTGTTCTGGAGGTTTTGTAGGTGTCCTATGGAGGTCTGCTTGCTGGCTGTTTGAAGTGGAGATTCTTCTGGTGATCTGTAGTAGTAGCAGGTAGTTCCAAGTGGTTCTTCTTTGTTTTCTGGGTAGTGAAGGAGTGTTCTTGTTTCCTTGTTTGTTTGGAGAGAGTAAAGAGTAGCTAGTTTGGTGAGAGTAGTTTGTTTCAGTGGTGTTGTGTGAGCTGAGAGGTTGGTTCTGGGCTTTGTTCAGGATAAGTGTAGAGGTATTTTGGAGGCTGTGAGTAGTCAGGAAGCAGGGGTGTTTTCAGGTTTGCTTTATGTTAGCTATAGAGGTTTCAGGATGGTGTGTAGTGGTTGGAGTGGTTCTTGTAGTCTTAGAATTACCAGGTGTTTGTTGAAAGGTGTAAGGTCTGCAGTGAAGGGTCTGTTGGTTTCAGGGAAGTAGAAGAGGAGCTGAGGGATAATGTTCAGGTCTTTGGTTCTGTGTGAGCTCTTCAGAGCAGTTCAGGACCTCTTTCTTTGACTAGCATAGTTCAAGATTAGTTGTGGTTTAATTTTTAGATTTTGTCATGTCTAGGTTCTGACTCGCATAATAACATAAACTGAAAATACACCAATGAGTTAAATCTGAGACATTGAAAGTCTTATTGATGTGTGCATATAGCAGTATGTATTTGCTTCAATTTCTTTTGTGTATAAAATTGATGATTGGTTTCCCTTTTGTTCAGTTCCATGTCTAGTGTAATATCATATGTTCTGGTTTGTGTTGATCGGAGTTGGTTGCTCTGTAAGCTGAAAATATTGTACGTTTTAGTTCTCTTTCAAAAAGGCAGCTTGGGGTTTAGGCGCCCCATATGGGACATAATATTTATTTAGTTTCAAAGATCGAAACTTTTGTGCCTGTTTGTCTGCATGCTTGCATCCCTTACATCTTGTTTTCCTTAATTGAAATATTCAAATCTAGCTAAGCCATGAGATATGTTCCTCTGTTTATATGATTAAGAGATTCTATTTTAAGCCTATCTCATTAATTTACGTCAAATACTCCTTTAGTTGATCACCCATTCCTTCATATTTCTAATCTTTATTTCTTTCTTATCTTGACATGGAAAACCTTGGGACGAGTTTGAGTCAAAAACTCACAAATTGGGATGGTCCGCATTGGGAAGTCATTCGATCCGCTCCACATTTTCGGGACTTGATATCCCCGAAAATGTAAAAGGAAAAAAAATGAAAATCGCAAAGTCCGAGGCTCAATGATTGAGTTTGCGCTTCCGGGTTTTATTTTCTAAACTCCATCTTTTCCCGCTCCCTTAGAAAATGCATGTTGTATAGGATTTCCCCATAGACCGGATTGGTAGCCCGGTAGGATAGAAATGAGATTTGAATTGTGAATAACTATTGTTAATCGGTTAAATTGTTTCATATGAATGCTTTGTATCATTTCTTTGCGAATCGCCAATTTATTTATGGATGTTTAGAATTATTTGTCAATTAATGAGTGCAAATAAAATTCGACTAAAACCGTACCCTCGTCATAATTCGCATTTAAATTGCTTATTTATTGATTATATTAATATTCAATTATTTATTTATTTAATCTAATTTACTTATTTAGTTAATTAATTAAATTTTAATCCTTTATTTATTTATTTATTTATTTATTTATTTACTTAATCTAATTTATTTAATCTCAATTAATCATTTATTTAATCAATTAAATATTTATTCATTTATTTATTTAATTAATCGATTATTATTCATTTACTCCTTTATTTAATTAAAATTGGCAAGCATTCATTTATTTAATTAAGTTATTTATTTGTTTATTTATTTATCTATTTATTCAATCAATTAATTAAACCCTTTATTATCATCCAATTATTTATCTAATGTGTTTATTTAATTATCTAACTTCATTTAATCTTTACTTAGTCTATTAATTAACCAATTGATCGTTATTTCATTATCTATTTAATTAATTTTAAATTGGATCATTTATTTATCTAAGTATCGGCATAATTGAAATCTTACCTTATTTATATTATTCATATTATCCTTATACAAAATTAGATTTATATATTTATTATCCTTAACAAATTCGTGAAAAACCGCTGGATTAACCGCATTTAGCGGATTTTCGAAAGTGCTCCCGCAAGGGACCTTCTTTCGGAAATAAAAGAACCACTTACCTAAGAATCTCTGATTTTAATTTAATTTCTTTTAAATAAAGAATAAATTGCACTCTTTAATTAACTTAGGTTCCTAATAATCCTTAAATTAGGTGGCGACTCCAAAGAAACCCTTTGGAGTCCCATTTTGTTGAAATATACCCGAAACCTATCTTTTCTTAAAAGAAAGGGTAATTTTTGGGGTTCAACAGCGTGGCGACTCCGCTGGGGACACGCAAATGGTTCTAACCAAAAGGCTTTCACGAATTGTTTGTTTGTATTGTTTGACTTGTATGCCGATACTAGTATGCGTAGCTTATTTAATTATTTCGTTTGTATGTTGAAACTGGCATGATTATATCTACTGTTTATTTGCGAGCATGCTTAGTTAATTTAATTGATTGATGTGTGTCACGAAAGCATGTCACTACACCCTCTTTGTGCACATATAAACTGGCATTCCGTTCATACTTCCCCCACTCCTGGGAACCTCTTGCATTCTCACTCAAATATCCGCGAGGTGTGTGCATACGCACCCGCAATTTCTTCCACTAAAGAACCCTTTGACGAGTTGGTGTACCGGCGGATTGTCGTGGGAGTTATTCGACCACGAAGCCGCCTGCCACTCACCTGTTAGCCTCAACCGTTAACCCGCTCTTAGAATGAGCTTTAGGAGCATGCATGCATTTACACCTTAGTCTGGACCCGGTCCTTGGTACCGCCTCCATAGTTAGGAAACCGCCCTTACGTCAGTGGGTTCTTGAAACCTAACGACAATGCATATTATGTGCTATGTGATAACGAATCCTCAGTCCTAACCATGTTTTGAGCAAAATCAGATTTAGAATTTTGTCTGGTATGTTGTCTTTTAGGTCAAAATGGAAGAATTTAGCAGAATTGAGATCATAGACAGAATTGCAGTTCGGGGGGAAAGTTAGGCAGATTTGGTTGGTTTGAGTTTTGGAGATGGTATGGTGTATTGAGATCTATGAGGCGAAGCCCCTTGTGTCTTTAAAAGATCAGTGGGGTCCCTCTCGTGAATGGCTTTGCGTGTGTGCAGGCTCATGTTGACTAACCAGCTGCAAATTCTTATGGAATGAAGTATGCTTGTCGCATACTAGGAGAGTGAAGCCCCTATGTCTATAAACGACCGATGGGGTCCCTCCTTGAAGACCAGTGCGGTCTTGGCTACCTAGGAAACTGAGAGGCTTGATTAAAGCCAAGGACCAGTGAGGAGCCCTATGAACAAGGTCTGTGAGCCTTGCAAAACCTATGAAGCTGAGAGGCTTGACTAAAGCCGAGGACCAGTAAGGTTTTATTTTGAAAGGCCGATTGGCGCCTTTCATGATTTGCAGTTTGGTATTGTGAAGGCAGTTGGAAATCTCACCCTTGGATGTTATGAAATAATTGGGAGTTGTGCTTGGAGGAGCGTTGATGTTCGCAAAAGGTATAGAGGTTTGTTTCAGGTTTTAGGCATTTGGGTTTAGAAATTTGGTGCAGATGTTGTGGAGAGCATAAGTTGTGTTAGAATTCTGAGTAGGCACCAGCTTTGAGAAGTTAGTTGGGATAATGGAATTCCAATGCCGAGGCGGAGAGCTGATTGTTATCGATTATTGTTATTATTTATCACTTACTCTAAATCTGAATTGCTCAAAACTGGCATGAACTATTTTTCGTTACCACTTGCTTGCGCGTCTTAGGCCCACCTCTGGCAAAGAGGCACCTTACAGGGTAGGAAACATTCGCATTTTCATTTACGCTCAACTACTTGTGTTTGCCACTTGTTTAAAATGCAAAGCGCTACGTGATGCGCGCTACGTGATTTGTGTGCAATTTTGCCGATGACATGCAAACTAACATGGTTACTTTCAAACTTTTCCTTTTGTTTTGTTTATCCCCCATTCAGAGGTTTGATTTGTGCTGATTTAAGCTGGCTGATCATTCCTATTACACAAGGACAAAGGACAAATCTGCATACTGGTACACATTTCCACAACTGACAATGACTGGAATAGATGATGAACCTCGCAATACCGAGAAAAATCTTGCAACTCCTGAGTCTTCAAAAAGAAATGTCATTATTGCTCAAGACGAAATGATTCTTGAAATGGCTAAGGAACTACAGATGTTAAAAGATGAACTGGCTGCAGTAAAAGGGCAAACTCCTAAAAACACGCCGCTACGTGGGCCCGATGCATCACACTCTCTGGTTCAAATGGGGCAATCTCTGGGGCAGTCTCTGAACTCAATTGATGAGGTCGCCAATATGAACACACCTTTGAACACCCACAATTCTCTAAAAGCACCAGTCCACCAAAGCAACTTGCCACTTCTCCAAGCTCCACCCCCAAATAACGCTCAATCTAGCCAAACAATTAACCGACCACCCATCTACCCATCACATCAACAACACCCATCATACACCCCGCACCCTGCCAATACTTATTATCAGACAAACACTCCATATCCTTACCAAACCTCCACTTACCAAAACGAAACCATCCCGCAAGCTTATACTGAAAATCCATCCGCACCATTAGTCCAAGTGGCGGTATCTGGTGGGCAAGATGTTCCTATTGTGCAAATTGATGATTACACCAATCCTCCTTATGTGAAGTTTCAAAATGGTGTTAGAAGAGTCGAAAAAGCAGTCGATGGGGGCGAAGATTTAGAGAAAAAGGTACAAGGTTGGGTGATGAGTGCTCTTAGCAAAGCATCAAAAGGCAAAGACAAGGAAAGTCTAGAATATGAAGACTTGTGCGTTCATCCTGGGATTGAATACCCAGAAGGGTACAAAGTACCAAAGTTTGTTAAGTTTGATGGCAAAGGCAACCCCCGATCCCATTTGAGAAGGTATTGTGAAACCTTGGGAGTGGGAAAGAATGAAGAGCTTCGTATGAAATTATTCATTCATAGTCTTGAAGGCGAAGCTTTAGACTGGTACTCCGAGCAGGATCCCTCGAAATGGATCAACTGGAGGAGTATGGCTCAGGACTTCATGGAGCGTTTTGGTTTCTATGCTGAAATACCATTAGATCGATTGGCTATTGCAAGGTTTAAGAAGAAGACGACCGAGACTTTTAGGGAATACGCGGTACGTTGGAGGAGTGAGGCTGCCAAAGTTAAGCCTCCCATGAGTGAGGAGGAGTTCGTGGGACATTTCATCGAGACATTGGATGAATTTTACTATGATCGAATGGCATCCATGACTAACTCTACTTTTGCCAATCTAGTGAAAACGGGGGAGATGTATGAAGCTGGTTTGAAATCGGGTAGGATCACAAATTTGGCCGCTTTGCAAGCTACAAGTAAGGCAATCCAGTCTGGGTCTGGTAACGGCTTTAACAAAAAGAAGAAAGAGGAAGTGGGAGCTGTTGTGGGGAATATCGAGCGTCCACCGGCTGTAAAATTGAATTTTGACAATTCGTCTGCTTTTCCCACCTACCAAAGCCCATATTACCCAAATTACCCCACTCACTACCAGATGCCACCTGTTCCTTATCCGGTTTACAATGCACAAGCAAATTACTACCAACCTAGAGCACATGCACCTAATCAACATCCTCGTCAGCCAAATTTTCAAGCACCCCAGAATTACCAGCCTCGTCCTCCTGTTCGTCCCAATGTGCAAGGGTTTAATCAGAATTACGAAAGGAGAGCAACGAAAACCTATACTCCTATAGCCGAGTCATATGGCCAGCTTTTTGAGAGATTAAGGAATGCAGGAGTTGTGCAGCCTATCCCTGATAACACCCCAAACCCTCGTCCAAATTGGTATGATGCAAATAAGCACTGTGCTTATCACTCAGGGGCAGCCGGCCATGATATTGAGAGATGTTATACTTTCAAAGACAAGGTCGAAGGTTTAATCAAAGCAGGCACCATTCAACTCACCGGCACTCAGCCAAATGTGCATGATAATCCTCTTCCCAATCATGGTAACAATGCAGTTAATATGATTTCTCTTGAGGAAGAACCAAATCTGAAGGGCACCATAGTCTCTATCTATGATGTAGAGGTGGATAATATTGCTTTTAAGGTACCTAAGCAAGCACTAACTCTATTTCCAAAGAATGAGGGAACTTTTGACCTAGGTGGCAACCCCGCTGAAGGAAAAATGGAAAAGGTTGAGTCTGAGAAGAAGCCGACTAGTGTCATGCTACAGCCTCTTTTACCATTGAACCAGTCATTTGTCCAAGCACCAGAAATGGCCATGCAGAATTTCATTGAAGGTGTTGGCAGCCTATTCTTGAATGATGGATTGAAATGCAGTGCAACTATTGAAGATTTTGAGAAAGAGCCACATGTGCAGAATGCGGAACCAAGTGATGTGATGGCTAATTGGACTTGCGGTCCAAAAGAGACTTGATGAATGAACTCGTTATTTTTGTTTTGGCATCACAGTCAGCTTGAGGCCCTGAACTGTGTTTTGCTTTATGTTTATGTCTATGTCTTTCAAATAACTTTTTTTAAATCCTGCATGTTTACTTTTATGTTGTATGCCTCCCTAAATTAGGTTTTGAATAAACAAATGCACTGCATTCCTACCTTATTATTTTGCTATACTTTAACTATTTATGTGCTTTATTATTTGCTTCTGATTAATATACTTACTACTGTTTCAAATTAAAAACAAAACCTGCTTGAACTTTGCTTGTGATCTATAACGAAACAGCTGAACGATTTAAGGATGATGCACTGGAAGGTTACTTTTTGCACTCTTTGGATATTACATTACCGTTAGAACTTCAAACTGGGGCAGTTTTATTTACCGGCAATTGGAGCCGAAGCGGTTTGTCTATACAAATGGAAGTCCTTTATTTGAGAAACCATTCAAGAAGATAAGTTGGAAGATGTTGAATGCACAAAGAGAAGATTTGAATAGTTCACTTCAAACCGGTGCAATTGGTGTTGAAAAAGCTCTTTCCTAATCAAGAAGAAGCAAGGGGCAAATTTGCACCGAATTGGCAAGGTCCATATGTGGTTCATCGGGTTTTATCCGGAGGAGCACTGATTCTGGCAGAAATGGATGGTCAAGTTTGGCCAAAAGCAATCAACGCAGATGCCGTCAAAAGATACTATGTTTGAGGCGATCGCAAGTTAGCATGGTTTTGAATGTAATCTTTGATGTAATGCGAACTACGCGTAACCTGATTCCCGAGGCGGGATACGTAGGCAACTCATATAGAGTTCGGTCGCACTAGCACAGGAATACCCTATTTCCTCTTTTATGTATGTTTGAACTACTTCTGACCTGATTCCTGGAATGGCAACAGGATAAGTAGGCAATCCTTGTCGGATTCGGTCAAAATATTGTAATACTTTAGGCTTGTTTATCTTTTATGATGTAATGCCGAACTATGCATCTGGGCAGATGCGTGGATTTTCCAATTCGGATACGGTTTCATACTTAGATTGCCATATCTTTCCCAAAATCTTTATGTAAGCAGAACTACGCACGGTCTGATTCCCGTGGAGGGATACGTAGGCGCTCTTAACGGGCTCGACTCTATAATATTAAAATTTTTAGCCTCCCCTAAGGCAAGTAACTGGGGCAATTTTTGCAAAGATAATTTGAAAATATGGAAGATAAAACTGGGGCAATTTTGCAGGATAACTTGAAGATTTGAAAGATATCAACTGGGGCAAATTTTGCAAAATGAGTTGAAGATTTGGAAGTTCATAACTGGGGCAGATTTTTGCAAAATTTGTAGGGCTTATCAAAGGATTAAGCGGCAAAGTTCTAAAAGTATTCGAGATTAGCATAAGTTGCAAAGACAAAGGACGTTCAGTTGGTTTCAAGATATGTCATGAGTTTGAATTAAAGCAGGAATTTTAAATGCATTATAATTTTCGGTTGCATATCAATGATCATTTGTTTAATATTTTATCAAATTACTTTATTTTGCCTCTATCTTGAAATATTATGCAATATTGAGTTCATAAGTCAAGTCTCTGAGTATAATTTGCAAGCCCAAGTCTAAAGAAGAACGAGGGAGCAGTGGCAGCAAGTTCAAGATGAATCAGCACAAATCAAACGCCCCTACCCGAAACTAACAAATTTTTTCTTTGAGAGCAGGAACGAGAAAGATTGCAATGAGAGGATCATTTGCACTATGGATGGACAATTTATTGAATGCGCATCCAAAGTTGCTTTGCAAATCGCGTCGCGTTTCCCTTTTTATGACTTAAAGCATTATGCTTTGTCATGAGTTATTGCCGAACAGGCGGCATTTCCACCTCTATGACTTTCATTCCTTATAGGCGACAAAGTCGAGGCTTGTTTTGTGTTTTCAAATTAAGCCAAATATGGCATCGCTTTATTTCGGATGATAATCCGCACAAGGCCATCCTTGCCGGATTGTCTCGCCAATTGATTTATCAATGGCTATCGCACCGACTACATTCCCGCACTACTTTTCTTTGCACTTGCCTTGAATCATGTCTTCGCACTTGCTTTAAAATTAACGCCTTGCTTTACTCTTTCAGGTTGACCAGCGGCTACGAAGATCCCCTTTGTTGGACTATCTCAAATGGCTCTTGCATTGCTATACATTCCCTCATTGCTTTTCTTTGACTTGCTTTAAATTATGTCGTCGCACTTGCTTTAAATTATGCCTTCGCATTTTCTTTGTATTACGTCTTGTTTTACTTTTCAGGTTAACAGGTCAGCCCCGAGACCCTCCTTGCTTCGTGCCGGACCGGCTCGCCAGCTGATTTGTTTGACAATCAACCCCAAGACCCTCCTTGCTGCGTGCCCGACCGGCTTGCCAGTTGATTCGTCAAGATGTTTAAATTGCCTTGCACTTGCTTTCAATTATGCCTTTGCACTTGCTTTATATTATGAACCGCTTTACTTTTAGCTTAGCAGGTTAACAGGTCAGCCCCGAGACCCTCCTTGCTTCGTGCCGGACCGGCTTGCCAGCTGATTTGTTTGACAATCAACCCCAAGACCCTCCTTGCTGCGTGCCCGACCGGCTTGCCAGTTGATTCGTCAAGATGTTTAAATTGCCTTGCACTTGCTTTCAATTATGCCTTTGCACTTGCTTTATATTATGAACCGCTTTACTTTTAGCTTAGCAGGTTAACAGGTCAGCCCCGAGACCCTCCTTGCTTCGTGCCGGACCGGCTCGCCAGCTGATTTGTTTGACAATCAACCCCAAGACCCTCCTTGCTGCGTGCCCGACCGGCTTGCCAGTTGATTCGTCAAGATGTTTAAATTGCCTTGCACTTGCTTTCAATTATGCCTTTGCACTTGCTTTATATTATGAACCGCTTTACTTTTAGCTTAGCAGGTTAACAGGTCAGCCCCGAGACCCTCCTTGCTTCGTGTCGGACCGGCTCACTAGCTGATTTGTTTGACGATCAACCCCAAGACCCTCCTTGCTGCGTGCCCGACCGGCTTGCCAGTTGATTTGTCAAGATTGTTGATAATGCTTTGCATTATGCCTTCGCACTTGCTTTATTGCTTCGCCAGTTGTTTGGAAGACAACTTATCAATGATATCGCAACCCGCACTTGCAAATTTGTATCATCAATATTTGATCATTCTTTACTGTTGATTATCAGGTTTTATTAGCAGTTGCTCGCTTACCGTTTGTTAAGTCTTTACAGAATATTTGCAATGCCACAGCATCATTTGGAGCATAACGTGGAACCCTCTCTTAGCAGTGAACTGGGGCAATCGTTGATATGAGCTAGACTCGTCAACGAGGATCTGAAGAATCGCACTCGAACAAGCAAGTCTTACCTAATCTTTCATTCCAGATTAGGCGTCAGTTTGAATTCTTTCCTATTCGTGCGTCTTTTTCAATCAATCGTGCAAGTTTTCGTGTCTAAGTGTCATCGAACTACATATGGCCTGATTCTCTTTCAGCCCGAGATATGTAGGCAACTCAGAAACCGGAGTTCGGCCATATCCATAAGCCTCGTATTTTGATCCATGGAATTTGGCTTTGTCGTGACAAAATTGGTTTCTTGTCAACTTCTTTACCCTGAAAACTCTTTCATCCTTTCCGGGTAAAGAGGGGCAGCTGTTGACACTCAATTTTGTCCCGGACATGTTAATTAAAGTCTAATTATTTCTAAATTAAAATTAATTTTGAAATTCAAAGCAATTGATTTAAATTCAAAGAAGAAATGCTAAAATTGTAAGACCTACCCTAATTCCTATCCCACCCGCGCAATATTTCTACTTAATTAATCTTCTTTAAAAAGGGGCTAGTTTTGCTCCTCCCTCTTAAATCCAGCCTATTTCTGCAACCCCTATATACATTAACACATTTCCCCTAAATCAGTTTACCCCCAACCCGCGACCCAATCTCCCTAATCCCTGACCCGCTTCAACCCGCGATTGATCCTCCAATCCCCTCCAAACCCTCAAATCCGTCCAAAAATTGTACCCTTGGTCCCCACCCCTCTCCAGCTCATCTTCTCCGTACAGAGGTACAAGAAAATCAATCTCAGGCGTCCATCGCATGCGCGATCGAGTTAGAACCATTGATTCGATTCAAACGGCTTCTTTTGTATAGATAAGGCTTGGATTCGTACCACCTTTATGGGAAGAGACGAATCTAACCCTTATCTTGCAAAGAAAGGTCGAAATTGAAGGTTGATTTGGAGATTTCAAAGAGAAAAGAAAACCCTAGCTATTCAGGTATTTAAACTTCATTTTTGTCAATTTTTCGGGAGGGAAAAAGACATTAAAAAAAAAACGGCAGTAGAAATAGATTTAGAGTTCAACTTTTTCTCTCAAAATATGCAGTGAGTGTTCTGGTTGTGTTCCTGGTATTGGGTTGCTACTATCGCTTCCTTGTTTTCGCGTCGCTTCTTTATCATTCGAATCGTCGACTTCATTCGAGTCATCAAGTCGTTTCGAGCTGTGTCGCTTCAGTTTAAGCCCTGTTCACTGCCCCAAAGCAGGTTAGATCCGCATCCTTCTACAAGTTCTTTTGTTGACTGTTTTTTTTTTTAATGTTTTAATGGTATAGTGATGCTTGTTTCTCTACGAAAACTAGTAAATGTGTAGTTCATATTATAGAGCTTCAGTTACGGATTTAGTTTTAACTTTTGATTGTTTAAAATGAAAAGGAGATATGTAAGTTATTTTTGCTCAAAAGTTATGATCTTTAGGCTAAAGAAATGTTTTTCAATCTATACTACTACTTATTGAGGATTTAATAAATCTAAATGGTTGGAATTCATAGTTCTGTGTAGAATATATCCAGAAGTTCATTGAAGATATAGTCTTTCTTATAACCCTGTTTTTTTCCAGCTTTTATCCATCATGTCTTCACCCTCTAAATCTTGAGTTTCTATCGCTTCTTTAAATGGTTTCAAGTGGTCTGGTTCTGTCTATTGAATCAGAACAAGGGTGAATCCAGTTTTCGCTCACCAGGTTGTGTGTATGTATGCAGTAGCATGTAAACCTTTCATTATCTATATACTGTTATTGTTGAAGTAAGGTGGGGTTGTTCCCTGGTTGTTTCAAGGTGTTTGAAAGAGGCGCAAGGGTTGGGTGTGTTCTTGTTTGCCCTGTTGTCTAGATAGTTTGGTTTGCGAGTAGTTTGAGCATGTATGCAGGGGTCTAAATGGAGAATGAGGGTCTGGATGGAAGCCAATGTTGCAGCTTTTCAAAAGGGGTTGTCCAGGTTCTTGTTTAGGTATTTGAAGTGTTCGGCAGAGGTATAAGAGGATGGTGATGCAGGTGTGAGTTAGTTTCTGGTATGAGAGAATTTGTGAGGTGCAGAGGCTGTTCTGGAGGTTTTGTAGGTGTCCTATGGAGGTCTGCTTGCTGGCTGTTTGAAGTGGAGATTCTTCTGGTGATCTGTAGTAGTAGCAGGTAGTTCCAAGTGGTTCTTCTTTGTTTTCTGGGTAGTGAAGGAGCGTTCTTGTTTCCTTGTTTGTTTGGAGAGAGTAAAGAGTAGCTAGTTTGGTGAGAGTAGTTTGTTTCAGTGGTGTTGTGTGAGCTGAGAGGTTGGTTCTGGGCTTTGTTCAGGATAAGTGTAGAGGTATTTTGGAGGCTGTGAGTAGTCAGGAAGCAGGGGTGTTTTCAGGTTTGCTTTATGTTAGCTATAGAGGTTTCAGGATGGTGTGTAGTGGTTGGAGTGGTTCTTGTAGTCTTAGAATTACCAGGTGTTTGTTGAAAGGTGTAAGGTCTGCAGTGAAGGGTCTGTTGGTTTCAGGGAAGTAGAAGAGGAGCTGAGGGATAATGTTCAGGTCTTTGGTTCTGTGTGAGCTCTTCAGAGCAGTTCAGGACCTCTTTCTTTGACTAGCATAGTTCAAGATTAGTTGTGGTTTAATTTTTAGATTTTGTCATGTCTAGGTTCTGACTCGCATAATAACATAAACTGAAAATACACCAATGAGTTAAATCTGAGACATTGAAAGTCTTATTGATGTGTGCATATAGCAGTATGTATTTGCTTCAATTTCTTTTGTGTATAAAATTGATGATTGGTTTCCCTTTTGTTCAGTTCCATGTCTAGTGTAATATCATATGTTCTGGTTTGTGTTGATCGGAGTTGGTTGCTCTGTAAGCTGAAAATATTGTACGTTTTAGTTCTCTTTCAAAAAGGCAGCTTGGGGTTTAGGCGCCCCATATGGGACATAATATTTATTTAGTTTCAAAGATCGAAACTTTTGTGCCTGTTTGTCTGCATGCTTGCATCCCTTACATCTTGTTTTCCTTAATTGAAATATTCAAATCTAGCTAAGCCATGAGATATGTTCCTCTGTTTATATGATTAAGAGATTCTATTTTAAGCCTATCTCATTAATTTACGTCAAATACTCCTTTAGTTGATCACCCATTCCTTCATATTTCTAATCTTTATTTCTTTCTTATCTTGACATGGAAAACCTTGGGACGAGTTTGAGTCAAAAACTCACAAATTGGGATGGTCCGCATTGGGAAGTCATTCGATCCGCTCCACATTTTCGGGACTTGATATCCCCGAAAATGTAAAAGGAAAAAAAATGAAAATCGCAAAGTCCGAGGCTCAATGATTGAGTTTGCGCTTCCGGGTTTTATTTTCTAAACTCCATCTTTTCCCGCTCCCTTAGAAAATGCATGTTGTATAGGATTTCCCCATAGACCGGATTGGTAGCCCGGTAGGATAGAAATGAGATTTGAATTGTGAATAACTATTGTTAATCGCTTAAATTGTTTCATATGAATGCTTTGTATCATTTCTTTGCGAATCGCCAATTTATTTATGGATGTTTAGAATTATTTGTCAATTAATGAGTGCAAATAAAATTCGACTAAAACCGTACCCTCGT
This sequence comes from Petunia axillaris subsp. axillaris, assembly GCA_029990575.1. Taxonomy (NCBI): domain Eukaryota; kingdom Viridiplantae; phylum Streptophyta; class Magnoliopsida; order Solanales; family Solanaceae; genus Petunia; species Petunia axillaris. Next base: position 31,852,702 of record JARKNS010000002.1, read on the forward strand.
CATAATTCGCATTTAAATTGCTTATTTATTGATTATATTAATATTCAATTATTTATTTATTTAATCTAATTTACTTATTTAGTTAATTAATTAAATTTTAATCCTTTATTTATTTATTTATTTATTTATTTATTTACTTAATCTAATTTATTTAATCTCAATTAATCATTTATTTAATCAATTAAATATTTATTCATTTATTTATTTAATTAATCGATTATTATTCATTTACTCCTTTATTTAATTAAAATTGGCAAGCATTCATTTATTTAATTAAGTTATTTATTTGTTTATTTATTTATCTATTTATTCAATCAATTAATTAAACCCTTTATTATCATCCAATTATTTATCTAATGTGTTTATTTAATTATCTAACTTCATTTAACCTTTACTTAGTCTATTAATTAACCAATTGATCGTTATTTCATTATCTATTTAATTAATTTTAAATTGGATCATTTATTTATCTAAGTATCGGCATAATTGAAATCTTACCTTATTTATATTATTCATATTATCCTTATACAAAATTAGATTTATATATTTATTATCCTTAACAAATTCGTGAAAAACCGCTGGATTAACCGCATTTAGCGGATTTTCGAAAGTGCTCCCGCAAGGGACCTTCTTTCGGAAATAAAAGAACCACTTACCTAAGAATCTCTGATTTTAATTTAATTTCTTTTAAATAAAGAATAAATTGCACTCTTTAATTAACTTAGGTTCCTAATAATCCTTAAATTAGGTGGCGACTCCAAAGAAACCCTTTGGAGTCCCATTTTGTTGAAATATACCCGAAACCTATCTTTTCTTAAAAGAAAGGGTAATTTTTGGGGTTCAACAGCTAGATTACTGGAAGCTTCAAGAATTGCAATTTCCAATTCTTGCAAAAATGACCCAGAATATGTTAACAATTCAAGCTTCATAAGTTGCCTCGGAAAGTGCTTTTAGCCAAGGAAGATTACAATTTGGAGATCACAGATATTCGTTGAAGAAAGAGTCAATAGAGACAACAGTTTTATTTAGGGATTGGATCAGAACCGAATGAAGAAACTTTGCACAAAAATTAATAAGAAAAAAGACAAGAAATATATCAATAAAATTCTAAACGACGTAACTAGCGAAGGGAGTCAAACCAACAATGACAAAAAAGAAGAAGAAGCAGAACCATACGAAGAAAAATCAGAACAACAATCACCAGTTCCTAAAGAAAAGCCTACGTCTATCCTAAAAAAAATTAGTCAATATATTTAAAAGAATGTAATTTTCTAAATTATGATTTTGAAATTACAAGTTTGAAAATTTGGCTATGTACTATGTACTTGGCACTACTTATGTCTTAAACAAGTATCAATAAAATTGCTCCAAGTCTTGGAATTCCATCACAACTCTTGTCTTTTTAAAAAAAAAAAAAATTATTCTTTGCGCAAAAATATTACAATTAATTTACTAGTTTCTAAATTAATTCAAAATTTGAAAGTTCAACCTATAAAATTAATTCAAAGTTTGAAATTATCAAATTATCTTTGAAAAGTTTTAATCTAATTTCAAACTTTGAAATTAATTCAAACTTTTCAATGTTTGAAAAAATATTAAAAAATTTTAATTCAAAGTTTGAACTTTGAAATAAACGAAACATTCCAAATATATGTTAAAAGTTAGTTATAATTTGTTGTTATATTTTCAAATTTTCATAATTTAAAAATTATTCATCACTTGAAATGAAAGACAAAAACCAAAAAAAAAAAAAAAAAATCGGCCAACCGGGTTGGTTTTTGAATCAGCCCATTTCAATATAGTTGTTGGCCAACGGTAAAAAAACGGCTATATTAGCCTCCCACCCTCCCCTCTTCTAACGCCCCCATAGCTCCTCAACCTATTTTTATGCATATATACCCTATTATTTCATCAATTATATCACAATTCATTATTTTCTATCTATTTCTCTCCAAAATTACTATCAAAGGTTATTTTATAAATTTCTATCAAAAAAATCATAATAGCTGAAAATCAACCTATTGGTCCTAGTGAAAATCAACGTGAGGAACGACGACATCGATCTGAAGGGTGTGAATATTTTTACCAAAAATGATAAAACTCATATTGCTAAATGTAGACTTCGTATGAGAAAGTGACAACTTTACACTGGTAATTGTCCTGGTGGAGGCACGATGAAGTGTAGGGTCGACTTAGAAAAATAATATAACGTCGAATGGAGTGCTAGGGCAGGGGGCATTTATCTGCGCCGTTGAAGAACTGGTTAAGGGAATAACTATGTAATTTTCAATTTTCTAGTTTGTCTTTTCTATTATGTATTTCTATAATTTTCAATAAAGTGTTTGTCTTTCTTTTCCAAATTCAAAGTTTGTTTAGTGTTTACTTTATAGTTTACATTTTACATTATTTTAAAATAATTTTTTATAGCTCCTTTATTTTAATTTTCATTGTATTTGCCTTAAAAAAATTAAAATAACTCGTTAAACCAGCCGGACCGGACCGGTCTGGGCTGAAAAAACCGGCCTAACGGTTGCATGTGCTGTTCTCGACCCGGCTCTCCATTTTTCCACCGGAATGGCCGGTTTGGTCCGATTTTACCCAAATATAACGACCGAACCGATAAAAAAGTCAGTCTCGGATCGGACTAGGCCGCTGGACACCCCTACTTTTCATAGTTTAGGTGTGCATCTGATAATTCGAGCCAAGTTTTAAGGGAGTTTCTAAGTATTATGAGTGGAAATGACACTATAAACACTTTAAGGGTTGTTTTACGTTTTTATCAATTGTATCCTAAAATTCAGTTTTTCACTTTAAATTTTAGAAGGCTAAGTCCTAATATTATGTTTTCTAGTTCAAAAGGCTAAGTCCTAATATTATGTTTTCTAGTTCAAAATTTCAGGACAGGTAATTATTGGATAAAGTCTAAAAATTTACATTAAAGAGTGGCTAATTCTGCACTTCACCCAATAATAAGAAGAGCTGGTTCTCTTGCGTACAAATTTCCTTGGGCAGCCTATATTACTTGTTCTATTTAGTTTGTAGCTAATTACTAAGAACTATTTGCAAGTGTAGTCATCCACTTTGTAGGCCATCAGGGTTGAAATTATGTATTTAACTTCAGCCCATAGTCTGAAGTTCACTCTGATTCAATTTTTTAGTTTAAAAATAAGTCAAATTTAGATCAAAAGTGTGAAGTTGTGCTCAAGTTAAAATTAAGTTAAAAGCATTAATTTGAAGTTGAACAAAACAAATGAAGAAAAAAATACCAAACTTTAACTTCAAAATAAAAAAGGTGGAAGTTAACTTAATCTGGCTTGAACTTCAAAATAAAAAGGGTGGAAGTTAACTTAATTTGGCTTGAACTTCAATTCCAATGATCTGAAGATAAGCAAAGAGGTCAGGCTCTCCAAAACTACACCCACAAGTGCCTGAAAATGCATGCTACTCCCAAAAGTGGCTACTGATGCACTTCTCCCGTTATCTATATCTATGGGGAGGAAGCACCAAAGGCCACTTTTGGCAGTGGTCTTTGGTTTGAGGCTACTTTTTTTATTGGTTTTACATGAGAGACCATTTTTTGGATCTTCAATCTTTTTGGGTTGAACTTCACACAAGTTCAGCCCACAAGGGTTGAAGTTCAACTTCAGCCCACAACAAAGGTTGAAGTTCAACTTCAGTCCACAATGGTTGAAGTTTACGCATCTATGCCTAAAAGTTCAGCCCTTACAGATTGAAGTTTAAACTTCATAATTTAGGTATGAAGTTCAACAACTTCAGCTCAAAAAAGTTGAAGTTCCAAAAAGTGGCTTCTCATGTAAGACCAATAAAAAAAAGTGACTTCAAACTAAATACCAGTGGCAAAAGTGGCATGTGGGCAGAATTTTTACCATGAACAACCTATCTTGTCTGTGCCATTTAAGATGAAGTCACCTTTTAAACAATTATTTAATTTTTAGTCGCTTTAGAAAGGAGGAAGTTTGGACGCGTCTAGCCTATAGTTTTTCGGGTTTGAAGTTAACAATAGCTATCTTCAAACATCAATCCTTCATGTTTGAAGTTAGGATCAGCCAACTTCGAACTTCAGTTCTTCAGGTGTGAAGTTATGCTTAACCAGCTTTTTACTACAGACACTTTAAATGAAGCTTGAAAACTTTCACTCAAAAGTTTGAAGTTCAAAACTTACAAAGTCGAGCTTCATATGTTGTACACCGTAATTAGGAGAGTATATTAGATTTGACAATCAAAAAAAAAATTATCAATAACATTTCTAGATATATTTTTGCTTGAAATCAAACCCAATTTTTGCTTCTAAAGTACTCTGATTGCAGTGAGGTACAATAGAAACATGTATTAATTATCAATCTCAACCTGTATGAAAAAACCTGTCCAAAATAGTTCTTATATGTAATAATGTCTACGGAGCACTAATTAATTTACCATAGAGGAGCAGAAAAGGGGGAGGAAAAGAAATAGGTATCGTGGTCTTAAATTTATCCTTTTAGGCTAAATTTTAAATAGTTTTGAGAATTAGATGTTGCTCCCAACGCACACGCAAGTATACGCGGTCGACAAGTAATAAAGAGATAAATCGAGTATCGTTCCCACGAGAACTAAGCAGACTAATACTTAACAAACAATTTCTACCAAACTACTCAGGGATCTTTTTCTTTGATAGGAAAAATTTTTATAACTAAAACGCAGTAATTAAAGTGCTAGAAGTGTAGTCAAGCAATGGTGCAATACTTCGGTTGTTAACAATATTAAGAGGACGGTCCAGGGTCAGAGTTACAAACAATCCAGTTGATGTATCCAATTGATTCCACTTCTTAAATCCCGGGAACTAACTGACAGAGTAAATGTAACTGTGAAAACCTTTCAGTTCTTCACAGTCTATGCAAGCTACTTCAATCCCTATATGTCTATGGGTTAAATCACATGCACGCATTAACGAATCATGTCATGAGTTAAACTAGGCAAGCAAGTATATGTCTATCCTACTCGCAAATTGGTTCCCCGATGCCCGGGTTCACAAACTAGTTCTATTCTTCCTTATTACGTAATTAATCCAAAAACCATAGATAATGTATAATTATCGAGCTCTAACAATTATACAAGTGAAATCAAGAAAGAATAAGCAACCCGTTATGGGATTCAATTAATGGGAATCAATCTTCAAACAATCAACCTTCATCTAATACTCTAACCCTAGAACGTAAAGTTTAGCCACACATATTCATAATCACAATGCAAAGATTTGGTGTAATAATGAAGTAAATGATGTAATAGACGAAAGATTAGGAATAAACCATTGTTCAATGAGTATGGTGCTCTCAATATTGCTCCAAAGTAAGAACTCCCTTCAAAAACTAAGTAAAATACTATTTATAATGTTTACAAACACCTAGTAATAAGTTAGACCCAATGCTAGACGGAATAGGAAGTAAGAATCCGCACAAGGGGCGCTATAACGGGCGCCCCGCGCCTCGTAACGCGCTACTCCAACCAGAAGACGCCAAACTTTGGGAGCTATAGCTATGCGCTGCGTGGGTAAAAGCGCTGGGGCACTGGGCGCTATAACTGGCGCGCCACGTGCCCCAAAGCGCCCAGCCAAAATGTGTTTTTCTTGGTCCGAAATCTCGCTCGTGTCGTGCCCTCGTGTGCTCAATCCAATCCTCAATCAACTTCCAATCAATTCTTGCTAAATCAAGCTCCTAAAAGCTCCAAATGCACAGCGTAACAACCTACACACGCACGACATCAAATTAGTGTAAAACCACATTCACAAACTATAAAACGAGCGCATAACAAGCTCAAACATGCGGAAATATTAAGGAAATCTTGGCATAAAATGCCAAACATCATTAGACTTTATTCTAAATAGTAACAACGAAAGAGGCTTCTACCTATGGGCGAAATGCACAAATAGTCACTTTTGCATGCGTCCTTACAACCATTTTGGGTGCACCTTTGAGAAATTGGCCATTTTGTCCAGACTATTAGGGTAGAAGTTCAAGTCAAGTTAAACTAACTTTTTCCTTTTTAGTCTGAAGGTAAATATGCTATTTTTTCTTCTTTCTTTTTCTTTTTTCATTTTTTGCTCAACTTCAAACCAAAAGGTATAAGTTGAGCCCAATTTCGCACTTTTGATCGGAATTTGATTCATTTTCGGATCAAAAAATTTATATTGTGTGGACTTCACACCATGAATATTCAACTACAAACCTAATGATTAGAAAACGGATGGGTACAGTTACAAATATATTTAAAAAATAGCTATAAGCTAAATAGCATGGATAAAATTGACTGCTAGTTAGCTTTTTACTTTTAACATTTCAATTTTAAAGTGGGAGGAAAATAGGAAAATATGTCATTTAGATTTTTAAACAAGTTAGTAGCATGTTTGGTCAAGCTTCTCAGAACCTAAAAGTACTTTTTTTCAAGAAAAAAAATGCTTTTAAAGAATTTTAAGATGTTTGGCCAAAAGGAAAAAGTGCTTTTGAGAAAAAGCAGAAGTTATTTTTCTGTTGTTGGGAAGAAGCTACAATTTCTACTTATCCCCAGAAGCAAAAGCAGTATGCTAATTTTTCAAGACGAAAATATACTCACCAAAAATATTTATTTACACTACTATTTTTAATTATTGTAACCAATATCTCTCTCAAATGTAAATAAAATTTTATTTCGCCTTCTCTCTTTTGGTTTAGCTTTATTCCTATTGATTATATATATGTTTCTTTTATATTTTACACTTAAACTAAAAGAATATAAAAAATTAAGTCGGTTTTTCACCGGTTCATTTTTTTATTTGTTTTGTTCTTGTCGGGTTTGTTTCTCTCTACCAATTTATGACATATACTTTCAAAGATCAAGTGCATATTCTAGCGACTATATTCAACCATAACACACCCAAATCAAGTACTCGCAAAAAAAAATCAACTATATATGTAATCAAATTACAACCGTAATTTCATCCAAAAATCGTAAGATTGTATTATAAGCATTTAACGATTTCAATAACTTAAACAAAATTATTAAACGTATTGTTCTTGTGTGACAAATTAAAGAGTTATCATTCAGCATGATGATATGAATTGTACTGGTCTAAACTGATCTTAAGTCACAAATCGAATTTGAATTGCGAATACAAGCAAATCAATGTGTCAAAGTCGAAATTATAACAACAAAGACGAGAATATTGTATAAATAAATGAGATTTCAATATATGATCTTGAGTACAAAATTTGGCAGAGTTTTGGTATATTTTTATGAATGAGTACAACATAAGAAGTGAGGCTATTTATAGATACATGAACTCTGACTCACGTTCTCCATTTCTGGCCATTCTCAGACTCACGGTGCGCACCTCTGATGATGGGGTTAGTGGCCTGAAATAGTGGAGGATCGTGTGCCTTTAGCTGCAACTGTCTACCAAAGTCCTTAGTGACGACCTCGGTGATGCGAACTTGCTGATCGAACGAGGCGGAATCTTACCAAGCCTTAACTTGAAACATACCTTCGGTGATTGATTTCAACTAACCTCGGTGCCTTTGTATTCAGCTTCGGTCTTCTGTGTCTAAGCCATCTGTTCGGTTAGCTTCACTCCACACAACCGACGTGCCATGCGTATGTACCGATTTTTACCCAATACATGAATTATCTGACAACAAATGATTGAAGGAATACAAGACACATTATTTTTGACATGCAATAGATTGTTTGACTTATCCAATTAAAAAGTAGAATTCAGACTAAAGAATATCAAGGCAAAAAATATAATTGCGAGGAAGCAGAATAGAATTCAAAAGTGCAAACCGTTAACATATAGTAGTATAAATTTTTAAATTTTTGTATAATTATTTTTAAATGAGTATTTATCTAATCAGTTTGGTTTGAATATTTCTTTCAATTTTTTGTTTAAAATCAAAACCAAATCGAATTTTATCATTTTGAAATTAAAAACCAAAACCAAATAAAATCTAAAAGTATTGATATTTTATGTCGATTTGTGTCCGTTTTTGTTTTGATATGGGTTTTCGATCTACCCTTAACACCCCCTAGCAGGTGGCTATTCTTTTCCTTCTCTCTAGTCTGACAAATATCAATCTAATACTATCTCAAAGGGTTGTCGTGAACAATTTTACACCCCTAAAAATTTACAACTAGAAGTTTTCTATTTTGGTAGTAATAAATGATAGAGGTGGAGTAGAAGATGAATTAAGTTCGCCAGTAAAGAAAACAAGTACTCTCTCACATTTTAGTACTCATACCATATTTATTTTAGCAGTTTTAACTTTTAAGCACTAGAAAATAACTCAACCACATTTTAAAAAACTACTTTTAACTGATAGGCCTCAGTTTCTTTCCTTTTCTTAAGGATAACGTTGGGATAACGTTGTTCTTGGGTGGCGGTTTGTTTAGAATAATGCTTTGTTCCTTTGTCTCAACTACTTCAATGGTTAGTTATCATCTCTTGTTAATCTTGTCGAACCTTCATCAATTCACGCGTAAAGGCATGATATCGGGGGTAAACCAATACTTATCTAATAACCTTCATTTTGATCGTACAACTAAAATGATAACGGCTGTGGCATCCATCGTAACGTGTGCATTAATGAAAAGTGATGCAAGTGAACCAATGCAGAAGATTCATTGTTCGTGATGTAAGTGATATCTGAAAAAAAAAAAAAATGAGTGTATACCTTTAAGATATACAACATAAATAATAATACTCTACAAATCAAGATATAAGTGTATACCTTTAAGGTATACTATATAAATATTAGGGATTTTTACACTCTATACCCATAAAATTTAAAGTATTTACAAGTCATACCCATTATAAATTATACTACTTATAAAACTAAAAGTATTTATCCAACCTACCCATTTATTATTGTATACCTTTGTTATGTCTTATAGGTGTATACCTTTTAAATATACTGCATAAATTATGGTATACAAGTCTGGAGGGACATTTATTACTGTATACCTTTGTTATGCCTTATACGTATATACCTTTATGGTATACTGCATAAAGTGGGTAAATAATTTAGTGGGTAGGTCCGGTAATATTTGAAAGTAGTGGGTAATGGCTGTAATTATTTTAGGTTTTGTGGGTATTTTTGTAAGTGTCCCTAAATTACTCCCTCTGTCTCAATTATGTGGCACCATTTCTTTTTTTGTTTGTCCCAAAATAAGTGGTACATTTCCTTATTTGACAACTATTTAATGCATCTTCTCTATTTTACCCTTGTTGGGCCATATATACTTTTAAAGCTACCAACAATTTTATTATTACTCAAATCTTCTCTCTCCTACTTTTTCAAGGGTAAAATTGATACTTCACAAGGTCAACGTTATTTTCTTAAACTCCGTGCCAAGTCAAATAGTGCCACATAAAATGGGACGGAGGGAGTAGTAGTAGTATACAAGTCTAGATGGATAGGTCGTGTAAATATGAAACTTATGGGTAGAGATAGGTAAATATTTTGATTTTGATGGGCATTTTCGTAAATCTCCCTTGATTTAACATAGAACTAGTCTATATCTGCAAATTGATTTTGACCGTTAACCATACTAATAGTGGCTTATATCCATATAAAAGCTAATGATAGCTGGGGTCCTCTTGTAAACTGTCCTTAATAGCTGGTCTTCTTTAGGTAAATAAATTCTTGATCAGTATAGTTTCCTTTTCCTTCTTTTGGATGTTCAATTGTTTAAACCATCTTTTCATTGATAAGAAACCAAACTATACTATCACCTTATTATAGTTCCTTATCTTCCGTCTCATGGCAAATTTTGTCATATCGAGAGTTTTGTACTTTAATACTCGATCACATTTCTTGTCACGTTGTTTATAGGAAGTTTTTTACTACTAAAGAGAGTAAAATTTTGTGAGCCGTGATGGATAAGCACCAGAAGACTATAAGGAATTGGCACTTATCTTCCATACTAAACAAATATAAACATAAACTGTAGTTTATCAGCCTTTTTCATTATACTAAGACTCATGCCATATCTTATGTATAAATTAGTATAACAAACGATAAGGAGAAAAACATTAACTAAGCACGCCAAGAGAAAACACGACCTATTTTTAATTCTGTGCCTTTATGTAACAGCCTTCTCTCTTGTCCGTATTTGGAGAAACCCTCAATCTTATTATAGAATTAAAAAATGAAAGCAGTAACCATATTGAAATGGTACAAAATGCGAATATTGAAATTTGAGAAAACAGCCAAAGAGGTTCACAAGAAGAAGCAAAAACTGGGAACATTCTTGGAATAGTTCTCTGTTTTCAACTAGGATATGCTCTTAGGATGCCGCATTTTGAATTGTTTTCAAGAAATGGATAAGCATTTGGGATCTAGTCCATTGAGGACATCCGCAGTTTCATGCCTCCCAAACTCTCTTAAGCAGATAGAAGGCATAGAAGTCATTTGTCCTGGTTTGTCCAACTCCTTTTTTTTTCTTTCGACAATTTGGGATTGTGTGAGGGTTCTTGTTATTACATGCAAGTGTTGTTCCTAGAAGTTAAGACTACCACATAACAAATCATGTTAAAACATTTCAAGCATAAAAGTTCCAAGTTTGAGTGCTTTTAATTAAGGCAATCTCTAATGTACTTGCAGATGATGAAAAATTAGACAAATGATTGAAATGACCCATATATAAATTTGACCAAAAAAAATGTATTTATATCACCTTGAGAACCTGTAACTACACTGAGTACAACTGCCACCAGGCAAGTCATAGAGTAACTATGGAACCAAGAAATGACTAAATTTGTAATGCCTAAAAGGTCATGAAATGGAAATTTGCTGAAAACTAAACTTGGATTAACTATTGGTATGTTTACTTCAACTGCTTTTTTGGATACCTCTGAATCCTATGAAGTTTCTATACAATGGCTGTATGACTAACTATGGGATGATGATTTCAATGGAGGCTTGGGGGGGAGGCGATTTAGGTGGTAGCTGCACTGCTGTAGTCGCTGCTGAAAGGCCTTTAAGCATTCTTACAACTTCAACTGGATCATCAAGATAGTATTTTGCCATACTTGGCTTCTGCCCGACTGTACAGGCAAATACTTCTGCTTTATCAGGCAGCGAATTGTTGGAAACAGAAGTCGCAATGCTCCCAAACATGTCCTCGTCTGATCTGTCATCACCTATGCACAACACAAAATCGGGTAACTTCCCTCTGCTTTGCATCGAGGCCAAGAGATTCTCAAAAACTAGACCTTTGCTTACATCCTGCAAAACTTAACATAATTAATTCGCAACCATTTGAATTCATACAGTTTGAAATACCATTTTGGATAAGACATTCATTTTCCATACCTGTGGTTTCACCTCAACAATGTGCTGACCTCTTTTAACAACCACAGGCTCATTAGCAAGCACACTTTCGAGGTGATCAAGAAGCTCTTTCGCTTGCCAAGTGCCAAAATCAGGGTCAGCTTCTTGATGATGCCACACTAGTGCGCTTTCCTTCTGCTCTATCGCTGAACCATCAGTTGCCTCTGTGTACTGCTCCATAATAGGCAACACTATCTTTTTCCAGTCAAGGTCTGCAGGCACCGCACGAGATTCCCATTGGGCATCCTTGCTCCACCTTTATGAAAGAGAGAAAATAAAAAATGAATAAAATCACAAAATATTGAATTACAGATTGAAGTGGTAACAATTTTTACCTTGTGAAATATCCATGTTCTGCTGATAAGCCAAGTCTCAGACATGGAGCGAACCACTTGCTAAGTGTATCCCTTCCTCTGCCACTCACAATAAACACAACATTCTTTGGATCACTGCATAAACCATTCAGAACTGAGATGACTTCTTCACTTGGGGCTTTGTCCACCTTATCCTCTGGCAGCATAGTACCATCATAGTCAAGAAGGACAAGCCTGCTGTTTGTCCTGTTATAAGCAGAGACAATATGCTCTATTGAAAGTTTTCTGAAATTAGGCCCAAGGGCAACAACTCTGAAGCCAAGACCCAGACCAATACCCCAACATCTCTTGTCATAATGCTCTCCACAAGCTCTCTTGAGGTCCTGATCGAAGCTCCTAGCCCAGTATGCAACATCGTGAGAGGAAACATACTTGTAGTGCTTCTCATGGCGCATTTCTTTCTCTGAATCAATCATTGTGGCTGCAGAAAACATAGCATCGGCTACACTTTCAATATCCCATGGATTAACCCTGATCGCACCACTAAGAGATGGCGAGCACCCGATGAATTCAGATACAATAATTACACTCTTTCGTGGCACTGCAGTACCATCTATATGTAAAGCCTTATCTAGATTATCACTGCTCTGCCTAGAAACCGTATACTCATAAGGCACCAAATTCATCCCATCTCTAACAGCATTAACAACAACACACTCAGAAATTGCATAGTGTGCAATCTTCTCCTGGGTGGAAACTGGACCATTGACACAAACAATCGGTTCGTACCCCGGCTTGCCATGCTTCCTATTGATTTCACTGGCAATTCTCTTGACCTCTTCTTGAACCTCTTGGATATCACTCCCTCTACTTCTTGGGGGGTTAGTAATCTGAACCAATACCACTCTTCCCCTCAAGGAAGGGGCTTGATCTAGAAGTTGTCCCAATGCTAGGAACTTCAGACCAATTCCTTTAAACATGTCCATATCATCTATACCCAACATCACAATTTTCCCCTCATACCTCTCTTTCAATTCCCTTGCTTTCTTCCCTGTGTCTGGTTGTGACATAACAGACTGAAGCTGGCCCATGTGAATACCAACTGGAAGGATTTTAATAGTCACAGTTCTACCAAAATAGTCAATACCAATGTAACCCCTCTTGGATTGATAATCCAAACCCAACATCCTACTACAACATGACAAGAAATGCCTAGCATAATCAAAAGTCTGGAAACCAACAAGATCACAATTCAACAAAGCCCTCAATATCTCATCCCTAACAGGCAATGTTCGATAAATTTCAGATGATGGGAAAGGACTATGAAGGAAAAAACCAATCTTTATTCTATTATACTTTTTCCTCAACATAGTAGGTAACACCATGAGGTGATAATCTTGAATCCAAACATAATCCTCCTCATCAGGATTAATCACCTCATAAACCTTATCAGCAAAAATCTTGTTTGCTGACACATAAGCCAACCATAAAGACCTATCAAACCTGACACCATGACTAGGTGTCACAGGCAACATGTAATGAAACAAAGGCCATAGGTAATGCTTACAAAAGCCATGATAAAACTTATTTATTAAATCCAATGACAAGAAAGTTGGTACACACCTAAACTTATCCCACAAATGTTGTGCCACCTCTTCTTGATCAACAACTTCTACATCAGCCTTCAAACATCCCACATAAACAATCTCTACATCTGGTGAAAACCCATCTCTCAACTGCCAAATCAATGTGTCTAAAGCATACCTGTCCCATTCAAAGCACCACTTGTTGTTATTCTCTTTATAAGCCTTCACTGGTAACTGATTGGCTACAATGATCCTCCTTTCATGTTTCACACCATTAGGAGAATTAACAACTTCATTTTTCTTCTCTTCATCATCATCAAAATCTGTTATAATACCTGGAACATTCATCACTTTGGGAATTCGAGCACGATCAGCAACAGAATAGTCATCAAGATTAAGAAGATTGAAACAAGATCTTGACAACATAATGACAAAAAACAACAAAATAACAATAAACACTTTTATTAAGATAAAGTTAAGAGATGTTTATACCATATAATAAAACCAAAGAAAGCAGTATGCAAACTCCACGAATTCTTGAAAAAAAAAAAAGGTGTTGTGATAAATGTGTTTTTATTCTTTTTACCGGTGTGTGTTACAAACGAAAAGTGTATACTTAATGAAAAAACAACAAGTATATAAGAGTTTCATGGAGAAACAAATATGGAAAGTCATTAAAACGTTACAAAGTCTTTATATATATGTGTGATATTATGAGTATATTTTCTATACAAGGAAGGTGGTGGTAATGAGGATAAGAACGAAAGGGAACAAGACCGACTTTACACCAATATGGGTACGTAAATGGGTTTTGGAAGGTTTGAGATTTAGAGGGGGGTGGTAGCGGGGGGTGGGGGTTGAGTTACTTTTGGACGGCCAAGATTTGACCATTACTTTTTGAGATCATATTTTGCACTCTCATATATATCTTCATTCAGATCTTTTATACTTTTTCCTTTCTCATCTCGTGTACTTGTAACGCTTCTCTTTCTCTCTCAATCAAATCTTTATTTTCTCTCTCTATATCTATGTGTATATAATTTATTTTAATAAAAGGTTTAATATGTATGTAATATATTTATTTGGTGGGGGGCTAGGTGCAGGGGCTAAGGAGTGGGTGTTTTTATTACGATTATTAGGTCACATGTTAGATAACGTGGTCTTTTTTAACACGAAGTTGCTAGTGGTGCTTATTGGTCTAATGAGTTTAAATACTTTGATTCTTCTTATTTATTGGGAATATATTGCTATTCCACCCCCTATGCTTCTAAGAAACTTACATCTAATCCGTATTATTTAAATTTATTTATTTATTTTTTGGTATGGATAACCAACATCATTTTCAACATTTGACGAAAAAGGATAAAACAAAAACAAAAACAAATTGATTCTAAAAAAGAAAATGATAATAGTGGCATACAATCATAATGTTCGAGTAAGTTGTTAGAGATTGTTTGGGAGAGCAAATAAATCAAGATCTTACACACAGATCTCGTTTTATGTAGGTACTAAATAAAAATTGGTTGCTTTGTAGAATCTGATCTGTCTGTTTTGACTGTGTTTGCTTAATAGTTCAAAAAGTTAAAATTTTGAATTTCAAATTTATTATATCTGCCCTCGAATTGTTGAAATCTAGAAAAACGAAATTGAACTTACTGAAAGTCTTTATTATTCAGATTTTTATTGCATTTGCAAAGAATTTTTTTGTAGTAGCTACGACATTTAGCTGACTATATACAATTAGAACTAGATAGTAGTAACTTCAGATCATTAGAAGAAATGGTCGAATTAAAAATATTGCAGTTCAAATTATATAGCAAAATTATCGAGTCCATTATCTAAACGGTCACTCAACTATTGAAAATAAATCAAGAAAGTCAATTTTCTTTGTAATGTTCCTAAATGGTCACTCAACTTTGGATAATTAACTCAAACGGTCATTCTCACCTGAAAAGTTGCACTTGCTATCTGCGATGATATATACTGACGTGGAATTTTTTTAAAAAAAAATTAAATATAAAAAAATTTAAATCCCACTGTCCCCACCCATTTAACATAATTATTTGACCCATACCTGACCCAAATAACTTAATAGGTCAACTATTAAAAAAATCAGTGCAACTTTAGTCCTAAGATACTATACGATGTTTCCCTCCTCCTCTTTTTTTTTAAGGGGTTCTATAAGGAGATCAAAAATTTTACTTTGCAATTAAACTAAAATTCTCATAAAATACCATAAGCTCATGACATAATACATGAGAAAACTTCAACTTTACATTCAAGATTCTTGAGTCTTTTAATGATAGAACGCAGAAAAGTATGTTAACAATATTAATAGTTTTAAGAAAATACGACACCTTATATAAAAGTGTCATACTAACTTTTAGTTTGTTACTCCTAGAAATTAGAAGAAGAAAATAAAGTAAGTTACTCCTAAAAACTGTTAGTAGGTTCGTAAACTATTAGTAAGTTACTCCTAAAAGCTAACTCCTAAAAAAATGTTAGTAAGTTAGTAAATTGTTCGTAAATTATAAGTTGTTAGTAAATTATAAGTTGTTAGTAAGTTACTCCTACAAACTAAAAGAAGAAATTAAAGTAATTTATTAAGCTATTGGTCATCCATTGGTAAACCAGAAAATCATTCTCACTAGTTATTAATTTATACTACTTACACCAAATATTTAATTCATTTCAGTACCATTCATGATGAGTAAAAAATAAGTAATCGTTGCTTTATTCATATCCAGTACCAGTCTCATGTATTATGTTATGAGCTCATGATATTTTATGAGAATTTTAGTTTAATTACAATAGTTTTATTGAGGAAGAAATCGATTAAAAATAAAATTTTGGTTCTCCCTATAGAACCCTAAAAAGAAGAAGAGGAGGGAAACATCGTATACTATCTTAGGATTATAATTGAACTGAATTTTTTTAATAGTTGACCCATTAAGTTATTTGGGTCGGGTATGGGTCAAATAATTATGTTAAATGGGTGGGGACAATGGAATTTAAATTTCTTTATATTTTAATTTTTTAAAAAAAAATTCCACGTCAACATGTATCATCGGAGATAGCAACTTTTCAGGTGAGAATGACCATTTGAGTTAATTATCCAAAGTTGAGTGACCATTTAGGAACATTACAAAGAAGAGTGACTTTCTTAGTTTATTTCCAATAGTTGAGTGACCATTTAGGTAATGGACTCCAAAATTATCACTACAAACGAATGGATATTGGATGATCTAATGGAACCTTTCATTCCAACACTATTCATGTATTCATTTTTGCTAGGTCTATATTATTTAGGCTTCGATATTTTTTTCAATATTCATGTTCTCTTTGTGCTTACGAAGTACAAAACTTTATTTTTCTTTTTTTCTCGACAAAACTTGTTAATTTAATAGCTAAGTAGCAGTGAAGTAACTACATATATACAAATACAACTATATTCATGTATTACTCTTTTAGTTATGAATTATAGCATGACAAGCTGTTTTCCAAATTTCTATCCAAGATAATATTTTGGATAGAAAAAATATTAAATTAGGAGATACACATGACATTTTCCGTCCAAGATAATATATAACTTTTTTTTTTAGTTTTAATGCTTAGGTTTTTATGATGTACGCAATTCATGTAACATGATATCTTAAACAATTTCGTGTTATTCATAGTTATGTTATAATTTATTTTTTGAATTTTCACTTAGTTTTACTTTTTAAATTTGTGATTTTAAGTAATTTTTATAATTTTTACCTAATTATACTATTTTAATATTTTAAAAATTAGTAAATTTCAAGATTCGTGGGGCATATGTCTTGGTGCTTATGCCTCGCCTCATTCAAACTAAAACACCTCGCCTTTGAAAACACTATTAGATACTGTATATATATATGGCCAGTTATGTGTGTAACATTCTTATTGATTTTGGGGTGGAGAAAACCAATCTCACTTTCATTATTTTACAAAAGAAGGAAAAAGAAATATACACATAAGTCTAATCTTTTTAAGAAAAATGATAATAGTGGCGCACAATCACATTGAGTAACTCGTAGATATTCAGAGAAAGTAAATATATAACGCAATCATAATCACAGATTTCTTCTCGTGAAATTCAGTAAAGCCACAAATTACGCAACACCATGATATAACAATGGCTTGCTCTGTCGAATCCGATCTGTCTGTTTTGGTAGTGTTTTATTAAATAGTGATGATTTTCAAATTATGAATAATGTTTTCAAAATCCTCTCCACAAATTTTTGAAATCTAGATAATTTTAGTTTATCACATCAAATATTTGTGATTCCAATTTAATTGCTTACGTATTGGCTGACGGGATATGTCTTACTATAAACTGTTCGAAACAATACAAATTCTGTAGCTTAATATAATTACTAGAAAAATTAGTCGCGATAAACACTTTTAAAAGCTATATCATTGACAATTTGACATGTAGACCGAGTGACTACTCTCTTATTTTGTTACATTCTATATTAAAGAAAATTTGTTCATATATATGAACGAAACTGTATCATAAAAATTTCTCTAAACCTACGTACTAATAATTACAATTTGCTTCTATTTACTCAATATTTGTACGAGACCATTTTCTCCTCCTCCTTTCGAAAATAAATGACACAATTACTGTTTGGATAGTTTAAATAGGTTCACATCGAAAATAAAATACTCATCTTTTGATTGATAAGGTGAAACAATTACTAGTATTTTAGAGGTAACTGAAACTATCAGGGACTTATATGTGTACTTTTCATTTTCACCTCACTTTCCTTTTTGAGGACTTCGATTCACCCACTTATGTAGCCACTTGGGCGACACGATTTTGGGAAGCTACATTGATGCCCAGGTGATGGTTATATATAGCACCAAATGGAGTTTTACTTATCATCAAGTCATGTGAGTGATTTCAATTTTTAAGGCTGTGTGACATATTTTATATGAACTTAAGTTTACTACTTATACTGATATCAGTATAGTTTAGAATGCCATAGCAGGTTGACTACTAGTTTAACATATTATTCGATATATGCTTATTATAGAGATTTTATTTGTAATTATCTTATAAATAGAAATTAAATAAATAATTTTATATTTTTAATGCATGTAAAGTAAATTCATTTCACATTAAGATATGTAAATCGACATGTAATTGGTAGAATACCATCTGTTAAACTAAATGCGAACTCGCGCAACTTCACCTTGATAATATAAAGCATTAAGCCTTTAGAAGCGGGGGAAATAAATAAAGAAGTTACTAATAAAGGGTGAAAATTTTAACATGACTATGAAAAATAAAGGGTGATTGTGGTAATAAACGGAAAGAACTTTTAGAAAAGGATGGTGGTGGCATGTTCTGAGACTGGGCTTTTCCCTGTTTAGGGGACCTTTTGGTTTTTACAGCTGTGACGAGTCGACGCTGTATATTGCATAAAGAGAACAGCTGGTTCATGGCGACAGAGATACCAGTTGCACCAGCGTGTTTGCCCCCTCTCAACGACCCCTTCTTCAATGTCGACTAAATTATGAGGAAAAAAATGTGGAGTGTGAAGATCATTACGTAAATACACAATCCACCCAGTGGCAGTACATCTATAAATACCAGCTATTTATTGTTATCACGTAACAAAACACCTATTATTACTTAATAATAATAACCCTAGTACAGTTGCTTTATAATCAAACTCCTAGTACAATTTCGTGGAGTTCGCTTTAAGTATAGGATTGTTTGGTACGTCGTAGCAATATTATAATTTTAACATTAGTAAAAGTTAATTACCTTAGATGAACATATTCATATAAGAATCTTCACAAAATTGCATTGGTTTTGCATATTTGTGCTGTTATATTTCATGAAAATGATTATCAAATTTAATCTGAAAAACAAAATATGTGCTTGAGTTTTTGTTACTTTTATGCAAAACTATCTCCAACAATTTATTAGAAGTTGAGTTTTTAACATAATGCTATGCATTAGAAACAGAGCAAAATGCCATGGAGAAGTAAAAGAAGGAAGAACATATGTAAGATCCAGTACGACGCTAGGAGAAGACGGAAACCCTATTCCAACCTCAATTATTTGAGTTACTAACTATTACTACCTTTTTTAAAAATCTTATTTATTAAAAAATAAGACTTCTAATTCTTAAAATTTTAGTTTGTTTCCCATGGTTAAGTTAACTAAATCGGCTGTTACTGTATTGGGTAAAAACCCCAGGTCAACCCGCAGCGGAGCAACCCTCCAACCAGTCTTCGGGCGAATCCAGCGCCCCTCGGTGTAAGGGCTCAAACCACAGAGCAGTCAAGTCTCACGAGAACATCCTTCCGAGGGGAATAATCTTCAGCACTGCCTCGGGAAGAATCCAACTCGGATTAGGAGTGAGCGATATGGTGACTCCTCGAGGGGTTGAAACACCTCGGCAAATGAGACCTAGTCTTCTGTAACCGTCAACTGTTACTTTGGCATTTAAGGAAGAGATCACGAATTGACCATGATCAAATGTGGAGTAATGGCCATAAAAGCATAGTTATTATGGCTATAATGTTATTTTTTTTCTTGATTATTAATAGGACTTATTTGTAATCAAGCAGGACATCCAAAAAAAATACAATACTTGACTTGTACTTTTTGCACTTTGTCTCGTTCAACAATTAAGCTTTTTCCTTGTCTCGTTTTATTTTCAAGCATTCACTTCGTTTAAATCTGATCCTAGCTTAGGCACGACTTTGATACAATCAAATTATCAATAAAACCCAAAATAAATTTGATTTGTTGTCCTATCCCGATTTAGGCCAACACAAATTGGCGTCGTCTGTGGGGATATTGGTAATAGCGTTTGTTCCGAAGACGAGCTTTCACAAATCTTGGCAAGACGTCAGCAACCCCGATGTCACGAAAATCTGCAAACGTCATAACCGGCGGCATAGAAGTAAACGGCATCAACTTTTCCTCGGTGAAGAAGGCCGCGAAATTCTCAACCGGCATGGAAAGAAAAGCCCAAATTGAAAGGGGTGACAATGAAATCACTTTTGACGAGGAAGATGACCACGAGGTAATGATCCCTCATCATGAAGCTCTGGTTATTACCTCATCGTCCCGAAGATAACCACTTTAGCAGGGTTCAACAACTTCGTGGAAAGAACCTTAGGGGAGATCACCCTCATGACCACCGACGGAGGAGTTGACAAAAAGACGACCTTCCAAATAATGAACGAGGGGTATGGCTACAACGCCATCCTTGAGAGACCTTGGATCCACGAAATGGAGGCCGTACCATCAACCCTCCATCAAATAATTAATTTTCCCACCCCGTGGGAAATTCGCGCAATTAGGAGTAACCAGTTAGCGGCTCCAAAATGTTATTCGGTCGCTGTAAAAAATAGCAACACTCTAATCGGGCACTCGAAGTCACAACCAAGCGGCTCGGAGCCCAATAAACAGGAGAGCTCGGTCCAAAAAGCAGTTCCTCCGAAGCAAGAAGAGAAGATCCCAACTTTCATTCAAGAGCCTCGAAAGTAAAGGGTCGAGAACTCAATGGTGAAAGAACTTGAATCTTATTCCTTGTCAGAAGAATTCCCAGAAAGGAAAATATTCGCGGGTACAGAGTTGGACGCCGAATCTAAAAAAGCTCTCATTGAGTTATTAAAAGCCAACAATGATTGCTTTGCTTGGTCTCATGCAGACATGGTGGGGATTGACCCCGAGATCATGACATACAAACTGAATGTTGATCCCAATCATCGCCCGGTAAAACAGAAGAAAAGGCCCCACACCGGGGTAAAAAAAGTAATCCAAGATGAAACCAAGAGGCTACTCGATAATGGGTTCATAAGAGAAGTCAAGTACCCAGATTGGCTCGCTAATGTGGTAGTGGTACCCAAGAAAAAGGGCAAATGGAGGATGTGTGTCGACTACACCGACTTGAATAAAGCTTGCCCCAAAGACTCCTACCCTCTACCCGAAATAGACAGGTTAATAGACTCCATGCTGGACACAAATCTTAACCTTTTTGGATGCGTATTCAGGGTACAATCAGATTCTGATGGATCCCAATGATGAAGAAAAAACCTCTTTCATCACGGATGAAGGAACTTATGGCTAAAAGGTAATGCTCTTCGGTCTAAAAAATGCTGGAGCAACTTATCAGAGGTTGGTGTGTCAAATGTTTAAGGACTACATTGGGAAAATGATGGAAGCTTATATCGACGATATGTTGGTGAAAGCTGTCCGGCTGGAAGATAATTTGAAACAATTAAAAGAAGCCTTTGCAATTTTAAGACAGTATTGCATGAAGCTTAACCCCGAAAAGTGTGCTTTTAAGGTTAGCTCGGGTAAATTCTTAGGATTCATAGTCTCGGAGAGAGGCATCGAGGCAAATCCCGACAAAATTAAAGCTATACAAGAAATTCCCGAGGAATTATCAAGCCCGAAGTAAGTCCAACGCTTGACTGGGCGATTAGCTGCCTTGAGTCGATTTATTTCAAGGTCATCCGAGCGGTGCCATAAGTTCTTTTTCGTTTTGAAGAAAAACACTTCCTTTGAATGGACTCCCGAGTGCAGGGAGGCTTTGAGGGAGTTGAATTATTATTTGGCCAACACCCCATTATTGGCCAAACCAAAAGATGGCGAAATTTTGTTGGTTTACTTGGTTGTCTCTAAGGTGTCGGTTAGCGCAGTTCTGGTTCGGAAGGAAGAAGGAAAGCAACAACCTATATACTGTGTTAGCAAAGCTCTTCTCGACGCTGAAACAAGGTATCCCCATTTAGAAAAATTAGCACTTGCATAGTCATTCCGCTCGAAAATTGCGTCCCTATTTCCAATGCCATCCAATAGCCGTAGTAACAACTTTCCCCTTAAGAAGTATATTGCATAAGCCAGAATTGTCGGGGAGGTTATCTAGGTGGGCAGTCGAGCTAAGCGAATATGACATCATATACCGACCTCATATATCTATAAAATCTCAAGTGTTAGCTGATTTCGTAACTGATTTTAGTGTTAAACTACTTCCCGAGGCTGAAAAAAAGAGTTTAATTTCAAAGGGTCCCACCCCCTGGGGTATGGAAGCTTTACCCAGATGGAGCGGCCAATTCCAATGGCTCAGGGCTCGGAATAGTGCTTGTCGCTCCCACAGGGGAAAAACTAAGGCACTCGATGAAATTCGAGAGGCTAACAAACAACAAAGCTGAATATGAGGCCGCCATAGCAGGATTGAAGCTGGCCAAAAAAATGGGAGGTGAAAATATAGAACTAAGGTGTGACTCACAACTGGTGGTAAATCAAGTCCTCGGTAGATATACGGCTTGAGAGCCCTGAATGAAACAATCCGTGGTAAGAATGCAGCAAGCACTCGGCACCTTTCAAGAATAGAAGGTCATGCAAATACCACGAGAAGAAAATATCGAGGCTGATGCTATGGAAAATTTAGCCTCGGTAGTGGAAGTAGGCGACTCGGGGACTGACGCCACAGTTAGGATTTTTACGTCGGCCATAAGAAAAATGAAGCTGGAAGTAAATATGGTGAATCGACATTGTGATTGGCGAACAAATTTCATCTCCTTCCTAGAGTCGGGGATTCAACCACTAGACAAAAAGGAAGCGGAAAAATTCAGAAAGCAAGTAATCATATACAAAATGATATACGGATTGTATGAAAAACTTTATTGCAGCTCGATGGCCAAGCGTCTAGGCCCAGGTGAATATGAATACGTGATGAAGGAAAATGTGGGAATAATTATAGAGCCAAAACCCTCGTGCGAAAACTTCTCCGAGCTGGCTACTATTGGCCCGAAATGAGCGAGCATGCTAGAGTATTTGTTAAGAATTGCGACAAATGTCAAAGGCATGCTTCCATGATTCACCAACAGGTCGAACCCTTGCATTCGGTGGTTTCTCCATGGCCCTTCATGAAGTGGGAAATGGATATCATGGGGTCATTCCCCAAAGTGAAGGGCAGTGTCAAATACATCCTCGTGCTCATCAATTATTTTTCCAAATGGATCGAAGCAGGAGCTTTTGCTAGAATCATGCAAAAAGAAGTCATCGACTTCATATGAAAAAATATTATA
Source organism: Petunia axillaris subsp. axillaris (assembly GCA_029990575.1). NCBI lineage: Eukaryota > Viridiplantae > Streptophyta > Magnoliopsida > Solanales > Solanaceae > Petunia > Petunia axillaris. The sequence goes on from JARKNS010000002.1 coordinate 31,876,045, forward strand.
TGCCGATTTGGAGTTCCAAGGGAGATTACCTCTGATAATGCTACACAGCTCGTTGGCTCGGAGGTCACAACTTTCTTCGCAAAATGGGGGATCAAAAGAGTGACGTCAACACCCTATCACCCCAGTGCCAATGGACAAGCTGAATCATCCAACAGAATAATCATTGACAAACTCAAAAAGAGAATGAACAAAGCCAAAGGCTCGTGGCCCGATGAGTTACCAGAAGTGTTATGGGCGATGAGAACAACGGAGAAGAATAGCACTGGCGAAACCTCATTTTCCCTCGTTTACGGAGTAGATTCATCAACCCCTGTCGAGGTTGGTGAACCAAGCCTTCGCTATGCTCATTCAAACGAGGAGTCAAATCAAAAAGCTATGCGAGAGGAACTGGATCTTCTCGAAGGACGAAGAGAGATGACTTTGGTTCGGTTGACAGCTCAAAAAGGGCAAATCAAGGCCTATTTAAACAAAAAGGCCAAGTTGAGAGAATTCAAGGTTGGCGATTATGTTTTGAGGGCCTCAAATCAAACGACCAAAGAGAAAAACGCAGGAAAACTGGCCGCCAATTGGGAAGGCCCCTACTGAGTAAAAGCAATCGTAGGGAAAGGGTCCTATCAACTTGCAGATCTTGAAGGGAAACAAGAACCATTAAATTGGAACATATCCAACTTAAAGAGGTACTACTTCTAACATCGATGGAGCATGGCCTCGAAGTCAACAGTGCTCGAGTCCTCATCTTTCGCACTCAACTGCTGGGGGATGCAGGGGAATGAGATCAGTCTGCAATAGACTCATAGGCTCGTAGCTCAGGTTCTTCTAAAAATAACCCAAACTCGAGGACTCAACTCGAAAACTTTAAAATATGGAGGTCACCCGAGGCCCCGTTGAAATGTGCTCGGTTACTTATACTCAGCTGCCTCAAATGGCTTTTGTAAATAAAATATACCTAAGTACAACTAGGCTCTATGTAAACTGGCTCAATTTCTATCTATGGAATAAAAATTGATTTATCATCTTTTTATTCATTAAAGCTTTAGCCTCGGCTCGAGGGCGAGACGTCGTCCTAAGCTAGCTTCTTAATACATTTAAAGTGTTGCAAGCAAACAAAAATTCAAAAAGATATTGAAATAGTCGATATTCAACAGTCATATATATTCACAAGGCACGAAGGCCAGAATAATTAGAAAAAATGGCCCGAGGGCCCAAAAACAAAAAACGAGCAATCGCTCACTCAGACCCGGTATCGCTACCTGAAGCCTCTCCTTCAGACGAGCTATCGTTGCTCGAAGGAAGCTGATCTAAAAACTTCTGAGCTGTAGCGACATCTACCTTAGCCTTGGCAATCTCATCATCCAAACTAATCCTCTCCTTACATTGTTCAAGGGTCCTCAACTTGGTCTGGATGATGCCCAATTTCTATCAAACTTTTCTCGGGTAGCTCTCAAGTGCAACTTGGTTTTGAACTGGGATTTAAGCTTAGAAGAGGAGGCTGGTTCTCTACCCTGAAGGGTCTTTATTTTGGCTTCAAGAACCTTGTTCTTAGCCTCAACCTCATCCATCTTCGAGGTAAGCAACGAAGATCTCTCCTCGAATTGCTCAGTCAATTTTCTGAGCGCTGCCTCTGCTGCACTAGCCTTCTCCTGAAGCTCAGCTCGATGACTCTCTTCTTGAGATCCTCTCTCAGCCAAAAGATCGGCAACTTCTCCACAAGCCTGAGAGAGTTCAGCGCCTAATTGATTGACTTCTTTTTTAGATCGACCCAAATTAGCTTCTGAGTCAAAGAGTTGTTTTTCGAGCTTAGCAACACGAGCCTCGAGCACATCCTTCCTATAATCCCACTCATCCCCGACCCGCCGAAGTTGAGCTGTTCGCTGGGCTTCGATCTCAGCCGCTTTCATGGCATAGATATAGCCCTACAACCAAGGGGAAGGAATCAAAAATGGGAAAAGCGATCAAATCAAAAAAGCGGTAAAGCAAGATAAAAAACCTCACATGAATCGCATGCTGATTCGAGTAGGCCATCAAATCATCCGTGGGAATATTCTTGAGACGATCATTATCCAAAGGCCCAAGCAACCCCTTGCAGCTGATGGAAACCCCCATGATGTCATCCAACAGGCAAACATATATTGGAACTGGGATTCGCCTAATCCCTTGAGGAAGGTTTGCCTTAGCCGGAGTTGGATCAGTACTCGCCTGCCTCGCAGACAAAATTGCCTCAACAGTCTTGGAAATTGCCTCGGCAGACTTAGCCCCGCTAGACTCAAACTCCTCGCGAACCTTGTCAACAACTTGACTTGGTTCCTATATGCTCGCCACCTCGACCACACTTTGAACACAGACATTGTCTGGTTCATTGATTAGTCTTTGCCGAGGAACTGTAGGAAAATCAACCCGAGGGACTTTAGCCCTAGCTGGATTCTTTGGCTTATCGCATTTTCTTTTCGAACCTGAGAAGAAGGAAACACGTTATTCAAAGGAAAATAAAATGGAGAAATACAAAAAATAAACAAAACTTCCTCTCGGGGCCTTAGTAAGAGTTTGGACAGATTACTCGATAAAATGCAAATTGGCTTTGGTGTCAGGAACCTCGACGACCACCGCTCGTCGTCCCTGCTTCATCTTCGTTTTCTTCTTTTCCTTCTTGTCTTCCTCCTCAGCAGGCAACTCACTGAAATCTGGAAAAAAAATTAAGAGAGGAAAAACTAAGAAGAGGCGCATCAAGAAAAAGGAATACCAAATTTGGAAACATACTAACCTAGTCGCTTGCCCGACCACTTGTTTTCCGCATGAACGGCTAAAACCATCCAATCCCTTTGCAATGATTATGACTTGCACCCAATCCTCTAAATTCTTGGGAGGATTGATTGGAGGTCTCCTTGCTAAAAAATACGACAAAGAATTATCCTTCCCATACTTGTTGAAGCCGAGTAAAGAATAAAACCAGAAGAAGACTTACGTGTCCTGTTCCACACATCGGGGAACCTAGGCTCGGCAGAAAGATAAAAGGTAGGAAGAAGGACAAACCAATCACACCAGCTTCGATCCTCGTTGTCGTCGCTCTTGGTAATGAGGAAAAACTGATCTCGCTTGTTTAACTGCACAACCCCATCTTTGTGCAGAGAGGGAGAAAACAGAGAAATCAAATAGTCGTACTAAACGTGACCCCAGCTTTATGACTAATATAGTCGATGCATTAAATGACCCTCCAGAAGTCGGGGCCAAGCTGAGCCAAGCAGACATTGTGTAACCTACAAAAAGTATCTGCTAGGGGGTCAAGAGGAAGGGAAAAGCCTATCAGAAATGGATAAGTATAGATGAAAGACTGCCCCGGGACACTATCGCATGTGCGCTGCTCGGGGGTAGGAATCGAGATCGGGACCTCGAGGCCCCAATTGGACTCCTCTCGAATCAAAGTTATATGTTCTTCCGAGGCAAGGCTCGGGGAAAGCTGAAAAGAGAGATTCCTTGTCCTCCTAATGTCTTAGGCCGTTTGCCCCTCATCATAAAATCCTTGCTAGAATCAAACCGCCTTGGAATAACTCATTGAGGTTTGAGCTCCCCTTGATAAACTTGTTTCTTTTTCTTCCTCTTGGGGAGCGAGGTCTCAACTACCTCGTTATCACCATCACCATCAACAGCCTCTTCAGTCGCTACTTAATCATAGCCGATGGAAGGTTCTTGGCTGGCGGCACTAGGACTGTCATCTGAACGAGAAGAAGTTGCTGATGGGGGAGAATTTAGCAAATCCTCAGTCGACGCCAAAATGTTAGCATCAACGATGTTCTCACGGCAGGGAGGAGAAGACATGGTAAAATTCTTTAGAAAAAGGGGATGGAAAACACCAATGGATTCGAGAAGAATTATAAAACGATGAGGATAATAACAAAAAGTGGCCAATTTATAGCAAGGCACAAGTGGATCAAAACGTCATGATGACAGTTACATGGGGAAGACAAAACAAAAAGTTGTAGCCGTTCAGAACTAAGCCACGAGCAGAGGATGAGACATTGAAGCGACGCTTGCATTTTCAAATTTCCTGGCCAAAAGCTCGCCACGTCGCTCTCCTGCTTAAACTCAATTCCATCCCTCGGAAAATTCAGACAATTGTCCAAAGGGTGGGGGGACTATCTGTATTGGGTAAAAAACCCCACTACCTCGGTGTAAGGGCTCAAGCCACGGAGCAGTCAAGTCTCACGAGGACATCCTCCCGAGGGGAATAGTCTTCAGCACCGCCTCGGGAAGAATCCAACTCGGATTAGGAGTGAGCGATATGGTGACTCCTCGAGGGGTTTAAACACCTTGGCAAACGAGGCCTGGTCTCCTGTAACCGTCGACCGTTATTTTGGCATTTAAGGAAAAGATCGCGAGCTGACCACGATCAAATGTGGAGTAATGACCATAAAAGCATAGTTATTATGGCTATAACGTTATTCTTTTCCTTTATTATAAATATGACTCATTTGTAATCAAGCAGGACATCCAAAAAAAATACAATACTTGACTTGTACTTTTTGCACTTTGTCTCGTTCAACAGTTAAGCTTTTCGTTGTCTCATTTTATTTCAAGCGTTCACCTCGTTTAAATCTGATCCTAGCTTAGGCACGACTTTGTTACAAGCAAATTATCAATAAAATCCAAAACAAATTCGATTTATTGTCCTATTCCGATTTAGGCCAACACAATTACTTAGTACTTTAGAAGCATAATGTTTGACGTAGTCGTTCACTGACATTCTTCTCTCCACTCCCCCTACAACGGCCTTTACAGTAAGCCTTTCCAAGAAAAGTTCTACTTTTACGCAATTAATGAATTATCTAGAAGTTATAGCTACTAATTAGTGAAATGTTGACTAATTTGGCTGTACTTCAAGTAAACAAAGAGTATTAATTTTGAACCATTTTCAAGCTTATCCCTCCGCCATTTTGTCATCAATTTAGCTACTTAGGCACCCCTATAGTTGATATAAAAAATCTGGATAAGGTCCAATTTACAGCTTTTGACAATTAAAGCTTTTTCCTAATTTGGGCAGTAAATTTTGACTTCAATGCACCATCTTTAATACTTTTGATATTGTAATAAACTAGAGCGTATTCAAGAATCAATTAGGCAATTAATTTTGACTTTAACAGTTTCTCTTTGGATTTTCATTTCAGTCATGCATATTTACCCTTTTGTGATAAGGTTTCGTACCAATAAGGATGACCAAGAACGTAACCGCTCCACTTTCAGATATAAAAAGCAGAAGAAAAAATGGATAACCTGCCTCTTATCCAACAGGATATGCATATGGTCAATAATGTATAGTATATAAGTTATTGACTGGTTCTTTAGAAAGATCACACACTGTCTTTGCCTTCGGCCTTAACTGGAAAATTCTTTATACCAAAATAAAAAAGAAGGCTGCGAAATGTTTTCTTTGATTTCTCCTCAGCTTTATCTAATAAGGATTCGGTAATTTTCTTTGAAGTGGTCCTTTTTATTTCAATTTCCCCATTTTATGTAGAAGTTAACAAAATTAGTTCGTACTTTTGGGGACGTATGTGAATCTGCCTGTGTCGATTCTCCTAGCTCTGCCTAAAATAAGTTGAAAATTAATTTAAAAGAATCACACACCAAACCGTATTGATTTATCATGGTTAAGTAATTTACAACAAAATATTCAATGATATCTCATAATTGGCGTTAGTAAAGGATGAGATGTACACAGAGCTTAACCGCACAAAGATGGAGAAGCTGTTCCCAATAGACCCTCGACTAAAAGAAAATTAATACAATTATGAAAACGTGCTTGAAAAGAAAAAGTATGATGAGAATATCATTGCAAAGAGAATACTGACATAAAACTTAAAGAAAATCAAAGTAAACACATAACACAAATATCAATAAAGACCAAAAATAAAATAAAAGTAGTATATATACGGATAATACTAATGCTAATATAACTAGAAATCGTGCAAGTACTATATAACCTTCTACCAGCATCCTCGACATCCATGCTTTCCTATCTGGATATGAATCATAACATGTCTAATCACCTCGCCCCAATTCTTATTCGGTCTACCTCTTCGTAGGCTCATCATTGTCAACCTCTCCCACCTCATTACTGCAACATCGGTGCTCCTCTCACATGTCCGAACCACCACAATCTCGCTTCTCGCATCTTGTCAACCACCGACACCATTTAATACTTCCATCTAAGCATCCTCATCTATGCTACACTCATCTTCTTAATGTATGTATTCTTGAATGGCCAACGCGACCCCACAACATATATAGCTAGTCTTACGACTACTTTATTAAACTTACCTTTAAGTATAGGTGGTACTTTTTATCGCATAGGACCCTAGAAGCGAGCCTCAATTTCGTCCACCCCGCTCCTATACGATGTGTGACATCCTCGTCAATCTCTCCATTTTCTTGAATTACTTATTAACCCAAGATACTTGAAGCTATATTTCTTGGGATGACTTGAGTATCAAGCGTCATTTCCACCTCAAACTTATGAAATGCCCCACTAAACTTGCACTCCATGTGCTCAGTTTTCGTCATTCTCAACCTAAAATGTTTGACTCTAAAGATCAATAAAAATATACACTCGATTATCAGGTATGCTATAATCTTGGCATCAAGGTTAACGTGTATGTATATAAAGTTTGCACAAAATGTCATCAAAGGAATCAATGAAAAATCTTGGTAAATTTATATCAAAGTGTTGCAGACATAAAGAAGGAGAAACTACAAGAGTTTCAGCGACAATATAAGTTAGTCTAGATGAGACCCGTAGAGCAGAAATTATTTACGGTTTAAGGATCAACGTGGAAGTATTGGAAGAATTAGATGTTGTTAAAAAGCTATTGCAGTCTCTTAATATGAACTTTGGTGAATAAACAAATTTTATTTCAACCAAAACTGAATTTACCATACATAGTCAAACCATTGAACTCTAGGCTTGACTCTAAAGAATAACCTATCTAAATGCATATCCTATCTAAGTGCGTAGACTTAACTCATACTACAAAAACAGATAACATTGTCCTATCGACTAAATTGGAAAAATTTATGACATATCCAACTGTCTCCTCCAAGCAACTTCTCTTTGTCCCATAATATACAGTCCCAAGATGGTATTCATGGCTTTTTGCTGCCATATAGAGGTTGTACTTTGGAATCTTCTAAGGTTCTTTTCACTCCAGAGGTGATATAATGTTGCAACAAAAAGGAACCCCAACATATATATATATATATATATATATATATATATATATATATATATATATATTTGGTCTAGAGTTTGACATCTTTGTGGCAATATATATAACTTCATTTTTCCAACTATCAACTTGTCTAGTTACTTCTATCCAACTCATTAGACACTTCCATAAGCACATAGAGCAACTATCAACATGTTGTAGAGTTTTGTCTTGATCAGTGTTACACAAGATACAACCTTTAAGTTCATTAATCCCCCAGTTTTCAGCCTTTCTACAGTAGCCAATCTTCTTTCCACAACTAGCTAGAGAATGAAGTGGTGCCTTGGTAGCACATCCTTTGAAAGTACTATTTTCCTCCAGGCTACCTTACGTCCAACAGGTATTAACTATATGCTTTCTTAATAAATAATCCTCGAGTAGTGAAGCCGATAGCCATTATTTTGCATCAAGAAAGTAGAAAATAATGATAGATGTGGGGTTCGAACCCACGCGCACTTCTCTCAATATGAACTTTCACATTAAAAAATGGCTCTTAAGGCTATTAAGGATCTTAGACTCTTGAGACTTTATTATGTAGAACGTGAATTGGTGACATATGAGATGTTCTTAAATAAACAAAAAGACAGAAATAGTGGAAGAAGTGCAATTGCAAGGAAAAATTAAGCAATCTAAAGAAAAAAGAATACTTCAAATTTGAGATATACTGATCAAACACGCCAGTTTACAAAAATAGAGAAAAATATACGCGGGGAATATAAGTAAAGATAATTTTTGCTTTGGTATAGATATCAATGAAAGCAATAAGGAGGCAAAGAGTATTCTAATTTGTTAGTCAATAAATTCAGAAATAGCTAAAAAGGATAATTTGGTTATAAGCAGTATTCTTGCAAAAGAGATTTTCATGTTTTACAAGAACAACTATTTGATGGTCAAGATAAATTGAGTAATAAAATAGGGAAGATTGTTCTATCAAGAGAAAAATTTAGATGATCAACTCAAGAATGAGGTGGAAATAATTAAGAGTCTACAACTAATTAGTAAGTTCATGATTATGGATATTGCTAATGCAATTGAATTCGAGCAATTGATTGAGATTACATATTTTGAGAAAAAACTAGAAATGTTTTGTTAGCGTTGAAGTATTTAAGCTACGAACTCCAATAAGTTCAATTGGAGTTGAATAGATTTACAAAATCAAATACAAAGAGGTTGAAGAAGTAGATTACTCTAAGACAAGTCTTACTGTTTAGAATTACAAGCAAAGAAAAATATATGTTCACGAAACTCTGAAGAATATAATTAAAGAAAGCCAATTCAAGATTGACCCTTGATGAAGAAAAATTGAAGCTGACAAAAGATGACACTCATGATTTTGTTGACACTACATATTTTAAGAACTGATGGAAAGTGTAAGGTGGTTGAGTTTGACAAGAGATCACTTGATATTACTCATGACATACTCAGGTTTGACGATGTTAGATTAAGGGAGGCAATTTTAGAATTAAACTAAGATTAATAATTTTAAAATGTTTAGGAGTTGTTATCTACTAGTTTATTCAAATTCATGTCGAGTTGAGTTTTGAATTAAAGTAATATTAAAAGGACTTTCTAGTTAAAGAGTAAAATAGGTTATTAGTTATTATAAATAGAACCATGTTTTCTCAAGGTTGTGAGGGCTACAATACGTAATGAGTTCAAGGGTTGATGAATGATTGTTCAGAAAGCCTTCTACCTTCTCTCTTTAATTTAATTGATGAAATATTTTTGAATATTTGAGTTCCTTCAATTTCTTTGTTGTGAACTCAAAAACAAAAAGAAAGAACTGAAGATTTAAGCAAAAGGACTCTCCAAGTCCTCAATTAAAAAAGTAACCCTTTATTTTCTTTTTTCTTTTCTTTGAACTAGAAAATATTAAGTATGTGTTTAAGTGGAGGCTAGATTAATTTTAAAAACTTATGGGGTATGCCAAAAATCTGAAAATATCTCACTTAAATCCACATTCAAAATTTAAATTTTAAAATTTCCATTTCCCCCATTCTTCTCTCTCATCTACTACTTTTTTCTTTCTTTATTCCCCTTCTTCCCAATCTGCTCTCTTTCTTCATCTTCTCCTTCATTCTTCTCCATCTTCTCCCTCATTTCTTCTTCATCTCCTCCCTTCATTTTTTTACATTTTCACATTCTCCGTTCTTATCTTTGTGTGTTTTCTTTATTTTTCTTCTTTCCATTATATTTTGTATTTGTTGTGAAGATTTAGTGGTATAATATTTTAATTTTAATTATATATTGGAGATGCTTCTGCTGTCCGTCAAACAAATTTAGGAGTTGGTTGAATGAACCAAAAGTGGATTCATCAACTCTCAGTTGCTTGAATTGACCGAAAGTTGTTCGAATCAACCGAGAGTTGGTTAATCAACTTATGGTTGTTTTGAACTATGCAACCACAAGTTGATTAATCAACTCTCGGTTTATTCAAACAACTGAGAGTTGATTAATCGACTCCTGATTGTTTAAACAACGAGGAGTTTATGAATCGACTCTTGGTTGTTTCTCGGCTATTTTCAGCATCATCAGGTTGTTTGGAAGAGGTGGTGAGAAGGGAGATGAAGATGAGGAGAAGGCGTTGCAGCAGTGGAAGAGAAGGAGGCACGGTGGAGGAGGATATGGAAGATAGAGGAGGATGGAAGAGTAATAAAGGAGAAAGGGAAGGGGAAACACTGGGGGCTTTGTGTAAATAAGAAAAGTTGGGGTGTCTTGATTAGGCTAAGAAATAATCATAAGTCTGTTAAACAGAAAAAAGGTTATCTAGCTAAGAATTAAGACTTGAGGGTTATTTTCTTAAAAAAGACTTGAAAAGATCACTTAAATATGAATCCCAATAAAAAATACTGAGATTTTGAACATGTTAGTTCAAAGTTCTAATATAAAATACTGGGACTTTATGTGTCCGTTTGGCCATAGAGTTGAAAAAATATTTGAAAAAAGAGTTTTTGAAGTTGAGTTGAAAAATGATATTTGGAAATTGAAGTTGTGTTTGGACATACATTTCACTTGAAAAAAAGGTGGAGTTTTGTGAGATGAGAAAAAACTTGAAAAAGTGCTCTAAACGACTTTTTGATTTTTCAAAAACTGTTTCCCAAAAAAGGTTGAAAAAGTCACAAGATTTCATGGACAAACATGTTTTTCAAAAACTTTTTGAAAAAAGCGAAATTTTTTTTTATGGACAAACGGGTCATAAATATGAAACTATGAAAGTCCTAGATTTTTCAGAAACTTTGAACAAAAACTCCTGACTTTTTACTGGAGTTTAGTTCAAAGCTCACTTGTGCCATCCAAAACGGGCTATTATCGATTTTTCAGTGAAATTTTGATGCGTAGCTATTTTTGGACGCACTCAAAGAGTTTTATCCACCGTTTCAAAATTAATTGAGAAATAACCAAAAAGTTCGCGCGCACACTTACGCTCCATTAGCATTGAAAAAACACCCCAAACTAGTCCCATAACAAAATACTGGGCATTGAACAAAAACTTGTTCAAAGCCCAAGTATTTTGTTATGAGAGTGAAGCTTTATACAAAGTCCCATAGTAAAATAATCTCATAACAAAATAATGGGACCTTTGAAGAATGAGACTTTATCATATAACAAAATAATGAGATTTATCCCATAACAAAGGTTTAATCAAAGGTATAAATCCCATTATTTTGTTATGAGATTTTATATATAAAGCTTCAGTCCTATAACAAAATGCTGGGGCTAACTTGTTCAAAGTCTCAGTATTTTGTTATGGGACTGAAACTTTATACAAAGTCTTATAACAAAATGATGGGGCATTGAACAAAACTTATTCAAAGCCCCCGTATCTTATACTGGGGTTAGTTTACTGAAGCTTTTCAGTATAAATACTGGGACTTTGAACAAGTTTTTGTTCAAAGCCCTAGTATAATACTAGGACTTATCTGGAGGTGGCTATTTTTTAACAAATTTGTGTTTGACGACTACAAATCAATTAGCGCGCCAAACAGGTCTATTCGAAATTTTTACGATTTTTCACCATGGGAGGTACGAGAAGCCCACATCTACAAGTGGCCACGTGTCAAACATACAAGCCAAACGTGGTGTGTCCAGTTAGGACGGATCTGTAAGAAATTATAGAATATCACGGACCAGGAGCAACAGCACTTTTTTGTTACTGGCGTTGACTCGCCTTTTAATCACTGACGTGTTCAGACACGACATAGGTTCGGGTAACCAACACGTCACCTAACAAAGCACCCCCCCTCCCTCCCCTGAGAATGGTCGTTATGTGATAAACGTGGCTCTCTCTATGTGTGTCTGACAGTTGTATGTAAGTAAAATCTGATGTAAACATGTTTCTTAGATTCTCGGGACATTTTTTATTTTTAAGAATATCTTATGCATGTCTTATAATTTGCTTAATAATTAAATGATGTTTTATTGAGTTTTTCTAAATGTTTGGCCAAACTTGGAAAAGTACTTTTAAACACATAAGTATTTTTGAAAAATAAACAGTTTATATTTGACAAACACATTTAAAAAGTGATTTTAAAAATAAATTATGTTTGAATAATCTTTACAAAAATTGCTTTAAATGTCAAACTACGGAAAATTATAATTTTAAGATTCATTCAATGACTAATATAATCAGTGGCGGAGCCACTCTTGGGCAAGGGTTTCAATTGAACCGCCTTCGCCGGAAAATTGCACTATGTATACAGTGTAAAATCGATTATTTTATATATACATACGGTATGTTGAACCCCATTGACACAAGTCTAAAATTAAAATTTTAAATTTTGTACGCCCTTGATGGAAATCCTGCATCCGCCCATAAATATAATGTAGGAAAAAATTAAATATTTTTTAAGAAAGACTATATATATATATATATATATATATATATATATATATATATATTTTTTTTTTTTTGTGTTAGAAATTTAATATATTTCAGTTGCTTCTGTGAAAAAACAGAAGTTTATAATTTCTTCCCAATTAACAAAAAAATTGATTCTCCTTCGTCTCAAAAGCATTTATGAATTTTAGTCAAACACCTTAATTATATCCACAAATGTACTTTTCTTTTTCCAGAAAAAGTTACTTTTGGCTCCGAGAATCTTGACCAACAGGGTATTAGAGTTTAAAAACACAAAAATTACTCACTTATAACGTTAAAAATTAAATTTCTAATATACTTAAAATTTTCCCAACACTGATAAATTGATACGGATAGGGGCGGAGGTAGCTAGGGATTTTGACGTTTGTGAGTTCGTGGACAATAATTTGTAGCTTAGATTTTGTATGTGCTTTAAAAATCTTCTAAATACGTAAAAATAATAAACTACGAATACAATAACTCAAATAATTAGTGACATTTCAAACTCATAACTTCAAATCATGCATTCACCACTTGTAATGCACAAGTGGAGGAGAGCCACTAGTGCCTATAAAAAGTTTGTGTGTATATATACAGAAAATTTTAATTTTTCATGAAGAAAGGACAACTGAACTACAATACAAGTTTTAGTGGTGTAGGCTGGATTTATGCAAGCGGTGTCATATTTTAAAAAAATATGTACTTTATGATAGGTTTAATAAGTTGATGGACCTAGCACAAGTAGTTTTGTGTACTTCTTAAGTTTGCTCAAGATCAAAGATTCAAATCCTACTAAGCTATGCTACAAATAGCATTCTAACTATTGCCATTATTTACCTTTTTAAAGTGCTTAAGCACTAGATTGCTTAGCTTTGATGTTTCAAGCAGTATCATTTTTTTTATTTGTACTAAATATTGTGGTTTTTTAATATATATAATAGACTTTTTCGATGAAGCAGTGTCCATGACACCCGTTCTAATGATGTACCTACGCCCCTAGGGTGTATGATTTTAAAGACTCGTAGTTTTTTTTTTTTTCTTGTTTACTCGTAGTTCATTTACAATTCTAATTTTAATTTTTTTATTTCAACTCTCTTTTCTCATAGGCTGGAGGGGGCATAACCAACCGACCCTTTTTTAATATATTCTTTTACGATTCGTTGTTGGAGTAGATAGTTATCCATTAAAGTCCGACTTGTAGGACCTACAGCAAAACTAGACAGATGGCAATTGGCTAAGTGGGTCCCACTTTATCCATTCTGAAGAGAGACGTCGATGATATATCTTTTTAGTTTTAATTTATCTTCTTAATTCTTGTAATGATTATTACACTTGGGGACTAGCTAGAAGGCTAGCACAAGCATGAACAAAGGCCGGCGGGGTGGCTCAATGAATAATGATGTGCCGGTAATTGTCTTATATTTTCATCATGCATTTTTAAAAGTGAAAGATCCTACACTTTTGTTGTGTTCACATTATGATTGTTTATCCAATTTAAGCACCTTATAATGGATGATATTAGACACAGAAAAAAGAAAAAAGTCGCACCTACTATTTGCACCTAATAACATTAGCGTATATAGTTGTGAATTGAGTTAATAGTATATAGTAGGTAGTCATAGCTAGTGATAAAGGTTCATCTAAAAGACACATCACATGCTTAATGATTTTGTTGTAGCGTAAAAGTTTTATTATTAAGGACCTCCTCCATTTTCTGGAATAACTAAAAGTGAGAATAGCGGGATAATGGAATAAATAGAGTTGATTGCTTGTATGGTAATTGGCCACCATGATCAATTTTGGGTAATTGGCCATTATGGTCACTTATATTTACTTTATTTTTTATGGTCACTCAATTTTGGGTAATTGGCCACCATGGTCACTTATCTTTGCTTTGTCTTTCTATGGTCACTCAACTTTGCCCAAGTAGCTCCTATGGTCATCCAACACAGAAATCCTAACGTCCGTTAAAATTTTGCTGATGTGGCAACTACAAAAATATTTTAGCAAGTTACATAAATAGAAAAAAATTAAATGAGTATTTAAGACCAACCCAATTAAAATTAAACCTCATCTAAGAGTTCTTGCTTGAGGTGCCCATTTTTTCAAAAAAATGACTCCTTTTCTCTAAATCTATCAAGATAGCCTTCTGGTAACACATTTTCAACATTAATTTCTTCACCTAATGAAAATCTGAGCATCCAAATGAATTAGTGTCTGGCCTTAACGAATTAGCGGCTTTTGACGCTTTCTATAAGCTAAATTTTTTATTGAAGTGGCATAAATTTTTGATTTATTATATAGTATTTCACAGATTGTTTAAGTAATACTGTTTTTGTTTAGTAAAACTGGTTCAAGTGATTTTGCATTCTCAGGTATTTTTCTTAAGGACTATGCGGCAAAGCAACTCCAACTCGCTGCCAAGATGAACAACTTCTTGGGACCAAATTTTGCTTTCAGTAGGTTTGCAATATCCCATGATATTATTTTGATCAATATTTGTAATGATATTGAAGGGAAGTATGTGGATTATCTCTCAACTTTAAGCAAGAAAAGGTCACTCCTGTAGGTCCATTTATTCATGAAATGAAAATAACAATAGAGAATGAGGAAAGCTTCAGGATTATTCGATGGCTAGTTAAGAAGAATGAGCCTTCATATGTTTATGTTTCATTTGTAAGTGAATGAGCTAAGTGAGGCGAACTTCATTTGGGTGCTCAGATTTTCATTAGGTGAAGAAATTAACGTTGAAAATGTGTTACCAGAAGGCTTTCTTGATAGATTTAAAGAAAAGGAGTCATTTTTTGAAAAAATGGGCACCTCAAGCAACAACTCTTGGGTGGGGTTTAATTTTAATTGGATTGGGTTTTATATAATATAATTTTTTTCTATTTATGTAACTTGCCAAAATATTTTTATAGTTGCTACGTCAGCAAAATTTTAACGAACGTTAGAATTTCTGTGTTGGATGACTATAGGAGCTACTTGGGCAAAGTTGAGTGACCATAGAAAGACAAAGCAAAGTTAAGTGACTATGGTGACCAATTACCCAAAATTAAATGATCATAGAAAGACAAAGCAAAGATAAGTGACCATAATGACCAATTACTTAAAGTTGAGTGACCATAGAGGCAATCAACTCGAATAAATAAGAATGAAATGTCTCCGATAGATAACTGATTTTTATAAAGGAGAGGAGTTTAGAAATTTTTGTAGCAACAAAAGGGTTTATAACTTTGAGACAAATCTCAATTTGGGACATACTTATTCAATAGAAAGAAAGTTCAAATCTTCAAACTTTTTTCTTAAAATTTCTTCTTTCTGAAAGAGAATATGATCGTCTTCCCAAATTGGCCTACTTCCAATGAAAGAATATACATGGAACATAACGCTAAAAAGTTTGGGATATATTATGATAGTATATGGGGTGCGTATGGTACAAAATGTGATATTCTAGAGACTATAATCATTGAATTATAATTTTATATATCATATGGAATAAATAATCTCAAGATTATAATACCATTTTCTGGGATATCCCACCTTATATCTATTACCTAATATAAAATAAATAAATCCGAACTTTAATCTTGAGATAATAATTTCTTATCTCTTCGACCAAACGACCCAATGAGCTGTGCACCAAGAGTTGTGATTGGAGGAGATGCCCGATGGGTACGAAAAAATGAAAAAGAAAAAGATTGCTATAAAACTCATGAAAAATACATAACTTCAACTTTTGCTAAACTAAACTATTACTACTAATCTAAAAATGCAAAATTTCAACTTTTGCCAAACAAAAATATTAGTACTACGTACTATATCGGAAGGAACATACTCGGAATAAGTTTGAAACGAGAAGTTCTCAATAGGCAATGTTTCTTTAGATACTCTTCATTTATTGGAAAACCATAGGCTGGTAGAGTGGCCTGGAGAAAAAGTGGCTGATTAACATAGATCGACTCATAGTCATTTTGAATGTAGATTCTGTTAATTAAACTTGCAAGATTGCAAAAGATTTAACATTGCATTTTAATGAAAAGCAATACTGCCATAGGCCCATAGAGTTAAAGATATAATGCACATTAGTAATCCACTAAGTTAAAAATGATTACAATGTAATTGCAGCCGCGGTATATATTTTTCTTTAGATGACTGGAGTACCGATGTAATTAGGATTAGAGATGATTACCGCAAAATCTCCAAAAATATTGTTGAGTTGGATATACACTGCATTTTAGCTGTAGGAGTTAGTTAGAGTTCGTTAAGTTAATCAGTGTTGAGTCAGCACACTAGAGTTAGTTAGTTAGCTAAACTAATGTAGTTAGAAGTTAGTTAGTGGTGTATAAATATCCTAGCTAAGACATTGTATTCACTTGAGTTGAAATGAGATGAATAAAATTTCTCTCTCTAGCTTCTTCTCCTCTCAGTAACTTCCTCTCCAAGTTTCTTAGCTTCCTCCATAGCCTAGATTAGAACATGGTATCAGAGCCGGTAATCGAAGCATACCAGTGAATTCTCAATCAAATTCTAGGGTTCAAAGCATACTGTGAGTAGATCATCTATCAGTCAAGAGGTCACTCCCAAAACAGTGTGGTTACAACAAAATTGTGAAGCCTTTGAAGCTTAAATTCAGTCAACAATGGCAAATGCAAGTACTTCAACCAGGAACAGAGTACCATTAGTAATCGATCATCATCACCCTCTATTTCTTCAAGCCTGTGACACTCCAGGTAGCTCACTGATCTCTATTCAATTAACTAGATCTGAAAATTATGCCCTGTGGAGTAGGTCAATGAGAATTGGACTGTTAGGAAAGAGTAAACTAGGGTTTGTAACTGGAAAATGTGTAAAGGAGGATTTTGAATCCGGTCTACATGATCTATGGGAGAAATGCAATGCTATAGTACTATCATGGATCATAAATTCTGTTAGTCAAGGTCTGTTAGGTAGCTCAAATGTGTACAAAGTTTGGACAGATCTGAAGGAGAGGTTTGATAAAGTTGATGGATCTAGAATATTCTTTCTGCATAAGGAAATTGCTACACTGTCACAGGGTACATCCTCTGTTGCTACCTATTTCTCTAAGATGAAAGACCTTTGGGATGAATTTGATGCCTTAATGCCTATTCCAGGATGTTCTTGTCCTGAATCTAAAGCCTTTGCTGAACATTTTGAGTACCAGAGATTGTTATAATTTCTCATGGGATTGAATGATTCATATAATCAGTCTAGAAGCCAAATCCTGATGATGTTTCCAATTCCCAGTGTAAACAAAGCCTATTCTCTGATTATCTCTGATGAGAGCCAAATGGCATTAGCTAAGACCCCATATATGTCTGAACTGAATGCCTTATTCACCAATAAGACTTCTATGTTCTCGGGGGGAACAACACTTATAATCATTCTGGCCAGTTTTCCCAGAACAAATCACATCCAAACATCTACTCTGGTCCTACCTCAGGGAACTCACAGTCCAGTTATAAGTCTAAAAACAGGAACAATATTGAAGGGAAAAGGCCAAATGCCTACTGTGATCATTGTGATTTGAGAGGACACTCTAGAGATGATTGCTATAAACTGGTTGGCCATCCTAATGACAATAGAGGAAAGTACAAATTCTCTAATAGAGGGAACACATCACACTTTGCTGACTATGGATCCAGTGGTAGTGACATCAGATCACCAATACCTGGACAACTGCAGATGAATACTGAGCCCTATCAACATTCACAGCAGAATACTCCTCCAATCTCAGGGGTTCCCCAGCTCACTCAGGACCAGTACATGCAGATTATGCAGCTGTTGAATAAGGAAAATGATAGTACTACATTAGTTATGGCTGCAGGTATGCCTAACTATCCTCTAGCTAATGTGAAAGCTATGACATAGATAGTTGATACTGGGGCTTCCAATCATATTGTAAACAACCTTAACTATCTCACTGACATCACAACATTAAAAGGACAAAGTGCATGGAATGTATATTTGCCTACAGGATCTCAGGCTAAAGTAAGCCATGTAGGAAAGTCACTAGTGTTTCAGAATGAAGTCATCAGCAATGTGTTATACTTGCCAGAGTTCAGATACAACCTGCTCTTAGTGTCAAAGCTGTCAAGAGAGTTAAGTTGTTCAGTACTATTCTATCCTGATTTCTGTATTTTTCAGGACCTCTTCAGTGGAAAGGTGAAGGGGATTGGTAAACATGAACATGGACTCTATGTGCTGAAGTCTCAGTGGAATGAGGTGACAGAACCACAGATCAGAGAAGGAAGAAACACAATCTTATCTCTGGCAGTCAATAAGACTCATGTTGTAAATACTGCTGAAATAAATGTAACCTTGTGGCATAGGAGACTAGGTCATGTGCCAACTGATACTCTTAAGAAGTTAGCTGGTTTTGAGCATGTGAAATCTCTGTGTGCTGAACATCATTGTACAGTGTGCCCATTGGGTAAGCAAACAAGGTTACCCTTTCCTATTAGTAATACAAAATCTGAGTCCTGCTTTGATATTGTTCATGGTGATGTATGGGGGCCTTACAGGGTCCCTAGTCATGATGGGAAGAGATACTTTCTTACCTTAGTAGACTGCTCCAGATACACCTGGTTGTTTTTATTAAGCTCTAAGTCAGAAGTAGTAGTGGTCTTGTAACAGTTCTTTCTCATGGTAAAGAATGTGTATGGTACTTCTGTCAAGTACCTGAGAACAGACAATGAGAGTGAGTTCTTTAACTCCCAGATGACAGATCTGTTACAAAGTCTAGGTATCATACACCAGAGCTCATGTGTTTACACACCTCAGCAGAATGGCATAGTGAAGAGGAGACACAAATACATTTTAGAAGTTGGGAGAGCACTCAGGTTCCAAGCTGGTGTTCCTTTAAAATTTTGGGGGTGAATGTGTGTCCACCGCAACCTATATTATTAACAGATTGCCCTGCTCAGCTCTTAATGTCAAAGTTCCAATTGAGATACTTACTCACCAACCTATCTCTCTAGCTCATTTGAGAGTGTTTGGGTGCCTGGGATATGTAACTGAGGTCAAAAGGGGTGATAAATTTACACCTAGAGAAGTTCCTGCTGTCTTTCTAGGTTATTCCCTGACTCAGAAGGGTTACAAGCTTTACACTCTACATGCTAAAGAGTTCACAGTTAGTAGAGATGTGGTGTTTAAAGAAGACGTTTTTCCTTTCCATCAGACTACTCCCAACACCACTTTGTTCCCTGTCCTCACCCTACATGATACTTGTCTATTTGATCCCTCTACATTCACCTCTTATCCTACTAACTTAGACTCTCCATCTCGCTCAGAATCCCACACTGATCCACAGAGTGCACCACCACCAGAAAGTGTGGTGCCTGAGTCTGCATCCACAATTGAACCTCTCAGAAAGTCCTCCAGACTATCCAAGGCTCCTATCTGGATGAATGATTTTGTGGTGCAGGGCAAAGGCAATTCAGCATGCAAGTATCCTGTGTCCAGTCATGTGAGTTATGCAGCTCTTTCCACTCAGGTTGGGGCAGCTTTATCCTCTTACTCCTCTATCACTGAACCTACATGCTTTACAGAGGCTGTCCAAGATTAGAAGTGGGTTGAGGCTATGCAACTAGAGATTGCTGCTTTGGAAGACAATCATACTTGGAGTCTGGTCCATCTTCCTCCTGGGAAGCAACATATTGGTTGTAAATGAGTGTTTAAGGTGAAGTATAAGGCTAATTGGGAGGTTGAAAGGTATAAAGCTAGGCTAGTAGCCAAGGGATACAGTCAGCAGGAAGGATTGGACTATAATGAGACCTTCTCTCCTGTAGCAAAGATGGTTACAGTGAGGTCAGTTGTGGCCCTTGCAGCTGCTAAGCATTGGTATATCTTCCAAATGGATGTTCACAATGTTTTTCTGCAAGGTGACTTACTCGAGGAGGTTTATAAGCAAGTTCCTCAGGGATTTGACAGCCAAGGGGGGAAAGTATGCAGGCTGCACAAATCACTGTATGGCCTAAAACAAGCTCCAAGACAGTGGAATCCGAAGCTAACTCAAGCTCTTCTGCAACTGGGCTTCTCACAGAGCCACTTTGATTATTCCCTCTTCACTATGAAAGTCAGAAATGAGATCATAATTGTGTTATTATATGTTGATGATCTTTTGGTGACAGGTAGCAACCTAGCTCTGGTTCAAAAGACTAGACATGATTTGAAACTCAAGTTCAAAATGAAGGATCTAGGAGAGCTGAAGTTCTTCCTAGGCATAGAGTTTGCCAGGTCTGACAAGGGGATTGTAATGAGCCAGAGGAAGTATGCGCTGGAGCTAATCTCAGAAATGGGGTTGAGTGGAGCCAAGCCTGCAGGAACACCACTTGACACCAATACTAAACTTACCTCAGTGGAGTATGATCAGTTCTAATGAAGCACAACAAGTTAGTTAATAGCTCAGCTGAACAGACAGATGAGACTCTCAGAGATGCTGGGAGATATTAAAGATTAGTGGGGAGACTACTCTATCTCACTATGACAAAAGTTGACATTGCTTTCACAGTTCAAGTGTTAAGTCAGTTTATGCACATGCCTAAGCAGTCTCACTGGGAAGCAGCTCTCAGAGTGGTTAGGTATATGAAGAATTCCCCTGAACTAGGCTTGTTCATGCCATCTACTAGTTCAGAGAGACTTGCTGCCTTTTGTGATTCTGATTGGGCTGGATGTTTACAAACAAGAAGGTCTGTTACTGGATATTCAATCAAGCTTGGAGAAGCACTCATTTCATGGAAATCAAAGAAACAGGAAACAGTTGCTAGAAGCTCTGCTGAAGCTGAATTCAGAAGTATGGCTTCAACTGTAGCTGAAGTAGTGTGGCTGACAGGTTTGTTTAGGGAGTTGGGAGTGTATCTATATCTTCCTACCAGCCTTTACTGTGACAACAAGACAGCACTTCAAATAGCAGCCAATCCTATCTTCCATGAGAGAACTAAACACATAAACATAGACTGTCACTTTGTAAGGGAAAAACTGATACAAGGGTTGATCATAATTTATCACATTTTTATAACTGAACAGATGGCCGATCTGCTAACAAAGAATATGGGTAAGGTACAACATGACTATCTAGTATCCAAGCTGGGATTGAAAGACATCTTCAAACCATCAGCTTGAGGAGGGGTGTTGAGTTGGATATACACTGCATCTTAGCTGTAGGAGTTAGTTAAGTTAATCAGTGCTGAGTCAGCAAACTAGAGTTAGTTAGCTAAACTAATGTAGTTAGAAGTTAGTTAGTGGTGTCTAAATATCCTAGCTAAGACATTGTATTCACTTGAGTTGATATGAGATGAATAAAATTTCTCTCTCTAGCTTCTTCTCCTCTCAGTAACTTCCTCTCCAAGTTTCTTAGCTTCCTCCATAGCCTAGATTAGAACAAATATCTTTCGATTTTTAGTTAGGAATCACTTTAAAAATACTTACATTAAATCTTTGGTATGAATATATATACACATATTTATCATTTGATCATAATTTAAGTAAAAGTTCTTTTTATTTTAGTTTTAAACTGCTAATATAACTTCACTAATTAAAGATTGCTTGGCCAAGCTATCAAAAATGCTTGTTTTTTTTATATTTTTCAGATAAGCTATTTTGAAAAATAAATCATTTATGTTTGGCCAACTCACTTGAAAATTACTTGTTTAAACAAATTGTATTTTGATTAGCTTCATAAAAAATACATTAATATAGTTTAAATGTAGACAATATGTAAATAGTTTTTATGAAAAGCTTAATTTAATTTTTTTACTTTCATTTAGTTACAATGTAAAACAAAAATTAATTAATATATATTAAGATTCTTAATCTTTATGAATAAAATTGAACAAAAAAAGGGAAAAAGATAATAGAGTTTTATTATTTGATAGATATATTGGTTAAACAACAACAACAACAACAAACCCAGTATGTTCCTACAAGTAGATTCAGGGGAAGGTGAAATGTACGCAGACCTTACCCCTATCTTGAGTGAGGTAGAAAGGATGTTTCTGATAGACTCCCATCACATAAAAAATCATTTTAAAAACATGTTTGGAAAAGAAAACATAAATGAAAAAAAAAAATAGAAGCATAAAGTACGAAGATATAAATACCATGGCAAAAGAGCAATGACATCAAAAATGATAATTCTAATAAAACCGTAAAATAAGATAACCATTGACTAATAACAATTATACCAACTTATAAGAATTACTACCACCGTATCCTAGCACCAAGTTCTCCCACATAAATGCGAGGGAATACTCAATTACTTACTAACCTTCTACCATAATCCTCGACCTCCATGCCCTTGTCTATGGTCTAAGTCCTCGGTAATCTGGAGGTGGGCTATGTCTTGCCTAACTACCTCGCTCCAATTCTTCTTCGGTATACCTCTACCTCTACATAGACCCAACGCCGCCAACCTCTCACACATCCTTATTGAGGCAGCTGTGTTCCTTATTTTCACATGCCCGAACCACCTAAGCCTCACTTCCCTCATCTTGTCCACCATTGAGGCTACTCCCACTTTCTCCCGTATGACTTCATTTCTAATCTTATCTTTCTTAGAATCCCCACACATCTATCTAAGCATCCCGCATTTTGGCCACTTACATCTTCAGCATGTGAGTGTTCTTAATACGCCAATATTCATCTCTATACAACAAAGCTGGTCTAACCAGCACAATATAGAACTTATCCTTAAGTGTAGGTTGCACTCTTTTATCGCACAACACATCGGAAGTGAGCCTCCATTTCATCTAACCTACTCCTATCTGATATATGACATCCTCGTCAAACTTCTCATTCTATTGGAGTATCGACCCAAGATACTTGAAGCTTCCTCTCTTATGGATTACTTGTGCATCAAGCGTCACCTTCATATTTGTCTCATATGGTGCATCACTAAATTTCACTCTATGTACTCCGTCTTTGTCCTACTCGGCTTGAATCCTATAGATTCTAGTGTCTGTCTCCAAACCTCTAGTTTGTCATTCACCCCTTCCCCCCGTATATCTCATCAACTAAAACTATGTCATCTGCAACTAACATACACCATTGTACCTCTCCTTGAATATGCGGTGTTAACTCATCTATCACAAGAGAAAATAAAATCGGGGTGAGCCCTGACCTTGATGCAACCCAATTTCAACCGGAAAATGATCTGAGTCTCCTGTTACTGTTCTCATTCAGGTTTTGACTTCATCTTACATGTCCTTAATCACTTTGATATATGCCACAAGAATGCCTCGAGACTCCAAGCATCTCTACAATACCTCCCTTAGGACTATGTTGTAAGCCTTCTCCAGGTCAGTTAAAACCATATGTAAATATCTTTTCTTGTCCCGATATTACTCTACTATCCTCCTCAGAAGATGGATGGCCTCCATAGTCGATCGCCCAGGCATGAAGCTGAATTAGTTATCGAAAATAGTTACATCTCTCCTCATCCTCTTCTTTATCACCTTCTCCCAAACTTTCATAATGTGGCAAAGTAATTTGATACCCTTTTGTTGTTGCAATTTTGAATATCGCCCTTGTTCTAGTACAAAAGTATCATGATACTCTGCCCCTGTCATATGATGAATTTCCTCATTAACCTCCTCAAACTTTATACATCCGCAATCGCCAAATTACTGGTTCTCTGAGTGCTCTAAATAACCCAGGTCAATATTTCTGTCAGCCTCTTCATTTGAGAGCTTATGGAAGTATGCTTGTCATCTCTATCTAATGTAAGCCTCTTAGATCAATACCATGCCATTATTGTCTTTAATGCACCTAACTTGGTCCAGGTCACGTAACCCCCCCCCCTCTCTCTCTCTCTCTCTCTCTCTCTCTCTCTCTCTCGCCTTGGCAAGCCTATACAACTTCTTTTCCCCGCCCTTGTCTGCAAATTCCTTATATAGGCGTTCAAAAGCTGCCGTTTTAGCATTCATAATTGCCAACTTCGCCTCCTTCTTTGCCGCCTTATACCTTTCCCTATTCATCATCTTTTCTTCCTCGTCTTTGCTCTCTCGAAAGTTGACGTAGACAACATTTTTGGCCTCTACTTTGTTTAAAATAATTAAAAACAGTCCAATAACTAAAATTTTTGGTGAGAATAATTTAGGCAAAATATATACTTTACCACCTTAACTTGTCCCGAAAACACAATAACACACCCAAACTTTGCGGGCGACCTATCACCCCCCTTAATATGTTCGAAGTGGTATTAACACACACCCGAGACGTCTATAACCAGTTGCACTAAGGAAGGTGTGTCACACTTGCCTTATGGTTTCGCCACGTGGCTATACGTCAGATATAATTTTTTTTTTCAATAGTGCTTTAATATCTATAACATTTTTTGATTTTTTAATATTATCATAAAAATAAAATAAAATAAAATAAGACCCAAAAAAGGCAAAATACATACTTTACCACCTAAACTTGTCCCGAAAACACAATAACACACCCAAACTTTGCGGGCAATCTATCACCCCCCTTAACATATTCGAAGTGGTATTAGCACCACCTTAAAAGCTGACATGGCAGAGAGAGAAATTAAAAGCAAGTGAAGAGACAAAAATATATTAATAATTGAATGTTAGTCTTTTATTGGATATTATATAACTAATTTACTTAAACTTTATTTTCCTCTTTTCCTTTTCTCTCTCTTTCATTTTCCTTTTCTTTCTCCAATTTATACTTCCTGACTTCTCCATCACCACTATACCAATCTTCAACTTTAGGATTTTCTTTATTTCTTCCAATTTAGGATATGAACACAGAGAATCACAATTTCAATACTAATCAAAACAATTATTGCAGTCAACAGTTGCATCTCCGGTGCTGTGGGCGGTGGTGTTTCGGTTGGAAAAAAAATAAAAGCTTCTCGTGAAGTTTATTGCTGGTTCATCTATTTTGTTTGGTGTTTGATGTTTCGGATGTGAAAATGAAGTTGATCTGGAAAAATTCTTGAACGTTGATTTGTTGTTAGACGGATTTGAAAGGAACAAAAGTTTCCATTGAAGGTTTTTCAGAGCTTGAAGAACTCACATTTGGGTTTGTTGATTTTATAGTTGTTTATGGTTTATATTCCAGATTTAGAATTCATTGGTAAGGATTTGAATTGTAGTTTTATTGAATCTTAAATTTCAAAAAAAATAAATAAAAGAGGAACGAAGAGCTTTTTTAAGTCATTTGAACATAAACTGGGTTTCTTATTTCTGTTAATCATTTGGAATGAATTTGGTTGTGGATTGTTGAAATGAGTTACTGATTAAAGTTAATACCTTTGAAAGAATTTGTATACTTTTTTGTACTGAATTTGTCAAGGAACAAGAAGGTGATGGTTTTTTTGGGGGCAAAATATATACTTTACCACCTTAACTTGTCCCGAAAACACAATAACACACCCAAACTTTGCGGGCGACCTATCACTCCCCTTAATATGTTCGAAGTGGTATTAACACACACCCGAGACGTCTATAACCAGTTGCACTAAGGAAGGTGTGTCACACTTGCCTTATGGTTTCGCCACGTGGCTATATGTCAGATATAATTTTTTTTTTCAATAGTGCTTTAATATCTATAACATTTTTTGATTTTTTAATATTATCATAAAAATAAAATAAAATAAAATAAGACCCAAAAAAACCATCACCTTCTTGTTCCTTGACAAATTCAGTACAAAAAAGTATACAAATTCTTTCAAAGGTATTAACTTTAATCAGTAACTCATTTCAACAATCCACAACCAAATTCATTCCAAATGATTAACAGAAATAAGAAACCCAGTTTATGTTCAAATGACTTAAAAAAGCTCTTCGTTCCTCTTTTATTTTTTTTTTTGAAATTTAAGATTCAATAAAACTACAATTCAAATCCTTACCAATGAATTCTAAATCTGGAATACAAACCATAAACAACTATAAAATCAACAAACCCAAATGTGAGTTCTTCAAGCTCTGAAAAACCTTCAATGGAAACTTTTGTTCCTTTCAAATCCGTCTAACAACAAATCAACGTTCAAGAATTTTTCCAGATCAACTTCATTTTCACATCCGAAACATCAAACACCAAACAAAATAGATGAACCAGCAATAAACTTCACGAGAAGCTTTTATTTTTTTTCCAACCGAAACACCACCGCCCACAGCACCGGAGATGCAACTGTTGACTGCAATAATTGTTTTGATTAGTATTGAAATTGTGATTCTCTGTGTTCATATCCTAAATTGGAAGAAATAAAGAAAATCCTAAAGTTGAAGATTGGTATAGTGGTGATGGAGAAGTCAGGAAGTATAAATTGGAGAAAGAAAAGGAAAATGAAAGAGAGAGAAAAGGAAAAGAGGAAAATAAAGTTTAAGTAAATTAGTTATATAATATCCAATAAAAGACTAACATTCAATTATTAATATATTTTTGTCTCTTCACTTGCTTTTAATTTCTCTCTCTGCCATGTCAGCTTTTAAGGTGGTGCTAATACCACTTCGAATATGTTAAGGGGGGTGATAGATTGCCCGCAAAGTTTGGGTGTGTTATTGTGTTTTCGGGACAAGTTTAGGTGGTAAAGTATGTATTTTGCCAATAATTTAGTTTGAAAAATTTAATAAATTTCTTCTATTTCTTAACTTTACTATTAAATGCATAAATTTGTACCTTCTCCCCAGTAACAAAAAATTTACTTATTTTTCATACTTAAAAACACTTTTGAATTTTTGCAAACAACTCATAACTCTCCAAAATCAACTTCTAGAACTAGGATGTTCATCTCGATTAGGAACTTAGAGCATATTTGCCCAAGCTTCTCAAACGCCAAAAGTGCTTATTTTTCCAAAAAGTATTTATTTTAGA
Source organism: Petunia axillaris subsp. axillaris (assembly GCA_029990575.1). Lineage (NCBI taxonomy): Eukaryota > Viridiplantae > Streptophyta > Magnoliopsida > Solanales > Solanaceae > Petunia > Petunia axillaris. The sequence continues at coordinate 31,903,003 of JARKNS010000002.1, forward strand.
TAATGAAGGTGTTTTGCCATGCTTTTGGTAAAAAAAATAAGTGCTTTTGAGTATAATCAGAAGATGTGTTTTAACTTTAAAGCAGAAGGTGAAAAAAGTAGCTTAAAAATATAAGTGCTTTTGATATTTTAGGATAAGGATAAACATATAAAATGAATAAGAAAAAACTTTTATGCATATTTTTTCTGTAATGTGACTTTTAAATAAACATTTGTCGAATATAATTTAGTATTAACAAAAATGCTTCTCACATGATTTGACCATGCACAAATTTCTATTCTTTTAAGGTACTTTTTTTTTCAAAAGTACTTTCGTCATAAGCACTTCTCAAAATAAGCTGATGTTGACAGCTTGTGCAAACATGCGCTTGCCTCTTAGTATGCCTCTCGTGTGAGCACGCCAATAGGTTGCTGATTTGAGTAACACATACATTTCCATTTATACATAAAATTTGGGAGCTTTTTTTAAGAATAAAATCAAAATATTTCTTTTTATTTATAGAATTTGTCCAAATTTTGACAGATTTTGAAATTCAAATCTTCAAATTTCCTAATTTTTTTTTTGGTAATTAAGCTTTTATAAATCACAAAAAATAACAGTACAAAGGCCCCTAGCATAGCTATCACAACTTGCTTCCTACAGAAAAGGCTATTCTCATACTAACTAAGCTAATCTTACACAGTACTAATCTATTACGGCAAGAAAGTAAACCTATGACAGATTAACTACCACTTATACATATGACAGAAATGACTACCACCTATGCACTTCAATCTCCTCTAATCAGCTCTGGCTCAGAATTTGAGGTTGTGATATGCATCTTTCATCTTTACGGGGGCTCTAATATTGCATATACACACAATCTCCTTGGCTATGACTTCCATACTTCTTGTTTCTTTTCTAAATACTCGACCATTTCTTTCTAGCCAGATGACATAGATAAATTCTGTGTAAACAGTCTTGAATATACTTGCCTGAACTGTTTTCCATTTTGCCTTCTTGATGACCCATTGCAGGTGATTTGCCCAGGATTGGTGAGCATTATAATTGAGCTGGAGCCACATGCACATCCTACTCCACAGGTCTTTTGCAAGCAAACAATCATAGAACAGGTGTGAGCAGGTTTCAATATCAGTGTTGCACATTACACAGTTAGCATCCACATTTATCTTCCAGTTTAGTAGCCTGTCTGCAGTGAACAGTCTGTTCTGTAGCTGAAGCCACAAAGTAAAGATGGATTTTGGTCTTGTTGAGTTCTTCATGATCAGAGATCTCCATTCCACTTTTGGGAGCACTCCTAGCATAAGCAGGTAAACTTTCTTATGATGCTCCATTTTGTTGTGATACTGTTCAGGCTGAGCTTTTCTGGCACTTTAGTATCAACTATCTTTCTTACCATCCAGCTAGTTGTAGATGGGTTGAGCGTGTTTGCACATCTTGCCCTTTTATATAGTAAGTATGCACCCACCTAATCTATAACTTGTAATCTTTATGAGCTAGGTCGCAGTATAGTTTTTGAATAACTGCTTTGTTCTATAGTTTGAGGTTGGTGAGATAGAAACCACCAGCTGACTTAGGGTAGTAAATTCTTTTCCAAGCCACTAATGCCTTCTTTTGTCACTATCTGTGTACCTAACCAGACATAACTTCTGCATAGAGCTTCTATAAATTTGATAATCTTGGCAGGAAGTAGGAACAACTGAGACTAGTAAGCTTGGATCCCAAATAGCACTGTTTTGACAAGCTAGATTCTTCCAGCATAGGATAATTTCTTTGCAATCCAGCTTGAGATTCTTCTAATTATCTGTTCTACTAGTAGTTTCCATTGCAGCATTGTTATCTTCTTAGAAGTGAGGGGTACACCTAAGTACTTGAAAGGTAATTCCCCTTGGACAAACCCTAGATATGACAGTATCTTCTGTCTTTCTACTTCAGGTGCTTCTCCAAAATACAAAGAACTTTTTGTCTTGTTAGCTTTAAGCCCAGATTCTTCAGTAAATGATGTGAAGCACTTATGAAGCTGTTCAATGGATGTGAGGTCACCTCTAGCAAACAACAACAAGTCATCAACAAAACAAAGGTGAGTAATTCCCAATTTCCTACATCTAGGATTGAAATTAAAGTTTTTGTTGTCCTTCAGAACATTTAAATTCCCATTCAAGTATTCCATGGCAATAGCAAACAGGTATGAGGAAATGGGATCACATTGTCTTAACCCTTTAGCAGCTAGGAAAGGTTTAGTCAGCTCACCATTTAAGAAAATAGAGTAGCTGATTGTATGCATACATTCAATAAGCCTCTTAATAAACTTCTTTGAAAAGCCTAATTCACCTAGAATCTGTTCCAAGTAGCACCACTTAGAATCATAGGCTTTTTGCAAGTCTACTTTAATCATACACCTTGGGGAGGTGTTTTTCCTCGTGTACGACTTGATCAATTCGTGGGCAAGTATTATGTTGTCTGATATCTTTCTCCCTGGAATAAAGCATGTCTATGCCTCACATATGAGATGAGGAATCACCTTCTGCAACCTGTTAGCAAGTACTTTTGATATTAGCTTGTATAGCATAGTGAAACATGCACTAGGCCTGAAATCTTTCATAGTGGCTGGATGAGGTATCTTTGGTAGTACGGAAATTGTGGTACAGTTCACTACTTTGTATAATTACTCTGGTGGAAAAACTCTTGAACAACTCCACATAATTCTTCTCTAATGTGACTCCAAGATTTCTTGAAGAAAATTTCTTGTAACCATCAATGCATGGTGCCTTGTCATTGCCTATAGCACAAAGGCCATTGTAAATTTTCTGCTCAGTAACATCTGCGCACAATCCTATTTTTTGCTCATGATTCAACACCGGCCCTCTTCTCATGATGAGTTTGTTTACTGCAGGAAGAATTGTTGCTGCTGATCCCATTAAGGACTTGTAGAAATCAATGGCTTCTTACTGAATGTTGTCTTTATCTTTAAGAACATTCCAAGCTAGTGATGTGAGGTCATTGATCTGCTTTCTTTGCTTCCTTTCTGTCGTGATTGCTGAAAAATATTTATTGTTTGACCTAATTTTATCTAATAAGCCCTGGACTTCTATTGTAGTGTATTTTTTTTCAATCATTAACCATTTCTCTAGTACCATTTGTGTTTCCTTTTCTGCATAAGTTAGTGCATCTAAGTAAGCAAGCTACATTTGCTGCTGAATTGAGTCTGCTGTAGCTTGAGTAATTTTCTTAGTAATGCCTTTAAATTCATCATAGTTCACCTTCATAAACGTTGCTTTCATCCCCTCAAACTTTAACCATATTGAATTTATTTTACGACACTTCTCTTTTTTGTTCCACCCTTCATGAAGTATCTGTAAGAATTGAGGGTGTTCTGCCCAGATATTAAAAAATCTAAAAAACACTTTAACATTTGTAGTCTAACACAATCTGAATGAGCACAGAGTTATGATCAGAGAATTCAGGCAACCCATACTCTATTGTGAGATGCCCATATTGTATCATCTACTCATCAGTACCAATAACTCTATCTAGTCTGCTCTAAACTCTAGAATCACCTCTTTGGTTATTTGTCCAAATATAATATTTCCTCTCCATTGGACTTCAGTTAGCATAGCACCCTGACAGAATTATGTAAAGTTTGTAATTTCTGCATATGTCACTTTGTGCCCATGTAGTAGCTTGACAACTCATCACAACATTGAAATCACCCCCAAATCAGCCAAGGAGCAGTGATCTGGGGGGCCATACAAGCTAGTTGGTGCGATAATTTCTTCCTTAACTTTATGGTATTGAAACCATAAACAAAAGCCATCTTACAGTCCAGCTTATTTTGCAAGCACTTTATAAACAATGAATGAACTGGTCATTCCTATTTAGGACAGTTACACAGTGCACTCTTGGGTCCCATGTCACCCATACTCTACCATTAACAGCTACCTGGTAGTTTGTTGTCATTTCCCACCCAGGAGCTATTTTTTTGAAAACCTTGGTCTTATTTTTCTACTTCACTCTTGTTTTTAGTAACCCTGCAAGCTTTATTCTATTACTTTGTAAGAAGTGCTTGGGATCTTTTTGCTTGTATCTCTTATTTACACCTCTTACATTCCATGTTGGGCAAGACATTAATGAGTTGTGGAATCCCCACATTTATCAGCGAGGTTTGGTGCATTGTCCTCTATTCCTCTCTCATGTAGAGCTTTAAATATATTTTTCACTGGGATCTGTAAGCTATTAACAGGTATGTCTCCATGTGTAGTTTTACCATGAGCTGATGTTACTTGCCTTTTAGATTTAGGCAACTCCCCGCTTTTGTTTCATGTTGGCCTACGTGAGCTGTTTTGCATTAGTACCTGATTATACTTTATTTTCTCTGAACTCTGCTGGGACTGTTTGAGCTTCAGCAGGTTTGGGCTCTATGTGACTTGGTTCTCCAGTTTGTTTACTAGGCTCCTGCATCACTTCCTTAGTTTTCCATTGCTGCAGGGGTTTGGTTTCCTGTATTGGTTTCTTTGTTGAGGCACTTTAGGTGCTGGTGCTTCCTGTTTTAGGGGGCAAACATGCCCTATCTTCAGATATTGATCATAATAGTCTGGCTTCCAGTCCTATTAAACTGGTTGCTGCACCGGTCTACCAGATGGATCTCTAATTAACACTTCAGTTGGCAAAGGTCAAGTAATGTTTACTTTAATGAGCATCCTAGCATAAGATATCCTAGTCTGCTTTGTGGTGCATTCATTAGCGTACAAAGGCAACCCAGCTGCACTTGCTGAACGATTCAAAGAGTCAAAACTCCAATATTTCATTGGTAAATAAGGGCATCTCACCCACAAGAGAATGTCTGTTAATTCTTTAATGGAATTAAATTTATCTGTCCATAGTTTGAGGATAATTAGTCTATTGTTGAAAGTATATGGACCAACATAAAATTCATCATTTAGATTCTGTATACTATTGAACTTAATCACATAATATCCTTCTTCATGTAGGTACAAGATTGGTTCAACAACATGGTTCCAGTTTACTTTGATATACCTATGTATTGCATTGTAGCCAGGACATTCACCAATCACATAGGCTATTAGGGCACAGTTCCACTTCTCTAATTCCTTACCTATTTCCTTTTCATCTAAAGTTACACATGCTTTTCCTTCATTTGTTTCAGGGGTAATGTAATTTAAAGTCATACTATTCGCAGCAGCTCGATTTCCCTTGAACAGTCCAGCCCATGTGGCATCTGGAGCAGCTTCATTTTCTTCTTCAACCGGGTCGGGTTGCTTGCTTTGCTCCTCGGATTCATGTGTTACTTTATCCCTTAGATGCAAACTCTTGCTAGATTCAGCTCTCCTTGAGCTTTTCTGTAGCTGGTGATTCGATTTCAGTTGGACTTCAGTGCTAGGAGTGGACTTTCCAAAATTGGTTGTCGGCGGTGTGGTCATCTCTACAGTAGCTATGGGTGTATGTGTCGTATTTTGGACTCATGAACTTACTAAGCTTCCGATGGTAGTTATCAGAATATTTCCGGGTCTCCCTTTCCGTCATTGGCGGGTCATTTTCTCAGGCGGTGTACGTTAGCATAATATTCATAGTATAACTCAAATTCCATAGTTGAAACTAATTTTTGGGAATTCTTTTTTCCTCTTCACAAAACTTCAACTTTTTCTCAAATAAAATTCATATCCAAACACAAATTCAAGTTCCAAAAATTATTTTTAACTCAATTTTAAGTACTCAATTTTTTCAAGTTTCAACAAAATCCAATGGCGGAGCAAGGATTTTATGCAAGGGGTTCAAAACACCTTGATTGTGTATATGTGACCTAAAGTTATTTTTAACCCTTTTTTTTCCACTTTACTAGTATTTTTTTAATCATTTCAAGGAGTTTCAATAGCTTATATATATATAATAAAAATACTAATCTTTACTTTAATTATAATGTAATTTTGAACCAAAGGGGGTTCATTTTGAACCCCTTGGAGCAAGGTGGCTCTGTCACTGACCAAATCCATATCCAAACACTAGCTAATTCCTTTGATAATAGTCCTAATTTAAATAATTCCTTATTTATTTGCTTGACTACCTCTAGTATACTTCCTCCCTGTCATTATAAGTGCTCATTATGCTTTTTTCACATCTATTAAGAAAATTTTAATTATTACGTACATATTACCTAATTTTTCTTATTTACTAACCTCGATCACCAAACTTAAGTACATTTATTATCTCTTAATTACATGTTTAATTGAAATGGTAAGGTTAAAAATATATGACCTATTTTATATTGATTTTCTAAAGTAACCCTTATTATGAGACAAATAAAAAGAGAAAAACTGACACTTTTTAAGGACGGAGGTAGTATGTTTTATAACACCAACTTATACTAAATCAATGTTTCCTAGGGATCTTGCATTTGAAAAGGTATTATTTGGGGTTGTGAATTGCTTGAGAAAGGATTGAGATGGAGGGTGGCTAATGGTGAGAGCGTGGATATATGGAATGACCCTTGGATTCCAAATAATATTAGTTTTAAGTCCCGTCTAATAATGTCTTCTTTAAATTTAGAGCTTAAGGTAACATATCTAATTAATAATGATTTTGGGACGTGGAAAGTAGATGAATTGAATAAGCTCTTCTGTTTGGAAGATGTAAATGCTATTTAAATTATTCCTTTATCAATTACTGGTACATGGGACAAGCTAATTTGGCCTTTTACTAATTCTGGTGTCTATGAAGTTAAGTCTTGATTCTATTTTGCTAAAAGTTTATACAACAATGACAATAATATAGGAAATATTGCTCAGTCTAGCTGCCATTCCTTTCCTAAAAGCATTTTGGGATTCATTGTGGGCTATGAAAATTAAGAATAAACATAAACATTTTCTTAGAAAGTGTGTGCTTAATACTTTATCTGTTAATAATTCTATTATGAAAAGATTAGGATATGTTAGTAGTGTTTGTAAAAGATGTGGCTTCGAAAGTGAAACTATTGAGCATATGCTATTTACTCGCTCTGATTCACAGAAAGTTTGGAGAATGAGCCCTATTAATTGGCAGGATCTTGATAATATACATGAATTTTCATTTTGGTGGAACTCTAAAATTTATAAGGCTAAAAATTGTGCTGATTCTGTGCAGTTGCTTAATTTAACTATTATGATTATATGTGGCATATTTGGAAATCTAGAAATCCGTGGTGTTTTGATAATGAACGTATTGATCCACCTAATATTGTTGCGAAAGCTTTATTGGAGTATAATGAGTATTTGAAAATAACGCTTGCTAATGATGCTAATGAGAATAATCATATTGATGAGGAGTCTTTACTAACATTACCCGTAGATGGAATTTGTATTTTTGTTGATGCAGGCGTGCATATGGATTCAAGGAAAGCTAGCATTGGTGTGGTTGCAATTGATAGCAACGGAGTTTTGCTTCATGCCCATGATTGTCTTATTCAGTTTGTTGGGAAATCTATTATTGTTGAAGCATTTGCAATTAGACATGTTGTGATGAATGCGATGCAGAAGGGGTGGAGGAAAATCAAGATTTCAGATGCAAAGGACTTAGTGGATATACTAAAGAAACTTGTTAAGGCAATGTGGGAAGTCGAAGTAGCATGTGAAGATATATGGTACATGATGTCTAATTTGGATTATGTTGATTATGTACATTTCCCTAGAACCCTTAATATGGTTGCTCATACTTTAGCTAAATTCTCTAGATCTTTGGTTCATGGAGTCTCATAGAAAGTTATGTTCCCATGTTGGCTTGTAAACAATGTTGTTAACTCTTTTGGATATATAATGTCCTTATTCTTAATGAAGTAGTATCATTTTGGCCGACAAAAAAAAAAGTTTCCTAGAAATAACCAAATATGTTTATGGTTATTTTGAAAACTTGATATTTAGTGTGTTTAAGAAAAGGTCTTACATTAGAAATTAGTGTCCAAGGATATCTAAATCAAACTTGTAACGGGTGTAAAATCACCATTAACCTCTTGGTTCTCCCCACCCTATTACATTCATTCTCTATGTAAAAGCCTTTATCAGTAATTGTTTCATACTTTGACCCAAAAAAACAAAGAAGTTTCATACCAAAGAATATTATGCAATATTTGTCTCTTTCTTTGTTTTGATCGTTTGTTTTTGAAACTTTTGTTGGTCTACATCTGATATACCACAAACCACTTATTAGTGCTTAGATAACGCTGCTTATAAATTATACTCCCTCCGTTCCATTTTATGTGTCATAGTTTGACTCGGCACAAAATTTAAGAAATAAGTGAACATTTTTGAAACTTGTAGAGTAAAATAAGTCAAAGATATTTATGTGGTTGTAAATCATTTCAGTAATGGCAAAACTGCAATTTTGAAATTAAATTGTTACCAAATTTAGAATGCTGTCATTCTTTTTAGAACAGATTAATAAGGAAATATTGCCACATAAATTGGAACGGAGGGAGTAACCAAAATGGGATCGGGACAAAATTGGACTAACTTTCACGATATTCCTAGTGCCTAATAATGGAGATCAAAAGGTGTATTAGTTTCTACTTTCTAAATGGATCTCTCATTATCTACCTCTTTTTCCACCAGTTGCGTCTTCACTTCTTTCTTCTCAGGGTTGAATTTGCAACACAAAAGGAAACTAACGTTGACCTCTTCTATATTCACCCAACTTTCGAGATATACTGTTGTTATTTTTCGTTTGTCTAACTCGCACATAAGGCCACTTTCTTTTCCTTTTTAGATTAAATCAACCTTAACACTGTAAGAGGTTTTTTTTTTTTTTTTTTTTTTTTTTTTTTTGCTTACGCATTATTGTTTATTGCAACGACAACTAATTACGTGACCTGGATAATCCTAAGAAATAAAGTTTACCGTGTCCACTCTCCAAATTCATGGGCATCCCTTCTTTTAAGAACAATTCTCTTTTTTGTATTTTATGAAAAATTGAAGGACGTTTCTTTGTTGGTAAACAAATTGAATGACGTGACGATAAATTACAACTATAATTGTAATATTCCAAGATTATCACATAAATTAAGAACACTAAGGGGTTGTTTGGTAATAATCCCAAGATTAAATCCAGGATTATATTATCCTACATTTTGTAGGATTTTTTTTATTTCGAGATTAACAATTCTGAGATTATTTATTCCACAATTGTGATACTATTTTTATCTCACACTCCATGTAGAATTACTAATCGTGGGATTAACGCTAAAATAACTTATTTGCCCCCTTTTCCAAAGCTATGTTTCCAAAGTTGAGTTTGTTAAGGACAAAATTGGAAATAATAGTTTATCCATATTTATCTACGTTACACCAAACACATATTTTATGTTATATTTGGTATATCCCATTTTTAATCCAATGAACCAAACATTTATCAATAAAAGTGTAGCTACTTAATAATTCCGTTATTATTTAATTTCGTGATTATTATTCCAAGATTATAGTCCCAGTATTACAGACTCGCGTACCAAACGACCCCTAACACTATAAAAGCGAGAAAAAGGACACTGGATAGTCCAAGTGTTCTCTGCTCTCCTTCTATCATCATATTAGAGTTTGAATTGGGCGGTTATCACGTTAGGACTCAGGAGGGGAGATCTAACCTACCCACATATTGAAACGATCTCGGTCAGTCGTTTCGGAAGTTAGGACTCCGATTGGCGTGCCGATAATTTTAAAATATTCGTAATGTCCATTAGAACCTGTCTATAAAATTTGAGCTAAATCAGACCTCGTTTGGTAGGCATCGGAAGAAGGTTTCAGTTTTTATTGGCGATAAATATTAAAAAGAGATTTTCGAACTCGGTTTTGCCGAATGAGCTCCGATTCGAAATCCGAAAGCGCCGCTAGGTTCATATGATTATTTGTGATTTTTGTAAACTTTCGAAAGTGAATTTCGATGTTGTTCGGCTAGTTTCCGCTAAAATGTCGAAGGTTTTGACTTCTTTTCGTCTAAATTCGCATCTTGAGTTTCGAGAGCCTGATTTGAGATCCGCCTTTGCAAGTATGTTACATATATTTTGTACAACTTGTATGAAAAGTTGGAATTATTTTGAATATCGTAGGGCACCGTTTTAATTTTCGTTAAGAAAAGAAAATAAAATAAAATAAAAACAAAAAAAGAGAGAAAAAGACAAAATAAAAGCTAAAGTGGGGTCGGTCGGAAAAGGGAGTATATATCCCTTACCATTAAGCTTCACGTTGAAGCTCAGAATGCAAAAAAAAAAAAAAAAAAAAAAAAATTGACAGAAACGATATCAAAGAGGAACGCAACAAAAAAATGCCAGAAAATGAAAAAAAGGGGCCGGAGAAAAGTAGAATTTTTACCCTGAAACATTCAGGTAATGATCATAATATATTATTTGAGTTTATTATGTGTGTTTGAATATGTTTTAACGGTAAAACTTGGAATATTAGACATCGTTTTAATAAGTTCAATTAATAGTTTAAAGGGTCAAATGGACCCCGATAATGGAATTGATTATATATTCGTACTCAGTGAGTTATGGGCAACTTATAAATGTAACTTATTTGGTGGTTTGGTTATGTGACCTTAAACCCTGTACATAGGCCTGACCTGCGTATTGCGTATGCGAATAGGGTATCAGGTTCTTAACCGGATTGCCCTAAGATGTGAGGAATGAAGCCTTTAGCCTAATTTGATATATTTTTCTGCTTATTGAATAGAGTGAGATCGTTTGGCAATGAAACCAAAGGACAAGCGGTTACTGAGTGGATGTACTAACTTTGTAACAAGGTAAGTGTTTATATCCATTTCTTTGGAGGCACCTGGCCTCGTGGATTTTCTACCACGTGTTACTTACGTGTGTAGCTGCCGATAGGCGTACTCATTACGCCTTAGCTTTGGATTTACATTCTATATTATATGTTATGTCCTGTTGTTGGTATTGCATTGAGGATCTGAGCATTATACTCTGGCTGTGAGTTGACATATACTTCCCGGCAGTCGATGAGAGTCCCACGCCGGTGAAGGGTAATCATTGCATCATATTGAGGGTAGGAGGATTCCGCCATCAGAGCAGGAGGATTCCGCTCCATTGCATCATATTGAGGGTAGGAGGATTCCGCCCTCGGAGCAGGAGGATTCCGCTCCATTGCATCATATTGAGGGTAGGAGGATTCCGCCCTCCGAGCAGGAGGATTCCGCTCTATTGCATCATATTGAGGGTAGGAGGATTCCGCCCTCGGAGCAGGAGGATTCCGCTCTATTGCATCATATTGAGGGTAGGAGGATTCCGCCCCCGGAGTAGGAGGATTCCGCTCCATCTATTTGGCACATGTGACACCATTGCATCATACTGCATTCATCCCATTTCATTGCACCGCGTGCTGACTATTGTGTGACTATCGTGTTGTGTTTTATATATGCGGTATGTATACCGTATCTCAGTTTGTCTATATATTTCTGGCTCGTATCCCGGGTTGCACGTCGCGACAATATAAATACATGGATCGGATCGGGTTGCACGCCGCAACAGTATAAATATACGAATCTGGTTGCACGCCGCAACAGTATGAATATATGGATCGGGTTGCACGCCGCAACATGATGTATTTCTGATTGTCGACATGTTCAGGATATCTATATGTTCTGTCTACCTTATGTCCCTGGCTGTTTATGATTCCATATGTGTTTTCAGTTATTATTTGGCTTTGCCTGTTTATAGTTCAAATAAGATGGATTTAGTTTATCTGTTTTTCTTCTCCCTGGCTAGATATCCTATTCTTTGAGGTGGTTAGTCTGCCCCACTTATTGAGTCCTTTTGACTCACCCTTATTTGTTGTTTGTTTCTTGTTTATCTATTTCGTTTTGGCAGGTTCGCTCCAGGATTGAGTTCGCCACGTTGTGAAGGAGCGAAGACGACTTCAGCTGTCAGGGTGAGCCAACTTTTATTCTGAATGGCCACCAGTTTACTGGTTATTATTTCAGTTGCATTTTGCTCCCTTCAGGAAGTATTTTTCTTCTTTTGTACTCTTAGATATCTAGTCTGGATAGCCCTAAACTTAGTATGTTGGTGAAACGACCTCGGTCAGTCGTTTCGGAATATAGGACTCCGATTGGCGTGCCGATAATTTTAAATATTCGTAAGGTCCATTAGGACCTGTCTGTAAAATTTGAGCTAAATCAGACCTCGTTTGGTAGGCATCGGAAGAAGGTTTCAGTTTTTATTGTCAATAAATATTAAAAAGAGATTTTTGAGCTCGGTTTGGGCGAATGAGCTCCGATTCGAAATCCGAAAGCGCCGTTAGGTTCGTATGATTATTTGTGACTTTTATGATATTTCGAAAGTGAATTTCGATGTTGTTCGGCTAGTTCCGTAGAAAAATGCCGAAAGTTAAATAATTTGACATTTTTCCTTTAAATTTGCATCTTAAGTTTCGGGAGTCCGATTTGAGATCCGACTTCGTGAGTATGGTACATATATTTTGTATAACTTACTTGAAAAATTTGGTATCATTTCGACTTCTCTAGGGTTCTATTTTAATTTTAATCGTCGTAGCGATTTTATTAAAAAAAAAAGTTGAAAATTGGAAAAGTCGGCGGCCAGGGGATTTAATCCCCCTAGCAAGATGTATTACGATATATACAACAGAAACATTACAACGAACACAGTGAGAAAATATTAGAAAAGAGAGAGGGAAAAAGGAGAAAAAGAGGTGGAAAAATAGTGGAATTTCTACCCCAAATCTTCAGGTAATGATGTTAACTCATTATCTTAGCTTATTACGTGTGTTTGAATATATTTTTACGGTAAAAATAGGGATATTAGACATCGCCCTGATGACGTAAATTGATAGTTTAAAGGGTCAATTGGACCCCGATGATGGAAATGATTATATATTCATACTCAGTGAGTTATGGGCAACATATAAATATAATTTATTTAGGGTTTGGCTATGGGACTTTGAACCCTGTATATAGGTATGGCCTGCATATTGCGTATGCGAATAGGGTATCAGGTTCCTAACTAGATTGCCCTAAAACATAAGGAATGAAGCCTTTAGCTTTATTTGATATAATTTTTCTGCTTATTGAATAGAGCGGGATCGTTTGGCGGTTAATCCAAAGGAAAAAGCAGTGGTTGAGTAACAGGGCTAGCTTTGGAATACGGTAAGTGTTTATATCCATTTCTTTGGAGGCACTTGGCCTCGTGGATTTTCTACCACGTGTTCCTTACGTGTGTAGCTGCCAATAGGCGTACTCATTACGCCTTAGCTTTGTATTTACATTTTATATTATATATTATATATTATGTCCTGTTATTGATATTGCATTGGGAATCTGAGTATTGTACTTTGGCTTGGAGTTGGCATCTGCTTCCCGGCTGTCGATGAGAGTCCTGTGCCGGTGAAGGGTTATTATTGCATCACATTGTATTCATATGAATTACATTGCATATCATACTGAGTGCAGGAGTATTCCGCCTCAGCTTTATATTTTATCGGGTGCAGGAGTATTCCGCCCCAGGAGAGTGCAGGAGTATTTCGCCTCTGGTTTATATTATATCAGGTGCAGGAGTATTCCGCCCCAGGAGCAGGAGTATTCCGCTCCAGTTGGTTAGCAGATTGGATTCCCCTCGAATGCAGGAGTATTCCGCTTCGGGATGGGATTATGGGCACATGTGACGCTTTACATATCATTTCATTTCATCTCATCTCATTTTATTTTATTTCATCCCATTCCATTTCATTTCATACTATTGTGTAGATTTTTTTTGTACATGAATACTGTTCTGCTTATATGTGTATTACTTATTTGTTGATTGTTGTCTGGTTCCGTTTCCCTTACTAGCGTATCTATTTTTCGAGGTTGCTAGTTTGTTCACACTTATTGAGTCCTCATGACTCACCCCCTATTTGTCCTTGTGTTTTCTTTTCGTTCGGCAGATTCTGCACCAGGACCCATCCAGTCGCGCCGTGATTGAGGAGTAGTACGTTCTCAGCTGTCTACGGTGAGCCATCCTGTTCATTGCGGCCACCAACTTCAGATATTACAGTTTTTCTCACTTTTGCTACCTTCGGGAGATGTGTATATCTGTTGGCCTTCTTAGATGCCTGATCTGGAAACCTTTAAAATTGTGTATTCTGGGTAGTCGGTTGTATTATTCAGGCAGCTTGTATGTTTGTCTATCCTTAAGAGTTATCTTATGTTATTAAAATTAGGTTCATTTTTATTTCAAGGTAATTCTTCACAATTTATATCGATTCAGTCAATAGAGTTCGCCCGACAGGTTTAGGGGAAGGGGTCGGGTGCCCGCACGGCCTAACCGAGAATTCGGGTCGTGTCAGTTAGGTACTTAGCTGTAATTTTCTTTCGTACAGCTTAGAAGTGTCAATATGTTTGTGTGTTTTTTTAAGTCTTGTCCTTATTTATGAACTATTATATTTATTTTCCTAATTTAATTGGTAAGGGTTCGCCTGACGGGTCTAGGGGAGGATGTCGGGTGCCCGCACGGCCTAACCGGATTCTGAGTCGTGTCAGTTGGTATCAGAGCCCAGTTTAGAGTCTATCCAGACTAAGACAGTGTCTAGTAGAGTCTCACTGATGGGTACGTAGACGTCCGTACTTATCTACGAGGGGCTATGATGGCATTTAGGATGTTTCACTTCCTTCTTTTCTGATCGTGCGTTGGTTTAGGATGAAAAAGTATTTTTGTTAATTCGTTCGTGGTAATCGTGAACCCTCGTGTAACAAATCAGGAAACGGTATGAGTTCAAGGCGAAGCAGTCTAGCTTGGGCAAGAGTTTTTTTAATCGTGCTGACGATCTAGTTACGGAGGTCCCAGCTGTACGAGCTCGCGATGGGCAAAGGAGCAGGGCCTTGTGGTTCCCTTGGTCTCTACGTTGTTTTTACGAGGATCTTGGCAATGCATGTACTGCAAGAACCTATTATTCGCTAGGCAGCTTATTAAATCGCCGTATATGCAGATGTTCGGACTTAGAGAGTTCCTATTCCAGTTCTTAATATTGTTGCAGTGAATTATGTTCTAGAAGCAGCATGTGTTGCGCCACTAATTGTTCTGGCTGGTTAGCCAGCCGAGGTAACAGTTCGGTCCGAGTGCCTATAGAGGTTGAATTATTTTACACGGTTTAACCTTCCGATATTCTTAAGCAATGCATCAGATAAACCTCGTGATTCTTTTTAAAATAAAATGATGTCAGCATATCCTTCAGGCTCTTGATTATATCGAGCGGTATGGTGTTGATTATTCTCCTTTCCAGTTTCAAGGGTCCAGCCTTGAATTGGTGGGCCGCTCTCTTATTAGCTGACTTGGTTCGATTTTTCTTTTAGATTCGCGGAAAAGTTCCTTTCGTGTAGAGCGAGATGAAAAGTGTTACCAGTTCGAGTGGATTTGACAGGGTAGCCTGTCGGTTAGCCTGTTGGTTTCAGAATATAAGATTGAATTATATAAAATGGCCGAATATGCATTTGAACTAGTTCATGAGCCTTTCGAGAGATTCAAAGATTTATTGATGACCTTTCTTTTTCCTTGAGATCCCAGATGGCTCGAAAGATTGAGGTCGGGATTTCATTTGATATTGTTGTTGATATTGCTCGAAGGTTCGATGCATACCATAAGTTAGAGCGAGAAGAGTTAGAGAGGGAGAGCAAGATATCTCGTGGCCCTAGTGGGCAACCATGGTACCTCATTTAGAGATAAGAGTTCTTATTATTTTGTGAGGTCACTGCCAGGTTATCTCAGCTTGTAGAGCATAATTCTCAAAGTGCGCTAGTAGTTCATCAAGATAGACTCAGTTTTCTTTTTGTAGCTATCAATAATCTGTCCAGTTTCCACTTTTCAGCGAAAAAGTGATATTATTGTTGTGAGTTTGGCTATTCTTTGAGGATTTTTCCTTACTCCGACAAGTAGGCGTCGTCTTTTCTCTCATCAGGCACCTGCACAGTTGCAGGGGATTTTATTTAGATCTCAATCAGCCGGAGAAATTCCACGATCCAGTAAAGGTTGAGAGCGTGGTGGCAGTTATTCTTCAGAAGGTAATTATCAGTGTAGTGGCTCAGCTCAGCTACAGAGGCAGTTTGATGAACTGCCAGTCTGGCAGGATGCTGAGGCAGCCGATGTAGTACACCCATGTAATTCTTCTTCCATTATATGTGAGTAAGATTTGATTCTTTCGATCGATCTGGAAATGGTGTGTCTTATCATGTTTCCATGGCTTCCTTGGATATTGTTTCTATTAAGAATTGGTTGCGGTGGAGGGGCGAGCTTCTGGTATAATTTATTCCTGGTATTTTTAAGACCTTATTAATTTATCTGGTCTAAATATGAGAGATTTTACAGTGAGTGTCGGTATTGTCTGCTTGGGATCTTATCGTGCCAGCTTTTATTATTAAGTCAAATTAGTATACTTCTCTTCTCGGAATTCCGTGTTGGTAGGATGATGGGATTCTTATTCGTCACCATCAGAAAGTGTTATCGTTTTTTTCCGGTGTAAAGTGGTTAGTAAGTAATATTTGATCTATGTGTCTTCCATGGTTCAATATGTTTGTAGAGTCATGTTATCCCATGAGCTTATCTGGGTTATAAAAAGGGTTTATGGTAAATTGTCAGAATTTCCTTCTTATTGGAAGGTTAAAATTGGTATGGATATTTTTCCATAAAGCTTATTTAATGTCTATCTCTTCAATTGCGATTTTTTGGCTCGCCTGACGCGGAAGTAGTCTAGCTTTGGTGGTCGAGCAAATAAGAAGATGAACATCCTGAAGCTCTAATTATTTCTATCCTCGATCTATTTCCATTTCTTCTTCGTCCGGCACTAGTGAGCTTGGGCGATTGGTAGCCGCTTGTGACGTTTCCTGTGTTGAGCCAGAGTACGTATTATTGTGGCCGGGTAAGCATATTATTGTTTTGGAAGCATATTATTGTTTTGGTCCAGTTGTCTCATCTTGTTATCCGTTTAACATGTTTATATTATCAGTTTATCCGGGTATCCATTCCCATGTATAGTATAGTGCTGGTTCTGTTTTTGCGAATTATCCAGTTTCAGGGGAAACTCTGCCGAAATTTTTATATAGAAGTACCATCCATCGGGCGGTGGTTTTTACGGCAAAGGTATGGAGTTGTGAACTCGAGAGTTGCAACTGGTTGGCAACTCGAAAGTGTAGTTGGTAGCTTAGGTCTGCCTACGTTCAGCTTTTAGCTAAATCTTCTTTAGTCCAGCAGACTGTGCGAGGATGGTTATTCCTATTCAAATAGCTGCATGAGTTTGTGCTTTAAGTGGAGGAGTCTTCCTCCAAATACTGAATGGTAATACTAAATCAACTGAGATGTTGTATAGTGCGTTCGTAAAAATAATATAGCTTGCATCAAATCTTTATAGTGTGTAGTGACAAGGTACTTCAAAAGCTCCCCCTATTGCATCAAGCCTGAGCTAATTCTTAATTCTAGCGACCTGTTCTATACCGAAAGGTATATCGAAAAGGTGATTCTCGGCTGAATCATGTTAATCCATCCAAAGTTTAGTATATCTTTGTGCCGAAAAAGTTTAGTCAGAATAAGCTGTGCAATGGTATTATTATATTATCCATATATTTTTATTCCAAAAGTACAATATGCATGTTTTGATTTTGATCCTGTAATAAGAAGATAATGCCCGTGGAGTAGTTTATGAAGGTCGTGCAAGTTCTTTTATTATCTGTGCAAATTTTTTTAAGACTTGGGCTCGTTCGAGGACGAACGAGAGTTTAAGTGGAGGAGAATGAAACGACCTCGGTCAGTCGTTTCGGAAATTAGAACTCCGATTGGCGTGCTGATAATTTTAAAATATTCGTAATGTCCATTAGAACATGTCTATAAAATTAGAGCTAAATCAGACCTCGTTTGGTAGGCATCGGAAGAAGGTTTCAGTTTTTATTGGCGATAAATATAAAAAGAGATTTTAGAGCTCGGTTTTGCCGAATGATCTCTGACTCGAAATCTGAAAGCGCCGATAGGTTCGTATGATTTTTTGTGATTTTTGTAAACTTTCGAAAGTGAATTTCGATGATGTTCGGCTAGATTTCGCTAAAATGTCGAAGGTTAAATAATTTGACTTCTTTTCGTCTAAATTCGCATCTTGAGTTTCGGGAGTCTGATTTGAGATCCGCCTTTGCAAGTATGTTACATATATTTTGTACAACTTGTATGAAAATTTGGAATTATTTCGAATATCGTAGGGCACCGTTTTAATTTTCGTTAAGAAAAGAAAATAAAATAAAAAAAACAAAAAAAGAGAGAAAAAGACAAAAATAAAAGCTAAAGTGGGGTCGGTCGGAAAAGGGAGTATATATCCCTTACCATTAAGCTTCACGTTGAAGCTCAGAATGCAAAAAAAAAAAAAAAAAAAAAAAAAAAAAAAAAAAAAAAAAAACGATATCAAAGAGGAACGCAACAAAAAAATGCCAGAAAATGAGAAAAAGGGGCCGGAGAAAAGTAGAATTTTTACCCTGAAACATTCAGGTAATGATCATAATATATTATTTGAGTTTATTATGTGTGTTTGAATATGTTTTAACGGTAAAACTTGGAATATTAGACATCGTTTTAATAAGTTCAATTAATAGTTTAAAGGGTCAAATGGAACCCGATAATGGAATTGATTATATATTCGTACTCAGTGAGTTATGGGCAACTTATAAATGTAACTTATTTGGTGGTTTGGTTATGTGACCTTAAACCCTGTACATAGGCCTGGCCTGCGTATTGCGTATGCGAATAGGGTATCAGGTTCTTAACCGGATTGCCCTAAGATGTGAGGAATGAAGCCTTTAGCCTAATTTGATATATTTTTCTGCTTATTGAATAGAGTGAGATCGTTTGGCAATGAAACCAAAGGACAAGCGGTTACTGAGTGGATGTACTAACTTTGTAACAAGGTAAGTGTTTATATCCATTTCTTTGGAGGCACCTGGCCTCGTGGATTTTCTACCACGTGTTCCTTACGTGTGTAGCTGTCGATATGCGTACTCATTACGCCCTAGCATTGGATTTACATTCTATATTATATGTTATGTCCTGTTGTTGGTATTGCATTGAGGATCTGAGCATTGTACTCTGGCTGTGAGCTGACATATACTTCCCGGCAGTCGATGAGAGTCCCACGCCGGTGAAGGGTTATCATTGCGTCATATTGAGGGTAGAAGGATTCCGCCCTCGGAGCAGGAGGATTCCGCTCCATTGCATCATATTGAGGGTAGGAGGATTCCGCCCTCGGAGCAGGAGGATTCTGCTCCATTGCATCATATTGAGGGTAGGAGGATTCCGCCATCGGAGCAGGAGGATTCCGCTCCATGGCATCATATTGAGGGTAGGAGGATTCCGCCCTCGGAGCAGGTTGATTCCGCTCTATTGCATCATATTGAGGGTAGGAGGATTCCGCCCCCGGAGCAGGAGGATTCCGCTCCATCTATTTGGCACATGTGACACCATTGCATCATACTACATTCATCCCATTTCATTGCACCGCGTGCTGACTATTGTGTGACTATCGTGTTGTGTTTTATATATGCGGTATGTATACCGTATCTCAGTTTGTCTATATATTTCTGGCTCGTATCCCGGGTTGCACGTCGCGACAATATAAATACATGGATCGGATCGGGTTGCACGCCGCAACAGTATGAATATATGGATCGGGTTGCACGCCGCAACAGGATGTATTTCTGATTGTCGACATGTTCAGGATATCTATATGTTCTGTCTACCTTATGTCCCTGGCTGTTTATGATTCCATATGTGTTTTCAGTTATTATTTGGCTTTGCCTGTTTATAGTTCAAATAAGATGGATTTAGTTTATCTATTTTTCTTCTCCCTTGCTAGCTATCCTATTCTTTGAGGTGGTTAGTCTGCCCCACTTATTGAGTCCTTTTGACTCACCCTTGTTTGTTGTTTGTTTCTTGTTTATCTATTTCGTTTCGGCAGGTTCGCTCCAGGATTCAGTTCGCCATGTTGTGACGGAGCGAAGACGACTTCAGCTGTCAGGGTGAGCAAGCTTTTATTCCGAATGGCCACCAGTTTATTGGTCATTATTTCAGTTGCATTTTGCTCCCTTCAGGAGGTATTTGTCTTCTTTTGTACTCTTAGATGTCTAGTCTGGATAGCCCTAAACTTAGTATGTTGGGTAGTTAGCTGTAATTTTCTTTCGTACAGCTTAGAAGTGTCAATATGTCTGTGTGTTTTTTTTAAGTCTTGTCCTTATTTATGAACTATTATATTTATTTTCCTAATTTAATTGGTAAGGATTCGCCCGACGGGTCTAGGGGAAGATGTCGGGTGTCCGCACGGCCTAACCGGCTTCCGGATCGTGTCACATATATACACACACGGACTAGTATACGTCTAATATGTCATTGTAATTTACAAGAAGGCCTTAGTGCCGAACACTCATTAATACATGGAATGGTTCAAGCTCAATATGGAAACCAATAGATGATAAGTGAATGTTGTTAGAAATCTGATTTTCGTAGTGACAAAACAAAAACTTAGAAGAACTAAAAATATGCCGAATTATTACAAGTTCCTTCTGCGTTTTTAAAGAATTTAATCTCTTTCACAGATTAATTCTTCCTATGGTGGAATGAAATGTTAAACTCAGCGGTAGCACGTGTCACTTCAAACCACTGAGTTATCGATGAACTCAAAAGGACGGTGCAAAATCACACGACTCACTTTATTTTAAAAGTAATGATGCAGAAAGAAAGAGGAGATGAATTCAGAAATTTTTCGTAGTGAAAAATCTGAAGGAATTGCCGTATTTATAGCCAATGAATGAAGGTGTGAAGAAAAATGTTCACATAAGTGCATGTTATGTGTCCTTAAAGAATCTCATCCTCTCATTATTGTCCAAGGTTTACAGATTAATTCTTCCCAGCATAGAACGAAATGTTCAACTCAGCAGTAGCGGCATTTCAAACCACTGAGTTATTGGTGAACTCAAAAAAAGTGTAAAATCACACGAATTACTTATTTTGTTTTTTTAAAATAGTGATGCAGAAAGAAAGAAGAGATGAATTCAGAAATTTTTCGTAGTGAAAAAATAGAATGAAAGTATTTATAGCCAAAAAATAAAGGTGAGACTAATAACGTTCATATAAGTGGTTGTTAGTGTGGGAATTTAATGGGAAATTTTAAAGAGGCATCCGTTAACCACTAAGTTATCGGCGAACTCAAAAAAAAATAGTGTAAAATTACAGAACTCACTTATTTTGTTTTGAAAGTAATGATGCAGAAAGAAAAAGGAGATGAATTCAGAAATTTTTCGTAGTGAAAAAATGGAATGGAAGTATTTATCGCCAACGAATGAAGGTGAGACAAAAACGTTCATATAAGTGGCTGTTAGTGCGGGAATTCAATGAATTTTTTAAAGAGGCATCCGTTAAAAAACGCTAAAATAATATTACACTAATTAATCATATCAATTGACCGAAGCCGAGTGACGAAGACGGTGCGAAACTCCCCTTCTTCTCAACTCTTTTAGGAGTTTTTTTTTTTTTGGTCGAAACAAGATACTAGCATATATTAATAGAAAACATTATGGGGGATTACATTACGTACTCACGCGAGTTCCATGGGTGTCCATCGCATGATTAGAATTATTACAAAACAAAGGGAGTGCTTGTAAAGCACAAAAGTTCCCTAATTTAGATAACATAGAGCAAGTACTAGCCGATATAGTAATAACAAAATGTGTGCCCTTCCGATCATCCTCCAAGGCTTGGTGAACAAGAATGGGTGGCACAGCATGGTGAACGGTTGAAAAAGATTTGGACAATGAGGGAGCTCCTTGAGCGAGCTTATCAGCAACTCTATTCCCTTGTCTAAAAGTATGCCTAATTAGCAGCATTCCCAGGTTCATCATCAATGATCTACATTCATTAACAATTGATAGATAAGTAGGTGACGGATTTTCTAGTAAATTGATGACCTCCGTTGAGTCAGTCTCAATTTCTAATGAATTATAGTGTAGATCATGGGCTAACATGAGGCCTTGATGAAACCCTAATAATTCTGCATGAGTGTGACTATGAGCATGCACCATTTTAGTATAACCTAATAGCCATTCCCCTCTAGTATTCCTGAAGACTCCACCTATACTTGCAGAATTATCAGATTTATAAGATCCATCACAATTTAACTTAATGCTATTAGTCTTAGGAGGGGTCCAATATACCCTAATAGTACTACTAGTATCTTTCCTAGAGCTTGAGCTAGTTAACAATTTGTACTCTAGTACTTTCTCATGGACAGAACCATAGGTTATGGATGAGCTCAAGTTGTTGACATTATTATTATTTCTATTAATCCATAAATTCCATAGAGCGAAAAATAATAAGTCGAGCCAATTGTAGAATTTATGGTATGGGTCGTTGGGGATATCCTTAAGACACTGCAACCAATTATTACAATCAAGCATGTTGTAGTTAATCTTGTTTCCACAGAATGCTTTGCTATAGGGACTTCAATAAAACAATAGAATAGGATTTCAGTGGTATTCTTACGAACACTGCACATAGGATCAACATTCATACCAATTTTGTTTAGGTAATATCTAATCGGAAGTCTATTATGTTGACATTGCCAGATAAATTTTTTTATTTTATTAGGAACATCGACCTTCCATAACCGCATGAAATCCACATCACTGTTGATAGTAGGTTCACTTTGCGCATGTTCTATTTGAGCATATACTGATTTCATAGAGAAAATACCATTTTTAGAAAGAGCCCAAATCGGATAATCAATATTCCCAATAGGGGAAGGAGAGTTAATAATTATAGTTTTGACTTGTTGAGGAACTTCAAATCCAATCTTAGAAAAATCCCAATGATTATCATGGATAATATCACATACCTTCTTGCATGAGTCTTCGAATGTCAAAGGACCAGCCAAAAAACTTCTAAGATTTTTATTATTTGAAAGCCAAATGTTGTCCCATAGAGAAATTGTTTTACCATTACCTAATACCCATCAAGTGCTATTATAACAAATAGGCAAGATGATATTAATCCCTTTCCAGATGAAAGAAGCAGAATTTGTAGTAGGCCTTACAATATATTTATTACTATGAATTTTTGTCCATAAGGCATTAAGGTTAGTCAGAAGTCTCCATGCTAGGAATATGAGCATAGCTTTATTTTTATATTTAGCACTAATGATCGATAGACTCCGCTGCTGCCTTGGTTTTGTGACAACTTGCCATGACACTAGGTGCAATTTTTTCTTTATATGAGTAGTGCCCCATAGAAAGTTTCTCTGAACCCTATCAATGCAGTTTAGGGTTTTAATGGGAAGAGTATGGAATTGCATAATATGATTAGGGAGGGCATTGAGAGTTGATTTTACAAGGGTTGCTCTCCCTGCTAAGTTTAAGAAATTCATCTTCCAACTGGATAACTTAGTAGCAAGATTATCAAGAATAAAATTGTAATCACTATGTCTAGGCTTATGTCCTAGAATAGGAAAACCTAGATATTTTCCAAAGTTATTACTCTTGTTAAGAGAGAGGATATTTCCTAGATGGTAAGATAAAGATAGATTAGCATTTTTTGAGAAAAAAATTTTTGATTTATCTTTACTAATGCTTTCCCCTAACATTTCACAAAAAAAAAATCCAAAGCAACCTTAATACTATTAGCAGATTTTTCATTAGCTTTAGCAAAGAAGGTGAGATCATCAGCAAAAAATAGGTGAGAAATTTCTAGTCCTCTAGGAGATAGTTTTATGGGGTCCCATAAATTTCTATCTATCTGTTGATTAATATAAATAGAGAGCAGTTCTAGACATAAAATAAAGATATAAGGTGACATAGGGTCACCTTGCCTTATACCCCTGGAAGGAAGAAAGAATTTTGTTTTAAGACCATATACCAAAACACAAATGGAGGACATAGTAATACAAGAGAGGATTAATTTAGAGATCCTTAGAGAAAACTTAAAAAAGGCTAACATTGTACGAATAAAGGACCACTCAATTTTATCAAAGGCTTTTTCTAAATCTACCTTAATGATCATTTCACTTTTATGCTCCTTCAATTTGCTAAATTTATTCATAAATTCTTGAATAATAATAGCATTGTCCGATGCCCATCTATTTTTATAAAACTGGCTTGACAAGGATTAATCAATTTATCTAAATGAGGTTTAATCCTATTAGCTATAATTTTAGTCACAATTTTGTAAACAGTGTTACATAGCCCAATTGGTCTAAAATTTTTCAAGTTTACAGCATTTTTAATTTTAGGAATTAGGCAAATATAGGTGGAATTTAGATTTTCAGGCTTCTCACCAGTTTGAAAAATATGATGACAAACATTTATCACTGAGTTACCAACAATCCCCCAGTATTTTTGAAAAAAAAGGGGGATGCAGACCATTAGGTCCGGGGGATTTGTGAGGTTTAAAGGAAAATAAAGCATTAGAAATTTCACAATTACTTAGGGATTTGTCCAAAATACTAAGGTCTACTCTATTAAACCATCCAGCATTATCTTCTAAAGGTTTCATCTTACTGAAAAAATGATTTGATTTGTATAAGCATTCAAAGTAAGATGTAACATGATCAAAAACTTCCTTAGTTTAAAAAATTAAATTGCCACTATCATCTTGAAAGTGAGTGATACGATTTTTCCTCCTTCGATTTAAGGTAGTCACATGGTAGAATTCAGTATTTGCATCTCTGAAGTTTAGCCAATCAATTCGAGACTTTAACTTTCAGAATTCCTCCTCTTGTTTTAAAATAGTGTTATATTCACTAATGAGGTCTTTTTCTAAAGTCTGGAGAAAAGAACTTGTATTATATTTATGAGACATTTGAATTCCATTATGTCTGGCAAGGATTATAGATTTTTTTTTAAAACTATAACCAAAAGTTTCCTTATTCCAAACAATAGCATTGTTATGAAAAGACTTAATGGCTTCATCTAAAGGTCTATTGTGCCATGCATCCGAAACTAATTTTCTAAAAGTAGGGTGAGATAGCCACATAGTCTCAAGTCTAAAAGGTTTCTCATAATTGCTAGTAGGCTGTCTATTGAGGTTAATTAACATAGGGTTATGATCCGAATAGATTTTAGGTAAGTGGACAACACTAGCATCTTTAAACAAGGAGACCCATTCAAAATTTGCTAAGCATCTATCTAATCTTTCTAAAATGAGACCCTTTTTATATCTATGATTGGACCAAGTATATTTTGGACCCTTAAATCCTAGGTCTACTAATTTACAATAATTTAGACAGTCTCGAAAGTGAGAAGCATTCCTTAAATTTAAAGATCTTCCTCCCCATTTTTTCTCCTGATTTAAAGCTTGGTTGAAGTCTCCACTAACCAACCAAGGCCCTTTATAATTATCATAAACAGTCATTAGATATTTCCATAATAATTCTCTGTGAATATAACATTTAGTAGCATAAACAATAGAGAAAAGTCAAGTAAAATTAAGAGTAGGGTGAAGTACCTTAATCATGGCATGCAACTCATTTCCATTAATATGAATGTCAGTGACATTCACATTTTCATTTTTCCATAGGAGAACAATTCCACCAGATCGACCCTCAGCAGGGATTTCAGCAAAATCAGTAAAGTCATACCTCACTCTAAAGTCATGGTGATCATCCATCTTGGTTTCTAATAGAGCTACAACAATAGGTTTATAAACTTCCAAAATAGCACCAAAATTCCTACGAAATTCTGGACTATGAGCACCCCTAGCATTCCAAACTATTATATTGTTTTGTCCAATCATGTTAGAGTTTGCATTAACAATATGATCAACTATGTCTTCATCAGTTCTCAAGGTAGAGTTGAGAACCACTGCATACTTCCCCACTGCTTTGTTTGATTGGGCTCTCACATCTAAGGAGCATTTGAATAGATTCTTGTGACAAGTTAAGATTGTTTTTCTGTCTAGTCTTTCTTTGAATAGGAGAATTATTATTTCCTTTAAGTTTGCAAATTCCGTGCGATTCTCCCTCCCCCTTAACACGACTTCTTGTTCCCTTCTCACGTTTTGCTCTTGTTCTAGTGGATTGTGATTGTTCCTTGGTGATGGTGGAGGAGCTGGTGGAGGAGGGACATCTATTTCCATTTGGGGTGGAGGATTGGGGTGTACATTTGTTGGATTCAAGTTTGGATACATCCCATTCCTGTCTATTAATGCATGCATGGGCTGATTCAAGATTAGGTCCCATGGTGTGAAGATAGGGTTCTGTGGAGGTAACACGTGTAGGGGAAAAAATAGGAGATCCACTAGAGGTTGGTCTGGTAGTGGCATTCCCTGAAGAAATTGAGGCCACATGTTGTTCATATAATTTTGCATCGTGAGATGCATGCCCTCGCTCACAATTTGTGCAAGATATTGTGGGTTTTGTATGACCACAAAAGCTTGTTGTCCATTGATCTCCATCGGAAGTGCTATTGCATGACCCCATAATGTTGATTCCACCCACGACTGAGGAGCTTGGAGTGGAGCTTGTGGCAGTGCAAATATTAGAGGTTGATTTAATTTTGGATTTGCTTAATTCATTTGAGCATTGTTTTGGTGGTTTAAGTTGTTCATTTTCTTTTTCAGTTGGTGTTGCTTGAGCAGTTTCCTTACTAGTTTCCTTGATTTTTTCCTTGAGGCTTGAAGATTTAGTTTGCCCATCTTGGTTTTTATAAATAGTTGAAGAAGTAATAGGAGTAGTGTTAATAGAAGAAACAATTGTCTTATTTTGCATGTAGGGTTGCGTGTTTTTAGGAGAGAAAGATTGTGGAAAGAGGTCAGAAATATATGCAAGATCAATATTTATTTTTTGATTGGCTATCTTGGACGGTGAAGACAAATCAGTGGATGTTTCTGACATATCACAATCTCCAAACTTGGAATTCGTGGTTAGTTTAGTAGAAGAAATATTTGAAGAGGATAAAGTAGTGGCCATGTTTATTTGTGTAGCCTTGTCAGGTTTAATGCATGCCACAGGGTCAATGTGCATGTCATTTTGTAACATACTTTGACTCTCCATTGGACAAGTGGACGTGGGGACCTTTTTGTCATGTAATTATCTATGTATTTGGACATGTCATCACTATTAAACATTTCACTTTCAGAATTTTTGGTCAAAAGATTTTGCATGCAAACCTTATGAATTTGGTTTGAATCCTCGAGTGCAATGACTGATGATGTGTCTCCTTTTTAATTTGTTTATCTAGATCATCATTAGTAGTCATATTAAGGATATTGAATTTATTAATTATTTTACTAATTAAATTCTTAGGAGACCTAATACTACTGTCATTTACCACTCTATAGGTAGGCTTTAATTTAAGAGAAGGATGATGATACTTACCTGTCTCCGATGGACTGACCTTGCTTGTGGATGGAGCTAGATTAATATACTTTCCATTTAATGTCTGGATCTTCTTTTTCTTGGAGAATTGCACAGTTTGCCATTCATCCTCCCCCATTTTGGCTTTTAATTTAGGGCTTGGTGTGTTAGAGTTTAGAGGAGTAGGAATAGGATCAAGGTTATTTGAAGGAGGTTTATAGGGACAACTATCACTTAGATGGCTTAATCGACCACATGATTTGCATAAAATATTTTCCCCTTCGTAAATCACCATTTGTTTGTTATGTTCAATGAAGATATGGTTCTTGACTGGGACATCTAATGGAAACTCCACATATAATCGAGCATATCTTGCTCTAATAGCAGTGGAGGTCTTGAAATCCACTTTTAATAACTTGCCAAGTTTAGTACCAATTTTTCCTCAGAATAATTTCATCAAAGAATTCCGTAGGCAAACTTGGTAGACATACCCAAATGGCAGTAGTAAAGATCTTAATTTCTGAAGCCACAAAGTTTGGCTCCCAACATCTTATAGATAGGAAAAAACCATTGATGAACCATGGTCCCTCAGTGAGGATTTTATGTAAGCTCTCATGCCTAGATAATTTCGCAATGTAATAGTCGTCTCCCAAATCAATTAGTGGAAATTCCTCCTTCAAATTCCATGACTTCCTTAATTTCTCATAGATGTATTGATGATGTAGTCGTTTCCCTTGTAATTTAAGGATTACGGAATTAATCCATGGAGAGTATATTCTTTGCTTCTTTTCTTGGGATAAAGAGATAGAATCCATTAATGCACCTTCCTTCAACGGGTCAGATTGCATGGATATAATATTTGTTGATGGATTCACGAAATAGTTTGTAGGAGCTTGCGTAATAGTAGGAGTAATTACCTTTTGTGAATAGGATGATTTATCCAAGGAGGAGCCATGATTAGTGCATGCAAGGATGGATTGGCTACTTTTAGAAACATTTATGGGGGAATCAGGTGGTTTAAGGGGTGGATTCAATGTTGGAGGAGTAGGGTAATGTTGATCGGAAGCCATAGGAAGAGTAGTATTTTACTTTATTGAACTAAGAAAAAGGAAAGGGGTCAGAGAGAAGGGAAGGATTCTTGGCTCTACACAGTAGATAAGTAGTTATTGACACAGTTTCTTATTGCCTAGGAAGAACTAAGAAGTACCTTAACTCTTTTAGGAGTTAATAGAAGTACTTATATATTTAAACCCAATAAAAATCTTTTCCTACAAATATGAAAGAATGTGCACTTTCTTTTTAAAAAAGAGCATTTTTACTTTTCCTCCATCTTCCTTCACACCATTTTCCTTCATTAACACCCAACAAATGTCACGTCTACCGACTATATTTGTTTAGAATATTTTATTTTATCAAATATTCAAGTTAATGTTAAGTCCGCATAAAGGATAAGATATTCCTAACAGATAGTGGTCCAGATCGTCAGATATTTATATAATTAAGTAACTGACGAATTAGTTTTGAAGAAGTATTTGAGATTCATTATGTTTATTCTCTTTTCAATTGGATTAGCCATAATACATCAATATTTCCTATTCTAGATAGACACAGTCAAATTTTCCCAAGTATTAGACATAAGGAAACGGAAGATAAATTCAAGGAATTGCTTCTAAGAGATGAGGACATCTAAATGTTGGCCATTAATGAACGGGCTAGGGATGGCCTAATATCATCATAGCGAGAAGGCATGAACTTCTAGCCCCTAAAGTCTTAAGACACACCTCATGATCACTCTTCCACTTATCTCATAGAATCATCGATTCCCACTTTGGAAATGAAACAAAAGCATGTGTCCAAATTGATTCTGTTTTCTTGTTAGATTAATTGTACCAATTTGAGGAACTCACCAGCCAATTTTGTCTCTTGGTTCAAAAACAAGGCCTCGTGCCTAGATCTTGTACTGAATATAGATCACATAAGACTTGAGAAAAATTGGAACCAACAAACGGAGAATGAGAATTTGTAATAACAGCTATACATTATTTAAGTCTTCAGCCCAAAAAAAAAAAAATTAAATAAAAGAAAGATGAAAGAAAGAAATAAGAAAGTATGCATTAAGATATAACAGTAGTTTTGAATTGGGAAATTTTCATGGACAGTACTTTTTGGGGATGTTGACAGTGTTGGCTTGCATGTACGTACATACACACCCAACTCAGACAATCTTGTAGGAGTAAAAGAATACTCTAGTTAAAATAATCGAATTATGTATTCATTTAAGGGATCGGAATAGTTTAAACAATAGAGGAGAAGTTGATCGTTTTGGCGTCCACTTCATGCACTATCTTTTCTTGAATTTTCTCAATCACGAGAAGAATAAACTAAATTTTACTTATATTTCTTTGGTAGTTATCTCCTGTCAATGTCTTATGATACTCTTGGAAAATATACTCTTGTTTCCAATTATGTGACGCAACTAATATATATATATATATATATATATATATATTCAAATTATAAGTTATTTTGATTTATAAGTAATATTTATGGAATATCACTGGGTATTGTTGTTGTCGATGACTTATAGTATTTTGTTATATTGATTTAAATATATAAATTTTATTTTAAAAACTTAAATTATATGTCTAAAGTTACAATTAAAAGATCCTCTTACTTCAAATTATGTCATGTAAATTAGAATGGAGAAAGTACTAGTAAATTAAGTACTGATTATACAGTATCATCTCCCCCAGACTCATTTCAAGTCTTTGCAGCTAAGGAGAACTTGGTAAAGTGGTAAAGTTGAGGTGCCAATTACTCTTTGAACTTATGGATTATGATGTTTTTGAAGCGTTTGGAGATTTTGCATCTACGCATATCGTAATTTCCACACTAAATATTATAAATTTGAGTAATTAGCCAGTATTCCTCTTTCAAATTCAACGCGCTTTAGCTTATGGAATTTTTTTTTTTTTTTTTTTCATATTCTGCAAATAAATTAAAGGAAACTTCCCAAAGACAAGTAGTCTACCAAACACACTTTAAATTAAAATTTTAGCTAGCTAGCGTTTGGACATTTGGTTGAAACTTGAAAATTTGAGTTAGAAAAAGAATTTTCTGAACTTGAAGTTGTGTTTGACATACATTTTACTTGAAAAAAAATTAGAAGTTTGTGAGTGGGAAAAATACTTTTTTCTAAACCAATTTTTGAAATCTTGAATTTCAGATTTGGCCAAATTTTATAAACAAATAAGTTTTCCCCAAAAAAACTCTAAAAAAGTAACCCCAAAAACTATAAACAAACGGGGGCTTAATATCTGGTTCTGAAGTTTAGCTCCTGCTTGTCCATAGTTTTTGGACACGTTTTTTTCAAATTATTTTTGAAAAACGGTGTTTGTTATTAAAATTTAGCAGTTTTCGAAGATGGGTTTTTCATATTTCAAAAAGTGGCTTGGACCAGTTTTTGAAAACTTTGAAATTTTCGCTCACAAAATTTCAATTTTTTTTTAGTAATATACATGTCCAAATAAAACTTGAAATTCCAAAAATTATTTATCAAACTTAAAAATCAAAAACTCACTTCTTTAAGTCTCAACCAAATTTATGCCCAAACACTAGCTAGCTTTCAAATTTCAAAATACTCCATACATCCCATCAGATCATACTTTACATGGATTTTGACCTTTTGTTATGTAGTTGGTCATTTAAGAAGCCAAAATTGGCTTGCGATGGTCCCCCAATCTTGGTTTGGATACCACCTATCTTTGGAATTGTGACTTGTGAGCACCTCCATTATCTTACAAAGATTAGGATTTTTCTAAGATATAACAGGAAAATGTGGATAATTTATAATTACAAAAGATTATATGTATATATTAAGTTGCCATGTTGGAGAGAAGGATCTAAGGGAATCGTGTTGTTTGACAAATGAAGAAGAGGTTGTGGATAGTTTAGAGGTCAATTACATAATATCAATTCAATTAAGTTTTAAACATTGAAATGACATTTTTGTTTTGTGGCTTACTCTCTCCTAGGAAGCTTGCTTCCATTTACGCGTCACCTCTGGTTAGTCATCCCTTATCACAATTTTCATTTCATATCTACTTCATCATGCTAACAAATCACATTAGGTTCAGAAATGTATTGTGTATTATTTTATGAGTAAATCCTACTTTATCCCCTTCACTTTTAAAATTATTTAAATGGAAACAATAACCCTTTTATGGTTGGGAAAAGATACCCCACTCCCCCAAGTCAAAAGTCAATGGGTTATGAGAAAAAAATGTCACCATTTCATTGTAAAAAGTAAGAACAATACTTTTTTGGAGTGAATATTTTTAACGCTACCTTCGTACAGATCAAATGATGATTTTTTTGTTTGTTTATTGAAAAGCGTTTGGACATAGATTCTCAAATATTTTGTAGGAAACACTTTTTGGGTGAAGTTTGATATGAAAACGAAAAAGTGTTTGGACATATTTTTTGGGAACAAATTTTTTGGCTTAAAAGAGCCTTTGAGCTCTTATGAAAATGAAATTTGATGAGCAAAATGTTAGTTTTTGGCCAAAAAACAGCACAAGACCAATTCTTGAGTTTTTTTGGAGTTTTTGGGACAAATTTTGCTAAAAAAGCATAAACAAACACTTTTTCGCCCAAAAATTCTTAAAAAATCTTTTCAAAAACTATGTCCAAACGGAGCTTCGTAAAATGTAGCTCAAGAGATGACTTAAGAATTTATATGAATCTTCTCAGCGAGTCAAAAGAAAAAATCCACATAGTATTATGCATTTCATATTTTCAAGTTACTTTCTAAAACAGAAATAAGCCTTCGAATATCTTTTAGCATCGTTGTCACAAACACAAGCAAATTACTTTTGTGCCTCTTTATCGATTTTAAAACTGACAAAGAGGATTAGTTTGTTTGTCATTTCTTTCAGTTTGATGTTTGGAATACAAATTTTATATCGAAACTTTTGCTAGTATTTTTACTTATGGATATAAACAACTAAGAATTAATTTTTTTAATCCAAATCTCGCTAAATTCATTATTTTATTATAATATGCTTTTGATGTCTGTTGTGCATATAAAATCACATTTTAATGAAAAAAATGAGTGCATGACACAAAAGCACAAGTTTTCTTAATGTCCTTATTTATTCTTTCGTAATTTATTGTTGAAAACTATTAAAAGAAACATGTAAGAGAAAAAAGACAAAACTTTTTAATTGTTATTTCATTTCAAGTTTTACTTAAAAAATACTGAGCAAGGGGTAATGGTTCCAATAA
Source organism: Petunia axillaris subsp. axillaris (assembly GCA_029990575.1). Lineage (NCBI taxonomy): Eukaryota > Viridiplantae > Streptophyta > Magnoliopsida > Solanales > Solanaceae > Petunia > Petunia axillaris. Next base: position 31,935,627 of record JARKNS010000002.1, read on the forward strand.
AAAAGTAGATGGGTATTGTTTCTCAACTATAAGTGGTTGTCGTTCCCATTTAAAAGGTGGAGAGGGTATCGTTTCTCGACCCTTAAAAATTAATATATAAAGTGGAATTTACTCTTAATTTATATATGATATATATTTGTTTCCATTCCCAGAATCACATTTAAGTTCAAACAAAATTCTAATTACTAAATTAATTCTTAGTGAAAGAGTAAATGTTGGTTTTTGGGGGTAAAAGATAAAGCGATCTGAATGAGAAATGGAGAAAGTGAAAAGTCTCCTAAAGGAACTTTGTTCCACATAAAAAGAGGAAAAGACTATTGTTGGGTTTAAATAGAGAAGGACTTCTAATAATTTTAGAAGGGTTGAGAAGAAGAAAATTCTCGTGTCGTTGCTCGCTCGACTTCGGACTCGGATTCTGTTATAGTTGAGAAATAGCAAAAAAAATAAAAAAATAGGAATAAAAGAAATAAGAAGAAAAAGGAAAAATAGAAGCAGGCACGTGACTTCATTAAAAGTCACATGAGGAGCTGATCTGACGTCTGAGGAAATGAGTTCGGAGGCGGTTAGGATGAAAGACTGAGATTGTGTCTTCCTTAACAGGATTCCCAACCTTAAAATGGAAAGTTTGCCATAGCAGTTATAAATTCAGTTGAAGCTCAATACTTTCTCTCTCTAAATTCTCTTCCTCTTCTCTTCTTATTCCCATCTTCTCTATTTCTTGTTCAGTCTTAAATTCGAGTGCATAACAGTTCGTATCAGAGCTTCGAGCTTGGCAACAATGGCGGAAGTAACTAGACTTAAACAAATGGAAGAAATGGGACACCCAGTTCCGTCAACAGAGTGTAGAAACAGTGGCAAAAATTGGGGAAATCATATGCGCAACTGGATGAGATGTCATCACAAATGGAGATGACACTGGAGATGATGCAACAATGGCTGAATTCTACGGAACCAAGGAGAGGTGCAGAGGCTAATAGAAATCCCAATGACGCAGTGGTAAGAGGTGATGGATTGCTACCTCGACCTAGGGTTGCAGTTGGAGGAAATTGGAATGGTGAAATTAATGTCATGCAGATTCCCAAACCTGAATTGGAATTTTAATTGTTTGAAGGAATTGACCCAAAGTATGGGTGAGAAGAGCTGAAAGATACTTTGTGGTGCATCAAATTCAGGATCTACAGCAGAAGTTGGAGGTAGCCATTCTATATCTGTCTGGTAAGGCTGAAACTTGGTTCCATTCATATCAGTTAAGTAGTGGTGAAGTTATATGGCTTGAATTTTGTGTAGAATTGTGTAAGAGGTTTGAGAATGTAGCTGATCAGAATCTGATAGACGAATTTAACAAATTGACCCAAGAATCTATTGTAGACAATTACTTAGAAAAATTTGAAGAACTTAAGGCTTGGGTGTTGATTAAGAACTCGACCATGCCTGAAGATTATTTCCTCAGTAGTTTTTTTAGGGGCTTGAAAGAGGAGATCAAATTTGCAGTGAGAATTCATACACCTCAGACCTTAAGCCAGGCTGTTGAATTAGCAAGACAACAAGAAAAGTTAGTAGAGGCATAAATAAAAAAGTTAGAGGAAATTGGGGCAAAACCTTCAGTACTGGCCAATATAACCCCAAACATGTGCCTATGATCACCAGAGGAGAGGGCCTTCCTGCTAAAGCTAATGTAACAGGGACAACTATGCCTAAAGCTGAAGGGAAAAATTATAGAAGAGTGTCAGGAGCATGTTGGAGATGTGGGAGAGGTACCACCCTAGGCACTAGTGCGAGCCTAAGCAACTTAATGCACTGGAAGGGGAAGTAGAACCCGACCAGGATGTGGAGGAACCGCTGATTATAATGGAGGATGATTCTGATATAGTGATGAATGAAGAAACCAGGTTAAACACCATGACAGGAACTGTAGTCCTTAATACCATTAAGTTGCAAAGAAAATCTAACAAAAAATGCTGACTATATTGATTGATACAGGCTCCACTCACAACTTTGTGGATGCTCAGACAGCTAAGGAAATAGGTTGTGATGTACTCAATGATTACCACATGAGAGTATCAGTAGCCGATGGGAGCCAAATGATGTGTGTTCAGAGTTGCCCCAAATTCAAATGGAAGGTACAATGTGTAGAGTTTGAATTGGATCAGGGTGCATAACCATGTCCTGTGATGTTATTTTGGGTATGGATTGGATCAGGGTGCATAACCCTTTCCTGTTTGAATTTGAGCAGTGTAAGGTGCAGGTGACACAGAAAGGAAAAAGAGTTGACCTGAAAGGCATGGAGGAATAAGGGAAATTACAGACAATCAAGGCCTCTGTTGTAACTTAACTCTTGAGAAAGGGTTATGTGTTACTAACTCACCTATTTACCATGCAATCTGAACCAGCACCAGTAAAGCAACCACTACCCCAATAGTTAGAACAACTCCTAGACAAATATGCAGATGTGTTTGCTGAGCCAAAAACCTTACCACCCCAAAGATCCTATGACCACACCATTCCACTTAAACCTGGAACAAATCCTGTCAGCATCAGACTATATAGATGCAACTATTACCAAAAGAATGAAATTGAAAAGCAGGTGCAAGAAATGATCAAGAGTGGCATTATCCAGCCAAGCCACTCACCCTTCTTATCACCAGTATTGCTAGTCAAGAAGAAGGATGGCACTTGGAGATTCTGCATTAACTATAGAGGTTTGAATAACATCACAGTAAATGATAAGTTCCCTATACCACTAGCGGATGGCCTAATGGATGAACTAGCAGGGTCTAAACTATATTCTAAGTTAGACCTTAGAGCTGGCTATCATTAGATCAGGATGAGGTGGGGATGTCTATGAAACTGGGTTCAGGATTCATCATAGGCATTTTGAGTTCAAAGTCATGCCTTTTGACCTCGCAAATGCCGATACCACCTTTCAAAGTTTGATGAGTCATGTCTTCAGCAATTATCTCAAAAAGTTTATGGTATTTTTTTGATAACATTTTAGTCCATAGTGCTACTATGGGAGATTATCTTGTGCACTTGAAACTGGTGTTGCAGAAGCTGAGGGATGAAAAGCTATTTGCTAAGAAGTCTAAATGCTCATTTTGTCAAGCAGAAGTAGAGTATTTAAGGCACATCATCTCAAGAGAGGGTGTGGCTACTTATCCAGCAAAGATTGAAGCTATGTAGACATGGCCCGAACCTAAGAATATGAAGGAGTTGAGGGGCTTCTTAGGTCTCACAGGCTACTATAGAAGGTTCATTAGAAGCTATGGGAAAGTAAGCAGGCCATTGACCAACTTGCTTAAGAAAATGGCCTTTGAATGGAGTTCAAAAGCTGATGAATCTTTTGACATGCTGAAGTTGGCTATGGCTCAAGCACATGTGTTAGTACTGGACGACTTTACGAAGCCATTCAACATTGAAACTGATGCTAGATCCAGAGGTATTGGAGTTGTGTTGCAGTAAGGGGGTAGGCCCATAGCTTATTTCAGCAAGGCATATTAGCCTATCTACCTATGAGAAAGAATACATGGCTGTCCTAGTTTCTGTTGATAGATGGAGACACTATATCAAGTTTGGTCTTTTTGTGATTAAAACTGACCACTAGAGCCTCAAGTACCTACTAGAGCAGAAAATTACCACAATATTGCAGCAGAAAGGACTGGCAAAACTATTGGGACTGGACTATGAAGTGCAGTACAAAAGGGAGCAGATAACAAGGCAGCTGATGCCTTGTCAAAAAAGAGGGAAAAGGAAGATCATGAAGTTATACTGTCAGGCAACACTATGACCATTAGTGCAGTGGTTCCAACTTGGATGCAATAGGTGACTCTAGCTGAGTGGTAGTATAATACAAACTTTCACATAGCCCTCAAATGTACTCTTTTTCGGGCATTATATTGCTATGAACTACCCCAGCTATCTATTGGACCTCAGATTCAGTCACCAGCTCCATCAATGGAAACTCTAGTACTGCAAAGGCAATAGATGTTACAGACTCTACAACAGAAATTAAGAGAAACACAAGCTAGGATGAAATTTTTTTACTGATTTGAGGGGGGTCTGAGAGGGTGTTACATGAGGGTGATTGGGTATAACTGAAGCTCCAACCATACAGACAGGTATCAATCAATGTAAGGAAGAATGTGAAGCTATGTGTTAAGTACTTTGGCCCTTATAAGGTGCTTAAAAAGGTGGGACCTGTGGCTTATAAATTGGAATTAGCAGTTGGATCTCTCATACATTCAGTCTTTTATGTGTCACAAATGAAGAAAAGGGTGGGACCTCAAGTTCCGTCTCAGCAGAATCCACCTTTGTGCGGAAGTGAAGGTCAACTATTGGTTCAACCTTTGCCAATTCTGCAGAGACAGATGGTGAAGGAGAGCAACCGAGCTGTAATCAAAGTCTTGGTTCATTGGTCGAACTTAGCTCCAGAGGATGCCACGTGGGAGAGATGGGATCATTTGAAGTAGCAATTTCCAGAATTCATAGCTACGCTACAGCCTTGAGGTCAAGTCTGTGTTGAAAGGAACTGTATTGTTATAGTTGAGAAATAGCAAAAGAAATAAATGGGAATAAAATAAATTAGAAGAAAAAGGAAAAACAGAAGCAAACACGTGACTTCATTAAAAGTCACATGAGGAGCTGATCTAACAGCTGAGGAAACGAGCTCAAAGGCAGTTAGGATGAAAGGCTGAGATTGCGTCTTCCTTAAAAGAATTCCCAACCATAATATGGAAAAGGAATAACTGTCATAGCAATTATGAATTCAGTTAAAGCTATACTTTCTCTCTATAAATTTTCTTCCTTTTCTCTTCTTCTTCCCGTTTTCCTCTTCATTCTTCTTTGTTTCTTGTTCATCTTGTACTGTTCAGAGTTGTAATAGTTGGGAATCATTGTAATTGATTGAATAATACAAGTTCATTTTCTATAAATTCAGTCTTAAATTCGAGTACATAACAAATTCGATCAATTGTATGAATTAATTTTTTGGACATCCGTTTTATTTTCCCCGTTATGTTTATTATAAAGAAAAACGAAAGTGCTTCCTTTTGAATGGAGCCTATTCCTTCCGATTTTCTTCTTTAGCTATAAGTATTCGTCAATTTCCGCAGATTTTCTTACAAAATTCTGATTTGTCTACTCTCATTTTTACGTTACTTTCAAAAGTAAAAGTAAGTGTCGTGTGATTTGTTCTGTTACTTTGAGTTCGCCAAATTCTACTGTTTGAAGTGTCGTTATCGTAGAATTGTTATCTCATTCTGTACTAAGAGGAATTAAAATGTTAGCCTTGAATAATGATGAGTGATTCGATTCCTTAAAGAAAGACAAGAAGCTTGTGGGCTCGTGATTTTATCTTAATAAATAATTCTGTATTTATATTTTGTTAAATCTTACATCTTACATCTTTGGACGCAGGAATAATTGTAAATTCCACGTAACCCTCTTAACCTTTTGAGTTAAGGAAACAATACACCCTTCACCTTTTGAATGTGACAATTAATCCCCTTGACATTGCATCAACGCCGAAAAGTGAATTGAATTATTTCATGCATTTTCAAAAGGTCGGCAATAACCCTTATATAGTATATGGAGTGCAAGATTAGTGATGCATCTCTTGAATTAGATGTGGAAGTGACACTTGGTACTCTAGTCATTCCTAGGAGAGGAAGTTTCAAGTATCTTGGCTAAAAGATAATGGAGAAATTGACTTTCATGTCACACATCGTATATGAGTGGGTTGGATAAAGTGGAGGCTCGTTAGTAGAATTAAAGGTAAGTTCTATAGAGTAGCTGTTAGACCTGCTATGTTGTATGAGGCGGAGTGTTGGCCAGTCAAAAACTCATACATTTAATTAGAAGATGTGCATAGTAGAGATGAGAATGTTTAGATAGATGTGTAGCATACTAGGATGGATAAGATCAGGAACGAGGTCATATATGATAGTTGAGTATTTTCGGTGGTGGATAAGATGCGAGAAGCGAAACTGCGATGGTTTGAGCATGTGAAAAGGAGGAGCTTAGATGCTCCAGTAAGGATGTGCGAAAGGTTAGGAGTGCTGAGTCTACCGAGAGGTAGAGGTAGACCAAAGAAGAATTGGAGCGAGGTGATTTGATATGGCATGACATGACTCACCTTCAGATCACCGAAGACATGGCCCTAGATAGGAAAGACTAAAGGTCAAGGATTAGCGTAGAATATTGAATAATTGCCGAGAGATTTATGTCATATCAGTATTTGTATTGTTCCCTATATATACTATTTATGTTTCTATCCTATTCTTCGTCTTTATTGCTGTTGATATTTTATATCTACCTTTGTTAAGTTTTATGTCATTATTTTCTTTACCATGGTATTTTTGTAAGTTTTTCTCTAACTGGACGTCTATCGGAAACAACCTCTCCACCTTCGTTGTTGTAGACATGACTCTCAATTGATATAGCAACTTTAAAAAGTTATTTGATTAGTAAAAATATATTAAACAATAGTACTGTGTAGAAATTAAAATTGTGTATTTTTTTTTCCTTTAATTTAGCTTTTCTTGTAACTTCAAAACCTAATCTTACTTCATAATTTTTTTTTTTGCAGAGCTTCAAATTCTAAATATGACTGCACACATTTTATGACATATATCATTGCCTGTGATTTATCTAGTAAATTTTTTTTTGTATATAATATTTTTTTCTTGTCATTCTTACGTATATTCAAAGGTCTAATTATTTTTGTTAACGTTTTGTTAGAAATTAATTCTTAAAATAAAAACTTTCAAGCTTGCGATTTTGAATGTTACACATAATGTATAAGTGATAAAATATATTTTATTTTTCTAAACCACATATAAAATGTCATTCTGACAGACTCTTTTATTTATTTAAAAAAATTTACTTGAGAATATCATAATGCTTGATGAAATTTATTATTTTCTACACGATATCGTTTGAGATATTTGGATAACTTTTCTTTTTACGAAAAAGATAATCGTTCATCATAATATAATGTCAACTTTGGCATATTAAATATACATCTCATAATCTAACTCATGCGTTAGTGTAAGATACATATATGGAACTTCTTGCCCTTAAACAAGGTCTCCTACTGGCTAAGGATAATCGTCTCGCTCCCCTTGAAATGGAAACAGATTCCACAGAAATAATAGAATTGCTTAAGACACCAAAGCCACTTTATGCTCACCTACTCTTGGAATGCAGGTTCTTGCTGACGACACTGGGGACTCCAATAGTTCGGCATAGCTTCCGTGATGGAAACAAAGTGGCCCATGCATTAGCACAGAAAGGAGCTCTCACTAGTTCAATCCAAAATCTAGTATCTTTTGTATCACCCCCTCAATCTGTGGTTAAACTTCTTAGAAATGATAAGCGGGGTGTAGTATTATCTAGGAAAAAAGTATCTACTATGGTGTGTAATAATCTAGCAATGTTTGGTAATCTATCAGTACTAGATGCTACTACTATAACTATGTAACTATGTTTTAAGCTTTTTAATGAAATATTTCTGTGTTTGACAAAAAAAAATAATAAATGAGATTTCATCCCACTCAATAAGTTAAGGGGTTATTGTTTCTCAAACCTAAAAGGTCAAGAGCAAAATATTAAAAATGACTGTTGTCTTCTCTCTCTTTAGTGTTTGTAATTTAATTTATTTTTTTCTAGTGCATGGAATTTCAGGAAATAAAAATTTCTTGTGTATTAACTAGAGCATTCATATCTTCTTATCAGACTAAAACTTGATAATAATGGATAAAGCACTTCATTTAGATATTCTTATTCTTATTTTATATGCCAATTGCAGGATGAAGACAGAGAAAATTTCTATAACATTGGAACCATTTGGACATAAAATTAAACTATTCCTCCCCTCATTGTTGTTTAACCTAGATTCGATTTTAGGCCAATTAACAATTAAATTTGTATTTGCGGGGTCACGGTCAACAGCTGAGATTAAGAGTCTATATGATAAACTGAGATGAGAAGATTATGCTCGTATGAGTTAAAGAATAATATGCGAAATGTAAATAAAAGAGAAGAAACCGTATCGTATCACTCGTCCTCGGGGAGATTTCTTCGATATCGATTGCCCGTTTGATGAGTAAAGTACCGAACTAAACAAGAGCAAAGGGAATAACTGAGCAAGACTGAGAGAGAGAGAGAGAGAGAGAGTAGTTTATTGATATTTCAGATATGAGGTTCCCGAATACATAATCGATTAAGGTGGGTGCTATTTATAAGTCTGGTGAGTACCCATTGAGATTTTTGTAACTGCTGGGTGTGGATCCGTTGGGATAAGTAAACACCAGTCGCCTATCCGTTCGAGTTAAAGCCGCTGGGTTAATTGTCATTAATAGGTTGATCGTGGGTAATCAATGTGATTAGTGCTCATTTAATTAGTGTTGACCGTTGAGATGCTTTGCAACTTCTTTAGGCCTGTTCACGATGCTTGTCTGCCCATTGGGTGCCTGTCCGTTGAAAAGTCTGTCTGTGCCACGTGGACCTTCTCAAGCCTAGTCAGCTTTTATCCAATACAGATAGTCCCCGCACTTTCGAGCAGAGTATCTGTTCGAGGAGTGGATACAATTTTTGGCGGGAATCCCTGGAGAGTTTTTGTTTTTCTGTGACGTATTTTGGTGATGTATGATCCTTATTCGCTAAATGACAAAATCTTCATGACGTATGCATTTAATGCGCCGTAACAAAAAGTAATTGCAGCTGGCACGTCTGTAAGACTGCAGGTTACTTCGAAGTGACCATTGCGTGACCCAAGAGTAAAAAGTAATGATTTTAACCGCTTCAGTCACGTGCACACGTCGCCTGCTGATCGCGAAGTGACTGTCCCTTTTCCATGATAATGATGATTTTATAAAGCTGTGATGAACCCTATTTAACGGCCAGATCTGACCTAGGTCTCTTTGATAGCTTCCACGTGTCTTGACGGAAGTTAGTGGGGCTGATTTTTTGCTCCTATAAATAGGGGTTCGCATGATGATAAGCCCTTTACTTGCTTTTATTTCTTCTGCTGTTCTTCGGAAATACTCTGAACTAGCTTTGAATTCTTTCTGACAATTTCATACTTTTCTTGCGACCATGTCTTCACGATCCAGAAGAAACCAGGGTACTGATGTTGTTGGTAGTTCTTCGGCGGCCGCTTCTAGGACCCGGGCTACACAAGCTACGGCTGCGGAGATAATCCCCAAGAAGTGGGGTGAACTTGAAGCAGACTGCAATATCAAGTCCTTCCATAATAAGGAAGGGGACACGCGGAACTGGCCGGTGTACTATAAATCTGGGATCACGAAGGAAGTGATCCCACGAGTAAGAGTGGACTGCAACTGCGGCGATGAGATTCCCCTCTTACCGGTCTCCGAGGAAGAGAATATTACTTCTCAAAGAGCTGGGTGGACAGCCATGTGCACCTACCCCTTCACCGTGGGGAGCAGTTTACCCCTGCATCCTGTGTTGGAGAGGCTCTGTCGTGAGTATCTCCTCTGTCCGGGGTAGTTGAGCCCCGGTATGTATAGAATAGTTAGTCTTTTAGATTGGTTCGCGGCTAAAACCGACCAATCTTTTAGTTATGAGCATTTTATTTCTTTGTATAGTATACAAATTTTTAAGGACGGCTATGTAAATGACAGAATGCGCGGAAGCAAAGGTTTGGTGCGCAGTTCTGAGGACACCGGTGACCGCGACTGGGCTCATCGGTTTGTGTTTGTGCGCTCATCGGTCCTGACTTTTGATGACAAGACAGAAGTCTGGAATAAAAAGCGTAAGTCCCTGAGTACTTTTGTTTAACGCTTTTCGTGTTTTTTTTCTTCTTCTCGGTTTCCAACTCTGTTCAATTTTGTAGCAGCCAAGCAACCCTATGACAAGCTCATTTCTGTTGAAGATTTGACTGCATGGGTTGGGCCAATTTTGAAGGAGTTTTCTCCAGAAAAGAGAGAGTGGATGTATTTCGTCACTCAGCATAGTTTGACTGTGAAGAACCATGGTAAGCATGTTTCTGCTTGTATGATCATTCTTCTCCTTTGGAACTTCCTTATAGCTGACCGTTTTACCTTTTAACAGGTTTGGGCACTTTGGGAAGTTTCTTTCCCGCTCCTCCTCAAGACGAGCCTCCTGAACCTGTGGCTGACCCAGAGGCTGAAGCTGAGGCTATACTAGCTTCAGTAGGGGCTTTGCGCAGCCGGGAGGGCGGCAAAGAACTCCTGTCCGGTGGATTGGCCCCCTTGAAGAGGAAGAAAAGGAGCCAAGGCGAGGGCGGAGCACGGAAAAAGTCTGCTCGTAAGACTTCCGTGGCTGCCGGGCAAACCTCGTCAGTTGGCGGTGATTCTTCTTCCAAGGCCAGTGCACCGGAGCCCATGGAAGCTGGTGCTAGTGCTGCTGGAGTCCCCGAGTCCGGACGGGAAGAGGAAGTAGCTAAGGAGGTTATCACTCTTTCGGACACGAAGGTCGAAGAGGATGCTTCCCTTAGACGAAGGCCTCATCTCCGTAGTGACAGGAGGAGGGCCGAGGAGGATACTGTCCATACTCCCCAAGGGAGTCCCCGAGTCAGTGTAGGGGCGGCGGCAGGTCCTTCTCGTGCAGATAAGGGGAAGAGAAAAGTTGGCGAAGAAGAGGAAGAAGAAGTGAAGGAAAAGGCAGAAGAAGGAATTCCCCAAGAAGGTAGCCAGGGTCCTCGTGTTTATCGTTTCGAGGATCTGGAGAACGTGGCTACTGAGGGGGCGATCCCCGTCGTTCTTCGTGATTGTGAGACCATAAACCCTGGAGTGGAGGGTGATTCTAATCTCTCCTCATCGCAGTTCGTTTGGTGATCAGCCATTAGTGGTGGTACAGAGCTAAGTGACATCAAAGGAGTTCGCTACAAGTTTGGGCCAAACTATCCTTCTGAACAGGCTTGGGAACCCAAGTTTTGTGAGAGAAAGCATACTTTGAAACTTGCTCCTGATGTTAACTTTGTGTCCAGACCACACAGCTTGGCCAAGGCAGTCTCTTCGCTCATCGGCCCTCGTAAGGAGTGGGTACTGAGGGAGTTAACCGATGAGGAACTGGCTTTCCAGATTGCTTCTGATTCTGCCCGGGTAAGTTCTTCCCCGCTTTGTTTTGGGAATAACTCTTAGTTTTGGATTTTTAACCGTGACTTACTTTGCTCTTTTTTTTTTAGTCGAGCATGCTGGCTGCCGAAATCATGTTCCACTCCAGGATCAACAATGCTAATCAGGTGGTTGAGGTGAAAAAACAATTGCTGGAGGCTCTGAAGGACAACAAGACTCTGATCGAGCAGTGTGGTTTTCTTGGTAGAGAAGTTGATCGGTTGACTAATGTCAACAATGGTCGTGTTGAGCAAATCAACGCTCTCACCAGGGAAAAGGACCTTCTTCTCGAGGAGAAGGAAGGGTTCGCACGCTCTATCCAGGGTTTGGAGAGACTGCTTAAAGAATGCCAGAATTCTGTGAGCAACGCTAATGAAGAACGCGCATCTCTCGAGATGGGTCTGCAGAGAGAAAATGAGGAATCAATTAAAGCCCGTTATGATCTCCAGGCTGCCAAGGATCAGGTCGCTCAGCTGATGAGTGCTCAGGCCGCATTAACCAAGGACTTGGCGAACCTGCGTGATCAGTCGGAAATCAAGACTAAGCTCGCGGCTCTTGAAGCTAGGCGTGCATTGCTTGTGCAGATCCAGGCTGGACAGATCAACGTCGAGGAGATGCTGCAGACAACAAAGAACGTTGTTCGAAGAATTCACCAAGCATTGGGTCTCTCACCTGAAGAGTCTGCAGGTGATGATGATGACGATGATGACGAGGATGACGGCGGGGAATCGGGGAATGACGACAGGACTGACGGAGTTGGTGCGTTGAGTCCTGGTCATGGCCCTTCATGCTGGTCCTTTGTATGGCCGGTAAGTTTGGCCTTTGAGCACTCTGTAAACTTCTGTCAGCCGTATTCGGCATTCAATCCATTTATAAAGATAATGTATATATGTTGTTTAGATCTGTCCAGTGACTATATTTAGTTTGAACTTTTCGATCTTGTGTTTGCATGTATTGTGGCTTTCGAGCCTTGTGACTGGGAGTTTTTCTGAGGTCAGGACTTTATTAAGTCTGTACTCTCAAGAATCTGCCCGAGTGAATTTAGCTTAGCCTTTCGTTGAGAAGAGGCCGTAAATTGTAAGTGACCGAATGTTCATAACTTAACCTTTCTTTAGGAAGAGGTAAGTTGTCATTGGTCTGATCGAATGATGGTCGTTTTTTTTTTGGTGTTAGCCGAATTGTTGCCCCGTGCGTATGTCTTTGCTTATCGTTTTGATGATTGAAAGTTACTGTAGGGCTTTGTGAATTGGCTCTGGCCGAGTCATTGGCCTGGTGATTGACTTCTCTTATTTTCGTGGAAGCCTTTATCACACTGAAAGTTTTGACTTGTGAACGACTCCTCTTATTTGTTGTGGGAGTTTTGTCACGTGATAGTTTTTGATTTGTGAACTAACTCCTCTTATTTGCTGTAGAAGTTGTAGTCACGTAAAAGTTTTTGATTTGTGAACTAACTCCTCTTATTTGCTGTGGAAGTTGTAGTCACGTAAAAGTTTTTGATTTGAAAAACTTCGAGTAGAGTTTGCCTTTTGGTAAGGTCTTTTGCCTTTTGGTAATGTCTTTTGCCTCCTTTGTGAAGGTCTTACCTGGCCTACAGGGGCCTCTCACCACCCTCCTTGTTTTTATGTTAGAACACGTAAGTGATAACATGAAAAGAGTTGTTAGTGAGTCGCATATAGAACACATATAACCAAACGAGGAGTGTGTCCGTTGTGGGATTCGAACCCATAGCCGCGAAGTTGAAAAACTTCGAGCTCTGCCAGTTGAGCTAAACGGATCTGACCTTGTTCAGGTCGTTAGTACCATTTAGAAAAAAGAATACATAATTAAAAATAAGAACTTTTCATAGAGATAAAAGTTAAGTGTGAGAGGACTAACCGTTTTACCTCTCAGAAGTGATACCTTTTGAGGTGGATCACGTTCCAGTTGTTCAGGACAGTAGAGCCGTCTGGTCGTGCCAAACGATAAGATCCTTTTCCTACCGAAGATATTACTTTGTAGGGGCCTTCCCAGTTAGGACCCAGCTTACCTGAATTTGTTTCTTGTGTGCTTTGGGAAACTTTTCTGAGTACAAAGTCCCCGACTTGAAAGCTTCGTACGCGCAGTCCCCGATTGTAGTATTGCTCGACTCGTTCTTTCTGGGCGATTACCCGTATAAGAGCAAGCTCCCTGCGTTCTTCGAGAAGATCCAGCTCTTCGGATAAATTGACTGAGTTTGACTCTTCAATTGCATGTGCGTATCGCAAGCTGGGCTCTCCGATTTCAACCGGGATTAGAGCGTCAGCGCCATATACCAATGAATAAGGAGTTTCTCCGGTGCTCATTTTTATTGTTGTGCGGTAAGCCCATAGTACTCCGGGTAACTCTTCTACCCAACATCCCTTTGCCTGCTCGAGGCGCTTCTTAAGGGATTCCACGATGATTTTGTTGGTAGATTCTGCCTGTCCATTTGCAACAGGATAATATGGTGAGGAAGTGATCCTTTTGATATGATGATCCTCGAGGAACCTAGTCACTTTCTGGCCGACGAATTGCGGGCCGTTGTCCATGACTATTTCCTTAGGCGCTCCAAAACGACATACGACAAAACGCCAGAGGAAGTCGACGACTTCCGTTTGTCGTATCTTTGAGTACGCTGCTGCCTTGACCCACTTTGTAAAGTAATCAGTAATGATCAATAAGAAACGCATCCCTTTTGGCGCTGTGGGAAGAGGGCCAACGATATCCATCCCCCATTTCATGAAAGGCCATGGAGAGATTATTGAGTGGAGTGGCTCTGCTGGTTGATGTAGAAGATGAGCGAACCTTTGGCATTTGTCACATTTCTTGACAAATTCATTCGTATCTTTCTCCATCTTGTCCCAATAATAGCCTACACGAATCAGCTTTCGAGTTAGTGCCTTACCTCCGGAATGATTTCCACAACAGCCTTCGTGGACTTCTCTCATTACATAATTGATCTGATTAGGTCCAAGGCATTTTGCAAGAGGTCCTGCGAACATTCTCCGGTAAAGCTCGCCGTTGAGAATTGTATACGGGGCAGCTTTCACTCGAAGTTTGCGTGCAGCTTTCGCATCTTCAGGTAAAGTTCCTAGGATAAGATAATTTGTTATCTCGTTTCGCCAGTCCCAAGTAGCATTAATAGTGTTGACTTCAAACTTTTCTCTATCCATGGTTGTGTAGAGAAGTTGAACAATAGTTGAGGAACTAGCTGCCCCTATCTCTGCCACTGATCCCATGTTTGCAAGAGCATCGGCTTCATTATTCTCTTCCCGTGGAATCTGGACTGCTTCCCATTCGCCAAACTGTGCTAGAAGCTCTTTTACTCGGGCGAGGTACGCTTGCATCCTGGATTCTCGTGCAACAAAGCCTCCATTGATTTGATTCACCACCAGCTGAGAATCGCTCTTCAGCTTGACAGAAGTTTCCCCATAACTCCGGGCGAGTTCCAATCCTGCAATAACAGCCTCATATTCGGCCTCATTGTTAGTAATGAATGGGCACTTGATAGCTTGCCTTACCATTTCGCCGGATGGAGTAATAAGAACTAGTCCAAGGCCGGACCCCTTGACGCTCGAGGAGCCATCTGTATAAAGGGTCCATGTGCCGGTTGCTTGTCCTGCATAAAGAATATATTCCCTTTCCGCCTCAGGGTACATGTTAGCGCTGAAGTCTGCTACGAAGTCAGCCAGGACTTGCGATTTTATTGCTACTCTAGGTTGATAGGTGATATCAAATTCGGATAATTCTATAGCCCATTTTACCAATCTTCCTGAGAATTCAGGTTTGTGTAAAACATTTCGCAAAGGGAAAGTCGTAACCACGACTATCGAATGGCTCTGAAAGTAAGGGCGTAACTTACGAGCAGCAGTTACTAATGCCAGTGCCAGCTTTTCTAAAGGTTGATAACGTGTTTCTGCATCAATTAAAGCTTTGCTAACGTAATAGATAGGAAGTTGCTTACCTTGATCTTCCCGAACTAGTACAGCGCTTATCGACGATTCCGAGACTGCCAAGTAAATCAACAGTTGTTCGCCTTCTTGAGGTGTGGAGAGTAGCGGAGGATTGGATAGATACTTTTTCAAATCTCTCAATGCTTGTTGGCATTCGGGAGTCCATTCGAACTCCTTGTTTTATTTTAAGACATCGAAGAAACTTTTGCATCGGTCAGATGACCGAGAAATGAACCTTCGTAAGGCTGCCACTCTCCCCGTTAGTCTCATGACGTCTCTTCGATTTTGAAGCATATCTGGAATTGATTCGATAGCATTTATCTGAGCGGGATTGACTTCAATGCCACGCTGAGAAATAATGAATCCTAGAAACTTCCCTGATCCAACTCCGAAAGCGCACTTCTCTGGATTCAGCTTCATATTATACTGATCCAGGATCCGAAAAGCTTCTTTCGAATGTTCTAAATGGTCTTCTGCTCGCTTAGATTTTATCAGCATGTCATCGATGTATACTTCCATAGTCTTACCAATATGGTCGTGAAACATTCGATTGACTAGACGCTGATAAGTTGCACCTGTATTTTTTAGTCCAAAAGCATAACTTTATAACAGTACGTACCTCGACAGGTGATGAATGCTGTCTTCTCCTGGTCTTCGGGATCCATCAATATCTGGTTATACCCGGAGTATGCGTCGAGGAAGGTTAGCACTTCGTGCCCGGCTGTGGCGTCGATCAGTTGATCTATCCTGGGAAGAGGATATGAGTCCTTCGGGCAGGCTTTGTTTAGATCTGTGAAGTCGATGCAGACTCGCCATTTGCCGTTCTTTTTAGGTACGAAAACTACGTTGGCTAGCCAGTCTGGATACTTGACTTCACGTACTGAACCAATCTTCAGCAGCCGGTCAACCTCATTGTTGATGACCTTATTTCGGAAGGCTCCTTGGTGGCGCGTCTTTTGTTTCACCGGGCGGTGATATGGATCTACATTTAACCTGTGAGTAATGATGTTAGGAGAAATACCTGTCATGTCTTCGTAAGACCAGGCGAATGTTGTATGCCGCTCCTTGAGAAACTGAAGGATATCTCTTCGTAGGCGTTTGTCTAGCTCGGTCCCCAGATATACTTTCTGTTCTGGCTTGTCGGCGAACAGCTCTTCGGGGTCCAAAGCTTCAACGGTTGGCATATGGTTTTCTTTCTCGTCCATCTTCGTGATGAATTCTGGGACTTCGTACTCAGCCGTCTCGGGTGGTATGTCTAGTCCCGGTTGTTGTAATTGCTATTTGTTTTCTTCGGGGAGTTTGAGAGCCACAGAATAGCAATCTCGGGCAGAGCGCTGCTCTCCTCGAACTTCACGTATTCCCCATTCAGATGGGAATTTTAACACCTGATGATAAGTGGAAGGAACAGCTTGCATGTCGTGGATCCAAGGTCTGCCCAATATGATATTGTAGGCCAGATCCGCGTCGACAACATGGAAGGTTGTTTCCTTTGCTACTCCTTCGGCAAGAGTTGTGAGGGTAATCTCCCCGAGAGTCTTCTCGCTGGAATTGTTGAAACCAGATAAAACTCGAGATATTGGCACTATATTATCTGACACGTGCATCTCTCTGACAACTCGTGCTTGGATGATATTTGCAGAGCTGCCTGCGTCAATGAGTACCCTCTTGACGTCGAATTCCGCCACGCGTAGCATTATAACTAACGCATCAGCATGTGGGAATTGCGAACCATTTGCGTCAGAATCTTCAAATGTAATTACTTCTTCTGATCGTGGGCGTTTGTTGTTTGTGATGGAAACCTTTGCATATTTCTTTGCCGTGAAAGTAACAGAGTCCACCTCGATCCCGCCTGAAATAACATTAACTGTCCTCCTCGGAGAGGCTGCTCGTGGAGGGCCATGTTTACTTTGCTGTGCTTTTGCATGAGTCTGCTTTCCCTTCTCGGTCAAGAACTCTTTCAAGAATCCCTGTTTCAACAAATGAGCAATTTCATACCTGAGGGCTTTGCAGTCTTCGGTGGTGTGACCATGGTCGCGATGGAACTCGCACCACATATCCTGGTTTCGCTTGCTCGGGTCAGATTTTATGTCTTTTGGCCATCTGACCTTCTCTCCCATGTCTTTGAGTGCCGCTACTACCTCAGACGTTTCTACGTTGAAGCTTGGCAAGCTTGGTGCTCCGCAAAGATTTGACTCTGAATTATCCCGCCGAGATAATCCTTTGTTGCTGCGGTTGCGTCCTTTGGAATGGCTGCGTGTCTGATCCGGTTACGGTTCGTAGCGTACGTCCGTTTTCTCTGACTCGGCCTTTCCGCCAGGTCCACCGTTGCGTGCCTGAGTTCGTCCTTGAGTACATGTTCCAATTAATTTGTCTTCATCGATACGTACCTTAGAGTTGTAACGATTGTAGACATCTGACCAACTGGCTGCTGGGAACTCGCGAAGAGACTCATAAAGTCTGTGCGTGGCCTCCGAGCTCCTGATGTCCAGGCTGTTGGTAAATGCAATTGCTGCCCATCTGTCTGGTACTTTGGGGAGCAACATTCGTTCCCTCTGGAAACGATCCACATACTTGCGGAGAGACTCGTCGGGTCTTTGCTTGATCTCAAAGATGTCCTCAACGCGGGTCTCCATTTTTTGTGCACCTGTATGCGCTTTCACGAACAATTCGGCCATTTCTGCGAAAGATCCAATGGAGTTGGGTGGCAGCATTGAATACCATCGCAGAGCTCCGTCTGCTAGAGTTTCCACGAACTTCTTCAACTGAACAGACTCGATCTCCTCGTCGGTGAGGTCACTGCTTTGATAAAGTTACTAAACATCATGAGATGGTCATTGGGATCAGACGTTCCTCGATACCTAGGGATGTTTGGCATTTTAAACGTTTTAGGTATCGCTTTTGGGGCTGCCTTCTTCTTCCAAGGTCGTCGCGAATAACGCTGAACATCAACCTTCTTCAATGTAGGCGGAGCGCCTGGTATCTGATCGATTCTCTCGTGGAGGGACTTCTGAAGTGCTTCCTGGCTTTCCTTGAACTGTTTGGTGAGGGCTTCCACAATAAGGCTCACATTCGTTGGCGCCATGGATCCTCCATTCTGATTTTGATTGACTTGGGTCGTAGGATCTATGGTTCCACCGTTCTTTCGCTCCCCGCCTTGCCTTGAGGTATGTGAAGATGATGCGTCACGACCTGGCACTGTAGCTTCGACTCTTGCAGCTGAAGGGTTGCTTTTACGGAGAGAGGTGAGTGCCTCGTTTATTCCACGGTTCACTTCAGCCTGTTCCTGCATAAAAGCAAAAAGTGTTTCTTGGAGATTCCCTCGGCTAGGGGAGAGACTCCTATGGCGCCGTCTCCTAGGTGGAGTAGCACTCTGAGAGCGCATACGCTTGTATGGTGGCCTAACCGGTCCTTGGGAAGATTGCTGCTGCCCGTCGGACGAATAGTCAGGAGAGTAATCGGTGGAATAATCAGGGGAATAATCGAGATGAAGCGAAGGGGTGCTTACCTGTTCCCCACCTACGACAGTTCGTTGGGAGTTACTTTCTGCCATGTTAGTTATAAAGCAAAAAGGATAGACAAAAACGGAGATAATAGCAAATATAAACTATTAACCTACGAAGGCTTATTGACCGGCTCCCACTGTGGTCGCCAAATTATTTAACCTAGATTCGGTTTTAGGCCAATTAACAATTAAATTTGTATTTGCGGGGTCGCGGTCAACAGCTGAGATTAAGAGTCTATATGATAAACTGAGATGAGAAGATTATGCTCGTATGAGTTAAAGAATAATATGCGAAATGTAAATGAAAGAGAAGAAACCGTATCGTATCACTCGTCCTCGGGGAGAGTTCTTCAATATCGATTGCCCGTTTGATGAGTAAAGTACCGAACTAAACAAGAGCAAAGGGAATAACTGAGCAAGACTGAGAAAGAGAGAGTAGTTTATTGATATTTCAGATATGAGGTTCCCGAATACATAATCGATTAAGGTGGGTGCTATTTATAAGTCTGTTGAGCACCCGTTGAGATTTCTGTAACCGCTGGGTGTGGATCCGTTGGGATAAGTAACCACCGGTCGCCTATCCGTTCGAGTTAAAGCCGTTGGGTTAATTGTCATTAATAGGTTGATCGTGGGTAATCAATGTGATTACTGCTCATTTAAGTCGTGTTGACCGTTGAGATGCTTTGTAACTTCTTTAGGCCTGTTCACGATGCTTGTCTGCCCGTTGGGTGCCTGTCCGTTGAAAAGTCTGTCCGTGCCACGTGGAAGGCACGTGTTACCTTCTCAAGCCTAGTCAGCTTTTATCCAATACAATTGTTGTTGCTGCTTTCTTCGTCTCCGGCCACTACTATCGCAGTACTTCCTTTCCCCCCAACAGCCGTAGTTAGCTCCTTCGCTTTTTCTACGGGCCGGCGTTGCTTATTTCATTAAACTGCTCTAGATCTAAATATTTTCCATCAACAAGCTCCATAGCAAAAGATTTTCGAAATGTATTTGGTGATTTGTGTTCAAATTTCGTGTTTTCCATCACGACACTACTAAAAATAAGGCATTTTCAGACCGAAATTTCGGACCAAAATTCGGTTGGAGCACATTGTCCGACCGACGCGGTGGGATAATTCATCGAATTATAATTAAATTTTTTTTTACTTTAGCCGACCGCCGCGGTCGGACAAGAATTAAATGTTTTTGACCGACCGCAGCGGTCCGAGGGCGGTCGGTGGGCAGTAAGTATACCAGCACGGGCATACAGCTTGTTTTTCATTTAGTTCAATACCCATTTCTCTCTCTTTCTCCCCTTTCTTTCTTTCTCCATTCAACCCGATTCCAAAGCCAAATCCAACCCAAATCTATTAAAAAAACACTCTTAATCTCTTAATTCCATTCCTCTACAACTTGGTAAGTTTAATTTTCATAGTTTTCTTCCTATTTTCCCCAAATCCGAAAACCCTAACTTTTTTATCTATTTTTTTTTTTGTAGTTCTACCATCTATCAAAGTTGGGGATTAGTAAATTAGTGGTGGTGGAGTACAAAACCATCCCTTGAGGTGAGTTTTATGGTGAAACACCAATTTTTTTTTTAAATTTAATTTTAGCTCGTTTTTGTCATTTTTTCCTATGTTTGAATTCTAGCTCATGAAATTAATCCATTACATAGTAGTTGCTATTTGGTTGTGAACTAGGTTACATTGTGTTGTTGTTTGGTTTGGGAATTGTTGAAGCTAGCTTGACATTTTTGTTGGTATTGTAAAAATTAGGTTGATTGGAAAAGTGGGTGTTGTTAAAAAAATGATTGGGTTATTGAATTCACATTTAGAAGATGATAAATTAGAAAGTAACACTTTGAATGGGTTGTTGTAGTGAAAAAGTTGGTGTTCCATTGAGAAGAGTACACTTTGAATGGGTTGTTGTTGATCAATGTTGTTGATGGTTCCTTTAGTAGTGTTGTTGTTGTTGAATGTTGTTAATGGTGTGTACTAGTGTTGTTGTTGTTGTTGTTGTTGTATTGCTTTGAGAAAGAATTGTTGGTGTATAATGTAGTTTGGTAGTTAGATTCTTTGAGGCATTTCATCAAATAAGTGGTGAGCAACAACTAAGTTGAATAGTTTGCAAATAGTTTTAAATTACTCCAACTAAGTATAGATAAGTAAATAATTTTATCATTTTGAATAAATAGATATAAGTTGAAAATGAGAAGTGTTATTAATTACTAAATGATAATCTTAGAGAACAAATTAGTTAGTAATATAAAAATAATTGACTTAGAAAATTATACAATTACTTAATCTTATGAAAATTGGTAGTGTATCAAAGAAATGTTTGTTTAAATATTTGCAATTTAATATGCATCTCAAACGTGTAATTTTTGTGTAGATATGGTTAATGAAAGTCGTAGTTGGATGTATAATAGAAATAATCCCGGCCGGCGGGGGATGAGGGCAGAATTTGCAGTAGGTGTTGAAGATTTTATTGAAAAGGCGAAAACGCTTGATGATTTTATACGGTGGGGCCAGATTAAGTGTCCTTGTCTGGACTGCCAGTGCATAAAAGGGAAAAATTTGGAAGATGTTGAAATGCATCTTTATAGGAAGGGTTTTATGCCAGATTATTTTGTTTGGGTTTATCATGGAGAGTCTAGGGATGTGGGGGGTGATGTTCATTTTCAAAATGCTTATGTCGGTGGGAGTGGTCCGATCTCAAATGAGGATGATCTTGATAATTATCGAATGAACGATATGGTTAATGATGCTTTTGGAATGTACCCAGAGGAGCTATCCCAACCGGGTACATCGCAACCAAATGTTCAGCACATTCCTAATGATGAGGCAAAACTCTTCTATAAACGGTTGGAGGAAGCTAGTCGTCCATTGTACGAAGGCTCAGTACATTCCAAGTTGTCAGTTGTTGTTAGATTGTTAAGTATTAAATCTGATTTTAGTATATGTCAAGCAGCCATGGATTCCATCATTGACCTTATGAATGATCTCAATCAGACTAACATGGCATTACCAACTAATTATTACCACACTAAGAAGTTGGTTTCCACGTTAGGTCTTTCTGCCCAGAGAATTCATTGTTGTGTCAACCGTTCCATGTTGTTTTATAAGGATGATGCAGAATTAGATAAATGTAAATTTTGTGAGGAGCCTCGTTACAAGCCGGTTTTAAACCCTAAAAAGAAGCCGATACCTGTTAAGTCGATGCATTACTTACCCCTTATACCTAGGTTAAAGAGGTTGTATGCGTCGATGAGCTCTGCTCCTCATATGAGATGGCACCATGATCGTACGAAACAGCCAGGCATTCTAAGCCATCCGTCAGATGGTCAGGCATGGAAACATTTTGATCAGGTGTATCCGGCATTTGCTAGTGAACCAAGAAACATAAGGTTGGGTCTATGTTCAGATGGGTTCACTCCTTTTGATGTCTCGTCTACACCTTATTCTTGTTGGCCCGTATTTGTGACGCCGTACAATCTTCTGCCCGAAATGTGCATGACTAGTCCTTATCTGTTTTTGAATTGCATTATCCCAGGGCCACATAACCCGAAAGCCTCTATTGATGTATTTTTGCAGCCTTTGATTGATGAGTTAAAGTTATTGTGGTATGAAGGTGTGGAAACATATGATATATCAATGAAACAGAACTTTCAACTGCATGCTTCTTTGATGTGGACAATAAATGACTTTCCAGCTTATGGAATGTTGTCTGGGTGGTCCACTGCTGGTAAGCTCGCTTGCCCTTATTGTATGGAAGATACAAAAGCATTCACTTTGAAAAATGGTGGTAAGTGTACATGGTTCGACTGTTGCCATCGATTCTTGCCAATGGATCATCCGTTTAGGAATAACAGTAATGTTTTTATGAAGAATCAGGTTGATTTTGAGGAGCCTCCGCGAAGGTTGTCAGGAGAAGAAATATGGGATAGGGTTAAGGTGTATCCTAAGGTAACTGACCAACGGCCATCTAAAGCACCTGGCTATGGTATTGATCATAATTGGACTAAACAAAGTATCTTTTGGGAGTTGCCTTATTGGAAGGATAATCTTCTTCGACATAACCTGGATCCCATGCATATTGAGAAGAATTTTTTCGAGGCTGTCTTTAATACAGTGATGGATGTCAGAAACCAGACAAAGGATAATGTGAAGGCCAGGTTGGACCTTGAGGAACTTTGTAGGCGACCTGAGTTACACTTATCTCAAGTTGGCAACACGATTTGGCTTCCCAAGGCCAGTTACACATTCGGATTGGATGAGAGAAGAATGATTTATGATTGGGTCAAGAATTTGAGGATGCCTGATGGATATGCTTCAAACTTAGAAAGGTGTGTTGATATGACAGAAGGAAAATTGACTCACATGAAAAGCCACGATTGTCACATCTTCATGGAAAACTTGCTCCCAATTGCATTCAATGGCTTGCCTGATAAAGTTTGGAAACCACTTACAGAGACGAGCCTATTTTTTAAGGAGTTGTGTTCTAAGACATTGAGGGAAGAGAATCTTAAGTCGTTGGAAAGTAACTTTCCTGTTGTCGCGACTAAGTTGACAAAAACTTTCCCCCTGGTTTCTTTAATGTAATGGAGCATCTTCCAATTCACCTCGCGGAAGAGGCACTATTGGGAGGCCCGGTGCACTGTAGATGGATGTATCCTTTTGAGAGGTAAGGTCTCTTAAATTAGTCCTTAACTCATTTTTTTAATTCATCTCAAGTAGATTAATTAATATAATGTATCATGCAAAATTATTGGCAAGTGTAAGCGGGATGTGAAAAACATGAACCAAATTGAGGGGTCCATATGTGAGGCATACCTGGCTAGAGAAACTTCTCATTTTTGTTCGTATTATTTCGATCAAAATGTGCCATGTTTGCGAAATAGGCCGGATCGACATGATGATGGAGACAACAATGATCTGAATTATCCACCATTTTCTATATTCAATCAACCTGGTAGAGGAAAGTTAATGACCGAAGTATGCAAGTTCAATGACCGGGACAGAAAAGCAGCTACAACTCATGTTTTGTTGAATTGTCCCGATGTCACGCCTTTTTACAAGTATGCTTCTTTTTACATTAAAACCTAACATTCAAGTTGCATCAGTAATCTAACTAATGAGATTTTTTGACGCATCATCCAGTCACTTTGTTGGACAATTTGGCGCCTCTGCTGTTTATGAACAATTTTCAGATTGGTTTAGAGAATTTGTAAGCATTATATAAACAAATACATAAGTTTTTTGGTATATATATTTATAAATATATATATATGTTGGTTTAATGTGTACAACTATCTTGAACTTTATATAGGTACTCAATCCAGACAATGGCATAAACTTTCCATTGTTGCATGATATATCTCACGGGCCTTATTATAAATACAAGAGGATGTCTAAGTACTTTGTTAATGGGTACAAGTTCCATACTAGAGAATGATCCTTGGGGAAGAAAACAAACAACAGCGGTGTGTGTGTGAAAGGTGGTACTGGTGACCAGGATGTAGACTTTGATTACTATGGTGTGATTGAGGAGATTTTAGAAATAGAGTTTACAGTAGGTTGGCCTCGTAAAAGATTGGTGCTTTTTCGTTGCAAGTAGTTTGATCCGAGTCCAAAGGGTACGAGGGTAGACCCATGTTCTAAAATAGTTGAAGTTAATCACAAAAGGTCATATGGACATTATGATCCTTTCATCATTGCCCAGAACGTGAAGCAAGTGTGGTACGTTCCTTATCCACCGACAACGAACAAAGCCAAAGCCAAATCCAAAACCAAGGCCAATTGGTGGGCTGTTCTAAAAGGCAAGCCGGTGGGAAGAGTGGAAGTAGATGATGTATTAGATGTTGCATATCAAAATGAGGTATCTACCGTTCCCTTGATTGCGAATATTGAATTAGCCGACCAGTTGCAACATAGTGAAGGCATCTATGAACAGTTTGATGAATCGGTGGTTAGACGTAGAAAAAACACGACTAATTTTGGAGAAGGAACATCTAGGGCAAACGAGGAGGATGAATATATGGATGACGTTGAAACAAGTGAGGAAGAATTTGTTGACAGCGATGAGACGATCGAGGAAGAGGAAATAGCCGATGACCTTAACGCGAATGATTATGACTGACATGTTCGTAGTTTGTTGTTTTTACTTTACTACAATTATTTGCACTACTTTAGAAATGTATTCCATAAAAACTTATAATTTGATTATATCGTGCTTATTTTACAGATATGTCATCTTTGGAGAAGGCTAGGGGAAAAAGAAAGGTTCAAAGTACCTCGCCTGCTTCAGCTCATACTACTCCTCCTGGACATGTACCTCATATGTTTCCTACACATCCTCCGTCTGCATATGCTCCAGGTTTTTTCACTCCTCCTCCTGCCTTTCCCCCTGGCATGCCCTTTCCTGCATCGCCTGGTTATGCCGTTCGTCCTTATGGCATCGGTTCATCATCATCCATGCCTCATCCATCTTCCAGTCCGTCACCATCCCCTTCATCATCTACTCCTTCTGGATCTACACCTTCTGATGATCCGAGCTCGGTACCGGTGGACGCTTTGGTACCACCTACTATACGATTTTATGAGCCGAGCTCGCCTTATTACATTGGTCCTGCAGGATCATATGATGATGACGGGAGGGTGAGGATTTATCCTGAGGGTAGCCGTGGGTAAGTATTATTTTTTGTTATTTTTTAAGTATATAATTCTACTATGAAGTTTAATTTTTTAGTATATTTATTTTAACTATAAATTTTTATCTAGTTTTACTCCCTCGATGGTGGCTACTCCCATAATCACAAGATGCATTAAATCTAGATGGACTGAGTCATGGCCATCCTGGGGTCAGGTACCATTCCCTGTAAAGATGAGCATGTTTGACGATTTTCAGGTAATAACTATATTTTATTTTTTGATAATTTAGTTAAGTGTCACTTTTTTAGAAATCTAATATTCAATAATTATTTCAGACAAAGTGTATATGGCATCCTGCATTTAATAGCATTGCCAAAAGCAATTTCCTTGGAAAATGCCAAGATAGAGTGAAAGGTAGCATGTATGATTGTCGAAACAAAGGAAAGAAGCCCGAGTGGATATACGATCACGTTTGGGCACAACTTCTACAATATTGGGATACTGAAGAATTTAAGAAGAAGAGCGCCCAAGGAAAAGGCGCACGAGCCTCCGAAAGGGGTGGATCGCTGCACACCGGGGGTTTGGTTAGCGCAGCGACTCAGCGGATGATATTGGTAATTTATTAATTAATTGTATGTATTATTTTATGTAACTCACATTAATTTTCCATCTAACTTGTCATCTTTTTAATTTTGTAGGAAAGGCAAGAAGGGCGGCCAGTTCGTGTGCCTGAAATCTTTAAGAAGAGGCATATATACAGAAACAAAAAAGGAGAGGAAGTGTGGGTCGAAGACCACGCTAAAGAGCTATATGTAAGTTATTAAATTCAATCTTTTAAAGTTATTAAATCCGTCAATATTTGTCAATCTAATTCTTGTTATTAAATTTTATTTCAAGAAAAGGCTACGGCGGTCTATGAAGAAAGGATGTCGACTCAGGCATCCGAGTGTGGTAGCAGTACCCCAGCTCAAATAACACTAGAAGAGGAAACCGCACTATGGTTGGAGGTGAATGGTGGAGTAAAGAAGGGAAGTGCTTACGGCCTTGGATCGCAGTATGCCTCAGAACGTCTAAATCCAGGTTTGTTTGGCACTTACACTCCTCCTGCTAGTTCAATTAATCCCTCGGTGGAAGCCGCTTTGCGCAATGAAATCGAAGAGCTTAAGAAAAAGAGTGAAGAAGAACGTTTGCGCAATGAAGAAAATATGAGAGCCATGCGGGAAATGATGCAGAACATTATGTGTGGTGGTGCGGATAAGGGAAAGAAGGGCAAGGGCAAGAGCAAGACCAAGAGCAAGACTAAGAGCAAGAGCAAGAGCAAAAGCCGGGGGAAAGGCAAGAGCAAGCGTCAATACAGCTCTGAGTCGGGTTCTGAGTCTAGTTCTGAGGCAACGGAGTAGTGATAATGGATTGTTGATGTATTAGACTTGTTTTAGACATGTTTTAACTTGTTTGGATCACTATTCGGATTGGATATGTTATGTAAAATGTTAAACTTTCTATTTAAAGGCAATAAGCCTTGTTTAGACTATTATTAAGGCTTGAGAAGCCTAATCTTCTTCTGGGTGCTGTTTTTTCTGCTTTTTACAGGTGGTGTAGCACTAATTGCAGGTTTTTTATTGCAGGTATTACACTGCCTACCGACCGCAGCGGTCCGAAATCGGTCCGAAAATTGACAATTACCCAGCCCAGAAATAAACAATTTCCCACCGCAGCGGTCGCCTGGCCGACCGACGCGGTCGCCTAGCCCACCGCTGCGGTCGCCCAGTTTCCCAATTTTTTTGCAATCTCCCACCGCGTCGGTCGCCCAGTTCAACATTATTTTTTCCACCTATAAACTAGGCGACCGCCGTCCGACCGTATTTCGGTCCGACGTCCGACCGCGGCGGTCGGAAAGCTGTGAGCGACCACCAATTAGCCGACCGCCTTGTTAGGTCGGACAACGGTCGCCTAACCGATCGTTGTCCCACCGTATCGGCGGTGAGCTTGTGCTATATTTTATGTAGATTTGAAGATTTCCGTTCAAATATGTTTTTTTTTTTTTCAAATATGATGTTGCCTCCATTATTGGTGTTATTCTGGATGCTTTCTTTTTTCCTGTTACTTATGTATATTTGGTATCACTTTGTATCTAGTGTATCATTATTTTTGACTGTTGTATTGCTATGAATCATTTTTGTATCATTGTTGTTGTTGGCGCTTCTTCGTCTTATTTTTGTTTTGTTTTGTATCACTATTGTAATTTCTGTGTAGCATGTTGTATGTGTGTGTATCACTGTTTATCGCTCTTGCCTGTCTAAATTTTTGTATCAATTGCATATTTTTATTTTATCAAACATGTATCTTCTTTTAGATCCTTTTTTTTTATGTGTCCGACGTGTATCACTTGATGATGAATGAAGGCTATGTTGTTTTTTTGTTTTATATGCATATTTATATATAAATAATGTCGTTATGTTTTGTAAATACTATTCTATTGTCAATTTTGTGTAAACAAGGATCTAGCTTGTAAATATGAGTAATGAAACACATTAGGAGCTGTTTGTCCATAGGCTTTTTTCAAAAAGTTTTTGGGAAAATCTGTTTGGGCATAGAACTTGGACAGTTTTTCAAAAAAATTGGATATTGGTTTTTCCAAAAAGCAAAAACTGCCCAGACCCTGTTTTTGGCTGAAAAACTAACAGTTATAAATTTCAAGTTGGCCCAAAAGCTTTCCCTAATTTATAAATTGACCCTCTCTTTATTTTACCCAACAAACCCACCACCATCTACATACTCCCAACCTTATCAGCAAACAAAAGGAAGGCAACGCTTCTTCAAACCAAGCAGCTTCAACACGAAAATCCAGTTGCACAACCCTTCGGCAAATTCGACGGGTTGTTCAGGGATCGTTCATATAATATGGGAAGATTATATTAAAGATTAACTAGTGTTGCCGTTGTAGTTAGATTGGTTTCACCTAATGGGTCTTTGTAATATTTTTAGAATTTGATACTTATTACATTAAACTAATTATATTATTCTAGTAATGTAGCTCCTTGCATTTTTATGATTGGAGCAGGTTGTGTAGGAATGTTGATTGCAACCTACTTGTCTTTAAATTCTACTTTGTAGTATCGTTCTATAAAATTGGCTTGCAAGTAGGATGGTTGTTTGGTATTTTGGGGCTTTTCTGTTAATTTTTTACAAAGTGTAGGGGTATAATGTCATGCTTAAGATATTTGGAAAAAAATGAAATATTTTTTGAAAAAAATGGTGAACAAACACTTTTTCATCTTGATTTCAAACTTCAACAAAAAATGGTTTTTCAAAAAGTGAAAAAAGTTTTTTCACTTTTTATGGCCAAACGGCCACTAAATATCGAGGTAGTTTTTCTTTTGCAAAATAGCCACACAACAGAGTTATTATTTACAAAATTAACAACTTGGTAAAAGTAGTGCTATATTAGTGCCGAGTTGCTAATTTTATAAAAATAATTCTGTTTTGTGGCTAAAAATAACTTGATTAATTTATTAAAGAGTGAAAAAATACTCATGGTATAATGATTTTAAGTGTTCGCTATACTAAATCAATATACGAAAAACTGACAATAGTATAAAACATTAATTATGATTTTTACTCCCAAAGACCCTTGCCATAAGTTAATAATAATATGGACTCATATTTCTAACTTAACCCAAATAGACTTATGGGTGCTATATCTTTTTTAGAAAATTAAAAAATCCTAACAATCCTATTAAGTTCTCATCCTTCATAAAAACACCATATCTCCAACCCTTCCTCCCTCCTCCTTTTAAAATTAAAAAAACTCTAGTTATGCCGCCGGCACACTCCCTCCCTTCTCTTCCCCAGCGGTCGCTGATGCCATTTCTCTTTCCTCGCTCCACATTCCACCTTTTTCGTTGGCTGCGACGAATATGGATTCGCCACATCATTCTTTCTCTACAACTTCTGTGGCCGCTTGCTCCTCCTTCTATTGTTGCTATATTATCTTTTTCTTCTTTATTTTTTTAAATTTTTTGAAGAATATATTCGATTTGCCGGAGTTTAGTTATGATCTTCATTCCTCTTATTTTTTCATCTTATTTCAAATACTCCGGCGAGATGTATTAGTATTTTTGTTGGATCTTTTTTCCATGTTTCATTTTTATACATATTTATACACATTTATACACTTTCACATTTATACGTATGTGTACATAAAAAGTATACAAGTGTATAAATTTTTAGATTTGTATATTATTATGAATGTGTGTATAATTTTTTAACTCTCTCTCTCTCTCTCTCTCTCTCTCTCTCTATATATATATATATATATATATATATATATATATATATATATATATATATATATATATATTTCTCTCCTTCGATGTGTATATCTTTATGTCTATATATGTATAATTTATTCATTTATTTTTGTAAATTTTGTGTCTGTGTAACTTATAAAAGCATTGGTATAAAAAATTCGACTTAAATATAATTCAGGTGAAATAAAAAAGTAACTCCGATGAAGAAATAAATTTTTTTTAGTAAAAATCTAACTATTTTGCAATTTTTTGGCCATTGGCTACGTGATGGTGCCAACTGCTGGAGCAATGGAAGTGGAGGGTAAGACCATCTCCAACCCTTCACTCTAAATCTTTACTCCAAAATGGAGTAACTCCAAAATGGAGTAAACTAACTCCAACCATTACTCCAAAAAAATTTCTTTTTATATTCTTCTTTTTCTTCTATATTATATTATTATTTTTTATTTAAATTTTATTTTTTATTTCCATTAATGCATTACGAGGTACAAAATGAGTATTTTTGTCCTTAATTTTTTTGTGTCGAGCTGAAAATTATTTAAATCGATAATTTTCATGTACTACAATTATCTACTACCAATTTTATATAAAAATAATATATATGAAAATTAGTTTTATCAAAATTATGCGCTAAAATTAAGATGTAAAATTTAATGTTATAAAGATATTTTTATAAACATAATTAGGTATATATAATATGATAAATTAAAATAATTAAATAATAAAAAATATTAATAAAATAATAGTGAATAGTGATGGAGGAGATGAGTGATAGAGGCGGGTTGGAGCAAAATCCATAATAAAAAAGTTAACACCATTTTTATAATTTGCTAGTTTCTTTCAACTAGTGCGAAGAACCCATTTTAATCGAGGACCAGGAGGAGCACATTTCTTCACTTATTCGACCAGAAATGCTGAAATCTTTGGATGTTTAACCAATTTTGGAATCTTGGATATGGATGAAACGCATGCTACCGAAATATTTATATTAAAGCGTAACAAATATGATCAAGAATTCATTAAAAGCTTTTGCCTCTTCTTTAATTAGATGCAAGTTCTCATGTCCATACGTATCCACTCGATTCAGTTGCCCTTTCTGCACTCCAATTACTGAAATTTAAATTCCGACGGAAATGACTTTGACTTCATGAATGAGTCGTTTTCATCACAAGAAGCTTCGAAACTTTTTCTTCATATTACTCATTCAAAGAACACGTAAGCTAGCAAGTTACCAAAGCAAAAGGAAAAGAAAAAGAATAAGATAAAGGAGGCTTAACAATGAACAATAAAATTATAATTACATAATGTCATCCAAGCTTACGGTTAAGTAGTATTAGTAACCGTATCCTACAATTACTTTCAAATCCTCATTGTTTCTCCTAAGTCCTATGTATGATAATTAAAAAAAATTAAAGGAAACTTACATGATAATAAGCGATTCTCAATTTTGGTCAATTGTCATGACTCAATGAGAGTTCTCTATCTATCAAACCATACTTTACACGGATGTCGACTGTTGTCTTGTAATTGATCCACGTAAGAGCATGTGGTTGTCTATGCAGTGGTCCTCCAAACTTAGTTTGGGATAACTCATATCTAGTACAACTGTGACTTGTTAGGACCCTTGTGATTTCTTCAATTATTAGGTCAGTGAAGGAAAATAAAGGTAATATGGACAAGTATATATAAATTATTATTGGAGAAGAATAATTATCAACCACATTTTGAGTGAAAGAGTCTTAAGGGAATGGTATTGTTTGACAAATCAAAAGTTAAGTTGATAGATTTGGGATCAATTCCGTGCACCAACTTTTGTTGATCTTTTCTTCTCAATTACATCAAAATTAATTAAAATAGTGATATTTGGACTTATCTACAATTCTTTGTAATCCTTGCGGCTAGAAGTCCTGCATTTTTTCTTTGTTCTCTCCTAGGAAGCTTGTTTCCCATTATGAATAATGGATTTCTCCCATCAATGTCTATTCATATACCTATCTACTAGAGATGATTTATTAATTTTAACTACTTTACACTATAGTTTCCACACCCTTAATTATATTACAAATGAAAATCGTATGTACAACGTTGCCAAAGGAATTCAAAGTCGTTATCAAATGAAGACTACAAGTGATTTCCCTTTCGTTTGGTTTCTTTTTACTTAAAAAAAGTAAGTACATGTTCTTACAACCAAGGAGAGAGATAAATTTAAATATGTTGTTATATAGAAAAGCAATTTTAAAATAAAGCAAGAAAAACTCATCTTTACTATTAGAAACTTATCCGCACCATTTAGTTATAACAAACAATAAGTTCATGTCATCTATTTGAAAATACAATATTTTTACTTGACCATAGTTAATATATAGTCTCACCTCATTAATTAAATTCTTTAATTATGATACGTTGTTATAATGTGATGTAAATACCATGTGTAAGTACAGGGGCGGATCCAGGATTTTAAGGTAGGGGGTGCCACTATTTACACATGTATTTAGCTAGAATGACCGAATAGGACGGACAAATTAGTTCGGTAAATTATTTGTTAGTTCGACTAGGTTTGATTAAATCTTTTATACGTAATGACAAATAAGTTCGGTTAGTTCAAATTGCGGAAAAAATTTACCAAAACAAAAAAGACAAAAAATGGAAAATAATAAAAAAAAAAAATACATCCAATTAGAACCTTTTCTTTTAAAGTAACTTATTTACTAAAGTATAAACTCATTATTGACTAGATTAATTCTTAATAATTTAGAGAAAAAAATTAATACTTTATAGAGTTAATAATTTCATTTTAATCGTCAAATTTAATAGTGACTTTTTGCACAACAAAAAGTTTCATATGTTAACTAAAACGAAAAACAGCTAGCTAAGGGTAGAGACAAAATATGTGGCAAATTAAAAGAAACAAAAAGAAAAAAGAAGTAACATAGATATGCCTAGGGATTAGCTAATGATACAAAGGAAATACGGAGTACTACAACAGCTAAGACAAAACGTAGGCAAATGAGGAAAAGACAAAAATAAGAAGGAAAAATAGTTCCAGCAGGAATCAATCTTGGTCCCTTGTAGTTGGAAGACTTTAAAAGAGTGCACTTGACCATGACACCAGCAGCCCATTTGTTATTACGGGTGCCACTGTATTTATATAAAGGTTCTTTGCAGATTTATAACTATAATACCAGAATTTTTACCGAAGCTAGCGGGTGCCGTGGCACCTGGTACCCATACACTAGATCCGCCCCTGTGTAAGTAAGTATTTACCAAATAAAAACAAAGATCATAGTGACGTTAAAGTTGTCCTCTTTGTTCCCACCTTTTAAATTTTACCCATGATTTTTTGTCTCATTTTGTCCAACTATTGGAAAAAGAGATGCAGAATGCAACCTAGATGTTTCCTTTTAACGGTGATGCAACCTAGATTCAAAACCAAAAAAGGTATAAAAGTGAAAAAGAGAAAAGCAAAAAGAAAGAAAACCTTGAGTTGACAAGTAAAAGCCTCGTCATGTTGAAGAGGGTAAGATAATCAAGTGATAAGGTTAATCAACAAACGGGAAAAAGGTGACAATTTGTAAACAAATGTGACCCAAATCTCTATTACATTTGGTTGAATGGAATCATTCATCACTTAGCCACGGAGATGATTTTTATATTTTCAGGAAAACTACACCCTATTTAAAAAAGATGGTGGAAGTTAGAAGTTTGAACAAGAACAAAAAAAGCAAAAGAATATGCCTCTTTAATTGGGATATTAGGTGTACAATTTTGACAAAGAAGACAACAGCCAAAAATAAAACTTATCCACAATCATTTACTCCGTATTATATTTTGACATATGCACTTATGATATTGTGAGTCGTTAAGATAAGGGTCGTCTCCTATGTGCTTATACCGAGATGATTGTTTGAAGGGGCACTGAACAATTGGAAATATTAGAACAAAATCACATTATTTTCTTTAATATCAGAAAATTCAATTATCTTTTGTTATTTCACATAATAATGAAAATCTTCAGACCATACTGAGGGACTAAACATATACTTAAATGAACTCCAACTTCAGTTTTCGAGACTGAATTTGATTAAGTGACCGCGCCTTGTAAAATGTTTTAAGAACTGGTTGTGCATTTAATGGCACTGTTCAAACAAGCTATTTGTTCACTTTGCCCCTAGTCTCGGAGAAAGTGCACGAAAGATCACTTTTGCCACTGGTCTTTGGACACAGGCCACTAATATTAAAATATTTAAGTTTTGGCCACTTTTGCTTAAAGAGATAGAATTTCAGTCCAGAGGCCGGATTGAAGTTCAGTCCTTAAAGATTGAACTTCAATCCAGGGCCATATGGACTGAAGTTCAGTCCAGTCCTTAAGATGGAACTTCAGTCCAGGGCCATATGGACTGAAGTTCAATCCTTAAAAATGGAACTTCAGTCCATGACCATATGGACTGAAGTTCAGTCCTTAGAGATGGAACTTCAGTCCAGGGGCCGTATGGACTGAAGTTCAGTCAATTATCAGAGACTTAAGTCAATATTTATTTAGTAAAGGCCCAAAATTGGCCTCTAGTGTAAGACCAATAAAAATAGTGGCCTCAAACTAAATACCAGTGTTAAAAGTGGCTGCTGGGCGAAATTTTTACCCAAGTCTAGGCCAATTGGTAAAAATTTCGCCCAGCAGCCACTTTTAACACTGGTATTTAGTTTGAGGCCACTATTTTTATTGGTCTTACACTAGAGGCCACTTTTGGGCCTTTACTAAATAAATATTGACTTAAGTCTCTGATAATTGACTGAACTTCAGTCCATACGGCCCCTGGACTGAAGTTCCATCTCTAAGGATTGAACTTCAGTCCATATGGTCATGGACTGAACTTCAGTCCATGGTATGGCCATGGACTGAAGTTCCATTTTTAAGGATTGAACTTCAGTCCATATGGCCCTGGACTGAAGTTCCATCTTAAGGACTGGACTGAACTTCGGTCCATATGGCCTTGGATTGAAGTTCAATCTTTAAGGACTGAACTTCAATCCGGCCTCTGGACTGAAGTTCTATCTAAGCAAAAGTGGCCACAAACTAAATATTTTGGTATTAGTGGCCTGTACCCAAAGACCAGTGGCAAAAGTGGCCTTTCGTGCACTTTCCCCGGCCAATTGGCGTTAGGCCTAAAATTTTCACCCACATGCCACTTTTATTACTGATATTTATTTTGAAGCCACTTTTTTATTGGTCTTACATGAGAGACCACTTTTTGGAACTTCAATCTTTATGAGCTGAAGTCGAATCTTCTAGGTTGAATTTCATACCTAAATTATGAAGTTTCAACTTCAATCTGTAATGGCTGAACTTTTAGGTATAGATGCCTAAACTTCAACCCTTGTTGGCTGAAATTGAACTTCAATCCTTGTGGGCTGAATTTGTGTGAAGTTCAACCCAATAGAATTGAAGTTCGAAAAAGTGGTCTCTCATGTAAAACTAATAACAAAAAGGACCTAAAACCAAAGACTACTGCCAAAAATGGCCTTTACTGCGCTTCGCCCGCGTTAGGCCAAGAAAAGCCCCAGAGAAGATGGATTGACAAAAAAATCTAATATGAAGTACAACTTTTGCGCCCAGTAGCCATGGTGGGACGTCACATTGAATTTCTAGGGGAGATTCCTAACTATTTAAGTTAGTCCCCATTGCCTATTCGCCATATACAGAAAGTGCTGGCACCGCTATAATTGTTCCAGGCCCTAGCCACAACTATTTAATTTTTGCCCCATCAGCAGAACATGGAGGAACTCATGGAGATCCGCCAGGTTTTTGGCAGGAAACATTGGGATATTGTATTTTTAGAGAAGTTTTGTTGACCTGCCAGAACTTGCTCTGAGTTCTGGTGATAGGGGCTAAAACATAAATAATTTTTAAAGAAGGCCAAATATGTGTGAGTAAGGCACACATGTCCTATTTCTGCAAATTATTCATACAACCTGACCTATTTTCATTTTTTCAGTAATTTATTCTAAGAATAATAAATTTTCGTCTACTTCTCATGTTGTACAAATCAGGTCTAATTTCTACTGTGACTTTTGCGTATATCAATGGTTTAATTTTATTTTTTTAAAGACTCGTATTTGGCTGTTAAAGAGATAATGTATGTTTTAGATAATAAAGAACTGCAGCAAGCTTGGTAAAATTGATAATCAGAAGTCCACTTTAAAATGTAATACATCAAGTGCTTTTATCCCAATAAAGAATCGCACCAAGATTTGATAAGCTGGTGCAAATGGAAGATCATTCTTTTTTAAAAAGCTGGTCTCATAAAATTCTTTTTATAGCTACAGCTAACAGACTGTTTTCCAGTGAGCACAGTATATACTTCAGTACAATTTCTCTTGTTTGTCACAAGGTTTTGTTTCCTTTTTTGGATAAAAGAATTCTATTGCTCCTACAAAATTAATCCAACTACGCACAATAAATAAAGTATGGATGGGCATAGGTTGTTAATTGTTATACTAATTTCTGCTAATGGTGACAAGAATGCATCTTGATTCTTTAGCAAATGCACTTAATTATACTACAAAACAATATGAATTATACATTTTGTTGACATTTACCATGAATAGAAAGGTATACAGAATTGTAGTCGCAACAAATCAAGAATGCATAAAGCTGAAGACCAAAATACTGCACAAGAATAAGCAGTTCCAACAATTTCACATTTTTGAGTTAAAGAATGCTTTGATCATATTTTTCTGCTTCCTCATCTTGGCTTGTATCTATCTTGTAAAAATCCCAATGACTGCAGCTAAGTAGCTCGCCAACTGCACAGAGGTTTTAAAGGGGGAGGGGGCAGTGTCAAGTTAAAACCTCATTTAAGTGAAACTGTCATTGAGCATCGATGCACATCTTTAGAAATATTACCTGAGACGGAATGCTGAGTCCTGTGTGTCCTTCAATGATTAATCCTGCCGTAAGACCAATCATAGCCCATGCACCATTAATTGCTTCTACCTGTCGCCGTCTCTGTAAAATATTCAGAGCAAAGAATGTCGAATCGATGTAACATTAACACGTTTCAAAAACATTGATACAAGAATCTTCAGAGGTGGAAAGAACATATTTCCTCCAACTCCCATCATTTAGACTTCAAGTACACATTTACATTAAGGAAATGTTTAAGAGGCATTTTGCTATATGCAATTGCAAGGAAATTTAATTAATTCTTTTTCTGAGAAATGAAGTTCCCTAACATTTATACGAGGTAGGATGGGGCGGGATGAGGTCAAACTGAGCCTGGATTAATTTAGGCGTACTCAAGTCCAAACAGATTATGACAAAAACTTCATCTGACATTCCTCATCAACTATAACATGCATACAGCAATAGGTCTATTACTATGCCGAGTTGTGAAACCTTCAAGGTATACTACTTTTCTAGTCTTAAAAACTTTCCAAACTTTAACTTAGTTAGAAGCAGGCACTTGTAGGGTATGACCAACATAAGTGTTAGGTGTCATTGGAAGAATTATATCAAATGGAAGTGGTATCTAAATATCACTAATTCCATTGAGCTAATAATATAAATTCAACAGCCTATGCTCAACCTGCTTAAAGGCAAGTGTCATTCTGGTGCCGATTTTACCAACATTCCAGATATGAGAGCAAGGACCACTAATTACCTCGAGCTATTAATATAAATTCAACAGTCATGCTCAATCTGCTTAGAGGCAGCTAAGTGCCAAGTGACAGAGATTCAGTGCGTTTCTAATCTTTAATCATCTAATGCCAGTAAGACTTGACTAAAAAAATAGCAGTCACATGTGGTAAGAGAGTGAAGGTTCACTTACTTTAAATCTCTCTTTAGCATTAATTTCTTCCATTTGCTTTGCAGCTAATCGCTTGGCTTCTAAAGGATCCACCATGATCACTTCCTTCTTTATTCTCTCTTTCCTTGGAGATGCCTGCAGAAAAGAAGTTTTCATTTGGAGGCACAAGCTGAGAGACTTGAGTGATAATAAGTTAAGGGCTACAGAATGACATTTAAGATTTGGTTTGGTTGACAGAGAGATGGAGAAAACTACGGTAACAGGGAAAGTAATCACATTCATAAAACTTAAAATTTGCCCTAGCACTTGGAATGTGACTACGTGAACCTGATTTTGGGCCTCAACAATCCTATCAGAGAACTAAAAGATACACAAGCTTAAAAAGAAAATCCAGGTGTGTTAACAACACAAATAAATTTGAAAAAACACGGATTGCCATCAATGATACCATCCTTCAACAATGAAGAGATAACAGCTCATAAAACAAGAATTACAGACAAAATCAGCGTTTACATCATTTAGGCATTGGTAACATGCATAAAAATGGTTTGTTCACGGAAAATATATCCTCGAACATAATAAAACCAGTTACACTAGCTTTACATACGTGTAAGCCTTCATAATGCATACATTGGGATTTGCCAAGACGCGAATTGCTAGACTCCTGGTTCTCCACGAAGCCGAGCCAGTGTTATGCAGACCTCCATGCTCAAGTCTGACAAAGAAAAGCTACTCATTGGAATGGAATAAAATGAACTAATCACATATGTTTCAACATCCTAGCTCAGCCAAAACAATTTCAAGCGGAAGGAATAACAAGACCCCGAAACAGTTCTGCCTCTCCTCTTGCATCCATATTTTTTAACAAAATTATCTCTATACATCAAAGGTTAGCTTATGCATATTATCGCACATGAGATCTTTCATTTTTAAGGAAACTACCAACGAGAGAGTCAGAAAATGGATGTTGTCCCGACTAATTTTCATGGGATTCCTAAGAGGTGAACCTTCATTTCTTTACAAGAACTCATAAACAGACTACTTGCTTAATGCAAAATTCATATTTTTCCTTCGGAAATTTTAAAAGATGAATTCTGCAAATTTTCAATTTTCTCATTAGCAATTGTCCCGATAATTAACCTTCACATTCAAGCTGGTGCAAGTTCGCCCAAATGTCGAAAGAATGACTAAAACCTTATTATTTACACATAAATACCACGAATATTCCAACCAATGACTGAAAAAAAAGAATTCAACTTTACATACAGGTACTGTTCTTGGGACTGCATCATAAACTGCGACCAACAAATTGTTGAAAATATGAATACTTACATATAATTACAACCCAAAAATGAAAACTTTAAGGCCCACATCATCTGTTGAATGAAGTGAATTTGGTGTTGGGAAAGACTCCCATATCAGTGAAAGAAAAGGGCAAGAAAGTCCTTATAAAGCTTGGGCAATCCTCCTCCTAGCTTTTGGGGTGAAGTTAGGCCCAAGTCTAAAGGTGCCCAAGTGTGAAGTTATTATCATCACAATATACAGTTTTTGTGAACAATTTAAAGTCGGAAATAGCACTAATTGACAAAAAGATTACAGTGAAAACACATAAGTAAAGAAAAAAATAAAGCAAAATTGCACACCAATAGTACAACTAATACATCAAAAAATCAAGATTGATTTGATTTTAATTAATTTAAGAAATAAAACTTACTTTGTAATAGCTGAATGATGAAATTCAGAGAAAGATGAAGGCTTTGCCCTGAAGTTAATGCCTCCATTCATAATGGGTGTTGAAGCATGAAGTATCATTTTTTTCTTTTGGATTGTGTTAATTGGGTGAAGTAGGAGAAAGTTGTATGTGGTCAGTTATTTAACACTATATGCTCTTATTTCCTTTCTGGTATATTTGGTCAGCATTTGAACAAGATAATTTCACTTCAGCCCCTAAGATCCTAGTTATTACATATAGGTTCATAGACCTTACTAAATGTAGCAGAAGATTATATAGTTGTCGCATTATCTCTTTTCACGTTCTTTAAAAGAAAAGGACGATGGGCAAAAAGTGCCACTAAATTATTGCAAAAATCTAATTATGTCATGCATTAAAAATATGGTGCTAGAATACCACTACTATCGGTTCAAAATTGTTATTGTTTGTTAGTTTTGGCTCAAAATTGCTATTATTTACCCCACATAACCATTCCCAATCCTTATCCACTTTTTGTAACCATATTTTGTTCTTTCTTTCTTTTCCTAGCATATTTATTAAATATAATTTGATGATATAAATATTTAAAAAATATGGGACAAATATATATGTGTATAGAAGGTATATATACAAAATATCAATCTATTATATTTGATATTTTAATTATAAATTAAATTTTAAATATAAATATTGTGGCTATATTATGTTAGTGCTAAATGACTTGTTAATATAAAATATTGTGGGCTATTTATGTGGAAATTCCTTATTTATAACGGACCACTCTAATCTTATTTCAAAATTTTGAAAAAACGTAAGAAAAATAACACAGGTCCATTTAACACCTATTCCAACTTATTTCCCCATGATGGGTGTAGAAAAAACTACAAAAATAAAATCAAAAAAAAAAAAGTATGGAACCACTACTTTATTACCCCACCGTCCTTCCACCATCTTCGCCACTTTAAAATTAAAATTTTATTTTTTGAGTCTTGTTGTTGAAGTTTATTTTATTTGGTTATTTTGGAATCGCAAAAAATAATACAAGACTAGGTGAAAGAAACAAAACTAAAAAAATTTAAAAACTATTTATGTTGTCTTGTGATGAAATTAATAATAAATTGAGATTTTTAGCAAGTGGGTCTCCTAGTTTGCGTAGATTATTAATAGTAGTGAATTGAGATTGTTAATGTGTATATATAGCGATTTTTTTGGTGGTTGTATTTGTGGACCGGTAGGGGTTGTTTTGGGGCTGATTAACTAGTGGATATTGTTGTTTTTTCTTATTTAATTTTATACTTCCTTTATCTTTTTTTTAAAAAAAAAAATTAATGACATGTTTCTTCTTTTAAATAGGGTTAATAATTAGGTGGGGTGCGAAAAACTAGAAAATAAGTTAGAGGTGGGTGTTAATTGGATATGTATCATTTTTAAAAAAAAAAAAAAATTGGTATGTTTTTCCAAAATTTCAAAATAGAAAAAGAGGGGTTCGCTAGAAATAATGATATTTTTTAGTCATGACTAACAAATAATGGCAACTTTGAGCCCAAAATATAATGGTAGTAGCATTCTAGCATCATATTTTTAGTGTATGGCATAAATAGACCTTTGTTAAATGGCAATTTTGGCCCTTCGTGCTAAAAAAATAATTAATACAAGATAAAATATACTCAGTTACTCCTATTAAATGCTTTTGGGAATTGAGTCGTATTAAAAAGGAACTACTCCTACTTCAAATATGAAAGGTATAGTTTGAAACAATTAGCAAATTTAATTTTAAATTTCTAATACGATAAGATTTTGTGACAATTTTTAAAGGTAAATCGAAAACTAAATAGGGACAAAGAGAGTACTACCAACGTCCCTAAATAAGACTTCATTTTTCATTTAACTTAAAAATAAGTGTTACTCTAATATCTTTTTTATAATCAATTTTACCCTTGCAATAATGAGGTAAGAAATTATTAATGTACTTAAGTTGGATTATCGAGATTAGTAAGTAAAGATAATTAGGTAAAACAAATATAGTAGCTCATATTTCTTTAATCAATGGACGTTAAAAAAAAAGATGCTAAAATAGGACGAAGAGAGTAACTGATTTAAAGCCCTTATAATTTTGAACAAGTAGCACAAATACGGTGATGGTTAAGTTAAAAACGAAAAGCATGGTCAGCTTCTTTAAGGTAGTGACATATTTGGTACTATGATGCTTATATAATTACTTTCATGCTAGAAGTGCTTTAAGAGCTCTGATGCCTAAGTTTGTTGCTCTGATATGGTCCCGACTCTTCAACAAGATGATTAGCTAGAATCGAGTCATAATATTGAAGTATTGAGTTCATAAGAAGAAAAATAAGAAAGATATTTTTCATTGATATGAAGTTTTGGATTAAGTTGGAGTTTGTGCATACTGCTTTAATCATTTAAATACACAAAATCGTAGAAATAGAACATCATAAGGGGTAGTTTTGGAGATTTAGCTCTGCTAAACAAAA
The DNA here is from genome assembly GCA_029990575.1 of Petunia axillaris subsp. axillaris. NCBI lineage: Eukaryota > Viridiplantae > Streptophyta > Magnoliopsida > Solanales > Solanaceae > Petunia > Petunia axillaris. The sequence continues at coordinate 31,977,125 of JARKNS010000002.1, forward strand.
TCTTAAAAAAGGGTCTTTATTGTCCATTGAACATAAGTTAAGCAGCAGAGGAGATACATTCATAAAAATCAAGATTGAATTCCTCTAGGAACAACTAAACTATAGTACTGGGACACATATGTGAAAAGTTTAGTATAATATTTAAGGAAACGACGATATCAAATGCCGCCCTAACTGGAGAATAATATACTCGTGGAAGATTTGAAGCTTACACTTCAAACAAGAATATCGTTCTTGTCTATGAAAAGGTTCTTTTGTAATCACTCCAATCCATCACTCTTATAAAAATCTGACAACATTGAGATTCTGGATTAAGACATCACCGACTGAAGCCCTCAGCCCGATATTTCAATTTGCTCCAACAGACATGCACAAGTCCTTTGATTAGGGGAGAGACAGCCAGACTTTTAAGAGAAAGAATAAAGGACTCAACCTCTATCAGAAAGAAAGGCGTGAGTCTTTTTAAAGATATTTATAATTAGTTGAATCCCTACACCGCAACAATTTGTTATACTATCTTCAATGTCTATAATTTATGAGACGTCTGTGACTTAGGAAAACCTACAACTCATGTCTGGGGGGTAATATATGCTACTTTTAAAGGCTGTGTTAAGAGGGGCCTAAAGTTCAAGACCACCCCTTAATAAAATTATTTTTGTTAATTACTCTTTAAATACAGGTTTATAGCATCTTTCCTCTATCATTTCCAAACTTATTAGTGTACAAATTTGGATGAAAAATGGGATTAATGTGCACACGAAGTTGGAGCGATTTCAACGACTTATTGATAATCACATACCCCAATGTTAATTTAATAAATCAATACGAATAAATAAATACAACAACATACCCAGTGTTATCCCACAAATGGAGTCTGGAGAGGGTGAGATGTATGCAGACCTTATTCCCACCAAAGTGGAAAGGCAGTTTCCGATAGACCCTCGACTAAAGATAGTGAAAACAAGTTTCCCAAGAAAAAAAAAAGATTGCATACCACAACATGGGAATACAGTATAGAAAATATTGACATAAGAACTATGTAAAATCAAGGTAATCAGCAAACATTAAGCACCAATAGCAATAAAGGAATAGAAAAAAGATAGAAAAAATATATATTAAAAAAACTCACACTAGTATGTCCGGAATTGATATTCTATTATCTAATCATCTACCATAATCCTCGACCTCCACACTTTCATATCTAATGTCATGTCCTCGGTGATCTGAAGATGAGTCATGCCATGTCTAATCACCTCATTCCAATTCTTCTTCGGTCTATTTCTACATCTCCGTAGACTCAATACTGCAACCCCCTCACACCTCCTCACTGGCGCACCGGTGCTTCTCCTCTTCACATGCCCAAACCATCGCAACCTCACTTCCCTAATCTTGGACACCACCGAGACTACTCCTACCTAATGATATCGTTCCTAATCTTATCCATTCTAGTATGCCCACACATCCATCTAAGCATTCTCATATGACAAGTTTGTCAAGCACCCACAATTTAAGTAATTTACCTATGCTTGTTAGAAAATGTCCAAACTAAGTATATTCTCTCTTAAGATACTTTACACAAGAGAGATGTAAATCTTTAGTATTTGACAAGTTTGTAAAGAACTTATCACAATTGAAGTAATTTATTTACAAACCAAATATTTAATTAGGATGCTAATAAAGATTATTGTGTATATATACCTACATAGATAAATCCTATAAAATCCTAATATAAGCTCTCCATATTTAAGCCCTTAATTACTTCGGAAACTAAATACCACCTAATTTAGTTGTTCTATATGGAGTATACTTAATCTAAAAAAAAGTACCCGAATTCATATCGATAATCCTTGAAATTCTATTGTCAAACCTCTCTATAACAACCCTAACATTTTAGTATAACAATCTAAGTTTCTCCAGAACCGATTTTTCATGTTATATTTTATCTCTTTATAACAATGTTTTACCTATCACAACAATAGCGTTCATTATAGCGTACAATATTTATAAAATTATCTCTTTATAACGGCCATAGTCAAATAGTGTGTAATAATATTTTGCTAGAGATGTATTATGTATAAAACAAAATACAATATATTTATGATAATCATTCATAACATAAATATATTGTCTTTTTACATTCGTAACATAAAAGTATTGATGAAGAGTCTCAAGCTATTGCTACTTAGGCCGAGATAGAAGAGTCAACTGATAAGTTCTTAGACAACCTTTAAGAGAAAGCTATTGAATACCTTTTTGCTGAAAATTTGGACAAAAATCTTCGCCAATTCTAGCATTATATTGTTACTAAGAGACTGCAATTTAAGAAACGACCTATAATTGTAAAATTCTTATGTCAAATTTGAATTTCTTTTTACAGTTTTAATTAATTTTAAATGTATATGTTCCTTAGATTATAATTTTTTATTGGTACAGTTAAACTAGTTATAGATTTTATAATAATGTTTTAATATTTTAAATTTTTAATTAATGAAATATGAAAATCTATTGAGATTTTAAATTTAATATGTATTTTTTGCGAACTTTTTGACTATAACAGCTAAATGAGATCTAAACGTCAAATGTTAGTACACATGTATAACAATACCTTACTATAGCTGGATGAAAGTTTTAGACAAACGCTGCCACTATAGAGAGGTTTGACTGTTGTAATCACCTAATTTTGGCACCTAAAATACCAAAATGCGTAAAATAGTAGTTTTAATTCTCCTCAATTTTTATCCGTATCATAGCTAATTCTAGTCATTTAATTAGGAGAAAATACTTGAAAATTATCAAAAATATATATATATATATATATATATATATATATATATATATATTTGTGATGTGATTAATTATTTAATTGTGAGTCAATGGATAAATTATAATTGCTATGTTGATGTGTCTAGTTTAATTAATAGCTTTGTTTATACAATTGTGTATGTGTTTTACTTGAATTTTAAACTTAAAAGGCCACTTAGACTATTTAAAATCAGAAACCAGCCCATTCCCTCCAGCCCAACCCATTTCCTCCTGACCCGGCCCAATGACCCTCATATATAAACTAAAACTATGCCATTTTTGTCATTTTTGGAACCTCACCCTTTAGAATAAGGCAATTCTTTGCCAATTTTGCAAAACCCACCGGAAATCGCCCCACCATTTCTCCGCCGGTTCTCCACCGTCGAACCACCGGCCTCCGCCGCCGGAAAATTTCAAAAAATACACCTCCCGTCCCGCCTTGGCCTCCTCTTCCACGTTCTCACATCAGTTTCCCCGAAAACACATTGATTCGGCGTAGATCGAAGTCGAAAGTAGCGGAGGAACTTCGACTCCGGCGACCCCTCTGAATTTTCCGGTGAGATTTACATGAAAAGACTCCTCTGCTCCCTTTTTTTTTCTTTTGTTTTAACAAGACTTTGCATTTGTCTCAATGGATCAGTTTTTGGCATGCTTTACAAGTCTTGTCGCCTTAGCTCTTTCCCCTGCTTCTCATTTCCATTTTTCTTCTCTTGTTCTAATTGAGACGATCCTAAATGGGGTCGCCTCAATTAGAACGAGAAAATTATGATGGAATTTGCTCGTTTTCTTCCGTGATGATGATGCAACTGTGAGAGGATGAAGCTGTCAGTACAATAGTGATAATGACAATGATATTGTAGCGGCTTTTTTGTTTGTTTGATTTGTTTGGACAGTTTCGGCTTATGGGGGTTTAGAATGGATGGTTTTGTTTGGTTCAGTCGTAGCTGCTGTTGTAGCGGGGCCAAAGCGAGACCATGACTGCGAGTTTAGTGGTTGATCCGAGGGCGTCGATTCAGTGGCTTGGCTGGTCGTTTTCCTAGCCGAAGTGTTGATCCTTAGGCGATTAGGCAGTAGAGTTTGAGACGAGTGGCGATGACGAGGAGGCTGTCCCGATGCTCGGGTATTCGTGGAAGCTGCGACAGTGACTCCGAGTTAGCCTCGACTCAATGGCGACATCGCTGTATCTGGTGGCGCTCTAGCTCCGGCAATTTGGTTAGAATTTATCATAGTCTTCTTTGTTTTCTATTTGCTTTGCTATCGAATTGGTTGATTCATTAGTTAATAATGTTTTAGAATTAATTTAGGCATAGAATCAGTGTGTGGTTTGTTGTATATGTTAGATGAATGATTATTCGAATCTATGAAATTGCTTTACTTGATCGATTGTTCATCAGTTAAGAAAGAAAAGTGTGTTCATGTTATTTGTCTCAATGTTTTTGGCACTAAACTGTTTGTTTGTTTAATGTTCATTGGATGCTAAAGTTTGCTAAACTAGTAGGGTGCAATTCATGTTCGTCTTTGCCTTTGTATGCCAAGTTTGTTAAATGTTTGATTGGATTGATCGCTAGCCGCTGAAACAAAACCAGTTGGTTTGACCAGGTCTTGAGTTTATGCCTTTGCTTATTGTTAGTATTGTAGGATTTGTTTGTCTTGCATTTCTTTATAAATTGTCAAAGCTTGAACATAAGTTTACTTAGTGCCTGTAATTTTAATTTAAGTACGAGTATGGGCAGTTAAGTATGGATTCCTTTCTGTCTGCTTGTTTAAATCAAAGCATTAAAACTGGTGGAAAGTTGAATGTAACAGTGAAAGAGTGCTTGAAAGTGGAGTCTAATTGACTAATATTTGTTGTTTAGTTCTTGCTTTAATTGTTGAAAGTTTGAATAAAGTCTTAGGATACATGGCTTTAAATCTGGTGAAGTTTTCTGTGAGTTGGACTAGCTTTTATTTTGTGTTTTAGGCTGAGATTGATTGAGACTTTGTTTTCAGCTTAATGAGAATTTTCTTGGTCTGGTGAAGTACTCTTATTTGGTCTGAAGTCCTATTTAATTTATTGGGCTGAAATAATTTATGAAATAGTGAGTCAAGTTTGGGTCTGGACTTTAGCAAGTCTAAGCTTTAAGTTAAAATGCAGATTCTTGTTACTTTCAAGAAAGGGTAAAGTAAAAGTACTCAGAGAGAAGTACAAGGGATCAACATACAAGCAGGCTTTGCCAGCCATTGTTTTTGTTGCTTAGTGAAGGCATGCCTGGCTGCATTAAATGGTTTTTGGATGTCTTTTATCAAAGGTAGCTTTCACCCTCTTTGCACTCAACCCTCCTGAACTTTGCATTTATTGTACAGCATGCTTGTGCTTGCTGGGGAGACAAGAAACATTTAAGTTTTGGGGCTGTGGGAAGCAAAGAGAAGCTGACTTTCTCTCAGCTATATAAAGACACATTAACTCTCCTCACCTACCTTGAACCCTAAAAAAAATTCAGATCTGAAAAAAAAATAGAGAAAAGGTAGCATTCAAAGAAAAGAAAGAAAAAAGAGTTTAGTTTTTGAAAAGAGAAAGGGTTAGAACTAAAGACCATTACCACTTAGGTCTTTAGAGGTATAATCTTATTAGTGTTTGGGCTGGGAAAGGAAGCTGTTACAAAGGATTTTGGGGGCTGTTTCCACATTGTGTCTGCTGCTGTGTTGCTGGATTTTCTGGTTGTTTGGTGTCTGGTTGTGGCTGTACCTAGACTGCTGTTTCAGTTGGCTAAATTGAAGTTTTCATTTTGCTATTAGGTACCCGTCAAATCTTGTATGTATTTAATCTATGGCCATGTGAAATGTCTTACTCAAAGCCTATTTATGTATCATGTTGTGTTTGCTATCCATGAATATGCTTAGACCCTTGGTTAAATGTTGATTGTATGTTCCTGTAGCTTAATAATAACCATCCTAACCACTAGGGCCAGATCTGAGGCTAGCATCAAAGAAGGGCTATTTAATGTAAAACATTTGTTTTAGAGAGGAAGACATGCAGTGTACACGTTATTGTGAACTAATTTTTTTTAAAAAAGGGCCAAACCTGAAAATTTGAGCGAAAAATGATTATTTGTGCAAACAAATGTGTTCTGAAACAAGTTTAAAAATAACGTGGCAGCACTTTATATTCGTAAAAATGTGTGTTCCAATCAATGTTATGAGTTCTTTTGATGAAAATTTACTATGGAATAAAAAGGAAAAAATGGAATTAAAATTAGACAAAAACTTGATTTACAAAAAACCCTGATAATTCTGGCCATATCTTAAAGTAGATTGACAGATATGATATATGTGCAAGAGCAAATAAAATAAAGTACATTTATGCAAATTTTGTGAACGACAGTGGGCTGAAACTAAATTGAATTTCTAAATGGCCAAATATTGAAGCAAATAGGCAAAAGAGAACATGAGTGCAATTCTGTCAACGTGAACCTGAAAGCAAAATGGGCCTCATATTTTTGCAAATCTGGCCCTTTTTAGCTCCAGCCTTTAAGTTTAAGGCTACAATAAACTAAGTGTACCAAAAATTTTGCGAATCTAGCTCAATTAATTTCAGTCTTTTAACATTAAGCCCCAATAGTGTTTAAATGTAAATTTAGCAATTTTCTTGATTTAATTTGAATTGCACTTTTTGTAAATATTAAATTAAGCCACATTTAATCAAAAACATCGGAAGCAAATGTGATACATGTAAAAATCCGTAAAATAGACCAATCCTCTGTGAGGTTGGAAATGCGTAATATATTTTATCCATTATGAATTAAAAGTGTAAATCCGTCCGATCCTCTGTGAGGTTGGATAAAAATAACACTTTAAATTTTTCCGAATTAAAGTTTAAATTCGAATCAAACGGAAAAATAATACAACCATATTTAATAAATTAAAAATCGCGACGATAAAGCAACTGTGTTCGGCACAGGACTCGAGGGTGCCTAATACCTTCCCGAGAGTCAACTGAGAACCTTACTCGAGTCTCTAACCGCAGACCATTAGACGAGTCAGAGGTGTTCCTGAGATACCTTTTTGGTGACTTGGCACACCTTAAACTTGTAAAGTGGCGACTCCGAGTTCTCTAAATAATCTCGTACCTTCTTGAAACACCAGTCACGAGTTTTTAAATAATAAACAACTCGTTAATTAATTTTAAGGCGTGACAACTGTAATTAACTAATAGTATGAAATGTTTAATTATTATGAAATCCTATTAAATACTGAATATAGAGTTTACAGCTAGTTATTTTCACAATTTCAAGTTTCAATTATATAAATAGGAAATAAATTAAATGTTTAACCAAATCAAGCAATAGTAAATAAATGAATCAAATCTCTATGAATCTATATTACCACTAACAGATTAGGAAAATACTTGAAAAGGTTCACATAACAAATCAATATAAATATATGATTGTAATCAGAAGTGGTGCACATTCAACTCAAATTTATCCTGGTAGCTATGCTAATGGAAAATTTCACCAATATTCATCTTTTGATGTCAATAATTCTCTCTATTCTGTTTACAATTTCGGCCAATGAAATTCCTAGTTTAGTACCCCTTAACTACACTTCCATTATCCAAGCTAGAAAATTTTTTATGTCTATTGATTCATCCAACCTTCCAGATCCTCCAATGCCATCTTATACTTTTACTCTTTACCATCGCGATGTATTTGAAAAATCCAAATTCAAGGACTACGATTCAATGCTTAGACATCGTCTAGCTCGAGGGCGTACTAGAGTAAGTTATTTGGCTTCATTTATTGAAACTGGTAAAAAAGGACTAGTTCGCGAACCAGCCACGGGGTCAACAAGTACGTATAATGCAGAAGGCGAGCATGTTGCAGTGTTTAAAATTGGCAGTGATATGAACAGAAGTTTCTTGTTAGTAGACACCACCGGTGATTTGGTTTGGTGGCAATGTGGACCTTGTGCTTTGTGTTATAAGCAAATGTATCATCCTCTATATAATTCTACAGCATCAAAAACTTTCCAAAATATTGATTGCGTTAAAGAGGGTCAGAGTTGTGACATTGATCCATATTTTCAATGTTATCCAGAATACAATAATCAGTGTGGCTATGATGTGCATTATGAAAGTGGAACTGCATCAACAGGTTTTATGGCATCTGAGGTGATTACTTTTCCTTTAGACAGAAAATCAGTGAGGATTAAATTTGGATGTGGACAAAATCAAATGAATGGGTCACTTTGGTTCAGTGGTTCATATTCTGGGGTGGTTGGCCTTGGGCGTAAAGTAAATCCGGAAATGCTAGGTGCATATTCTTTACCATCACAACTTAATGCCACATTATTTTCTCTCTGTCTCCCAAGTTTTGAGTTTGGAAAAGGATCCATCCTCACTTTCCAAAAAGCCCCTTGGCCAAGAGCAACAATGGCAAAATTACTACCAAATTACAAGTTCCCTAACTTACACTATGTCAACCTTTATACAATGTATATTAATGATCAGCTAGTTACTGTGGAACCAAGAGGGTGGCGTTTTCATGATGAGATGCAAGGTGGAGTCGTGGTGGATACAGGAGCCATAATAACCCATTTTCCCCAATGGATTTATGACGTATTTCGCGAAACATTTAAAACTGAAGTAAAAAATATGTCCATAGTTGAAAATCCAGTAGGAGATTTTGACACTTGCTATAGAGCTGATCAAAATGGTGAAGTGTACTTCCCTGTTGTGAAGTTGTACTTTGGAAGCGAAAGTCCTGGTTCAATGTTGTATCTGCGGCAAGAACAAGTTGTAACACTCTTTGAGGATCAGTATTGCCTAGCTTTTATGGGATGGGATAGAGACTTAACGATACTAGGCACTCATCAACTCCAAGGAGTAGGATTAACTTTTGATACTTCAGAGAACACTTTGTCTTTTGACGTAGGCGCATGTGATTGAGGAGGTATACAAAAGGTCAAATTTATGCCGCTTATGAACTTAACAAATGTAGCTTCATAATTCACTTATTGTATTAAGCATATAGAAATTTGCTTATCAATAATGGGTTTAAATTTTTAAATTTACATGCTCATTAACATAGCAACATTGCTGTATTATTACTCGAGGAATTTGGATCTCCAATGCAGGTATCAGCTCATGAGCTATTGATAGGTATAATACAATGACAAGAGCTTGTGTTTTAATCACCGGCTAATAAGGCTTAAATTTTGTGTTATACTGGGCTTAGCTAAATACTCTGCAGTCTGCATCAGCTGATCAATTAATTGACAACTGTTCGGTTCACATTACCATAAGACTAGAGAAACAATTTACAATGAGATGCGACTGATTAACTTGAAAGTAACTCTTAAAGTAATAGGATCAATTCAATGTTAAGTAACTTCATGTGTTGATCAAGGCACAAGGAACTATAATCAGTCAATTAGAGCATAAAATTTCCAACACTGTAAGGAAGTGCCATGGCTTACCACTTGCAATTACTATAGTAGCAGGAATTTTGCGTCAAGTGAAAACAAAACAACACTCTTGGAATTATGTCCTTCAGACTTTAGACAAGGATGATCAACTTTCAAGGGCCCTTCACTTAGTTTATCAAGATTTACCAATTTAATTAAAACACTGCTTCCTTTATTTTGGACTATTTCCACAAGATCATGAGATTAGAGCAAGTGAAATAATTAATTTATGAGTGGGGGAAAAACTTATTCCATTGAGTACTGCACGAACACCTTTGGCTGAGGATGTGGGGGAGGCTTACTTAACCGAATTGGTTGATAGAAACTTAGTTCAAGTGGTTAGGAGAAGATTTGATGGAAAGATCAGAAGTTGCAGGATTAGTCATGGTCTTATACGTTCAGGATGCATTTCTCTTGCATGTAATGACAATTTGCTGGGACAAAATTTTACCTAATTTTCCCTATTTTTCATACATCATGAACTATTAATCACTCAAGTCTTTCTTTCTTTATATTTTACTTAGGAGTCCAATGCTAACCACATAGCTCTTGTCGTAGTATGCAAACGACTTCTCTTTTAATAACTGGAATGCTTAATTTAGTCATGCAACTGGTTAAGAAATCGCTTTCTTTATCTAATCATTGACATTAATCCTCCAAAAAGTATGTGTATTATTTGTCTAATTATAGCGTTGGTATACTTGATATCATAATTTACACACCTTCCGATCCAGCTTAGCTTTCTGAGCATCAATTGACCATTTGATTACTACTTTAATCATAAAAGTCTTCATTCTTCAGATTTATGTTATAATCCATATTTGTTCTTGACTGACTATGATTTTTAAATTGTAAAAGTCTTCTTTATAGTTTACGTAGTAATCTTCTGGCAACCACCGTGTTTTGGTCCGCATGCACTGTGAGACATTTTACTTTGATCCAATAGTAAATAGTAAAAGAGTTGATTGCGATCTACGAACTAAAGGAAATTGACTAACAAAATTATTTTTCTTTATTTTGTAACACAGATCCACTTTACCCTATTTCACAATTAGAGGCTATCGCCATCATTGCCAGGAAGTGTATTATCTGACACTAGTTAATGAAATAGAAGTCAATTCTGAAAGCAAATTGGGAAAAAAAAAAAATCAGCTTTTAAAATTCGGATCATTATATAGGACCCAGCCGACCCATTTCCCAACCCAATACCCAACTCAACAATTCCTTTTGTACTAACATTACAAAAAATACTTGTCCTAATCAGAATACATATACTCAAGAGTATAACGTTTTGTTTAAGGTTGCTTTTCGTGCCTTTATATATAATCGAGTCTATCAGCTGCAATAAGGCTGCGGGAAATCTAGATTCAAAGTCGAAGAATCGAAATAGACTCCAAATAAAAAATTAACATAAAATATACATAAAAGAATGATCATTTTTTTTAAGCAGCCTAGCCACCACATACCTTGTATTTTTTCTCCCTAGTTCGGCATATTTCAATATGTTACACACGGTGAAGATAATATAATGTATTTCCTATTGAGCAGGAGTTTTAATTGTATTGACTTACAAATAATTGAGTAACACATGCAACTTTTGAGTTTTGCCTAAAAGGCACAACTTGTTGTCAAGTGATTAGGTTCACAGTCTCCGCCTCTCTAAGTTAATGAAATGTTTCAACTCCTGTCTTTCAACTCCTGTCTTATAGACAAAATTGATTTATGCCCGTAGCCGTACCTTATGCCTGATGGACAACGTAAAAATTTATCTGCACCCATCATTTATTAAAGACCTTTTTATTAATAAGTGCAAGACCCGCCCTTATGAAGGGCATTACCGCAAAATCACCCGTAATTACATGAGATTTTATGGAAGTGCAAAAGTAAATGCAACTGAAACAGGAATATTTACATACTATATATGATAGTGTACTTTAATTTGTGAGTTCTCTGGTTTATTTGTGCAACCAAAACCACCAGAGGCGAATCCAGAATTTTGAATTACAGGGTGCCACATTATTTTGAATGTAGACATGTCACTATTTAAATAGTCCAAATAGGATAAATATTTGGTAGGTTTGATCAACTTTGCACTTCAGTTTGAGCTATGAAAAAGTTAATATAGACAAATTCATTAAAGAAAAAAAAAATACTCCATAATTACGACAAAGAGGTTGGTCGTAGGAGAAGTCGGGGCAGGGAGGGTTGCTGAAAGAGATGAGAAGATATGATAGAAGTGGAAAGGTTTGTTTGAAGCTAGGAGTAAACTCGGGTCCCTGGGAATAAAATTTTGAGCTTGCACCACTGGCACCATCCAAGCCTTCAGTATAACGGGTGCCACAACTACTATTTAGCCTATTTGTGATACATATATACATAGTTTCAATCGAGGGGACCTGGTGTAACGATACCCGGTACCCTCTACATAGATCCGCCCATGAAAACAACTACGTATATATATACATATATATATATATATATATATATATATATATATATATATATATAAAGTAGTATTATAATTAAGTACTCTAATAATTCAATTTAGGAGTGATTATTGTGAGAGTGATACTTTCGTGTTCACACGCAGCAGTGGTTAGACAAAATTTCATATGATTGGCTTACTATAAGTACGTCTCTATTGAATCAAAACTCATCAAAATTGAAAAAAGCTAGTATTTCAAATACTCATTGTTCCTCACTTGATTCTTTCGTTCTTAGTTTCAAATTAATCATGGAGGCAATTGCCGTTGCTGCTGTGATAAAGAAAGTTGCTGATATCATAGGCACTCTAAGCCTCGAAGAATATTATCGCTTGTATTGGTTGCGCGAAGACATGGAGTGGCTCGGGCGACAGCTGGAGCTGATACAGGCCTTCTTGAAAGAAGCAGATGAGAATCCAACTACTAGTGAAACAATGTCAACAATTAGAAGACAAATCAGAGAACTTGCTTATGATATTGAGAAATTTACATTGTATAGACATTCAGAGGAGTGCATAACAAAAAATAGACCTATTTTATCTTTATTATGATTTTTAGACATTTAATCTTAGGTATCCTACTTTTTATAGCCATTCACTTTAAGGTAATACATCCACATTAAATGCCTTTATTTAGGGGAGATGATAGGTCATGACTGAATTTTTAGAGTATATTTTTTAATTAATTTTGTATATATCCTATTTTCTAGGAGATGGTTGGTCATTTTCCTTATCTTTCTCCATAAACTATTATTGCTTCCCAAATATACAGAAAAACTTATTAATCTCCTCTTCCAGCATGGCTCTACCAAAACAAACTTGGAATATTCACTTATAATTTAATGTATATATTCCGCATATTATAAAAAAAATTAAATTGTTTACATCTTGTCTTTATTTATAATAGAGGTGCTACTGATTCATAAAAATGTATATTTAATACATACCACACGCATATGAAATTGTTTACATCTTGTCTTTATTTATAATAGAGGTGCTACTGATTCATAAATATGTATATTTAATACATACCACACGCATATGACAATGCATTATAGGGAACTCATTGATATTTTATACATATACGAGTATTATGCAAGGTATATGCACATCTTAACTTGGATATAGTCTTATACGATATATATCAATATGCACTCATTGTTCCCAATATTCACCAAATATATTGGTTATCATTTATATATTACAGATTCGTGTGCATAAATATAATATAATACAAGTACTATGAATATGCATCAATATTCCAAATTTATAAGCTAAATAACAAAAATACACATGCAATATGCATTCTTTATAGAAGATAAAATAAATGAAGAGGAACAATTAATAAAAGATATTCAAAAGATCTTTTGATTGATATAAAATTAGATAAAAGAACAAGGGAAAGAGATTGCGTTCATCAGTGTGATGGCTGTTATATATGGTAGAGAATAAGATCTCAATTAGTGTTAATATCCAAAAAAAAAAATAGGCAAAAAACGTGCTTAGAAAAATCAGTTAAACTTATGACCTGTACTTCCACTATTTTAGGAAAAAATCTTTGTAAACATATTAATATAGTATAACTTTTGGCTAGCCTTTGTTCAAGAGTCCATGTGTCTATTTGAATGTAAGGCCAAGCTTGATTTTGGCTAGATATGTTATTTTCTCGATATCATAGACAAGTACTCCCTCCGTTAAAAAGAATGGACCTTTTCACTTTTTGAAAGTCAATTTGACTAATCTTTGAACCTAAATTAGACTATATTAAATTAATATTTTTAAATAAAAATTTGCATATTCAAAAACTATACGAAAAGTACTATAACATGCAACTCTTTGCATATCAAAATGATGAAAAAATCATCTTAAATTATTGGTCAAAGTTCATCCAGTTTGACTCTCGAAAAGCAAAAGGTTCATCCATTCTGAAACAGAGGGAGTACTTTCCTAAGTTAGCTTCATATAAGGGGAACGAGGGAATTTTTAGTTGTCTTGAGGACGCTTTATGCTGGTTGGGCAGTTGGAATCCAGCTCATGAATTTGCTTTGGAAATCAAAGCAATAAAGGATCGGGTGGAGGCCATTAATTCTGCCAAAACAACATTTGCCGCATGTGAAAATGGTAGTGGTGATCAAGCTATATGGAAAGCGAGAAAGAATGTTCTTTTTGGTGATGGACCAAAAAATTATTGTTGGTTTTCAGGGCAACATTGATGAACTGAAGATGAAGTTGCTAGATCCAAATAGTTCTTATGATGTGATCTCGATCGTTGGTATGCCTGGTCTGGAAAGACCACCTTGGCAAAGAGAATCTTCAACATTGCTAAGGTCGAGTTGGATAAAGATAATCCCTATGACCTTCATTTTGAGTGTTCAGCCAATGTTTATGTTTCTCCAAAACCAGATGTGGATGACATATTGAAGGAATTAGCTAAGCAAGTCGGGATGAAGACGTAGAAAATGGATGCCAGTGCGGTGATCACTGCCATGTCCGAATTTCTGAGCAAGAAGAGGTATGTCATTTATTTGGATGATTTATGGAATAATGAAGCATGGGACGAATTAAGCGTTGCATTCCCTAATAACCGTAAAAGTGGTAGTAGAATAATTCTCACTTCACAGTTTCGTAAGGTAGGGAGACACGTTGGAGGGAAAAACTCTTTACACAAGCTGCAACGTTTAGATCCCGGAAGTAGTCAAAAACTTTTCAATGAACTACTTAACCGCACGAGTGGAGAAACCTTGTCTCCTAGTGTAAATGATATTGGCCATGAAATTGTAAAAAAGTGTCATGGCTTACCATTAGCAATTACTATAGTAGCAGGAATTTTGCGGCAAGTGAAAACAAAACAACACTCATGGAATTATGTCCTTGAGACTTTAGACAAGGATGATCATCTTGCGAGGGTCCTTGACTTAGGTTATCAAGTTTTACCAATTTATTTAAAGCCCTGCTTCCTTTATTTTGGACTGTTTCCAGAAGATCATGAAATCAAAGCAAGTGAAATAATTAATTTATGGGTGGCAGAAAAGCTTATTCCAATGACTACTGCACAAAAACCTTTGGCTGAGGATGTGGGAGAGGCTTACTTAACTGAGTTGGTTGATAGGAACTTAGTTCAAGTGGTGATATTTCCCAAGATACACCACTTTACTGTTTTAAGGACCAGTTCCTTAAAATGTGTTCATTTACTATATTATATGCGGAATTAAAACTGTAAGTAAATGAACACCAAATATTAGCGTGGAAAAACCCCTTGACTCGAGATCAAAAAACCACGACCTACTTCTCAAGTAGGATTTCAACTTCACTATGTAAAAAGACCCACTTGGTTACAAGACTACCTTCTTACTAACCTAGGACTAACTCTAATCCTTTAGTGATCTTTCTCATGATCAGTGAAGTTGTGTCAAGTCCACGACTTGAACCAGAAAGATACAACTCGATTATGCTTACTACAGTTGAACTAAGACTGAACTTTTACAAGACTCAATCTAAGGAACAGGTTCTAACTTAGTTCCACTGTAGCTAACTGATTACACAAATAAGACAATGACTCTTTTAAGCTTTGCTCGATTCTCTCTGTATTTGTGTATACTTCAATGGCTGATATGCTCCACGTTTTATAACTCCAGCAGCCAAGAAGTCTTGAGCAATTAGAACTCCAAAGCTCCCATGAGTTTAAGTCCTAATTGGATTCTTCTCTTTAGTATCCGGATCTTCTATCTTTATCCTTTATTTATGCAATCTTTTCATATCCGTTTAGACCTGCATAATTATCAAGATAAATATTAGTTTTAGGATAATTAATAATATCTCAACTTAAACGATTTTGCATGAATTATCTATTTAGCTGCAGTGATTCAAAGGAACAGGTCCTTTGAATCCGTTCCTTAATCATCAGTCAAAACTCCAAGCTAATCCAAGCTAGCAAGTGGTTAGTAGAAGATTTGACCGGAAACTCCAAGCTTATCCAAGCTAACAAGTGGTTAGTAGAAGATTTGACGGAAAGATCAGAAGTTGCAGGATTAGTCATGGTCTTCTACATTCAAGATGCATTTCTCTTGCATGTAAAGACAATTTGTTCAAAACTTAGAATAATATAGACTCCAATTCTTGTACAAACGTGCGGAGATTCACCACTGGTGAAGTAGCCTCTCCCAATTTCTTTCTTTGGAAGGTAAAACTACCAAACTTCGTGCACTTTTTTGTATCCAAAGCTCTGAGAAACTATCGAAGAAAAATCTAACACGAGCTCTTCGAGAGTTCATATTCCTCAGGGTCCTTGTAATAGAGTGCCTTGAACTTCCTCCAACATTTCCAGAGGATTTCTGCAGTCTAAGCCACCTAAGGTACCTCAAGTTAAGCTGCTCTGGTCTTAAAAAGATCCCAAAAGGTATAAGTAGGCTCCAAGAATTGCTCACTTTGGATGTTCGCGGTTGCACTTCTCTCAATCTTCCAAATTCTATTTGGAAATTGAACAACTTGAGAAATCTCCTTGTGAATGAGCACATTGACTGCTTTTATGGAACCAAAGAAATTTTTCCAAATCTCTTAACACTCTGCTTGATTCGAGAAGACTGTTTGGGGTCCAACCATTGGAAAAATTTGAGAAAGTTAGGGATTTATTTGAAGAAAGATCGAAAAATCAATGTGCACTGGTTAGCTACAGTACATCAAGCTGAGAAGCTGGAGAGTTTGCATCTCGAGGGGCACCTTGATTCATTGGACAAGTCTACATTTGAGGGGATATATTCAGTCACTACCACAGTTCGAAAAATTTCCTCCAAAGCTGACGAGGTTATCTCTTGATGCCTGTCAATTGAACGAGGACGCGTTAGAAAATCTCAAGAACCTTCCTCGACTAAAGGTCCTAAAATTTGGCAAAAATACTTTCGTTGGGGCCACGATTAGCTGTGTTGGATCTGAAGTATTTCCACGCCTCGAAGATCTCAGAATTGATGAATTATTGTCTCTAAAAGAACTAAACATAGAGAACGGGGGGATGCCAATGCTCAAGAAGTTGCGTTACTGTGAAGGGCTTAAGTTACAAATTGATCACAGGTCCTTGGACATAGTGGTGACAATATGACAAAAATTAAGTGTTTGGTTGGATGGTGATTTTTTCCCCTTTCCTCGTAATCCTACTTATGTAAAGCTTGTCTGTTGGAATTTCCTCTGTTTTATTTGTTGATGAGTGATTCATTCTGAAAATGGTTCTCAACGAAATCAAAGTTGTTTCCATATACTAGAGAATTTAAGTGTAAATATAATTTAAATGTTTTTTCCATATTGTCTTACAACAGTTCTCACTGGAGTTCTTAATCTTTAGTTTTCTACTTTTCTCGCACTCTAACTTATGGGGAGTGTGAATCCAAATCAATGAAGGATCTTTTTAGATGAATCAAACCTTTCGGATTAAGCACTCGCCTATCTTGTCTAGATGAAAGCTGCCCATAACATTTTGCTTAATCCAATAAATAGAATTGAGGCCTTTATTGCATGCAGATCTTTTTGTGTTTTGAGTTTTGACATAAAATGATTGGAGTATCCGACTAGAAACAAGAAATGTGAGTATATCGCCTCTCAAGCCAATCAACCATTACAATTATTTTTCATTTGTTAAAAACTACTTCATATATTCCAACATTGAAGTTCATATCCAAGTTATCTAATTTTTCAAGTTTGAAGGATTATCCTGATTTCTTAATGAAAATTTATACTCTTTGGCAGTCTCAAATTCTCTAATCCCTTTTCTGTTTTGGTCATAACATGCCAGCCCATTAGCATTTCACAGGGATCGATGGTTGTTCAAACTTCAAAAAAGCTCGATATCTTGAAATTGTTGCTAAAAATGATCAGACCAACTGAGCAGGACTTGATTTCAGCTGAAATCAGGCCTTTTATTATTGAACTTGATGGCAGGCAGAAATCTGAAATTTCATCTCAGCCCATTAAAAAAATTTCAGCTGACGGAATCTAATGAATACAGATACTTTAATTTGCCAATTTGGCCAGGTCTTAATCATTCAATATTTATTTTTTGTAAACAAAAAAAGTCACTGTATTGACTAACCGGCTCAGTTTAATTTTGGCTTTTTTAAAAGGGAGAAGACAAAAGCACTGCATTAGATATATTATTGAATTTGAGTTGTCTTAGTAATTAACTAAAGTAATTTTAATTCGTCAATTCTAGCTGTTTGAAATGACCAAGTCAAGATCATATTTCACTAATTAAATAAATAAAATCATAAAAGAGCAAAGTCCAAATGCATCATGAAAGCAGAATAAGAAAAGTGATGTACAAAAGCAGGGACACAAAATTTTACTTTACATTACAAATCTTCCATACATATGTAATGGCAATCAACAAAAGAAATAATAGCTGCTTGTTTCTATACCTTGTTATACTCATAATTCAACTGCAATTCAACTTCTTCTCCATTGTTCTTCTTGCAATGAAAGTAGAGCACAGTATATGCTACCAAAGATAAGAAATTAACAAACGAAGAACAATTAACCAGAAACAAAGACACAAGTGTCTGGTTAACTACCCCTTTAGCACCTCGGTTCATCTTCATATAGCTTTGGTACAAGAATATTGAAACTAGAGACGACAAAATGTTTAACATAAATCCAGTCAATCTCTTCCCCTTTATGAGTCCTCCAGCTTTTGCAATGGCCTTAAATCCATAACAATCTTCTTCAACCACGGAAATAACCAACGCCAATGTCCAAACAACGGATAAATATTGAAAGAAAAAGAACGCGATTATTCCAACCAAGATTCCTGTTAAAAAAAGGAAAATATTGCTAGAGGAAATTAAGAGAGGAGTTAGCAATATTAAGATAATAAATATGTAACCAAATCCAAGCATTTTCGTGTACAATGCAGTTATAATCGCATATCTGGATGCCTTGGAGATTCTCAAGACATAGTCTTTGAGAGAGATGGTGGTTTTATTATAAGAAATGTATGATAATATAACTGTTGTGACTGCATATAAGAAAGTGACAAGAAACATAACAAGAATGACTGCAACGTATATAGTTAGAAGAATTCGGAAATCCTCTTTGATATTAGCAAGTATTCTGGTGAAGGTAGAGGTTTTGAAAGTTGAAATAGAGAGAATGGATACCTTAAGAGCAATTTCATGAATCAAGAATTTAAGTTTGAAGTTCAAGATTGAGAAGAGAATAGAGGAAATAACAAAATAAGGAATGGTTGTTAGTGCTAATAACTTTCCATTTCTTGGTATCAATTGCAAGGATTCTTTGAAAATCACCAGAAAACCAAAAATCTCCATGCTAACTATTGCTTCAATTAGGTCCAAAAAACTTTTGAGAGTCTAAATTGTTTCTGGACTCGACAATAGCACCAGCTAGCTTAGATATTTATATTACCTGCCTTCTTGCCTTGCTGCTGCTTTTGGACTTGTAGCTAAGTCGTCTAAATCCCCTTGCTACTAGCATGTTTTATGCAACTAAATGAATAAGATATTGAGCTGTGTACTCTGTCAAATAGACCGAGTCAAAGTGGAGAATAAATTAAAAGGTTGTTGTACCATTTTTAATTGTCGAAAACAAGAATTCTTTGTCCGTTTATATTGTACATAAATTAGTCAAACTAGCGTTTGGATATGTTAGAAGTTGCGTGATCATCTCATCTAAAAGCTTAAGCTGTTAGATTTGGTACACTTTATATATTTAATTACTTTCTCAACAAGACATAGAATTGGTTGAAACTTTTTTTAAAGTTGAGTTGAAAAATAATTTTTGGAACTTCAAGTTGTGTTTGGACATATATTTTATTTTAAAAAAAATTGAAGTTTATGAGTAGAAAAAAATATTTTTCCCAAAAATTAATGGGAGTTTGAAATCTCGGTTTCAGAATTTGGCCAAGTTTTATAAACAAACAAGTTTTTTCCAAAAAATACTCCCAAGTTTTATAAACAAACAGAGCCAAATATCACTCAATTTTTGTTTTCCTACTCTATGAGGCCTGAGCTTTTCAGTGTTCTGATTTTAATTTTCTTCAGTCTCTCCATTATATTGGGAACAAAAAAGTAGATCTTTTAAGTACATCACAGTGGCTTTTCATAGTTTCGTGAGATAGTCCCTTAGAGTGGTTAATTCTTAAATTCTAAAAATATGAATTACTGTTAAGATAGGAAGCAAATAAAACAGATGCAACTTGAAAGCAGTATATTTTTGACAAGCTGGTTGAAAAGTAGGTGGAAATTGGTGAAGATAAATAGCTTGATACTGAGTCTACGGCTCAGAAATATGTTAAAGCAGCTGAAAAGAGTGATATATCACCTAGACAGGTGGCGAAACAGAAGAAGAAGATCAAGCAGGTTCACGGAAAAAGAGAAAAAAATACTCCTCCCCCAGCCAGAGGGGTATCAACAAGGAGGACGATTTTCAAAACCTCTGTTTTTCAATGAATAACTCACTCATATGGAACATAAGATCTGTTAATACTCAGCAGGCCTTTGATAGAGTGGTCATAATGTATAGGTAGAAGCACTATTTATTTATTGCATTAATGGAGCCGTTTCAGCACTACAGACATATTGACAAGTATCGTCGGTGGTTAGGTATGGGTTCTTCTTGGCATAACATCAATGGTAAAATATGGGTATTTGTAGAGGATGAATATCAAGTAGAGGTTGTGTATTATTCATCACAAATGTTGTCTTTAAAGCTGACATATTTAGATGATTTGTTGGAATTTGTAGTATCGTTGGTTTATGCTAGTACTGATTACACCACTCGGGTGGAACGGTGGGACTTGTTTTATGCTCAGGCTATTGACATGACACCCCGTGGCTGGTGGGAGCGATTTTAATGTCATTTTTGATGAGTTTGAGAAGTTCGGGGGCCTACCAGTTTACTACCGGAAGGTAGAAGATTTTATACACTGCATCAACACTTGTTAGCTGATTGACATGGTTTTCAAGGGCAGCATGTACACTTGTTGGAATGGTAGATCGGATGATGAATGCATATTTGAAAGTCTTGGTGTCTTGTAAATCAAGTCTTTCAACAGCTATTTCCTCAGTTTGAAGCGGAGCATTTGATTAGGCAGGCGTCAGACCATGCACCGTTGCTAATTGCTACTAACATGGATAACCCTACGATAAAGAAGTCGTTTAGATTTTGAACTTTTGGGTGCAGCATGAGTATTTCCAGACCGCTGTTAGAGAGAACTGGGTTGAAAATTTTAGCGCGGATCCTTTTTACAACTTACACTACAAGCTGAAAAAATTGAGAAAGACATTGTATGTCTGGAGCTGGGAGACGTATGACGACATCTTCAGCAGATTGCTACGTTAGAGGAGGTGGTTCGGGTATATGAACAGGAGTTCAAGGAGCATCCTACTGGGTACAACAGAGAGAGAGACTGCAGAGAGTGAATACAGAGTTGATTCAATTTTATGCTCTAGATGAACTGTTTTGGAAGCAGAAAGCTGGTATATAGTGGTTCAAAGATGGGGATAAAAACACCAATTTTTTTCATGCTCGTGTAAATGGAAAAATGAAGGTGTTGCAGGTTAGAAGAATTCAAGATGCTGCTGGTTCTTGGATTGAGAACGACACAGACATAGCCCAGGAGGCGATCAGATTTTTTTAGGCTCAGTTTTCCACTAATCTGGTGCCAGATGATTTTTCTATACTTGATCACCTGTCTAGTCTTGTTACAGAAGACCAGAATGATGTTGTTGTTGCTGAGCCAGACAAACAAGAGGTGAAGATGGCGGGTTTTGGCCTGAATGCTGACTTTATAGGGGACCCTAATGGTTATACGGGTGTCTTTTATCATTCTTGTTGGGATATTATTGGTACTGATGTGGTTAAAATGGTATATGCATTCTTTCGGGGTCACTTTCTGCCTCGTTACATCACTACTATTAACTTGGTTCTCTTGCCTTAAAGGAAAGATTTTGCTACCTTTTCGGACGTGAGACCAATTAGTCTGAGCAACTTCATCAATAAGGCGTTTTCCAGGGTAATTCATGACAGGCTTTCTATTTTATTGTATGGGATAATTTCACCGCAACAGTATAGTTTTGTGAAGGGGAGGAGCATTTTTGAGAATATTTTGTTGGTGCAAGAAATTGTGCGCGATATTGCTGATAGGGAAAGCCAGCTAATGTTATAATTAAGCTAGACATGGCTAAGGCATATGATAGAGTGTCATGGATGTTTCTGAAAAAGGCCCTGAGGAAGATGGGATTTGGTGAGGTGTTTATTGACATGGTCTGTAGAACCATG
The DNA here is from genome assembly GCA_029990575.1 of Petunia axillaris subsp. axillaris. Classification (NCBI taxonomy): domain Eukaryota; kingdom Viridiplantae; phylum Streptophyta; class Magnoliopsida; order Solanales; family Solanaceae; genus Petunia; species Petunia axillaris. Next base: position 31,999,128 of record JARKNS010000002.1, read on the forward strand.
TGTAATAACTGGTACTCTGTGCTAGTAAATGGCTAGCCATATACCTCTTACTTTATCAAAAAAAAAAAAAAAAAGGCTAGCCATATACCTCTTATTTTATCAAAAAAAAAAAAAAAAAAAAGGCTAGCCATATGGGTTTTTTCAGTCTTCCAGGAGGGTGAAACAAGGTGATCCTCTGTCGCCTAGCTTATTTTTGCTTACTGCTGAGTGCCTTTCCAGAGCTCTGAATTCAATGCATAGGGATGATAACTTTGTGCCTTATGTGATGTTAAATTGGAGTCCCTCTCTTAATCACCTTGCTAGGTATGAATTTTCCAGTGGTCAAAAAATCAATTAAAAAAAGATTAATGTGTATATGCATAGCCAGGTTCCGCAGTTGATAGTTGACATGGTGCTTGATGTTATCGAGATACCGGGGGGGGGGGGGAGTATCTTGGCGTGCCTATCTATCATGCTAGGAGAAAGAACTGTTATTACAATGAATTGGTAGAGAAGGTGCAGAAAAGCTTGATTCCTGGACTAGTAAATTGCTTTCCATAGGTGGACGGGTGACTTTAATTTCCTCAGTGCTTCAGAGTATGCCTATTCACTTGTTATCTGCTTTTGACCTCCCTGCTAGGGTGGTAGCTCAGCTTCACATGATGTTTGCTAAGTTTTTCTGGAGTAACTCTGTAGGTCAAGATAGCAGGTACTGGGCTTCTTGAAAGACTTTGTGTTATCCTCTGAATAAAGGTGGAGTTGGCTTTAGGAGCTTATATGATATCTCCAAGTCATTATTCGCAAAGCTGTGGTGGAATTTTCGTACCAAGAAGTCTTTATGGAGGGATTATATGAGTAACAAATACTTAAAAAAACATCATTCTGTGGTGGTGCCATAGAAGAACGGGACTTACACAAGGAAGAAGATGTTGCAGAGTAGGCCTGAGATAGATCATGAGATAGTTTGGCAGCTAAAAAAAGACAATTCTTACTTCTGGCTTGATAAATGGACTGTATCGGTCCGTTATATTATGTAGTTTCTCATGAGTTTGCATGTGATGATACTGTTGTGTGTGTTTATGAAGTTGTTGAGGGTGGAGTATGACTGAAGTAGCGCCTGAAACTACTGCATGAAGACATTGCTGAGCATGTGATTCAGAATGTCAAGCCTCCTACTTGTCCTGAGTAGAGGGACATGCTTTTTTGGATACTGAAGTCTCGGGGCACATTTTCAGTTCGGTCAGCGTATCATTTGGTGAGATGAAGGAAGAAGCCAAGTGATCTTTACAAGCACATCTGGATCAAAGGTATTCCTTTTAAGATGTCATTTTTCTTATGGAGGTTATGGAAATTTAAGTTGCTATTAGATGATATATTGAAGAGGTGGAGAATTCAATTCCCCACTAGGTGTCATTGTTGTGTGAATCCTGATGTGGAGACTGTCTCACATGTGTTTCTGAATGCACCTGTAGCACGTTATGTCTGGAAATATTTTGGAGGTCCTGCATGTCTTAAATTTGATGGAATGCACTTGACAGAAGTGATAAATTTGTGATGGGATGCCCCTGGTAGCCCGGTTCTAAGGTTGATATACCATGCTATTCCTATTTTTATTTTATGAGAGTTGTGGAAACAGAGGAATAATTTGAGGCATAGTGGGTCGACCTCAGCTCATAGATTTGTATATCTTGTCACTCAGCATATTATCATGTTGCTCAAAGTTCGCTGGAGGAACTTTCAGTATGTGCCTGGTAGGTGGGAGGACTTGTTGCAAGTATTAGGGGATAATACGCCTAAGCTTGTGATGACAAAGGTTGTTTGGAGTCCGCCTCTGGTGGGGTGAATCAAATGTAATACGGTTCTTTCCAAGCTAAAGATCCACCATGTCTTCCATGTGGGGTGTCTAAAGACATACTATCCAGACATGGAAGACCCTACAAGAGGCGTTCCCAAGAGGCCACCGGAAAGGATGAGAGCTTCTAGAGGTAATCCAGTTATTAGTTCTTGGGATTTTTGTATTTGGAACTTCAGGAGGGGATATTGTATATGCTTGTGTTAAGGAGATGGAGGACTGTATGACCACGAATATTCAAGCGGATGCAACTGCAATTCTTATGGTCTTGAGGTATGTAGTTTCTACTTCTTATTCATAAGTTATTTTCGAAACGGACTCGATGTTGCTTAAATATATAGTAAAAAATTTGGGATGTGCCTTTGCAAATTGTGCAAATAATGGAGGAGATTTGGAGTTTGATGGAGGGTATAGAGGTGGTAGTAATGCAAATGTTTAGAGAAGGGAATAAATTGGCAGATTACTTTGGGAACTTGGCTATTGATCAAGGAGATGTCGTGGTGAATTCGTTTCATGAGTTGAATAGTACGGGCAGGAGGTTGGTGAATGGTGATAAGTGTAATGAGCCATACATTCGTACTAGGTCGAGGAGGAATGTATAGAAACAAAGGAGGTGGAATTTTCCTTCATGCTCGAATCTATGAATAGGAGAGCATGAAGGCTTTTACTACTAACTTTATTTTCTTTTTTTTAGGTACTTTCAAGCTTATAATTATTGTGGTGAGGATTCTTCATGTTTTGTGTGAAGTGAATGGAGTTATAGAATGAATTGGAATGGAAATATTGCAAGGTTGGATGAAGATTTCAATGTGTTGCTTGTGTTTGGGCTGCATTGGGACGATGAACAAAGGATTAGAGGGAAAAATTTTCATGTTCTAGGCAAAACAGTGGCTGAGGCGGCACACCAATGGGTGTTTCAACTGTGAGAATGCTCAATTTCAGCCGATACATTGTACCATGCGACGCGTCAGTGAGTGTTTCGGCTATTTCGGCTGGGATTTAATTGAATTCTGACCAGTGGCAATTTGCAAACGCGCCAACGGCTGTTTGAGACTAAAACGCATGTTTTCCATTCCAAACAGTCACCCACGTGAAGCATGGGCGAGTGTATGCGCTGAATTTTCAACTTCAGGCCATACAGCCCATGACGCGAGCCATGGGATGATGTTTCACTTGTTTGATGCCTTAACTACTTGGAATGAGCTTGAACAACGTCCATGGAATAGTTTCAACGTAGTAACACTCATTGGATTGGATTTTATCATCGTTCCATCATTATATTATCTAGATTTTTATTCACTAATTTTATTACTAGCTAGGGATGTTTTAGTAAAGCTATTTGTCAAGATGAATAGCTGTTTCACTTGGTGGTATTAGCATATGATTATGCTCAATCCAAGGGAGTAAGTGTAAAATCTAGGCATGTAGTTCTTAGTATTCTAGCTAGACATTACTTAGTCTTAAAAAGGTTAGATATTTTCATGATTGTAAGGACCGTATTTATTTTTTGTTTATTTATTATTAATAAAATTAGCCACTAAGCTGTAGCTTAGTGGTATTTGCTTATAGAAATGAAACAAATGAGAAAATAGTTGGAGAAGAAGCGCATAACACGAAGTATAATTATTAGAGTGAAGAAGTGAAATAAACACAAAAAAAGAACTACTAAAATTATGTACTTAAAGAAAATGAAATACTTGAAACATGAGTAAGTAAAGCAGTAGATCAACCATCTAACTAGCTTTCTCTTTCTATAAGCACTATGTCAACAGTAGACTTGGCAGAAAAACATCCTAATGACCCACCACTAGCCCCCACAACCCAACCCCCGCGGATACCCAAACCATTGAAAATACAATACATAATCTATCTAAACCAAGTCAAAACTCCCCCCTACCTACCAAATACCACCGAAAAGGACATCGCAAAACAAACTACTAGACAAATACCACCAATTCCGACAACCAATATAAATGGTTACTACTACACACACTGGAAATGGAATTTCCATTACTGGCACCTCAAACATAATTCAACCTAACACCCTGAATCCAAACACCGTACCTTCAGAACCAACATTTCAGCTAACTTTGATAGACCAAATCGAGCTTAATCAACTTGGAAAGACAGAGACAAAATTTTTGTTCTACCTGAAATACCAGTGAAGAAAGGGGTAACTGTTGGTGATAAAGCTACACAGAGCGGGGTTAAAATAGAATCAAGGTAACTCTAAAGCTTCTTTGGTGCAGCTGTCCAAGCGGAACTACCATCTTTGACTGAACGTGTCAAATCTGTTATGATTAATCATGGTACAATCTAGGTAAGTCTGCAGTATATTTTAGTGTAGAAGATTACTTTGTGAACCTAGCATAAGAATGTAAACTTACTCTGATTGGGAAATTATATAGAGGAAAACATTTGATGGAATATATAAGAAATACTTTTATTAGACAATATCAATTGAAAGGATCAGTAAATATTGCTTATTTTGACCATCAGCATGTATACATCGACTTTACTAGTAAAGTTGATTATACTTGCATACAAAGCAAGAAATTTGTGTATATTAATAGAACTTCTATGAAGATTATATTGTGGACACCTGACTTTAAACCTGAAGTTGAAACATCAATTGTGACAGTGTAGATCCTTATTCACCAATTTCCATGGCATTTATTCAAATGGGGAATTATATCAAGGACGGTTCTAGCTGTAGGGGTTGACATAGCTCCTGACCAAGCTACATACTCTAAGTCTAGGAAAAATGTAGTGAAAGTTAAGGTAGAGATTGACTTGCTCAAACCAAAAATGGATCAGATATGGTTGGGGTTTAACAGTCTTGAAAGGGGTGAGGATGGTATTCGGCTTGATGTAGAATATGAATGAGTTCCTTCTTATTGTCTATACTGCAAAATGCAGGGTCACGTGAAGAGCCAATGTAGGAACAAAGTCTATACTGCAAAATGCAGGGTCACGTGAAGAGCCAATGTAGGAACAAAGCGAGTGTTGAAAGAATCAAGAAGAATAGAGATGAAAGACCCAAGATGGACAAAATACATCATCAATAGGATATCCCATCAACTAGTGAAGTGGCTCATAACAAAGAGGAGGAATTCCAAATTGTGACTAGAAGAAAAGCTGCAAAAAACAAGAATATGCCAAAATTAAACCAACATACAGAGAATGATCAAAGGAACATAGAGCAAACAAAAAGAAATCTTCAGCAAAACAAAAGAAATGAGGGCATTATTATTAGAGAACTTCAGTGGTTGCACAAGAAGCACGGGTGAAAGAAGCTCCAGGGAAAGGAAAAGAAGTTGACACAGCAACCAAAAGAAGTGCATGAACAACCAAAGAACAAGCTGTTGAACTTGATACAAATCTAGTGGAGACAACCAACACAAAAAAAAAAAAAAAAGGGGGGGGGGGGGGGGGGGGAAAAATTAAACAAAAATTGCTAAGGCTGGAAAAATGATAAGTCAAGTGCAACAAGTGGAACAACAGAATGACACAAAAACAATTAACAATGGGGCACCTGTGATAGAAAAGCAAGCAAATAGTAAAAAAGATCGACAGGAAAAAAGCCAAGAGCATGAAAAGTTGAAATCAAGTCCTGAAGCACTAAATCATCAGAGAGATCAGAAAACAGGAAACAATGTAAGTAGCCATATCATTGATCCAGGAAAGGCGTAGAAGGAATTCAATAAACTGATTTCTGGTACTAACCTTGAAAGAAGCTCTAATTGTTACATGTCAGAGAAAACATCAGACTCCGGTAATGAGGAGAATGATAATTCAGAAGATAATGACTATGAAGATTGTTGGTTTTTAAGTAGAAGAATGAAGGGAAATAACAGAGAAGAAGAAAAACTAAAGGAGATTCTGCACTTTAGAAAATATGCAGTAAAAATGGGAATATATTTCTCATTGAATAAACTCAACTTAAATAGATAAATAAAATAACTAAAAGCCTAACAAAGTGCTAAAACAATGTTGCAGATTATTTGAAAAACAACTCCTAATTTGAATGGACTTTAATAGATAAAGAATCCCTAAACTTTAGCTACTCAAAAGCTAACTTCCTGCAAATTTTTAGAGATAATGTTACTTTCTTTTACTGCTATTCCTTGAGATAAACTTCCAACACTCCTCCTTGGATCAGGAATTGCAGATTCTTTGGTCTTGACTGGAATTGACTTAGTGAGTAAATCTGCTAATTCATCTTTGGTGTTGCAATAAGCTTGAGTCACTTCTTCAAGTTGCTGCAACTCTTGATTTTCAACAAAGTAGTCTTGCTCTTTTTTCTGGTTTATTTGCATCTTGTCTTGAGGCTTGTCAACTTGCTTCCAAATTTTATTTTTTTAATATGTTGACAACTTCTCTTTTGTTTTGTTCCTTCTTGGAACATTTACAACTTCTACATACCTTGCAGGTTCACTTATGACCTCAAGTGGAGAATCATCTTTTAAAACCTGTGAATATTCATATGCACTTTGTGGATTGTTTTGGCTCCATTGTTCATCTTCCATTGGATCAAATGAGAAATATTTACCTCTCATCTTAATTTTTAAAATTTCTTTTCCAGCAACATCATTGATAAAACATATTTTATCTTCAAAGGATACCTTGAATCCTTTTTCTACCAACTGACAAATACTCAACAAATTTTGATCAATATTAGGTACATAGAGAACATCTGAAATTGTCTTAGTACCTAAACTTGTTTTGATGGAAACTGTTCCTTTTCCTTTTGCAAGAATATAGCCACCATTTCCAATTTTGATCTTCTTGCTTTTAGTTGACTTAAAATCTTTGAAAATATTTATATCATACGTCATATGATTTGTACAACCACTATCAATCAACCAAGATTTAGAAAATTCCTTACTGGAAAGACATGTTGCCAAAAACAAGTGGTCTTCTTCATCTTCAGTGGTGACTTGTGCATCTGCTTCATAATTCTGAGGTTTGCCTTTACAAATCACAGCTTCATGACCAAGTTGGTTGCAAGTCTTGCACTTGGCATCTGGCCTCTTCCAATATTTGAATGGAGGATGACCTTTTTTACTATAGTGCTGACAAGGTGGGTAATTTTTCTTTGAATTATTACCCTTGCTTTGAGTCTTGTGGTTGGCTGTCAAGGCTCCTTCAACATTACCATCTTGCCTCATAAGCCTCCTTTGCTCTTGTGACTGCAAAGTACTTAAGAGTTCTGCCAAAGTAATTTTGGACAGATCTTTTGTGTTTTCCAAGGTAGTAATACATGCTTCATATCTTTCTGGCACTGTTACAAGAATTTTTTCAACAATTCTTGAATCTTTAAATTTGGTGTCTAGCAATCTTACGTTGTTAACAATACCAAGTAATCTGTCCAAATACTCTTTAACCGTTTCAGACTCTTTCATTTTTTGCAACTCAAATTCCCTTATTAAATTTAATACTTGCATACCTCTTATTCTTTCATCTCCAGCATATTCTTCCTTCAGATAATCCCAGATTTCTTTTGCTGACGTGAGAGACATAATTCTTGTAAAAATAGTTGTTGAAACGGAAGCAAACAAAGTTGCTTTTGCTTTAGATTTCCTGGTTTTCTTTTCCGTGTGACTCTTCATTTGGGCCACCGTGGGATTATTTGGCAGCGGAGCAATTTCATAATCCTCTTCTACGGCTTCCCAAAGATCTAAAACCTCCAAGTAAGTTTCCATTCTCACCGCCCATAGTTGATAGTTTTCACCATAAAAAACAGGAGGAGCCATTCGTGAAAAACTATTTTTAGAATCCATCTCTTACTCACACAAGATATTACTCACTCGGGTCCCTTAAGAATATGGCTCTTGATACCAATTGTTGGTTTTTAAGTAGAAGAATGAAGGGAAATAACAGAGAAGAAGAAAAACTAAAGGAGATTCTGCACTTTAGAAAATATGCAGTAAAAATAGGAATATATTCCTCATTGAATAAACTCAACTTAAATAGATAAATAAAATAACAAAAAGCCTAACAAAGTGCTAAAACAATGCTGCAGATTATTTGAAAAACAACTCCTAATTTGAATGGACTTTAATAGATAAAGAAGCCCTAAACTTTAGCTACTCAAAAGCTAACCTCCTGCTAATGTTACTGTCTTTTACTGCTATGCCTTGAGACAAACTTCCAAAAGAGATTTCAGATGAAAGTGAGGAATATGCAAGTGCGGATAGTGAGGAGGATGGTAGTGATACCAATTCAGACAGGTTGGTGGAAGCCTTTGTAGGCGAGGATCCAGTCTCAAATGCTATTGCTTATGTTGTCAACTCTGGTCACTTATTCCCTAGGGGAAGATATAACACAAGAGGAGGCAGAGTGTCAGCTAGAGGAAGAGGTGGAAGATTTTCTTCTCAAAAGCATGTCAAGGCGACAAAAAATCAGATCCTATCTAATCAATAATGATGTTTAAGTCTCTATTTTGGAATATCAAGAGCATTAAGACCAACGGTGCTCTTGAGAAACTTAAATAGTTGGTTAGATCAAATAAATTTCCTTTTACTGCTTTATCTAATCTCTTTTATAAAGCCAATAAATTATAAAAGTATAGAAATATCCTGGATTATCACAATGCTTATACAAATAGAAACAACTAAATTTGGCTATTTTGGGAAGAAACCCTGGATTGTGTGGTTGTCGATGAAGATGAGCAACATGTGACATGTATCATTAAACAAAATGAAACCTCCTTGTTAATTTCATCTGTTTATGCTAAATGTGAGGAGGAGTCAAGGGAAGAATATGGGATAAACTAAAAAGTATTTCTGATAACTTCAAATTACCTTGGTTTATAGTAGGGGACTTTAATTGTATCATTGATCCTGTTAAATTGAAGGGGGACACACTTTAAAGAATGTCCAAAAGCCTTTCTCTTCAGTGCATCATGGATTGTGAATAAATGGATGCAGCTTATTTTGGTTCAACATTCACATGGTGTAATGGCTGGTGTCCTAAAAGAAGAATATGGAAAAGACTGGATAAAGTTCTTGTTAACAATGAATTGTTGAATCTCTTTGATATTACCACATTCACTCATTTAGTGCGAAGGGGCTCTGATCATTCACCTTTGCTTTACCATTTTGGATCCAGATAATTTGAACATGTTTAGTATTTTAAGTTCTTAAAATTTTGGACTGAGGAAGCTTGTTTTATGAATGTAATGGAGAAGGTATGAAGGAAAGAGGTACATGGATCTCCTCTTTGGAAATATCATTTAAAATTGAAGAACACGTGTAGAAAATTATCTGAATGGTAAAACAAACTGTGTTGGTAATAGTATTGATAAAATTAAAGTATTGGAGGAGAGACTTGCCGATCTTGAAGAGAAATCCATTTCAGATAGCTCAGATATTAATAGGGCAGAATTAAATTAAGTTAATTAATACTAAATTAATTAGAGCCATCAAGAAGGAGGAAGCATTCTCGAACAAAAATCAGGACCTAAATGGATTGTCGAAGGTGAGGTTAACTTCAATTTTTTTCATTTATTGTTAATGGGAAAAAAACAAGGAGGCTAACTTTAAAAAAAAAAAAAAAAGGATGGTAGCTGGATTGAAGGAGACAAAGAAATTGCAGATGAAGCTATTAGTTTCTTCCAAAATCAGTTCACTAAGCAGAACCAACGGTGTAATTTTTCCTTGCTAAAATGGATTCCAAAGGTGATTGATGAAGCTGATAATAAAAAGTTGACTGCCCCACAAACACTGGAAGAATTTAAAAATGTTGTTTTCTCCTTGAGCATCAATAATGCTCCCGAACCTGATGACATATTCAAGAAATTCTACCACTCGTGTTGGGATATCATAAAGGAGGATTTACTACTAATGGTGCTTATTTTTTTGCAGGTACTGAAATTCCAAAGGCACTCACTCATACTTGCTTTAGTTTAATACCTAAGGTGGAAAGCCCGCAGCAGTTTATTGATCTAAGGCCTATTAGTCTTGGAAATTTTTCTTCCAAAATTATTTCAAAGCTAATGAATCAAAGATTGGTTCCATTTATGGAAAAATTGATATCACCCAACCAAACTGGATTCATTAAAGGAAGGTTCATTACTGAGAATGTCATGTTAACTCAAGAAATGGTGCACAATATTAAACAACTTTCAATAGTTAGAAATGTAGTGATGAAACTAGACATGGCTAAGACTTATGATAGAGTATCTTGGGAGTACCTATGTCAAGTATTGTGGCAAATGGGGTTTAATGAAGTATGGATTGATGAGTAAGTAGGTTAATCTCAAATGTATGGTATTCTATCAACATAAATGGCTCAAGGTCTGGGTTTTTATAATTAAGTCCAGACATCAGGCAAGAAGATTCTTTATCGCCCTCTCTTTTTGTTATTGGAGCTAAACTTTTGTCCAGACTCATGGACTCTTTGTTATTGGATGATTTTGTTCCTTTTTCATGTGAAAAGAAAAGATCCATCATTACTCATTTGTGTTATGCGGATGATACTTGTTGAACCCCAAAAATTACCCCGAAAAAGGTAAATTCCGGAATATCGACAGGATGGACTAACTCTTTTGGAGTTTTTGGAGTCGCCACCCAATTTCAGAAAAACAGGGAACCAAATTAACAAATGCGTGCAAAAACTCAGTTTTTATAAAAAAGACGGTATTTTTAGAGATTCTAAAGGGTAAGAGGTTTTATTAATTTCGGAAGAAGGTTTTTAAGGCACTTCCGAAATTCCGTAAAATACGGTTAATCCGACAGGTTTCCAAAATATTTGCAAAATATGCTTTTATAGAAAATTTATCTAAAATAATTAATTGAAATAAAACTTGTTTATGAAAAATATTTTAATTTGCACGCATTTTGCTAATTGGCCTCAGTTTGCAATAAATTACATAACGACTTCAAAAATAAAAGGCAACGAACATAAAGTAAAGCAATATACAAACAATCACATATTATTGATAAATAAAATATTTTTTACACATTTATTTGCATAAATATCTCTAAGGAAAGAAAGGCAAAGTTTAAAGATAAACCCGGAAAATGATCAACTCGCGGGAGCCTTGGATTTTCCTAAAATTCCTGAATCTTATTTCTGAATGCTCGGGTCCAAATTCCAGCCAAACGACTCCAATGCAACGGACTATCCCCATTTGTAAGTTAGCCCAAAAGCGTTCCCGAATTGTTCGTGCCAAGATGTACCTCGCAATAAAAATGGGAATTAAACTGGATTAGTACGATAATAAAGTGTAATGATTAATAAAATAAAATAACAATAATAAAGTAATACTAATAATAATAATAAAAATAAAATATATAATAATAATAATAATAATAATAATAATAATAATAATGCTAATAATAATAATAATAATAATAAAGGGGGTTGTTTTTGCAATCAGGTTTGTATGGCGCGTCGAATAGAGGCTCGGGATATTGATACGGCTGCAAACACGGAGCCCGGGCCGATTGCCACGCCAAGTACCAAATCCACTACTCTATTCAACTTGCTTTGCATTAAAGTGCATTCATCATCGCCTTTTGCTTTAGGGACACGGGAACGGGACGGTTCAAGTGTAGTATCATGTTCAAAATCCGTCAATTCCTTGTGTAGGTCTCAATACGTATATATGTATTTTCATTGGCCGCGTAGTATCTTGTTCAAATCAGTCCATAGCCTCAAAAATAAAATGTTCATAATTATTTTTCTTGGCCTATCAATATTACCATAGTACTTGTTCAAGTCAACATCAAAAGAACTTTATCAATTAGACAAAGCCAACAGTGCAAGCTGTAGAAGAACGATATCAATATTCGAACCAAAGTCCAAAATCAATAATCAACAGCCACAAGAATCCTTCATAGCCTGTTCAGAAACGAGATAACTTAGACAAAGACCGTCTAAGGTTTCCCAAACAAAACCCAGCAGCAAAGTGAATCTGCAAATAAACTCAACGAAGGAATTTGTAGACAAAGTCGCAATTTTTGAAACAAACAACTAATCAGTCAAACCAAACAATAATCAACATCGCTGGTCAAATAGACGACTATCAGTGACCCAAACATCAAAAAAAGGAGCAGCTATCGCCGTTAAGATTTTTCCGGTGAGGCAGTGGCGACGACAGTGACAAAGAACAATCAATCGACCATAACCCAGTGACCAAAGATCATCACAGAACCAAAGCAGATGCCAAAATCAAACAAGCAGGGCGTCGATATAGCGAAAGGGTGGTAATCGAATGCGAGGCGATTTCTCAATTTTCCGGTGACAACAATGAGCTCAATAAACAATGGCAAACGGAGGAGCGACAACCAGCGACGGCAGCGGCGTCGCTGCTACTCCGGTGACGGGGACACAGAGAAGAGGCGGAGGAGCGACAACCAAACAGCGTCACTACCACCCCACCTCTCGTCCCTTTTTTATTTCTTCGTTTCAACAACAGGGGCATGAACAAATCAAAACCTGAGAATCATAGCCCCCTCTTCTTTCCCGTTTCAGATCTGATTTTCCGGTGAGATTGTCACCCTGTTTTGTCCGTGCCTTTTGGTGTGTGTGTGTGGACTTTTATATCTGTGTGGGAGAGGGGAAAAATGGGTGAGTTGGTCTTGTGAGGGAGAAGATGAGGGGCTCGGCTGATGAATCATAATGAGGGGACTAGGGTTTTTTTTTTTTTTTTTTTTGTATGGTGTGTATTAGATGATGATAATAGTGTATTGTGGCTTTTTTGATAAGGGAAAGATTGGTGAATGATGGGTTGTGTGTGTGATATGGGCTTTGCATAAATAAGCTGAAATTTAAATGAATGAGCGATTTTGACCCCAATTTAGGATTTAAATGAGAAAATCGGATGATTGCACGGGTAGGATAGAAATTAGGCTATGCATTGCAAAATTTGACCCTTTTACTCAGAAATTAACCAATTATATTTAATTTTCAAAATTATCCTTTGATTAAATAATTAGATATTTAATTAAAATTTTCGGGACAAAATTGGGTGTCAACAATACCATTTTTTTTTCATCTGGAGATCACATATATCTGAAGATGATGATGTCAAAGCTGAATGCCTATGAGAAGATCTCACAGAAAATTGTGAATAGACATAAATCTAGATTTTATGTCCCATCCAAGTTCAATGATAACATAATCAATGATATCAGGAACATTCTGGGGTTTCCACATCACCAGTTTCCAATGCAATACCTGGGTTATCCTATCTATGCTGGGAGGAAGAAGGTTGTTTATTTTAACAACATAGTTACTAAATTTTTTGATAGACTGAAAGGATGGCAAGGTAAACTTTTCTCATTTTGTGGTAAAGTTGTATTGATAAAGGCGGTTCTACTGTTTTACCTCTACATTTTTTTCAGTACTCCATCCTCCTAAAGCTGCTCTAGCCCAAGCTGAAAAAATCATGGCTAACTTCTTTTGGGGGAAAGTGCAAGATAGGAATAAGCATCAATGGATAGCATGAGAAAATTATGCTATCCAACTAAATGTCTTTGCTACTAAAATGTGGTGGATTTTCATAACCAAAAAACTCTCTTGAAAGTTTTTTTAGAGGCTAAATATTGTATGAGAAAACATCATGTTGCTAGAAAAGTTCTTATGATCAATCTCACACTGGGAGAAGGTTAATGTACATTAAAAAAGAAGCTGAGAAGCATGTATTTTGGAGGATCGACAAAGGGAATATCTCTTTTTGGTGGGAAAAATAGACTGGAGAGGGGTCTTTGGCAAAGATGACTAACTACAGTGATGCATTCAAGAACACAAAGGTTTAAGAGTTTTTTTAGGATGGGCACTAGAATTAGACGAAGTTGTATTTAATTTTACTTTCTGCTCTAGTCAACACTGTCCTATCTAATCAGATTCATGACAACAAGGAGGATTACCCTTTCTGGACTCTTACTACTACAGGATCTTTTACTTACAGATCAACTTGGGATCAGATGAGGAAGCATAAGGCCAAATCTCCTACCGATAATATGATATGAGCAGAAGAAGCTGCCTTTCAAAGTTTCTTTTTTTATGAAAATATTACTCCAAGATAGAATTTCTACTGATGACATGATACAGAGATTCAGAATTGTAGTTCTATCTAAGTGTTTTTGTTATACTAGACATCAAAAAGAATTAATCCAGCATCTATTCTGTAATGGCCAAATTTCAAGACAAGTGTGGATCTTCTTTGCTAATTACAGATGAATTAAAATGAACTATGAAAATATCAAGCAAATGGCTATGAGTTGGTGGTTAGCTGAGGCTAAGAATGAAATTTGAGCTACCTTGATGCATTGCCTCTCATCCGTTATCTCCTGGGAAAATACATAAAAGCAGATGTAGTGAAAAGTTTGAAGGAATTAGCATGTCAGCTAGAGTTAGCGTCTAGCAAGTGTGTAGATATATGACTCTGCTGATAAATTATAAATTTCCCAGTCTACAACTACCTCAAACATGGAATGAATGTGCTTAGTGGTGGAGAAGTTACAACAAGTACTCTCCAGTCAAGTCGGCAGGTGGATCAAGCCAGACACATGTTTTTTTAAGCTAAATATAGATGGATGCAACAAAGGTAGTCCAAGAAACTCTGGTGGAGGTGATGTCATTAGAGATCACAATGGGGATATAATTTGTTCTTTTTCTGAGTTTTATGGCCTATGCAGCAACAATATGGCAGAGGCCAAAGCAATGTTACACGGAATGATTATATACAGGGATAGGATCAGAGAAAAAATTATTGTTGAATCCGACTCATTGTTGTTGATTAATTTGATTAACAATAAACTGAAACTACCTTGGAAAATAGGACAAATCATGGAGCAAATTGAAGAGTTATCACAAGATGGCAGCTTTACTTTTGTCCACAATTACATAGAAGGTATTATGATAGCTGATTTGTTGGCCAACCTGGGAGAAAGATGGAAGGACCTTGTTATATTTCACAGCATAACAAATCTACCAGACCAGGTGAAAGCTGTTGTGCAACTGGATAGAGAAGGCATACCAAACTTTAGACTTAAACCAAAAAGGAATCAGTTTGTTGTTAATGATGTTCCCAACTGATGGAACTTTTGTTTGTATAGGATTAGTATCTCTTTGTGAAATATTGTGTTTACTAAGTGTAATGGAGTGGAACTCCCAAATTAGACAGTTTAATTTTCAGCAAATATACACAGAAATTAAGTGCATCAATCTTCACTTTGTACTGGAGGCTAAAGGATACATCTTCCTCCATGTTCTGCTAGTTTTTTACAATATACATGTAAAACCCCCATCACCATGATGGATGATTTGAAAAAGAATGAGAGAGTAAGTAATTAAGCACTTCAGATTTCTCCACCCCCCTTACTTTCTTGATTCACAAGTAATTTACTGGAAATATTTTCTTAAAAAAAAAGAACTTTTGGCTTAAGATTTTGGATTAGCCGTTAGATAAAAAGATATTGTTGTGTTGTACTATTTTAACTTTTCCGTAGTTACGTTAGCTTGGTCAAAAACACAATGTCAGCTTTCAAACTAGAGATTTATGTAGTCGATTAACCATGTGAACCTAACATACGTTACTACTCCATTATGTCCATTTGGCCAGTAAAAACAACTTCTAACATGCCAGTATATACCACCAGGTCCGTCATTAAGAAAAGAACTTAATTATAGGAGCTAATCAAATTGTATTTGTGTACTAGAAGGCACGGACCCAACAACTAACTTAACCTCTTAGTTCAGCAATATTTGTCATTGAAGGGCCGTGTATAATCACTTACGACATCAAATAATGAGGGGTCGTTTCGTACGAAGACAAGTTATATATGAATTATAATTCAGGGATTAGTATTGCTGAGATTAGTAATAAATGAATATTCTTTGTCTAGTAAATTAAGAGATGCAAGTTATCATTTATAATATTTAATTTATTTTTTAAATTAAAAAGAAATAAATTTTAAAATTATATTCTTAAATGCTAGACTTTCATTGGCTTCTAGGAAAAAGATAAGAATAATTTTGTCCTTTACTAATACATGGATTAGTTATTTCATGTTTGTGATGGGATAAAATAATACACCAATTTAGGGTATTATTTTATACAAGGATTAATTATACATGGTTAAATATTCACTACTAGAAATCAGAGGTTTTCCGACCGCTCATACAGTCGGATAATGGTCGGATAGCCGACCGTTTTCCAACCAAACTATGTGGTCGGATAGAGGGTGGTCGCACAAGGGTGTCCGACCGACTCGGTCCGATATTCCGACCGACATGCGGTCGGACACCGGTCGCATATTGTAATTTCTGGAATAATGAAGCAGGCAACCGAATCGGTCCGAGGTTGCAAAAATCTGGGAAAAAATTTCTATAGCTACGTGACCGACGCGGTCGGAGATTGCAATTTCTGAGCAAAAAAATACCCAGATTTCCGACCGATTCGGTCGAAAATCTGGATAAAACCTGCAATATAAAATCTGTAATTAGAGCAACACCACCTGTAAAAACAATAAAAACAGCACCCAGAAGAAGATTAGGCTTCTACAAGCCTTAATTTTTTTCTAAACAAGGCTTATTGCCTTTAAACTAAAACTTTAACAATTTACATAACATCAATAATTCATAGCAATTCAAACAAGTTAAACTTAACAACAACAAGTCTAACAAGTTTATCAAAAACCAACCACAAGTCTAATACATGTCTAAAACATCAACAATCCATTATTACTACTTTGTTGCCTAAGAACTAAACTCAGAACTAGACTCAGATGACGAGCTGTATTGACGTTTGCTCTTGCCTTTCCTCCGGCTCTTACTCTTGTTCTTGCTCTTGCTCTTGCCCTTGCCCTTGCCCTTCTTTCCCTTGTCCGCACTACCACACATTATATTATGCATCATTTCTCGCATGACTCTCATATTTTCCTCATTGCGCAAACGATCTTCTTCACTCTTTCTCTTAAGCTCTTCGATTTTATTGCGCAACAAGACTTCCATCGAGGGATTAATTGAACTAGCATGAGTGAGTGTAAGTGCCAAACAAACCTTGATTTAGACGTTCTGAGGCATGCTGCGATCCAAGGCCGTAAGCACTTCTCTTCTTTACTCCGCCATTCACCTCCAACCATAGTACGGCTTTCTCCTTTAGTGTCATTTGAGTCGGGGTACTGCTACCACACTCAGATGCCCAACTTGTCATCCTTTCTTCATAAGCCGCAATAGCCTTTTCCTAAAAAAATTTAATAACAAGAATTAGATTAACAAATATTGACGGATTTAATAACTTTAAAAGATTGAATTTAATAACTTACATATAGCTCTCTAGCGCGGTCCTCGACCCACACTTCTTCTCCTTTTTTGTTTCTGTATATATGCCTCTTCTTAAAGATTTCAGGCACACGTACTGGCCATCTTTCTTCCTTTTCCTACAAAATTAAAAAGATGACAAGTTAGATAGAAAATTAATGCGAGTTACATAAAACAATACATATAATAATTAATAAGTTACCAATAGCATCCGCTGAGTCACCGCGCTAACCGAACCCCCGGTGTGCAGCGATCAACCCTTGGGCGCTCTCTTCTTAAATTCATCATTATCCCAATATTCCAAATATTTTACCTAAACGTGATCGTATATCCAATCGGGCTTCTTTCCTTTGGCTCGATAATCATACAGGTTACCTTTGACTCTATCTGCACATTTTTCAAGGAAATTGCTTCGGACAACGATATCAAAGGTAGGATGCCACTTACACTTTGTCTGAAATAATTAAAAATATTAGATTTTTAAAAAAGTGATACTTATTTAATTAAAAAATAAACATAGTGATTACCTTAAAATCGTCAAACATGGACAGCTTTACGGGGAAGGGTACCCTACCCCAGGATGGCCATGGCTCACTCCATCTAGATTTAATGCATAATGTGACAAAGGGAATAGCCATGTGCGACGGAGTAAAACTAGATACAAATCACTAGTGCTAATAAATATACTAAAAAATTAAACTTTACAGTAGTATTAAATAGTTAAAAAATAACAAAAAATAATACTTACCCACGACTACCCTCAGGATAAATCCCCACCCTCCTGTCATCATCATATGATCCTGGAGCACCAATGTAAAAAGGCGAGCTCGGATCATAATATGGTACAATAGGTGGTACCGAAGCGTCCACCGAGCTCGGATCAGAAGGTGGTATAGTAGATCCAGAAGAAGTAGATGATGAAGGGGATGGTGATAGACTGGAAGATGGCGAAGTCATGGATTATGAACTGATGCCATGCGGACGAACAACATAACCAGGGGATGTAGGAAGTGGCATGCCAGGGGGAAAGGTAGGGGAGGAGTGAAAAAAACCTGGAGCATATGTAGACGGAGGACATGTAGGAAGCATATGAGGTACATGTGTAGGAGGAGTAGTATAACCTGAAGAAGGAGAGGTACTTTGAACCTTTCTTTTCCCCCTAGCCTTCTCCGTAGATGGCAGATCTATAAATTAAGCATAAAATAAGCAAATTATAAATTTATATGGAATACATTTATAAAGTAGTGCAAATAATTGTAATAAAGTAACAACAACAAACTACGAACATGTCAATCATCATCATTCGCGTCAAGGTCATTGGCTTATTTCTTCTTCCTCGACCATCTCATCGTCATCAACAAATTCTTCCTCACTTGTTTCAACGCCATCCATATATTCATCCTCCTCGTTTGCCCTAGATGTTCCTTCTCCAAAATTAGTCATTTTTTTTCATGTCTAACCACCGATACGTCAAACTCTTCATAGATGCTCTTCCCATCGACTTGCCTTTTAGAATAGCCCACCAATTGGCCTGGGCTTTGAATTTGGCTCTGGCTTTGTTGGTTGTCGATGGATAAGGAACGTACCACACTTGCTTCACATTTTGGGCAATGATGAAAGGATAATAATGCCCATATGACCTTTTGTGATTAAATTCAACTATTTTAGAATTTGGCTCTACCCTCGTACCCTTGGGACTCTGATCAAACCACTTGCAATGAAAAAGCACCAATCTTTTACGAGGTCAATCTACTGTAAACTCTATTTCTAAAATCTCCTCAATCACACCATAGTAATCAAAGTCTACATCCTGGTTACCAGTACCACCTTTCACACACACACCGTTGTTGTTGATTTTCTTTCCCAAGGACCATTCTTTAATATGAAACTTGTACCCATTAACAAAGTACTTAGACATCCTCTTGTATTTATAATAAGACACATGAGATATATCATGCAACAATGGGAAGTTTATGCCATTATCCGGATTGAGTACCTATATAAAGTTCAAGATAGTTGTACACATTAAACCACTTATGTATTTGTTTATATAACACTTACAAATTCTCAAAACCAATCTGAAATTTTTTCATAAACAGCAGCAGCGCCAAATTATCCAACAAAGTGACTGGATGATGCGCCAAAAAAATCTCATTAGTTAGATTAATGATGAAACTTGAATGTTAGGGTTTAATGTAAAAAAACATACTTGTAAAAAGGCGTAACATCGGGAAAATTCAACAAAACATGTATTGTAGCTGCTTTTCTGTCCCGGTCAGTGAACTTGCATACTTCGGTCATTAACTTTCCTCTACCAGGTTGATTGAATATAGGAAATGGTGGATAATTTGGATCATTGTTGTCTCCAACATCATGTCGATCTGGCATATTTTGCAAACATGGCACATTTTGATCGAAATAATACGAACAAAAATGAGAAGTTTCTCTAGCCAGATATGCCTCACATATGGACCCCTCAATTTGGTTCCTGTTTTTCACGTCCCGCTTACACTTGCCAATAATTCTGCATTATACATTATATTAATTAATTTACTTAAGATGAATTAAAAAAATGAGTTAATAATAACTTAAGAGATCTTACCTCTCGAAAGGATACATCCATCTACAGTGCACCGGGCCTCCCAGTAATGCCTCTTCTGCGAGGTGAATTGGAAGATGCTCTATTACATTAAAGAAACCCGGTGGAAAGATTTTTGTCAACTTAGTCGCGACAACAGGAAAGTTACTTTCCAACGACTTAAGATCTCTTTCTTCAATGTCTTAGAACACAACTCCTTAAAAAATAGGCTCGTCTCTGTAAGGGGTTTCCAAACTTTATCAGGCAAGCCATTGAATGCAATTAGGAGCAAGTTTTCCATGAAGATGTGACAATCGTGGCTTTTCATGTGAGTCAATTTTCCTTCTGTCATATCAACACACCTTCCTATGTTTGATGCATATCCATCAGGCATCCTCAAATTCTTGACCCAATCACAAATCATTCTTCTCTCATCAAATCTGAATGTGTAACTGGCCTTGGGAAGCCAAATCGTGTTGCCAACTTGAGATAAGTATAACTCAGGTCGCCTACATAGTTCCTTAAGGTCTAACGTGGCCTTCACATTATCCTTTGTCTTGTTCCTGACATCCACCACAATATTAAAGACAACCTCAAAAAAATTCTTCTCAATATGCATGGGATCCAGGTTATGTCGAAGAAGATTATCATTCCAATAAGGCAACTCCCAGAAGATACTTTGTTTAGTCCAATTATGGTCAATACCATAACCAGGTGCTTTAGATGGCCGATGGTAAGTTACCTTAGGATACACCTTAACCCTATCCCATATTTCTCCTCCTGACAACCTTAGCAGAGGCTCCTCAAAATCAACCTGATTCTTCATCAATGCACTACTGTTATTCCTAAACGGATGATTCATTGGCAAGAATCGACGGCAACAGTCGAACCATGTAATCTTACCATCATTTTTCAAAGTGAATGTTTTTGTATCTTCCATACAATAAGGGCAAGAGAGCTTACTAGCAGTGGACCACCCAGACAACATTCCATAAGCTGGAAAGTCTCTTATAGTCCACATCAAAGAAGCATGCAGTTAAAAGTTCTGTTTCATTAATATATCATATGTTTCCACACCTTTATACCACAATAACTTTAACTCATCAATCAGAGGCTGCAAAAATACATCAATCTAGGCTTTCGGGTTATGTGGCCCTAGAATAATGCAATTCAAAAACAGATAAGGACTAGTCATGCACATTTCGGGCGGAATATTGTACGACGTGATAAATACGGGCCAACAAGAATAAGGTGTAGACGAGACATAAAAATGAGTGAACCCATCTGAACATAGACCCAACCTTCTGTTTCTTAGTTCACTAGCAAACGCCGGATACACCTGATCAAAATGTTTCCATGCCTCACCATCTGAAGGATGGCTTAGAATGCCTGGCTGTTTTGTACGATCATGGTGCCGTCTCATATGAGGAGCAGAGCTCGTCGACGCATACAACCTCTTTAACCTAGGTATAAGGGGTAAGTAATGCATCGACTTAACAGGTATCGGCTTCTTTTTAGGGTTTAGAACCGGCTTGTAACGAGGCTCCTCACAGAATTTACATGTATCTAATTCTGCATCATCCTTATAAAACAACATGCAACCGTTGACACAACAATGAATTCTCTGTGCAGAAAGGCCTAACGTGGAAACCAACTTCTTAGTGTGGTAATAATCAGTTGGTAATGCCATGTTAGTCGGATTGAGTTCATTCATAAGGCCAATGACGGAATTCATGGCTGCTTGAGATATACTAAAATCAGATTTAATACTTAACAATCTAACAACAACTGACAACTTGGAATGCACTGAGCCTTCGTACAATGGACGACTAGCTTCCTCGAACCATTTATAGAAGAGCTTTGCCTCATCATTAGGAACATGCTCAACATTTGGTTGCGATGTACCCGATTGGGATGGCTCCTCTGGGTACATCCCAAAAGCATCATTAACCATATCGTTCATTCGATAATTATCAAGATCATTCTCCACAAACGGACCACTTCCACCGACATAAGCATTTTGAAAATTAACATCACCACCCATATCCCTAGACTCTCCATGATAAACCCAAACAGAATAATTTGGCATAAAACCCTTCATATAAAGATGCATTTCAACATCTCCCAAACTTTGTCCTTTTGTGCAACTGCATTTCACACAAGGACACTTAATCTGGCCATACCGTATAAATCATCAAGTGTTTTCGCCTTTTCAATAAATTCTTGAACACCTACTGCAAATTCTTCCCTCATCCCCCGCCGCCCGTGATTATTTTTATTATACATTCAACTATGACTTTCATGTTCCATATCTACACAAAAATTACAAGTTTGAGATGCATATTAAATTGCAAAGATTTAAACAAATTTTTTTTTGATACACTACCAATTTTCATAAGATTAAGTAATTGTATAATTTTCTTAGTCAAATACTTTAATATTACTAACTAATATGTTCTCTAAGATTACCATTTAGCAATTAATAACACTTCTAAAAAATTAAATGAAGAAAAAGATTAAAAACTAGATATTTATAAATAATTTATTTCATTTACAATTATAATTAAGATATTTTAATTTGTAACTACTAAATTACTTATAGCTAATGTCTCTTAAATTATTGTTAAGTTTGATAGTACTTCAATTACTTACAATTTATGCTATGAGAAAGTTCTATTTCCCTCTGTAAAACAAGTATCCTATTCTAAACAAATAGTTAAAAAGATTCAAACTTTAGCAATTTTGTAGATAAAAAAAACTTTCTCTCTATGTTCCTAACTCTCTAACTATATTTCTACTTAGAAATATGGTATTATATTAATGTCTTTAATAATATAATTAAGTTGAAACAAATTTTATTAAGCTATTGTATTAGCTTCATAGGCATTCCAGTAGCTATATTCATTCTATCGATGCTTACTTGCCCAAATCTTGGCATTCCAAAATATTTGAACACTTAAATATGGTCAAAACTAGCTATATATTAGTTAAAGATAACAAACTTTTATTGCAATTTTTCAATTCAAGATAATATTTTTTTCAATTCCAATAATTTGAAAAACTGCTTATCACTTGCTAATAACCCAAGGCCACTGAGGGCAAACTCGCCACCAACACAAACAAGCACAAAAACAAATAATGAACCAAAAGGAACTAATCAAATTTTCCCATCTCCTAAATTCCTAGTAACAAATGTTTCAAACACTCATCCTACTCATGTTTAGGATCCAAGCTTACAATTTTCATGAATTTTGCTTTCAAAGGTTCACAAGTCATTCCCCACATTCCAAACAATTCAAGCAACAATTTCATGAAACCCCCAACAATTTCATCCTACTCAAAACTCAAATATCACCCCCCAACAATTTCATTAAACCATAATTAAAATTGAAAAAAAAAACTGAAACACTAACCTGAAAATCCGTCGAGGTGGACTGCTCCGCAGCAGCGCCGGAGTGGTCTGCTCTGCGGATTTGAAAAAAAATATTAAAAGTTAGGGTTTTCGGATTTGGGAAAAAATAAAAAGGAAAACAATGAAAAATAAACTTGCCTCGGATTTGTAGAGGTAGAGGGGTGAAGATTTAGTGTTAAATTTGAGATTAGTGAGTGTTTTTGAGAGATTTGGGGGTGGGGTCGGGTTTGAGGTAGAGGGGAATTGGGGAAAGAAAGATAATGAGGAAGAGAGAGAATCAGGAAGAAAGAGCTGTGGCCCGTTATTTTATTTCGGGTATGCGACCGCTACGGTCGGGTACTCTTAAAAAATTAATTTTTCATTAGTATTCGACCGCAGCTAGCGGGTAGGGTCTTCAGACCGATTTTCGGTCCGAAAAATGCGGTGGGAAAACCCTTGATTTTTAGTAGCGATTCCAACCAAATTAAATATTTGATAAGCCAATACCAAATTTAATACATGGATTATTTTACCCTATCCCCCATACCAAACGTCTCCAGAGTGTATCGTAACATCCTATACAAAGGGTATTTCAGGTATCATCACTTCAGATATAACTAAAAAATCCTGAGTGTTTGAAAGAAAATATACATAGTTCTACAGTTGTACAAGTCCGTTATTGTCTACTCTCTCCGTCCCAATTTATGTGGACTAGCTGATTGGGCACGAAGTTTTGAAAAATGGATAATGACTTTTGAAATTTGTGATTTAAAATAAATCATAGAAATTTTTATTGTTGTGAATCGTCTACAAAGCAAAATGATTATTAAATCTCAGAAAGAAGTCATTCTTTGTAATACTGACTAAAAAGAAACTGTGATCACATAAATTGGGACGGATCATAGATGAAGTATTTTAAACCGTCCCCCATTTGGAATTTGAAAGCACACATGATGGAAACCTTTGGGGAAGGGAAGAGTGAACTTTTCATCCCACGGTAGAGTAACCTGCAATATGAACTCTAACCTTCCAAAGACAATTTCAAGAGTGAATATGTTGTGAAATTTCATCAATTGGAAAAATTTGCAGGACAAAAGTAGAAGTGCACAAAGAAATGAAACATTTACCAAAGTTTTATTCGTCCCATAATGCACTGTAGGGTAGCAAATGGCGGATTAAGCTGATACGGCAAGTTAAGATGAGCTAAATCAGTAAATGAGTCGTCGTCCAACCTTGTCCAAAAATTACTTGGACTGATACGATCTTTGTCAAGATAGACTAAACAATAGGTCATAGCCCAACTTATCCAACTCTTACCGAACTTTTAATTTCTTTATTTGTTTCTTATAATTTGTTTAATTATGAAACAAAACTTATAAAACCTCTTTTATACATTTTGTATGGCTATATATAACATATCAAGTGAAAAAAAAAAAGGAAAATTTTCAAAACTAGGTAGCCCACAACACAAAATTACAAATGAGGGGCCACATTTCATCCATAGCACCTCTTTATTTTTATATTATAACATAGCACCTTCTTATTTTCAAAATTACATAACATAGCACCCATTTAAACTAAAAACCCTAAGAGCCACTCCCTCACCCTCCCCCATCACTGTCCCGCCACTAGAAACCGAGCTGCCACCGCTGCCGCCGGTGGCCGGAAAATGAAAAATTCACCGGATCTCGCCGGATTTGCTTATTTTATTTATGGATTTATTCAAATAATTATTTTTTGATAATTTTACACACCTAAATCTATCAAAATAATAAATTATACATGAAAATACATAGAAAAATATGTATGCAAGAAGGAAAAATACAAAAATATACACAAAAAATATAAGTTTTATACAAAACATCCATAAAAAGTGCACAAATCTGAAATTTATACAATTTTATTTATTTTTCATACACGCATATACGACTTTATACAATTTTACAATGCATAAAATGTGTTTTATACACTGACAATACGTACATATACAGATTTATACATTTTTATACACATTTACAGAATTGTATAAACTTGTATAAAAATATATAAAAGTGTATTAACTCACAAAAATAACTTTAAACAGTGCCTCAAGCAGATTTTACACAAAAGCTTAACAAATATCCAAGATCTATACAGTTTTATACAAGAAAAACACTAGATCTAAACATTAAACAAAAATTTAACAAAAAACTAGTAGATCTCAACGAATTTTTATGAAAAAAGTGAAGAAAAAGAAGAAACTTGATCAATAAACTTCTCACCGGAGTTTTGATCAGAATATACAACGAAAATCAATATTGTTATTCAAAAAAAAAAAAAAAAAAAAAAAAGAAAAATGAAAAGAAGAAGAAGAAGCAGCGGCGGTGGTTCTGGTGGTGACCACGGTGGCGACGACGTCAGTGGCTTTGAGGAGATGAGATGACGGTGGGGCAGTGGTGGAAGGGTTGGGGGGTGGCAGCGGCGGGGTTAGGTGTAATGGAGAAGAGAAGAGAGAAAAATGGGAAGGAGGGAAAGAGAAGAGAGGAAAAATGGGGGCTAGGATTTTTTTTTTTTAAATAGAGAGGTGCAATAGAGTGAAAGAAAAATTTAAAAAAAGGGAGGGGGTGCTATGTCGAGTAAGGTAGCAAAATAGAGATCTTTTTGGTAATTTTCATGAATGGAGTGTCTCTCAATGTAATTGTCCCAAAAAAATATAACAAGATTTCTAATGGATCACATTTGTAGCCCAAATCAACCAAGTTTTTAGATGGCTGAGATGTACTTGGTCAACATGGAGTGGTGAGTGAGTTGATTAATGAGCGATCGAATGGTGCGTGTCACACTTTCAAGAATTATAGTGTGTTTAGCCAAGCTTCTCAGAAGTCAAAAGTAATTTTTTCAAGAAAAAAATATTTTTAAAGAATTTTGTGGTGTTTGGCTCAAAAAAAATTGAAAAGAAGCATAAACAGTTTTTCTGTTGTTGGGAAGAAGCTACAAATTTCTGCTTCTCTCCAAAAGCAGAAGCACGAGCAGTTTATTAATTTTTTAAGACAAAAATATCCTTACTAAAAATATTTATTTACCATACTATATTTAATTATTTTAACTAATACTATAAATTAACACTTTTATTAAAAAAAAATTAAATTTTTATTCGTTTAAATAATATTAGTGGCATAATGAATCTAAGTACTGCAATTTTTCGTAATTTGACACTCAACTAGCGTTTGGACATAGATTTGGTTGAAACTTGGGAATTTGAGTTTTTAGAGTTGAGTTGAAAAATAATTTTTGGAACTTAAAGTTGTGTTTGAACATAGAATTTACTTGAAAAAATAGTTGAAGTTTTGTGAGTAGTTTTTCAAACAGCCCAAAAACAGCCCGTGAGAACTTTTTGAGTTTTTGGGACTTTTTGGGAGAAGTTTTGATGAAATAGCATAAACAAACAGTTTTTCTCCCAAAAAATATCTCCAAAAACTATAAACAAACGAGGGCTCAAAAGCACTTTTTGTAAAGATCATCCGAACACAAATTGTTTAGAAAAGCACTTCTCAAATGAGTAGGCCAAATACAAACTGCTTATTCTTCAAAAGTACTTATTTGATAAGTATTTCTGACAAAAGTACTTATTTGATAAGTATTTCTGACAAAAGTACTTCTAAAAAAAAAGTTTATTTCCATTATAATAGTCTCAAGTTGCAGACTAAAAGTAAAATTTAGCCCCGTAGCATGTTTGCATCGCGCTAAATAAATACTAGCCAGCGGTGCAAAACTGTTTGAAGACTAGCCACCTCCGGACAAGTCATAGTATTTTATACTGGGACTTTGAAAATATTAGTTCAAAGTCCCATTAAAAAATACTGAGATCACTTAAACACTAATCCCAGTATAAAATACTGGGACTTTATATATAAAGCTCTAGGGTACTATAAATCTGAATCTCATTATTAAATAATGGGACTTTGAACATGTTAGTTCAAAGTCCCATTATAAAATACTGAGACTAGACTTTATATATAAAACTCCAGGGTACTATAATCATGAATCTCATTATTTTGATTTGTAACATGTTAGTTCAAAGTCCCATTATAAAATACTGAAAGCAGTCTGGGGTGTTTGCCAATGCTAATAGAGTGCAAATGTGCGCGCAGATCTTTGGCTATTCCTCAATTAATTTTAAAATAGAGGATAATACTCACTTAGCGCGTCCAAAAATGGCTTCGCATTAAAATTACGGGCGAATCTTTTTCTATTTCTCAATTAATTTTAAAATAGCAGATAGGAGTAATACTCATTTAGCGCGTTCAAAA
This sequence comes from Petunia axillaris subsp. axillaris, assembly GCA_029990575.1. Classification (NCBI taxonomy): domain Eukaryota; kingdom Viridiplantae; phylum Streptophyta; class Magnoliopsida; order Solanales; family Solanaceae; genus Petunia; species Petunia axillaris. Next base: position 32,026,493 of record JARKNS010000002.1, read on the forward strand.
ATGGCTACGCATCAAAATCGCGCAAGATTTGGAGTAAGGGGAGTCTCAGTCAAAAATTAAGACATAATCTTAACAAGCGAAATGGCTGCTTAATTAATTTAATTTATTTTTTGTGATTAATTTTTATTGAAATTATGTTATTGAATTACTCCATTTTGATTCATACAGAAGCGCAAAACAAGTCAAGTAACGACTTTTTCTAGAGGAAGAGAAGTTTTTTATTCATGCAGTGAAAGGATATTCTGAAGTAAGTCAATAACATAATTTCAATAAGAATTAATCACAAAAATAAATTAAATTAATTAAACAGCCATTAGAAAAATGCAAAAAGGAAAAGTAAACTAACAAAGTAAATAGAACTAACCAAGTTAATTAGGTGTATACTGAAGGATAGTAGAGGGTAGCTTAATCTACGACGGAGAGTGAGTAATTGTTCTGTTAGTTTGGAAAAGGTAATTATATTAGTCATTTAAGAAACAATAATAAACCGAGATAATCTTAGAAAACTGTAAAATACAAAAATTAGTACAAACGGGCCTAAGTCAATAGAAATGGTTATAAAGATCCAATTGTTAATTTATTGTATTCCTTCTGATAAAGCAAAATTTTTTGTAACCCGACAATTTCAAACAAAGACCTGGTAAATAAAATAAAGCAACACAGTTTCAAACAAAGGCCTCGTAAATAAAATAAGGCAACATAGTTATACTTCCATTGACTTCTTCATTTCTGCTAAAGATGGACTACTTCAAAAACTTTACTCTCACGAAACTTCAAATGCTTAGCAAAACCTATGCATTCTCCATCAGAAAAAGTATAAAAATCCGAAACTCGCTATCTCTTTAGAACATAGTATCCTAAAATTTTGAGAACAACAATCAATGGAGTTTTATAAGCTATTTAGTTTTGTGAACATTCTAAGGGAATCCATTCAACTTATTCCTAAAAATGGAAAAGTCATGGGATTAATAACCATGTCTTACCTTATGTTCACTTCAATTTTCTTCTTGATATATAAATTCACATCTGATTCGTTGTTAAGAGACATGTTTATTAAGGAATCCATCATTCCTATTTCTAGTGCAAATGGTTCTGCATTAGCTTCTCTGCTTTCTAGTATTAAAGAAAATACTAAACTAGTCTTTGCAATTAATTTTGCTTTCATTTTTTCCTATTTCCTTATCTCATTCTTATCCACCATCACAATAATCTTGATTTCTGCCACATCCTACTCTGGTGAATCCTTATCCTTCAAGGATTTAGGTATCAAGGTTGTAAAGTCATGCATAAGGCTATTCATCACAGGGTTTTACACCACCATTCTTGTTATTGGATATTTTTTCTTTTGTTTATCCATGGCAACTCCTTTTTTGGCTACCTCTAGCTTATATGATTTCTCAATGGTTATCATTTTCGCAATAGTTGCTTATATGTTCTATCTCTATTTATCGGTTGTTTGGGTGCTGGCGTTAGTCGTCTCAGTTGTCGAAGAAGGCTGTTACGGAATTATGGCTCTTGGAAATGCTGGAAAACTTATGCAAGGCAAAGGGAAGAAAGGCTTTGTTCTAAATATTGTGTTCAATCTACTGGCACTAATTATTTTTCTGGGTACTCGAATTATTAAAGATGAGAAATGGATTGTTAACGAAACAATTTCCATGTTGATTCTGGTGAATGCTTCTTGTTTGTTGAAGGTGTTCGAATTGGTAGCTTATACAGTTCTATATTTTCATTGCAAGAAGAACCAAGGGGATGAGATTGAATTGCAAGGCAGTATTGACTATACCAAAATTCCTAATTTGCCATTAGTAATTGATGGTACACCATAATTTGCGCTTAAAAGAATCTGTCATACTTTCACGAACATGATTAGATACATGTCTTTTTTTTTAATATATAGGTTGTATTTATTAGTATTACTTTTTGAATGTTGAGAATTTCCTGTGTTACTATAATTTTATTTAATCATCTCTCTGGCCTATTTTGATTACATTTATTAATATAACTAATCAAACAAAAACGATTATACAATGAAACTTCCTTTTAACAGTAATTCGTTATAACAACATTTCACTATAATGGCTTGATTTTATGGAGAATCGATTTTTTATGTTATATATATATATATATCAACATTCTACATGTAACAGTAGCGGCATACATTTACATCTTTATAATAGACATACTCAAATACTATGTAATAATATTATGTGAGTAATATATTATTGGTTGGGATAGAAGACTCAATTGTTAAGCTCTTAGACAGCCTTCAAGGAAAACTATTTGAATATCGAAAAATTGAAATAAAATTTTTGCCAATTCAAGCGTTATATTGTCACTAGGAGATTGGAATTTACGAAATAACCTAAAATAGTAGAATTCTTATGTTAAATTTGAAAATTTTAATTTTTCAATTAATTATAAATACATATATTCCTTAGATTTAATTTTTTGTCGGTACAAAACTAATTATAAATTTATTAATAATGTGTTAGTCTTTTCAACTTTTAATTTATGAAATATGAAAATCTATTGAGATTTTAAATTTAATAAATATTTTATTTTATAATATAAATAGTATAAAAATTAATTGTTTTTTGCTTACTTTTTGTTAGTACACGAAGGATGCTTAAATTGCTTCTAACAACAACAAGGTGAACTCCGCCAGGTATTGAATAATAAGAAAAAAGTGCTAGCATAATCGGGTTCTATTTCTTTACTCATCTTAAATTACTAGTTTTTCGGCACGTGCGTTGCACGTGTATGTCGAGTGCGGTAGTAAAACGGTGTTTGAAATACTTTGACTAAATAATCAAATATGAACAAATAAAACACATCTTTGTAAGAATGATCAACATGGATTGTCGACAAAAATAGATATATGAATGTGATATCTACATATTTTATGAATAGTCTTTCATACAATTCAAAGCTGCAAATATTTTCAAGCTTCTAAAGTCAAGTATACTCATATAGTATCGTTAGAAAAAGTATTGAGACTTCAAATCTTAAAGACCTTTTATGAACAAAGCCTAATAACATACTCTGTCATTGTTTTGTAGCCATAATTCTATCAATGAAGCTTTGGTTTATCTTCCTTTTGCAATTTGATTTCTCCAACGGACAATGGCGGAAGCTGAATTATTTGATCAACTTTATCTTCTGCATATCCTTCAGACATCACAGTATCAATTGCGCCTTGAAATAATTGTCTTCTTAAAGTTGATTGGGGCTTTCTAAAATGTTCAAGCCTCGCCTTTTCTAACTTAATGTACATATCATGTACGAAACCTTCAAATTGTTTAGCTTCATCACATACACCTAGTGTACAGTGAGTATTTTGCGTCGAAGTGAAGTGTAGTGTGGTGAGGTTTTGCCTCACAGAAGGCGTGGGAAATTGGGGAAAAAGCCGAAACTGATTCGGCGATTCGGCGATGGGCAATATCAGTCAGCCACAGACCCCAGTTACAGGATCTAATCCTCCACGAAAAGTCAGAAATTCCGCATATTTTAACCAATTTAAGGTGAAAATGGGGTTGCTCCCATGGGTGCAGGATTCTTCGAAAAAGCACGGGCTGACTCGGAGACCTGGGACCTATGGAAATTAGGTGCTGATCAAGAAAAAATTAAAGAGAAAATCAAGTAAATATTAGAGCTTGATATCTTCTTGTGGTGACCTGCTAGGTTCTTCACTTTAGCCTTATTAAGAAAAGATCTATCATTTCTCACCCCGTCAAACTAATTTGAACTAAGATGAAAGCAAAATAAGCTCAACAAATAACAGTTATAATTTGTAAGAACAAATTGAAGTGGCATCCCTTCATTGGTCGGATTCAGAGAAATGTCCTTCCAATGCAGTAGACCTAGAGGCTTAAATAAAGAGAAAAGAGCAGCGTGAATTGCTACATTGATCAAAATGATGGTCTCCACTGTTGCTCTGTCCCTCTAACTTCCTGAAATGATGAAGATGTCATTGTATATAACCCAAATTGTAAAAAGTATATACTTCAGGAATGCAACCGACTAATAAAATCAGTAGAATGCGAACTAACATAACATGAGTTGGTATATGTATGCGTGATTTCATCTTCTCAAACATGTATGGGATATGCTATCTGCAAGAGTGAAATGTCGAATAGTGAAATGTCAAATAGTGAAATGTCAAGTGTGAAAAAGCTGGATTGGCATACATTATTAGTGTGATGCTAAAAAAATAGTCAAATGTAAATAACAAAATAAGCAAGATGATGGAAGATAAAGTTCCTAGAAAACATATACGGGCAAGAATTTGTTTGTTGCTAGGAGTTTCTTCACTCTTGAACCTTTTATTTTGCTCAAGTCATATTTCATATGAAATTTTATCTTTTAGAAGTCCACACTCAATTGGACGGAAAAATCAAGGAAGAAAGATTTTATGAACACAAACTTGAATATGAATAATATAAAAGTGATTCTATCATAATAAAAATAATATAGTAAGAATAAAGAATAAATTGATTAATTCTTGAGAACGAACAAAATAATAAGGAACCACTTGAACATATCGAAATTGTGAGTTAGCTTATATGAAATCATCTGAGGACTATTAAATGCTAAAAGTATATTTGACAAATAAATAAAACATTGTGCTAAAGCATGATATTCAATTCTTAGATCGGGAAATGGCGAGTATTAAGTAGGAGTAGGCAGCCTAACATAAACTTTACCATGCTTAAACAGGACTAAAAATGCTTTTGAGTTGATTTTCTATTTTTAGATTTTTATAGAACTATGTTTTTTTATGACAACATTCAATTACTGTTTTGTCTAAGTTGATCAATTATTGTGCAATTATTTTCAATGAAACTGCAGATATCGGTGTATAAACAGGAAACACATGTAAGTATAACCTTAAATAGAATCAACTAAGCCTCATTTCAGAAGATTGATGGCACTATATATTTTAAAGAGATAAATGCACGATTGAATCATCACAACATCAAAAACGAAGAAAACCAATTTCAGATGCAAAACTTGGGCTATTAATATCCAACTCATTTGCCTTAAGTAGAAAGTCACGTCAAGTGTTCTATCTCAGCAACCAATGACAGAACATACAAAATAACGCAACGGAAGATATCAGGCTTTGTTCTTTAACACCAATCTGCCAAGTTCTTGTTTCTCTACAATTCTCCTAAAACATATTTTTTTTCATTGGGTTGAGACGTTGAGTTCTTGCAGGTGTAGAAAGATTCAAGAGTGCAACTTTCATATCTTGTTACCAATTAAGAAAATTGAAAGCAATTGAATCTAAGACATGTGCTGTAAAATGGAGTAAGAAGCCCGAAATATGAGTGCTTAACATATGAATATCCCCAATAATGAACAGAACGCTTAAGCAAGTTCTAAGACGAAACGGACAATCTTATAACATGACTTATGCGATTAATCTAACTTATAACAGAAAACTCATCCTCATTGTAAGAAAGGAAACAATGAGGATCATGGAAAAGGAAGAGCAAATATATTTAGAACTCACAGTAAACTATAATGGAAGTTTCTGTGACAAAGGAATAGTAGTCGCGGGTGAGACTCTTAGGCTCATGTCCGCGCATGTGAAACTCTAATAGTCAAGCACATAACAGAGTAAAAGTTGCAGCAAACGAAACCAAAACCAAAAGCAAAGGCCAAAATAGAAGCACGTAAAGCAAAATATAGAGGAGCAGTGAGAGGCGAACCCGTTTGAAACTTGAATATATTGAGCCATGGTAATGAAACGCTGCACCTGTTCACCAAAGCAATGGAACCTGTCGGCGTAAGTTTTATTCTTAATCAGGGATATGTCATGTATTTAGATTCTTTAAAAGGGTATTTTGGTATTTTACCTTTTTATGTTTAGGAGGACATGCTTTTAGAGTAGTATGATTTATATTTGGTGATTTATGAGATTATATGTCTACTTTTGGAGACGAAATACTCTTAAAATATAGAGTTTCCATTTCTCTACTTTTTGAGACCTTGTTTAGGATTAATGTAGGACAAAAAAAACTATAGTAAAAGGATAAGAATCACCAAAAGTCGAAGTTGGGAATCACCAAAATTTGAAATTTGGCTAGAGTATCTTCTACTATATATCATGCATTCTTTTAAAGAATATGTATAGTTAATGTTTGATTCCCCTGCAGAGAGCCAGATGAGGGGAGACCCTCACGTCCAATTCGAAGGGCGGGAATATCCCGACCCTACTATTATTATGTCTTTGCAATGTTACTTGGTTCAATTCTATTTGTGACCTTTTCTCGTATGTGGAACTCTCTATCTTCTTGAGTAGATAATCGATCGTCTTTCATTTGGATAGTGAGTAGGTTTTTTTTTTTTTTTTTTTTTTTGGAAGTATCACTTCATATCGTTTCAATATTTATGTTCGTTATGGGGAATTTTCTTAGCACATTCAAAAGAATAATGGATTGTCAAATCTCAAGGTTTTTTTTTTTAGTGACAAACAATTGCAAAGAAAGTGCTGAAATATGATTGTTTATGATTCTATAAGACACAGAAACTCTAGCTCCATTATTCCATGTATACTCTCTTTTTATTTTTTACTAAAAAAGTAAGGGTGCTTTTGCCTTTGGGATATTCATCTAAAAATCCACCTTACTAATGCGAAACCTCAATTCTCAAGCCGAAACTGTCGAGTACCACCACCAAAACATGGCTGGTATCAGCTATAATGAGATGATAAATTCTTTCCAATCTAAAGATATTGTTTTTGGAAATGGTTTTACATATGACTTTTCTCGATATCTGTGTTTGAAGTGTACCAAGATGCAGTGTCCACAAACTTATTTTTGCAGCAAGTCATAAAGAGTAGAAATGTATGCCATTACGCACGGAAACTGAATAAAGAATCTTGATCTGTGAACAAGCTTCAGTGTCTTCATCATATGGATCCTCCAGGGATATCGAATGGGGCTGTATATGTGTGCTTCGTAGTGTTGTAAATTATTATGTTGTACTTATCATTGTCTAGACAATACAGGCGTCAATGCGATAAGAATGTGGTATGTATAGTCCTTCCTACTTTTTGCATGAACATTTCAAAGTTATGCTAATGCTTGTAAGCTGGAATGTATGTCTATGAATCAGAAAGCGTGATTATGTAAATAAGCTCTATCTAACACTAGCTGCAGTGCAAGGAGATTAAAAGAAACCAACGGAAGGAACCTCAAACATAACAATGACGATAGTTAAAGACTACAAGCACTAAGTGATGAGAAACCTGGATTGTAGATATTAAAGGAAGGAACTTGGTGTTAGCTTTGTCAAAGCATGATCTTTATTTTAACTGATGCAGCTTTTACTTTTTTCATAGATCGTTTATTAAATTATGGCATTTGGGAATCCGATAATTACATTCCCACCTCTAAACTTTGGTTTAATAATATCGAAATTATTTTATCAAATGTGCACTATATAACTTGATATACACGTACAATGTACGTGCCGAGAAATTAGTTTACTAGAAGAGCACGGACCCAACAACTAACTTAACCTTTTAGTTCAGCAATATCTGTCATTGAAGGTGACACGACCCGGAATCCGGCTAGGCCATGCGGGCACCCGACATCCTCCCCTAGACCCGTCGAGCGAACCCTTACCAATTAAATTAGGAAAATAAATATAATCCAATTCATAAATAAAAATAAGACTTAGAAAAAGCACAGACATATTGATACCTCTAAGCTGTACAAAAGAAATTACAGTTGACTACCCAATATACCAGGTTTAGAGCTATCCCGACTAGACATCTAAGAGTACAAAGAAAACAGATACCTCCTGAAGGGAGCAAAATGCAACTGAAATGATAACCGATAAACTGGTGGCCATTCGGAATAAAAGCTGGCTCACCCTGACAGCTGAAGTCGTCTTCGCTCCTGAACAACGTGGCAAACTCAATCCTGGAGCGAACCTGCCGAAACGAAATAGATAGACAAAAAACAAACAACAAACTAGGGTGAGTCAAAAGGACTCAATAAGTGGGCAGACTAGCCACCTCAAAGAATAGGATAGCTAGCTAGGAGGAAAAAAAAATAGATAGACCAAATTCTTTTTATTTAAATTATAAAAAGGCAGAGCCAGATAACAATCGAAAACACGTAAGAAACTTATAAACTCAACCAAGGATGCGTGCCAGAAACATATCAACAAATAAGCAACGCACATATAAGCAGAATAGTAGTCATGTACCGCAAGTCTACACAATGGTATGAATTGAGATGAAATGAAATGAAGTGAGATGAAATGAAATATGATGCGAAGGGTCACATGTGACCGTAATCCCATCTCGAAGCGGAATACTCCTGCATTCGAGGGGAATCCAATCTGATAACCAACTGGAGCGGAATACTCCTTCACCCGATATAATATAAACCAGAGGCGGAATACTCCTGCACTCTCCTGGGGCGGAATACTCCTGCACCCGATATAATGTAAAGCTGAGGCAGAATATTCCTGCACTCAATATCTGACATAAGAGCGGAATACTCCTGCTCTTGGGGCGGAATCCTCCTACCCTCAATATGATACAATGGAGCGGAATCGTCCTGCTCCTGAGGCGGAATACTCCTGCACCCAATATGATATGCAATGTAATGCATATGAATGCCATATAATGCGTGTGAATGCAATGTGATGCAATAATAACCCTTCACCGACGTGGGACTCTCATCGACAGCCGGGAAGTAGATGCCAACTTACAGCCAGGGTACAATGCTCAGATTCTCAATGCAAATACCAACAATAGGACATAACATATAATATACAATATAAATCCAAAGCTAAGGCGTAATGAGTAATTTACGCCTATCGGCAGCTACACACGTAAGGAATACGTGGTAGAAAATCCACGAGGCCAGGTGCCTCCAAATAAATGGATATAAACACTTACCTTGTTACAAAGTTAGCACAATTACTCAACAACCGCTTTGTCCTTTGAATTCATTGCCAAACGATCCCACTTTATTCAATAAACAGAAAAATATACCAAATTAGGCTAAAGGCTTCATTCTTCACATATTAGGGCAATCCAGGTAGGAACCTGATACCCTATTCGCATACGCAATACGCAGGCCAGGCCTATGTTCAGGGTTTATGGTCACATAACCAAACCCTAAATAAATTACATTTATAAGTTGCCCATAACTCACTGAGTACGAATATATTATCAATTTCGTTATCGGGGTCCATTTGACCCTTTAAACTATTAATTGAACTTATTAAAACGATGTATAATATTCCAAGTTTTACCGTTAAAACATATTCAAACACACGTAATAAACTCAAATAATATATTAAAATCATTACCTGAATGTTTCAGGGTGAAAATTCTACTTTTCTCCGGCCCTTTTTCTCATTTTCTGGTATTTTTTCCACTGCGTGTTTTCCATTTTTAGTTTCTCTGTTTCTCGCTTCCCTGTATCTCGTTGAGCTTATAAGCTCACCATAACCGCCTAACTTTTCATCATTTTCTTTCTTTTTATTTTTTGTCCTTTACTCTTTTTCTTTTATTATTTTTTTAATTCCTTTTCTTTTTATTTTTGCGACGAAAATTAAAACGGTACCCTACGATATTCGAAATAATTTCAAATTTTGCATACAAATTATACAAAATATATGTAACATACTCGCGAAGGCGGCTCTCAAATCGGACTCCCAAAACTCAAGATGCAAATTTAAATGAAAAGAAGTCAAACTATTTAACTTTCGGAGATTTTAGCGGAAACTAGCCGAACAACATCCAAATTCACTTTCAAAAAATCACAAAAGTCACAAATAATTATACGAACCTAACGGCGCTTTCGGATTTCGATTCGGAGCTCGTTCGCCAAAATCGAGCTCGAAAATCCCTTTTTAATATTTATTGACAATAAAAACTGAAACCTTCTTCCGATGCCTACCAAACGATGTCTGATTTAGCTCAAATCTTATAGACAGGTCCTAATGGACATTATGAATATTTTAAAATTATCGGCACGCCAATCGGAGTCCTATCTCCCGAAACGACTAACTGAGGTCGTTTCAGAACGCCGTGTATGATTCACTCAGAACATTAAACAATGAGCGTACCATAACATCCTATACAAAGGGTATTTCATGTATCATGACTTCATATATAACTACAGAAACTTGAGTCTTTGAAAAACGTATACATAGTTCTACAGTTGTGTAAGTCCGTTGTTGTCTACTTCCTCCATCCCAATTTATGCAGACTAGTTGATATATAGTTTGAAACAAATTATAGAAGTTATTGTTGTTGTGAATTATCTATAAAGTAAAACAATACTAAATCTAGAAAGAGATTATTCTTTTTTAGGAATGACTTAAAATTAAGACTGACTAAAAAGTAAATGTGGTCACATAAATTATGACGGAGGGAATATTTTAAACCGTCCCCATTTGAAATTTGAAAACACACGTGATTGAAACCTTTGGGGACGGGAAGAGTGAACTTTTCATCCCATGATAGACTAACCTGCAAATATAAACTATAACCTTCTAAAGACAATATCAAGCATGAATATGTTGTGAAATTTCATCAATTGGAAAATCTGCCGGACAAAGTAGAAGGTGCAAAAAGAAATGAAACATTTACCAAGTTTTATTCGTCCCATAATACACAGTAGGGTAGCAAATGGGGATTAAGCTGATAGGGCAAGTTAAGATGAGCTAAATCAGTAAATGATTCATCGTCCAACCTTGTTCAAAGATTACATAGACTGAGATGATATGTGTCAAGATGGGCTGAACAAAAGGTCGTAACTCAACTTGCCCAACTCTTACTGAGTTTTAATTTCTTTATTTGTTTCTTGTAATCTGTTTAATTTTGAAACAAAACTTGTAAAACTTCTTTTATATATTTATTGTGGTTATATATAACTTATCAAGTGAAAAAAACTAAATTTTGACCAGATTTCTAATGGATCACACGTGTAGCCCAAATCAAACCAGCAAGTCTTCTCTCTGGCTTATTCTACTGATTATATTTACTATTATCAAACAACAAGGATATATTAGATGCATATGTTAGTCTACATCAAAAATATTTTGTAATAGGTCGATATTTGGACTATTTTTACGCTTGCCTTCCTCTGTTGTTCGTCCTAGATAGTACCTACTTGTGGAAAACTATTCAAGGCCGTCGTCAAATTGGCAATGTCAACAAATGATTTTGGAAACTTAATTAGGTTGACTTATGTTTTTGAATCACCATCACTTGGTCATAAGTAGTTAGTTCAGTATGTGCAAATAATGAAGTCATTATACGCATGAATTAGTTTAATTTGGCCATAACTATTTTGCAAATACTGTTGAGAACTTGATTAATTAATAGTATTTCAAAAAAAATATAACGCTGTCACTAAAAAATATTTAATTTTTCATGAAATGCATATCATGACATACTTTAATATGCTATGACAGGCCATGCAGTAATTACGTATAAAAGTGTTAGGATTATTAGTTTTATGCTATGTCGCACTTAATATTGTCATAAGATTTGTGATACAGAATATCATAATATGAGATATGTGGAGATAATTAGGACTTAGGAGTGTTATCATGCTGTGGTAGTTGGTTTTGGTCAGGTAAAATATTTTGGAATGTGGACCTAAAATGGTCATACTCGGTGAAAAGTCTATTAAGTCCTCATTCATTTTTTGCTCCAATCACTATTCTTTTCCCTCCAATAAATTTTCCTTCAAAAATATAATTATTTTATATTAGCATATCCAATTTTTTATGGTCCCAATACATTGAACAATTAAAATAAATATATAAATATATTATTCTTAATATTATATTAATACATCATTCTTAATATTGAATATGTGAGTTTAATTAGAATGAGTATCAAATTTAATTAATTATTTTTTTGCTTGTAGGAGTTTTTCTCTAAATATTTAAATTTTAGATGAAAATATAAGTGACCAATTTTCATTGTATTTAATTTGTTAATATTTTGAAATTAAATTACTCATTCGAGTTATAATAATTTAATTGGCTACGTAATAAATATATATACACATAATGCACGCCCTATATATTTCAATCTTATTCCTATGCAATGTTACATACACACCATTTATAAATTTACATGTAAAAAATTATAATTCACATAGTTACATACACACTCCTACATAATATAACAAGAATTATATAAAAACTAACAAAAATAGAAAATAAATTTGTTATGGAACTATATATATATATATACACATACATGACATCATTATCAAACCACTAACTAACTATGCATTGTGTAAAATCATCAGAAGTAGAAGTAAGAGTAGTTGTAGTGTGTCTCTCCATTTTATCTGTTGAATCTCTAGATAATCTTGCTTGCAATGTCAACCAAATCCATTTTAGTCTCATATTCATATTTTTTGCTTCATTTGATGGGTCAACAAAGAATATATTAAATAACATGATGAATGTTGTTGCCTGATGGGTCAACTAACGCCTTAGAAATTGAAGGTAAAAAATGACGTAATTAAGTACAGTTGGAGTGAACACGTTGATAAATGAAAAATTCCAGCATAACGACAACTACTACGACATTGTAAGCAAAGTTTATAGGTTCGAACATGGTAAAAGTGTGTCATCTAACCTATTTTTTCAATTACATTGTATTTAATTACTCTTGCTATGCAATGAAGTTTTTTTATATCTATATATGTTATCACTGATAATAATGAATTTTAATTTTCCTTATTTGATCCTTCAATTACTCTTGCTATGTAACCAAATTTCTTGTATCTTTTATATGTTATCACTGCTAGTAATGAGTTTTGATTTGCCTTATATGATCCTTCAATCACGGATAGTAATGAATAACTGAAAGCACTTTGGGGGACATACGACTACATACAATAACATATAAGTATAATATTTTCAATAAAGTTAGGTAGTCAATTTACCTCTAAAGGACATAATTTCTTTTTGGTCAAACAATAGAAATTTTTATCCAACTAAATTAATAAGGACATATCTTGGTTCCAGTTTCAATTTGTCATGACTAAAAATATTATTTCGAGCTTGAAATAAAATATTTTTTCGTTGTTTTTAAGTTAATGACAATTTATGTTAACTTTTAACTTTGATTTATTTTATTAATTATTTAAATTTAATTAAGATAAATATGAAAAATTATTAAAAAAATTTATTTTGTGCTTTACACGAGCTAGTGTATGTGTATTTATGCATACATGAGTTAAATATAAGATTTTTCTCCATAGGTCATGATGGAATTCGACTAAAAAAGTTTTAAGACTTTCCTAACAAAAAAATATTGTACCTTTTCAAAAGATGGGTTTCAACCTGTAAATATAAAAAATGATCAAACTAAAAAACTTTTCTAAAATAGCTTTTAGCCTCTTTTTTTCCTTCAAAAAATACTTATTTTTAGACATCAAGTTTTAAAATATTTTTTTTCAACACTTTAAAAAAAATCTTATTTAAATTTTTGTGCTAAAAAGTGACATATCAGAAAGAAGAAAATACAAAAATAATAATCATGAAATTAAAATTTCGTATATCTAAGGAGAATATGAAATATGCACTAATTATAAGATTTCCTTTTATATTATGAAAAACAATCAGAAAATTATAAGTTGGTGTTCAAATTTTTTAGAAGATATAATTATTAAGAATATTACGGTGAGAGAAAAAGATTTTTTTTATACAATCTATGCATTGGAAATGTAAACATAATTAATTACAAAGAGAGAGAATGAAATTTAAATGCATTGGGAATGTAAACATAATTAACTACAAAAAGAGAGGGAGAGAGAATGAAATTTAAAATTTAAAATTTTATTTTCATGAAAGGTGTAATGGGCACAAAAAACATAGGAAGTGTCTATTATACTCCAATCTCCTAGTAAATGACTTAATTACCCTCAATATTTCTACTTAATTACCTCTGTGTAACCATTAGTGCCAAGAAAGATATGATCATATACTATTTTTTTTCAAATATTTTCGGCATAGACAAAGAAACAAAGGAAACTGTGCTAGAATTTTAAAAGATTTTGGGAATTGGGCAGTTTTTATTATTTTCACTTTAAAAGGGTAAGGAAGTGTAGAAGCACATGGAGATCCCTCTACCCTATAAGAATATGCCAGATCCGACATTCTGTAACGAATGTCATATAAGGGGGAAAAATATAACGACACTCAAAATTTTCATAAGTCTTATTGCATTTCTTGGTCTCAAGAAACCGTCAGTAGTATATTCAAATTATAGGTGATAGTTGTGAATCAGCAAGGCCCCAAGTTTGACGTTCAACATATAAGGGAGAGGAATGATTAATTTTGGTGTTGATTGGAGCTATACGGAGTAATATACGAAGGTCCAAAGTTGAAAAATCCCAAGGAAAGATCAAAAGTTGTATAAGAAAGCTGAAGCAAAAATAACACATTTAGATACCAATTCATTTACCCATACTAAGACAAAATACTCATATTTCCATAACTACCGGCCTGGACAATAAAAATTCAGGAATCACTCGAACCTCACTCGTTGCGTAAAAATTCTGAAGCTAGATTTAAGAAAGCTGAAACAAAAGCATCGCATTTACGTCCCAATGAGTAACCGCCGCGCGATAGGAATTTAGAAACCACTCTACGATCACGCATCACGTGAAAACCCTGTGATATATAAACTACTTATTTACTTTATTACTTTATTGGTTTCAATTGAGAGCATAAGAAGAGGAGAAAGACCTGAGGATCATTTCACTAAGATTATGTTAAATTACATCAATTTAGCATTGTATTAATAAGGATTAATCTCCAAAATCATAGATCTCCTTCAACTTTTCAAGCATCGTCAAAGGACCAAACCTAGGGTTTTGAGAATCATCATCTTAGGTAAACTTATATCACTTCCTATTATTAGATTAGTAGTTTTTGGATCCCGCGATGAACGAAAATAGTTGAAATAATGTGTTGGCCTAAATCAGGATAGGACAACAAATCGAATTTGTCTTGGGTTCAACTGGTAATTTGCTTGTATCGAAGTGATATTCGAGCTAAATTGAATTCGGACTAAATAAAAACTTTAGAAAAGTAACGAGGCGAGAAATAAGATAAACGAGACAATAAGTGAAAGTAAGATTCTGTATTCTATTGATGATATGTTGTTGTTTACAAAATGAGCCCTATTTATAGCTAGGAGAAAGAATGATGTTGTAAATATCATAATGGTGCATTTATGGCCATTACTCTGCGTTCAATCCTGATTGACCCACGATCTTTCTCTTGAATGCTAGAGCTAACGGTCGACATTACAAAGGCTGGCCCTCGTCTCTTGAAGTGTGGGATCCGCTCGAGGTCACAAGGGTTTTCGCCGAGCTCAGCGCTTCGAGCTCACTCTCCTTCGTTTTCTAACGCAATTTTTCGGGGTGAGGAACCATGCAATCTTTCCTCGCGAGTTTGCCTCGCGGAGTGGGCTTCGTGTTGGGCCTCGAGATCTTGTTTGAGACCTCAGTGACTTTTCACCCAATACAAATAGTTAGAGAGAGGGGTGAAAATCGAAATAAAATCATTAAAAACTATTTGAAGTTATTAGTCGGTGGAAGTGGGTTAAAGATTTGGACTAAGTTGATTTAGATTTGCTCTAACTTGTTGATATCAAGGTGTTGAGCACAAAAAATGGAGGGTGTAAGCTAGGTAAAATGACAACTAATCCAAATTAGTGACTTGATAAAATTGTGCATACATGATGTTTGACACATTGTTTGAATGAATCTAATAGACTTGAATGCTTTATGATGCAAGGTTGTCCTTGATCTTTTATAATTTATAGATGTGTATTAGTAACTTAGAAGGAAATTGGGAAAGAGAAATGATCTACGTGATTAACTAATTTACCTTGATTCCAGTAAAGACATCTAACATCATAACTTGATTTGACTTGCGCTTTGTATGAAATGGCTTGTATATGTTTAGATGTAGCTCAATAGAGGCTAGGCCTAGCCACCCTACGCTTGCAGGTACTAAACATGTACTCCTTCCATCCCACATAGTTGTCCCTTTCAATTTTTTCACGTCTGTTAAGAAAATCAACAAAAAGAGTGTACCTTTTACTATGTTACCTCTATTATTTAATTATGATTGCTAAGTTCAGTTTGAGAATTCTTTTAATTATTAAAGGTATAATTGGAAAGAACTAATATATTTAGTCTTGAAATCCTAAAGAAACAACTAATTTTGGACACTTTTTTTTCTGCTAAAGGGACAACTAATATGAGACAGAGGGAGTATTATTTTATCTTGGGAGAAAAGGTGTTAGCTTGGATAAGCTTGGAGTTTTGACTGATGACTGAGGAAAGGATTCAAAGGACCTGTTCCTTTGAATCACTGAAGCAGAATAGATAATTCATGCAAAATCATTTAATTGAGATATTATTATTTATCCTAATACTGACGTGTATCTTGGTAATTATGCAGGCCTAATCAGATACGAAAAGATTGCATAACTAAGGGATAAAGGATTCGGATTCTAGAAGGTAGAATCCAATTAGGATTCAAAGTCAAGGGAGCTTTGGAATTCTAATTCATTGAGACTTCTTGGCTGCTGGAAGCTATAAAGCGTGAAGACTATCAGCCATAGAAGCATACACAAATACAGAGAGCATCAAGCAAAAGCTGAGAAGAATTATTAGCTTATTTGTGTAATCAGTTAGCTACAGTAGAACTAAGTGAGAACCTGTTCCTTAGATTGAATCTTGTAAAAGTTCGAGTCTTAGTTCAATTGTAGTAAGCAAAAATCGAGTTGTAAACTTTCTGGTTCAAGTCGTGGACTTGACACAACTTCACTGATTGTGAGAAAGATCACTAAAGGATTAGAGTTAGTCCTAGGTTAGTAAGAGTGAGTCTTGTAACCAAGTGGGTCTTTTTACATAGTGAAGTTGAAATCCTACTTGAGAAGTAGGTCGTGGTTTTTTGATCCCGTGTCTAGGGGTTTTTCCACGCTAATATCTGGTGTTCAATTACTTACAGTTTTAATTCCGCACATCGTAGAGTAAAGGAACACATTTTAAGGAACTGGTCCTTAAAACAGTAAAGTGGTGTAATCGTGGGAAATAACAATTGGTATCAGAGCGGGTTATCCTTGAAGAGGCTAACACCTTAGGATTAGAATGAGTACACCGCAAGAAAACTCCGAGGGTCAGTCCACTGTTAGGCCACCATTGTTCAATGATGTTGCAGGTAAGGAAATCTGGGATGCCTTGCAGGTTGCTCATGAAGGAACCAATCAGGTTAAAAGATCTAGAGGTACACTTCTCTTTGCTGAATATGAAAATTTTAAAATGAGAGAAGGAGAAACAATTTCTAAAATGTACACTAGGTTTAATGCTATTGCAACTGAACTTATCTCTCTTGGAAGAATCTTAACTGTAGAAGAAAGAGTTGAAAAGATCTTGACTAGAGTACTTCCAGATTCTTGGAAAATTAAAGCATGCGCTATCATTGAAAGCAAGGATTTTAGTACTCTCTCCTTAGATGAACTTATAGATAATCTAAGAACATATGAACTGAGGAAGAAAGTCAAGAACATAGGAGAATCAGTTAAAACTGAACCTACTTTAGCTTAATCTGTTGCTAACAAATTTGTTGATGATGAGAAGGAACTGGTCCTTATAGCCAGAAATGTCCAAAGATTCCTGAATAAGAAGGGATCTAGTAGACAAGATAGATCTTCTAACATGAAACAGCGAGGAGAATGCTTCAAATGTGGAAGCATGGAGCACTACATTAGCAAATGCCCAGTCATGGAAGAAGAATGGAGAAAGAAGTATGTTGAAAAGAGATGGAAGGCTAAGGAACAATTCCGAAAGAAGAATGGAACTCTCAAAGCAATGGTTGCAGGATGGCAAGATAGTAAGGATGAAATATTTGATGATGATCTGGATGAGGATCTTGCTCTAATGGCTCTTGAAGACTCATACAATGAAGAAGATGCTGAGGTATTTATTTCTAAACTTAGACAAGATGTGAAAAGCATGCCTAGAGAGAGATTAGTTAAAGTATTTCATACTGTGTTAAATGAATTTAAATCTCTAAGGGATGGCAATCATCAACTGCATGATGAAATTGATAGTTTAGGAGCAGAATACAAAGACGTAGCAATTAAAAATGACTTTCTAAAAAGAAAGATTAGCATGCTTGGGGAACAGGTCCTCACACTTGAATCAACTGTTCAGGAACTAGAAAATGAAAAATCAAAAGTTAAAACAGTTGAAAATGGTAAAGGCATTGCTAATTCTCATCAGATCATTTCTGAAGAGAAATTGAAAGTGACAGTTGATGAACTGTACAAGAAAAATGAAAAGATAAGGGCTTTTGAAGAAGACTTGATCAAAACCAAAGATGAACTGGACAAAACTGTTAAATGGAATAAATCCTCTAAAGCATTAGAATGGTTACATGAAAATCATAGTAGTAATAGGAAGGGTATTGGGTTTGTAAAATCTCAGTCATTTCCAAAATGGGGCTCAAAGAGTAAGTACCTAACTCTTTCTGAAAATTGGTTAGGTACACATTGTGGAAACACAGGTCACTTGAAAAGAAAATGTCAATCTTTTGAAAAAGCTACACAAAGGAACAGTGGTTGCTCAAGACATATGACAGGGCATAAGGAACTGTTCCTTTCACTCTCAGCCTTCCAAGGAGGAAATGTTTCCTTCGGTAATGGTAAGAAAGGGGAAATTATTGGAATTGGAAAGGTAGGTAGGTCTGATTCACACTGTATAGATAATGTATTTCTAGTAGATGGGCTGAAGCATTGCTTATTGAGCATATCTCAATTGTGTGACAAAGGTAATAATGTTAATTTCTCATCTCCTGGATGCACTGTGACTAATCAAGCTTCTGGAGAGGTTATTTTGCAGAGAAACAGACATGGAAACATCTACAAAGTAGACTTGCTGACATTATCTGATGGAAGCTTGAGCTGCTTAAGTGTGGTGCAAAATGATCCCCTCCTATGGCACAAAAGACTAGGACATGCTAGTCTTTCACAATTGAACAAACTTGTGTCAAAGGACTTTGTGATAGGTCTTCCTAACATCAGGTTTAATGAAGAAAAAGTATGTGAAGCATGTGCCAGGGGGAAGCAGGTAAAATCCTCCTTCAAATCCAAGAAACAGGTAAGTACCACTAAACCTTTGGAACTGGTCCATATGGATTTATGTGGCCCTATGAGAACAATGAGTCGTGGAGGTAAGAAGTATGTTATGGTATTGGTGGATGATTACTCCAGATTTACATGAACTATATTTCTTGCATCTAAAGAAGAAGCATTTAATGCATTTTCAATTTTTGCTAAGAAAGCTCAAAGAACTCTAGATTACCATATTGTTGCCATTAGGTCAGATCATGGAACTGAATTTGAAAATCATATGTTTTCCAATTTTTGTAATGAAAATGGCATTAATCATAATTTTTCCTCACCTAGAACTCCACAACAAAATGGTGTAGTGGAAAGGAAAAATAGGACTCTAGAAGAAATGCAAGGACTATGTTGATATCTGGAAATCTTCCACAGAACTTTTGGGCTGAGGCTATTAATACTGCATGCTACAAAATAAATAGATGTATGACAAGACCTTTAATAGAAAAGACCCCATATGAATTGCTTAAAGGAAGAAAACCAAACATTTCTCATCTTAGGGCTTTTGGTTGCAAATGCTTCATACACAACAATGGGAAGGATGCCTTAGGAAAATTTGATCCTAGAAGTGATGAGGGAATATTTGTTGGTTATTCTTTAAATAGTAAATCTTATAGGGTGTTTAACAAGAAAACATTGAAAATTGAAGAAAGCATGCATGTTAAATTTGATAAAACTGACAGTCTCACTCAAGAACAGGTACAGGAGGATGAAGAAATTGGAATGCTGAAAGAGTTTGAACTTAATCCACAAATGCAGATTCTGGATATGAGAAGTGAACTGCAAGGAACTGTTCCTCAGGACAGAACTGAGAAGAGTAGCACTGAAACAGGGGGAACAAGTGTTGGTTCCACCTCACAAACAGGAAACACTACTCTATCAGGAACTGTTCCTCAGCAGAGGACTTCTGACAATGGATTGACACCCAAGCCTTTCAAGTATCAGAGGTCACATCCTGTGGATCAAATAATCTCAGATAAGGCTGCCGGAGTTCAAACTAGATCAGCAGTCAAGAATCACAATCTGTGTGCCTTTAGTGCCTTCTTATCTCTTATTGAACCTAAAAATGTGAAAGAAGCACTGAAGGATGCAGATTGGATTAATGCTATGCAGGAAGAACCGAATCAATTCCAAAGGAGTCAAGTTTGACATCTGGAACCCAAGCCAAGGAACAGGTCCATAATTAGAACAAAATGGGTTTTCAGAAACAAACTTGATGAGGATGGCATGATAACAAGAAACAAGGCCAGGCTAGTTGTTCAGGGGTACAGTCAAGAGGAGGGCATCGACTATGATGAGACTTTTGCTCCAGTTGCAAGACTGGAAGCAATAAGACTTCTTATAGCCTTTGCTACATACATGGAATTTACTCTACATCAAATGGATGTTAAGAGTGCGTTTCTGAATGGTTACTTGAAAGAAGAAGTGTATGTCAAGCAACCTCCAGGTTTTAAAAGTGAACAGTTCCCTGAACATGTGTACAAATTGGACAAGGCCTTGTATGGGCTCAAGCAGGCACCAAGAGCATGGTATGAGAGGCTATCAAAATTTCTACTCCAGCATGGATACAAGAGAGGTAAAATTAATAGTACTTTGTTCTTAAAAGAAAAAGGTAAGGATCTCTTATTTGTACAAATCTATGTAGATGATATAATTTTTGGTGCCACGTGTGAAAATTTAAGTAAGGAATTTGCAAACTTGATGGGGAGTGAATTTGAGATGAGCATGATGGGTGAACTCAATTTCTTTTTGGGTTTACAAATTAAACAAACCTCAAATGGAACTATGATCCATCAACAAAAGTATGTTAAGGAATTACTTAAAAGGTTTGATATGGATAATGCTAAGGAAATTGACACACCTATTGCCACTGCCACAAAATTGGATCTTGATGAACATGGAATATCAGTTGATCAAAAATTGTATAGGGGTTTGATAGGTTCTCTACTTTATCTAACTGCTAGTAGACCTGATATTGTGTTCAGTGTTGGTTTATGTGCTAGGTTCCAATCAGATCTTAAAGAATCTCATTTGAAAGCTGTTAAAAGAATATTGAGGTATCTGAAAGGAACAGGTCCCTTGGGACTTTGGTATCCAAAAGGTGGTAGTTTTAATCCTGTTGGATATACTGATGCTGACTATGCAGGTTTCCTTGTTGATAGAAAAAGTACCTCATGTATGGCACATTTTCTTGGTGAATGTTTGGTTTCTTGGGGAACTAAGAAACAGAATTCAGTGGCACTTTCCACTGCTGAGGCTGAATATGTTGCAGCTGCTTCATGTTGTTCACAGTTGTTATGGATCAAACAACAATTACAGGATTTTGGTGTTGATGTAGGAACTGTTCCTATATATTGTGATAACACTAGTGCTATTAATATGACAAAGAATCCAGTGCATCACAAAAGGACTAAACACATTGATATAAGACATCATTTCCTAAGAGACAATTATGAAAAAGGTTTGATCACCATAGCATTTTGTCCTACTGAAAAGCAAATAGCTGACATTTTTACTAAAGCTCTAGGTAGAGATGATTTTGAAAGAAATAGATTGGAGTTAGGGATGATTAAATTCACATAAAATCTTCAATGCTTTACCTCATAATTGGCTAGAAAATTGCTCTTAAAATGAATTTTATTCAAGTCATTATGAATTATTCAGTCCAGTTTTCATACTTAAATGTATACTCTCATGCTACATATCTTATTTAGAGTTGCTAAAATTGAATGATGTTACCCTTATACTCTTAGAATTTCAGATGATCAAAAATTGCAAATTGGAAGGACACTGAATTGTGGTGTTAAAAACAGGTATGTACTCGTAATTATTCAGTTAATTTAGAAGTATAAAGGCTATAGGTAACTTGTGTTTAGGATAAAATCCCACTAAGTTTCCTACCCATATCCAAATTGCAAAAGAGTCCCATCGGAGGAACAGTTCCTATTCTGAAAAGGTAACCTACAGCCTAACGGCTCTTTTTCTCCGGGAGACTCCCAAGAGTCCTTAGCCGTTGCATGTTGATGATGAGGTAAGTTGATCGTTTTTCACTCTAACTCCACTACTTATTTCATCCTATAAATACACTTCTTCTCCCCCATTAGTCTTTTACATTGTTCATCAAATTAAAACTTTCACAATTTCAGAAAGACTAGTAAATTATTTGTTAATTCGAATTGCAAAGATGTCGCTTGCTTCTGATAATTCTTCAACTGCACCTATTGATGACCAACCACAAAATCTTAATCCTCCCTCACCCATGGAAACCACTGACCTAAACCCTGAAGTTCCTGAACCAATTCCAGAAATACCTGAACCTGAAATTCAGGGGGAAGGACCAGTTCCCACGGCTGAATCAATTGCTGAGCAGGTTGAAGATTTATCACGAGCTATGGTGTTATATCAGTATCAGGTAAACTTCACCTACCCTCTGAATGTTGCAATAGACGAGGAAGAACAGGGAGAGGGGTCTGAGGCTGCTCTTGAGGGGGAACCTATTAAGAGGTTGGAAGCACCCATGCATGGGTCATCGGGGTCTCCAGAGGCTGCTCCTAAAGCACCCATGGAGGATATGGTTGATATTGATGAAGCTATTAGTGATAGTGATAGACCTCTAGTAGATTTGATCAACATTAGGAGTTTGCAAAGAAAATTGGCTAGGAAGGAACCCATTAATGACCGTGTGACTACTGAAATTGCTGCTAAGTTGAAGAAGATAGGTGATAGTTACAAGCCTGGAAATAAAAAGAAAGCTGAAAGTTCCTCTAAGGCAAAAGGACCTGTTCCTTCTGCCCCAACCCCTACTTCTGGGGGTAGGAGGACAAGAAGTGCTGCCAAAGCTGCTGATGAACAACTAGCTGCTGCCTTGGAAAGGAGCAGAAAAGGGAAAGGAAAACAGGTAGTTGAGGAGGAAGAAGTGGATGATATTGATGATATTGATCTTGCTGATTTTTCTGAGGATGATGAGATGGTAGAGGCTGAAGAGGTGGTGCCTCAGTCAAAGAAAAGAAAAAGTTCCTGAGAGAAGAGTAACAAGAAGTTCAGTTAAAGCTGCTGAGAAAGTTGCTAAGAGGACCAGGTCCTCCAAAAGAGTGGTTGTTTCTGAAGACTCTGCTAGTGACAGTGATGAGTTTGTTGCTGAAGATGAGAGTGATAGTGATGGTGAAGGTGGTGATTCTGTGCACTGTGTTCATGAAGACATGTTGACCAGGAAGGTTTTGAAAGGTCAGGTTATGTCTGATGTGCAAGAAGAAGGTATGTTGTGGCTGCTGCAAAAACTGCATGCTCAGGGTTGGAGGGACATGGTCCTTAAGAGCTCTGGTAGGTGTGCAAAGGGGATGGTGCAGGATTTCTAGAAGAATTGTTCCATCCGAGGTGATCAAATTACTACCTCTGTTAATGACAATGTCATCATATTTGACACAAGGGAACTTGGTGAGCTGCTGGGGATTCCTGCTACTGGGTATGCTAGTTATGTGAAGAAGGTCTGGCCTGACTTGACAGACTTGCCTACTGATCTGGAGATCACTAGGAAGTTTGCTGAGAATGATGGTGAAGAGAAACCCAGGGCTGTGCAGAAGAATGACATGCACCCACAGCACCAAGTATTGTTCGAGTTTGTGAACAAGATTGTGATGCCAAGGCAGGAGAAAAGAGGAGTTGCCAGTTTCATGGACCTGGTCCTTATGGAACTGTTGGACACTGAAAAGCAGGTCAATTGGCCCAGCTTATGATCCACCTGATAAAAAGGGTGATTGCTGGGAAGAGAAAGCACTCCCTGCCGTTTGGTTTTATTCTGACTGATATCTTTGCCAAGTTGAAGATTCCCTTGGAAGGGGTTGTGAAGGCTACAAAGAAAGAAAAGTTTGGTTGTGCCACTTTGATAAGCTGTGACTTGCCAGTTCAGGCTGATCCTCCACAGGCTGGTGTTGGGAGGCAGCCACTGAACAACAAAGTAAGGGCACTTAGGCAACAGGTTGCTATGCAGGCTGTCGAGATAGCAAGGCTGGAAGAGGAGAGGAATTACTGGAAGGCAGAGGCCTCAAAAGTAAAGGAGACCAATGAGGGAATGCTCAAGCAGATGTTTGATCTGCTTAACAAGTCTCAGGGACCTGGTCCTTCCACATCCTGACCACCTTAGCCTTAGCCATCTTTTGTCCAGTGGGATCTAGCCTAGCCTAGTGCCTTAGCCTTTTTCTTCTTTAGTAGTTGGATAATTCTGTAGTACTTGCTTGTATCCCCTGACTTTAATATTTGGTTAAATGAATTGTCTTTGATGGCTAATATCATTGTCTTGCAGTTGCTTTGATTTGATTTATGTTTGCATTTTGAGTTGCCTCAATGGCTATGAGCTGATTAATTCTAACACTTGAGTTATATTTTTATGCAACCTTTTCAATGATGCCAAAAGGGGGAAGAGTAAGTCTGATTTTGCATGATTTTATACCTAATAAAAATCTGTTCCTTAATGATGAATTAATTCTCCACTGATTGATTGTCTTTTTGAGCTTAAATTGTACTTCAGGACATTAAGGAGATGAAGCTATGAGTATGAATTTGTCATCATCAAAAAGGGGGAAATTGTTAGCTTGGATAAGCTTGGAGTTTTGACTGATGACTGAGGAAAGGATTCAAAGGACCTGTTCCTTTGAATCACTGAAGCAGAATAGATAATTCATGCAAAATCATTTAATTGAGATATTATTATTTATCCTAATACTGACGTGTATCTTGGTAATTATGCAGGCCTAATCAGATACGAAAAGATTGCATAACTAAGGGATAAAGGATTCGGATTCTAGAAGGTAGAATCCAATTAGGATTCAAAGTCAAGGGAGCTTTGGAATTCTAATTCATTGAGACTTCTTGGCTGCTGGAAGCTATAAAGCGTGAAGACTATCAGCCATAGAAGCATACACAAATACAGAGAGCATCAAGCAAATACAGAGAGCATCAAGCAAAAGCTGAGAAGAATTATTAGCTTATTTGTGTAATCAGTTAGCTACAGTAGAACTAAGTGAGAACCTGTTCCTTAGATTGAATCTTGTAAAAGTTCGAGTCTTAGTTCAATTGTAGTAAGCAAAAATCGAGTTGTAAACTTTCTGGTTCAAGTCGTGGACTTGACACAACTTCACTGATTGTGAGAAAGATCACTAAAGGATTAGAGTTAGTCCTAGGTTAGTAAGAGTGAGTCTTGTAACCAAGTGGGTCTTTTTACATAGTGAAGTTGAAATCCTACTTGAGAAGTAGGTCGTGGTTTTTTGATCCCGTGTCTAGGGGTTTTTCCACGCTAATATCTGGTGTTCAATTACTTACAGTTTTAATTCCGCACATCGTAGAGTAAAGGAACACATTTTAAGGAACTGGTCCTTAAAACAGTAAAGTGGTGTAATCGTGGGAAATAACAAAAGGACAACCTCTCCATTTGTGAGCGAAAACAGGAATGGGTCCACTTGCAGGTATCATTTGTATGAGCTTGAAACGGGTTTAGTAATATAATTGAATTTGTTTTGGAGTTACAAGCAATTTGATGTATCAAAGATGTGATAAACAAGGAAATAGCAAGTAGCAAATGAATAATTAAACACAAGATGACCAATTTCAATATGAATAACTTGAGAGTACAATTGGGTAGAGTTTTTCATATATTTGTAAATGCCTATACAAGATTACATGGATGCTATTTATAGCAAATAAGCTAAAGACAATTAAGCGCATTAATTAGCTCATTTCCATATATGTAGATTATGGGGTGACCCACGATCTCTCCCATTAAATGCTGAGATCGTGGGGGGAGATCATGGGACATCAACCAAGATAAAACTGAACTGCCTGTCTCGAGGCTTGCTCTTATCTACCTCGGGACCTCGAACAATTTATTTACCCGAGGCGGTCATGCCCCGTGGCGCGAATATCTTTAGCCTCGGAACCTGGCCTGAGTCATCTCTGCATCAACCTCGTGGATGACTTGTAATTCCTGTAGAAATATCTCGAGTCTTGCATATAGGCTGCCCCTTGTGCAAACTATATTTTCTCTGATACAGATAGTTCCCCCCCCTCCTCCCCACTCCTCGAGCTATTGCCATAGTTCTCAAGGAGTGGAATGCGAATAGGCTGAAAAGTTGACGTAGCTGCCCGTGTGCCTTATATTTTAAAAAGGTAATATCACTTCGCCTTCCCCTCCGTTACACACGGCAATTGTTGAACGGTCACGCTGTTTCCTCCTCCTTCCCAGGGTAATAATGATTTCTTCTCTATAAATATTCCACTTGATCACTTCATCATTTTCACTTCCAATTTTACTCAATTGTAGTAATCCATAGTAAGCAAGATCTTCATATATTTCTTTGAGTTTATAACCAAAATCAAAATCACCAACTTTTAGCAAAACTAAATGTTTGTGCAAATTCTAGTGGTCATTCTGGTGATGAGGGTGCTGAGCTCATCGTTGTGCATATCGGCGGTGAAATAGTCAATTTTGTAGATCTGCTGAATGTTATTATGCCGCTGGCGGCTGATATTGAAGCGACGTCTGACGCGAGTCGTTTGATTACAAGGCAGTGTAAAGCCACCGCCCACCGCGATGAATCTGAAGAGGTGGATGGTGAAGGAGATGACATTGGTGATGCTGACAAGGGCTAGGAGGAATCATCGAAATCTAAGGAAATTCCCCTCGAGAAGGAGCTCGAGCCTGATCACGCCCAACTACGCCCTATAAAAGGGACTAAGCGGTCGCGGCAAATATAGCTCGGTATTTAAAGCCCCGAGGTCGAATCCCACAGAGAACACTCGCAATTCAGTCGTTAGTCTAACTAATTTATCTAATCAACCAACTTCAAGAGTTTATATTTTAATGATGGTTTTAAAGTAGAAACTAAATAACAATAAGGTAAATAGCAGAATAATAAAAAGTAATCAAGCAAGGATATTAAAAGCCTAGAATTGATTTACACCGACTCCTACCTATGTGATTGACTAATGAATCAACGAATTCAACTTGGTTCTTCCTATTGAACACTTGCTCCAAATTCACAACTAACCACTTCCGTGCACTAGCTATGACTTTCACTAACTAATCTTCCAATTAAATAATGAAGATGATTAGAACTACAAGTATGGTTCACAATCGGGCTCGGTGGTCACAACTCACCCTATTGACAACCTAAGTAATTCCTTGGTTTTAGGTTGAAATATTGCTAAGCATTTAACCCTAACTCGTGAATTTATTCCTAAACGCACAAGGATAAAGGGAACAATCAATTAGGGGCCCTTCCAATCAATTAGCAAACAAAACGTAAATACTTAGATAGGAAGAATAATCAAGTTTCATTCATCAAAATCAATTAATCAATTCACATAGTATTGGAGTGGTTCAATCAACCCTAGAATGGGTAATTTAGCCACTCATGGTCATCAAAGACAAATCAAGAATAATCATGAATGAATAAACTACAAAGGAGAAGAAATAATGGAAGAAAGAACTCTTAATCTTCAAGTCTTTAATCCCACGCCTCCTTGTGTGTTCCTTGCCTCCAAGAGTCCAAAGTGCCTCCACAATGGTAGTCTTGCTCTCCCCAGTCAAGATTGGGGCTGAAAATAGGTTAGAAAACCTTTTATACCTCGTGTGAAACTCGTGGACAAGTTTGCCCCTCGCCACTTTTCGCCAGAAATTTTGCCTTATGGCTGGATCATGGCCTTACGATGCCTGGGCCGTGAGCTTTGAAAATTCTACTTTCGACTTCATGGCTGAATCATGGCTTTACGATGGCTGGGCCGTGACATTTCGTCTTCAAATTCCTTTCATGGCTAATCCACGGCCTTGGCACCTTACAACGCTGTAAATTAACTTCAATTTTGCTCCAAATCATCAAACTTTAACACTTTTTCAAACCATTTGATTCCTACACATTCAAACACCCAATATAAGTACAAAATACTATTGTTCACACTAAAATAATCCACAAAAGCACCAAAATATGATGTAACTAATACTAAAATATATGCATTTTTAGCCTAACATCACAACCCCACACTTAAGATATTGCTCGTCCTCGAGCAATCTAACTCACAACCCACTTGGACAAATCAACCACTAATACAAGACTCCAAACGATACTACCACACACCAGGCTTCATTCATGCTCAATACACAAGAGTTCTTCTTTCACATACCTTAGTCTAACTCAAAATGCTAAAGCCCTCAGCAATATCAAGATCACAAACCATCAAGCACATTTGAGAACAAGATTGATGCACTAGCTTAACTCTTGCGCAAGTACCATACATTCAAGGGTCCACAGTGTGTGTGTGTGTGCTCGTTCCCCCCTACAATTTCAATAATGAAACATCGGACCTAAGCGGCAAGTGTATAGAGAGTTCGCTCAATTCAACATATTTTTACTCATAATCACACACTCAAATTACAACTTCCACCTCAAGCCTCAAGGGTCAACAATGGGGTATTATTCATATATTTCACAATATTTGGATGATTGGGGCCCTAAAAATTCAACCTCACTAGGGTGCCTTTGGCGTGTTCATACTCGAGGCTTTTGTATTCACCCTAACCGAGCATAGGAACATTGCCCCCATCCTTTTTTCATCTCTACTTTTTCTTTCTTTGCACAATTTCTTTCTAATTTTTTTTCTTTCTTTTTCATCTACCCCCTGCTTCATACCCTTTCATAGGCTCTCAATTGGTTGTTTTAAATCATTTTAACTCACTTACCTCTCAGATTTTTTCTTAAGCTCACTCTCTTCATCTTTGCTAATCAAAGGTCATGTTTACACTACCAACATACATAGGGGAAAACAAAGTGCTCAATAATTCCATAGTGGACACCCTAAACTTAGTCAAGTGCGCTTGAGTTAATGCTAGGAATCATGCCCTTCTCTACTCTCATAATGGTTTGTTTTTCCATCGTACAATGTGTCATCAGGCTTCAGATACAATGAATCAAACTAGGCAATTTATTCTTTCTTCTCTTTTTTATTAGTAACTACTATTCAAAAATCATCAAAAGTACCCGGTTCAAAATAAAAGGCATCCTCGGGAAAGAACCGTGGTCAAAAGAAAACCCAAAGATTAAGCCACTAATCTAAACAAAACAAAAAAAACTAAAGCAGTAAAAATACAGCTACAAATCAAGATACCCCACCTCACACTTAATATCATGCATTGCCCTCAATGCATTAAAAATAAAAACTAAGGGTGATAGAGAAACTCCCTGGGGCTCTAAGCCCGAAGAGTATCCTTGTAAGTTTCCTCAGGGCACGAGGTACTCAGACTTCCCCCATAGCAGGAATTCATCTTCAAGCATGGTGGGTTTGCAGACACCCCACACTTAGACTTCAACCCAGTTGAAACCTGCAATACAAAGAAACTCACCAAGTAATATCCTTCAAAAGAAAACATAATTTATTTATTATTATTTTTTTTTGTATTTTTGGTTTTTTTTTTTTTTTTTACTTGTACACAATTACAATCACGGGTTGCCTCCCGAGAAGCGCCTTATTTAAAGTCGTGGCACGACTTCAATCAACTCAACCCATGGCTCATCCAGGCTCGCATGTATGCACACATGAACAATTCACATCATCACAATGTCCCTTCAGCATTTTGCCAATGTCAACATCTATTTCTTCATCATACAGCTTCAATGTCATCTTTCCCTTATCAACATCAATCACTGCTCTACCAGTAGCCAAGAATGGACGGCCTAAGATAATTGGAACATCTTTATCAACGGGGCAGTCAAGAACCACAAAATCTACTGGAAACATGAAACTACCCAAATGCACAAGTACATCCTCAACTATTCCAACTGGGTGCTTTTGTCTTCTATCTACCAGCTGGATTCGCATTGAAGTCTCTCTCATACCAGTCAAACCCAACTTATTGTATACTTCCAGCGGCATCAGATTAATGCTTGCACCAGAATCACACAAAGCCTTACCAATTGTGAGATCACCAATCGAGCACTCCACTGTAAAACTACCAGGATCTTGCTTCTTTTTAGCAACAGGCTTTGTGATGACAACACTACACACCTTATTCAACTCGACCATCTCTACCTTATTAAATTCAACCTTCTTAGACAAAAGGTCTTTTAACAATTTAGCGTATCCAGGGACCTCTCGCATAACTTCCATAAAAGGCATAGTAAGCTTCAATTGTTTCAACAAATCAAAAAGCTTATTAAATTTCAAACCTTTTTGTTGCTTTGCCAACCTTTGAGGAAAAGGAGATGGTGGTATTTTTGCCTTAGAGTTCTGCTCCCTTGACACTTTACCTTATTCAACCACCCTATCATATTCTATATTAGGTTCTTTAGCAATTACCTTCTCAGTACCAGGGAAAGGTTTTGGAGTGATCTCTTTCTCAGCATGATCATTGCCAGCCAGTTTGGCAGAGTCATCAGCAGGCTCAATGTTTGGCATGGTAGGTAGTGCTCCTTTAGCTAATTCTTGCTTCTTGTCCAAGTCTCTGCCATTCCTCAAGGTGACTGCCATCACTTGATAAGGATTTGGATCCTTAGGATTCACTCGAGTGTCGCCCGGCAAAGCACCGTGAGGTCTATTATGTAAAGCATGGGACAATTGTCCCAACTTCGTCTCTATACCCTTTATAGCAGTGTCATGTGCTGCAACTTGGTCTTGAAGATTCTTGTTAAATCCCATCATAGCCTGCACCATAGTCTTAATCTCAGCTATATCATCCGCCTGCTGCAAGGGTAAAGTTGCTTGTTGTTGCACTGGCCTAAATTGACCCTATTGATTGTATTGCTGGCGTTGCCCATAATTTACGAAGTTCACATCTTCAGTATCAGAGTGCAATTCAGGATCAAAAAAATTACCAGGATCGAGGACTTGAGTCTGAGCCCGTGAGTCCACTTGGTTAACAGGTTTCAGCATCTTCTCGTTTAGTTGTTTTGACACAACATCAAGTGTAGTCTGCAACTTTGACATCTGTTCTTCCATTGCAGAAGTAGTACCAATAGCTAAAGCCCCCGTACCTAGACTAGCAGGTGCATCTCTTCTAAGCCAACCTGAGTTTTGAGCCATCACATCAAGCAGGGCCTTCGCTTCAGCAAATGTTTTACTCAAAAAAGCTCCACCAGCTGCTGCATCCAAAGTGCCCTTAATTTGATCTCCCATACCCATGTAGATCCTTATCCCCAGCATTTGGTCAGGAATACCATGATGAGGACACTTTCTCAAATAACTTTTAAATCGCTCCCAAGCTTCTGGCAAAGACTCTAGCGGGGTCTGCCTGAACATAAGTATCTCATCAACTAATCTGGCAGTCTTATTAGGAGGAAAGAACTTCTTCATGAACATTATCACCAAGTCATCCCATGACGTAATATAATTAACTGGCAACGAGTCCAACCAATCACTGGCATCTTCTGTTAGCGAGAACGGGAACAACATCAATTTCACAACATCAGCTGGCACCCGAGCCTGTTTTTGAGTTTCACAAATCCTTACGAACTTTTTCAAGTGCTTTTGAGGATCATCAGTAGTTCTACCTGCAAATAAACCAGCATTAGCAAGCAAAGCCACCATCGTCTGGGTAATGTAAAAATTTTCTGCCTCGAACGTAGGAAGCTGAATAGCAGACGCCAGATTCCCAGCCACAGGTTGCACGAACGCATTAAGAGCCAAATCTTGAGCCATCCTGAATTCTTCGGGATCTGAACTTTCAATTGTAAACACCAAAGAAACGAGATCAAGATGACAAGAGTGAAGTTAATAGAAAAATAAACTAGATATCTTAACAACTAAATAGCACCGTGTTCCCCGGCAACGGCGCCAAAATTTGATCACGCCCAACTACGCCCTATAAAAGGGACTAAGCGGTCGCGGCAAATATAGCTCGGTATTTAAAGCCCCGAGGTCGAATCCCACAGAGAACACTCGCAATTCAGTCGTTAGTCTAACTAATTTATCTAATCAACCAACTTCAAGAGTTTATATTTTAATGATGGTTTTAAAGTAGAAACTAAATAACAATAAGGTAAATAGCAGAATAATAAAAAGTAATCAAGCAAGGATATTAAAAGCCTAGAATTGATTTACACCGACTCCTACCTATGTGATTGACTAATGAATCAACGAATTCAACTTGGTTCTTCCTATTGAACACTTGCTCCAAATTCACAACTAACCACTTCCGTGCACTAGCTATGACTTTCACTAACTAATCTTCCAATTAATTAATGAAGATGATTAGAACTACAAGTATGGTTCACAATCGGGCTCGGTGGTCACAACTCACCCTATTGACAACCTAAGTAATTCCTTGGTTTTAGGTTGAAATATTGCTAAGCATTTAACCCTAACTCGTGAATTTATTCCTAAACGCACAAGGATAAAGGGAACAATCAATTAGGGGCCCTTCCAATCAATTAGCAAACAAAACGTAAATACTTAGATAGGAAGAATAATCAAGTTTCATTCATCAAAATCAATTAATCAATTCACATAGTATTGGAGTGGTTCAATCAACCCTAGAATGGGTAATTTAGCCACTCATGGTCATCAAAGACAAATCAAGAATAATCATGAATGAATAAACTACAAAGGAGAAGAAATAATAGAAGAAAGAACTCTTAATCTTCAAGTCTTTAATCCCACGCCTCCTTGTGTGTTCCTTGCCTCCAAGAGTCCAAAGTGCCTCCACAATGGTAGTCTTGCTCTCCCCAGTCAAGATTGGGGCTGAAAATAGGTTAGAAAACCTTTTATACCTCGTGTGAAACTCGTGGACAAGTTTGCCCCTCGCCACTTTTCGCCAGAAATTTTGCCTTATGGCTGGATCATGGCCTTACGATGCCTGGGCCGTGAGCTTTGAAAATTCTGCTTTCGACTTCATGGCTGAATCATGGCTTTACGATGGCTGGGCCGTGACATTTCGTCTTCAAATTCCTTTCATGGCTAATCCACGGCCTTGGCACCTTACAACGCTGTAAATTAACTTCAATTTTGCTCCAAATCATCAAACTTTAACACTTTTTCAAACCATTTGATTCCTACACATTCAAACACCCAATATAAGTACAAAATACTATTGTTCACACTAAAATAATCCACAAAAGCACCAAAATATGATGTAACTAATACTAAAATATATGCATTTTTAGCCTAACATCAGAGCCTCATCATATTATCCATTCGAGCTTCCACATCAGAAAAGACTTCAAGGTACAAGACCAATCTTTGGTCCAACATGAGAAGAATAGGAACGTGCCCGTGCAAACTACTCCATCGTTGATCACACAGGCTCACGTGTCCCTAGTTCGGGAGGATTGCAAATAGGGTCCGAAGATTTGAGTTACCCTTCCGGACCCGAACAACAGTAGCTCTGATCAAGTGGCCTGTCTCTTTTTTGTCTACACCTATACATTTACGGTAGATTTTACTCTTCCAATGCACGAGGTGATAGACTCCTTCTGCCGAACAAACAATTTATGTTTGGCTCAACTAGGCCCGGGGTATGAAGGGTCGTCAGGTGTCTCGACTTTCTGTGCAAGAAAGTCGGGCTGCCTTTCACTTTTCAATACTTGACTGCACTTTACTACCCCAATTTCCACAAGGGTGGTATTGTGGCTTTGAACAATCGAGGAAAATATTCTCTTATAACTAAGAGCAAAGACACCGAAGACCTTGGATAGGCTGACCACTACATTTTGCTTTCGACCACTCAAATTTCTACTGAACCTAGGTTTCCTGAGGTATGGAACATCAACTGTAAGTCTTTCTTCTCTTGACTCAGTTGTTTTTTTTTTATGATCCAAACCCCGATCTTATTCTTTATTCCATGACTTTATTCATTCAAAATATAAAGTTCCTTTAGTCTCCCCAGCTGATCTGACAGATTGGGTTCGGGCAAAAATTGCGGTTCGCACTCGGCTCGAAGAACTTGGGCAAGAATCACTTCTGATAATGGCTGGGACTGCAAGAGACACAGTGAGTTTCTTTTCACAGTTTGATCCCATCAGAGAGTGTTCGAAGTGTTTATTCTCTGATGTTCTATCCCTTCCATCGCAGGTTTCCCTTGCAAGGCGGCCACCGCCAAACCCAAAGAGAAATAAACTAAGAAAAGGAAGAAAAAAGAGAAGGAGATCCGTGATGCTGGTGCGTGTGTCTGGCCAAGATGTCGAGCTTGGTTGGCAACATTAAGAAGTTGAAGGCCTCGAAAGGTTCACTGGGTCAAGGGCCTTCTTCTCAAGTTGAGGACGATATTTACCTCAGCTGCCATAAGTCAATCACTAAGTCTTCCACTACCATTCCTAAACCTCCAACTACTGACCTCGTGGATCAAAAGAGGAAAAGAAGGGCCTCAGAGAAATCGACTTGAGTCATGAGCCCTCGGGTTGAAGAAATGTTTGGCTCAGGCACCAAGCCAGCTTTTTAGTCCCAGTTTGGTTTGAGGGACGAGCCAAGTGATGAGGATCGTAAGGTCCATGGGAACATTGAGATAGTATATCATTAACCTAGTGCCGTAAAAAAAGCCACCAGTACGCTGAAAGCATCCTGGAAGAGAAGCCTCATGATGGCTTAAATGGGCTAACCCACCTGATCCCGCATGAGAAGAGGAATATCGCAGCAACCACTGCGTTAGAAAACGAGGGCACTGTAATCAGTGCACATGCCATAAAGAAAAACAATTATGGGAAAGGTGCATGGAATCCACAACAGCCAATCAGGTGAAGACGCGTGTACTTCCAGAAGAAATTAGGTGTCTCACTCGATTAAAGAGATTGCGAGTTTTAAGGAGTTAGTAAGATATCCTTTCACACTTTTGCATATCTCTTTCACTTCCTGACTGCTTACGTCAGCACTCAGCAAGTGGGGGGGGGGGGGGGGCAGACTGTGTGGGTAAAAATACACCACATATAATTATGGGGATACGAGTACAACTGAAAAAGACTAGACTTGGCCTATAAGTCAACGGGCGCAGAGGATATACGTCTGCTTCCTGAGCCACAGCCGTGCAGCCGGCCTGGGTCATGGGACACAAGGTATACATCCCGCCGCTTTAGGATTTACAGTCTCCTAGTTAGGGTTATTATGTATAACTGCCTTGTGTAAATTGACTCACGGTCTTATTCGTCTTTGTATTTTACCATAATAAGCACTGGATAAACTTATAACTAAAAATACCCCTCATTCGTTTGTATTGTGCAATCAAGCGATTCACATAGAATCCACAATTTTCAAGGAATACAACTACTTACTTTTCTGCTTAGTTATTTATCTCTCAACTTTATTTACTTTTCCTCATATTTTTGTATATTGCTTGTGATCCTACTACAAATTTAATTGTGTTACCTTTAAGGCAAATTTAGGTGAAAATATTGCGTATTATAGGATTGTGATGTTAAAAAAATAAAAGAAAATTTTTTAAACATAGTTTATGCGCACAAAAGTGTTTGAGATACCGGTGTTCTGTCAAGTTAGCATGAGGTGTTTACGAAATGCGCTTCTGTCAAAATGAATTGTCTATCTGATCACTTGAAAACTTCAAGTGTTTAAGTGGGATCTCGAGCCAACATGAAATGTATATCTATGTATTTTGCCTATATATATATATATATATATATATATATATATATATATATATATATATATATATATATATATATATATATGGATGGATAGGGCGGGCGAAGCGCGAAGGGGATGGATGTCTGAGCGGTTGAAAGAGTCGGTCTTGAAAACTGAAGTATTTATTGAAATACCGGGGGTTCGAATCCCTCTCCATCCGCGAGCATTGCACATATAATAAAGACAAATTATGAGAAACACACTCATGGGGGAGAAATAATCTTCCGATCAGAAGAAGCAGTAGTACAAACATCCATTTCTATAGGAAGTAATTATATATATATATATATATATATATATATATATATATATATACACACACACACTTAATTAATCAAGAAAGATAAAGATAATTTTGTAAGGTACTTGCTATAATTAATGTTATTAAAGTAATTAATATGATGTATTAGCCTAAATTAGATTATGAACACAACTGAATTTGTTAAGGGGTTACAAGAAATTCATTGTATCAAAGTTGGTGAAATAGCATACAATGAACAAATAATAAGAACACAAGATGAACAATTTCACTATGAATGCTTTGAGATTACAATTGAGTAGAGTCTTGCCTATATTTGTGAATGTCTTTACATGATTATATAAGTGCTACATATATCTAATGAGCTAGAGATAATTAAGGGCATTAATTAGTCCACTACTCCATGTTCAAATCGTGGCCTACCCACGATCCTCCCCATTTAATACTGAGATCGTGGGGCGTCTCTTGTGCTGGCGCTGAATCGCCTATCTCGAGGCTAAGATCGTTCCTCGGAGTAATGAGCTATTTGTTCTCCGAGGCAATCATGTCCCTTGACTTAAATAACCTCGACCCCGATGCTTCACCTCGGTCGCCATGTCCCTTGACTTAAATAACCTCGACCCCGATGCTTCGCCTCGGTCGCCATGTTACTAGCCTCATAGTCAACTCGTAAATCTCGTAAAAATACCCCGAGTCCTGTGCTCGAAGTACTACGTGTGCAAGCTATATTTTCACTGATGCATATGCCAAACCTCAAATAGTAGATACAAGAATCTCGAAGGAAGCACCATAATAGGGGAACTCATTCCATCAAATGCATATAGGAACCTCCTACCTGAAAGTTCCATCACCATTTCATGTTAAAAAAAAAAAAATGGAAGTTCAAAATTATAAGGACTTGATTGCAAATTAGATATACTTCTAAAGAAGCTTTGTTAGTGTTATCCTACTTTTGACTTACCGTGACGGGAATTTTTCCACTTGCCAAAACAGGCTTCATATAAACAAGGATAAATAATATTATAGTGTTAGTGGCTAAAATGATGGTAATCTTTCAGGACTATAATGATAGGTTTTCTTTTCTTTGCTACCCAATATTTTGTTGTACCAAAAACGAATTCGGGAGCTATGAAATAAAATATAAAATTATTTTGAGAAGTATTTTTTATCAAAAGTGTTTTTCAAACAAATATTTTGCGAGATAAATTATTTGTATTTTGTTAAATTTTAGAGAAGTGCTTTTGTTATTAATTTGTTTGCCAATATTTGAAAAAAATTTCAAATTACGAAAATAGATAAATAATAATATTAATTTGCTTAATTATGGAAGTTTAAAATGTGTATTTTTGTCTCAATAATCAAAAACACTTATTTTTTCAAAGAAGCTATTTTACTCAGATTCTTCCCTACAGCAGAAAAACAGCTTCTGCTGCCACTCAAAAGCACTTATTTTCCCTATGAGCTTGGTCAAACACCCCAAAATTTTAAAATAAGCACTTTTAAAGAAAAAAATATACTTCTAGCTCTCCAGAACTTTGGCCAAACAAGCTCCAAAGCTGCTTTCATGTATTGGTTTTTCGGAATAATATTTTGTTCATTTTTTCCACTTTTTGTATGTCTGAGCTATTAACAAAAGATATTCCTATTCAGTTCATATAGGTTATATAAGGGCCTAAATCAGTTTAGGATCACAAATCGAATTTGGATAAAAACACAAGCAAATCTTCATATCAAAGTCAAGAAAATGCTAAGAATAAGTGAACATGCGAGAAAATAGTGCGATTTCAATATATTGTTGTGAGTACAAATTTTGTCAGAATTTCTGTATATGTTTCTGAATACATACAATGTAAAATGAAGTGTTATTTATAGGCTAAAGGACCCTTGTCCACGTTCTCCATGACTGATCATGCTTCAACCAACGTTTTAGACATTTAAAAGAAGAGTTAATGGGCTGAAGTAGTAGGTTGCTGAGCCGCTTGAACTGAGGTGTTCCACCGAAGCTCAAGTGTATGACCTCGGTGGTATGACCTTGTTGTTCGGTTGAAGGGAATGTCACCGGAGCTCAGCTCGCGGCTCGCCTTCGATTGTGACATTGAAGCTCGCCTTCGGTAGCTCAACTGCTAAATTCGATCTTTCAGCTCGATTATCTTCGGTTCACCATACCGAAGTGCTATCCGAGCACGTCGATTTTTACCCAATACAGATAGTCCCTCCATCTATTTTAGCTATTTTAAATCATTGAAATCGTTGATGATTCAATTAAAAAAGACTCCTCGGGTGAGCGCCAGGGTTGCCGAGGAGTGGAATGGGTTTGAGCGGGAAGCTGATGTGGCTCAACCTTATCCAAGAGTTTCAAAAAGTCGCACGCCTTTTCGAATTACGGTTCCACATTACGAGGCGACCGTCCGTTGGCTACCGAACGTTCGCACCGACTTTTTCGGTTTCTCCAACATTACAGTCATCATTTCTTTTGCCACTTGCATGTGCATCCCCCTTATAAATACTTCATCTGGAGGTCTTCTTCTCCACGAGATAAACTTGTTGCAAACAGTAGAAGAAACAGAATGGGCCTACCTCCATTTCTCAAACAGCTTTCTTGGATTCAATCTCATTTTTTCGACAAAGATCTTCACCCCAATTTTACACTATGTCAATGGCAACCTCTTGAAGAAATCAGTGATGGCTGCTCCCATCAATTGTTTACCATTATCGCAAGCGATTTCCCTTGGGTCACCGAACCTGTAGATGATGTTCTTCCTAATAAAATCGATTACCTCATTTTGTTTCACCTCGGTGAGGGCTCCTGCTTCCACCCATTTTTTAAAGTAATCAGTTAAAACTAGAATGAACCGAGCACCACCTTTTCCCTTCGGTAAGGGACCAATAATATCCATTTCCCACTTCATAAAGGGCCATAGTGACACGACCGAATGCAAGGGTTCGGCTTGCTGGTGAATCATTCGAGCATGGCGTTGACACTTATCATATTTTTGCACGAAGGCCTTTGCATCTGCGCTGATGATAGGCCAATAGTACCTAGCTATAAGTAATTTACGTACCAAGGACTCCCCCCTCCCCCCCCGAGTGATTTCCACACTCGCCTTCGTGTATTTCAGCCATCACATATCTAGCTTCGTCCGGACCCAAACACTTTGCCATCGGGCCGCAATACAATCTTCTATACAAATTTCCCTCCATCATAGAATATGAAGCCGCTTGGGTCCTTAATTTTTTGGCCTCTTTCTTATCTTGGGGGAGAGTCCCCGAGTCGAAGTAAGAGATAAACTTACTCCGCCAATCCCATTTGTGGTCCACCGAGTTGACTTGTAATTTCATCTCTCTCATTTGCGCAGAGAGCAACCGAACCACTGAATCAGTCCCCGAGTGAACTTCGTCGACTGCCAAACCCAAGTTTGCCAGGGCATCGGCTTCTGTATTTTCCTCTCGAGGCACTTGTCTAATTTTCCATTCTTGGAATTGGGGTAAAATCCTCTGTGCTCGGTCGAAAAATAACTGCATCCTGGGCTCTCGAGCCGTGTACTCACCGAGCACTTGGTTTACCACCAGTTGTGAGTCGCATCTCAACTCAACTCTTTCCACCCCCATTTATTTAGCTAACTCCAAGCTTGCTAAAGCTGCTTCGTATTCGGCTTCGTTGTTAGTCACCTTTTTAAACCGAACGAATTGCCTGATTTTCTCCCCGGTAGGCGCTTTAAACACTATGCCTAATCCCGAACTCTTGGAATTAGTTGCCTTATCGGTGTGAAGTATCCATAGTCCCGAAGCTGTTCCTTTCGTCATTGAGTTCTCCTTTTATGCTTCGGGTAGGATCCCAACACTAAAATCAGCTACGAAGCCGGCCAAGACTTGGGATTTGATGGCTGTTCGGGGTTGATAAGTGATGTCATACTCGCTCAATTCTACTGTCCATTTTGATAAACTCCCCGATAACTCAGGTTTATGCAACATACTTCTCAAAGGGAAGGTAGAAACTATTGCTATTGGATGACATTGGAAATAAGGTCGTAGTTTCCGAGCAGAAACAATTAAAGCAAGTGCTAGTTTTTCCAAGTGAGGATACCTGGTCTCAGCAGCGAGGAGTGTCTTGCTCACATAGTAGATGGGTTGCTGTTTGCCATCATTTTCTCGAACCAACACAGCATTGACTGACACCTCGGATACGGCTAAGTAGACTAGCAAAGTTTCACCATCTTTTGGCTTGGCGAGCAACGGCGCGTTAGCCAGATAGCGTTTCAACTCTCTTAGCGCTTCTTTACACTCCGGTGTCCACTGAAGTAATTATTCTTCCTCAAGACAGAGAAGAACTTGTGGCATCGCTCCGAAGACCTTGAGATGAATCGACTCAAGGCAGCGATTCGGCCAGTTAAGTGCTGAACTTCTTTTACCCCGGTGAGCTCCTCGGAGATTTTCTCTATGGCTTTGTTCTTATCTGGGTTAGCTTCGATCCCTCGCTCAGAGACTATGAATCCCAAGAATTTTCCTGACCCTACACCGAAGGCACACTTCTCAGGATTTAATTTCATGCCATACTGCCTCAGAACAGCGAAAGCTTCCCTCAAATGATTCAGATGATCCTCCATTCGAATTGACTTGATTAGCATATCATGTATGTAGACTTCCATAGATTTTCCAATATACTCCTTGAACATGCGACACACTCGTCTCTGGTATGTCACCCCAACATTTTTCAAACCGAAGGGCATCACTTTATAGCAAAAAGTACCTCGGTCAGTGATGAACGAGGTCTTCTCTTCGTCCTTCGGATCCGTGAGGATTTGGTTGTAACCCGAATAAGTATCCAAGAAGGTTAACAGTTTGTGTCCAATCGTGGAGTCTATTAACTTGTCTATTTAAGGCAATGGGTAGGATTCTTTGGAGCAAGCCTTGTTTAGATCAGTATAATCTACGCACATCCTCCATTTGCCATTTTCCTTAGGCACGACGACCACATTAGCCAGCCACTCGGGGTACTTCACCTCTCTTATGAAGCCATTCTCTTGCAGCTTCGTAGTTTCGTCTTCGATTGCTTTCTTTTTGACCCCGGCGTGAGGTCTTTTCTTCTGCTTCACCGGGATGAATTTTGGGTCTACATTCAGCTTGTAGGTCATGATCTCCGGATCGATACCAACCATGTCCGAATGGGACCAAACAAAGCAATCGTTGTTGGACTTTAAGACTTCGATGATTGCTTTCTTCCACTCTGGGTCCAACTTCGAGCCGACAAATACCTTTCTTTCAGGAAAATCTTTCAATAAACTGAAAGATTCCAACTCCTCGATAGTTGAGTCCTTGGATTTTTGTTTCTGAGGCTCTTGAATGCACACCGGGATCTTTTCAGTTTCTCCTCGGGGGTCCTCCTCGGTTGAACCCGGTTGCATTAGTTGCTATTGTTTTGGCCCAGTCGGGGCGACTCCACTTTTCAATGCAATTGAATAACATTCTTTTGCTACTCATTGCTCTCCCTTTATTGATCGAACTCCCCAAGGGGTAGGGAACTTGATCACTTGATGAAGAGTGGATGGGACAGCCTCCATGGAGTGGATCCATGGTCTGCCGAGGATCA
Source organism: Petunia axillaris subsp. axillaris (assembly GCA_029990575.1). NCBI lineage: Eukaryota > Viridiplantae > Streptophyta > Magnoliopsida > Solanales > Solanaceae > Petunia > Petunia axillaris. The sequence goes on from JARKNS010000002.1 coordinate 32,068,160, forward strand.
CATTGTATGCTATGTCCTCGGCAACACTTGAAATAGTGTTTCCTTGCTAACTCCTTCAGCAAACGTCTTGAGTGTGATTTTACCCAATATTTTCTCCGTGGAGTTGTTGAAGCCAGTCAACACTGTTGTCTTGGGGAAGACTTCCCCTTTAAGTCACATCTTTTTAATGGCCTTGTAGCTGATTATATTGACCGAGCTATCGGGGTCAGTCAGGACTCATTTGATGTCCGAGTCATTTACTCTCAACATGATGACCACGGCGTCGTGATGAGGGAACACCATCCCATCCCATTACAATCATCATCATCAAATATGATTTCTTTACCCGAGCCTCCCACTCGAGTCTTTTTCTCCATGGTGATCGACAGCTTGGCGAACTTCTTTGCAGCTGCAAAGTTCATTCCGTTCACCTCTGACCCCCCGGTGATAACATTTACAACTCTCTCAGAGGGTGGAGCCCGAGGTGGTTGTCCATCACCTCGGTTCTTGATGTAGTTGTCTTTTCCCTTGTCGGTAAGAAATTCGGCTAACATACCTTTCTTCAACAAATGTACCACCTTGAGGCGCAATGCTTTGCAGTCCTCGGTGTGATGGCCATAATCTGCATGGAACTTGCAATGCAAATTTTGATCCCTTTTGTCTGCTGGAGTTCTCATATCTTTTGGTATTCCAACCCCGGCGGTTCCCTTTACTATGCTGACCAGCTCCGAGGTCGATATATTGAAGTTGAAGTCAGGGATCCGAGGTAACTCTTTATTTTTTGAGACCAAAGCTGGGCCTGAGGAATTTCTTTGGTTTGAGTTAGGGGAACTTTTCCTCCGAGCCGTTGGCTCACAAACGAGTTTTCAAGGGAATTTCCCAGCCTTTGGCTGACAGGCTGCTTGGTGAGGTGTATGGTTCGTACCTCCCCTTCGAGTTTCCTCCTTATGCCTCGGCGCGATAGGAGGATTCGCCTCAGTTCCTGTAGTTGTGGCCTCGGCCATTGTGTTTAAATTCAGCCTCCTCCAGCCTTATTTTGGTGTAGGCTCGTTTGTGTAAATCGTCCCACTTCAGTGTTTGGTACTGTTGGAGCTCTTTTCGCAACTCAGCAGCGGCCTCGGAGTTGCGAATATTGATACCCTTTTCAAACGCCATGATGGCTAGAGTATCATCCATTAGAGGTAGCTCCAGGAGCTCAGTGTTAAAGCAGTCGAGGTAGTCCTTGATTAACTCACCGGGCCGTTGCTTGACCACGCATATATCCTCCTTCCTCTGGAGAATTTTCTGCGCTACGATATGAGCCTTAACAAAGGCACCAACTATTTCTTTGAAGGTAGAAATTGACCCCGCTGGTAAGCGCATGTACCAACGTAGCGCTCCTTTTTCCAAGGATTCGCCAAATTTTTTCAAGAATATTGACTCGAGCTCTATTTCCGTTAAGTCATTGCTCTTTACCATCGCCATGAACTCAGTTACATGTTCTTTGGGATTGGTGGTCCCATCATACTTTTTCAGGAAGAGGAGCTTGAAATTTTTGGGAGTTGGAGCTGGTGCGGCTTCAGTCTTAAATGGCAACTCCCTATATTGGTCGATGTCAAGACCGTCTTCGGCCTTAGCGACCCCAGGGATGCTCTCGAGGTGCTTTTCCACGCGCGCTTCGACACGAGCCTCAACTCAGGCTTCGATCTCACGACTTAACTTTTCAACGTCAACCGAAGATGTGGTTTCTGCCACGGTGGGAAGTGTCCCAAAGTGTGGCATTGTGCTCGGTATGGTTCCTGAACCCTTAGATGTGGCCCCATTTTCAGGTCCCCCTTTTATCGCGCCTGTAGGAACGAAGAGCGGGATGCCTCCATTTGGAGCCACAGGCTGAGCGCCATTCGGTGTCGAGCTGTTCCTCGCCTCTAGTGAAGCGCGAAATTCGGCGTTGATATTTTTCGGCCTATTGGCTATTGGGAGGGGGCAACTGGAGGAAGACAGCACGGGGCAAAGCAAAGGGCAGAGCTTCAAGTGACTTGTTAGGGCTGTCGAAGAGCAAAGAAAAAAGTCACTCGAAGCTCCTCTGGCGCGCCCTAGCCGAGCGGTCCTCGCCTGCACAAGCAAGCAGATTAGCTCCCTCAGCTTGTTCATCCTGCCGCTCTTGAAGAGCCCTGAGTGAGGCAACAACATAAGCTTGAAACGCTTCGGTTGTCATCAGAGATTAAGAAGTAGGGTCTGATTGAACGCCAGTTGTCCATCGGGAGTTAACTGGTATTCAATAGGATTTCTACTATTATCAGCCATTTCGTAGTCAAAAGATTATGAACATCAACGAAAAAGAATGTTTAACTTTGGAACAAAGCGTTATGCTTGAATCCCCACAGACGGCGCCAATTTGTATGGACCTAAATCAGTTTAGGATCACAAATCGAAATTGTTTAAGAACACAAGCAAATCTTCGTGTCAAAGTCAAGAAAATGCTAAGAATACGCGAAAATGCGAGAAAATAGTGCGATTTCAATATATTGTTGTGAGTAGAAATTTTGCCAGAGTTTCTGTATATGTTTCTGAATACATACAATGTAAAATGAAGTGCTATTTATAGGCTAAAGGACCGTTGCCCACGTTCTCCCTGATTGATCATGCTTCAACCCACTATCTGGACATTTAATAGGATAGTTAGTGGGCTGAAGTAGTGGGCTGCTGAGCCGCTTGAACCAAGGTGCTCCACCGAAGCTCAAGTGTGTGACCTCGGTGGCATGAACTTGTTGTTCGGTTGAAGGGAATGTCATCGGAGCTCAACTCGCGGCTCGCCTTCGGTTGTGACATTGAAGCTCGCTTTTGGTAGCTCAACCGTTGAATTCGATCTTTCTCCTTCGGGACATCAGCTCGATTATCTTTGATTCACCAAATGCTATTCGAGCACGTCGATTTTTACCCAATACAGGTTAATCAATATTATCTCATACTACTTCTCTCGAAAAAGAAAGAAAAATATCGTTAGAGAAATCTTTTTCTTTTCAAATTTCTTCATAGCTAGAATAATTGATAGTTTTTCTCTGTAAATATTGCTCTTTATGATACCATATGGACATTTATATAAATCATAAAATAAAGAAGAATTTAGGCCTTTTTCCATGGGTTGGGATTCAGTCCAGTATTTTTTTATACAGTAATATTCAATAGCTACCTAAGATTATGCCAAATCATCATCATAAGTACCAATGGCTGTTATTTTTGTTGTGCTAAATATACTACAAATAAAAGTTCATCGTTAGTAATAAGTTTCTTTCCAAAAACCACCTTAGCTTGGTTACCTAGAAGAAGATTATTAAAGAGGTTGGTGAGACTATTGTGCTCTTCTTAGGGCTGTGTTATATACCTTGTTTTGTTCATACTACTGTTTCAATTACTAATCAGGAATGAAAAATTGAGTTTATTGAGAAGGAAAAAAACAGGTTTGCTAATGTTTGCTTTCTTCATCCATTCCAAGCTAAATGAGCATATATTACTTGCTTCCAAAAAACTATTGAAAGTCTGAAACCATAAAAAATCAGTAACCTTTTCATCACCATGATAACATTCAAAACTCAGCTTTAAACCATGAAATAAAAAGTTACGAATTAGAAAAAGAAAAAGTATTTAAAATGATGATATATATATTTTAACTCTCGATAGAACTTATTATCTTTGAAACAATGCTCTACCCACTGCAAGCCATTTGGTGTTTGTATGAAAGATGAAGTGGTGAAAAAGAATGAGGCGGAAGCTGGATATGCTAACAGAGAACAGAGAATAATTGACAATGAATTATTATTTGTATTTTTAGTACCAAAATAAATAGGAGCCATTGGATACTCTTATGATGATGTGGCATAATCTTGAGTAGCTATTGAACAATACTTTGATAAAAAGGTACTGGACTGAATCCCAACCCTTTTTCCATTGCCATCATTATTGAAACGACAAAGAGAACTTTACAGAGAATTTAATACAAAAATATACACAGATGAAAGCACATTTAAACATTTCCTAATAAAAAAGAAGCGAACTTATTATGATATTCCCATATTGAAAGCTGACCTGACTAACTTTTTATCAGGAGAATATGATTCCCTTAAAAGCATTTGGAACCAAATTATGAAGCACCATCAAACAGTGTTGTGAAAATAAGTAAAAGGTGGTTCAAAATACTTCCCGTTCCAAGCAAATTAGGACACATTTAAATGCACAACACGAAGAGGACAACACATCAAGAACATAATACAAAAGAGGACCTATTACGACTGATTATAAAACAATTATTCATAAGCCAAAATGAAGTTCACAGGAAAAAATAGAGTGAAAAGAAGCTGGATTAAACATTTAAGCACACTGCACTACCAATTAATTTAAATTCATATTAAGTGAGTTATTATTAACGTTCTCTAGACAATAGTTTTAGTTTTTAAGACTCGAATAGGGAAAGATATAGTAAGAGAAAAGCGTCATCCCTAATGCTAACAAGATCTTATGATAATAGGCTCATGGCATTGCAAATTCGCCCCCTGATTTACTCCATAAAATACAAATTCCTGCTTCATCTACAATAATTTACAATTACAATCAACCTGAGCTAGGCGCCAGAAGAATATAACACAGAAAATGAAATTATATACTATAGTTTTAAACTAAATTAATCTCACTATCTCTATCTCTATCACTTTTCATGGAATCTCTCTTCTTTAACTCAAAGTAAAAAACAGTGGTCACAATAAAGCTCCATTGGACCACAAAACCATATAAAAAAATCCAACTCACTTTATCCCACAACAATCCAATCACAGCCGTTGATTTAACTCTTTCCAAATCTAAACCGTCCAGCGAAATCTCAATCATCCCACGAACAAAACCCGAGAACAAAACAAACAACCCGGACATAACCCATCCACAAACCCGTTTCCCCTCCATCAAACCCGACCCGACCCGAATAGCATCAAACCCGTATTTCCCTTCATTGACTGATACAACAAGAGCCAAACTCGTAACAGCCATTAAATGGAGCTCCAAACCCGACCCGAGACCCACGAGAACCACCCGAATATACGGGTGCGTCTCGAAAACAGCCATGAAAGTTCCAGGTAAAACAGTACATGCTAACATGGTAGCATAAACACACATTGTAGTAACCAAAACTCGTTTCCAAGCAGCTTTAACTGCAGTAAAAATAGTTGAAACTGCGGGTTTTCCATTTGAGCAAGTGACAAAAGTAGTGGTTATAGAACTAATAGCAGTAAAAAAAGAGAGTAAAAAAGTTGGAAAAAAAAAAATAAGTTTCAAGAATAATAAATGCTTAGCTACTGTATTAGCTTCAATTAACACATGTTCGGATTCAACATGTATAGGTGAGAAAATGGAAAGAGTTTCAAGGTGTTGTATTCGGTTACTTAAAGGGAAAGTGAGGAAAGAAATGAAGAATAGGAGAAAAGAAAGTGGAAATGAAGTGATAACAAAGATGAAAAGGGAAAGTTTCTTGGTTTTTAGAAGAACTTTTATGGAGTTGAAGATAATGGTGACAAGAAGAAATAAAGAGTTAGTTGGTTCTTGTGAAGTATGGCCGGGATCTTCATCGCCGGGCATTTTGGGTATTTTTGGCAGGTTATATAAAATGGAAAGGAATGGTGCGTGGATTAATTAACTATAGTTTTATAGGAGTAGTTAAAGGAAGAGTTGGATTTTGAATAGTATAGACTAATACTATAGAGGATATCGAATTTTCAGGTATTACTAAATTGACGTGAATTTGACAGTGTTGACTGAAGTTCCTTTATTTATAGTTTCTTGATTCTTTTTTTTTTTTTTTTTTTTCAATCAATGGATGTGTTTGATGAGTATGTAGTATTGACTATTGACTGTCTTGTTTCATATATCCATTTGGTAGAACACCTTTTTTAGTTCGTTTAAACTTTAAAAAACTGACATATTATAGAGTTTCGATCATTGTACTCACTCCGTCCTAATTTATGTGGCACCATTTAACCGGGTACGGAGTTTTAAGAAAATAGAGGTTAACCTTGTTAAGTATCAATTTTACTCTTGAAAAGGTTAGAACGAGAAGATTTGAGTAATAAAAAAGTTGTTGGTAGATTTAAAAGCATGTAGGGCCAATAAGAGTAAAATAGAAATGATGCATTAAATAGTTGTCATATAAGAAAATGTGCCACTTATTTTGGGACAAACAAAAAAGAAAATGGTGCCACATAAATTGAGACGGAGAGAATACTATTTAATTTAGCACATTTGATATGGAATTACAGGTGTTTATACATTAGATTCTTTAATAACGGAAAAGGGCTAAATTTGCCCCTCTACTATTGGCAATACCTTAACTAACTACTCCGTCTAACTTTACGTCCAGCCCTACCCCTACCGTTAGTAAACTTCTTGTAAACGCCCCCACGACTAACGGAATACCTACGTGGCTGAAACACCCCCTCCAAATCATACACGCTGGACGCCACATTTGTGGCCACATCAGCTGCCACATCACTAATTCCCCACTTAAATCCCCATAACCCATTTTTCCCAAACCCGCATCACCCAATTAGAATAGGGTTCTCTCTCTTCTTCTTCTTCCTCAAATTACATTAGGGTTCTTGGTGGGTAATTCAATGTCTCAAGGTAGCTACACTTCTCAAAGAATGTGTCGATGCGGTGTGATTGCAAAACATTTGACAGCGTACACCACTTCTAATCCCGATAGAAAGTTCTACAAATGTGCTAAAGATGGTGTAAGTAAAAATTAGTAATTGTAAAATTTTAGTTCTTTATCCGACTTCTTATCAGATTAGTTGTTTTACTTGTCTTATGTTTTTAGATTGATTCAAGTAAAACAACTAATCTGATAAGAAGTCGGATAAAGAACTAAAATTTTACAATTACTAATTTTTACTTACACCATCTTTAGCACATTTGTAGAACTTTCTACCGGGATTAGAAGTGGTGTACGCTGTCAAATATTTTGCAATCACACCGCATCGACACATTCTTTGAGAAGTGTAGCTACCTTGAGACATTGAATTACCCACCAAGAACCCTAATGTAATTTGAGGAAGAAGAAGAAGAGAGAGAACCCTATTCTAATTGGGTGATGCGGGTTTGGAGAAAATGGGTTATGGGGATTTAAGTGGGGAATTAGTGATGTGGCAGCTGATGTGGCCACCATGTGGCGTCCAGCGTGTATGATTTGGAGGGGTGTTTCAGCCACGTAGGTATTCCGTTAGTCGTGGGGGCGTTTACAAGAAGTTTACTAACAGTAGGGGTAGGGCTGGACGTAAAGTTAGACGGGGTAGTTAGTTAAGGTATTGCCAATAGTAGAGGGGCAAATTTAGCCCTTTTCCGCTTTAATAATTTACCGTATATAGTAATTGAGTAAAATCATATGTGATGTTTTGCAGTAATGTGTACTCCCAAGTCCCAATAAATGTTTTGATCCATGTTGATGGGACACTTATATAACTTAAAATGGTGTGATGCCCTCAATGGTCCAATGCTAATATTTATAGCGGGATGAATTGTTACATAAGGGCTATATAAACTTAAAATGGTGTGATGTCCTCCATGGCATATTAGTAATGTTTGTCGCTAGAAAATCTTACAAGGAACATGTTTGGCCAAACTGTCAATATTATAACTTAAAGTTTCATGCTTAACCGCTTACTTGTGCCACTATTGAATCATCAAGGAGATAAAATGTATGTTTAGTTAACCTTAATTCAATATTATGCAAATATTTTGATCTCTTCTAAGATAATAAAGATGTTTCTTACAAAGGACAATTAACGGTCATACGCACTTCTTCCCTCTGCTTTTAGTCACTCTTTCCTTTAATGGATGCCATAAAATGTTCTCTTTATCGAAGAATGGATACCTTGTACAAAATTATACTGTTGAGTCAGCTGTGTACATACTAACTTAACTAGAATTAGTTAGTTAGTAGTTAGTAAACTATGGTTAGTTAGTCAGATACTTTATAGTTAAATAGATTTAGTTAGCTTAGAGTCTCATAACTGTAATAGATATTTTCTCTCTCTTAGCTTGTTAATGAAGCAACTATCTTCTTCCCCAATCCATCTTCTTCACCATAGCTGAGCCTTTAACATGGTATCAGAGCTTCAAGGTTGAAGAACATTAGCTCAGCTAGTGAAGATTTTCTTCTTATACCTGTTTATAGCATCATTTCCTCATTACTCCATTTCTGAAAAAATTCAACTCAGTAAAGTTCCCATTCGAAACCTAGGGTTTCAGAACTTTAAAAGAACTAGTTGAAAGTTGAATTGAACCTGGTTTCAGGAGAGTCTATGGCATTGTTGAGTAACACTAGATATAAGCCTAAGAACAAAAATTACTCTCAAAAGTCTGCTGGTTACTCTCAAAGATCCAAGGCATTGGTAAAATGTGAGTATTGTGGTATAAAGGGCCATGTGCATGATGATTTCTATAAACTGCATGGGTATCCAGATGACTACAAACCTAAGAAGAATAGGGATCCACAGCAGGGGTATGCTAATAATGTTAGATCTGAAGGATATCAGACACCTCAGTCCTCTCTTAGCTCACAATCTTTGAGCTCTCTCTCAGGGTCAGTGTTCTGAGGTCAGATCTTATGGTACTTCTAGGGGTTACTCATCCTCAGGCTCAGTGAACTGTGCTCTTACTGTGAACTATGCCCCTGCTCCAGCTTTTCATACTCAGTATCCAATGGCTCACTCTGCTTCTATAGTGAATTATGCTCCTACTCTGACCCAGGATCAATACAACCAGATTATTCAGATGCTGAACAACGGGAAGACTATTGATAACTCAGCTAATGTGGCCACTCCTAGTGCCTCAGGTACTGTGAATTCTTTTATGTCTTATCTAGTTAACCATAGCTGGATTGTAGACACAGGAGCCTCAAACCATATGGTTCACAGTTTAGACTTGTTGACTGAATGCAGGAGTATAACTAATAGAAACAAGGTTCACTTACCTACATGAGATAAAATAGACATTGATCAGATTGGTCATTCCTCTGTGTTCAAGGATATCACTGTTAAGAATGTTCTATATATACCATAGTTCAAGTATAACTTACTCTCAGTGTCTTAACTCACTAGAGAGCTAAACTGTTTGGCAGCCTTCTATCCTGCCTTTTGTGTATTTCAGGAACTCTCCAGTGGAAAGGTATTGGGGATTAGTAAGGAAGAACATGGACTCTACATTCTCAAAGTTGAATGAAAGAATCACAACACTCATCCTCCACCATTATCAACTGTTAATACTAGTCATATTAGTACACTGAATAAGGGCAGTAGTTGTTTATCTAGCAAGACCTCTGATAATGATGTGTGTCTTTGGCATAGAAGATTGGGTCATACACCTCTTAAGGTCTTGAAACAGCTTAGTAGTTTGAATAATGTACAGTTGTCTGCTCATGAATGTACTGTTTGCCCAATTACAAAGCAATCCAGATTTTTTTTTACTCAAAGCAAGTTTTGTTCATTTGCCTCTTTTGATCTTGTGCATGCAGATGTTTGGGGACCCTATAGAGTTTCTACTCATGATGGAAAAAGATTTTTTATGACACTAGTTGATGATTATTCCAGGTTTACTTGGGTGTTTCTGATGAATACTAAGTCTGAATCAATTGTAGTCTTGCAGAATTTTTTTTGCTAGTTAAGACACAGTTTGGATGTGGGGTAAAGTGTCTGAGAACAGATAATGGCAGTGAATTATTCAATTCACAAGTCAGTGCAGTGCTTAATGGTCAGTGTATGATTCATCAAAGCTCCTGTGTGTATACACCCCCAACAAAATAGGGTTGTTGAAAGGAAATACAGATATATTTTAGATATGGCTAGGACTCTAAGGTTCTAGGCTTTTATACCTCTTAGATTTTGGGGTGAATGTGTCCAAGCAGCTGTGTACACCTTAAATAGACTACCTACAGTACTACTTAGAGGTAAGTCTCCATTTGAGAAGTTGTACCATAAACAACCCTCTGTGTCTCACTTCAAGGTGTTTGGGAGCCTGTGCTATGCCACTGTTCTGAATAAACATGAAAAATTTGGGCCTCGAGCTATACCTGTAGTGCACCTTGGCTACTCTACAACACAGAAGGGATATCTGCTTTATGACCTATGTGATAAGTATTTCTTCATGAGCAAGGATGTTGTGATTAAGGAAGATGTCTTTCCTTTCCAGTACAAACACACTGCAATTACTTCACAGTTTCCTGTAATGGACTTCTCTGATGAATGCATCTTCTCTGCACCTCATCCTGATATTGCTGCTCCTTCTGTTTCACCACCTAGTTCTCCAATGATCTCAGCTCCACCTGTATTATCAGATCCACCTTCACCTTTCTTACCTAATCTTGAACCACCTCCACCTATATTACCTAATTCATCCTCTATATCTGCACCTATTGCTACCAGAAAACCTACAAGACAATCCAAAGCTCCAGGCTGGATGGAAGATTATATTGTCAATCTTCCTAGAACCTCATATCAGTATCCTATATCCAACTATGTCAGCTATGATAACTTTTCTCCTTACTACATGACAACTATAGCTGCTTATTCGCTATCATAGAACCTAAAACATTTCTTGAGGCAAGTAAGGACCCTAAGTGAATAGACGCTATGCAGTCTGAAATCAATGCACTAGAGGAGAATCACACTTGGTCAGTTATTGATCTACCTAGAGGCAAGATGCCTATAGGATGAAAATGGGTGTTCAAAGTGAAGTACAAATCTACAGGTGAAGTGGAGAGGTACAAGGCAAGATTAGTGGCCAAGGGTTACAGTCAACAAGAGGGTCTTGACTACATAAAATCTTTCTCACCAGTAGCCAAAATGGTTACTGTCAGGTCTGTGGTTGCCTTGGCAGTCTCTTCAGGGTGGTGTGTATTTCAAATGGATGTTCACAATGCCTTCTTGTAAGGTGATCTTCCAGAAGAGGTCTATATGCAGATTCTAGATGGCTTTGCAAGCCAGAGGGAGTATGGTCTGAAAGTGTGTAAGTTGCACAAATCTTTGTCTTAAACAAGCTCCTATGCAATGGAACTTAAAACTCACAGAAGCCTTAGTTGATATGGGGTTCTGTCAGTCACATTATGATTATTCTCTGTTTACCAAAAGAGTTAGAGCTGACATTGTGATAATTTTGGTGTATGTTGATGACCTCTTGGTCACAGGCAGTAGTTTGAAGCTGATCAAGATGGTAAGAGAAGAACTACAAAGCAGATTCAAAATGAAGGATCTTGGTAAACTTAAGTATTTTCTGGGTATTGAATTCTCCAGATCTCATAAAGGAAATCTAATGTGTCAAAGAAAATATGCTCTGGAACTAGTTGCTAAACTAGGATTAGCTGGAGGGAAAACTGTTATAACTTCTCTAGAGTTCCATCACAAACTGACTTCAGTAGAGTATGATGTTGTTGTGAAGAGTAACACTGAATTAAATAATGAGTTGCTGGTTGACAAAGGAAAATATCAGAGACTAGTTGGAAGGCTGTTATACCTGACTATGACCAGACCAGATGTTTGCCTTTGTTGTCCAGGTCCTTAGTCAGTATATGCATGCTCCTAAAACTTCACATTGGGATGCTGCCTTAAGGGTAGTCAGATATGTAAAAAAATGCACATGGTTTAGGCTTGTTCATGCCTGCTATAAGTAATCAGAAATTAAGTGCATATTGTGATTCTGATTGGGGAGCCTGTGCGGAGACAATGAGGCCTGTCACATGGTATGCTGTAAAGCTCGGAGAAGCCTTAATTTCTTGGAAGTCAAAGAAGCAAGGAACAGTCTCTAGGAGCTCTGCTGAAGCTGAGTTCAGGAGTATGACATCTACAGTTGCTGAAATACTTTGGTTGATTGGGTTGTTCAAGGAATTAGGTGTTAATCTAGAGTTTCCAGTTCAGCTCTTTTGTGACAGTAAAGCTGCAATACATATTGCAGCTCATCCTATATTCCATGAGAGGACTAAACATATTGATATCAACTGTTATTTCATCAGAGAAAGAATTGAAAGAGGACAAGTTCAAACAATGCATATTGGTACTAAAGAACAGCTAGCATACATTCTGACCAAAGGCTTGTGCAAGCCACATCATGATTATCTACTAGGCAAGCTAGAAATGAAAGATGTATTTCACCCCTCAGCTTGAGGGGAGTGTTGAGTCAGCTGTATAGATACTAACTTAACTAGAGTTAGTTAGTTAGTTAGTACTAGTTAGTAAACTATGGTTAGTTAGTTAGATACTTTGTAGCTAAATAGAGTTAGTTAGATTAGAGTCTCATAACTGTAATAGATATTTTCTCCCTCTTAACTTGTTAATGAAGCAACTATCTTCTTTCCCAATTCATCTTCTTCACCATAGCTGAGCCTTTACCATATATTAACGCTCCTTTTCATACCTCTTTAGAATTATCCATAGAAAGACAGGTTGAAATATATACAAAAAGAAACGATCTTAGAACTTGGAAGTCTCTAAATTGTGAGAAAAAGAAAACGAGACAAATGATCACGGACGGAGCAAGCAGTAAATTTTGCTAGTGGACATATTCAAACTTGTCGTCTCTCCCGTGAAGGTTACGACTCCTATAAGATGACTATTCATAGCAATTGACTTTTTGTATGCATAGTTTTCCCATTGGACATAAAATATTCCTATTCTAATTAAGAGTGAAAAAAATTGATATGCCTCCCACCCACCTTTGATGATAAAGAATGAGTTAACATCACTGGACCATCTTTTTCACTTTAATTGTTGGGCCAAGCAGGCACCCTCTCTTTCTCACTGTTTCTTGGAGCTTAGTAAATAGTAACAGAAGCATTTCTTAGCAACGTAGTACTATATAAATATATAATTAAAAATAGTACAATGACTGGTCGGAAGTAAGCTCAAAGATAACTTCTCTTTTCCCCTAATTCTAAGAATTAGTTCAACGCAGAATGAGGAAGTATCCAGACAAATTGACAATGTCCAATAATTACTTTCACTAGTGATTGCAACTTGCGGAGTTTCCTTCTACTTCACCAAACTTTTAATTTGTAATTGTAAAAAGACCGAATGAATTAGACTTTTCTTGCCGCTGTACAAGTACCCCTCGCCACTTTCTGGACAATGATAATCTTTACTCGAAATTTATTTACCATATCATTTAACAATCCCACCTCCTAGCCACGAAACATGTACGCATTTAGTCTTTTTAGCCACTTTACTATTTCGTATTTAACTTCTTTTTGGTTGAAAAGCGAAAGTCACCGTAAAGAAGGGTATTTTGTGTGTTAATCTCTTCTAAGATTCTAAATTAGCCTGATATATACAACACGTCAAAACCCAAATAGAAAAGTCTTGCAAGTTTTAAAATTATGACAAAGCAAATGTGACATATGATAGAGGATGGAGGAAGTACTAAGGGGGCGTTCTTATACCATGATTGGTTGATTTTTGTTGCTCCCAACGCACACGCAAGTATACGCTGTCGACAAGTAATAAAGTGATAAATCGAATATCGTTCCCACGAGGACTAAGCAGACTAATACCTAACAAACAATTCCTCCAAACTACTCAGGGGTCTTTTTCTTGGTTGTAAGAGTTTTTATAACTAAAGTGCAGTAAGTAAAGTGCTAAAGATGTAGTTAAGCAATGAGAAATACTTTGGTTGTTAACAATATCAAGAGAGCGGTCCAGGGTCAGAGTTACGAACAATCCAGTTGATGTATCCAATTGATTCCACTTCTTAAATCTCGGGTTACTAACTGATAGAGTAAATGTAACTGTGAAAACCTTTCAGTTCTTCACAGTCTATGCAAGCTACTTCAATCCCTATATGTCTATGGGTTAAATCACATGCACACATTAAGATTCATGTAATGAGTTAAACTAGGCAAGCAAGTATATGTCTATCCTACCCGCAAATTGGTTCCCCGATGCCCGGGTTCACAAACTAGTTCTATTCTTTCTTATTACGTAATTAAATTCCGTCTTTCGAGTTCAGTCTAAAAACCATAGATGATGTATAATTATCGAGCTCTAACAATTACACATGTGAAATCAAGAAAGAATAAGCAATCCGTTATGGGATTAAATCAATGGGAATCAACCTTCAACAATCAACCTTCATGTAATACTCTAACCCTAGAACGTAAAGTTTAGCCACACATATTCATAATCACAAGGCAATAATTTGGTGTAATAATGAAGTAAATGATGTAATAGATGAAAGATTAGGAATAAACCCTTGTTCAATGAGTATGTAGCTCTCAATATTGCTCCAAAGTATCAACTCCCCATCAAAAACTAAGTAAAAGACTATTTATAGTGTTTACAAACACCTAGTAATAACTTAGACCCAATACTAGACGGAATAGGAAGTGAAAAACCGCACACAGGGCGCTAAGCGCCAAGATAATCAGTAACGCCACAATTTGGGCGCCTTAGGGGCGAGCCACGTTGGGAACCGCGCTGGACAGTGGGGCGCGGTGGAGGGCGCGCCACGTGCCCCACAGCGCCCAGCCAACTCGCCTTCTTCCGTGGTCCGAAATCGTGTCCGTGTCGTGCCTTCGCGTGCTCAATCCAATCCTCAATCATCCTTCAACCAATTCATTCTCAATCAAGCTCCGAAAAGCTCCAAATTCACCGCCTAACAACCTACACATGAACCAATGCACACATGACTACTATGGATCCAACCTAGGTAAAACAGGTCTGCCTATGACTATGGTTGATACCGACCATTGAACCAATGCACACATGACTACTATGGATCCACAACATGCCAACAATTTACCAAAACCAAAAATATGAGAACAACCACCCCAAAATAGCTCAAATGCACAAACTCAACTTAATGCAACCATGCTCCCACAAAATCACACCTATCTACTCAACCAAGAGCCATCAACTTCATCTACTTCATGCAAACCACGTGCCCTCACCAATATGAAGCAAAAGAGTGCCCCCCAAAATCACACACAAAATCAATATCATGAATAGAATGGGGCAATACAAATAAATTCACTCACTCTCATGAAAGTCTCACATGTCGCACATAACGTACCATAGGCTTGCCCGTAGTGTAGGACTCCACTAATGTAAGCTCACTCCAATCGGGATTAACTAGGACTTTAGAAAGGTCGTAATGTAGGCTAAGGGGCGGGTAGGATACATATGGTAATAGTGACTACCTCCCTAAGCACTTTAATACATCACATTCAAATTAATCATCAATTTCATCAAGCCACCCAAACCAACAACTTCTACACATACACCTTCTCACAAGTAGCATTTTCCATTTAAGCACACACTAGCAAGGAATGGATATCTTTTTCTCTTCTTATTTCCTCTTTTTTTCTTTTCACAATTTTTTCTTTCTTTTCAACTTTGCTATTTTTTTCTTCTTTTCTTTTTCAATTTCATCCAACCTTGCCAATGCCTTTCACTACTTCACAATTTTAACAATTATTTCCCTTCATTAGTTCCACTCAAAAACCTCCCAAAATCCAACCACAACTCCAAAATAACAACACAATATCAATAAAGTGCTTAAGGAGTAAAGGGCCAAAAGAGTCAATTTAGAACAAATGGGTAGGCTCGGGGTGTGGGTGCCAACAAAAAGGATCAAAGACATCACAACAACAACTTTTTCTTTCTAGGTATATATGTAAAGGTAGGCAACAAAAGAAGGCCTTGTATCATTTCCCGACTAGAGCAAACCTAGGATTTCGCTTTGCACGCACACGGGGCAAGTTCTAGACATTAATATGCAAACATGGAGTAAACAAGAACATGCCTCACAACACACATTGCACATGATCCACACAAAAAGGTTCCATCAACAACTCTCAATCAAGCATCTAGAATACAACTTGTGGAAATTTAAGCACTCATGCACAAGGGTTAACAATCAAGTTAAGCAAGCGGACTCAAGCATCTCAAGGGGGTCGTTCCATGTTTTTCCTAGGCATGCATCAAAATTAAAACTCAAGGACACCACAAATAGCACATGCAATCAAGTCCAAGTCCATCGGTATCAAACAAATCAAAGGCACCTAGCATTCTACCTTTTTCCTACGTCTAGGGTCATCTACAACTAACTATCCTAATCCTAAAAATAAAAACTACCCAGTTCAAAGGCCTCCCCATGGAAAAGAACCGAGGTCATAAGAAAAACCACGGGGCGGATGACATGTACCACTAATAAAACTAAAAGGAAAATCTTTTTGGAATTTTTCATTGGTTTTCTAAATTTTTTTTCATATATTAAAGCAAGAAACAAATCAAAAATAAAGTCAAGTGACAAAAGAAAAGATCCTATGGTACATGCATCCTAACCTCAAAAATAGATAAAGGGCAGTACCCCACCCCCACACTTAAACTAAGCAATGTCCCAGTGCGACAAAGAAGTAAGTGCAAAAGTAAAAGTACAAGAAAAACTGCCCTGAAATCTGGGTGGTGCGCAGGAGTGTGGACCTAATCCTCCTCCTCATCAGAGCCACCGCCCTCAGAATCAGCTGCCTCAACCTCACTGTCCGGATCATTAGCCACAACATCTGAATCTGTGTACTCATCCTCCTACGGATCCACCGTTCTAGGTCGAATCATGCCAATCAGACCCTTCGAGGTCTCCAGGAGAGGGACCTTGCGATCAATAGCAGTCAAATCAACGCCCGACTGACGGGCCATCGCCTCCATCATCAAGTACTGACGCGCAGTCAAGTTGGCGTCTGCCTCCCGCCACTCGTCTACGGGGTGGTCACCCCTTGACCGAAGCAATGTCAAAAGGCTTCCCTATATCAGGGACAATGCGATCCCCAATCTCATCTACGGGGACTAATTACGGACTATTTTCTTTTGAACAATTACTTAATTGCTATTCAGGTTTAAATTTTTGTTGAGTTTCTTGTGCTGTTTCAGGCAATAGGTTTTGAATGCAAAGGAACAAAAAGGACGAATCACTCGCACCTTTTGATCCCGAGCCTGAAAGAACCTTGAGAAAGGCAAAAAGGGAAGCGAGAGATCGAGAAGCATTAGCAATCGTACTTGCCTCTCTACCTGTTGAAATGGCCGAAGAACAAGCAGTAGCAGTGCGAGATATGGCTCTTCCTAGTCTGAAAGGAGTAGAGTCAAGTATTGTGAAGCCTACTATTACTGGAAACTTTGAGATCAAGCCCGGCATGATTCAGTTGCTGCATGTGACGGGGCAATATGGTGGATTCCTGCATGAAGATCCGCAGCAACACCTGCAGAACTTTCTGGAGATCAGTGATACTTATACACCGGCAGGTGTGCCTACTGATTATGTGCGAATGACTTTGTTCCCATTTTCATTGATTGGGACAGCAAGGAAGTGGTTAAAGGCTGAAAAGCCTGGGTCTATCACTACTTGGGAGGATTTGGCTAAGAAATTCTTGGCTAAGTTTTATCCGTCTGCCAAGACGGCCAGGTTGAGGAGCGCAATTTTGTCCTTCAGGCAGTTAGAAGGAGAATCATTATATGCAGCCTGGGAGAGATTTAAAGCTTTATTGAGAGATTGTCTACACCACAACCAATCTAATGAGGTTATTGCACACACTTTTGTTGAGGGATTGAACCAACATACTAAGATTGTGGTTGATGCTGCTGCTGGAGGCCAAGTGCTGGCCTTAAATTTTGAACAGATCTATGACTTACTTGATAAGTTTTCACAGAGCAATCCTGATTGGCAGGGTGATGGCAGAGCTAATACGCAAGTTGAGGGTGCTAGCAGAGCTAATACGCAGAAAGCTGCTGGGATACTTCAACTAGATGGAATTTCAGAGCTGCGAGCGAAGATGGATGCTATTTCTAATCAAATCAGCAAGCTGACTCTCCAAGCGAAGCCACAACTAGCTCCAGTGCAACAAGTTCAGACCTTTTGTGAAGTATGTGGTGAGGATCATAGCACTGAGGTTTGTCCCTCTAACCCAGAGTCAGTATATTATGCGGGTAATCAGAACAGATCACAGGGTCAAAATCGCAATCAGTATGGTAACAGTTATAACACGGGTTGGCGTAATCACCCAAATTTTTCCTGGAGGGATACCCATGAGCAGTTTCAGGGTAATGAGAGACCCCAATTTACTCAAAGCAATGCACCACAGCAGGGGTCGCAGTCACAGGCTCAGCCACAGCAGTCTAATGCTATGGAGGATATGCTCAGGAAACTTCTTGCAGGGCAGCAAAAGCTCATGGATGAGTCAACATCTCAGGCACAAATAATTAAAGATTTGAGCAGTGCGCAGAAAGATCTTGAAAGACAGTTGGGGCAGCTTGCTGGAGCACAAAATAATAGACCTCGGGGTGCTTTACCGAGTGATACAGAGAAGAATCCCAAAGAATTTGTGCAAGCAGTTACTTTGAGGAATGGCAGAGCTTTAGAAGAACTTCCCCCAAAACCAAAGAAGCCTGTTGATGAGCTAGAGCCAAATGTTGATAGGGAAGTGGAGAAAGAAGCAAAGACAGTAATAGCAAAGCAGCCCGAGTCTGCTATTGTGAGACCACCACCACCTTTCCCTCAGAGGCTACAGAAGCAGAAAGTTGATGCAGCATGCAAGAAATTCTTGGAGATATTGAGTCAGATTCAGGTAAATATTCCTTTGGTGGAGCTTTTGCGGGATGTTCTCAAATATGGTAAATACATCAAGGATATTGTTGCTAACAAGAGAAGACTGACTGAGTTTGAGACAGTTGCACTCACTGAGGAGTGCAGTTCCAGAGTTAGAAGCAAGCTTCCTCAGAAATTGAAGGACCCTGGCAGTTTTACCATCCCTTTGAAAATTGGGGAACATGAGGTTGGTCGTGCTTTATGTGATTTGGGTGCTAGTGTGAATTTGATGCCTTCTTCAGTTTTCAGGAAGCTAGGCCTGGGTGAGCCACGACCCACTACTGTGACCCTGCAGCTTGCTGATAGATCTTTGACATGGCCCGAGGGGATTATTGAGGATGTGCTTGTACAAGTGGGTCAGTTCATATTACCCGTTGATTTTATTATTCTTGATTATGAAGCTGATCCTGAGGTTCCTCTTATCTTGGGAAGAGGATTTTTGGCTACTGCTGATGCTGTTATTCGAGTCAGAGCTGGAAAGATGATTATGAAGGTAAATGGGGAAGAAGCTGTGTTTAATGTGTTCAGAGCTACCCAGCTTCCTTCTCACTATGAAGAGTTGTCCATGGTAAAAGTGGTAGATGATGAGCTGACTGCTGATGAGAGGTCATTCTTGGCTTCTAATGTTGATTCGTTAGCACGGGCACTCTTATGTGATGATGATGATATCCTGAAGGATGATGATACTGAATAGAATTTAGAGGTTCTTAATATGCAGAGTAGATTCATCCCAGGGTGGAAGAAATTTGAGGAGCTTGATAGACCGTTGACCTTAACTCCTGCTAAACCGTCTATTGAGAAAGCTCCTAATCTTGAGCTCAAACCTTTACCCGAGCATTTACGTTATGCTTATTTGGGTGAAGGTAATACATTACCCGTGATCCTTTCTTCTTTGTTGTCTGATGTGCAGGTTGAGAAGGTGTTGCGGGTTTTGCGAGAGCGCAAAAGAGCTATTGGCTGGACTATTGCTGATATTAGAGGGAATAGTCCTTCTTTCTGCATGCACAAAATTCTCTTGGAGGAAGATCATAAACCATCCATAGAGCAGCAGAGGAGGCTAAACCCAATTATGAAGGAGGTGGTGAAGAAAGAAGTTATCAAGTGGCTGG
This sequence comes from Petunia axillaris subsp. axillaris, assembly GCA_029990575.1. Classification (NCBI taxonomy): domain Eukaryota; kingdom Viridiplantae; phylum Streptophyta; class Magnoliopsida; order Solanales; family Solanaceae; genus Petunia; species Petunia axillaris. The sequence goes on from JARKNS010000002.1 coordinate 32,087,881, forward strand.
ATGCTGGTATTATTTTTCCTATCTCTGACAGCAAGTGGGTGAGTCCAGTGCAATGTGTTCCTAAGAATGGGGGCATGACAGTGGTGAAGAATGAGCACAATGAGTTGATTCCTACAAGAACTGTTACAGGGTGGCGAATTTGCATTGACTATAGGAAGCTAAACAAGGCCACCAGGAAAGATCACTTCCCACTACCCTTTATTGATCAGATGCTGGATAGACTTGCAGGGCATGAATATTACTGTTTCTTGGATGGGTATTCGGGCTACAATCAAATTGTGATAGCCCATGAAGACCAAGAGAAGACCACTTTTACTTGTCCATATGGCACCTATGCATTTAGGAGGATGCCATTTGGGTTGTGTAATGCCCCGGGGACTTTTCAGCGGTGCATGATGGCTATTTTTACTCTGTCAGTTAGTATCCCGGGATTTAAGAAGTGGAATCAATTGGATACATCAACTGAATTGTTCGTAACTCTGACCCTGGACCGCTCTCTTGATATTGTTAACAACCAAAGTATTTCTCATTGCTTAACTACATCTTTAGCACTTTACTTACTGCACTTTAGTTATAAAAACTCTTACAACTAAGAAAAAGACCCCTGAGTAGTTTGGAGGAATTGTTTGTTAGGTATTAGTCTGCTTAGTTCTCGTGGGAACGATATTCGATCTATCACTTTATTACTTGTCGACCGCGTATACTTGCGTGTGCGTTGGGAGCAACAAGTTTTTGGCGCCGTTGCCGGGTTACTAACTGACAGAGTAAATGTAACTGTGAAAACCTTTCAGTTCTTCACAGTCTATGCAAGCTACTTCAATCCCTATATGTCTATGGGTTAAATCACATGCACGCATTAAGATTCATGTAATGAGTTAAACTAGGCAAGCAAGTATATGTCTATCCTACCCGCAAATTGGTTCCCCGATGCCCGGGTTCACAAACTAGTTCTGTTCTTTCTTATTACGTAATTAAATTCTCTCTTTCGAGTTCAATCTAAAAACAATAGATGATGGATAATTATCGAGCTCTAACTATTACACATGTGAAATCAAGAAAGAATAAGCAACCCGTTATGGGATTAAATCAATGGGAATCAACCTTCAACAATCAACCTTCATGTAATACTCTAACCCTAGAACGTAAAGTTTAGCCACACATATTCATAATCACAAGGCAATAATTTGGTGTAATAATGAAGTAAATGATGTAATAGATGAAAGATTAGGAATAAACCCTTGTTCAATGAGTATGTAGCTCTCAATATTGCTCCAAAGTATCAACTCCCCATCAAAAACTAAAAAAAAAAAGACTATTTATAGTGTTTACAAACACCTAGTAATAACTTAGACCCAATACTAGACGGAATAGGAAGTGAAAAACCGCACACGGGGTGCTATAACGGGCGCCCCGCACCTCGAAAAGCGCCAAGATAATCAGTAACGCCACAATTTGGGCGCCTTAGGGGCGCGCCACGTTGGGAACCGCGCTGGGCAGTGGGGCGCGGTGGAGGGCGCGCCACGTGCCCCACAGCGCCCAGCCAACTCGCCTTCTTCCGTGGTCCGAAATCGTGTCCGTGTCGTGCCTTCGCGTGGTCAATCCAATCCTCAATCATCCTTCAATCAATTCATGCTCAATCAAGCTCCGAAAAGCTCCAAATGCACCGCGTAACAACCTACACACGCACAACGCAAAATCAGTGTACAACCACATTCACAACTAATAAACGAGTGCAAAACAAGCTCAAATATGCGGAAATATTAAGGAAATATAGGCATAAAATGTCAAACATCAATTTTTTTGATAAATAATCTCCACCCAATTTTATATGACATTTGGTTGCGGTATTTAACTATACACCGGTAATACTTGCCTAAGTTATGGATGAATTTATGTATTACAATATGTTATGTGGGATATAACATAAATAAAAATGTAGTTGTTAGCTTTTCAACTATACATATATATAATAATTCTAAAATCACAAATTAATAGTAAGTATATTTTTTAAAAAAAAATTCTTTGAAGAATAAATAAATATTTTAAATTATATATTCTATAATGTAATATAACAGTGATTAACAAAAATAATCTAAACAGTACAATTCATTCATTACTAATACCCATATAATGGATTGTGCATTATTAATCTCTGTATAACTTGTTATTCTGGCATAATCAATCCCCATATTAATAATCTTTTTATAAGCTCTCGTTTGGACATAAAACTTCAAATTTTTTAATAATATTTTAAATCGTTGTTTGTTTATAGAATTTGTCCAAATTTTATAAAATTAAACTTTAAATTTTCAAAAATTGGTGAACCAAATTCAGAATTTGTCTTTGTTTTTGGGGGAAAAAACTCACTCACAAACTTTAACTTTCTTTCAAGTGAAATATATGTCTAAATATTGTCTCAACTTTCAAAAAAAAAAAATTCCAACTCAGCTTCAAAAACTCATTTTTCCAACGTTTAACCAAATATATATGTCTAAATGCTAGCTAATTCGTCTTCAAACAAAACGACCCCTTAGTATTTATAGAAATTTTACCGTTCAAGTTCAAACTTTTGGACGGTTTTTGGATAGGCTTATTTTAAGCCTTTTTTTGGTACACTAATTTTTATGCATTTTTGTGGTGTTTGGGTAAAAAATTATATATTGTTAAACACCAACTTTTAAGCAAAAAAGAATTAAAAAGGGTCAAAAAGTAAAGTTATATGAACATAAACAGGCATTTCACTTGAAAATAAGGTAAAATTTGGTCAAAGATAGTCCAATTTTCAATTATAAGTGAAAAAATTACTATTCATCCCACACCCGCCTTGATAAAAACGATGAGTTTGTTGGGGTGTTGGAATAAATAGAGTGTGAATGGGAAATGGGTGGGAAGGTGAAAAGGTTCCTTTTAGTAAGGAAATGCACCTTCTCCCATATGAGGAAAAGACTTTTGTTGGGTTTAAATACAGATTCACTTCTCTTAGCTCTTAAAAGGGTTGAGAAGAAGGGAAGCCTCGCGCCGTCGTCGTCGCTCCCTCGTCTCGGCTTTGGCTTCGGCTTCGGCTTCGGATTTCGGATTTCGGATTTCGGTCAATTGACTTAATTTTTTCGACCAACAAAACTAAAAATATTAATTAATTAATAATTTATTATTAATATTTAATATTAAATCTGTTTGTGTAACAGAAATCTGAATGGATTAATCAGATTAATCTAGATTAATTATTCCTCCATGTTCTCCCATATTTTCCCATTAGTGGATAATTCATTACTGACATTTAGTGAATTCAGCCATTAGTGGCAGTGAATTCTGATGCCATTAGTGGCAGTGAAGTCAGGTGTTAGTGGCCATTAGTGGTGACTCTTCACACTCTTTCCAAAGGCTATATAAACTGGTCAGTCATCAACCTTTGAACATACACTGAAACACAGAAATACAAAACTTCTTACTGCATTCCCTCTCTTTTCTGCATACTAAGTAAGTCGTGTGATTTGCTCCGTTTCTTTGAGTTCGAAGTGTTCTACTGTTTGAAGTGCCGCTACAGTAGAACTGTTATCCCGTTCCATCCTGGGAGAAATTAACCCGTGAACCTTGGGCAACTGTGAGGGGGGTTAGATTTCTTAAGGAGACACAAGTAAATTGTGGGCTCGGGATCGTCCCATACCAAACTGATAATATACTTCTGTTTTCTGTCTTTTCTGATTTATTTGGTTGCAGGAATAACAAGCATAAGAAATCTAATGTTATTTATTTTCTGCACTTAAATAAATACTGCTTAAGGAGACTAAAACCTTTGTGGTTTTCTACTCATATATAATATATTAATCTGCTGTGGAGACTAAAACCTTCGTGATTTTTCTACTCCTAATTACTGTGAAATAATCTGTTTGTGGGGACTAAAAGCCTTCGTGGTTTTTTCTACTCCTATTGTTTAAACAGTTTATTGATATTGTTTCTGCTTGTGTCACTTGACAGAGATGACAAACGGAGTGGAACAAACTGTCCCTGCTGTGAATACGAATGCTACCGCAGTTTCTGGTACTGCTGCAACGGTTATGCCACCTGCAGAAAAGCCGGGGAAGTTTTCTGGTGTGGACTTTTAAAGGTGGCAGCAAAAGATGTTCTTTTATCTGACCACCTTAAGCCTGCAAAGGTTTATCAAGGAGGATGCTCCAGTCCTGACTGATGAAACACCTGAAAACGAACGCTTCCTTGTGATTGAGGCTTGGAAGCATTCTGACTTCCTATGCAAGAATTACATTCTAAGTGGCTTGGAAGATGACATGTACAACGTTTACAGTAATGTTGAAACGTCTAAGAAACTGTGGGATGTTCTAGAAAAGAAATATAAGACTGAAGACGCTGGACTAAAGAAATTTGTGGCTGCCAAATTTCTGAATTATAAAATGGTGGATAACAAATCTGTTGTGTCCCAAGTCCAAGAACTTCAAGTCCTTATCCATGATCTCCTTGCTGAAGGTTTGATCCTGATTAATACTTATGTTAAGAGTATTATTTATATTGTTGCTAACAAATTTTTCTTTGAAGGTTTGAAGATTAATGAGGCGTTTCAAGTTGCAGCCATGATTGAAAAGTTACCTCCATCATGGAAGGACTTTAAAAATTACTTGAAACACAAGCGCAAGGAGATGACCCTTGAAGATTTGATTGTACGCTTGAGGATTGAAGAGGACAACAAATCTGCTGAAAAGAAGGCTCGTGGAAGTGCTGCAATAGCGGGAGCAAATATTGTTGAGCATACTCCAAATCAAAATAAGATAAAGAAGCCTTCTGGAGGGAAGACCAACCCCAGCAAGAAAAAGTTCAAGGAAAATTGCTACAACTGTGGCAAGAGTGGACATAAGTCCGCCGACTGTCGTGCTGCAAAGAAGGACAGGAAAAAAGGAAAAAGGTCAAGCAAACATGGTTGAAGAGACTAAATTGGCCCAAGGAGTGCAAGACATTGATTTATGTGCAATGATTTCTGAATGCAACTTAGTTGGAAATCCTAAGGAATGGTGGATTGATTTTGTGCTGTGAAGGAAGCCTTTGCTTCATATGCTTCCGCTGGACCTGATGAGGCGCTCTCTATGGGCAATTCTGCAACGGCCAAAATTAAAGGATATGGGAAGATATTCCTCAAGATGACGTCTGGCAAGGTTGTGACTCTGACCAATGTTCTTCACGTTCCTGAAATAAGGAAGAATTTGGTGTCTACTGCACTTCTTGTTAAAAACGGGTTTAAGTGTGTGTTTGTTTCTGACAAAGTTGTAATAACTAAGAATGAGCTGTATGTAGGAAAAGGTTACCTGACTGAGGGCCTTTTCAAACTCAATGTAATGGTCGTTGACACTATGAATAAAATTGCAGCTTCTTCTTACTTACTTGAGTCAAATAATTTATGGCATTCTCGTTTGGGACATGTCAATTATAAAACCTTGCGAAAAATGATCAATTTGGAAGTATTGCCTAAATTTGATTGCGCTAAGTCAAAATGTCAAATATGCGTTGAGTCTAAATATGCTAAACACCCTTATAAGTCAATTGAAAGGGAGTCTGAACCATTAGACTTAATTCATACAGATATTTGTGACATGAAGTCAATACCATCTCGCGGTGGAAAGAAGTATTTCATAACTTTTATTGACGATAGCACTCGTTACTGCTATGTTTATTTACTTAGTAGTAAAGATGAGGCAATTGACGCATTCAAGCAATACAAAAATAAAGTTGAAACGCAACTTAACAAAAAGATCAAAATGATAAGAAGTGATAGGGGTGGAGAATATGAATCTCCTTTTGAACAAATATGTTTGGAACATGGCATTATTCATCAAACAACTGCCGCTTACACGCCTCAATCCAATGGGATTGCGGAAAGGAAAAATCGGACATTAAAGGAGATTATGAATGCCTTGTTAATCAGTTCTGGTCTACCCCAGAACTTGTGGGGGGAAGCTATATTCACGGCTAATCAAATACTCAATCGAGTTCCCCATAGCAAAACACTTTCCATTCCATATGAAAAGTGGAAAGGAAGGAAGCCCAACTTGAATTACTTCAAAGTGTGGGGGTGTTTGGCAAAAGTGCAAGTTCCAAAACCCAAAAGGGTTAAGATTGGACCGAAAACAGTTGATTGTGTTTTCATTGGGTATGCTATAAATAGTAAAGCATATCGGTTTCTGGTTCATAAATCAGAAAATCCCGACATTCATGTTAATACGGTGATGGAATCAGATAGTGCTGAATTCTTTGAAACTATATATCCGTATAAGAAGGAATGTGAGTCAGTTGGTGAAAGATCCAAACGACCTCGGAAAGGAACCAAAGGAAATTCACCAAATGAGGAAGAACCAAGACGAAGCAAGCGTCAAAGAACTTCTACTTCGTTTGGAGATGACTTTGTCACTTTCCTGTTGGAAAATGAGCCTCGGACGTTTAGAGAAGCAATGTCTTCTTCAGACTCTCCATTTTGGAAAGAGGCAGTCAATAGTGAAATAGAATCTATTTTGAGCAACCATACTTGGGAGTTGGTTGATCTTCCTCCTGGAAACAAACCATTAGGTTCTAAGTGGATTTTCAAAAGGAAAATGAAAGCTGATGGCACTATTGACAAGTACAAGGCAAGGCTTGTTGTTAAAGGCTATAGACAACAAGAAGGTCTTGACTACTTTGACACATACTCGCCGGTAACCAGAATTACATCCATTCGTATGTTAATAGCGTTAGCCGCCGTGTATGGTCTGGAAATCCATCAAATGGACGTTAAGACATCGTTCTTAAACGGGGATTTGGAGGAAGAAATTTACATGGAACAACCTGAAGGGTTCGTGGTTACAGGTAAAGAAAAGATGGTGTGTAAACTTGTTAAGTCACTTTATGGACTGAAACAAGCACCTAAACAATGGCATGCGAAATTTGATCATACAATGTTGTCAAATGGCTTTAAAATTAACGAGTGTGACAAATGTGTCTACATTAAGAACACTCCCAACTTTATAGTCATTGTTTGCTTATATGTGGGCGACATGCTGATAATGAGCAATGACATTGCCAATATAAATGCTACGAAACGCATGTTGACTAGCAAATTTGATATGAAAGACTTAGGAGTTGCGGACTTAATTCTGGGTGTTAAGATCCATAGAACTCCTCAAGGTCTGGCGTTGTCTCAAACTCACTACATCAATAGTGTTCTTGAAAAATTTAAATATTTGGTTTTTAAAATTTCAAAGACTCATATTGATGTAAACCTTGCTCTAAAGAAGAACAAAGGTCAAAGCATGTCGCAACGGGATTATGCACGTGTTTTGGGAAGTTTGATGTACGTCATGAATTGTACTCGACCAGATATAGCTTGTGCTATAAGTAAACTAAGTCGATACACGAGTAATCCCAATCAGACCCATTGGATGGCAATGAAACGTGTTTTGGGGTATTTAAAATACACTCAAGACTTTGCATTGCATTATAACAAGTATCATGCAGTCATTGAAGGATATTGTGATGCAAATTGGATCACCGGCACAACTGATTCTAAGTCCACAAGTGGATATATTTTCGCACTTGGTGGAGGAGCGGTGTCTTGAAAATCGTCCAAGCAAACATGTATTGCCCGCTCTACTATGGAAGCTGAATTCATAGCCTTAGATAAAGCCGGTGAAGAAGCTGAATGGCTTCGAAACTTTTTGGAAGATATTCCGTTTTGGCCTAAGCCGTTGACACCAATTTGTATACATTGTGATAGTCAATCGGCTATAGGAAGAGCGAGGAATGTTATGTATAACGGTAAGAATCGTCACATACGACGAAGGCATAAAACCGTTAGGGACCTACTCTCTAGGGGAATTATCACTACTGACTACGTGAAGTCAAGGGATAATGTGGCGGATCCGCTTACAAAAGGCTTAACTAGAGAGGCGGTTGAGTGTTCATCGAAGGGAATGGGACTATGGCCAAGGACAAGTCATCACGGCGGTAACTCTACCTAGGAGACTGGAGATCCCAAGAACTAGGTTCAAGGAGAATACAAAGTCGTGTTTGACGGTCCAACATTGTCAGTTAATGTTTGGTCCATTCTCATGATTAGACAATGTTCAAGTACCAAGGGTAAAATGCTAGAGGCATTTTTTAATGATTGTCTAAGTTTGATATTTTAATTATCAAACAGTGTACATCTATAGGATTACACGTTTAGAAATCACATATGTAAGTGTGAAGTGGAAGCCGCTTCAAGGAGAATTCGGTATGGCAAGTTCTCTAAGTACTTATGAAACCAGGCGGTGTTCATGGCTGAAACGAACACAACAGTGAGAACCAAAGACGGTTAAGGGTTAGTTGTGTGACTTACGTTGTCTAGGTATACACCAAAGCTCAACGGTTCAAAGATATCAAATCTACCGACTGACCGAGTATATCCGATGTATGTTCACTACGGAAAGTTCAAAGGGAAACCTACTTATCCCGATGCAACTAGCTCTTTCTTACAAATCACACAAGTCTGTCATGCATATTTCCAATATAGCCATTCCCCATTCATGTGGGGGATTGTTGGGGTTTTGGAATAAATAGAGTGTGAATGGGAAATGGGTGGGAAGGTGAAAATGTTCCTTTTAGTAAGGAAATGCACCTTCTCCCATATTAGTAGAGGAAAAGACTTTTGTTCGGTTTAAATACAGATTCACTTCTATTAGCTCTTAAAAGGGTTGAGAAGAAGGGAAGCCTCGCGCCGTCGTCGTCGCTCACTCGTCTGTGCTTTGGCTTCGGCTTCGGTTTCGGTTTCGGATTTCAGATTTCGGTCAATTGATATGATTGATTGACTTAATTTTTTGGACCAACAAAACTAAAAATATTAATTAATTAATAATTTATTATTAATATTAAATATTAAATCTGTTTGTGTAACAGAAATCTGAATGGATTAATCAGATTAATCCAGATTAATTATTCCTCCATGTTCTCCCACATTTTCCCATTAGTGGATAATTCATTACTGACATTTAGTGAATTCAGCCATTAGTGGCAGTGAATTCTGATGCCATTAGTGGCAGTGAAGTCAGGTGTTAGTGGCCATTAGTGGTGACTCTTCACACTCTTTCCAAAGGCTATATAAACTAGTCAGTCATCAACCTTTGAACATACACTGAAACACAGAAATACAAAACTTCTTACTGCATTCCCTCTCTTTTTTGCATACTAAGTAAGTCGTGTGATTTGCTCCGTTTCTTTGAGTTCGAAGTGTTCTACTGTTTGAAGTGCCGCTACAGTAGAACTGTTATCCCGTTCCATCCTGGGAGAAATTAACCCGTGAACCTTGGGCAACTGTGAGGGGGGTTAGATTTCTTAAGGAGACACAAGTAAATTGTGGGCTCGGGATCGTCCCATACCAAACTGATAATATACTTCTGTTTTCTGTCTTTTCTGATTTATTTGGTTGCAGGAATAACAAGCTTAAGAAATCTAATGTTATTTATTTTCTGCACTTAAATAAATACTGCTTAAGGACCTAATGAATTAGAGCTACATATAACAATCCTCCTCCTGGCCACTAAACATGTATGAGTAGTACATTCAGCCACCTTACAATTTTGAGGGAGTGCGTTGTTGAGGAATATAAACACAACGAAAGCAATTCCAGGATCATCAACTCACATGTAATCTAGATAACTAGTATACAAATTTTATTTTACATAAAAATTAAATAGAATACCTCTTGAAGTGTGATAGAAACCATGTGACGAGCTTTCAGGCACGAGCAAGATCATCCACGAGAATGTACTGCAGTTCCATGATCTTCTGTTGTGTGCCCGAATAATGTCTAGACCAATAATATTTGGGTGGAACAAATATTACAAAGAGAGAAAAATCAATATGTTTTTTGTGTGTCTTTTCCTTTGGCCAGAAATACCCTTTATATAGTTTTGAAGGTTAAAACCTTTTCCAAAACTGTCTAGGATTTCTTTTCCACCAAAAAACCTCTCTCCTAGTCCTTATTGAATTCGGTCACAACAAGGACCATAGAATTAATTAATGAGGTTTCCAATTATGGAATTAATTCTTTTTCTCTTTTCCACTAGAAATTCGTAGTTGCACTCCTCAGTTTAATTTCGAATTCTTCCACCACATCTTATTAATTAACTCGCCACGTTAAAATTACAGATACCAATCAATATTATTGAATTACTGAAAATTTAATATATTGACTAAATGAATATGCTTTAGACTTCCACTAAACTTATTCCATGTGCAGGATACAATAATCCACTTGCCAGATTTACACATAGAAACTTATAAGCTTTCATAAAGGGGTGTCATCAATCTCTATACCGAGACGTGGATTCTATCAACTAGCTATTGTTTCGCATATCAAATGTATATTATCATTATCCAACTTATCATGAATTATTTGACCCAAATATCATGGACCTCACCTATTGACAAATCAAGACAATGAATAATATACGCCACTAATAATAGCTATATCAAGATAAAGTATATTCGATGAGCTAGAGAGTTTGTTTTAGATAGTCAGTATAAAAATACTTATCTCTATTTAGTCCGATCAATACACACAAAGCGCACTAGTACAAGAAATTGGAACTATACTATTCCTATAATTAAGATAAATTATATATAATCTTGTACTACAATCATACCGATGGCTTTGTCCAATTTCCATCTTAGGTTTTAAGAACTGAGATTTAATATTCCGTGTAAAAGCTTGGCTCTACACACTAAATTAACTAATTGTATTGGGTAAAAATCCCATCGCCTCGGTGCAAAGGCTCAAACCACGAAACGGTCAAAGTTTCACCGAGAACATCTTCTCGAGGGGACGGTATCCATCTCCACTTCGGGTAAGGTCGAACCAAGTACAAAGTCAGAGCATGGAAAGATTAAAGAATGATCAATACGACGACCCCCTCGAAGGATTGCATTACCTCCGCGAACAACCATGTCTAATTATAACCGTCGACCGTTGCGTGACCGTTGCACGAGCATTAAAAGGAGAGACCGTTAGCTGGCAATGAATGAATACAGAATAATTACTATTGAATGCAATTGTAATCTTCTTATTTCTATCAACTATAAATAGGACCCCTTTATAATCATGAAGATCATCCAGAAATATTCTTTTTCTCAAAGCTTTGTCTCGTTTTATACATTATTGCTCGTTATTTGTCTACCTCATTTATTTCATTCCATTAAGCATTGTGCCTCGTTTAAATTCAATCTCAGCTTGGTCGTAACTTTGATACAAGCAAATTATCAATCAACCCCAAAATAAATTTGATTTGTTGCCCTATCTCGATTTAGGCCAACAAAAATTGGCGCGGTCTATGGGAAAATGGTAATAACGTTTGTTCCAAAGACGAATCTTTTCCAGATCTTAGCAAGGTGTCAGTTATCTCAATATCACGAAAATCTGTGGATGTCATAACTGGCAACATGGAAGTAAACAGTGTCAATCTCTCCTCGGTAAGAAAGTCTGTGAAATTCTCAACTGGTACGAAAAGAAGAACCCAAATTGAAGTTAGTGACAATGAAATCATTTTTGACGAAGGGGATTGCTACGACATGATGATCCCTCATCATGATACTCTGGTTATTACCTTGAGGATCAACGACTCGGACGTAAAACAAGTCCTAATAGATCCTGGGAGTTGTGTGAATATCATCAATCATTGAGCCATTGAGCAAATGTGGTTAAAGGACCTCATCGTCTAAAAAACAACCATTTTTGCGGGGTTCGACAACTCTGTAGAAAGAACCTTAGAGAACATCACCCTTGTAACCATCGCCGAGGGGGTTGATAAGAAAATAACTTTTCAAGTGATGAATGAGGATATGGACTACAACGTTATCCTTGGAAGGTCTTGGATTCATGAAATGGAGGCAGTACCGTCAACCCTCCACCAAGTGATTAAATTTCCTACCCTGTGGGGGATTCGTGCAATCCGAAGTGACCAACTAACAGCTCGAAAATGCTATTCAGTCACCGTAAATAGTGGGAACGCCCCGATTGGGCACTAGAAGTCATAACCAAGTAGCTCGAAGCCCCATAAAGAATAGAGCTCGGTCCAAGAAGTAGCTCATCCAAAGTGGGAAAAGAGGATCCCAACTTTCATTCAAAAACTTTAAAAGAAAATGTCGCTCAGTCAATGGTGGAAGAGCTAGAATCTTATGCCCTGTCGGAAGAATTTCCAGACAGAAAAATATTCGTGGGCTCGGAGCTGGATGTTGAGTCTAAGAAAGCTCTCATCGAATTATTAAAATCCAACGATGATTGCTTTTCTAGGTCTCATGCAGACATGGTGGGTATCGATCCCGAAATCATAACACACAAGTTGAATGTAGATCCCAACCACCACCCGGTGAAACCAAAAAAAAAAAAACCTCACACTTGAGTAAGAAGAAGGCGATCCAAGACGAGACCAAGAGGTTGCTTGACAATGGATTCATAAGAGAAGTCAAATACCTAGACTGGCTTGCTAATGTGGTAGTGGTACCCAAGAAAAATGGTAAGTGGAGAATGTGTGTCGACTACACCGACCTGAATAAAGCTTGCCCTAAAGATTGGTACCCTTTTCCCAAATAGATAGGTTAATAGACTCCACGGCTGGACACAAATTCTTAACCTTTTTGGATGCATATTCGGGGTACAATCAGATCTTGATAGACCCCAGTGATGAAGAAAAAACTTCCTTTATCACGGATGAAGGAACCTATTGTTAAAAGGTGATGCCCTTCGGTCTCAAAAATGCCGGAGCAACTTATCAAAGTCTGGTATGCCAAATGTTTAAGAATTACACCGGAAGAACGATGGAAGCATATATCGATGATATCTTGGTAAAATCTGTCTGATTGGAAGATCACCTGAAACAACTAAAAGAGGCCTTTGGGATTTTGAGACAGTATTGCATAAAGCTTAACCCCGAAAAGTATGCTTTTGGGGTCGGCTCGGGGAAATTCCTAGGATTTATTGTCTCGGAGAGAGGCATCTAGGCAAATCCCGACAAGATCAAAGCTATACAAGAAATCCCCAAAGAATTGTCAAGTCCAAAGGAAGTCCAATACTTAACCGGCCGATTAGCCACTCTGAGTCGATTTACTTCAAGGTCATCTGAGCGGTGCCACAGGTTCTTTTCCGTCTTGAAAAACAACACTTCCTTTGAATGGACTCCCGAGTGCAGGGAGGCTCTGTGAGAATTGAAACATTATTAGGCCAACGCTCTATTGTTGGCCAAACCAAAAGTTGGCGAGGCGTTCTTGGTATACTTGGCTGTCTTCGAGGTATCGGTTAGTGCAAATCTAGTTCGAGAGGAAGAAGAAAATCAACAACCAATATACTATGTCAGCAAAGCTCTCCTCGATGTTGAAACAAGGTACCCCCAATGAGAAAATTATCTCTCGCATTAGTTATCGTTGCTCGAAAACTACGCCCTTATTTCCAATGTCATCCAATAGTCGTAGTAACAACCTTCCCCTTGAGAAATATATTACATAAGCCAGAATTTTCAGGAAGGTTATCTAGGTGGGCGGTCGAGTTGAGTGAGTATGACATTGTATATCAACCCCGCAAAACCATAAAATCCTATGTGTTAGCTGATTTTGTAGCTGACTTTAGTGCTAAACTACTTCCCGAGGCGGAACGAGAGAATCTAGTCTCAAAGGGTCCCACCCATGGGGTATGGAAGCTTTACATAGATGGGGCATCCAATTCCAACGGCTCAGGGCTCGGAATAGTGCTCGTAGCGCCCACAGGGAAAAGCTAAGAAACTCGATGAAATTCGAGAAGCTAACCAACAATGAAGCTGAGTACGAGGCCGCCATAGCAGGATTAAAACTTGCCAAATAAATGGGAGCTGAAAATGTAGAGCTAAGGTGTGACTCGCAATTAGTGGTGAATCAAGTCTTTGGTGGATATTCGGCTCAAGAACCCAAAATGAAATAGTTTGTAGTGAGAATGCAGCAAGCGCTCGGCGTCTTTCAAGAATGGAAGGTCATGCAAATACCATGAGAGGAAAACGTTGAGGCCGATGCCTTGGCGAACTTGGCCTCGACGGTTGAAGCGGATGACTCGGGAACTGAAGCCTCAGTTAGGGTTTTCACATCAGCAACGGAAAAGATGAAGCTGGAAGTAAATATGGTGAATCGACATTGGGATTGGGGAACAAAGTTCATCTCTTATCTGGAGTTAAGGATTCTACCACCGGACAAAAAGGAAGCGGCAAAATTCAGGAAGCAAGTAGTCTTATACACAATGGTATATGGACAATTGTACAAGAAGTTTTATTGCGGCCCATTGGCCAAATTTCTGGGACCAGGAGAGTATGAGTACGTGATGAAAGAAATGCATGAAAGAACGTGTGGTAATCACTCTGGAGCTAAAGCCCTCGTGCGAAAGCTCCTCCGAGCTGGTTACTATTGGCCCAAAATGAGTGAGCATGACAGAATATTTGTTAGGAATTGTGACAAGTGTCAAAGACATGCTCTCATGATTCATCAGCAGGAAGAGCCCTTGTACTCAGTGGTCTCACTGTGGCCCTTCATGAAACGGGGAATGGATATCGTGGGGCCATTCCCTAAAGCGAGAAGCGGTGTCAAATACATCCTTGTACTCACTGGTTATTTTTTAAAATGGATCGAAGCTGAAGCTGGAGCTTTTGATAAGGTCAGGCAAAGTGAAGTCATCAACTTCATATGGAAAAATATCATATGCTAATCTAGAGTTCCGAGGGAAATCACTTGTGATAACGGGATACAATTCGTTGGCTTGGAGGTCACATCCTTCTTTGCAAAATGGGGGATCAAGAGGGTGGCTTCAACGCGCTACCACCTCAGTGCCAATGGACAAGCCGAGTCCTCAAATAGAATAATTGTCTACAGTCTTAAAAAGAGAATGAACAAAGTAAAAGGCTCATGGCTCGATGAGTTACCAGAAGTGTTATGGGCAATGAGGACCACGGAGAAGAATAGCACTGGCGAAACCCATTTTCTCTTGTTTACGGGGTAGACTCGCTAATTCCTGTCGAAGTTGGTGAGCCAAGTCTTTTCTATGCTCATTTAACCAAGGAATCAAATCAAGAAGATATGCGAGTAGAATTGGATTTGCTCGAAGGACGAAGAGAGATGGCCTTGGTGCAGTTGACAGCTCAAAAATGATAAATCGAGGCCTACTTGAAAAAAAAGGCCAAGTTAAGAGAGTTTAAGGTTCGCGACTACGTCTTGAGGGTTTTAAATCAAACGACCAAAGAGAAAAACACAGGGAAATTGGCCGCCAATTGGGAAGGCCCCTACCGAGTAAAAGCAATCGTAGGGAAATGGTCTTATCAACTGGAAGACCTCGAGGGGAAGCAAGAGCCGTTGAATTGGAACATATCCAATTTAAAGAAATATTACTTCTAGTATCGACAAGATATTACTCTGAAGTCAGCAGTGCTCGAGTCCTCATCTTTCATACTCAAACACTGGGGGGGTGCAAGGGGATGAGATCAGTCTGCAATCGACTCACGAACTTATAGCTCAAAGTTCTTCGAAAAACAACTCAGACTCGAGGACTTAACTCGAGGACTTCAATATGAGGAGATCGCCTGAGGCCTAGCCAAACCTACATCGGGGACTGACCCCATAGGAATATGCTTGATTACTCTTATTCACTGCCTCAAATGGCTTTTGTAAACTTTGCCTAAGTACAACTAGGCTCTATGTAAGCCGGCTCGATTTTCATCAATGGAATAAAAATCGATTCATCATCTTTTTATCCATTAAGCCTTGTTTAAACCTCGGCTCGAGGACGGGACGTCCTCCTAAGCTAGCTCCATAATATACTTAAAGTCTTGCAAGCAAATAAAAACTCGAAAAGATATTGAAACAATTTACATTCAATATTTATGTAAGGCTCGAAGGCCAGAATAATTACAAGGAAAATGCCCCGAAGACCCAAAACAAAACAAATAAGTCGTCACCCACTAAGCCTCGCTATTACTACCCGAAGTTTCCCCTTCAGACGAGCTCTCACTGCTCGAAGGAAGTTGATCTAAAAACTTTTGAGCCGTAACGACATCTATCTTAGCCTTGGCAATCTCGTCATCTAAACTAATCCCCTCTTTACACCATTCGAGGGTCTTCAATTTGGTTTGAATAATCTCAATTTCTGTCAACTTTGTCTCGGGTAGCTCTCAAGTCCAGCTTGGTGTTAAACTTGGACTTTAGCTCTGAAGATGAGGTTGATTTTCTGCCCCGAAGGGTCTTCATTTCAGCTTCAAGAACCTCGTTCTTGGCTTCAACCTCTTTCATCTTCGAGGTAAGCAGCGAAGATCTCCCCTCGAATTGCTCGGTTAGCCTTCTGAGCACTGCTTCTGGTCCACCAGCCTGCTTTTGAAGCTCAGCTCGATGATTCTCCTCTTGAGACCTCTTCTCGGCCCTAAGATTGGCAATTTCTCTACGAGCCTGAGAGATTTCGGCGCTTGATTGCTCAACCTCTTTCTGAGCTCGGCCCAATTTGGCTTTCGATTCAAGGAGTTGCTTTTCAAGCTCAGAAATATGAGCTTCGAGCACATTCCTCCTTCGATCCCACTCATCTCCTACCTGCTTAAGGTACGCTACTCGTTTGGCTTTGATCTCAGCTAGTATCATAGCATAGACATAACCCTACAGCTAGCAAAAAGGAAATCAAGAGTGACCAAAAGCAGTTAAAATCGAAAAAGCAATGAAACAAACAAAAACTTTACATGAATCGCATGTTGATCCATATAAGACATCAAATCATCCGAGGGCACATTCTTGAGCCGCTCGTTTTCTAAAGGCCCGAGCAGCCTCTTACAATTAATGGCAGTCCCCATGTTATCGTCCAGCAAGTAGACACCGACCGAAACTGGGATTTTCCTAATTTCTTGGGATAGGGCTGTCTTAGCTCGAGTTGAATCGGCACTCACCCCCTTTGCAGACGAAACCGCCTTGGCAGGCTTGGCCCTGCTAGACTCAAGCTCCTCACAAACCTTATCAACAACTTGGCTCGGTTCCTTAATGCTCGCCACCTCAACCTCGCCTCGAACACAAACGTCGTCTGGCTCGTCAATTAGTCTTCGTCGAGGGATTTCAGGCAAATCAACCCGAGGGATTTTAGCCTTGGTTGGCTTCTTCGACGTATCTCCTTTCCTTTTCGAACCTTAAAAGAGAAAAAAAGTGTCTTTCAAAGGAAAAGAAAATAAGAAGATATACGATGGGTAAACGAGGATACCTCTCGGGGCTTAGTTGAAAACTTGAACAAACTCCTCCAAAGACTGCAAACTAGCCTCGACATCAGGGACCTCAGAGATACCCTCTCGTCACCCCTGCTTCTTCTTCTTCTTCTTCTTTATTTTTTTCTTTTCTTTCTTGTCTTCCTCCTTCTCTGCCTCGGCAGGCAACTCGTTAAAATCTAAAAAACATGAGAACTAAGAACAAAAGAGGACACACTAAGAAAATGGGATATCGAATTGAGAAGCACATTAACCAAGTCGTTTGCCTGACCAGCGGTTCTCCTCACGAGCAGCCAAGACTATCCAATCCCTCTCCGGCCTCCCCTCGGCACTAATAATTGCTTGCACCCAAGCCGCTAAGTCTTTGGGAGAATTGATTGGAAGCTTTCTAGCTGAGAGTGTAACGAAGTAAGTAAATAACGAGACCAGAAGAAAACTTATGTGTTCTATTCCACACCTCGGGGAATCCAGGCTCGGTAGAGAGAGAAGAAGTGGGAAGAATGACAAACCAATCACACCAGCTACGATCCTCGGTGTCATCGCTCTTGGTGATGATAGAAAACCTGCCTCGCTTGTTTAACTGCACAATGGCATCTTTGGGCAGAAAGGGAGAAAACAGAGAAATCAAATAGTCATATCCAAATGTGACCCCGGCTTTACGGCTAATATAGTCGAGGCACTGAATGACCCTCCAAAAGTCGGGCCTAGCTAAGCCAAACAAATATTGTGTGACCTACAAAAGTGTCCACTGCGGGATGAAGGGGAAGAGTAAAATTTATCAAAATGGGTAAGTATAAGTAAAGGATTGCCCTTGAACATTGTCGCATGTGCGGTGCTCAGGGGCAGGAATTGAAATTGGAAACTCGGGGGCCCAATTACACTCCCCTCGGATCAAAATTATGTATTTTTCTGAGGCAAGGCTCGGATAAAGTTGAACAGGGAGATTCCTTTTCCTCCTAATATTTGAGGCTGTTTGCCCCCTCATTTTAAAAATCTTTGCTGGAATCGAACTTCTTGGGGATAACCCATTTGAGGTTTAAGTTCTCCAAGATAAAATTTCTTCTTTTTCTCTTTCGGAGGCGAGGTCTCGACTACCTCATTATCATCCTCATCTTCAACGGCTTCTTCAGTCGCCACCTTATCATCACAAATGGAAGGCTCTTGACTAGCGATACTATGACTGTCATCCAAATGGGAAGAAGCTGCTGATGGACGAGAATTTATCAAATCTTCAGTTGATGCTAAAATATTGGCATCAACGATATTTTCACGATGAGAAGAATAAGACATGGTCAAATTTTTAGAAGAAAAAGAAAGGCAAGAAAAAACAAGAACTGCTCAAGGAAAATTATGAAATGATAAGGATGATGACAACAAGTGGCCAATTTATAGCAAGATACAAGTGGATTAAAACACTATAATGACATTTACATGGGGAAAGTAAAACGAAAAGTTGCAGCCGTTCAAAACAAGGGATGGGATATTGAAGCGACGCTCGCCCTTTCAAATCTCTTGGTCGAAAACGCGGCACGTCACTCTCCCGCCTAATTCAATTTCACCTCTTGGAAAATTCTGAAAATTGTCCAAGGGGTGGGGGGACTATATGTGTTGGGTAAAAACCCCCATCACCTCGGTGCAAAGGCTCAAACCACAAGACTGTCAAAGTTTCACCGAGAACATCTTCTCGAGGGGATGGTTTTCATCTCCACCTCGGGTAAGATCGAACCAAGTACAAAGTCAGAGCTTGGAAAGATTGAAGAATGATCAATACGACGACCCCTCGAAGGATTGCATTACCTCGGCGAACAACCACGTCTAATTATAACTGTCAACCATTGAACGAGCATTAAAAGGCGAGATTGTTAGCTGGCAATGAATCAATACAGAATAATTACTATTGAATGCAATTGTAATCTTCTTGTTCCAATCAACTATAAATAGGACCCCTTTATAATCATGAAGATCATCCAGAAATACGACATCAAACTTATATTATTTTTCTCAAAGCTTTGTCTCGTTTTATACATTATTGCTCGTTATTTGTCTGGCTCATTTATTTCATTCCATTAAGTATTGTGCCTCATTTAAATTCAATCTCAGCTCGATCGTAACTTTGATACAAGCAAATTATCAATCAACCCCAAAATAAATTCGATTTGTTGCCCTATCTCAATTTAGGCTAACACACTAATATATAAATAATATGACACAATTGTTCTAAATAAATAATACTTCATTATATTTAATAAATAAATAATCAATTGTTCAATTGAAGTACAATAAATTTGTAAATTTGTCACTGTGTAATCTAAAGTGTAAGCTTACTGCATCACACCGTTCGGGAGGTGCGGCCCTTCTCCAAATCATGTGTAATCGTGGGATGATGCATGCACCAAACTGCCTGTCTTTAGCCTCTTTACTATTTCGCCTTTAATTTATTTATTTATTTTCTGTGGGGATAAAGGGAAACCCGAAAGTATCGCATTGAGATGTATTTCAATAAATTGCATTATAAATTACAAACAATATTAACACAACAAATAATACTCAAACATAGTATGGTACAAGTCGATTCATTATGGAATGATAGACAAAACGAAAACATAGAAATCGTAGATCCGAATTGGACAAGCCTTATGGTAAGAACATCTGATACTCTGGACTTGACGAAGATAAAAAGAAAATAATTTTAAAATAAAAAAAGATTAATTTTTCCGGTCAAAGAAAGTAAAATTATTTTCTTCTGAGGAAAATGTACAAGATCATTTGGTAAGAATGCGAGTAATACATGGATTATGCTTTATTTGGTGTTTAGTATATTGCACTAAATTAGTAATGTAAGTTATTATTTAAAATATTCGATTTATTTTTAAATTAAAAAGTAATAAGTTTACAATTATATATATCCTTTGATGCTTGACTTTCATTAGCTTCAATGGAAAAGAGAATGATAGTTTTGTTCTCTTGGTCCTTTATCCATGTATAACTAATAAATGGATTAGTTATTCCACTAAGACATATAGGATGAGACTCGGATCACTTCACAGCTCTGTTTTAAAAGGCAGTTTTGGGACTCGTCCGGGACTCGCCCCGAGGCGGAGCACTTGCAAAACGCCCTGAGGCTCTCGGATGGGGCTTAGATCCGTGAGACTTACGCCTCAAGCGCCCGACAATGCGCCCAGAGCACGCCCAACTCCCAACGCTCGGGACTCGCCTTATAGAATCTATGCAAATAATCTGTCAAATTTCATAATTAAAATTGTTCATCCACAATTTTCTTTAAAATGATTGATACAAGTTGTGTTCATTTACAAAAATCAAGCAATTGAGTGTAGCTCAATTAATAAGACATATTTCATCGGTATACTTAATCTAAAAATACGTAGTCGAGGTATATATCATCACTTGTTATTAGTCTTCATGTTTTATTTCTATCACTCAAAATTAGATGCAAATTATCTTATAATTTAGAAGCAATTTATATTGATCAATGAAGAATTAATGTTTTAAATTATAATAGTAATAACAAATTTTATTGTTATTCACTTTTATATTAACAAAATTTTAATTTTTTAATTGTTTGAAAGTTAATATAGTTTATTTGTCTCATAAAAACTGTAACATTATTCAATTTCTTATACTTGTAAAAAATGTTAGATTGTTTGTTACTATAATTTTTTTTCTTATTTTATTTTCTTAAATATTTTTTTATGTATTTTCGATATTTTTGGTTCATTATGCTATTTATTAATTAAAAAAATTAGATCCATGGGGCTTACGCCCCACGTCTCGAAACTTACGCCTCGCCCCATTGTAAGTAAAACGCATCGCCTTGTGCCCCCGCCTATTAAAACATTGCTTCACAGTTGAGATGTGGTTGCATCAAGGGTTAATGCTTAGTCCATTTTTGTTTGCTCTGGTGGTGGATGAATTAACACATAATATTCAATGAGAGGTGCCATAGTGTATGTTATTTGCAGATGATATTGTCTTGGTTAACGAGACTCGTGGTTGAGTTAATACTAAGCTGGAGGTTTGGAAGCAGACTCTAGAATCTAAAGGTTTCAGGCTAAGCAGGGCAAAAATAGAGTAAATGAAGTGTAAGTTCAGTGATGCATTTCATGAGTCCAACGTGGAAATGGCGCTTGATACACAAATCATCCCCCAAAAGGGAAGCTTCAAGTATCTTGGCTCAATCATTCAAAGTAATGAAGAAATTGACGATAATGTCCACATCGTATAGGGAAGGGTGGATTGATAAGTTTGTATTTTAGCAACTTAATGACTACCGTTATTTTTGTTTTTTGATAAAAAAATATTGTTTTGTGTGAGTAATTCCATATTATGCTAACATGCTTAGTTTCAGGTTACAAGTGTTTATAGAAGAAAAATAAAACTAAAAGCGCAAAAAGTGAGCCAAAGTATGGAATGCAGTTGTTGCGGGGAAGGGCGCTCCATCCCAATCCAAGAAGGTTACCTAACGAATGAAGAAGTGAGCATGGAATTTGGAAGATCAAGATGGACGGCCCACTACAAGCTCAGAACGGCCCGCCTCTAAAGAACAAGTGACCGCCTACTCAAGGGAGGGAATCAAACCCTCATTGACTCAAAGAAGGAGTGTAAATCTTGAAACTGGATCTAAACTCTGAAGCAAAGGGATGGCATAGCATTGTCATTTCGAGAATCTTGCCAACAAGGAATGATCATAAAGTGACTCTGAAGAGAGCGGTGCTCATTGCTTGCATCATGGCAGGGTTCAAGATAAATTTGGGTGCGGAAATGGCTAAGAACATGTTCCTAGAAGCCAAGGCTGAAAATACCAATCTTCCATACCCGAACACATTGGCAATATTTTTTAAGGCAAAAGGGTGTGATCGTGGCTTGGTGACAATTTTTCAAAGCCAGTGGGTAACTTCAGCTGGTATAAAATTGAAGATGTGGGCAATAAGTTGCCCCTCTACCCACTACATCAGGTACTCGTATGCTCTTTGACATTCCTTCTACTTTGGGAGCACCTCCTCTCCGCATTGTGGTTAGTCCTACCACTGTCCCTGAGGATCTGAATCAGAAGTCAAGGACTTGGATGCCAAGTTGGAAGACCTCAAGAATGGTATCTCCAACTTGTGATTGGTCCAACTACCTTCACCACCACCACCTTCTATCACACCTAAAAAGTTTGATGAAATGGTCAAAGCAATGCAAGAGTTGACATAGGTTATCACCGAGTATGATAAGAAGATTATTAAGATTAAGAAATGCATGGTTTTTTTTTAGCCAAAGAACAAAAGAGCATGAATGAAAAATGAACAAGGTGTTGAAAAGAATAGAGGAGGGGAAGACAGAAAAAATTCCCCAAGAGAGTATGCCCCAAAGCCAAGTTTTCCAGTTGTTCAAAAGCCCAAGTCATACCACAGGCCTCCAAACAAGTGCCCGGTCCCTCTAGCTTAAAAGCTCCTACCAAAGCACCAAAGGAAATTGAAATGACGGAGAAAGAAGACATGAAGAAAGATGTGGAGGCCTTGAGAGCTATGGAATTTAATGATGATGAGGATGATATTGTCGTGGCCTCTATTGTTGCTCTCATGACATTAGTTGGTATTGCTAGTGCTCTAGAGCTCCCGTAACATCTCCAAGTTGAAATGGCAACACATGCCTCACTTGTGGAAGCCTTTCGAGCCAAGTTCGAGAAGAAGAAAGAAGAGACACATCCATTTGTGCATGTGGAAGGGAAAGGCAAGAATATTGCATGAGATTATAATAGGGAGTCTCTTCTACCCCCATATGTCTTTACTTTGTTACTTAGCATGTGGGGACGATGTTAGAGTCTTTAGTTGGGGGAGGGCTTCGAATTCATATGTATATTTGGGAATTGAAGTTGAACTTGTGCTTTATTGATACTAATGTATGAATTCGAACCATTTTTTATATATAAAAATTCATGTTTCTATTTAGCTTGTTTTATGTTATGTTCCAAGTTTCAATTTTCAATAAACTTTCGATTTTGTTTACTTGGCTCTTTCCGGAAGTATGATTTTGAAACAAGTGTGTAAATAGTAGTGTTCGACAAGATTGTTTCTTTGAAAATGTGTTAGTGGTCCATGTGGTACCACCATAGTTACCTTGTTTGCATGGCATAACACAAGTGAATGTGTATTTTGATTGGCAAGGATTAGGTTTTTTGACTGTGAGAGTATTTTTTGTCTCTTTTAATTCATTGGCGTGGTCAAAACTTGAACAATTGTGTTCTTTGTGAGTGAGTGTCCTTGTAGTGTGTTTGAACTTGTGCTTGAGATTCCACTTGCATGTGTGGTGAGGTTTAGCTTCTTGAGCTCATGTGTGTGCCATGAGAGTTTGGAACTTTCCTTTAGTCTGCTATGAGATGAAATCCTAGGTGATGTTTGACTTAAAAAGTGATTTTAGGCTTTCCTTGGACCGCGAGTAATCTAAATGACCTACGCTTACATCTTGATCCTAGTCAACCCCCTTTGGCATATATTCGTTCATTTGTAAACCACAAAATTGTAGCCCGCTCGTGTGCTAAGGCGCCTAACCTCCTTAGGTGCACTGAAAAATGTGCAGCTTATGCTAACACCTAAGTTTGAGGAGCGGTGAGAGTCGAAAACAAATTGTGGAAGTTGATGAAAAAAAGAGAAAAAGAAAAAGAAAGACATAAAAAGGAACAAAAAGCAGAAAAACAAAGGAAAGGAAAAGAAAAAGAAAGGAAAGTTGAACAAAAAGGGAAAAAGACAAGCACCAATCCCCATGAGCAAAAGGTAGAGTTAACCTAGAAAAGGGAAAATTTGCATTGAAAAAGAATGAAGTTGGTGTGGTGCTTAAAGAGGTGTGCAACCACTAATGAGTAGTATACCCCACTTTTGACCAAAAGTTACATTACAACCTAGTAAAGTCCTATTAATTTTGATGCAAGTGTTCCTAAATTAGTAGAAAAGTACAAGAAGGGCAAGTCTTTGAGTTCTTGAAAAATGCACATGAGCATTCTTTGTGAGAGTGAGAGCTTGATTGCAAGAGTCCAAGTTTTGTTTGAAAATGAGTTCTGTGAGTAAAGGACTCTATTTTTTTTTTATTTATGTTAACAATTGGATCTTGACTGTGAAGTTTGAATACATAGTGAGGTACATTAGCAAGTGAAGTGAGCCAATGACACTGAGACAACTCTTGGGGTTCACATCTTTCCTTTAGCATTGAATTGATTCAAATTCATGTTGTGCTTGTCAAGTGTCCATGTGAGTGATGGTAATTAATTGGTACCAACTGACTCATTAATGCAAAATATCTTTGTGACTCAAAAGTTGGAACATGATTTCGTCTTGAGCTTAACTAGTAACATGCTTTGGTCTCTTTGAGTTTGATTTGCTTGAGGACAAGCAAATACTTAAGTTTGGATGAGTTGATAAGTTGGTATCTTACCTACTTAAAGACTACCTTTAACCTTTGTTTTGGATCCAAAAGCATTATTTTGTGTGATTAATGCCAAATTATGCTTAGTTTCAAGTTGAAAGTATTTATGGAAGAAGAATGGAACTAAAAGAGCAAAAAGTGAACCAAAGTGTGGAATGCATTTGTTGCAAGGCAGAGCGCTCCACCCCAAAACCAGGAAGGCCACCTAACGAATGAAGCAGTGAGCATGGAATTTGCGAGCTCAAGATGGGCGGCCCAACTAGGGATGTAAATATGCTATAATGGTTAAAGTTCAGTGGGTAACACTTAGATTCACTTATTACATCATGGGTTTGATTAGCTAGCTTCTATCACACTAACTTCTTAAGTTTAGTGATCATGACACTAGGGTTACATGCCTATTCTACTGGTTAAATACTCTAGCGAGATTAATCGGCTTAGGTTAATAGAACTGGCAACGATTTGAGTCTTGTTGGCTAAAAATAGACGGACTTATCTAAAAGAGGTTACACAAGGGATGTTCTCTTTTCTTGCATCAATGAGTTATCACTTTATGCGCCAAGCTATGGCTCTAGCGAGCCTAGCAAGGTAGACCCCTTTTAGCCCTGATGGATTCTGGGAATTACCTTATATTGACTCGACCATATTCATACCTTTGATAAGTAAGTGAAACTTCCTTACCCATTGAATGAAAACCACTATAGCAGTTTACTCCTCTGAGTCTCTTTTATTGAATCACAACGCTCGTTTTAGTTCACTTTCTTAACTTAGCTTTTACAATAGTTACTACTTCAAAAAAATCTCTATTTCTAGAATGAAGGACTAATTATACTTGACTCTCAATTTGCAAACTCTCGCTTGAAAATTTCTAGTTCCATGTGGAAATCGACTTAGTAGTACTTACCAATATATATTTGTACCCGACCAGTTACCCTACGGGGTGTACTCTTAGTCGTGATTATGGATGAAGTGGAGGCTCGCTTCAGGGGTCCTATGCGATAAAAAAGTTCCACCTAGACTCAAAGGTAAATCCTATAGAGTGGTCGTTAGACCAGCTTTGTTGTATGCGGCGGAGTGTTGGACAGTCAAGACTACACACATTCAGAAGATGAGTGTTGCTGAGGATGTTGAGATGGATATGTGGGCATACTAGGATGTATAAGATTGGGCATACTAAGATGTATAAGATTAGGAACGAGGTCATACGTGACATGTTGGGAGTGGCATCAGTGGTGTACAAAATGCACGAAGCGAGGCTGCTATGGTTCGAACATGTGAAGAGGAAGAGCACAGATGCCCTAGTGAGGAGGTGCAAGGGATTGGCAATGTTTGGTCGATGGAAAGGTAGAGGTAGATCAAAGAAGAATTTGAGTGAGGTAATTAGCCAGGATATGGTTCACCTCCAAATCACCAAGGACATGACCCTAGAAAGGAAAATATGGAGGCCGAGGATCAGTATAGAAGTCTCCAAATCACCAAGGACATGACCCTAGAAAGGAAAGCATGGAGGCCGAGGATCGGTGTAGAAGTTAGTTAGTTGTCGAGAGATTTCTGTTATATTGGCATTAGTATGATTCAAATGTATTTTCTATTCCTACCTTATTCTTAAACCATATTAATTTGGTATTTTTCCTGTTCACCTAAATTATCTTCAGTTTTTAAGTCAGTATTTGCTTTACCATTGTGTTTTCATCTTGTTTTCTTTTTAAACATATTTACAAAATAATTCTCTTTAGCCATGGTTCTATCAGTAAAAGCATGTCTATCTTGGAAAGGGTAAGGTCTGCGTACATCTCATCCTCCTCAGACCTTTCCTGTAGGATAGTACTGGGTATGTTGTTGTTGTTGTGGATTAGTGTTATATATCTGCACTTTCGATAATGACCAAAACAGAAACAGATGAAGTAGAAAAATTCCACGCCAACAGTATACACTGTCTGTCCTTAAGAAATCTAATCCCCTCACAGTTACCAAGGTTTGTGGATTAATTTTCCCAGGATAGAATGGAATTATTCTCACTGTGATAGCGGTAATTCAAATCACAGTGAACAGCGAACTCAAATAATGGTAGCAAATCACTTGACTCAGAACTTACTTTTGTGTTGAAAACAAATACAAAAGGTAATGAGAGAGAGAGAGCGAGAGTATGAAATTTTGGATGAACAAAATGAGGCAAAATGCCTCTCTATTTATAGCCACAAGATTTGGAGTGAAAAGGCATGAAGGTGTCTTTTAGTGAAATGATTGTTCATGAAAGACAGCCTTCAAGATGGCTGTTCAATGAAAAGCAGCCTTCAAGGTGGCTGTTCAATGAAAATCACCCTTTCCAAATGAAATGAATAACGTTACAGCGTAAAAATTTCACGGGAAAGCCACTTTGGCACCCGCTTTGTGATGCGTAGCCTCTATTCACAAATTCGCTGAGAATTAGCTACTAGACGCGTTTTTTTAAAAATAATAGTATCACGACGTCGTTTTACACCTTTTGGAAATTTCGGTTTTACCCTTCCTTAATTTTAACTTATTCAGGGTTTTTGTTTCTCTCTTTGGTACTGTGGTTTTGAATTCTATCAAACTATATGAACTTTCTTTCGAAATACACCAATTTCTTATTTTTTAAATTTTGAAGCTTTGTGTTTGGGTAAAAACTTTGTTTTGCTGTTTCGTATATTAAGGTAACTGTGTTTACTTCGTGTTGTTTTTTTTTTCATTTTTGTACGTGTATATGGGTTATTAGGTTTTGATTTTGTTTGAAAAAATGTTTAGATTTTCCATTGGAGTACAGTATAAGCTTTTGATTCCCTTTAAAATGGTGGGATTTTTTTAAGGGGAATGCTTTTTTCTGTGAAACCCATTGCCCCAGAACTATATAGTGTGACCTTTTGTTGGGGATAGGCTGTTGCCCCATGATCAAAAACTGGGACTGTATGTTTTTAACAGGTACTTGTCCATTGTAAATGGTGGGTTATTTTTAAAGAGGGCAACGGTTTTTTTTTGTGAAACCCTTTGCCCCAGAACTATATACCGTGACTCTGTAGGGGATAGACTGTTTCCCCATGATAAAATACTAGACCCCTTTGTTTAACAAGTGCTTGTGTCCCAGTTCTAAAATATGGGAATTTGTATAACAAAGCATCATAGGCCCCAACACAAAATATTGTGACCATGCACATGAACTACTTGTGCTCCCAGCACCAGTGTCTGGGGGGAGGGGGTGGGCCACCAAGCTGTCCCCCAGCACAAACACTATGACCCTTTTGTTTAACAAGTGCTTGTGTCCCAGTTCTAAAACATGGGACTTTGTATAACATAGCATCATAGGCCCCAGCACAAAGTACTGTGACCATGCACATGAACTACTTGTGCTCCCAGCACCAGTGTCTGGGGGGAGGGGGTGGGCCACCAAGCTGTCCCCCAGCACAAACACTATGACCCCTTTGTTTAACAAGTGCTTGTGTCCCAGTTCTAAAACATGGGACTTTGTATAACAAAGCATCATAGGCCCCAGCACAAAATACTGTGACCATGCACATGAACTACTTGTGCTCCCAGCACCAATGTCTGGGGGGAGGGGGTGGGCCACCAAGCTGTCCCCCAGCACAAACACTGCGACCTTGCACATGAACTACTTGTACCCCCAGCACCAAAAATACTGTGACTTTGCACATGAACTACTTGTGCTCCCAGCACCAATGTCTGCGGGTTTTTTAGGTGCAAGCATATAGGTGTTAATTTTTCTTTGTTTTATTTTAATACATGTGCTAATGTTACAGCTATGGAGATTATACCAACTGATGAGGGTATGGATAATCTGCCAAACGACGATGGTATATTGGTTCCATTTGTGCAGTGGAAAAATCGTGATTGCCAGTGGAAAGGTGATAATTTTCTGCGGATTACTTGAAGGGTTATTGTCTGCGGATTACCTGGAGAAACTGAAGAAAGGGTCATTCGGCAAGTTTATGCTTTTGGAAGATGCTAAATATTCTGGGAGGATTATAAATTGTTTTCTGCAGTCTCAAATAGTTTCTTCAAACAACACTAAGCTTAGCTTCAAAGTTTTTGGTGATATAGTAGATTTCACAGCTGATGATTTTCATGTAGTTAGTGGTCTTAATATTTTCAGTATTGTAGATATAATTATTTTTAAGCTTTCAAAGAGTAGATTAAAGGAGAAGTATTTCAGGAATCCTGAAGACGATGTTAATAAAAAGGACAGCAAGTGGACTTTAAAGTTATATGACTTGCTTGATTTGATTGAAAATCATTCCAGTTATGTGAGAGTGACTCCAAAGAGCAAGGGTAATGTGAATAGAGTGTCAGCTGCACGATTGGATGTTCCATTAGAGCAAGATGATGTTGTTAAACTAGCTGAGGTATATTTGCTTAATTCTGTTTTATTGGGCTGGCGATTATCTAGAGTAGTGGATGATCAACGTATGATTATTATTGATAATGAAGAGGTGCATAGCTGTTATCAGTGGGGTACTGAGATATATCGTCAAATGGTACACCATTTGCAATCAATCATAAAGCCAAATTCTTCTACTTATTTGTTTCCTGGTATGCCCTTCCTATTCTGTTGCTGGGTGGCAGAGGTGTTCCCTGTGTTCAGGCAGTATTTTACTGTTCCCCTTAGGATCAAACATGTGATGCTTCGTTACACATGTACTTTTACCCCTCATTACAATGTCTTGTGCGATGACTACTTTCATAATGAATAGGTGAGTTTTACGAGTACTTGCTTTTGTTTGTTATTTCTTTTTTTACTTTTTTGTTGGTTTTAAAATGTACTTTTTAATAGTTTTGGGAGGATGCCTCAGTGAGACCCATAAGGCATAAATCTAAACATGCTTCAACTTCAAAGTCACCCTCAAAGTCATCATCAAAGACTAGTTCAACAACAGAATCTATTGACATGAATGAAGTTGTAAAGGTGAAATTGTTCGTGGGTTTTGTCTTTTAATTTTTTTTTCTTATGTGGTTTTAATATTTTTCTTTT
Source organism: Petunia axillaris subsp. axillaris (assembly GCA_029990575.1). Taxonomy (NCBI): domain Eukaryota; kingdom Viridiplantae; phylum Streptophyta; class Magnoliopsida; order Solanales; family Solanaceae; genus Petunia; species Petunia axillaris. The sequence continues at coordinate 32,117,545 of JARKNS010000002.1, forward strand.
ATCAGAGATTGACAGCTAATCTCAAAGGAAACTTACCTACTGAGACCAAGATTCAACATATGATCAATTCTTCTGAAAATAGTGTGAAGAAAGATCTTGCTGACATGGAGAAGAGGATTACAGATAAGTTGAATGCAAAGTTTTATTCATTACTGCTTCTTGTTGCAAAATCAAAGACAAGTGATCTTGGAGAAAACTGTGGTGTTTCTGTAAGTAAATCAAACACCAGGAGTAGAAATGAAAAGAGTCATTTTGTTGATAATTTGAATTATTCAGATGATCGCGATACTTTTTTAAAAGAAACATATAATCGGCCAGAGCTTGTTGGTAGTGTACAAAGTGATCATGGTATCTCAGCTGCTTTAATAGAGAAAAGCGATCAAATGATTGTGGATGTTTTAGTGGATTACAAAGCTTATACCTGTGACACCATTGATGAAGCAAAACGTACAGATGGTTTAGAAAATGCGCCATCAAATTCAGACCATCATCAACAAAGTCATAGTAATCAAATAGAGTATTCTATATAGTCGTAGTCTAAGTAAAAGGGAATTTTTTTTGTTTAATATAATGATTTTTTTTATTATATATGCAGATAAACAGAATTCTTCATCTGATTTATTGGACAAGTGTCCATCTAAAGATGATGTATCTTTGAATCCAACAGATGTTCAGCTTCGTGATGAAAAAATTTATTCCACACTTAATGGTAAGAAGAAAAAAACTTGTTAGTAGATTCAACCAACATATTATGCACTAATACTGTGTTTTTATGATATGCTAATGTCCTAGATAATAAAATATTGGGACTCTTTGTTTAACGAGTACTTGTGCCCCAGTTCTAAATTATGGGACTTTCTATAGCAAAGCACTATAGCCCCAGCACAAATACTGTGACTTTTTCATATGAAGTATTTGTGCCCCAGCAGCAATGTCTGGGAAGTCTATAGTAATGGAAATCTATTTTAAATATGTGTGTTTTGGCACTTCTGTTTTCTATAGAGAAATGTAATGTATTGTGCTTATTTATTTTTACAGAAGGTAATAATAGTGAATCTGGGCAAAGTGCTGTGGTTGAAGAACAAATTAATAAATTAAAGCATCTTGTTGAATCTGGTATTTGGACACCAGTAGGTATGTAAAAGTAATTTTTATATAATAATTAGTGTTCCTATTTTTGTTGTTGAAAATGTGTAACAAATTATCTTGTTTTAAAGTCTCTCAAGAACTTTCTCAAGAAGGTTCTCAACCAATTAAGCTTGCTGATAACCAAATGTTTTTGACTCCTGGTACGTGAAAATATCTTGCATATTTTGCATGATCCACACTCCAGCATAAAATACCCTGTTGGTTGGTCAATGAATAGTATGTCTTGTTCCATTTATTAAATATTGCGACTCATTTTTTGTCTATGCATATGTAATGTATTGTTGTTGTCTATTTTTTTACAGAAGCAACAAATGTTAAAGCTGATAATGAAAACGTTATCAATCAACGCAGTCACAGTGTTGAGGTTCGACTTGAAGTTAAGACTGTCAGTGAGCTTTGCATAGCTGGTCTTGTTTTTACACCAGAAGGTATGTAATCGTCTTTTTATAGTTATTTTGTGTTTTTTATTGTTCGCAAATGTGTGATATATTATCTTTATTTTTAAAGGTTCTCAAGAAGGTTCCCAAGAAGGTTCTAAAGAAGGTCTCAAAAAAGGTGTTGAGCATTCATCTCCAAAAACGATTTTGAAAGCATTTTCCATCAAGAAAAGGAAGAAACATGATAATGATACTTCTCCTGAAATTGCATCTCCCCTCAAACCTAAAATTGGTGAAAATTTGGCTGAAGCCAGCAAAAGCATCATGAATATTGGCTGCATAGATGCACCTTCATTTTCAATTGGCTTGACACAGCCATCGCAAGACACTGCAGCAATGATTGATAGTGTCAGGCCAAATTCTATGGATATCGATCGCTCAGAAAGTAAGGGTGGTACAGAATTGGCATTAATAAAGAAAGATAATTCAAAACTTACGACACTTGTTGATGCATCTGTTGTAGTACTGGAGCAAGAGTCTGCTTTGGATTCAGCCATGAAAACACCTGAACAGTTAATTTTTGGGGAGAAATGGAAGCTTGCTGGAACAGATGTCTGTGCAAGGAATTTTGCAGATGTGTGTTCATCTAATCAACAGTCGGCTATGCAGTGTTCAGTGAAAAAAGAGGAAGTTATGGATTTTACTGTTTTGCTAGACAAACCATCAAATGATCCAGAAGGAGGAGAGCTGTTACGCAGGGGACATAGGATTCGTAAGATTAGCCGCCACTTATTATCTCCATTCAGGCCTTTTGAGCCAAAGGAAAGGTGTGATTGGAAGCCTTCTTATAAGCGTGTATCCCCTTTTCATACTGGCAATGCCACGTCTAATTGTTTGGCAATTTTTGATAAATGGTTGAAGAAAGGCTTGAAAGTGACTGATCAAAAGAGAGTCTCTAAAGTGTAAGTTATTTTATTTTTTTTAGTTATTGTGTATTTTAAGTTACAGGGCGTTGTAGATTATATTAGTCAATTTGTATTGTTTATGTTGTTTGTGTTTAACTTTTTCAGGGGTGATGATCTTTATGATGACAAAATTGCAGACATCAATTCACAGAACAAAATTAGATTATATACTGTTTCAGTGAAGAGCAAAATGTGGTTTATAGAGATTGCAGATAGAAGATATTCACTTACCAATGAGTTTTTCTGCAGCTTTTTTTATTATTGGTTCTGTAGTCTTTTATATATATATTTGTTAACTAATTTTTTTTTTTTTTTGTGTTTTGTGATTTTTTTTGTCATGCAGCATGTTGATGTTATACTGTACTATCTGAGGAAGAAACATATATATCATTTCACAAACTACTCAGCGTTGTTCACAACGACAGACTTGAATTTTGATTTTTTTGTAGAGTCGTTGTTCGTTTCGAAGGTTGAATCTTATTTTAAATATATGGGAAAGGAAGAGAAGACATGGAGAATAAAAGAGAAGAAGGATAGAATGGAAAAAGAGTGGAAGAAAAAAGAAGATTTTGAAGAAATGAAGGCGAAGAAGAAAGGAGCAAAAAGGACTCGTGCTCAACAAAAGAAAAAACAATATAAACCTCCAGCAGAAGTTGTTTTTGGAATTCATGACTTGACATTGGACGATTTAGAGAAGATTGAGTTAGATTTTGACCTAGCACAGTATGAATGAACTACACAGAATAACCTAAATGAGTGTTTAAATGAGTGTGTGAATGGGTCTACTAATCAATGTGGCATAGCATGGACTCAAGTAAAAAGTGATTATGCCAATTAGGAAGACTTCACTTGATCCTGATGATTACATGTCTTGCACTCATTATTCGTTGGGAGTTTATTCTATAAAAGATCATATAATAGATGTCTATGATTCGGTTTTTGATGGGGATGCATTTTGTGAAGATGAAGATGGCAATGTATGCAATTGCTATACCTCAGCTACTAAAAGAGAGGGATTTTCATACAAAATATCCTAATTTTGGTACGACGTACAAGAAACTTGATATTGTTTATCAAACAGCACCAAAACAATTAGGAGACACAGACTGTGGTCTTTTTGTAACAAGGTTTACAGATCTACTCATGCTTGGACAGGATTTGTTTAAATATGAATGGGGAGTAGAAGCTATTACTATTTACAGGAGAATGGTTGCTGCTAATCTACTGACGCATGGAAAATCAAAAAGAGATGAAGGCTATGAAGCTCCACCAGAGAAATTGAATGATGATTATGGAGAGCATGATGAGAAGCTAGCTTGTGAACATAGAAGGCTGCCTCTTCTTTGAATCTTTATTTATCTTTTTTATAAACAATGCAATGTACACATTTTTTGAAGTATGTATAGTTAATATGTTGTTTGTTTGTTATTATTTATTAGCTTGTGAAGTATATAAATAGGAATGCTAATACTTTAGTTGTAGTATTTTTATATACTGTAAGTTCACATATGAAGCACTTGCACCCCAGCACCAATGCCTGTGAGCGGGTGGAAAAATCCCTTCGTGCCCATTATAAAATACTGGGACTCTGCATTTTTAAGTACTTGTGCCCCAGTTCAAAAATTATGCGAGTTGCATACGTTTTCCACCCCACCCCCCCCCCCCCCCCAAGCCCAAAATACTGTGAGTTTACGTTTGAACTACCAGCGCCCCAGTTAATATACTGGGTATAATTACTTAGTATAATTTTTTTTAAACAGTCGATAATGTAGTAGTAATATAGATAAGCAACGACGTCGTATATCACCGTGTTCCTTTTTTATAACATGCAATTATACCCAGACAGTATAATTATTACTACATTATCGATTGTTTTAAATAAAAAGTCGTGCTTAAAATTAATGTATTGTCTTGGTAGAGTGAAACTTTCACTGAAAATGCTGCACTCTAACAAGACAACACATTAATTTACTTGAAGGAGAGTTGATTAATCCTTATAAACACTGCAACGTTTCATAAAATTTTCGGTGTGGGACATATATTCTAGGTAAATAGTCCCAGTTTTTTTATATACTGTGTGTTTACATATGAAGCACTTGCACACCGAGCACCGCGAGTGGAAAAATCTTTTCGTGCCCATTATAAAATACTGGGACTCTGCATTTTTAAGTACTTGTGCCCCAGTTCAAAGATTATGCGACTTTGTATAAAAGCATTTTAGCATACGTTTCCAACCCCCCCCCCCCCCCCAGCCCAAAATACTGTGAGTTTACTTATGAAGTACCAGCGCCCCCAGTTAACATACTGGTATAATTACTTAGTATAATTATTTTCACCAAAATAATTAGGGGTCTGCAGTTATGAGTTGGTTACTAGCATTCCTGTTTTTTAGGGGTGCAGTTGTGCGTATCTGTCTATAAATACAGTCTTTGAATATAGAATCATCACTCAAATTTGTCTCAAATTTTTTACTTGCAGTCTTTTAGAAAAAAAAATATCTCTCCCACAGGAAATGGGCATGTAGTTGAGATTGGACATGCACTTCAAAATGGGCATGTAGTTGAGAATGGACAGGCACTTCAAAATGTGCATTCTACATATCAAACAGGGCGTGATTTGTATTGGGAGATTGCAGGGTTGCAGGGAGACATTGAGCTGTTGACTCGTACTGTAGATCACCTCCGATTATTAATTATTCGGCAAGATCAGAAGATTGAAAGGAAAGAGCGACAAATGACAAGGATGATGAGGGCAATCAGACAAATCCCAAACTATAATGAAGTACATACTCCACCAGGGTCACCAGAGAACTAATTTTACTATTTTTGTTATGATTTTTAATAAACTTATGCTGTATTAACTTGATAATAGAAAGAAGATTGGGTCTCCATCAGTGTTATGTTTTTAATGCTTCCATCTGCAAGTGTAATTTATCTTTTCTTGTACTTTGAGGATACTTCTTTTGTGTTTTTAGAAGTATCATTTTTCTGTAATTTTTATGTTAATCTTAATTAAAATGCCGGTAAATTTGCGTTTGTTTTGTGTGAAAAATGTTATCTAATATGCTGGGGATGGCTAAGATATTTTTGCTGTGGGTAGTAAAACAAGGCGCATGGATCACACCCCCTCCCAGATATTTATTCTGGGGCTAGTATTTTAAGGCACATGGACGCCCCAGATGTTTTTGATGTGGGTAGTAAAACAAGGCGTATGGATCACACTTCCTCCCAGATGTTTATTCTGGGGCTAGTATTTTAAGGCACATGGACGCCCCCGATGTTTTTGCTGTGGGTAGTAAATTAATGCACATGGACATTTGAGTTTTTATTTTTATTTTTTCAATGCTCTTTATACTTGGCCCCAGTTCTGCATCGTAAAGGAAAAGAACAAGCAATGTGCAGGTTTTACATAAAGAAGGAAGAATCTTTACTATCATCCAAAAGCAGAAGGACAATACAGTATAATAGAGAAGATTTGTTGTATAATTATTTTAATATAAATACTACTTTGTTACTAAATAGAAGAGGCAAATATTTTTGTATTTTTAAGATGGGAACAGTCGTTGAAGCAGTGTTGAATGAATTGGATGCTGAATTAGATCAGTTTGTAAGTAATCATACTATTTTTTTTAAAGTGTTATTTGTTTGTTGGTCTTGTTATGCTTCGCAGACTTCACCCAGTCTTTACACTGGGACGTTATGGTAGATATAAAAGGCGACCCAGCTTTTTTTAAGTCTGGGTGAATAAAAATACAGAAATACCAGCAGCTGGGTTAATTGCCTCCCTAACATGGGGATTCGAAAAGTCTGGACTTTATTATTTATGAAAACTAGAAGGAAATAGGGAAGACCATACAAACCTACCATTTTTTACTACATTTATTTTGATATTTTTAATCTATTCTTTGACCATAACAGCTGGACAAAAGTTAATATTAAGTCACCGAATGGGTCAGTCTTTTAGTTCTCCCAGATTCGAATCTCAAAGGAGGACGTTGCAGGCCATTTTGTAGAGGCCCAACCTAGCCCAATGTAGTTGGATTTGACTGGGGTAGTTTCTTTAGAAACCCGTACAAGCATTTCTACTTTGGATACGATTCCGGATTGGGTTCATCCCTGTAGTAATCGAATGAATTGAGTTGTCAACATGAAAGCGTAAGAACTCAACGGGATTAGATAAATAAGCTATACCCAGCATATTAGAGAACATTTTTCATAAATAAGATGAGAGTCGTCGAAGCAGTGTTAAGTGAATTGGATGCTGAATTAGATCAGTTTGTAAGTTAATCATAGCATTTTTTTAAAGTGTTATTTTAGTTTGATGTTATTATAAAAGTTTGCATTTCTTCTTTTGTTTTGTTTTGTAGATTTTGCCAGTATGGTTGGCAATTAGGCTTCCCAGACGTGATGTTCCAGCCACTCTTATTTGCCGTGGTATTCATTTCCAGATGAACTACCTAAAAGTGAGAAGACAGAGAAAACTTTGTAATGGATGGAGGGAGTTTGTTCGTACTAACAATCTTGGAGTATGAAGTACGCTACATTTTAGGGTTCTGGAATTCTTAGATCGTGTGGTTTTAAATTTTAGTATTTGGCAGCCTGAACTAGAACCTTTAACTTCTAGTTCTAGTTCTGGCTCTACTGTTGAAGATGCCTGAATCAGATAGCATATTTGTGTGTTTTAGTTCAATATCTGAGTTTTTGGTAAACAATATCTGAGTTTTTGGGGCAGTTATATATGTGTAATGTAACTGTTGTTTTTTGAATTGTGATTGTTCAGTAAACAACATCACAAATATTATGTAATGGTGCCTTTTCAATTATAAGTTGCATCTGTTATTACATTATGGAATTTATTCTATAAATACATATCAACTTATAGTTGTTATGAAGTTTTATGTGAAGTTTCTATGTTGTCATTTTTAATTATTAGTCTATAATTTCCAACTAGTTTACAGTCATTAGTATAGGACTCATATCAAAATGCTGTTATTTTTCAACTGCATAACAATATAGCTCCAGCAAAAGTATTGGGGATTAATGTATGAATAAATATTATTAAATTTTGTGATTCTGGGATTAATTTGACGGCATCCCCCATATCAAAATGCTGTTATTTTTCAACTGCATAACACGATGGTCCAGCACAAGTACTGAGATTAGTTTACAATTATGAGTATAAGACCCCAGATCAAAATGTTGTTATTTTCAGCTTCATAACAGTATGACTCCAGCACAAGTGCTGGGATTAGTTTACAATTATGAGTATAGGACCCCAGATCAAAATGCTGTTATTTTCACCTTCATAACAGTATGGCTCCAGCACAAGTACTGGGGGACTAATTTATGTGAGAGCACTTTTTTATATATGAATAAATATTATTAAATTTTGTGATAGTAATTTAAGTATTACTTTGACTACATTTAATGTATTTTTGACAAAATACATATCGACTAACAGTTACTCATTTTTTTGACTATAAATAACCCTTTGCAGTCAAAGCAAACTACAAAATTTTTTGATACTTCATCTCCTCTTATAAACTGTAAAAAAAAATTTTGAAAAAAAGATATGGCAGATGAAACACTCGTGTGGAGGAACTAGGAAGTTTCGACAAGAAAATCACATCATCTTATTTTGATAGAGATGATTTTGTATGTTAAAAGAAATGACCAAAGTATTTATTATTTTTTCATTTATTTTTTCAGTGTTTTGTGATTTTTTTATTAACTGTGAAATATTATTCCTTTTAGATCTTTCCAAAAAGTTGGAAGCAGAGGCTGCCAAATAAAAATGGAATGATATGCATAATGTGTAAAGATGATGATGAGGTATATGAGATGAACTTCAAAGTTGGGAAGCACGCAAGGTTGTGTAATGTATGGAAGGATATGATTATTAAAAAAGGCTTCAGGATAGGTAATATACTTCGTTTTGATCACTTGTGGCACGAGATGATCAACGGTATTCCATCTATTGTTTTTGAAGTTTCTGTCATAAACCATCAGGATGGTGAGGGAGGGAGTGATGATGATGAAAGCAGTGATGATGATGATGATGATGATGATGATGATGATGATGATGATGATGATGATGATGATGATGATGATGATGATGATGATGATGATGATGATGATGGAGCATCAGCACAGAATCCAATTCTAATTGAATTATTTTCTACTAGTTTTAATCTGTGTACTGTCTATGTATTTGTGTTCTAATAAAAACTACAGTGTTTATGTATTATTTTTTTTTATCTAATTGTGTTTTATATATTTGCATTTCTTATTAAGTAACTGTAATGCTTAAATAGGAAACAGAAATTCAATCCTATTACAAGTTTTGGAAGATCATATATCCATGTGAGGATTGAAGTTCTAGCCACATTACAAGTACTGGATTACCTTACAATTATTAGTATAGGACCCCCAGATCAAAATGCTATTATTTTTCAACTGCATAACAACATCGCTCCAGCACAAGTACTGGGATTAGTTTACAAATAAGAGTATAGGACCCTCCAGATCAAAATTCTGTTGTTTTTCAGCTGCATAACACCATGGCCCCAGCACAAGTACTGGGACTAATGTATGTGATAGCAGTTTTTTATATATGAATAAATATTATTAATTTATGTAATTATGAAAATGTTGCTCATATTCAAACTACAGACTGAAAGTTTAAAAAAAAAATCTATTGTGCATTTTAAATATTGTAAAAGAGTTCTTATAGTAATTTAACTTACAGAATCTTCTAAGATTTTTTATTGACTTGACTTGTCATGTAAAACGACAAAAGAATCTATCTACTTTTGTTCATATATTGTCAAAACAATACACAAATGCCGTGGATTTGCAAAGTTAAAGTAGGAAATATTTTGTGGATTTCAATATATTTTTGGAACAGAGGTCTGTTGTAGTAATCTAAAGTATAGAATCTTTCAAGAATCTGTTTGATTTCTTTTTGTGTTGTCAACTGTGTAATACTGTTACTTTAATACAGTTGAAAATCTCAGGTCAATCTTTTCCTATACAGATACGAGTATACGACCTATCAAAAAAAAAGTGATATCTTTTTTACAGAGAAAGATGCAAGGAATCTTTACAGCTTTTTTTGAGTTACAATGTCAGCTAAAATAGAAGAAATATTCTTTACATGTTTTTTTTTGTTTTTGTTTTCTATAAATTAGACAATGGTCTTATTTTTTCACTTGTACAAAATAAAATATTATTCTAAAAAAAAGAAAAATAACAAAGCATAAAATAAAAGATGGCTGGCAATGATGAAGTAAGAAGACAACAATAGCGCCAGTTGAATAACGATGTTAGGAATTTGAAAAGTGATCTTGAGTTTTTGAAAACTGAGGTATCAGTCGTGAAGAATAACTTGGATGTGTTGTTTGAATTTTTTGTAGCTTTCAGAGAGAAAAACAATAGAGATATGGATCGACTTTTTGACAAACTCTTGGACATTGAATTGCAGAACTTTACAGTTTCAACCTCTGGTTCTAGCTCTCGCGTTCCTAGTAATCATTAATGTTTTACTGTATTTTTTTTTTATGTGTTTCGCAGTGTTCTGTTTTTATGCTTCCATGTGAAGCAAGTGTAATTTATCTTTTCTTGTACTTGAGGATACTTCTTTTGTGTTTTTAGAAGTATCCTTTTTATGTAATTTTTATGTTACTGTTAATGAAAATGGCTGTAACTTTGCCTTTGTTTGTGTGTAAAATGCCGACTCTTAAATAATGTTTATGTACAGTCCCAGCAATATATGCCCCAGTATTTTTACACCAAGCCCCAGGATATTGTTATGGGGCTTTGGTTTAACGTAACACCAAGTCCCAGCATTTTATGCTGGGACAACAGGGGTGATTTTGAAGTCCAACTTTATAAGCCCCAGTATTTAATGTTGGACAACACACAGAGTAATTCAAAATCATGTTAAACAGTGTGACCCATTGTAAACAGTGTGACTTATCAGAACTTATGACAAAATACACATTGTACCTTTTCAGAATTTCTAGAAGTAACTCTTACAAACAAATGCCAATGTATATAAATTCCCACCCATAAAATAAATAGACAGGAATCCAATATGTCATTTTTGTTATTGAACAAAAAAAAAAAGAAATTGTTTCAAATACTATCTGATCAAAAAATATCTATGGAGAATGGCCACCGACCATCAAATGGCCACGGACGATCGAATGGCTACGGACCATCGAATGGCCACGGACCATCGAATGGCCACAGACCATTTAATGGAGCACAGGTTTTCCAGAATGGTCATGGACCATCAACTGAAAGGCATGTTATGAACTTGCCTTCAATACCAAGACACCTCTGTTGGCGTTTTGAAAATCTGGAGAATGAGGTGGAATCCTTGAACAAATTCAGAAAGAAATGTGAAGATGAGTTGTGGAATTTAAGGTACACGCAGCGACAATATTACAAATAACTGATGGAATTGCTTATTGTGATGGCAAATCCCATGCAATTGCACAATGGAGGGCAAGGGGAGCCCGTGTTTAGGAATTATGGAGAATAAACAATGTTTTAATTTGATATATTATCTATTGTTGTTCTTTCACATATTAGTAATTTTTTTACAATGATATCATGCATTCAAAAAGGCAAACAGACAGTGTTAACATGTGTGTGAAACAAGTGTAATTTCTCTTTTCTTGTACTTGAGGATACTTCTTTTGTGTTTTTAGAAGTATATTTTTATGTAATTTTTATGTCACTGTTAATGAAATTGGCTGTAAGTTTGCCTTTTGTGTTGTGTGTAAAATGTTGACTCTTAAATAATGTTTATATATAATCCTAGTAATACATGCTTCAGCATTTCTGATTAGAACTTCCTGGCCAAAACCCTTCTCTTCCATACCATACCCGTTTAAGTTGCATCGTCCAGACGAATTTTGAGTTCCTCTTTTCTTTTTTTTCCCCTTAATATTTTGTCTGGTAGCAAATGGACCATTTCCATTAGTAGGTATTTAAGATGACAAGTAACAACTCTTCTGTTGATAAATGTAGTATAGCTACAGGATATTGTAATGGGACTTTGCTTCAACATAATACTAAGTCCCAGCATTTTAATGTTGGACAACAGGGGGTGATTTTGAAGTGCAGCTTTATAAGCTAAAAAATAGTATAGCTACAGGATATTGTAATGGGACTTTGCTTCAACGTAATACTAATCCCCAGATTTTTATGTTGGGGCCAGTAGTTTAAGGCACATCGGTGCTCAAGCTTTTTATGCTGAGACGTTACTGTAAATATAGAAGCTGTTCCAGTTTTTAAGAGTGTGTCAGCAAATATCTCGGGTACCAGCATTTTATCAGGATAACATTGGCATACGAGAAAGCCTCGAACTGGAAGAAACATAGGGAAGAACATAGAAACACAGCCTTTTTTACTACATTTATAGTGATATTTAATCTATTTTTGACTATACATATTCTCTTTGACCATAACAGTTGAACAAAAGTTGGTAACTCCTAGCCTATAAATAAGGCTTTGCAGTTGAAGCAAACAACAACAAGATTGCAACTAATTTATTTTTTCATCAAAACAATAATATGGAGGACGATCGTTGGGAGGAACTAGGCGATTTCACTATGCAAATAACAAAATCATACTTCAAAAGAGATGATTTTGTATGTTAAAAAAATTACCAAATTATTTTTTATGTTTCTGTTCATCTAATTTTTCAATGTTTTTTTTGTATTAACTGTGAAAGTTTATTTTTTCAGATCTCTCCAGAGAGTTGGAAAGAGAAGCTGCAAAAGGTCAATGGAAGTGTACTTTTAGTTGGTGAAAATGATGACACTGATTATGAAATGAAGTTCAAGGCTGGGAAGGGACATTCAAGGTTGTGCAATGGATGGAAGGAGATGCTTCAGCGTAAAGGCTACAGACTGGGTGATATTCTTCGGTTTAATCACGTTGTTCATGAGGTTTACAATGGTGTTGCCACTATGGTTTTGAAATTTCATTAGTAAACCGTCAGGTTGGTCAAGGCCACAACAATGATTATGATGTTGATGATGATGATGATGATGACGACAATGATGATGATGATGATAGCAGCAGTGACGAAGATGTAGGATCAGCCCAGAAGCCTATTGTGATTGAATAAGTTTTAGTAGTTTTTATGTTTTTTCAGTTAATTTGGGATGTTTGTTTGTCTTTTTATTTCATGTGTGTTTTGAAGCTTTTTTGAGCAGTTGATAAATTATGAACAATGTTTTTTCGTATTATGAACTGTGTTTCTAAGTACTGTGTTTTTATTATTTAAGTAAGATCAAAATGTTTGTTGTTCAATAAGTAAAAAAAACTAGAAAATAGATAAATTAAGACAACTATTTTGCACAGCAACAAATGAAAAGTGTATTTTTTATATATAATAATCCTTGTTAAAGAATACAGAGGAAGTAAAATTTTTTTTAAAAAAAAGTTCTCTATAAGTGAATAGTCCTTTTTGACTTCAGATTTGTTGCGACTGGATGAAAATAGAGAAGAATGGTCTTCTATCTATCTAGTGACGACGGGATTCCTAACTGAAAAACAAATAAAAAAGAAAAATTTTAACATAGCAGCTTTGGGTGTTGAATTGCACTAAAATAGAATTAAAAAATAAAATGCAAATAGAGAAACATACCTATTGTTTTTATTGGGAGTTATGTTTCTTTGAATATGGTTGAAGTACTGGAGTGTGTCTGCAAGATGTCATGTTGTGTCCACGCTTTCTACATATCTCACATTGTTTCCCCTTTTGTCTCACATATTCTGCAGTCGAGACAAATATTTTCTCCTGCCTTCTACCTGCCTTAACTTTAAAATCTGAGGGTTTTGTTATCTCTTCTTTAATGCTATCAGGTACAACCCATGATTCTTCATGTCCAACAGTGTTGATTTTTGCTTCGTTTAACCATGTTTCTCTTTTATACCATAAAGAGCAATAATCCGACTTGTTTAGGTGCACTCTGTCTATGGCAGCAAGTGCATGTTCACAAGGCATTTCATTCATCTGGAACTTGAGGCATTGACATTCTTTCTTCTTCAAAATCAACAATGAATTCTCTCCCTTCATCTGTTACCTTAAAGCTTTGATCCGTAGTCCGGTCAACCTGTAAAAATGTAATGTATAAGACTACCTAACTAGTTTTTATTTAGTAAAAAGAAAAATAAATAAATAACTAGCATAACAGATATAATGCTGCAATTTACTGGATCCCCCGCTTTTGCATACCATCTAGTCCCAGCACAAAACCTGGGACTTCATGAATTATCATTGACATAAGATAAATGACATCCAAAAATAACTGTATTAGTTGATATACTCACATTCATTCTATATGTTTTTTTTATTTTTTTTTTCAATTCATCATCTGTCCATTTTGATGTTGCAAAGAAAATATCATGCGCACTCTTTCGTCTCTCATAAAACCAGGTCTGTAGCTTGTTCATTATGTTGTCCACCATTGACAATATTGATTTTCCCCGAGCATGTAACAGAGCATTATTCATGGATTCCACAATATTTGATGTCATCATTTCATATCTTCGATTTCGACAGCAAGCTCTATTCCATCTCTCTGGTGGTTCTTCCATGAGGTAATCATAGGTTGCCCTATCCGTTTCTTTCATTTGGTTCATGTCTGTTTTAAACTCTGATCGTGTAAACTCGACATGCACTATTGAATATACTTATCACTGCAGGACTCACGTTCCTTTTGTTAAGGTTCTTTTCCAGATAATATACACAGATCTCATGTGCACATTCAGGATATACATTTGTAATCCCATTTGCAATTGCAGGATTACGATCTGAAAGGAACAGTAAATTCTCACGGCAACCAAATGCAATGCACAACTGCCTAAAGAACCAATTGTATGCCAGATTATTTTCTGAGTCCACAACTCCAAAGGCAAGTGGGAAGATTTGGTTATTTGCATCTTTCGTCACTGCAACCAATAGTGTCCCTTGATATCTTGGTTTGAGGAATGTTCCATCGACAACTATCACAGGTCTACAATGTTTCCAACCTTTGATAGATGCCGCACAAGTAAAAAGCATATATTTGAACCTGGATAATAGAATTGTAGTGTTATCAGTGAAATGCATGTTAAAATTTTTGAGTCTCAGGTTCTAGTACTGGACTCCAACAAATAACAGTGCAGTCTCAGGCTTTTTTTAATCGGTATTTGTGGAATTCTACACAAAAATATATAAGTACACTTTTTTTTTACCTGTTCTGACCATCTCTTTGAAGAGCAACGTGTGAGCCTAGATTGATGTCTCTTAGCACATATAAATATGCTGGTAACTTCTGAAAGTTCTCCTCAGGCGTCGCTCTAATTAAAGACTCTCCTTCTTTTATAGCATGTCATGCCTTATCATAAGAGATTACAACTCTCATTTTCCTTCTAATCTCTGCAACAACAAAATTAGGCTTAACAGGATAATTATCGTCTCTCAGATTCTCAACTATCTCATCTCGAACAATCTTTGACGTAGCATGTTTCGGTCTCTTTTTCTATCATCCACTGAGCAAGTGTGATTCTTCTCAAACTTCAGTATTTTGAACAGTGTGGACTGTTTAATTCTGGAAGATCGAATAGTCCACTCACATTTTTCATTCATGCACGCCAGTGAATATCTCGTTGTGCTTGATCTCACAACCTTGAATTCAAAATGTTGTGCAATTGCAGTTGTCTGGAAATATTTAGTGACACACTGTTTGTTTAAAAAAATTGATCCAACCTTGACGTAGTCCAAATCTGCATTTTCTTTTAGTATTGGACGAGGAGATTCTCTTATTTTCTTCCTTGAATACCTCTTTCTCTTTTTTCCAACACTTGATGTCTCAGGAAGTTGAAGATTTACAAACTGTTGTTCTGTGTTTTCAACATGCATTAACTGTTGATCTACTGCTACAGCTTCGACAGACGGAGGTGTTAAAACTATCACTTCTAAAAGCATCATCGTTGTCTATTTGCATTATCATTTTCCCTTCAGCGTAATCAACTCTCTCAGACTGTGGAGATTGTTGTGTAATGTCAACTATGAAACGTCTACTCCTATACTCGGAATTGTTCTTCATCAAGTGTAAACAGCTGATTAAATCATCGGTATTTTTTATAGGGACACATTTGCTTGTTCCAAGTTCCATATCAAACCATATGAATGCCTCAAAATGTTCTTCATCTAAATCTATCTTTTTCCAAAGGTTTTTTCTGAAATCTTCAAATGTATCTGTTTCAGTATGCAGAAAAATCCTTGTCTCATGATCTATGTACTTATAATCTGGTGTCCATTTCCCATTGAGTGCAAGAACAGTACACTGTTTAGCAATCACTTGTAGTTATAAACACATTAAAAATACTAAACTAAGTGACAAAGAAAGCCACATGGTAAAATACTGTAATTGTAGCTTAATAATGAAAGCTTAAGAACTGCTAACCTATAAGCTAAATATACATTTCCATAGTATAATGGATAATTATACAGGGGAGGGGGATTTTTGAAGTGCAGCTCTATATGCTAAAATATAGCATAGCTACAGGATATTGTAATGAGACTTTGCTTCAACTTAACAGTAAGCCGTAGCATTTAATGCTGGACAACAGGGGGGATTTTTTGAGGTGCAACTTTATATCATAAAATGTAATCACAGCTACAGAATATTGTAATGGGGCTTTTCTTCAACGTAACACTAAACCCCAACATTTTGTGCTGGACAACAGGGTGTTTTTTTGAAGTGCAACTTTATATTCTAAAATATAGCATAGCTAAAGGATATGCTTTGCTTCAATGTAACACTAAGCCCCAGCATTTAATGCTGGACAACAAGGGAGATTTTTTGAAGTGCAGCTGACACGACCCGAAATCCGGCTAGGCCGTGCGGGCACCCGACATCCTCCCCTACACCCGTCGGGCGAACCCTTACTAGTTAAATTAGGAAAATAAATATAATTCAATTCATAAATAAGAACAAGACTTAAAAGAAATTACAGACATACTGATACCTTTAAGGTGTATAAAAGAAATTACAGCTGCCTACCCAACATGCTAGGTTTAGGGCTATCCAGACTAGACATCTAAGAGTACAAAAGAAGACAGATACCTCCTGAAGGGAGCAGAATGCAACTGAAATAATAAACAATAAACTGGTGGCCATCCGGAATAAAGCTGGCTCACCCTGACAGCTGAAGTCGTCTTCGCTCCTGAACAACGTGGCGAACTCAATCCTGGAGCGAACCTGCCGAAACGAAATAGATAGACAAGAAACAAACAACAAACAAGGGTGAGTCAAAAGGACTCAATAAGTGGGGCAGACTAGCTATCTCAAAGAATAGGATAGCTAGGCAGGGAGAAAAGAAATAGATAGACCGAATTCTTTTTATTTAAATTATAAAAAGGCAGAGCCAGATAACAATCGGAAACACGTAAGAAACTTATAAACTCAACCAAGGATGCGTGCCAGAAACATATAAACAAATAAGCAATGCAGATATAAGCAGAACAGTAGTCATGTACCGCAAACTACACAATGGTATGAATTGAGATGAAATGAAATGAAGTGAGATGAAATGAAATGAAATATGATGCAAAGGGTCACATGTGCCCGTAATCCCATCCCGAAGCGGAATACTCCTGCATTCGAGGGGAATCCAATCTGATAACCAACTGGAGCGGAATACTCCTGCTCCTGGGGCGGAATACTCCTGCACCCGATATAATATAAACCAGAGGCGGAATACTCCTGCACTCTCCTGGGGCGGAATACTCCTGCACCCGATATAATGTAAAGCTGAGGCGGAATACTCCTGCACTCAATATCTGACATAAGAGCGGAATACTCCTGCTCTTGGGGCTCCTCCTACCCTCAATATGATACAATGGAGCGGAATCCTCCTGCTCCTGGGGCGGAATACTCCTGCACCCAATATGATATGCAATGTAATGCATATGAATGACATATAATGCATATGAATGCAATGTGATGCAATAATAACCCTTCACCGGCGCGGGACTCTCATCGACAGCCGGGAAGTAGATGCCAACTTACAGCCAGGGTACAATACTCAAATCCTCAATGCAATACCAACAATAGGACTTAACAGATAATATACAATGTAAATCCAAAGCTAAGGCGTAATGAGTACGCCTATCGGCAGCTACACACGTAAGGAATACGTGGTAGAAAATCCACGAGGCCAGGTGCCTCCAAAGAAATGGATATAAACACTTACCTCTCTCAAAAGTTAGCATTGCGACCAATAACCGCGTTATTCTTTGAATTCATTGCCAAACGATCCCGCTGTGATCAATTAGCAGAAAAATATATCACATTAGGCTAAAGGCTTCATTCCTCACATCTTAGGGCAATCCAGGTAGGAACCTGATACCCTATTCGCATACGCAATACGCAGGCCAGGTCTATGTACAGGGTTTAAGGTCACATAACCAAACCCCAAATAAATTATATTTATACGTTGCCCATAACTCAGTGAGTACGAATATATAATTATTTCCATTATTGGGGTCCATTTGACCCTTTAAACTATTAATTGAACTTATTAAAACGATGTCTAATATTCCAAGTTTTACCGTTAAAACATATTCAAACACATGTAATAAACTCAAATAATATATTAGGATCATTACCTGAATATTTCAGGGTGAAAATTCTACCTTTCTCCGGCCCCTTTTCTTATTTTCTGGCATTTTTTTCCTTCGTCTTCATCATTTCATTTCTCTCTGTTTCATATTGTTTTATGATGCTTTTCCTCGTTTCTGATCATTAGAGCCTTATAAGCATGTCCACCGCCTTTGATTCCTTTTTGTCCTTTTCCCCTATTTTTTTTTTCTTTTTTTCTTTTAAAATTCGCTGGTACGGTAAAAATCAAAACGGTACCCTACGATATTCGAAATAATTTCAACTTTTGAATACAAGTTACACAAAATATATGTAACATACTCGCGAAGGCGGATCTCAAATCGGGTTCCCGAAACTCAAGATGCGAATTTAAATGAAAAGAAGTCAAATTATTTAATTTTTGGTATTGTAGCGGAAACATGCCGAACAACATCGAAATTCACTTTTGAAAGTTTACAAAAATCACAAATAATCATACGAACCTAATGGCGCTTTCAGATTTCGAATCGGAGCTCATTCGGCAAAAACCGAGCTCGAAAATCTCTTTTTAATATTTATCGCAAATAAAAACTGAAACCTTCTTCCGATGCCTACCAAACGAGGCCTGATTTAGCTCAAATTTTACAGACGGGTTCTAATGGACATTACAAATATTTTAAAATTATCGGCACGCCAATTGGAGTCCTAACTTCTGAAACGACTGACCGAGGTCGTTTCATTCTCCTCCACTTAAACTCTCGTTCGTCCTCGAACGAGCCTAAATCTAAAGAAGAATTTGCACAGATAGCAAAAGAACTTGCACGTCCTTCATGAGCTACTCCACGGATATTATTTCCTGATTATAGGATCAGAATTATATTACGCGCATTGTACTTTTCGAATAAAACATATCTGGATAATATTATCACATCATTGCCCAACTTATTCCGATTAAGCTGACCCTTCCTCGATCATGAGAGAAGAGTTCTATATTTTTGAAATAAAAATACACGAAACTTTGAATGGGTTAACATGATTCAGCCGATAATTACCTCTTCGATATACCTTTCGATATAAAACAAATTGATGGAACTAGGAATTAACTCACACTTGATGCAATAGGGGAAGCTTTTGAAGTACCTTGTCATTACACACTATAGAAGATTTGATGCAAGCTATATTATTTTTACGAATGCACTATAAAACATCTCAATTGATGTTAGTGTTGTTCCGCAAGCTCCTTGTGGGAATGTAGATACTCATATCCTAATGTATGTCAAAGGTTCATCTGAACAGGGTCTATCGTATAAGGATAAGGATCATGCAACTACTACTGGATAGTATGATGTAGACCAAGAATGATCTTCAGACTGAACATCTCCCTCAGGATATTGTCTTTGAATTGGAATTATTATGACTTGAAAAAGTAAATATAAAAGATACATGTAGTTGGACTTTCAGCTAAGGCAGAATACCAGCAACAAAGTTGATTACATGAGCACTTACAACGCTAAAGTAACTTCTCAAAGAGTTGAGGTGTGAAAGAGATATATATACCAATGATGGATTATCGACAAGCTGGACTAGACCTTTAACTCTAAATTTTCATGAAGTAAAACAGCGTCAGTATGAGGACCCAGTTCTAGTTGAATACAGACAGATAGCCCAAAGAAAACCGAAGTCACCATACAGGGTTACTACTGACGGTGTTCTCATGTATAAAGATAAACTTTGTGTCCCTGATGTTGCAGATTTACGTGGACATATTATGATAGAGGCACCTTATTCCAAATACATTGTTCATCCAGGTTCGACTAAGTTGTACTATGATCTTAAGCCGATTTATTGGTGGGACGGAATGAAGTGTGACATAGCAGAATTTGTGGCTCAATGTTCTAATTAGCAGCAAGTTAAAATCATGTCATCTTTCCAGACTTTATGCTTTCAGCAGATAGGTACGTATATATGATCAAGTTGCCACCTTATCTCTGTTGCTAATAGATTATTAGTGGGTTTAGCAATGATCGACACTCATTGTAGATTTCTGTCGTGGCCTTACTTTGGGTCGTGAGAAAAGTGGTATCAACACCTCAGAGATTTAACATTACCATTCAGTATTTGGAGGAAGACTCCTCCACTTAAAGCACTAACTCATGCAGCCATTTGAATAGGAATAATCATCCTCGCACAGCCTACTGGACTAAGGAGGATTTAGCGAAAAGCTGAACGTAGGCAGACCTAAGCTACCAACTACCCTTTCGAGTTGCCAAATAGCTGCAACTCTCAAGTTCACAACTCCATCCATACCTTTGTCGTAAAAACCACCGCCTGATGGATGGTACTTCTATATAAAAATTTTGGCAGAGTTTCCCCTGAAACTGGATGATCCGCAAAAACAGAACCAGCACTATACTATACATGGGAATGGATACCCGGATAAACTGATATCCAAAACAATAATATGCTTACCCGGCTACAATAACACGTACTCTGACTCAACACAGGGAACGTCACAAGCGGCTACCAATCGCCCAAGCTCACTAGTGCCGGACGAAGAAGAAATGGAAATGGATCGAGGATAGAAATAATTAGAACTTCAGGAAGCTCATCTTCTTATTGCTTGGCTACCAGATCTAGACTACTTCCGAGTCAAGCTAGCCAAAGAATCACAATCGAAGAAATAAATATTAAATAAGCTTTATGGAACAACATCCATGCTAATTTAATCTCCCAATAATAAGGAAACTCTAACAATTTACCAGAAAACCCTTTTATAACCCAGATAAGCTCATAGGGTAACAAACTTTACTAGCGTTTTGAACCAAGAGGATATACGTAGATCGAATATTACTTACTAATCACTTTGCACAGGAAGAAACGAAAACACTTTCTGACGGTGACAAATTAGGATCTCATTATCCTACCAACATTGAATTTCGAGGAGAGAGATAAACTGATTTAACATAATAATACAGGGTGGCACAAAAAGATGCCGAGCAGACCATATCGACACCCTCTCCCAAATTTCTCACATTTAAACCAGATCAACTAGTAGGGTCTCACAAATGCCAAGAATAAATCATACTAGAAGCTCACCCCTCTACCACAATCAATTCTTAATAGAAACAATATCCAAGGAAGCCATGGAAACATGGTAAGATAAACGAAGTTCAGACCGATCGGAAGAATCAAATCTTACTCACATATACTAGAAGAAGAATTACATGGGTGTACTACATCGGATGCCTCAGCATCCTGCCAGACTAGCAGTTCATAGAACTGCTTCTGCAGCTGAACTAAGCCGCTATACTGATAATTACCTTCTGAAGAACTACTACCACCACGCTCTCAGCCGCTACTGAATGGTGGCATTTCTCTGGCTGATTAAGATCTAAATGAAATCCCCTGCGACTGTGCAGGTGCCTGATGACAAGAGAGAGAACGACTGCCTACTTGCCAGATTAAGAGAAAATTCCTCAAAGGATAATCAGACTCACGACAGTGATAACACCTTTTCGCTGAAAAGGAAGCTGCAAAGATTGTTGATAGCTGTAAAGAGAAGACTGAATCTGATCTTGATGAGCTACTGGCTCACTCTAAGAATCAAGTGACACAAGCTGAAATAACCTGGAAGGTGACCTCCCAAAATAATCAGAACTTTCACCTCCAAATGAGGTACCATGGTTACCCACCAGGGACGTGGGATCTCTTACTTTTCCGCTCTAACTTATGGCATGCCTCATACCTCTGAGCAATATTAATAACAACATTAACTGAAATCTCAACCTCAATTTCTCGAGTCATCCAGGATCTCAAGGAAGGAAAACGGTCAGCAATAAATCTTTGAACATTCTCGAAAGGTTGATGGACTAGTTTTAATGCATATCCAGCTATTCTATAGAATTCAATCTCATATTCTGAAACACCAACAGGCTAACTGACAGGCTACCCTATCTAATCCACTCAAACTGGAAACACTTTTCATCTTGCTCGCTACTCGAAAGAAACTTTTCCAGGAATATAGAAGAAAAATCGAACCAAGTTAGCTAATAAGAGAGCAGTCACCCAATCCAGGGCTGGACCCCATGAAACTGGAAAGAAGAATAATCAACACCATATCGCTCGATATAATCAAGAGCCTGAAGGATACGCTGACATCATTTTATTTTAAAAATTTACGCAGGGGTTATCTAATGCATGGCTTAAGAATATCGGAAGATTCAATTTGGTAAAATAATGCATCCTTTTCAGATACTCGGACCGAGCCACTACTCGGGCTAGCTAACCAGCCAGAATAACTAGAGGCACAACACATGCTGTCTCCGAAACATTATTCACTGCAGCAATATTAAGAACCGGAAAAGGAGCTCCCTGAGATCGAACGTCTGCACATACGGCAACCTGATAGGCTGCCCAGCGAATAATAGGTTCTTGCGATATCTGCGTCACCAAAATTCTCCTAAAAGCATCATAGAGAGCCAAGGGAACCACAAGGCCCTACTCCCTTGCCCATCGCGAGCTCGTACAGCTGGGACCTCCGTAATTAGATCATCAGCATGATCAAAAACTCTCGGGGCTTCGTCGGTGCCAACCCCAGGCCAGACTGCTTCGTCTTGAACTCATACCATTTGCTGATTTATCGCACGAGGGTTTCACAATTACCACGAAGGAATTAACGAAAATACTTTTGTATCCTAGACTGACGCATGATCAGAAAAGAAGGAAGTGAAACTTCCTAAATGCCATCATAGCCCCTCGTAGATAAGTACGGACGTCTACGTACCCATTAGCGAGACTCTACTAGACACTGTCTTAGTCTGGATAGACTCTAAACATGGCTCTGATACACCCTGACACGACCCGAAATCCGGCTAGGCCGTGCGGGCACCCGACATCCTCCCCTACACCCGTCGGGCGAACCCTTACTAGTTAAATTAGGAAAATAAATATAATTCAATTCATAAATAAGAACAAGACTTAAAAAAAATTACAGACATACTGATACCTTTAAGGTGTATAAAAGAAATTACAGCTGCCTACCCAACATGCTAGGTTTAGGGCTATCCAGACTAGACATCTAAGAGTACAAAAGAAGACAGATACCTCCTGAAGGGAGCAGAATGCAACTGAAATAATAAACAATAAACTGGTGGCCATCCGGAATAAAGCTGGCTCACCCTGACAGCTGAAGTCGTCTTCGCTCCTGAACAACGTGGCGAACTCAATCCTGGAGCGAACCTGCCGAAACGAAATAGATAGACAAGAAACAAACAACAAACAAGGGTGAGTCAAAAGGACTCAATAAGTGGGGCAGACTAGCTATCTCAAAGAATAGGATAGCTAGGCAGGGAGAAAAGAAATAGATAGACCGAATTCTTTTTATTTAAATTATAAAAAGGCAGAGCCAGATAACAATCGGAAACACGTAAGAAACTTATAAACTCAACCAAGGATGCGTGCCAGAAACATATAAACAAATAAGCAATGCAGATATAAGCAGAACAGTAGTCATGTACCGCAAACTACACAATGGTATGAATTGAGATGAAATGAAATGAAGTGAGATGAAATGAAATGAAATATGATGCAAAGGGTCACATGTGCCCGTAATCCCATCCCGAAGCGGAATACTCCTGCATTCGAGGGGAATCCAATCTGATAACCAACTGGAGCGGAATACTCCTGCTCCTGGGGCGGAATACTCCTGCACCCGATATAATATAAACCAGAGGCGGAATACTCCTGCACTCTCCTGGGGCGGAATACTCCTGCACCCGATATAATGTAAAGCTGAGGCGGAATACTCCTGCACTCAATATCTGACATAAGAGCGGAATACTCCTGCTCTTGGGGCGGAATCCTCCTACCCTCAATATGATACAATGGAGCGGAATCCTCCTGCTCCTGGGGCGGAATACTCCTGCACCCAATATGATATGCAATGTAATGCATATGAATGACATATAATGCATATGAATGCAATGTGATGCAATAATAACCCTTCACCGGCGCGGGACTCTCATCGACAGCCGGGAAGTAGATGCCAACTTACAGCCAGGGTACAATACTCAAATCCTCAATGCAATACCAACAATAGGACTTAACAGATAATATACAATGTAAATCCAAAGCTAAGGTGATGTTTGGCATTTTATGCCTATATTTCCTTAATATTTCCTCACGTTTTAGTACTTTATTCGCTCGTTTTATAGCTTGTGACTGTGGTTTTACACTGATTTTATGTCGTGCGTATGTAGGTTGTTATGCAGTGTAATTGGAGCTTTTAAGAGCTTGATTGAGCAAGAAAAGATTTGATTTTGATTGAGGATTGGATTGAGCACACATAGGCACGACACGAGCCGAGTTTTGGAGCGGAAAAGAGCGATTTTGGCTTGGCGCTCTGGGGCCCGCGCCGCGCAGCCTATAGCGCGCGGTGGCCTGGCGCGTTTGGCACGCGACGCAAGCCCAAGGCACGAAGCCTGGATGCGGGTTCTGGTCTTGTGCACGCTTTACGAGGCGCGGGGCGCCCGCTATAGCGCCCCTTGTGCGCGATTTTACTCCCTATTCCTCCTAGTTTTGGGTCTAACTTATTACCAAGGGTATGGAAACATTATAAATAGTTTATTACTTAGTTTTTCAAGGGAGTTCAGACTTTAGAGCAAATTTGAGAGCTCATAACATCAAGAACAAGGGTTTTTCTTCCTTCCATTAATTTATTTCATCAGTATTTCATTATTACATCAATTCCTTGTGTTGTTATTATGAGTATGCGTAGCTAAATATATCGTTCTAGGGTTAGAGTATTTCATGAAGGTTGATGTTTGAAGATTGATTTCCATTAATTGAATCCCATTACGGGTTGCTTATTCTTTCTTGATTTCACTTGTGTAATTGTCAGGGCCCGATTATTACGCATTATCTATGGTTTTTAGATTGAACTCGAAAGAGGGAATTTAATTACGTAATAAGAAAGAGTAGGACTAGTTTGTGAACCCGGGCATCGGGGAACCAATTTGTGAGTAGGATAGACATATACTTGCTCGCCTAGTTTAACTAATTACAGAATTCGTTAATGCGTGTACGTGATTCAACCCATAGACATATAGGGATTGGAGTAGCCTGCATAGACCGTGAAGAACTGAAAGGTTTTCACGGGTACATTTAATCTGTTAGTTAGTAACCCGGGATTTGAGAAGTGGAATCAATTGGAAAACTCAACTGGATTGTTCGTAACTCTGACCCTGGACCGTCTCCTTAATATTGTTTACAACCAAAGTTTGCTCCATTGTTTGAATTCACTTCTACCATTTAATTACTGTTCTTTAGTTAATAAACTCATCACTATTGGAAAAGATCCCTGAATAGTCTATATAAATTGTTTGCTAGAATTCAGTCTGCATAGTCCTCGTGGGAACGATACTCATCTTATCACTTTATTACTTGTCGACCACGTATACTTGCGTGTGCGTTGGGAGCAACAAGTTTTTGGCGCCGTTGCCGGGGACTAATTTTTGACTGATTTCTTTTTGAACAGTTTATTAATTTCTATTCAGGTTTAATTTTTGTTTGGAGTTTTGTGCTATTTCAGGTTTTAGGTCCTGCTTGATCTTTACCTACAGGAATGGCAGAAGAACAAGCTTTAGCTGTGCGAGATGTTGCTCTCCCCAGCCTGGAGGGAGTAGCCTCGAGCATAGTTAAGCCTAGAATTACTGGAAACTTTGAGATTAAGTCCGGTATGATACAACTGTTACATACGACGGGACAATTTGGTGGATTACTTCATGAAGATCCGCAACAACATATCCAGAATTTCTTGGAGATCAGTGATACTTATACACCAACGGGAGTTCCTATTGATTATGTTCGCTTGACTTTATTCCCGTTTTCACTGATTGGGGCAGCAAAGAGGTGGTTAAAGGCTGAAAAGTCTGGGTCTATCACCACTTGGAATGATTTGGCTAAGAAGTTCTTGGCTAAGTTTTATCCATCTGCCAAGACAGCCCGGGTGAGGAGTGAAATTATGTCCTTCAGACAGTTAGAAGGAGAATCTTTATATTCTGCCTGGGAGCGGTTCAAAGCTTTACTGAGAGATTGTCCACACCACAACCAATCCAATGAGGTTCTTGCACATACTTTTGTTGAGGGGTTGACTGCACATACTAAGATCGTGGTAGATGCTGCTGCTGGAGGTCAAGTATTGGCCTTAAATTTTGACCAGATCTATGATTTGCTAGATAAGTTTTCGCAGAGCAATCCTGATTGGCAAGGTGATGGTAGAGCTACTACGCAGAAAGCTGCAGGGGTACTTCAATTAGATGCAGTTTCAGAGCTAAGGGCGAGGATGGATGCTATTTCCAATCAAATTAGCAAGTTAGCGCTGCAAAAGGCTCAGCAACCATTGGCTCCAGTGCAACAACTCCAGAGCTTTTGTGAGGTTTGTGGTCAAGACCATGATACAGAGGTTTGCGCTTCTAATCAAGAGTCAGTTTATTACGTGGGTAATCAAAACAGGCTGCAGGGTCAAAATCAGTTTGGTAATGGTTATTATCAAGGTAGTACGAGAGCCCCGAATAATTACCACCCACTTCCACCTCCACCACAGCAGGTTAGCAGTTCAGTTGAAGAGATGCTAAAGCAGATAATGGCGGGCCAGCAGAGAATGATAGCTGACACTGCAGCCCATGCACAGGCCATACAAGATCTTGCCAGTGCTCACAAGAACTTGGAGCACCAGTTGGGGCAGTTGGTGGGAGAAATAGGTACTGTTAAAAAAGAGCCTGAACAATGTCTTGCAGTGACTTTAATTGATGGTGGAGAGCTGATGGCCAAGTCTGAGGAGAGAGCTGAAATAGAAAAAATTGAAAAAGTGGAGAAGATGAAGAAGAAAGAAGAGAGAAAGGAGGCACCTCGGCCACCTCCACCATTCCCGCAGAGGCTTATACAGTCAAAGGATTTAGCCCAGTATCAAAAATTTGTGAGTATGCTAAAAGAACTTCATGTTAATATTCCTTTGACTGATGTGTTTGAATTGATGCCATCCTTTGTGAAGTTTTTAAAAGAGATTTTAGTCAAGAAGAAAAAGCCTCAAGAGATAGATACACTTGAGTTAGTTGAGGAGTGTAGCACAATCTTGAGCAAGCTACCTCCAAAACTTCAAGATCCTGGGAAGTTTACCATTCCTTGTACCATTGGAGGACATAGTATCACTGGTGCCTTATGTGATTTGGGTGCAAGCATAAATCTCATGCCTCTGTCTGTTTGCAAAAGGTTAGGACTAGGAGCAATCAAGCCCTCCTCAGTTACTCTTAAGATGGCGGATGGATCACTCACTCACCCCGAGGGTAAGTTGGAGGATGTGTTGATAAAAGTTGGTAAATTTACATTCTCTGCTGATTTTGTAGTCCTAGATTATGAAGAGGACTTAGAAGCTCCAATTATTTTGGGGAGACCATTCTTAGTCACCTCGAAGGCACTTATTGACATGGAGCTGGGTGAGATGACTGTTAGAGCGCATGGAGAGAAGGTTACTTTCAATGTGTATAATGAGAAGGAGCACATAGCTAAAATTGAAGAGTGCTCTATGATCGAATGTGTTAGTCAAGACCATGGAAGTACACCACATGTGAAGTTGAAGTTGGGGTCTCTCAAAGAAAGGAAAAAGGCAAAGGTTCGGCGTAAGAAGAGAAGACATAAACACTGGAAGTGAGCTAAAAGTGTCGTCGTGCCACGACGTTAACTAAGGCGCTTCTCGGGAGGCAACCCGAGTTTGTACTTGTATTATTTTATTTATAGTGTCACGTAGTTTTTGTTTTTCCTTGGATTGCAGGTTCATGTGATGTCGAGTTTAAGTGTGGGGTGTCCTCACCCTTGCCTAATGTTGATGACCTGTTGGGGGAAGTCTGAGTACCTCATACTATATGGAAGCTTGGAGGATGCTAGCACCAAGGACTACAATCTTCAGGGAAGTTTTCTTTACCTTACACTTGCTTATTTTTCGCACTGAGGACATTGCTTATTTTAAGTGTGGGGTGGGGAACTCTCCCTTATTTTTGAGGTTAGGGATGCATGTACCATAGGATTTTTCTTTTGTCACTTGACTTTATTTTTATTTGTTTCTTGCTTTAATATATGAAAAATAAAAAATTAGAAAACCAATGAAAAATTCCAAAAAGATTTTCCTTTTAGTTTTATTAGCGGTACATGTTATCCGCCCCGTGGTTTTTCTTATGGCCGCGGTTCTTTTCCACGGGGTGACCTTTGAACCGGGTAGTTTTTCATTTTTAGGATTAGGATAGTTAGTTTTAGATGACCCTAGGCTAAGGAAATAGGTAGAATGCTAGGTGCCTTTGATTTGTTTGATACCGGTGGACTTGGACTTGATTGCATGTGCTATTTGTGGTGTCCTTGAGTTTTATTTTGATGCATGCCTAGAGAAAATATGGAACAACCCCCTTGAGATGCTTGAATCCGCTTGCTTGACTTGATTGTTAATCTTTGTGCATTAGTGCTTAAATTTCCACAAGTTGCATTCTAGATGCTTGAGTGAGAGTTGTTGATGAAACCTTTTTGTGTGGACCATGTGCAATGTGTGTTGTGAGGCATGTTCTTATTTACTCCATGTTGCATGTTAATGTCTAGAACTTGCCCCGTGTGTGTGCAAAGCGAAATCCTAGGTTTGCTCTAGTTGGGAAATGATACTAGGCCTTCTTTTGATTTGCCTACCCTTACATATATACCTTGGAAAAATTGTTGTTGTGATTTCTTTGACCCTTTTTGTTGGCACCCACACCCCGAGCCTACCCATTTGTTCTTAATTGATTCTTTTGGCCCTTACTCCTTAAGCACTTTGTTAATATTGTGTAGATGATTGGAGTTGTGGTTGGATGTTGGGAGACTTTTGAGTGGAGCTAATGAAGGGGAATATTTGTGAATTTGTGAAGTAGTGAAAAACATTGGCAAGGTTGGAAGTTGATGAAATTGAAAAAAATGAATTAGAAAAGAAAAAAATGAAAAATTGAAAAAAAATGTGAAGAAAAGAAAGAAGAAAAAGAGAAAGATATTCCATCCTTGCTAGTGTGTGATTGAAAAAAATATGCTACTTGTGAGAAGGTGTATGTGTGATACTTGTGATTGGGTGGTTGATTGAGACTTGTGCTTGAAATTAAGTGTGATGTATTAAAAGTGCTTAGGGAGGTAGTCACTATTACCCAAATATGTCCTACCCGCACCTTAGCCTACATTACGACCTTTCTAAAGTCCTAGTTAATCCCGATTGGAGTGCGCCTACATTAGTGGAGTCCTACACTACGGGCAAGCCTATGGTACGTTGTGTGTGACATGTGAGCCTTTCATGAGAGTGAGAGAATTCATTTGTTATTGCCCCGTTCTATTCATGATATTTGTTTTTGTGTGTGATCTTTGGGGGGCACTCTCTTTCATATTGGTGAGGGCGCGTGGTTTGCATGAAGTAGGTAAAGTTGATGGCTCTTGGGTTGAGTAGATAGGTGTGATTTTGTGGGAGCATGGTTGCAATAAGTTGAGTTTGTGCATTTGAGTTGTTTTGGGGTGGTTGTTCTCATATTTTTGGTTTTGGTAAATTGTTGGCATGTTTGTGGATCCATAGTAGTCATGTGTGCATTGGTTCAATGGTCGGTATCAACCGTAGTCATAGGCAGACCTGTTTTACCTAGGTTGGGAAGTTAGTTGTGACTTGCTCGAGGGCGAGCAAGGGTTCAAGTGTGGGGTGGTGATGTTTGGCATTTTATGCCTATATTTCCTTAATATTTCCTCACGTTTTAGTACTTTATTCGCTCGTTTTATAGCTTGTGACTGTGGTTTTACACTGATTTTATGTCGTGCGTATGTAGGTTGTTATGCAGTGTAATTGGAGCTTTTAAGAGCTTGATTGAGCAAGAAAAGATTTGATTTTTATTGAGGATTGGATTGAGCACACATAGGCACGACACGAGCCGAGTTTTGGAGCGGAAAAGAGCGATTTTGGCTTGGCGCTCTGGGGCCCGCGCCGCGCAGCCTATAGCGCGCGGTGGCCTGGCGCGTTTGGCACGCGACGCAAGCCCAAGGCACGAAGCCTGGATGCGGGTTCTGGTCTTGTGCACGCTTTACGAGGCGCGGGGCGCCCGCTATAGCGCCCCTTGTGCGCGATTTTACTCCCTATTCCTCCTAGTTTTGGGTCTAACTTATTACCAAGGGTATGGAAACATTATAAATAGTTTATTACTTAGTTTTTCAAGGGAGTTCAGACTTTAGAGCAAATTTGAGAGCTCATAACATCAAGAACAAGGGTTTTTCTTCCTTCCATTAATTTATTTCATCAGTATTTCATTATTACATCAATTCCTTGTGTTGTTATTATGAGTATGCGTAGCTAAATATATCGTTCTAGGGTTAGAGTATTTCATGAAGGTTGATGTTTGAAGATTGATTTCCATTAATTGAATCCCATTACGGGTTGCTTATTCTTTCTTGATTTCACTTGTGTAATTGTCAGGGCCCGATTATTACGCATTATCTATGGTTTTTAGATTGAACTCGAAATAGGGAATTTAATTACGTAATAAGAAAGAGTAGGACTAGTTTGTGAACCCGGGCATCGGGGAACCAATTTGTGAGTAGGATAGACATATACTTGCTCGCCTAGTTTAACTAATTACAGAATTCGTTAATGCGTGTACGTGATTCAACCCATAGACATATAGGGATTGGAGTAGCCTGCATAGACCGTGAAGAACTGAAAGGTTTTCACGGGTACATTTAATCTGTTAGTTAGTAACCCGGGATTTGAGAAGTGGAATCAATTGGAAAACTCAACTGGATTGTTCGTAACTCTGACCCTGGACCGTCTCCTTAATATTGTTTACAACCAAAGTTTGCTCCATTGTTTGAATTCACTTCTACCATTTAATTACTGTTCTTTAGTTAATAAACTCATCACTATTGGAAAAGATCCCTGAATAGTCTATATAAATTGTTTGCTAGAATTCAGTCTGCATAGTCCTCGTGGGAACGATACTCATCTTATCACTTTATTACTTGTCGACCACGTATACTTGCGTGTGCGTTGGGAGCAACATAAGGCGTAATGAGTACGCCTATCGGCAGCTACACACGTAAGGAATACGTGGTAGAAAATCCACGAGGCCAGGTGCCTCCAAAGAAATGGATATAAACACTTACCTCTCTCAAAAGTTAGCATTGCGACCAATAACCGCGTTATTCTTTGAATTCATTGCCAAACGATCCCGCTGTGATCAATTAGCAGAAAAATATATCACATTACGCTAAAGGCTTCATTCCTCACATCTTAGGACAATCCAGGTAGGAACCTGATACCCTATTCGCATACGCAATACGCAGGCCAGGTCTATGTACAGGGTTTAAGGTCACATAACCAAACCCCAAATAAATTATATTTATACGTTGCCCATAACTCAGTGAGTAGGAATATATAATTATTTCCATTATTGGGGTCCATTTGACCCTTTAAACTATTAATTGAACTTATTAAAACGATGTCTAATATTCCAAGTTTTACCGTTAAAACATATTCAAACACATGTAATAAACTCAAATAATATATTAGGATCATTACCTGAATATTTCAGGGTGAAAATTCTACCTTTCTCCGGCCCCTTTTCTTATTTTCTGGCATTTTTTTCCTTCGTCTTCATCATTTCATTTCTCTCTGTTTCATATTGTTTTATGATGCTTTTCCTCGTTTCTGATCATTAGAGCCTTATAAGCATGTCCACCGCCTTTGATTCCTTTTTGTCCTTTTCCCCTATTTTTTTTTCTTTTTTTCTTTTAAAATTCGCTGGTACGGTAAAAATCAAAACGGTACCCTACGATATTCGAAATAATTCCAACTTTTGAATACAAGTTACACAAAATATATGTAACATACTCGTGAAGGCGGATCTCAAATCGGGTTCCCAAAACTCATGATGCGAATTTAAATGAAAAGAAGTCAAATTATTTAATTTTTGGCATTTAGCGGAAACTTGCCGAACAACATCGAAATTCACTTTTGAAAGTTTACAAAAATCACAAATAATCATACGAACCTAACGGCGCTTTCGATTTTCGAATCGGAGCTCATTCGGCAAAAACCGAGCTCGAAAATCTCTTTTTAATATTTATCGCAAATAAAAACTGAAACCTTCTTCCGATGCCTACCAAACGAGGCCTGATTTAGCTCAAATTTTACAGACGGGTTCTAATGGACATTACGAATATTTTAAAATTATCGGCACGCCAATTGGAGTCCTAACTTCTGAAACGACTGACCGAGGTCGTTTCAGCAGCTTTATATCATAAAATATAATCATAGCTACAGGATATTGTAATGAGGTTTTTCTTCAACGTAATACTAAACCCCAGCATTTTGTGCTGGACAACATGGGCTTTTTTTTGAAGTGCAACTTTATATCCTAAAATATAGCATAGCTACAGGATATTATAATGGGGCTTTGCTTCAACGTAAGACTAAGCCACATCATTCAGTGCTGGACAACAGGATATTGTAATGGGACTTTGCTTCAACTTAACAGTAATCCCCAGCATTTAATGCTGGACAACAGGGAGATTTTTTGAAGTGCAGCTCTATATGCTAAAATACATAGCTACAGGATATTGTAATGAGACCTTGCTTCAACGTAACACTAATCTCCAGCATTTAATACTGGATAACAGGTGATTTTGAAGTGGTAAGCTAAAATATAATCATAGCTACAGGATATTATAACGGGGCTTTGCTTCAACGTAACACAAACCCCCAGCACCTAGTGCTGCATACACTTTTGAACTTAATTCAGATTCATATTAATTATATATAACAGTAAATGCGCGTCTCACAAAAACAAATTTGTTTACAGTACAAATGAGATCATAATCACGAATTTTTATTTCAAATCATTGATTTACAGTCACAAACACAGATATATTTCCGCAAAATAAATGAAATTCAGCACAGAAACATCGCAAAAACTGAGAAAACGCAGCTCAAATTACCTTTTACAGTTTGAATTTGAAACTTCCGGAGAGAGACAATGATGATCTGGAGAGTTGAGAGAATGTGTGTTTTGCTCTTTTTTTTCACGCGTGATTTGTATTTATTGTTGAGCTGTAGGTTTTTAAGGGTAGTTCGGTAAATTCAATGTATGGGGTGTTGCTAGCGGCAATAGCCTGTATGTACGTGAGTCATTATTGGCTATTTCTCAATGAATTTTGAAACCGTGGATGGAACTCATTTAACGTGTGCAAAATTGGCTAGTCATCAAATTTTCGCCGTTACAGCAGCCACTTCTTTGGAATATTTGCATAAATAATCCACTTTTTAATTTCGTTACGAAACCGGCTCCATATCAAATATTAATATTTATTTTATTTCCCATTCACACCACTTTACCTTCCTTCCAAACCCAACAATCCCCCACATGAATGGGGAATGGCTATATGAAGAAAATATGCAGAAAACTATGTGATTTGCAAGTAAGAATTAATTGCATCTGGATAAGTGGATTTCCCTTTGAACTTTCCGTAGTGAACATATATCGGATATACTCGATCAATCGGTAGATTTGATATATTTGAACCGTCGAACTTTGGTGTATACCTAGACAATATATGTCACACAATTAATCCTTGACCATTTTTTGTTCTCATTTTTGTGTTCGTTTCAGCCATGAACACCGCCTGGTTCATGAGTGCGTAGAGAATTGGCCTTACAGAATTCTCCTTGAAGCGGCTTCCACTTCACACTCACATAGGTGATTTCTAAACGTGTAATCCCGTAGATCTACACTGTTTAACAAACCATGTATCAAACTTAGATAATCATTAAAAAACGTCTTTAACGTTTTATCCTTGGTACTAAACATTGTCTTATTGAGAGGATGGGTTGAGTTGTTTGACAATGTTGGAGCGGTCGTACACAACTTTGTTTGAGCTCTTTGAACCTAGATCTTGGGATCTCCAGTCTTCTAGGTAGAGTTACCGCCGTGACGACTTGTCCTCGGCCATAGTCCCATTCCTCTTGATGATCTCTCAACAGCATCTCTAGTTAAACCTTTTGTAAGTGGATCCGATACATTATCCTTTGACTTAACATAGTTAATTGTGATAATTCCTCTAGAGATAAGTTGTCTAATAGTTTTATGTCTTCGTCGTATATGACGATTTTTACCATTATACATAAGGCTCCCAGCCCTTGATATTGTCGATTGACTATCGCAATGTATACATACAGGTGTCAATGGCCTAGGCCAAAATGGAATGTCTTCCAAGAAGTTTCGGAGCCATTCAGCTTCTTCACCGGCTTTGTCCAAGGCTATGAACTCAGCCTCCATTGTAGAGCGGGCAAGTAAGGTTTGTTTGGATGATTTCCAAGTTACCGCTCCTCCACCTATCGTGAAATATATCCACTCGTGGATTTTGATTCTTTTGAGCCAGTGATCCAATTTGCATCACAGTATCCCTCTATAACAGCGGGATACTTGTCATAGTGCAAAGCATAGTCTTGGGTGTACTCCAAATAACCCAAAACTCGTTTCATAGCCATCTAGTGATTTTGTCCAGGATTACTTGTGTATCGACTTAGCTTACTTATAGCACAAGCTATATCTGGTCGTGTATAATTCATGATGTACAATAGACTTCCCAACACTGTAGCGTAGTCTCGTTGAGACGTGCTTTGTCCTTTATTCTTTATAAATGCAAGATTAACATCAATTGGAGTCTTTGAAGTTTTGAAGTCTAAATACTTGACTTTTTCCAGGACATTTCTGATGTAATGAGTTTGAGATAATGCCAAACCTTGAGGAGTTTTGTGAATTTTAATACCCAAGATTAAATCCGCAACTCCCAAGTCTTTCATATCAAACTTGCTAGTTAGCATACGCTTAGTAGCATTGATGTCAGCAATATCCTTACTCATTATTAATATGTCATCCACATATAGACAAACAATGTCTATATGATTTGGAGTGTTTTTAATGTAAACACATTTATAACACTCATTAATTTGGAAGCCATTTGACAACATTGTACTGTCAAATTTCGCATGCCATTGTTTAGGTGCTTGTTTTAGTCCATAAAGAGACTTAACAAGTCGACATACCTTCTTTTCTTTTTCAGGAACTACGAACCTTTCAGGTTGTTCCATGTAGATTTCTTCCTCCAAATCTCCATTTAAGAAGGCTGTCTTTACATCCATTTGATGGATTTGAAGATCATACACGGCGGCCAAAGCTATTAGCATCCGTATGGACGTAATTCTGCTTACCGGAGAGTATGTATTAAAATAATCAAGACCCTCCTTTTGTCTATAACCTTTAACGACCAGTCTAGCCTTGTATTTGTCAATAGTACCATCAACTTTTATTTTCCTTTTAAAAATTCATTTGTAACCTAAAGGTTTGTTTCTAGGAAGAAGTTCAACCAACTCCCATGTATGGTTGCTTAAAATGGATTCTATCTCACTATTGACTGCCTCTTTCCAATATGGAGACTCTGAAGAAGCCATTGCTTCTTTATAAGTTTGAGGCTCATTTTCCAATAGGAAAGTCATAAAATCTGGTCCAAAAGAAGTAGACGTCCTTTGACGTTTACTACATCTTGGATTATCATTATTTGGCATACTTCCTTTTGTACCTTCTCTTGGTCGTTTCGAGCTAACCTTTGACAATTCACATTCACTTTTATACGGATATATATTTTCAAAGAATTCAGCATTATCTGATTCCATAACCGTATTAACATGAATGTCAGGATTTTCTGATTTATAAACTAGAAAACGATATGCCTTACTATTCTTGGCATATCCTATGAAAACACAATCGACGGTTTTTGGTCCTATCTTTTCCCTTTTAGGTTTCGAAACTTCTACCTTTGCCAAACACCCCCATACTTTGAGGTAATTCAAGCTTGGCTTTCTTCCCTTCCACTTTTAATATGGAATGGATTGTATTTTGCTGTGGGGTACACGATTAAGTATTCGACTAGCTGTAAAATAGCTTCCCCCCATAAGTTATGGGGTAAACCCGAACTTATTAACAAGTCATTCATCATCTCCTTTAAAGTTCTATTTTTTCTTTCCGCAATCCCATTAGATTGTGGCGTGTTAGGGGCAGTGGTTTGGTGAATAATGCCATATTCCAAATATATTTGTTCAAAAGGAGATTCGTATTCACCACCCCTATCACTTCTTATCATTTTTATTCTTTTGTTAAGTTGTATTCAACCTCACTTTTGTATTGCTTGAATACATATATAGCCTCGTCTTTACTACTAAGTAATAAACGTAGCAGTAACGAGTGTTATCGTCAATAAAAGTTATGAAATACTTCTTTCCACCGCGAGATGGTATTGACTTCATATCACAAATATCCGTATGAATTAAGTCTAAAGGTTCGGAATTTCTTTCAAGTGATTTGTAAGGATGTTTCGCAAATTTAAACTCAACACATATTTGACATTTTGATTTATCACATTCAAATTTAGGCAATACTTCCATATTTATCATTTTCTGCAAGGTTTTATAATTAACATGTCCCAAACGTGCATGCCATAATTCATTTGACTCAAGTAAGTAAGAAGAAGCTTGAACTTTATTATTGATAGAAACAGTCATTACATTCAGCTTGAAAAGGCCCTCACATAGGTAACCTTTTCCTACAAAACTATCATTCTTAGTTAATACAACCTTGTCAGCAACAAAAACACACTTAAACCTGTTCTTGACGAGAAGTGAAGCTGACACTAAGTTCTTACGTATTTCTGGAACGTGAAGAACATTGTTGAGAGTCACAACCTTGCCCGAGGTCATTTTTAGGCCTATCTTGCCATAACCTTCAATCTTTGCTGTTGCAGAATTTCCCATAAAGAGTGTCTCATTAGGTCCAGCGGGAGCATAGCCAGTAAACGCATCTTTATTTGCACAAACATGGCGGGTGGCTCCAGAATCAATCCACCATTCTTTGGGATTTCCTACCAAGTTACACTCAGAAATCATTGCACAAAGATCCATCTCTTGCACTCCTTGGGAAATAGTATCTTCAACCATGTTTGCTTGACCTTTGTTATTTTTGGCATTCTTTGGGGCACGACAGTCTACAGCCTTGTGTCCATATTTACCACAGTTGCGGCAATTGCCCTTGAATTTCTTCTTTTTCGGCTGATTGTTTGGTCCAGAAGGTTTCTTCCTTTTGTTGTTCTTTGGTTCATCATTTTGTCTCAACGATATTTGCTCCTATTACTGTTGAACTTCCACGAGCAACCTTCTTCTCTGCAATCTTGTTGTCTTCCTCGATCCTCAAACGAACAATGAGATCTTCGAGTGACATTTCCTTGCGCTTGTGTTTCAAGTAATTCTTAAAGTCTTTCCACAAAGGTGGTAACTTTTCAATTACCGCAGCCACTTGAAACGCCTCATTGATGACCAAACCTTCAATGAGAAATTTATTATTAATAGGATAATTAATACTTCTAATATAAGCATGAATTTGGATCATACCTTCAGCAATGAGATCATAAATGATCACTTGCAACTCTTGGACTTGACTTATGATAGTTTTACTGTCCACCATCTTAAAGTCCAGAAATTTGGCGGCTACAAATTTTTTCATCCCACCATCTTCAGTTTTGTACTTCTTGTCAAGAGCAAGCCAAAGCTCCTTCGAAGTTGCAGCAGTACTGTAGACATTGTATAAGTCGTCCTCCAGTCCATTCAGAATGTAGTTTTTACATAGAAAATCAGAATGCTTTCATGCCTCAATAACAACGAAACGTTCATTTTCAGGAGTATCGTCTGCCGGGACAGGAACATCCTCCTTAATGAATCGTTCCAAACTCAGCGTGGTCAGATAACAGAACATCTGTTGCTGCCACCTATTGAAGTCAATCCCGCCAAACTTTCCCGGCTTTTCAGCCGGTGCTGGCGCAGGGGCCGGTGCAGATGCAGGGCGGCTGGAGCTTGCACCAATAGAAGAATTTGGTGTACCAGAAACACCGTTGTTATTTTCTGTATTCGTCATTATTCTGTAAAAACAAAATAACACAGTTAGATTCAAACAATCTGATTTAATGTACAGTGAAGATTTTATATCTTCAAACTGCAAATAATAATATAAATATTTTAATAATCCGGAAGTTTTTAATCTTCTGAACGGATTAAACATGCAATAATTTTAATAATCCGTTGAAGTATTTAAATCTTCAAAAACGGAATATTAAATTTGGAGTAGAAAATCTTTTCAGATTTTAGTCTCCACAACAGTTTGGAGTAGAAAATCTTTTCAGATTTTAGTCTCCACAAACAGCCTATTATCGATTAGCAGACCAAAATACAAATTCGATTTCTTAAGATTGTTATATGTCTGCACTTTCGATAATGACCAAAACAGAAACAGATTAAGTAGAAAAATTCCAAGCCAACAGTATACACTGCCTGTCCTTAAGAAATCTAATCCCCTCACAGTTACCCAAGGTTTGTGGATTAATTTCTCCCATGATAGAATGGAATTATCCTCACTGTGATAGCGGTAATTCAAATCACAGTGAACAGCGAACTCAAATAATGGTAGCAAATCACTTGACTCAGAACTTACTTTTGTTTTGAAAACAAATGCAAAAGGTAATGAGAAAGAGAGACAGAGAGAGAGAGAGAGTATGAAATTTTGGATGAACAAAATGAGGTAAAATGCATCTCTATTTATAGCCACAAGATTTGGAGTGAAAAGGCATGAAGGTGTCTTTTGGTGAAATGGATGTTCATGAAAGGCAGCCTTCAAGGTGGTTGTTCAATGAAAAGCAGCCTTCAAGGTGGCTGTTCAATGAAAAGCATCATTTCCAAATGAAATGAATAACGTTAGAGCAGCCACTTCCTTTGGAATATTTGCATAAATAATCCACTTTTTAATTTCTTTACGAAACCGGCTCAATATCAAATATTAATATTTATTTCATTTCCCATTCACACCACTTTACCTTCCTTCCAAACCCCACAATTAGTTATTCCATTTATATAAGGATTAGTCATACATAATTCACAATACCAACCAAATATTGAATAACTCAATACCAAGTCCAATTCATGAATTGTTTTAGCGAGTCCCTCATACCAAACTAGTCCTAAGAGTATTCTCCTAAGCGGATTAGAACACCAAAAAAAAAAAAAAATGCATGACAATGCAAACCTGTAATTCTAATATTGTCAAGAAGAAGAAAACAAATTTCTTTTCCTAAAAGGAAAAAAGAACTCTCCTTCGAGAAATGGCAGTGACGGTCTAAATAAATGGGATACTATAATATTCCAGAAGCCTACAGAGATCTATTGGGCTCAATATGAGGTCCGAGGCAAGCATTAGCTCTGGGTTTAATATTTCCAATCAATTCATCGCTAGCTGCAATCAAAGAGTAGTTGCTAGTTACAATCAAGAGTGGCAATAACTAGGTGTCAATAACTAGGTGTCAATGGTTATTTGAAAGCCGACATGCATATAACCATTTGAATCAAAGAAAAGAAAGACTAAGCAGAAATCAGCCAGTCCCATTCTTCTCTTCTTTCTTGAGGGTAGTGGGTGATGACTCGTCTTTGTATACCCTTCTTACTGAGGACCTTAAGGCTTAAGGGATATCCCATGAAGGTACAGGGCTAGAGTGAACATTCCACTACGACGTTTGCATGGCATCGGTACTGTGAACATCCCACTACGACGTATAATGTTCAGAACATTAACAGAGCACACCAATTTAGCAACCTAAAACTTAGATTTCGTATAGTGGAACTCAGAAGCAAGTGATATATCTCAACTTGTCAGGTCACTAAAATCGGCCAAATGGAATAAATAGATTTGGCCTCAGATTAAGTCAATGACCATAAAAATTCTTCACCTAAGTCCTCGATCAATGTTTAAGTTATACTATCTCACATAGATAAAATGTCCGTAAAAGAAAAGATTGACGAGTAAAAAGTAAAAATTGTTTTGTAAGTAGTTATTAACGGGGAAATTTGATGTCTGATACCGACATAGCCACCTTTATATTAAATTGAATTGTCTAGCAACCCTTTGTCCTATACTACCAACAATCCAAATTGACCTCTATAGAGAAGATCACATTATGAATCTACATATCGTCAGACACCATAAATTACAAAGAAAAGCTACGACCAAACCAATTCAACATGGTAAAGACGAGGTTAATCGAATTTCAGTTACAAATTCTTCTTCCTCCTGTTTTTGACATGAAAAAGTTGGAACATAAAAAACCACATCCGGTATCTACACAAAAAACTTCCCTTTTCAATTTTTTTTTCTTTTGTATCCAAAAAATCTACTATAAGGATAAGACTTTAAAGCTGTCCCCCAACTGCCAAACAATCCCCACAACTTCCTGCTTGAGTCTGAAAAGCTATGTAACATAAATTTCAACTTGATTTAGCAGCTGAGAGCGTGCCACTTCAGTTCAATAGTTTGCAGTAAGTTCACTTTCAAAGAAACTACATGGTATTAGAAATTGCACCATAGAATTTGGACCTTCCATATGCTTTGACTACTGAATATCATCTGAATTGAAATGGAGCCTCAGTCAACAGGATATATTTCTTGAATTCCATATTAAGTCTATAAAATGAAAAGCTAGGTGAATCAGACTAAATGCACCAGCCAGTCTAAAGCGCGAGCAAGGTTAACAAAGGAGATAACTTATATCAATTCAAATAAGAACTTAGATAGTTTCTTGTTAATGGTTAATTTTAGATTCCTAGTAATATTTTTGATTCTGGGAAGGACTGTGAATATGATGGCTAAGTTGAAAGGCAACACTTTATTTTCTAAGTTCGAATCTAAGCTAGTCTCTAAGTTAGTTGATAAAGTTTGTTGGATAGATTTTTGTATAGAATTGGCTCTATCCAATTCACTCTTTTGTTGGGAGGAGGTAAGGTACTATGTCCCCCTCCTTCATGTATTCTCGTTTTGGTTACTAATTTACTGGTAGGGGTCAATGCCAAACCCCATTTTAATTTAAAAAAAAAAAAAAAAAAAAAAATCAAATAAGAACGTCTAGTTTTGCTACCATGAGATGTTTTATGACATTTGTCGTATCACTACTTAGAGAAACAGAAAAGAACAAAATGCACTGCCAAAAATTAGAAGGAAACTTGCAGGAATAGAACTTGATCAAAGTTCATTCAAAAGTGGTGATCTAAAAGCTTGAAATATTAAATGGCCATTGACCAAGGATCAAAAAGTAGACATAACATGTGATACACTTCCTGTCATTCAACAGTATATACTTACAAAGCAAAATTTATGCCTGCAGTAGCTAGAACTAGTTATATTTTTACATAGGATCATCTCAAAATCATAATTTTGGAAGGACTACACTAAGGCAACATTAGAGAAACTAGGGTCAGATTTTTTATTTGTGATGAAATTCACATCAGAAAAGAAATTATCTACCACTTCAGTAAGCAACTTTTTGACAAACTTAGCTCCTACGATCTCAGCATTCCCCTCTTCATCTCAGCAAGCTTTTTGCTCCTCCTACAAGCGCTCCTGTTTCCTCATTTCTGGGTTCGATTCCTAGAGTAAATAAAAGTTGGACTTAGCCTTCCAAATTATGACTTCTCAAAGTTTAGTATCCATTCAAATAACAAAACAAAATACAGGCATTTTCCTAGATAAAGTATGTTACAAGTTCCCTTTTTCATAACTAGGAAATCCCAGAGAGCCGGTAGTGCATGGTTCAAAACTTGGTGCATAATAGACCGTTCCTAGATAGTACATACTTCTCAAGTATAGTTCAGTACTAAGAGGAAAATAGACATACAATTTGCATGAAAAGTATGATCTTTGGCAGGATGTTTATTTGCCCAGCCAAAATATCGCCACCC
Organism: Petunia axillaris subsp. axillaris; assembly: GCA_029990575.1. Classification (NCBI taxonomy): domain Eukaryota; kingdom Viridiplantae; phylum Streptophyta; class Magnoliopsida; order Solanales; family Solanaceae; genus Petunia; species Petunia axillaris. The sequence goes on from JARKNS010000002.1 coordinate 32,159,593, forward strand.
GATCAAATTCCAACAATTTAAGCCAATAATATGGTCATTCCCAGTCAAATTAACTATCTTCTAGGCAACATAATTAACTTAGCAACATCTAAAAAGCATTAAGACAATACATTAATCGTTAATTAAAGCTAACATATGTACATAAACATAGCTCAAAAACATAACAACACCAAACAAAAAAAACAAAATTGCTTCCAAAAAACTTACAGAAAGAAACCAGCACAAAAAAAGCTACCCTGAAACACCAACACCCCACCATGTCTTCCAATCCTCATCACTAATACCCGAACCCGAACTACTCGAATCGACCCGAACCCGGGTTCGACAAATGGGGCAATTAAGCACCCTAGTAAGCCAAGAATCCACACATTTCACATGAAACAAGTGTCCACAACCCGGCAAATTCCTACATAACTCTCCATCCTTAAAACTATCCAAACAAATCGCACAATCCTTAACATTTTGCTGGGACCCACAGTAAATGACACGTGGCAGCTCCTGGAGATCGGACGAGGATGTTGTTGTTGACGGGGTTCTTGCAGCGAAACGGTGGCGACGGCGGTGACGACGGTGGAAGGCGGTGGAGGTGACGAGGAAATGGAGGAGAACAAGGGCGGCGAAACCTAGGAAGAGAAGGAATACGAGGAAAAGAGAAAGGACAAGAGCCATTACTATGCATTTTAAGAAAAGGGAAATTAGTTTTTTTGGTTTTGTGTTTGGATTTTGATTTTGATTTTGATTTGTTTTTGGATGATGGACAACAACATGGTTGTTGTTGTTAAGGTGAGTTTCTTGATTTTGAATATGAATTGGCATAGGTTTTGTGTTTTGATGTTTTTAAGATTTGTGTTTGGGAAAATTGAAGATTGTGTTTGTGAGATATGAAAAGAGAGTTCAATCTGATCTATTTGTCGGTATTTTGGAGAAGGGATGGGAGAAGATGCTGGGGGATGATACCACTAAAGATGGCTCATTGTTTGTTTGATTTCAAAATTTTAGCTCTCGTTTGGACATAAACCTTGCGACATTTGTTTATAAAATTTGTCTAAGATCTTAATAATCAAATTTTGAAATTGTCAAAATTAAAAGTTTATATAAACTCGTATGATCCATTTTCTGTGAAAACTGTCACTTTTCGATGGTAAACTAAGTTCTTTTTTAATTGTAATTTTTTTATATAGTACTTCAGTTCCATCCTATTTTAAGTGTTTAAGTTTGACATACAAAATTAAATTTAGTTTATAATGTGGACTACTGTTTTTAAATTTTGTAGACCAAATAAATATTGAATTTAAAAAGTTACTAAATATGAACAAAAATACTGTTTTTTGGAATAGACTAAATATAGATAGATACGTAAACGGATTGATTAGTTGTTATTTAAATATTTAATTATTGCTTAATTTATAGTATTTCTTTTATATAATTTTATAACTTTAAACACATGAATTTAATTTTCTGTAGAAAAACTTTACATAAAATGGAAGAGGAAGTGTACTTTCTTTAGAAAGGAAATTGCGAGACACGAACGGTGCGTAGGTCTGCGTGTTGTGTTGAAACGTGTGCCGCGAAAGTACATAAACTATTAAACTTATGTGGTTCGTTAGGGAGCTGACGAGTAACTTGTCGATTTTGGTCGTCATGTTAATCCGAATATACCCCTAATATTATTCTTCGATTAGAATATTTTAGTACTAGTACTATTTAATACTAGTACATCCGTACTTTTATTTGCAGAAAAAAATTAACGGGTGATGTAATATTACTTCTCCGTGACATAAAACTTGGGACATTTCTTCTTTATTCTACTTCGAAAAAATGACAATTTTATATTAAAAAATATACAATTCCGACGATTATAATTTTGTGACGTTTCATATAAAAGTATAATAAATATATCTAAGATCATAAATTTTAAAAATAATTTACTACAAGGTTAAATGTCTTCTTGAAATATTTATTACTCCATTCGTTCTAATTTATGTGATTTATTTTGACTTAACATAAAGTTTAATAAAGAAATGACACTTTAGGAGTCCACTTCAAAGGTGAGTAAGAAGAAATTGTTACTCGGCCTCCATGTGAGACGAGGCAAATCAAACATTAAAATTAAAAGAAATGCAAGCAAAGGAATATCCATTACTCGACTTCGATGTTCCTGCTATCTTTCAAGAACTCCTTGATTTAAAACTCATTCAGTTACCCGAGATGAAGCGACCTAATGAGTCTAGGAAGACTGATGGTCCAAATTACTGCAAGAATCATCATTTGATTGATCACCCCATTGAAAAGTGCTTCATCTTCAAAGAAAAAGTCATGGACTTAGCTCGCGAAAAAAAAAAAAAACTTGTTGGAAGAAAAAAGGCTAGCACAAATCAAGTTTCCATCATTTTTTGTTCGTTCAATCATGTAGCTGAAATTGTCGAAGGATCCGAAGGCAAAGACATTTTAGCTGTAATGCTCCTCGAAGCACGAGCCTAAAATATAAGTCATAACACTCCTTAACACACGAGCTAAAGCAGTAAGTTAATCCTGACCCGCATGAGTTTAAATTGTGCAAGGCAATAAATTCATTTATGTAAACTATGTAATAATTTGATCCCTCTCATCGGAATACGTAAGCATATTAGAGTTTCATTCTCAGTTCAGTAGCATAAGTTTCATACTACTCGAGCCGCTAGTGATTTCCTATGCCTAATATAAATAGTTCTAGCTTGGTTGGATGCGAAACACGCTTTAAATGGAATTTAATTTGAGTATATTTTTAAGGCGCCATTCTCGAAACAAACGGAATTATCTACTTACGAAGAAACTCATCAACGGTCTAGCTACTTAAAGATAATCTAGACGTAAAAATATAAATTGAATATGTATTTTATTATTCAAGATAAAAGCATATTCTGTTGGTTTAAGAAAATAAGTTACAACCCACAAAGTCTCTAGAGGTAGACTGCATACATATAATTTATGTGATAACAAAAACTTTTTTTTAAAAAAAAACATAGCAATATTTTTTTCTTTTTCCAAACATAGCAACATTTAGACCAAAAAAAACTAATTCTCTTTCATTCTTCTCTCTCCCCCACCCCACTATTTTTTCTGGTTGCCGGTGTCGTTTTCCCACCCCTCATTCATCATCTTCGCCTTGTCATCACTTCCCTCATTTCCATGTCGTTGCTATCCCCTCCCCTGGTGGATGTGCGTTGTTTTTTGTGTTTTCCGATCTACGTCGAAGCTCCGGCGAGTGCTTCGTTGGACCTCTATTGCTTTGTGCTAGGTCGTTGTTGCTGTGTTTCCCGTCATTGCTATTGTATTTTTTGATTTGCGTCAGAGCTCTGGCGAGTGCTTCGTGGAAGCTCCATTTCTTTGTGAAGCATTCTGATCAGCATCGGAGATGTGGTCGTGCATTGTTGTTGTCCCAATTTGCGTCAAAGCTCCGACAAGATGCTTTGTTTTTTTTTCCTGGTGAATATAGCGGATCTACGGCTGTTGTGGTGTATGCTTGGTTGTTTTTGGATGTAGGGGAATGTATGACATGTGTATACCCATAATATGTGTAGTGTATGCCTATATATATAATGGATATACAACAGACATACAATGGGTATCCGCTATGCACGCACCATATATAAACCCATCCATTTGTATGTGCATTTTATATATAATGTATGTTCGATGTTTGAACGTCCATATAAATACATCAGGCATATACATCTTATATAAATTACATATAATCCGCCGGAGGGGTTTTTTTTTTTTTTTTTTTTTTGGGAGGAGGGGCTGTTGGGAGGTTGGCGGAGGTTATTCGGGACTTCTAGGGTTTGATCCACCATTTTATATGTATTTGCTATATTTTGAAAAGATATTACAATATATGAAAATATGATAGTTTTGACATTTTAATATAAAATAAAATATTTGTATGTATAGTTATGTAAATTGTTAAATATTTGTGTTACAAACGCCTTTTATGTTATTGTGTTTTATTTAATTTATTATACTCTAGTGAAATAATTAATATATACTCTTTTAGGGGTGTTAACATTCTGTTCAGTTTGCTTTTGACCTTATTAGTTTGGACTATCAAGTTTCAATTTGTTAAAGTGCTAAGCCAATAACAAAATCAATAGTGTCTATTATCGATTTTTCATTCTTAACAGTTTGATTATCCATTAATAAAGTTGGGCATTAATTAAAAATTAAATTAAGATTTTATTGCTCACATAAATTTTATGTTTCATATTTTACTTAAGAATAATATAGCTAATCATTAAACATGTTAAATTTGATTGTATCGAACATAAAGATATCATATTACAAGTTCCGTTTCAAACAAAGAGATTTGATTAGAATACTTAAACAATAAGAACTAAGAAATAGACACACAATATTCAAGCTTAATACGCATTAATCAAATTCAATTATCAAAATATAGTATAAGTGAAACAACTCAAGAGTAACTAAGTAAACTAGTTTTATATAAAGGTAAAAAAATAAATTTAAAAATTGATTGGATTATCAGCTTAACCGATAAGAAAATGAAAAATCGACAACCAAACGATATCCCAATAAGAACATTGACAAACTGTTACGTAACCGATAACCTAATAATTCAATAATATTAAATTGGTTTAGTTTACCAATTTAAACTGAAATACACACAGCCCTAAGCTCTTTATAGAAATATAAAATATTATGAAATTTTTTTAAAAGGCCCAATACTATCTCACTTTACAAAATATAGAAATAATTTTCTTAATATAATATACACAAACTCCAATAGCTGTGTATATACATGTATGTAGAGGTTTATACGACTTTATATATCATTATATGCACTTGTATGTCATTTTTTTATGTCTTCATATATGTATGTCAATGTCATTACTTAAACTTTTATATATTAAATCATGTATAGTTTGCTTAAAGCGCTAAGTTTTGTAATACATTTAATTTGAAAGTGACAGTTTGTATATTTTCAAAAGTTTTGGTATCTTGTGTTAAAAAGATTCCAAAAGTGTTTATCAACATAAAAATCTCTATTAAAAAATTATCTGAAATTTTGCGATTATATCTTAACCATAGGAGTATTCATTTATGAAAATCCATTGAAATTAATTATCTACACTATGAAAAACAAGATTCACATTTCATAAAGAACAAACAAAAACAAAAAAACAAAAAAAAGATGTAGCCATAAGAATTGGAGTTATCTTTGAAGGAGTAATTTGTGGAGTAATGCCTACTATCCATTTCCTTAATTATAGTATGCATATAATATTTACCCTTTTAGTAATATTATTAATTCTATTAATAAAATAAAGATATGGCTATATGATGTTGTGGCTAGTAGAAAGTAATATCTTATATATCAAAGGTTATTTATGTTTTTTGCCAAAAAAAAAAAAAATAACCTTTGATATATAGTATATTACTTTCTACTAGTCAGAACATTACATAGCCATATTTATTTTTTTATTAATGGGATTAATAATATTATTAAAAGAATAAATATAAGATGAATACATGCTGCTAAAGTTAAGGATAATGGATTGTAGGCATTTTTTGAGAATACATAACAAACTGAAACCCTTGATTTAAGGTATTATTGTATATTCTACCATTATAAAACAAGAATTCCCAAGCGTTCTCAAACAAATACTACTGAAGCTTCTCTTCTCTTTTGCAAAGATATAGTTGTGTATATATCTAAAACATCCAATATGCAATATGTATATTTGAAATATATACTTAACCCTATTTAATAACTGAAATATACAGTATATATATTTAAAATATATATTCAATAAATATATACACTAATAATATTACCAAAAAAAGAAGAAGTGATCCAATATGCAATATGTATATTTAAAATATATACTTAACCCTATTTAATAACTGAAATATGCAGTATATATTTTTAAAATACATATTGAATACATATTCACACTAAAATATTACCCAAAAAAAAAGTGAAATATGCAATATGTATAGGTAATATAAATACTTAATCCTATTTAATAACTAAAATATGCAGTAAATATATTTAAAATATATATTGAATACATAATGTCTTATAAATATTAAAAATAAATAGTAAAATATGCACTATATACATCTAAAAAATATACTTAAATGTATTGGAAAAAGAAATTTTTAAAAAATGAACTTAAAACTTTAATAGTTACGGAAATTATATGTTCCTACAAAATAGGCTAAAAATATTCTTGATCAACTAGTAGTAGGAAAGAAAAGGTAACCACCCTTACAAATAGGCTAAATTAACGACGTCTATAATGGATGCCTCATGCCTCAGTAAAGATTAAATGTCAAGGGAAAAAATTAAAATCTGAAAGATATTAGCTAAATTGTCTTAATTGGCTAGAGAAAGAAAGAAATAATTAAATGTGCTTATAAAAAGTAAAAAAAAAGTCTATGAGTGTTTAGGGTAAAAATTTCGTGTAGGGGCCTGTTTGGCGCGCGCTAATTGATTTGTAGCCATCAAAAACAAATTCGCTGAGAAATAGCCACCTTCGGACAAATCCCAGTATAAATACTGGGGTTTTGAACAAGTTTTGTTCAAAGCCTCAGTATTTATAGTGGGAAGCTTCAGTAAACTAACCCCAGTATAAAAACTGGGGCTTTGAACAAGTTTTGTTCAAGGCCCCAGCATTTCGTTATGGACTTTGTATAAAGCTTCAGTCCCATAACAAAATGCTGGGGCTGTGAACAAAACTTGTTCAAAGCCCCAGCATTTTGTTATGGGACTGGACCTTTGTTATGGGACTTTGTATAAGGATTTTTTACCCCACATAACTATTCCCAACCCTTATCCACTTTTTGTAACCATATTTTGTCCTTTCTTTCTTTCCTAGCATATTTATTAAATATAATTTGATGATATAAATATTTAAAAAATATAGGACAAATATATATGTGTATAGAAGGTATATATACAAACTATCAATCTATTATATTTGATATTTTAAATATAAATATTGTGGCTATATTATGTTAGTGCTAAATGACTTATTAATATGAAATATTGTTGGCTATTTACGCGGAAATCCCTTTGTATAAAGCTTCAGTCCCATAACAAATTACTTGGACTTTGAACAAGTTTTGTTCAAAGCCCTAGTATTTTGTTATGGGACTAGTCTGGAGTGTTTTTCCAACGGTAATGGAGCTTAAGTGTGCGCGCGAATTTTTGGCTATTCTTCAATGAATTTTGAAACAGTGGATAGTCCCCAATGAACGCGTCCAAAAATGGCTAGTGATCAAAATTTCCCGTGTTTACGTGGGGTAAAAAGCCCAGTATAGTTTGTATATTTATGGCACAAAATAAAATAATGTAATTTGAGAAATTTATAGAAACACTCTAGCACCACCCTTACAATTATAGCGCAGATAAGAAAACTTTAGTCCATTTTTAATCCTTCATCCCCAGACTTCAGTGAAAAAAAAATCTCCGACAGAACCTGGCTATTGAGGCTAAAAAACAAATACTCCTAATTTTTATGGAATTGAAAATATATCGGTGACACTTAATGGACGCAAAAATTTGATCGGCATTCCTATGTTCGGACTTCGGACTATAAAGAGCCCATTCTTACAGACTCTAAAGTAAAGCATTCATCAAGTATTACTGATATTCTTTAAAAATAATTGAAACAAATTACCCAAAATGGCCGATTGGGGATATTTTTTTATAAAATATAGAATTATTTTGGTACAATTACAAAATATAAAGGACTTAAGGACTTAATTATAAACATAAAGTAAGAGAAAAAATCCTAGCCTCCTTCTCCCTTTCACTATTGCTCCTTCTTCCATGCCGGAAAATATCTATCGTTGCTGCTCCATTAGTGGAAAACAAAATAAATATATTTTTGGATTCCTCTCTACACCCTCTTTTCATTTTTACTATCACTTTTATCAAATTCTCGTGGAATCAGCGTAAATCTAGCTTCAAAGTTTCGGCAAACACCTAACTACGACTACCATGTAATTTTTCTAGTAAGTTTTTACATAATTCGATACTCTCACCCTCCTCCATCACTTTGCCTACCCCGAATTGCCATATTAACCTCCCACCCCCAGTTTATTTATCTTTCTTTCTTTATTTTATTTCATCTTTTACTATTTTTTTCTTTTGTATCTGCATCTTTATTTCCATTTTTTTCTTTCTCTTTATCTAGCAGGCATTTTTCGGTCATTTATTATGTTTTCGATCAAATATGGTATTTTCCTGGCAAGATCGGATGCGTTTTCATCTTTATATTTTATGGTATCTCGATGTATATTCACTGTTTTGTAGTGTATCTAACTATTTCTGTACGGTTTCGGCGTTTCGACACAATTCCTGTAGAGTTTCTATTTTATGCATTGTTTCCGCTTGTTCTACATAGTTTATGCGTTTCTGCACAGTTTCTACATTGTTTTTGCCTTTTTTTCTCCATATTTTTCTGCACAGTTTCTAACTGTGTCTGCACCATTTCTGCAGATCGACGGCGGCAGTGGAAAGAGCAGGCGACAAGAGGACAGTGTATTTCCTAAAAATGTACTTCAGGTTCTACAGTTAAATTTGTATTTAGTTGAGTCTAAGGCGACCGTTTTATATCTCAATTCGATCGATTGACAGGCAGTTTACGTTGACAAGTAACCGATTTTTAGGGTTTTAATTCGAAGACAATGCAAATATCAGTTTCGAAGATATGGATATGCAAATCCGATGCTGAAGTCAGAATGAACAATTTAAAGGCAGATGCGAACAGACGAACGAAGGCAAATAATGAATTAGCAATTTACGATGACCTGATTTCGGACGAGTTTCTATCGAAGATGATTTATGTGTTAATTTCGTTTGATGCTGAATACTTGATTTTAACCAGATTCGATGACAAATTTATATATATATATATATAATGATAAATAAATGCGATCGATGGAAATGTATTCAATCAAATAATAATTTGCTTCCGGGAAGATGTTAGCGCTAAAGTCTGCTACAAAATCAGCTAAAACTTGAGATTTTATGGCGGTGCGAGGCTGGTAAGTGATGTCGTATTCACTCAGCTCGACCGCCCATTTCATCAATCGACCAGAAAGATCTGGCCGATGTAAAATATTTCGCAATGGAAAAGTAGTTATGACAGATATTGAATGACATTGGAAATAAAGTCTTAGCTTTCGTGCAGCAGTGACTAGTGCAAGTGCTAGTTCTTCTAGATGTGGATACCTTGTTTCTACATCTAACAATGTCTTACTAACATAATAGATAGGAAATTGGTTACCTCTATCCTCGTGAACGAGGACAGCGCTTACAGCAACATCGGAAATGGCCAAGTAGATCAGCAGCATTTCTTCCTCGATCGGCTTTGATAGAAGCGGAGGATTGGACAAGTATTGCTTCAGTTCTTTGAGAGCCTTTTTGTATTCTGGTGTCCAGTCAAAACTTTTGTTTTTCCTTAGCACAGAAAAGAACTCGTGACATCGTTCAGATGATCTCGAGATGAACTTGCTGAGATCGGCTACTCGACCGGTCAGCTGTTGAACTTCTTTCACCGTTGTTAAGTCTTCGGAGATGCTTTCGATCGCCTTGATTTTGTCTGGATTGGCCTAGATTCCTCTTTGCGATACGATGAATCCCAAGAACTTGCCGGATCCGACCCTGAACGCACATTTCTCCGGGTTCAGTCTCATGTTGAACCGCCTTAGTATCGTAAAAGTTTCCTCCGAATGACTTAAATGGTTTCCCTTTTCTAAAGACTTGACCAACATATCATCGATATACACTTCCATTGTTTTTTCGATAAATCTTTGAACATTGTGGTAACCAAACGCTGATAAGTAGCCCCAGCATTCTTAAGGCCGAAGGGCATGACTGTGTAACAATAAGTCCCCGTGTCTGTAATGAACGAAGTTTTCTCTCGATCTATTGGGACCATCGAAATTTGATTATAGCCTGAGTAGGTGTCCAAGAAACTCAACATTTCGTGCCCTGCCGTTGAATCGATCAGCCTGTCTATGTGAGGCTGTGGGAACGAATCAATTGGGCAAGCTTTGTTGAGGTCGGTATAATCGACGCATACTCTCCACTTGCCGTTTTTCTTTGGTACTACGACAATGTTTGCAAGCCATTCTGGATACTTAACCTCTTTAATGAACCCATTCCTCAATAATTTTTCTACTTTATCGTTGATCACTTTCCTCCGGAATCCTCCATTCGGCCGTTTCTTTTGCTTCACTGGCCGATGCTTTGGATCGACGTTTAATTTGTGTGTGGCAACTTTTGGATCGATTCCCACCATATCTGCGTGGGACCAAGAAAAACAATCAGAATTATCCTTGAGGAAGGATATGATTTTTGCTCTTACTTCGTGATCCAGTTCTGCTCCCGCATAGACTTTCCGATCAGGCATATCACCAAATAACATTACTTCTTCCAATTCTTCTATGGTAGAGTCTCCGGCTTTTTGTTTGTACGGTTCTCTCACACATGGTGGAACCTATGCGAATTCTTCTTCAGCTTCGGACTCCGCTAACTGTGACGAAGCACATGTCGGAGCCGCAGTGAGGTCTTTGGCCACGGGTTCCACTAGCTGTGATTGCTATTTTTGAAAGCCATCTTTAACAGCTACTGAGTAACATTCTCAAGAAGCCTGCTGCTCACCTCTTATTTCGCGAATTCCCTATGGGGTAGGGAATTTTACAACTTGTTGTAGAGTCGATGGGACCGCTCCCATTGTGAATCCACGGTCGACCCAGTATCACGTTGTATGCCATCTCGCTTTTCATCACTTGAAACGATGTTTCACTCTCAACGCCTTCTGCATATGTCTTAATTGTGATTTCTCCAACGGTCACTTCGCTTGAATTGTTGAAACCCGACAACACCGTTGAGCGAGGCACGATCTTATCACTCAACTGCAATTGTTCAACTACTCTTGCATGTATGATATTAACCGAACTGCCAGCATCGATTAATACCCTTTTCACATCGGCATCGTCGATCCTCATGATACTACCAGTGCATCATGATGGTGATGAATCCTCTCGTCGAAGTCGAAATCCCCGAACACAATCTCATCATTCATGTCCTCCCGCGTTCGTTTGTCTCGTGTGAACGAGACCTTTGCATATTTCTTTGTAGTGTAAGTCACTCCACAAACGTCGTCTCCTCCGGTAATAATATTCACCGTCTTCCTAGGAGCAGGTGGTTTTGGCAGCTCATCGTCTTTTTTATTATTAAAATTGTTTCGCCCTCTATCAGTCAATAATTCTACCAAGTGCCCCTTCTGTAGCAAGCTGGCCACTTCGTATCTCAACGCCTTACATTCTTCCGTTGTATGGCCGAAGTCATGATGAAACGCATACCATAGATTTTCATCCCTTGTGTTTGGATTTGTTTTTATGCGACCCGAAAACTTTACAACCTTATCACCCATCCCCTTCAAGTGATTTAACAAGTTTGGTGTCGATATGCAAAAATTGTACTCCGTCACTTTTGAAGGCAGTGGTCGATCTTTTGGAACCGAAGATGTGTTCGATTGCCCTCTCTTCGACCGATTCTTTGAACAACCAGCTTCGTGGTTGTTGCTCCCCATTCGAGGGAAACTGTAGGGCTCCCATCGTTGGTCCCTGTAGTTTCGCCTGTCGTTCTCGACTCTTCGTGGTGGTGGTCGATCATACTGATGATTATTTTGGGCTAGCTGCAAATCCTCTCCTCAGCCCTTATCCTTTGTTCGCACTCACGATATAGATCGTCGAACGTCCATGCATTGATTTCCCTAAGGCGATCCTTTAACTTCCACGCCTCTATTGAATCAGTGTGCAAGTTATTAGCAAAAGTCAAACAAGCCCACCTTTCTTCGAGATTTGGGATATGAATCTTTTCATCATTAAATCATTTCACGAATTGTTTGATAGTTTTCCCGGGCCGCTGCCTAACGTTCAGGATATCTTCCACCCTTGGTGCTATCTTTTTTGCTCTAGTATGTGATCGAATGAACTTAGCAGCCATATCATCAAAATTCAGTATCTCGTTTTCAGGTAGCTGCAAATACCACTTCAATGCTGCTCCTTTCAATGTTTCACAAAACTTCTTAAGGCTGACTAAATTGATCTCTTCCGAAGTCAGGTCGTTCGCCTGAACTGCAACCAAAAACATATCAATGTGATCCCTTGGATCTGTGGTTCCATCATATCTAAAACTTTCTGGTAATTTGAAAGTTTTAGGAATGGGCACTGGGGCTGCACTTGCTGGAAACGGACGCTTCGAAATCGATTTCTTAGCGACTTCGTCCGTTCACTTTGGAACGCCTGGCAATTTCTCCATAAATGATTTTATCTCATTGAATTTCTTATCCACTGTGTCATTTAGCAGAGTTTGCATCGTAGCTAACATCCTTACTTCTGTCGTAACGGAGGTCGGAGCTCCCGTAGCCACGGCGGCCGTACCCGATCCTCCAGATCCGACCCCGCTGCAAGTCCCCCATTTATGGCACCTTGAGGAACCGAAGTCGGAATGCTTGCGGGGGGGGGGGGGGGGGGTGTGATCGGGGAGGTGGGTGCTCTGTTTCCGATAGAGCTAGACAGGACCTTCAACTGTTCTTGTATCATTTCGAACTGAGCGTCATGCCTTTTCAAAAACGCCATTAGTGCCGCATTTGTATCTCCTGACTCAGTTTCGACCGCGGGTTCCTTACCGGGTCGTCGCCCTTGGGGCACGTTCAGCTGTGAACCAGTAGGAATGTCATTTGATACTACTTACGTTTGCTTTATTCCGAAATTTGAATCGTTTGATACTACTTAGTATCAATCGATTTCAGGACAAAAAAGCAAACGTAAGTAGTATCAAACGATTCAAATTTCGGAATAAATCGATTGCCTAGACCCCACGATGGCGCCAAATTGTATTTTCTAAAAATGTACTTCAGGTTCTACAATTAAATTTGTATATAGTTGAGTCTAAGGCGACCGTTTTATATCTCAATTCGATCGATTGACAGACAGTTTACATTGACAAGTAACCGATTTTTAGGGTTTTAATTCGAAGACAATGCAAATATCAGTTTCGAAGATATGAATATGCAAATCCGATGCTGAAGTCAGAATGAACAATTCAAAGGCAGATGCGAACAGACGAACGAAGGCAAATAATGAATTAGCAATTTACGATGACCCGATTTCGGACGAGTTTCTATCGAAGATGATTTATGTGTTAATTTCGTTTGATGCCGAATACTTGATTTTAACCAGATTCGATGACAAATTTATATATATATATATATATATATATATATATGATAAATAAATGTGATCGATGGAAATGTATTCAATCAAATAATAATATGATCAGAAAGCGATAGTAACAACTCAGCTGAAATATTCGATATCAATAAGCAAATTAAGTAATAAACTATATGACCAAGGCAACGATGGCAGATTAATAAGATCGATTGCGATGAATTAGAATACAAAATAATGGAAATAGCATGCAAACGACGAAATAAATAATAGCGTATAAATAAATAAAGCGATAAAAGCTTATTGTATTGAAGAATCGGAAACTGGTGCTTCGATGAAAGAAATGAATCTTCCTCCACGTTTGAACCAGGCCACGATTGATGTTTAATACAATGGTTGCTTCGATAATGACAATTTGATAATGACTATAAATGAACAATGGTATAGTGAATAATAATATAGCTGGTGGATAGAAATAATGTTGTTTCTTTGTTCTGCTGAACGTGTCCTCAAATGGGAGAAATGAGGCATTTTTATAGCTTGAAGTGGAGATGACCAACCCTAGAAGAATTCTGACTTCTCACGTTTCTTCAACAGCTCTCCACATCCCATGGAATGTGCTGGTTCCGTTCCGATAAAAGTGGGATAAAGTCAATTATCACTATCTACTAGAACAGATGTCTTTGAATTTTCCGATCACGCCATGTTGTAAACGATCACATCATTTCATCGAAGTCATTCCACATCGATCTTCTCAAAATACGTCTTCGGAACCAACCATGGCCTTATCGCGCAATCGAATACATTCATCGTGATCGAACAGAAATCGACCAATACAGACAGCATGGCGTAGGGAGGATGTGAGATGGATGCTAGGATTTTTCTTTTATAGTTGTTTGTAGCAACTTCCATATAAAAAATATTGTTAAGTTTTAATATCAATAATATGTCTGTTTTTTTTTTTTTTTTTGTAATCTATATTATTATAAAAGCACCAATGTTAGGAGGATAAATGTGAACCACTTTTTACCCCTTAATATAGTTTAAAATAATAAAACTGCATTAAACTTGAATCCTACTTCTATCTTAAGCTGGAACTAACTAATAATGTGAACGACTTTTTTACCCCTTAATATAGCTATAATATTGAGTAAAATAGTAAAACTGCATTAACTTGAATCCTACTTCTATCTTAGTTGGAACTAAGTAATATAATAATAAAATTGTTTCCCTAAATTTATCCCACATAGAAATTATTAGCTCATTCCTTTTCCAAGTCAACTATACACATGAATTATGTTGGTTTTCTATTAAATTAACTTTTTGGTTATACAAAGGTTACTAGATAGTAAAAAATAATTATTTTAAGAGGATTAAGATGAAGCTTCTTATGAATTTAAATTAAAATTTTAAGGAGAAATGTAGGAATTCAATTCTATATAAATATAAACGTAAAACTCTTTTCCAATGGTACTTACACTTCACCATTTCTTTAATTTTTATTGTTTGAACTATATGGGCAACTCTATAAAAGAAGCTCTATTCCAGATTCTTCCATGTAAATTTTTCAAGGAGTATCACTTTTTAAGCTTGGGTTCTGCTGCATAAAGAACATAATAATTTGGCAAACTTCACGAAAGTTATTATTCCTTCTTTATTATTTTTTTCCTTCTCGGTAGTTGAAGATTGTTTTGGTTTAGGGTCATGTATTAGATGTTAATTAATTAAGTATTTATTATGAACAAATTATACATATTATTGTAGTGTGTACTAACTATGCTACAGAGATAAACATCTTATAATTAGTGAATGATCTATATATACGTCTATGCATATCCTATTCCGAGGAATAAAATATTACATTTCTATACATTAGTTTTAGCAATATTAATAGGTTTTATAATCTATATATAGAAATACTGAAACTGTATATGTGGACTTAGCAAATATTGATTTTATGCTACTTTTATTTTTTTCAATCGTTTTTGCTATGTTTTAATAGTTTTTTAGGAGGAATTGTATTGATATAAGATCATGGTTCTTGTAGAATCTATTCAATAAGGTAGTAGTATACTATACTAAAATCAATCTTTGTCATATTAATAATGGACTATAGATATACGTGCGAGCACGTACATAAAAACTAGTAAAATGTGTAAAATTGTATATAGATGTAAAAGACCCTTAACAATTTTAGTCCAACATAACAATTCTGTCCTTTGGTCCAACTAAAAATAAGGGGGTCTTTTACAAACGTAGGACACTTTTGGCAATCTATAACAGATTTGGCCCCATACAGAATACTTCACAAATTTGACCCGTAAGCAAACTATTGGTAAGCGCTAGGTCATTTTATTAATAAAGACCTGATAAACGCCATAATTTTTCATGTGGTGGTCTCCAACAACTTTTTCCAATGAGGACGTAATAGAACTTTTTTATGAGGTCAAAAATGATAACACTAACATCAAATTAGTCTATTTTGCAAAAAAAATTGTTAGAGCAGGACGGAAAATTTTGATGCATAGTCATTTTTGGACGCACTCAAAGAGTTTTATCCACCGTTTCAAAATTAATTGAGAAATAGCCAAAACTTCACGCGCGCACTTACCCTCCATTAACGTTGGAAAAACATCCCAGACTAGTCCCATAACAAAATACAAAGTCCAAGTATTTTGTTATGGGACTGAAGCTTTATACAAAGTCCCATAACAAAATAATGGGATCTTGAACTAACATGTTCAAAGGTCCCATTATTTTGCTATGGGACAAAAGTCCCATAACAAAATAATAGGATTTATCCCATAACAAAGTCCCATCAACGGGATAAATCCCATTATTTTGTTATGAGACTTTATATATAAAGCTTCAGTTCCATAACAAAATATGGGACTGAAGCTTTATACAAAGTCCCATAACAAAATAATGGGGCTTTGAACAAAACTTGTTTAAAGTCCCAGTATTTTATATTGGGGTTAGTTTACTGAAACTTCCCAGTATAAATACTCGGCTTTGAACAAAACTTGTTCAACTTGTTCAAAGCCCCTGCACCTATCCTATTTCTGCTCATTTCACTTATACTCATCTTAAGGATGCCTATCAACATTGTTTAGAAGCTTATAATGCAGAAGTGGAGACTAGAAGTTATGCAGAGGCAGCAAAACATCCAAAATGGATAGAAGCTATGAAGCAGAAAATTCAGGCCTTAGAAGAGAACAAGACATAGAGTCTAGTTGCTCTTCCTTATGGAAAAGTCCCTATTGGCTGTAAATGGGTTTATAATATCAAATACAAGAAAAATGGTTAGGTGGAAAAGTACAAGGCTCGACTGGTTGCTAAAGGATACACTCAACAAGAGGTCATATACTACAAAGACACTTTCTCTCATGTGGCCAAAATGGTCACTATAAGAACTGTGGTTGCAGTAGCAGCTCAGCATGGCTGGCCTTTGTTTCAGATGGATGTGCATAATGCATTCCTACAGGGTGATCTATTTGAAGAAGTCTACATGACTGTTCCTCAGGGTTTTGGAAAGAAGACTGCAAAGCAGGGGGAGTATTTGATATGCAAACTGCATAAGTCACTTTATGAACTTAAACAGGCCTTAAGGCAATGGAATCTAAAGTTAACTAAAGCTTTGCAGTTGATGCTGTTCAATCAGAGTCCATTTGATTATTCCCTATTCACAAGAAGAAGGGGTGCAGACATTGAGGTGGTACTTATATATGTTGATGACTTGATCATCACAGGGAACAACCTAGCTTTGATTCAACAGACTAGAACTGACCTACAGAAACACTTCAAGATGAAGGACCTGGGAGAGTTAAAGTTCTTTCTAGGAATAGAGTTTGCAAGATCACACAGAGGAATATATATGTGCCAATGGAAATATGCATTGGAACTAGTTGCAGAAATGGGACTTGCTAGAGCTAAACCTGCAAGTACACCCTTAGAAATTAATCAGAAAATCACATCCCTGTAGTTTGATAAAGCAGTACAAAGAAACTTATCAGATGATCCATTGTTGGAGGATGCAAGCAGATATCAAAGAGTGGTTGGCAGATTGCTGTATCTCACCATGACAAGGCCAGACATAGTATTTGTTGTTCAAACACTGAGTCAGTTCATGCATAGCCCAAAGAAATCCCACATGGAAGCTGCAATGAGGGTAGTGAGGTATGTTAAAAGGATCCCCTATACAAGGTCTATTAATTCCCTCTTCAGGCTTAAACAAGCTGAAAGCTTACTGTGATGCCGATAGGGGAGCCTGCCTTCAAACAAGGAGGTCGGTTACTGGATACTTGGTGTTTTATGGTGGAGCATTGATCTCTTGGAAGTCCAAGAAGCAGGACACAGTGGCAAGAAGTGCTGCAGAAGCTGAATTTAGAAGTATGGCTTCCACAGCTGCAGAGTTGATTTGGCTTACAGGCATACTCAGGGAGCTTGGGATTCAGCTTATACAGCCTATTGAGATGGTCTGTGATAGTAAGGCTGCATTGCAGATAGCAGCTAACCCAATCTTTCATGAGAGGACAAAATATATAGACATAGATTGTCACTTCATCAGAGAATGGATCACAAGAGGGCTGATTAGAACAGCTCATGTTGGTACATTGGAACAGGTAGCTGATATTCTAACTAAAGGGTTAATAAAGACACAACATGATTACTTGATTTGCAAGCTTGGAGTGAAGAACCTGTTACTTCCCTCTAGCTTGAGGGGGAGTATTGAGCAGTGATGAGCTAGCAGCTGAGCTAGCACTGAACTGGAACACTAAGCTGAGCTAGCATCGAGCTGGAGCTGAAGGTTGAAGATTAAGAAGGTTCTGGATGCTTCTAGAATAACTTAATACAACTAGGATTCAGTTAGTTAGTCGGTTAGGCAGTTAGTAGATATTTGTGGTAGTTAGTGGTAGTTACTCTTCTATATATAGCAGCTAGGATCCTCTTGTAAAGCTTGAGATCATTTTTCCAATTGAATGAAGATTGATTTTTCACATTTCCTCTCTCTAAAATCAGTTACTAAGCTGATTCTAATCCAGAAATTATCAAAACTATATATGGAGGCGTTTGTCCATACATTTTTTTCCCAATCCCTTTCAAAAAGTTGTTTGGAGATTTTACGAAAAAAAGTTTTCAGGGGAAAAATCCTTTTTCAAGGAAGGGGGGGGGGGGGGGGGGAGTTCAAAAAATAAAATAAAACTTTCCACTCAAAAAGTTTAACTTTTTTCCAACTAAAATGCATGTCCAAACGCAATATAAATTCCATACACAATTTTTTAATTCAACTTTAAACACTCTTGTTCCAATTTTTTTGTTTTTGTTTTTTAATGTCATGAAAAACGTCTATATTAGTTTGGTTTTTTGTTTTTGTTTTTTAATGTCATGCAAAACGTCTACTGCAAGTGGATATAAGATAAATGCATTCCAACAAAAAACCAAACTAATATACCCAGCGGCTGCAATCGTTACTTTATAGCAAGTCAACAATGAAAGTAGATCCACACCCTTGCACTGGAATAAGTGTTGTAGTCAAGATTGTAACTATCGTCCTCCTGGATGCAGAGGCACCATCGATCTTTCTCAAGAAGCTTTTGCCGGCAAAGTCAAGATTGAATTCAAGTATAAGTTGAATTACTTTTTGAATCATTTAAATATCACATGCATATTGCCACCTCACTTGCAGTTTATTGAATCAACTCATAAAATGGAATATCGTAACGGATCATTAGCTAAATATAAGCTTATATATGTTTCATAAAATAAGAAAACTCCACAAAATGCTACTAGTAAATATATATAGTCCCCAGGCAACGAAATACACATAATATGTACCACTTAAAAAATAATACTATAGAAAACGCATTTTCATTCACCCATTTAAAAAGAAACATTTATGCCATATGGTGAAGGACATCAAATATTAGCTAGGTTGTGCCAATTTTTTTTTCTTTTAAATAATGACACATGCATATTATGTAAGGTTATTTGCTCACATGTTTATATATCCTAAGAAAACAATTTTATACATAAAATTTAGCCATACACATCGTTAGTGAACATTATATTTGAGAATCGATAGTTATGCCAGAAATTAACTAAGTAGTATTTTTCTCCTTTTGAACCGTGATCGGTAGGATCTAAAGATCAAGGCCGCTTTGATGCAAAATCTATTAGAAAAGCAGACGTACTTATACACAATTATACATCTTGACTCTCTTTTGTATCTCTCTATATCTATATTTTTTTTTTTGGTGAAAAGAAAAAATCTTATTAATCACCATCAACATTACACTATTCCATACTCCCTAGACTAAAATTGTTTTCAGTCTAGCAAGTCAATCAAAAAAAAAAAAAAAACCATAAGAACTAAAGCTACATTAATATGAAGTACAAATTACAAATACTAAAAATACTCTAATCATGTATCTGTAGGTGTGTGTTCTCTGTAAAGCTCCTCCAACCAGCTTTTCTCTCTATATCTATACGTATATGCCATACCCTTGAAGCAATATAACATATTTGGTATAAATTGCCTATGAAGTGTATCCACCAACGTCGTAATGGCGTTCAAATTTCATTAGGAATTATTCTTGATTAGCTAGTTTGGTTGTTCATGAACATTCTGTATTGGGTAAAAATTGGCTTACTATGTGTCGCCTCGGTAACACGATCTGATGGTAACCGAGCATGTGATGACAAGCTGCAAATCGGAGCAAGCGAACGAGCCACCAAAGGTCTAGCACCAGGATCATCATCGAAGGAGAGCTGCAAGATGCGCTTCGGTGACCCTCGCTTCAACCGAACGGCAGAGTCACGCCACCGAAGTAACATATTTGAACCTCGATAGGATACCTCCGTTGTAACGGCTCAGCAGCCCACTACTTCAGCCCACTAACTCCATCAATCAATGCTCAAGACGTGGGTTTTGTATTTCCTAAAAATATATTTCAGGTTTCACAATTAAATTTATATTTAGTTCAATCTAAGGCGACCATTTATATCTCAATTTGACCGATTGATAGGCAATTTACGTTGACAAGTAATCGATTCTCAGGGCCTTAATTCGAACACAGTGTAAGTATTAATTTCGAAGGAATGAAGTGACAAATCCGATGACGTAATATGACGAGTTCAATTTCGAAGGCAAATGTAATCAAATGAACGAAGACAAACAACAGATTCACAGTTTACGATGATTAATTCTAGCTTAGTTTCGGACAAGTTATGGATAACATGAACACTTATTTCTTCACCGAAGATGATTTAAACGCTAGTTTCTTTCGATACTGAATATGTGGCTTTGACTAGATTCGATGACAAATTTAGACAGAATGATAGAAATGCGATCGATGAAATATACTTTATCCAACTAACACTACGATCTGAATGCAATAAGGATGATTTACTTGATGTGATCAATATTAATAAGCAAATTGAACAATGAATCAGTTATACGACCAATGCAATGATAGCAGATTATTGAAATCGACAACAACAATCAATGTATCAAACAAGGGAAATAAAATGCAAACAACGAAGCAATCAGTAATAAATCAATGAATAAAGCAGTAAATCTTATTGTATTAAAGAATCGGAAGTTGGTGCTTTAATGAAAGAGATGAATCCTCCTCCAAGTTTGAACCAAGCCACGACCGATGTTTGCAATGACAGTAAGAGAATTTTATAACAACAATGATGTAGTGCGTAGTAATATAGCCGATGAATATAAGAGCGTGTTTTGTTCTGATGAACGTAAGTCTACAAATTGGGAAATCGGAGTTTATTTATAGGTTGAAGTGGTGAAATTCCCAATCCTAGAAGAACTCCACTATCTCACGTCTCTCTTAAGTCACGCAACAGCAGTTGCCCACTTTCAACAACTTCCGTCAAATCCGCTAGATTTGTTCCGATAAAAATAGGATAAGATCAGCCAAAGTTATCTGCTAGAAAAGTTGTCTGCAAAACGTTCCAATCACAACACATCATAATCTATCACACTGTCAAACGAAGTTGCTTCGTGTCGATCTCACTAGATACGTCTTCGAAATCAGTTATAGCTTTGCCACATAATCGAACACGTCCTCTTCGTGACAGAAATCGACCAATACAGGTTTGGCCACTACCAGTCTTGGAGAACGTGGATCAAGCTTTTGTATCTATAAATAGCACTTCATTTTACATAGTACTTATTCAGAAATATAGACAGAAACTCTGGCAAAATTTGTACTCACAGCAATATATTGAAATCACACTATTTTCTCGCATTTTCGCTTATTCTTAGCATTTTCTTGACTTTAATACGAACATTTGCTTGTGTTCTTACAAATTCGATTTGTGATCCTAAACTGACTTACGACAAATATAAATTGGCGCCATCTATGGGAACTCAGGCATAACGCTTTGTTCCAAAAGTTAAACGTTCTTTTTCGTTGAAGTTCATAATCTTTTGACGACGAAATGGCTGATAATAGTAGAAATCCTACTGAACACCAGTTAACTCCCGATGGACAGACTGACGTTCAATCAGATCCTACTTCTTCATCTCCGATGACAACCGAAGCGTTTCAAGCTTATGTTGTTGCCTTACTCAGGGCTCTTCAAGAGCGGCAGGATGAACGAGCTAACATCAACGCCGAATTTTGCGCCTCGCTAGAGGCGAGGAACAGCTCGACACCGAATGCGCTCAGCCTGTGGCTCCAAATGGAGGCATCCCACTCTTCGTTCCTTCGGCGCGATAACAGGGGGACCTCAAAATGGGGCTACATCTGGGGGTTCGAGAACTATACCGAGTTCAATGCCACACTTCGGGACGCTTCCCACCGTAGTAGAAACTACATCTTGGGTTGACGTTGAAAAGTTTAGTCGTAGATCGAAGCCCGAGTTGAGGCTCGTGTCGAAGCGCGCGTAGAAAAGCGCCTCGAGAGCGTCCCCGGGGTCGCTAAAGCCGAAGACGATCTTGACATCAATCAATACAGGGAGTTGCCATTCAAGCTCGAAGCCGCACCAGCTCCAACTCCCAAAACTTTTCAAGCTCCTCTTCTTAAAAAAGTATGATGGGACCACCGATCCCAAAGAACATATAACTGAGTTCATGGAGATGGTAAAGAGCAATGACTTAACGGTAATAGAGCTCGAGTCAATGTTCTTGAAAAAATTCGGCGAATCCTTGGAAAAAGGAGCGCTACGTTGGTACATGCGCATACCAGCGGGGTCAATTTCCACCTTCAAAAAAAATTTTAGCGCCTTCGTTAAGGCTCACACCGGAGCGCAGAAAATTCTTCAAAGAAAGGAGGATATATGCGAGGTCAAGCAACGTCCCGGTGAGCTAATCAAGGACTACCTCGAGCGTTTTCATGCTGAGCGCATAGAGCTACCTCCAATGGATGATACTCTAGCCATCATGGCGTTTGAAAAAGGTATCAATACTCGCAACTCCGAGGCCGCTGCTGAGT
The DNA here is from genome assembly GCA_029990575.1 of Petunia axillaris subsp. axillaris. Classification (NCBI taxonomy): domain Eukaryota; kingdom Viridiplantae; phylum Streptophyta; class Magnoliopsida; order Solanales; family Solanaceae; genus Petunia; species Petunia axillaris. Next base: position 32,182,299 of record JARKNS010000002.1, read on the forward strand.
TGCAAAAAGAGCTCCAACAATACCAGACACTGAAGTGGGATGATTTACACAAACGAGCCTACACCAAAATAAGGTTGGAGGTGGCTGAATTTAAAAACAATGGCCGAGGCCACAACTACAGGAACCGAGACGAATCCTCCTATCGTGCCGAGGCGTCGCGAGGAAACTCGAAGGGAAGGTACGAGCCATACACCTCACCAAGGCAGCCTGTCAGCCAAAGGCTGGAAAATTCTTTTGGAAACTCGTTTGTGAGCCCACATGTGAGCCAACGACTCGGAGGAAAGCTTCCCCCTAACTTGAACCAAAGAAATTCCTCAGGCCCGGCTCTGGTCTTAAAAAATAAAGAATTACCTCGGATCCCTGACTACAATTTCAATATATCGACCTCGGAGCTGGTCAACGTAGTAAAGGGAACAGCCGAGGTAAGAATACCAAAAGACATGAGAACTCCAGCAGACAAAAGGGATCAAAATTTACACTGCGAGTTCCATGCAGATTATGGCCATCGCACCGAGGACTGCAAAGCATTGCACCTCGGAGTGGCACATTTGTTGAAGAAATGTGTGTTAGCCCAATTCCTTACTGATAAGGGAAAAGGCACCTACTCCAAGAACCGAGGTGATGGACAACCACCTCGGGCTCCACCCCCTGAGAGAGTCGTAAATGTTGTCACCGGGGGGGTCAGAGGCGAATGCGGTGAACTTTGCAGCTGCAAAAAAGTTCGTCCATGGAGAAGAGGACTCGAGTGGGAGGCTCGGGTAAAGAAATTGTGTTTGATGATGATGATTGTGACGGGATGATATTCCCTCATCACGACGCTTTGGTCATCATGTTGAGAATAAATGACTCGAACATCAAACGAGTCCTGATTGACCCCGGTAGTTCGGTCAATATAATTAGCTACGGGGCCATTAAAAAGATGTGGCTTAAAGGGGAAGTCATTCCCAAGGCAACAGTGTTTACTGGCTTCAACAACTCCACGGAGAAAATACTGGGTGAAATCACGCTCAAGACGTTTGCTGAAGGAGCTAGCAAGGAAATACCATTTCAAGTATTGCCAGAGGACATAGCATGCAATGTGATCCTCGGCAGTCCATGGATCCACTCCATAGAGGCTGTCCCAACCACTCTTCATCAAGTGATCAAGTTCCCTACCCCGTGGGGAGTTCCATCAATAAAGAGAGAGCAACGAGTAGCTAGAGAATGCTATTCAGTTGCATTGAAAAGTGGAGTCGCCCGACTGGAACAAAACAATAGCAACTAATGCAACCGTGGTCAAGAAAGGAGGACCCTAAGGAGAAACTGAAAAAGATCCCGGTGTGCATTCAAGAGCCTCGTAAACAAAAAACCGAGGACTCAACTATCAAGGAGTTGGAATCTTTCACCTTACTGAAAGATTTTCCTGAAAGAAAAGTATTTGTCGGCTCGGAGTTGGACCCAGAGTCGAAGAAAGCAATCATCGAAGTCTTAAAGTCCAACAATGATTGCTTTGCATGGTCCCATTCGGACATGGTTGGTATCGATCTGGAGATCATGACCCACAAGCTGAATGTAGACCCAAAATTCACCCCGGTGAAGCAGAAGAAAAGACCTCACATCGGAGTCAAAAAGAAAGCAATCGAAGACGAAACTACGAAGCTGCAAGAGAATGGCTTCATAAGAGAGGTGAAGTACCCCGAGTGGCTGGCTAATATGGTCGTCGTGCCTAAGAAAAAGGGCAAGTGGAGGATGTGTGTAGATTATACTGATCTAAACAAGGCTTGCCCTAAAAACTCCTACCCATTACCACAAATAGACAGGTTAATAGACTCCACGGCTGGAAACAAATTATTAACCTTCTTGGATGCTTATTCGGGGTACAACCAAATCGTCATGGATCCGAAGGACGAAGAGAAAACCTCGTTCATCACTGACCGAGGTACTTTCTGCTACAAAGTGATGCCCTTCGGTTTGAAAAATATTGGGGCGACATACCAGAGACTAGTGTGTCGCATGTTCAAGGAGTACATTGGAAAATCTATGGAGGTCTACATAGATGGTATGCTAATCAAGTCCATTCGAATGGAGGATCATCTGAATCATTTGAGGGAAGCTTTCGCTGTTCTAAGGCAATATGATATGAAATTGAATCCTGAAAAATGTGCCTTCGGCATAGGATCGGGCAAGTTCTTGGGATTCATTGTCTCTGAACGAGAGATCAAAGCCAACCCAGATAAGATCAAGGCCATCGAAGAGATCCCCAAAGAGTTGACCGGGATAAAAGAAGTTCAGCGCTTAACTAGCCGAATTGCTGCCTTGAGTCGATTCATCTGAAGGTCTTCGGAGCGATGCCACGAATTCTTCTCTGTCTAGAGGAAGAATAATCACTTCGAGTGGACACCGGAGTGTAAAGAAGCGCTAAAGGAGTTGAAACGTTATCTGGCTAACGCGCCGCTGCTCGCCAAGCCAAAAGATGATGAAACTTTGCTAGTGTACTTAGCCGTATCCGAAGTGTCAGTCAGTGCTGTATTGGTTCAAGAAGAGGATGGAAAGCAACAGCCCATCTACTGTGTGAGCAAGACACTCTTGATGCTGAGACCAGGTATCCTCACTTGGAAAAACTAGCACTTGCTTTAATTGTAACTGCTCGGAAACTACGACCTTATTTCCAACGTCATCCAATAGCAGTAGTTTCTACTTTCCACTTGAGAAGCACATTACATAAACCTGAGTTATCGGAAAGGTTATCAAAATGGGCAGTAGAATTGAGCGAGTATGACATTACTTATCAACCCCGAACAGCCATTAAATCCCAAGTCTTGGCTGACTTCGTAGCTGATTTTAGTATTGGGATCCTACCCGAAGCCGAAAAGGAGAACTCAATGTCGAAAGGGACAGCTTCGGGACTATGGATACTTTACACTGATGGGGCAACTAATTCAAGGGTTCGGGATTAGGCATAATATTGAAGGCGCCCACCGGGGAGAAAATCAGGCACTCCATTTGGTTCAAAAAGGTGAATAACAACGAAGCCGAATACGAAGGAGCTTTAACAGGCTTGGAGTTGGCTAAAGAAATGGGGGTGGAAAGAGTTGAGTTGAGATGCGACTCACAACTGGTGGTAAACCAAATGCTCGGTGAATACGCGGCTCGGGAGACCAGGATCCAGTTATTTTTAGACCGAGTATAGAGGATTTTAGCCCAATTCCAAGAATGGCAAATTAAACAAATGCCTCGATAGGAAAATACCGAAGCCAATGCCCTGGCAAACTTGGGTTCGGCAGTCGACGAATTTCACTGGGGGATTGATTCAGTGGTTTGGTTGCTTTCTGTGCAGATGAGAGAGATGAAATTGCAAGTCAACTCGGTGGACCACAATGGGATTGGTAGAGTAAGTTCATCTCTTACTTCGACTCGGGGACTGTCCCCCAAGATAAGAAAGAAGCCAAAAATTTAAGGACCCAAGCAGCTTCATACTCTATGATCGAGGGAAATTTGTATAGAAGATTGTATTGCGGCCCGATGGCCAAGTGTTTAGGTCCAGACGAAGCCAGATATGTGATGGCTGAAATTCACGAAGGCGAGTGTGGCAATCACTCGGGGGAAGTCCTTGGTGTGCAAATTACTTAGAGCTGGGTACTATTGGCCCACCATCAGTGCAAATGCAAAGGCCTTCGTGCAAAAGTGTGATAAATGCCAATGCCACGCCCGAATGATTCATCAACAAGCTGAAACTTTGCATTCGGTCGTGTGACCATGGCCCTTCATGAAATGGGGAATGGATATTGTTGGCCCTTTACCGAAGGGAAAAGGTGGTGTTCGGTTCATCTTCATTTTAACTGATTATTTTACAAAATGGTTGGAAGCAGGAGCTCTCACCGAGGTCAAGCAGAAGGAAGTAATCGACTTTATCAGGAAAAACATCATCTACAGGTTCAGCGTCCCAAGGGAAATCGCGTGCGATAATGGTAAGCAGTTCATGGGGGCAGCTATCACTGATTTCTCAAGCAATGGGGAATAAAACGAATAGTGTCGACCCCGTACCATCCAAGTACAAATGGCCAAGTCGAATCTTCCAATAGGGTGATAATTGAAAATCTCAAGAAGAGGCTCGATGAGAAAAAAGGTCCTTGGACCGAGGATTTGCCAGGTGTGTTGTGGTCCATGCGAACAACAGAGAAGAACAGCACCGGTGAAACCCCTTTTTCACTTGCTTATGACATTGATTCACTTATCCCCGTAGAAGTTGGCTAACCAAGTCTTCGGTACGCTCACACCACCGAGGATGCAAATCAGCAAGCCTTGTGCATAGAGTTAGACCTGCTCGAGGAAAAGAGAGAGCTGACTTTAATTCGGCTAGTAGCACAAAAGAGGCAGATCGAGGCATACATCAACAGGAAGGCCAAACTTAGAGATTTTAAAGTTGGCGATTATGTGTTAAAGGCCTCGAATCAGTCCACTAAAGAAAAGAATGGGGGAAAGCTTGTTGCAAACTGGGAAGGACCTTACCAAGTCAAAGCAATTGTTGGGAAAGGATCCTATCAAATTGAAGATCTGCAGGGCATACCCAAACCCATAAACAGGAACATCTCTAATTTGAAACGGTACTACTTCTGAAATCGAGGTAAGCATTCTTTGATTATTTAAATTTTACCTTCAGCCTCGAGCCGAAAAACGCTCCTAGGGCCTCGATCAAAATGTACTGACTTGCTCCTTATTTCATTTTGCTTGACCTTTTCAGGAAGCGGATAAAACGATTTTGAGTGCTCGGATCTTCACCAAGATTCACACTCGAACACTGGGGGGAGTAAGAGCGAGTTGCAACCGAGGTCGACACTGAGCCTCTCAACCGAAGCCTATCTATTCGACAACCGGGGACTGACACCCAAGGAATAGATTAGTACATAGTAATCACGTCCGATAGTGGCATGTTGTCAATTTGTTTTTACGCACGCCTAAGGTCTACTTCGACTTGGCTTTATGTAAAAAGCCGATTATGGCTCGTTGATATTATCAAAGGAATAAACTTGGTTCTATATCTCTTTATTTCTATAATCTTGCACTCCGAAGTTGCACTTTAAATGCATTAACTCAAGAACGAGACGTCGTTCTAAGTTTGCATCGGTTTTATTTGATTAAGTCTTGCAAGCAAGCTACTTTAAATGTTCGGTTCATGCGAAAACTAACGTTTAAAACAAGAGATGCAAATTCATTTCATTCAAAGGCCCGAAGGCCGCAAACTGTTTACATCAAACAGACCCGAGGGTCCAAAGCATGTACATCATAAAAGCCCGAAGGCTTACACAAAAATAAAGACAAGGAGCAAAAACAAAAGAATCTAGGCCTCGGGGTCATCATCTCCCTCCTCGGACGCCCCCTCGGCATCCTCATCTCCTTCATCTTCTTCTTCATCCTCGCTCAAAGCTTCACTTGAGGGAAGATCGTCGATGATAGCCTGAGCTTGGGCCGTTTTCTCTTTAGCTTTGGTGATCTCCTATTCCAAGTTAAGCTCGCCAGCACGACATTGCTTGAGCAGCCTCATCCGAGATTTGATAACTGACCAACGTTTGTCCAATTCCGATCTTTTGGCCCTGATCTTGGCCCTAGCTTTGCGGTCAGTAATCTCCTCCCGAAGCAACTTAACCTCTACTTCAAGGGTTGGAAGCTTGGAACTTTCACCCTCCACCTTCTGAATGTGAAGCACATGGTTTCTCAGCTGCTCGTGGTGCTTCTTGGCCATTTCTTCATATTTGCCTTTAGCTTGGGCCAACTCTGCAGTGATCTTTGCGACCTCGGCTTCCAGCCTCGTGCGCTCAATTTGGAAGCCATCGTCGAGGGCTTGAATCTTTTCCTCGGAAGCAGTTGCAACCTCGCGCAAGTCGGACTGAGACTTGCACAATTTAGCCTTCAACTCTGCAATTTGCGCATTGAAGTTGTCCTTTTGCCTGTTCCAAGCGCGAGCAACGCGTTGAACCTCCTCGCTCCTCATGGCCTCAAGTTCAACAGCCCTCAAGGATAAAATGAAGCTCTGAATGAAAATTATCAAAGGGTCAGTAGGAACGAATATTTGAAGAAAGGAATAAGACCAAGGATATCAAGACTTACTCTAAGCGCATTAGCAGCAAGGGTGTTAGCCAACTGAGCTGGAGAAAACGGCTGCACAACTTTGTCCTCTGAAGGACCGAGCAAAGGCATGAGGCTCAGTATGTCGCTTCGAGTGCTAGCTAACAAATTTGAAGAGGTCGGCACCTCGAGCTTTCTTAATGAACCCACCGAGGTCGAAAGCCTCACAGGCTCAGATTGCGCCTTGACCGCGCCGACATCTGCCTCCCTTTCAAAAGCAGCAGCCCCAGCTTCCCAACTTTGGCCTTCCCTCTGGCCTTAGCGACTACCGCCTCGGAGTCGTGTTCCTGATCTTAAGGATCCACAACCTCAACTTCTCTTCGAGCTCCTAAGCCCTCGGCAGCTTCGTCATCGGGATTATTAATCAGCCTTCGGCGTGATTCCGCCACCACTTCAGGCTGAGGAGAAGTTGTCACCTCGGTGCGAGGATTTACAGAGCGAGAAGGTTTCTTGGAAACTACCCTCTTCCTTTTCACACCTAGAAAAGGCAACATAAAAGAGTTTTGAGCAAAGGAATGAAGAGGAGTAAAAGCCAATGAACTAGCCGAGGGCGATGTTTACCTTTTGAGGAGCCCTAACCCGAGGATCCCTTTGGAATCTTCGAAGGCTTTGAAGCCTTAAGCTCTTTTAGGTCGCCAGCTAAACCTGCCACTGAAGCCAGATCGTCATCCGACTCGGTATCTTCCTCATCCTTCTTCTTTCCTTTTCCATTTTTCTTCTTCTTATCTTTCTTTTTGTTGACGGCACGGTTTGGAAAACCTAACACCGAGGGAAAAAGAGTCAATGATAAAATCAAAGGTCTTGAATAACAACTCAGATAGAAAATTGTAGACGACTTACCATGACTCTTACACTGCCAGTCGAATTCAGCAGCCATATCCATCCATGACCGAATGGGGCATTCACGAGCCCCGGTCACAGGCTTGATCTATTTGGTCAAACCCTCTGGGAGGACGATAGCAACCTTATTAGTTGGAAAACATAAGAGAGGTTAAGATTAGCAAACAAGAATGACCACTTGGAAATCAAATTGAAAACGAAGGTGCACCTACGTGTACTATTCCACCTTTCTGGGAAATTAGGTTCCGTAGATAAAACGCTGGCCTCCAAAAGAACATAGCGATCACACCACCCTCGGTCTCCGTGATCCTCGCTTTTGTGGAGAAGCGCATATTTACCTAGGTTGTTTAAAGCCACAACCCCGGCTTTGTGGAAGTAAGGGTAGTAGAGAGAAATGAGGTGTTACAAGGTGAAATCCACCTCGGCTTTCTTAAATAGGCAATCCAAACATTGGACAACCCTCCAGACACCGGGGCCCAGCTGAGCCAAGCATAAATTGTATGCTCGGCAGAAGTCGTCGATCAATTTGTGAACGGGAAGAGCGAACCTGATGGTGAAAGGAAAAGTGTATGCAAAAGATAGCCCCTCCACGTGCTGGCAAACCCTACTAGTTGGATCGGGGATGATCACTTTCACCTCGGGCCCAAATTCACAATCCTTCTGAACTCGCTCTATGTGAGCTTGTGTTATGCGAATCGGCGTCGTGTTCACTGGCACATTTCTGTTTAATTCTTCCTGATCAGTAGACTGGCTTTGAAGCTTCAGATCCTTACCATTGTCGAAGTGCGATGGGATGATTTTATGGGGCTCAAGCTCCTGCTCGAGGGGAATCTTTTGTAATTTCTTTTCAGAACCCGAAGGTCCAGCCTCGGCATCGTGCCCACCCTCAGTAACGTGCAGCTCACCTCCGGTCTCAGTTTTGGCCTCGGCATCATCTTCGCCCTTGCCCTCGGCGTTGTCGCCCTCGCCATCGTCATCCCTATGGGTGACCCCTCCAACGTCAGCGTCAACCGCCATCATGGCGTTATCACCAATGACGTCATCTTCCTCCTCTATGCTGACATCCTCGCCCATCTCAGCTCTATCGCGCCCGGCTCTCGCCTTGCACGGCCTAGAGCCACTGGCGCTTGAGGTCACCTCTCCACCACCCTCAGCCTCTATTACCTGCAGCGCCGGCACAGTGGTGATAAAATCGCCACTGGCTATAGCAGCGGCGTAGCGAGAAATTCTTGCCCTCTCACAAGAATCACTGGAATCCTGACTGGAGTGTGTTGCAGACATAGCTATGGCTTTAAATGCAAAGGATTTTTGTAGAAACAAAAGCTAATTGAAACAGAGATGGAAGTTCTTTCTCTTTTTTATCACTATTGATTGCAAATATTAGAAGTGATGAAAAGGACTTACTGAAAAGGTATATGTACAATTGGCATGGACGACAAGTGGCAGTAGGTCATCATTGTAACGTTGGAAGATGAGAGAAAAACGGCGTGGCCGTTCGATGCCCAATAAACGATCGCCACTTCATTGAATAGTAATCTGAAAGGACGCGCACCGTTGACAAAATTTGAAATGCTTGGATAAGATCGAGCCACGTCGCTTTCCCGCGGAATTTCATTCCACTCCTCGGTAACTTCGGTAATTGATCGAGGAGTGGGAGGACTATCTATATTGGGTAAAAATTGGCTTACTATGTATCGCCTCGGTAACACGATCTGATGGTAACCGAGCATGTGACGACAAGCTGCAAACCGGAGCAAGCGAACGAGCCACCAAAGGTCTAGCACCGGGATCATCACTAAGGGTGACTAACGGTCCGATTTTGACCGGAGTCGGGCCGGAAATCGGCTCGGACCGGCCCGGACCGGTTGAGACCGGACCGTTGGTCCTAACGGCCCCCGGCCCCGGTCCCGAAACGGTGTCGCGAAAAAAAATTGGATGAACCGGTATAAATTTGGACCGGAACCGGCCGGACCGGACCGGGCCAAAAAATTATATAAAAAAAAAAAAAATCTGTTGCATTCTAGCCGTTTCTAGCCGTTGGGCAACGGCTCTTTTGACCCCTTAGCCGTTGTCTAACGGCCAAAAACGGCCAATTTCACCCCCTCTACCACCCCGTAACCACCCCTAACTATTTTTTTTCTATAAATACCCCCATTATTTCATCATATTTTCACACAAATCTTCCAATTCTCTCAAATTTTCTATAATATTGCTATTATTCTACTTGGCTATTTGTTAAAAATTTATAATTTGGCTACTTTATCAAGTTCTATTTTGAGTTTCTATCAAAGTTATATTTGACTATTTGGTGAAGTTTACAAATATCAAGTATTAGGTCAATTGGAGGAGCTACGTGGTTGAAATATCAATTTGGATATTTTTGTAATTTTTCGATTATCAAGTATTCAACTAATTAATTGAAGTGGAGGCTCAAGTTTCAACTTCACCTCAATCATACGGTTATATTTGGTTGGTCGTTCCTACTTCTACTCTTTTATTATTTTTTTGTCATATATATTTATTTTATTTGCTATTATTATGTCTCAAAGAGGTTCAATTGGAACTAGTAGCGGGGGGCGGGCACGTGGTCGTAGGGGAAATAGGGGTAAAGAAATTGCTGGTAGTTCTAATCAATTCACCCACATAGGTGATTCTCAATATTATCATAATGTTAGCGCTAATAACATACTTGATCACGAAATGTTAGAAACACAATATGGGAATCAAAGCGGGGTTAATTTAGAAGAAACACATGAATTTCAAGCTAGTCCACCCGAAGTTCAGTCTGACTTGCCTCCTGAACCTCCTACTAGAATACCGGCTAAACGTAAGGAAAGATCTGATGTGTGGAAATTTGCATCAAAGAATGTTGCAGCGCATGATCAATCTTCGGGTACCCAAACAAGAATTAACCAAACAACAAGAGGGCTTCGTACTTATGATAAACAAAAGGATAGGGAAGCTATTGCTAAACTAGTTGCCCTCGAGGGTTTACCTTATAGTTTTCCTTCTTCTACTGGTTTTGTTCGTTATGTTCAGTCTATATATAATCCCTCTTTTCATGGTTTTCCAAGAACTACTGTTAAAAATGATATTATTAAATTTAAGAACGAATATCAGGATTATTTGCGACATATGTTTGATAACTTTGACACTAGAGTATGTCTTACTACGGATATGGGTCGTTCTACTAATGGATGTGATTATATTACTGTTACTGTTCATTGGATAGATCCTGATTGGGTATTTCAAAAACGTATTATTGCTTATAAAGTTGTTGAAGAACCACACACGGGAAATTATATTTGTAATAAAGTTTCATCAATTTGTCGTACGTACTTTTTATCTAACAAAGTTTTTAGTATTACGGTAGATAATGTTACAAACAACACAGATGTACTTAGGAACTTGATACCTATTTTGAACCCCCCTTTTGCTGAATTTTTTCATGTTAGGTGTGCATGTCATATTTACAACTTAGTAGTAAGAGATGGTCTTGCCTTGTTTAACGACATTATCAAAAAGGTGCAGATAGTTATTACTTATATTTTTAGAAATAAAAACCAAGAAAGAAGACGAGAATGGGAAAGAAAATGTGTAGAATTAGGAATGCCAATTAGGAGAGTCCCAAAGGAAGTTTGTACTAGGTGGAACACTTTATATGATGCATTGACTGTCACTTATGACTATAGAGTGCCTATTTCTCAAATGTATAATAAACATTTTATGGAAATCTATCACCTTAAAGATGAGGATTGGCAAGTTGTTCAACGTCTTCTTCAGTTTTTACAAAAATTTTATCAAGCTACTTTAGAATTTCCCGGTCAATATTATCCAACTACTCCTACCATGTTATATTATATAGCTGGAATATCAGAATTATTGAAAATGTATAAGCAATATGAAGTTTACAAACATGCTGTAGAGTTAATGATTGAAAAATTTAGAAAATATTTTTTTCCAATTCCTCCTCTTTTTTACATTGCTTCTGTGTTGCATCTTGCTTTTAAAATTAAGTTAACTGAACGACTTGTTAGAGAAGTATATGCAAATTTAGAAATTACTCCTATTGAAATTGCTACTAATGGGTATCCAAGTGTAGACGAGGCTGTTGCTAAAATTTATGCAGATACCGTGGCTGTTTTTGCAAAGTATAGAGCTTGGGTAGACACTGCTACACCAACGGAACCAAAACTATCCACCGGGCAAAGTTCTTCACATGCGGGGATGAACACTTTTGGGGGACTTGACGAAAAGTTACTTTCATAACAGGACGAGTACGGGGAGGAATACAGCGAGTTCCAAGTGTATTTAATTCAATATCCAAAAAAACTTAACAACTTTGGAACTAAGAATTTGTTGGATTATTGGAAGAATCAAGAATCGCAATTTCCAATTCTTGCAAAAATGGCCCGGGATATATTAACAATTCAAGTTTCATCAGTTGCATCGGAAAGCGCTTTTACCCAAGGAAGATTTCAAATTGGAGATCACAGATATTCGTTGAAGGGGAGGCAATGGAGACAGGAGTTTTATTCAGGGATTGGATCAGAGCAGAGCGAAGAAACTTTGGTCTACCAGAACTTACTAAGGAAAAGGGCAAAGCATATCTCGATCAAATTTTGAGCGACGGAACAAGTGAAGGGACTCAAAGAAGAAGAAGAAGAAGAAGAAGAAGAAGAAGAAGACGAAGAACCAGAAGGAGATGATGAACAAGATCAACAACGGCCAGTTCCAAAAGAAAAGCCTACAACTATCCTCAAGAAACTAGCTAATATGTTTAAAAGAATGTAATTTTCTAAATAAGAATTTTGAATTTACAAGTTTGAAGTTTAGATGTAATTTGCACTACTTATGTCTTAAACAATTAAATAAAATTGCTCCAAGTCTTGGAATTCAATCACAACTATTGTCTTCATACTTTTTATTTTTAATTTATAGTTTGCGCAAAAAATACTACAATTCATTACTAGTTTGTAAATTAGTTCAAAGTTTGAATTTTGAACTTAACAAATTAATTCAAAATTTGAATTTACTTAAATTAATTCAAAGTTTGAATTTTGAACTTAACAAATTAATTCAAAAGTTTGAACTTTGAATCATCACTTCAAAAATTTCATTACTTCAAAGTTCAAAGCATAAAAAAATACTACAAGTTTTTTAATTCTAAGTTTAAACTTTAAACATTGAAATATACTAAACATATGTTATATGTACAAGTAAAAACTTAATAATATTTAGTTGTAATATTTTTCAAAGTTTCCACCACTTTAAATAAAACACAATGGAAAAACAAAAAAAAAATAAAAAAATATATATTTGGCCCGAACTGCCGGACCGGGCCGGAACCAGACCGGACCGGCAGTTTGGGCCAACGGCCAAAAACGGCTATATTTGCCTATCACCCCCCCCCCCCTAAACGCCCCCATACCCTCCCCCCCCCCCCCAAACCTATTTTTATCTATATATACTCTAATATTTCATCATTATATCACACAATTTAGCACTTTCTATCAATTTATCTCTCAAATTACTCTCAAAGGCTATTTTCTAAATTTCTTCCAAAATTCAAACAACTATAATGGCTGAAAATCAAGTTCCCGCCGCTCCCGGTCCTAGTGAAACAAGAATTGCGGAACGAAGACGTCGTTCTATAGTGTGGGAACTTATTATGAAAGATACTGAAACTCAGAAAGCTAAATGTAGCCTCTGTAACAAAGAGTGACAAATTTACACCGGCAACTACAATGGAGGGACGGGAAAGTTTAGGCAACACTTAGAAAAAAATCACAAAACCGAATGGGATAGAATAAATGGCTTTATTCCGCGTGATTGAAAATTTGAAGAGATGGCTAAGGGAATATCTATGTCATTTCAATTATGTATTTTCGAATTTCTAGTTTATTTAGTATCTTTGTAATTTTTTAATTTCTAGTTTGTTTTGTCATTTCAATTATGTATTTCTCTTTCATTAAACGTTTGTTTTGTGTTTATTTATTTACTTTACATTAATAAATTTTAAAATATAATTTACATAATTATTTTATTTCATTAAAAAATATATTTTACATAATTATCACAAATGGTGTTTAAATAAATTGTTAAGTTTTTTAAATTTTAACTTTATTTGCCTAAAAAAAAACTAAAAAAAATTAAAAATAACCGTTAAACCGGCCGGACCGGACTGGGACCGACCGGCTTAACGGTCGCCGGAACCAGTCCCGATCCGGCACCAATTTTTTAAACCAGCTAGGACCGGACCGGTTCAACTCCGGTTTTGAAATTTTTTTGGCCCGGTTCCGAACCGGGCCATTAGCCACCCTTAATCATCACCGAAGGCGAGCCGCAAGCTGCACTTCGATGACCCTCGCTTCAACCGAACAGCAGAGTCATGCCACCCAAGTAACATATTTGGAACTCGGTAGGATGCCTCGGTTGCAACGGCTCAGCAGCCCACTACTTCAGCCGACTAACTCCATCAATAAATGCTCAGGACGTGGGTTTGGCTACTACCAGTCATGGGGAACGTGGATCAAGCTTTTGTATCTATAAATAGCACTTCATTTTACATTGTACTCATTCAGAAATATATACAGAAACTCTGGTAAAATTTGTACTCACAACAATATATTGAAATATCACTATTTTCTTGTATTTTCGCTTATTCTTAGCATTTTGACTTTGATACGAAGATTTGCTTGTGTTCTTATCCAAATTCGATTTATGATTCTAAACTGATTTAGGCACAAACACATTCTTTGTTAGAAAAACAATTGACCATGCGCGGAGGGCAAGCAACATAGCAAATCCCAAGTTTAAATTAAACTCTTCTGCCATAAATTTGAATGGTATTGATTCTATTGAATATATATTGTGTAACTAATAGAAAGATGAAAGCGTTTATAGACCTCCAGCTCTGTTAACGTGTTTATTTTGTTCATTCAAAAAGAAAGGCAAAATCAACTACTACTATAAGATAAAAGAGCGGACTACATCACTTAATAAATCACTTGTCACGAAATTAAACGAAAACTACCTTATCCTTATACTGTATTATCCACCGTCAATCGAATCATCAACCTACTTGAAATGATATCTTTGTGCTAATTAAACACGTCTTAGAAGTTTAGTTTTTCCTGATCACTAAACAGCATGACTTGTCAGATGGAGACTATTTGTACTATTTGCCCCAAGTTATACATCAACTTGCATCACTTTTAACACATGTTTGGTAAAGCATCAATTTTGCTTGGGCGACGTATATTGTCGGGTTAACATCAGTCGTGTAGAACTAAATAATTGGTGAAGAATATTCGATTAGTAATGATAAAAGAGGTGGGGGAGTAAACGTGTATTATGTTGAACAAAGAAGAACTGGCCAATACTTGTTTGCTTAGCATAGTAGTACTCTTTTTGAAAGGAATGAATATACCCAGAGTTTTTGCCTATATCAATTAGCCGATTTGCCGACCTACATACTTTTGAGAATTTGATTGACTGACAGAGCTCTGTTTTTCTTTCTTTGACTCAAGTGATTCTTAAAAATTCTTCTACTACTTAATGTGTGGATGAATTTGGGGCATTCCAAGCAGTTGCAACCATATATTTTTATATTCGAAATTCAAGAATTTAAACTCATTATATTATTTACAATTAACTTTGATGCAGTTCGATTTTCTATTTTTTAAATTTTATTTCCAAAAGATGAGTTTATTAATATTCGGTTTAACTCTGAAAATTTCGCAATCAAATGAACAGAAGCCCCACATGTTTAAGGCTGTATAACGCGTTATATCATGACTGTACACTTCTGTTTCTAGTTCTTTAATTTGGTTGTGGGGTTGACACTGGGAAAATCGGGAAACTTGAGCTCCCTTTTAGTTTTTATTTGAATTTTATGTTATGTCGGTAAGTAAATTAGAAACTCTTCTAAGATTGGTTATTACGTTTCGTAGGGAAATCTTATTTTAATTTCAATTAATATAGAATTCAGTCATCTCCTCAAAAGGTTAGAAGTCTAATATTTATACTAAAAGGATAGGTTTGCCAATTAACTTAGATATATTCTTTTTCATATAGTAATACTAGTAGCTTCCTTTGAAAAGCTAAGCTTTAGTTTCAAAAGCTTCTACGAGTTATACAATTTTCGATAATTAACCGTCAACTCTAAGCTGACTTGACTGATCGGACAATCGAGCAATAATTGAAAATATAGTTTGGCTACAAAATGAAAAGAAAAAAAATCAAATTAGGTGACAAAAGAAAACTTCATGACAATTCCAAGCATACGCCATTTGAAAGGAACATCCCAATTACAAGTCGGATCGGCCTCTTGCTTCTCTCGTGTCCATTTATTTGTCTTAAGATAGCGGCTAACAACCTTGATTATAAAGGAATTTACCTCTACCTTTACCTCTCTTCAAATGTCTTATTTGTTTAGTACTCCACTAATTGGAATATGCATAAGCATAGATTTGAAAGATTAAACAAACAAAAAAAAAGTAACGATGGCCTT
The DNA here is from genome assembly GCA_029990575.1 of Petunia axillaris subsp. axillaris. NCBI lineage: Eukaryota > Viridiplantae > Streptophyta > Magnoliopsida > Solanales > Solanaceae > Petunia > Petunia axillaris. The sequence goes on from JARKNS010000002.1 coordinate 32,197,756, forward strand.
TTGTTTGTCTAATACGTCAAATATTGAAATTATTTTAGTTTAGCAAAATGATTAGTGCTACTTAATGCCGGAAATATAGCAGTTTTAGTTTCTATTGTATAAGAACGTGCTTGGGCAACCGAATAATTAATTGTCATATGAACTCGGGGTTCGATTTAATGGAACCACCTTCTAATTTTGGTTGGCCTTTCTTCATTTTTTTTTTTTTTCCTCCAACAACTTTATTACTGCACAAAAGAATTCACAAAGTGTAAAAATGCAATGGCATGCCTACAATCCAACTTTTTTTTTTTTTACAATCCAACTTGGAAACACTGCCTCCCAACTAATTCTATGAACTAATAAAATTTAAAACTTGGCTAGATTATGAGCTAGAACATTTCAAGATCTAAGAATATGAGTATACAATATGTACTTCTTCAAAGGACTCCATCAACTTTCATATATCTTCACAAGTAATATCTATCTCCATGAGACTTCCACCTTCTCAAGTAGCATATTTACCATATTCTTAGCATCCGATAACACATGAATCGTAGACCAACTATTGTCAGTAGCTTGAACCAGTGTCTCCCTAATTGCAAGTGCTTCAACAGTTAAAATCTTCCCTACAAATTGAATAGGGCCAAGGGCTTGAAACAAATTACCATAACTATTCATAGCCGCCGCCATACCGATGATCGTCATCTTCTTCTCCTTGTGTAAACCTGCATATGTAAAAATAACAATGTCATCGTGTGCTACGTGATAGAAAAATCATTAGTGCAATCATTGACATAAGCAGGAGAAGATCTAGAATTGATATTGCATTCATATTCATGAAATTGCTCTGTTAAAAATTCCATAACGTTACATTTTTCACTATTGAAATTACATGTATTCCTAGCTTTCCAAATCTGCCACATAATCGAAATACTTAACTTAAATATTTCAATTGATTCAGGGTAATGACGAGTCTAAATCTAATGTATTCTATAAACTAGGCCATTAATAGGGCGTATTACCAATTGTGCATTTGGACAACGAAAATCCATATGATCAGTCGTTTCTCTTTCTAAACCACAGCTCTTACCAACATCACAAATATGGTTGGCCTTTCTTCATCACATGCAAATCTTCTTTGACATGCTTCTTGATCTGATACTGATAGATATGGACTCTTCCTTCCCCACCCCTACTTTTATCAAACTCTACTCTTACACTTAATAATTTTTGTTTTTTTATAATGAAAAGTCAGTTTCAGTTCATGCATATATTCTTGGATGTTTTGGACTGCATGGACCTCAAATAGTTGTTCTCTACGTCACGGTGCTATAAAAACTATACTAGTTGACATTTTAATCTTTTACCCCGTCAGGTTTCATTGAATACACAACCATCTCGCTGAGTAATGAAAATTACAGAAACCGCCCATATTGTTGGCAAAACTAGAGTAAAATTTGATAACAAAAGTACAATAAAGCGAATGCATGTAACGACATTAATGGTTGCCAACATTTTGGGAGTTGTGATCTTTCTTACTAAGGTTAGGGAGAAATTTTCTTAAATAAATCATTAACTGTAAAGTATCAAACATCTAAACATGTACTTAGAAAATGGAGAGAAGATGTAATGGAGGGAATCAAGAGACAAAATGATTTGAAGGTGCCCTCTCTGTAGAAACATCAGCAAATTAGAAAGGGCAAGATATAGAAATGTCTTTCCTGTCCTATTCGGCGGTTATACTTTTAACCTAACGGTAGCTGATTAAGGACTATATATGTGTAACCTAACTCCAAATGACTATTTATTGATCCAAGAAAAAACCAGAAGTCCCTTTAATTGGATGGAGTTTATATAAAAATAAAAATAGGCATAAAACCTTGTAGAGTTGAGAACTTTCAAATATATAGCAGATATATGACTAATTTTTTAATACCCCAGGCAAGTTTATTGTGTTTACACTAACTTGTTACTCCATACACTATCAAATTCACATAAAAATATATAACATATAAGTGAGATCGTTAGGTGATAGATAGTATTAAAATTCTTTACATTATATCAGTATATATAAGTTAAAATATATAATTATATATAATACTTATTTAAAAACTGTAAGATATGTAAGTATTATGAAATGGAGGACATTTAAGAGTGAGGGGGTGGGGGGGGGGGGGGGGTTAATTAGAAAACACCTGTACTTTGTGTAACACTATCCAAGCTTATAGGGCACAAGTGCACAACTAGGGGAACTTACATCTTGGCGGCCTCTGGCCGGCTGCCCGTCATACTATATCCAACTGGGAAAGAGCCATCTTCTAAACGGAAGTTTGAGATAATAGGGTAGGGTAAGAATCGTAAGATGATGATGACTCGTGTTTTAGCAGATATGTATAATGTACATAAGACACCAGCCATTGTCACATTCCTATACCTAAATCTCAGCGTTATGTTTTGTATTTTACTTGCACTCTCACTTTCCTAGACCGAATATTTCCTGCATGCATGCATCCCCAGCCCTCCCCCATCAATCCCATTCTCTTAATAGATAGATAGATAGATAGGATCCAACTATAAAAAGGGAAACAAAACGGTACTGTATATGTATGTGTAATAATATTCTTCTACCACATAATATGTACGTATTTATATAAAGTGTCATTATATTGCTTGAAAACAATCTGATGCAAGTATCAATTTGAGACAAAATAATTAAAGCCCTAAATAATGTGATGTACAATCAAGAAAAACTCGTTCTACTCGAAAAATTCGTTACTTAAATTGAGATAGAGGGAATACTTTTTATGTATCACCTAGATGAAAGGGTTTTAATGGCTAGTCACATACGCATGTGCATTCGGATTCTCCTACGATTGTGACTTCCAGACAATTTTCGTGTTCGGACTCTTCCTATTAATTACTTAGTCAAGTTGCTAATCATGAAGATTATACTAATTTTATATTATTAAACTGATCCTACTGTCCAATGACACATAATCTTTCAACTCGGCATTGCCAGCCATTTGGAAGATAGTGTCTTGCACATATAACCGTCGTCATAAGGAAGAAAAATAGAAAGCAAACAAGGTGTTTGCACTTCAGCACGTGTCCTTATATCTAATTTTGAAACTTTTGCCTTTTTATTGGTTTTTAAACAGCCTGTTCTCATTTCCAAGGAGATTTTCTTTGAACATCATCAATACAAGGAATCTTTATTTCTGTCCCCACCAATTCAAACTACAATAAGTCCATTGCATAGAGTCTACTATTTTATTATCCCTCTCTTTTCCTTTATATCAAATTTCATATAATCTGATTTGAGCTAGAATGATAGGTATTAAGTTTCTCTCCACGTACAGAACCAAGTTCCTAACTTGCTTCTTTAATATAAGCTTCCTTCTTATCGTTTCTTGCGTCACATTTCATCTCTACTCTTCAAATTCCACTAGTTCTTTAACCACCACCTTCATAAAACCAACCAAGAATAATGGAGAAAAAGATATTGGTTGCAAAGGGATTGAAAAGTTCCTTAGCAGAGAAGAAAAGTGCACTTACGTTAAATCCAATGAAGGGTGTAAACCTGATGGATATATATTTTATCTAGAGCTTTTTTATTGTACCTTTAGCCCAACTCTTGGCTATATCTTGCTATCTCTTTGGCTTATTCTTCTTTTCTACTTATTGGGTGATACAGCCGGTAGTTATTTTTGTTCTTCACTTGAAGGCTTATCAAAAAGTCTAAAACTGTCACCTACAATTGCTGGAGTCACACTTCTTTCTCTTGGAAATGGTGCACCTGACTTGTTTTCTAGTATTGTTTCTTTCATGAATGATGGCACAAATGATAGTGTTGGACTCAATAGTATAATTGGTGGTGCTTTCTTTGTTTCAAGTGTAGTTGCTGGAATTATAAGCATTTCAATTAGTCATCATGGGAGGAAAATCAAGAAGTCAAGTTTTATTGGGAATGTGCTTTTCTTGATTCTCTGTGTTACTTGCCTTCTTGTTATTATTATAATCGGAAAGATTAACTTGTGGGGTGCTTTGGCTTTCCTTTTACTATACCTTGTCTATGTTTGCTTCATCTTTATCTCAGAAATTTATGTTAAAGAAGAGAAGGGCTTGGATTCATCAGAAATCGATGAGTGTTCTTTAGTTTTACCAATAGCTTGTGATGTGAAAAAGCCTCATGAGTTATCGTGTGAATTAAGGGTACCTTTATTGGTGAATAAGGGTGATATTCAAAGTGAAAAGCAGAGGAAAGATATTTGTTTGTTGAGAAAACTTGGGTATGTAATTGAATGGCCTCTCGACTTGCCAAGGAAGTTGACAATTCCAGATGTTTCAGAGGAGAAATGGTCCAAGTCATTTGGAATTGTGTCCATCACTTTAGCTCCTTTGCTATTGGTTCTAATTTGGGATTTCTTCGGGCCTGAATCAAGTGTTTGGGCCTATGCAGTTGGTGGTGTCCTTGGAATTGCTTGTGGAATTCTTGTATTTTTCACTAGTGATGGGCTTCACCCTCCAACAAAATACAAATTTTTGTGGCTTGGGCTTGGTTTTCTAATGAGCATTACCTGGACTTATATACTGGCTGAAGAGCTTATCTCATTGTTGGTTTCAATGGGCCTAATCCTTGGGATAAGCCCATCAATTTTGGGCCTCACAGTTCTTGCTTGGGGCAACTCATTGGGAGACTTGGTGGCTAATGTGACAATGGCCAAAGCTAGTGGATCAGTAGGAGCTCAAGTGGCCCTATGTGGATGCTTTGCTGGGCCTATCTTCAATACACTTGTTGGTTTGGGCTTATCATTTATTTTCACAACTTGGAAAGCATTTCCATCCAGTTATATTGTTCCAACAGACTCAACTATCTATGAGACCATTGGGTTCTTGCTATTGGGATTACTTTGGGCCTTGGTAGTATTGCCCAAGAGAAATATGAGGCTGGACAAGCTATTTGGTGTTGGGCTTTTAGCTATATACTTATGCTTCTTGTTCCTAAAGCTTGCTAGAGCTTTGGGCTTCATTAATTTTCAAGCCTCCCCTTAGTACTAGGTTGAAGCAGTTTGTAATAAAGTAGAATTAAAGATTTTTACTTGGGTGTTAATTTTTATATATGTATTCACCCAAGGTATATAATGATGATGCATTATCTTGTATTCAATGAATAGGAAATAGTATGCTAGAAATTTACGTGAAAAGCTAAAAAGGATAGTTATGTGCATCTCAATAGCTTAGTTGCTTTCGAGCTAGAAAAAAGGCTTGGAACCTTGTTGATCATCAAGAGGGGCCAATAGGTAGATGTAATGGGCTACACGCAATCAGGTCAAGGCTTATTTTCTTTGCTTAATGTATAACTATTATATTGCTGATGAGAACTTTTGATTTGTTGAGTAGATTATTTCTCTGGTAAATTGAGCAGATATTTTTTGTACATTTTAATAATAGTTATATGTAGGGAAGTTTTAAGTAGTCAAAGGTTGTTGTTTCTTTGATTCATGAAGTGTCAAATGCCTTTCCCTATAGGATAAAGTGAAGGAAACTTCAGATTATGGGCTCCTTCCTTCCTCGTGCCCACAAAATGAGCGCAACAGTTCTACATTGCATGAAATTCACTCACTGTACCATTACACGACGCATGTGCCCTTTTCTGCCTAGCTGTTTGTACAGTACAATAATGGAAAGGACAAACTTACATTACTTCAAACAAACGGTAAACCAAAAATTCCAAAAACTGCTAGGACTAGTACTTCATATACTAGGAAACAAACTTATCCTGTGACACTAGCTCCTCGTGTGCACAAAATATTAGTACTACGTAAGTCAAAAGAAAAAGGAAGGTAACGAAAATCACTTCTGCCGTATAGGAATTCAAAAGAAAAAGGCAGTTACCAAAGAGGCTCTATTACCAAAAAGTTTTCATAATTTTGCTGTCTCGTTGAGTTCTTATTACCAGTGCGACGTTGCACGGGTAATACTTGTGAGAGAATGTATGCATTCACTTAAATAGTTCTAAAAACATTCGAAAATGGTAACAACTAACAAATGGTGGAGCTGTCTGTAAGATAATCTCATGCCAAATGAGTCCACCCTAAATTAAAGAATTATATCATGTTATATAACTATAAGGTCTTCATTTTTCAATGAAATAACAAGATTGGATATATTAATAAAAGTGAGAGTTAGCAACCAACCGTTAATTATGGAGGTCCGTAAAAGCTCAAACTTACTTACTGAACAACTTAACTAAAAGTTTAATCAGTAGTAGTAACAATCTTGTAATGAGAGAACTGAGAAGCAACCCAAAATATTTGGAAACAATAGAAAGGATATTATTTTCTCAATAGTCTAAGAATAGACGGATCTAGTTATTAATATGTAGGACCAAATGGCAATGAGGTGTCGAAGATATTAGGCCAGATACATAACACCAGAGACAGCAGCTCTTAACTGTACCTGTGACAATAATAACATCAGCCATTAATGTTTTCGTTAGCCCCTCTTATCTCTTTCTTCTCATTTATCGAAAGAAAATGCTATTCATTGAATGAGATTCAACAGCCTGTGCTTTACCAATTTCTTGCAACTGTTTTAGTTGCGTAGGAGTAGAGGATATTATCTTGATTGTTCTTTCGTTTGAGAGAAGGATATTTTCTCCTTATTAAAAAATTTGAATCTCATTCTAACATTTGTTGCAGCTTCTACAACAACAACAACATATACAACAACATATACAGTATTATCCCACAAGTGAAGTCTAGGGAGGATGAGATGTGCAGACCTTATCCACACCAAGATGGAATGTTGCAGCTTCTAATTAAATGATTTTAGTGGTGACCGTTTGCACATAGTAATATTCTATTTCCCCTTCAACCTGTGATCTAGGCTATGTTAACAGAAAAAAATTGTGTACAAATTTATGTATTTGCTATAGTAATGATAATTTCACATATTTCTATGTTTTCTTAATTTCTAAAAAATATATAAAGTGAAAAATTCACGAGATTTTCGCCTCATCTAGTCAATGATCATCTCATCATAAGATGTTAAAACATTAGGCGGATCAAATGTAGTACACTCATAACTTTCCAAGCAAGTTTCCAAAAGTTCTCTTTGTTAGAATTTCGAGAGATGGAATCATCTAGCGGAGTAATATGTGGATGATTAAGTATACATTCCACAATTTTTCAGAGCAAAGCATCAAAATAGAAATGCTATTGAGAAGTGGAAGAGTAAAGGAAAACGCTACATTTGAATTTTGACAAGAGTAGTTTAATGGCAGAATTGATTAATAAAATTGGATATCTTAACATGATACAATGTATAATTACTGCAATTAAGCGAACAATGGATGAGTCTATACTTTTCGAAATGGAAAGTCAGGGTGTCCCCTTGAAAACTCTTTCCTACCAACTATTGTTGACAGCCATGTCTAAGCATTAGTCATTAGTCACGTTTCGATGTTTCATCTGAAAAAAGTAATATTAAGTCAATAGGTAAGTGAATCAATGACTAACTTTCCAAGACTTAGTAGAGATGTCTAAATGGATGAGCAATTAAACTAAATATCCTGCCGTATGTATTGTTTCGTCAAATTTAACTACTTTCCAGCGAAATCAGAAAAAGCTAAATGACTCATTTTTGAACTAATTCCCGAGTGAAATCAAGCTTCAGATGGTCACGGCAATGAGGCTGAGAAGTGAAGATCAGGAAGGAGTCGCCCCAAAGAAACGTTGAATTAGTTCGTTTGAACATATGATTTGATTGAAATTTTTAAAAGAGAAACCTAGAGTATTTTCGCACTCCTTGGTCACCAAGTACACTTTGTTTCTGTTTGTGGTTCATTTAAATATGTATCTGAAGAAACAAGCATTAGACATGAACTCAAACATTCTGTGAGACTACTAGAGAGAATTGCATTCAAATTTAATTGGCAGTACAATCAATATTATTACTATTTAAGTTCCTTGATTCTTGAAGTAGTGTTAAAACTAAATTCAGCCAGCATTTATCAGATTTTGAATCTCTCTGAATTTGTAGCTCGGAAACAAATTCAAATTTAACCTAACCTCCCCTCCTTGAATGCAAAAAAGTGACCACAACTACTACTCTACTACCTTTAATAGTCTTTACTATAACTTGCTGCCAAAACTTCTTCATAAATACATGACGGAGAAAACTCGAAAACTATGGAGCACAGCTGTAAACTTACTTGGAAACTAATTTGAAATTCACAAACTGAAACCACTAATCTAAAATTGAAAAAAGAATTGATTATCTACTGTAGCAGTTTACTCTGGAAAGCCAGCAATTTGATACAGAAGATGCAATGCAAAATGTTGTTGTATTGAGATACTATTCCAAATATATTTCCTTCTCTTCTTTTCATTTTTGTTTTTTTTTACCTCCTCCCTAGTAATTACCTCTACACCTATTAGATAAACTGAAAAAAAAAAAAAGGATATCAAAAAATAAAAAAGACTAGAGATTGGATGAGAAAGAAGAGTGCACAACTTTGTTTTGTCTTCCCGTAAGCCAAAGCAAAGTTCTTCTTGCAAAAGATGGTGTTTTTGGTTGATATTCCAATCTATTGCAGCATTGATTTTCTTCATCACACTCTCCATTATTATTTACCCATCTACCTATATCAATTTCTGAAACTGTCCTCCTACTACCACCACCATTCTTGGCCTTCAACTCATCACCGGCGTCGCCTGGAACCACCACGGCCGGACTATTCCGGCTGACCGGGAACCTGAAAGAAAATGCCCTTCTTGAATTATTACTAGCATCATCCTTTTTCCCTCTTAACCAAATCTTGGACACTGAAAAGCTCTCTCTTTTGCTACTCCTTTCTTCAAGAATCTTGTTTTCATGATTGACATTGTTGTTGTGCATGGAGAAGTTCTCAGCAAACTTAAAGGCTTCAAATCCATTGAATTCTCTTCTTGAATCACAACCACCACATTCAGACATAGCTGGTCTATGACCTGGTGTCAATGGTGGCAAGTTTGGCTTCTTTGTTGAAGGCTTTTTTGATGGTGTTTTCCTAATAGGAACATGTAAAGCTGTGGTTTCATCTAAGATATAAGCAAATGATCCCATTGAAAAACACCTTCTTGAATCAATATTATTGCTACTTCCTTCTTCACCAGCTTCTTGTGGTTCCACATTATTGAATTTTCCTAACTTCACTTGGACAACTTTTTCACCTTCCTCTGCTTTTACTTGAATTTCACAAGACTTTTGCAATACAACATCTGAAACATTGTCTTCAAAATGAGAACTTATACTTAATCTTGAAATTGAATTGTTCCTTGCCAATAATGATCCCAAGTCATGACTATGAGGAACAATATTCTCTCTTGAACTTTCACTACCAGATTCAAGCACAAGGACAAGAGGGGAACAACCATGATTGTGATGTGAAGAAGAGAAATCAGGTAATAAACTAGCTCTACAAAGAGGGCAAGTTGAATGAGACAAAAGCCAAGTGTCAATACACTCCATATGGAAAGCATGGCTACATTTTGGTAACAATCTGAGCTTATCTTCAGGCTCAAATTCACACAAACAAACAGCACAATCAAAAGGATCTTTTACACCAATGATGGCTTTATAATTGAAAACAGGAAGTGTATCAATAAAAGACTGATCCACACCAGCATCATGAAGGTGAAAAAGCTGCTGCAACTGCCCTTGCAGGGCTGTCACATTGTCTAATTCATCTGGATCTCTATTTGGTGGCCTCAATAAGAATCTAACAAGTAAGTGAAGCAAACCAGAAATGAAGAAGATAATGGCTAGAATTATGATGACAAGAAGTATGCTTGGACTTACCTTGTTATTCAAATTAAAAGGTCCACCACCACCACTACTACTAGAATGTGTAGAAAGTTGTGTTAATGGTGGTGGTGGTGGCTGAAGGAGGTAAAATGGCTGGTTTGATGGAGAAACAACACTACTTTCTTGAATTTTAACAAGAATCCAATTCATATTTCCTTGAAAAGTATATAAGACAAACTCACCAAGAGTCAAACTTTGTGCCTTGTGACAAGTAAACAGATAGATGCAAATGTGAAAGAATTGGAGGAAAGAAGAGAAAGAGAAGAGCTATAAGCAACTGGCAGGGTAGTGATAAATACTCTGAAAGAGAGGTCTTTAATGATTTTTACTAGAAAAAGGAACCTGCAAGGTCAAATTTACTGAAAGAGAAACTGTGAAGGGCTGGTTGAGAGGTGTAAATGATCATATGGCACAAACGTATACTATTAAGACTAAAAAATATTTAAAAATTTTAAGCAATTAAAGTCTTAGATCAGAGAGCACCACAGGCATTGTGTGTTGATGATCCAAGCTTTGATCTGTAACATATAAATAAACGACAACCATTTTCTCTTTCATGATTCATCTGATTGACAAAAATAGTTAATATGTTTATACTTTGTTGTAATAAAAAATGGATTAAGGGGCAGGTGATTTCTTTTATGATCTCTCACCAAATGCAAGGCTTCTTTTTGGTTGACTTTGAAGAAAACCACAGCAGCAAAACCAATGTACATTTAAGTCTCTCAATTAGCTATAAGAAATAAAGAAAGGGAACAGTGTTGCTAAGCAGTAAGCAATTGAATTTTCACTGTGAAACCAAATGGTCCTTTCCCACTTAGCTTCTTGAATTTTTTTTACTAGATTAGTAGATTAATATACTATCACTTCCCTATCAAATTGTCCATTAATTTTTGCTTTCCTTAGTTAAAGTCAGAGCCGGATGTTCTCTTTGAAATACGGTTCACTTGAATCTATGGTGCCCGACGAAATTAGATATTTTATGTACAAATATTTTAAAATATGTCTAATATGATGTCCGAAAACCCATGTTCTAAACGTGAATATGGTTCCCTTGGCTAAACGGTAGTTCACTTATATTTAGAAGCAAGGATCGATCAATATTTAAATATTCTTTAATATTATTTTATTTAATATATCATCAAATAATATGATATTTTATCTATATATAAATAAAAAATTTCGACAGAGATTGTTCGCCTGCTATTCTTGGGATGCGATAATTCCGCCTCTAATATTGGTGAATCCATCCTCTTAAAATCTTAGAACCGCCTCTGGTTAAAGTGAATCACCATTTTAATGATATTGAATCATGTCAATTTGTATGAAAAATTGAGTTATTTAAGTAAATTGGCTGTTAACTTATATTTTAATTTAATCCATTTATCATATCTAGCCTTCTAGAGTTATAATAATAAACATAAACTAACGTAAAAGCTCCAACCATTTTTTAGTAAGTAATTATATTCTTTTATATGCCTGTATTGCTTTATTTTAATTAAACTGTCCATTCCAAGTAAAAGTTAAGAAGTAAAATGACTTTTCTTTTAATAGCACCATTAATCTAAAGTTACTAGTCTTGGTAATTAATTTCAAAGAATTTAATTGGAGCTATCTATAACTTTGAAAAACAATATATAGGAGGGGACCATAATTTGCCAATTTTCATCTTTTAATCTTTTCATCATTTTGTCTCACTAACTTTCCAAGTCTGATTACATTCTGTTTTCGGTGCTTCTATTCCCTTTCTATATTTGATTTCATGAAAGTCACTTTGTGCGTGAGACAAAACAAAGCAAGAAAACAAAGTCTGAAAGTCAAACAATTTTGTGTCCTCAGTAGAGTTATAATTTATTTTATTTTATTTTTTCTTTGGGTGTTTTTGAGATGAGAAATGGGAAGAAGTGGTACTCAATACAGGCTTCACTGGACCACAATAGTCTTGGAAGTGATAAAAAAGCTCAAAAAGTACTTATTAAACTTAAATTTAGACTAATGTGTCTTCATTTTCACCTTTTTCACTGCTTTTTAATTGTTAAACTTTTTGCGCCGTCTAAAGTGCAGTCAGCTATGGGACTAATTGTGCTACATAGAACACGGATTTTCTACTTTATGTCACCCTATTTTATATTAGCGCTAGTGGTATTCAAATTTCATGATTTTGCTCTGGTGATAGCTGATAAAGTAAGAATCATGAACTTATAATTGGTGCAATTATTGCTTGTATTATTAATCTATGAGAAAAAGCCTTCCTACTTTACCCTCAAACTATGTAAGTTAGCTAAGATGAAGTGCTAAACTAAGGAGAAAATGTGTATTAATAAATTTTGTTCTAATTAAGCAATGACTTAATAAATAAAGAGCCCAGGTAAGGACTTTATCGTCATACAGTCCCTTTCATGGAACGATGTTGGACTTATCCACCAAGGGATTCTTGGATTTTTTGTGAATTGCATCATGTTGTGTGTTCATTGTTGGTATAAATTAAATAACGGTGCATACAGCGTACTTTCTCCATCTTAAAAACAAGACGTTGCTGGTAACTTAAAGATAAACCATCTCTTGTAAATTTATATAAGTTAATAACTTTTTCAGAAAGTTGCATCAATCTACTTTTTAATACTCCATTATTACATACTATAGTACGACGTGATCCACATTTTCCAGCTTTCTAGAATTCTACGAGTAAAGTCAAGATTACTCACTTTACTCTTATTATAATTACAATAACGTCACAAGAAATGAAGTCACAGGAAGTAAACCAAAAGTTGCTGAAGGGAGCAGGGAGTTGCCAAAAATCTTTTTTTAAAGGTGCTAGTAACTTAATTGGGTTAAAACCGTCATGAGGATGGCCAATAAAGTCAAAGAAAGGTGGCAACACAATTATAAATAAGTAAGTCGAAGGTAGAAAATTTGTTAAAACAATGACATTGAGATTGAAAATTCACTTTTTGTTATTACATTTTATTACTATTATTATTGGGATTCAATGACCTTGAAAAGGTTACAAATAAATTTTTGTTATGAATATGTTATATTGTGGATGTCCATTACTCCCATAGCTTCCTGAAGAAGCTTGATCTACAAGCAGCTTACAAGTAGCTTACAAGCAGGTAGCTTACAAGCAGCTTACAAGTAGCTTACAAGCAGGTAGCTTACAAGCAGCTTACAAGTAGCTTACAAGCAGGTAGCTTACAAGCAGCTTACAAGCAGGTAGCTGACAAGCAGCTTACAAGTAGCTCAAGCAGACAGCTTGCCAGCAGCTTCTGAAAAGCCTTGCAGCAGCTTCCTGAAAAGCTTTGCAGCTGCTTCTTTTCTTCTATAAATAGGAAGTCATTTTAGTTTATTCTGTACATCAGTTTGAAATGAAATAAGATATCAGTCTCTCTCTATATAGTATCTCTGTTTGATTTACTTTGCAGCTTTTATTTTCACAACACGTTATCAGCACGAGGCTCTGCTATCTAGAAAAAGTGTAAGGTAAGGATTTTACTTTCTAAATTTATGGCTAATATTTCTAAGATTGAATTTACTGCCCTTGATATATCGGGCAAAAGTTATCTTTCATGGGTTTTAGATGCTGAAATCCATTTAGATGCGATGGGTCTTGGAGACACCATCAAAAATAATAATCAAGCATCTAATCAAAACCGTGCTAAAGCAATGATATTCCTGCGTCATCATCTTGATGAAGGTCTAAAAATGGAATATCTCACGGTTAAAGATCCACTCATGCTGTGGAATAGCTTGAAAGACAGGTATGACCACCTGAAGATGGTCATACATCCACAAGCACGTTATGACTGGATCCATCTGAGGCTACAAGATTTTAAAACCATCAGTGAATATAATTCTGCTATGTTTAGAATTATTTCTCAGTTGAAATTATGTGGAGAAAATATCACTGATAGTGACATGCTTGAGAAAACATTCTCCACTTTTCATGCCTCGAATGTGCTCCTGCAGCAGCAATATCGAGAGATGAAATTTAGTAAATATTCTGAGTTAATTTCACATCTGCTTGTTGCTGAACAACATAACGGATTATTGATGAAAAATCATGAAAGTCGACCCACTGGTTCTGCTCCATTCCCAGAAGTGAATGAGGCGAATTTCCACCAAAAACGTGGAAAGTGGCGTGGCCCCAGTCGTGGCCGCGGTCGTGGTCGTGGTCGAGGTCGAGGAAGAAACTCCTATCATGATGATCGTTATGCACCAAAATCCCCTGACCACCAGCAGTGGAAAGGAAAGGATAAAAAGCATGAAGCGGTGCAAACGAAAAATTCAGAGAATGGTTGCTACCGTTGTGGAGCAAACGGACATTGGTCACGTACCTGTCGTACGCCAAAGTACCTAGTTGATCTTTATCAAGCATCTCTGAAAAAGAAAGGAAATAATGCTGAAGCCAACTTTATGTCTGAAGATAATGTGGACTTCACGCATTTGGACATAGCAGATTTCTTTGAGATCCCTGAAGGACAGATCCCTGAAGGATAGTTCCCTGAAGGACAGATCCCTGAAGGACAGTTCCCTGAAGGACAGATCCCTGAAGGACAAATAAATCATCTGACTGGTGATGGATCTGTAGCCAAAGAGACTTAAATACATTTTAAGTTATGTCGTTTGTAATAGTTTGTATGTTTAATATTATTGTAGTAATACTAGTAAAGTTTTGTTTTAATAATAAAGCATGTAATATATGATGTCTGTTTTTATCTATGTTATTTTATTTTGAAGAACACATGGATATCCCTCAAAATTTATTTGGATCAAAGATCAATTCTGAAGATATTTGCGTAATTGATAGTGGAACAACACATGCCATATTCAAAGATCGAAAATATTTTTCACACTTGATAATGAGAAAGGCAAATGTTTCTACTATTTCTGGTAATACTAATTTAATTGAAGGCTCCGGAAGAGCAACTATATTTCTGCCTAAGGGAACAAAACTTATTATTGATGATGCATTGTTCTCTTCCAAGTCCAGAAGAAACTTGTTAAGTTTTAAAGATATCCGCCGAAATGGATATCATATTGAGACAATAAATGAAATGAATAATGAATATCTTTGTATTACAAAGAATGTCTCTGGCCAGAAATATGTTTTAGAAAAGTTACCAACTTTATCTTCTGGCTTATACTGTACAAAGATTGGTACAGTTGAAGCACACTCTGTCGTAAACCAGAAGTTTACTGATTTAAATAATTTTGTGCTTTGGCATGACCGTTTGGGTCATCCTGGATCAATAATGATGAGGCGAGTCATTGAAAATTCAAGTGGGCATTCACTTAAGAACCTGAAGATTCTTAAAAGTGATGAATTTTCTTGTACTGCTTGTTATCAGGGAAAGTTAATCACTAGACCATCACCAACAAAGGTTGGGATTGAATCTCCTACGTTTTTAGAACGTATCCATGGGGATATATGTGGACCTATTCATCCACCTTGTGGATTGTTTAGATATTTTATGGTCCTAATTGATGCATCTTCAAGATGGTCTCATGTGTGCCTATTATCATCTCGCAACCTGGCGTTTGCAAAATTGTTGGCACAAATAATTCAATTAAGGGCACAATTCCCTGATAATCCTATTAAAGCTATTCGCCTTGATAATGCTGCAGAATTTTCATCCCAAGCTTTTAATGATTATTGTTTATCAGTCGGAATAAGAGTTGAACATCCTGTAGCTTATGTTCATACTCAAAATGGCCTTGCAGAGTCATTTATTAAACGACTACAATTGATAGCAAGACCGCTATTAATGAAAACAAAATTGCCCACTACTGCTTGGGGTCATGCTATTTTACATGCAGCATCACTTGTTCGTCTCAGACCGACACATTATCATGAATTCTCCCCGTCACAATTAGTTTTTGGCCATGAACCGAATATTTCTCATCTACGAATATTTGGATGTGCTGTATATGTGCCAGTAGCACCACCACATCGCACTAAGATGGGACCCCAGAGAAGGCTGGGAATATATGTTGGGTTTGAGTCACCCTCTATTATTCGGTATCTTGAGCCATTGACGGGAGATTTATTCACTGCTCGATTTGCAGATTGTCGATTTGATGAGACAACTTTCCCACAATTAGGGGGAGAGAAAAAGGAAATAAATAGAGAAATTGTGTGGAAAGTTCCATCATTATCTCACTTTGATCCACGTGCCCCCATATGTGAAAAAGAGGTCCAGAAGATCGTTCATTTGCAAAATATAGCAAATCAAATGCCTGATGCATTTACTGATTTGAAAAGGATTACTAAATCACATATCCCTGCAGAGAATGTACCAATTCGGATGGATATCCCAGTAGGACCATCTAGTAGTGTCATAGCCAGTGAACCTAAAGCACGCCTGAAGCGTGGTAGACCACTGGGTTCCAAAGATCGAAATCCTAGAAAAAGGAAAGTGACAAATGATCAAGATGACACTATGAAAGAATCTCTTGAAGAGAACCAAGATCTTATTAATCCTGAATTTCCTGAAGAAATTAATGAACCTGAGACTCAAGTGAGTGAGGAATATTTAATAAATTCCACTGGTGATGGAATAAATTTGAATCGATCTGAAATAGAGGTGGATGATGTCTTTGCATATAGTGTTGCACTTAATATTATGCAAGATAATGAGGATTTTGAACCTCAATCTATTCAACATTGTCGACAAAGAAATGATTGGCCAAAATGGCAAGAGGCAATTCAAGCAGAATTGAACTCACTTGCCAAACGTGATGTTTTTGGACCTGTAGTCCAAACACCTAATGGTGTAAAACCAGTTGGCTTTAAATGGGTCTTTGTGCGTAAACGAAATGAGAAAGGTGAAATCATAAGATATAAAGCACGCCTTGTTGCACAAGGATTCTCACAAAGACCTGGTGTCGATTATGAAGAAACATATTCACCTGTTATGGATGGAATAACATTTCGATATCTCATCAGTTTAGCTGTACATGAAAAACTTGAAATACACCTGATGGATGTAGTTACAGCATACCTATATGGCTCACTTGATAATGAAATTTATATGAAAATCCCTGAAGGATTTAAAATGCCTGAAGCATATAATTCAAAGTCTCGGGAAATGCACTCAATCAGATTACAAAGATCTTTGTATGGTTTAAAACAATCAGGGCGCATGTGGTACAATCGCCTTAGTGAGTACTTGATGAAGGAAGGTTATATAAACTATGTCAAATGTCCATGTATATTCATAAAGAAAACAGCATCACAGTTTGTTATACTTGCTGTTTATGTTGATGACATAAATCTCATTGGAACTCCAGAAGAGCTCCAAAAGGCAATTGATTATTTAAAGAAAGAATTTGAGATGAAAGATCTCGGAAAGACAAAACTTTGTCTTGGTCTACAAATTGAACATTTAGTAGACGGAATCTTTATTCATCAATCTGCCTATACAGAAAAGGTCTTAAAACGATTTTACATGGATAAAGCACATCCATTAAGTACTCCAATGATTGTTCGATCCCTTGAAGTGGATAAAGATCCGTTCCGGCCTCAAGAAGAGGATGAGGAACTTCTTGGTCCTGAAGTACCATATCTAAGTGCAATTGGTGCACTTATGTATCTTGCTAACTCTACTAGACCTGATATAGCATTTTCTGTTAATGTTTTAGCAAGATTTAGCTCTGCTCCTACACATCGACATTGGAAAGGTATCAAACAGGTATTGCGATATCTAAAAGGATCTGTTGATATGGGTTTGTTTTATTCTAACAAATATGGTGCAGATCTTGTTGGTTATGCAGATGCAGGGTATTTATCTGACCCACATAGGGGTCGATCTCAAACTGGTTACCTCTTCACATGTGGAGGTACTGCCATATCATGGCGATCTACTAAACAATCAATGTGTGCTACTTCTCCAAATCATGCTGAATTAATAGCTATTGATGAAGCAAGTAGGGAATGCGTATGGTTGAGATCAGTGATACATTTCATTCGAGAAAGATGTGGTCTTAAGTGTGATACCAAAATACC
Source organism: Petunia axillaris subsp. axillaris (assembly GCA_029990575.1). Classification (NCBI taxonomy): domain Eukaryota; kingdom Viridiplantae; phylum Streptophyta; class Magnoliopsida; order Solanales; family Solanaceae; genus Petunia; species Petunia axillaris. The sequence continues at coordinate 32,215,592 of JARKNS010000002.1, forward strand.
CACGATCTTATATGAGGACAATACTTCATGCATAAACCAATTGAAGGAAGGATTTATAAAAGGAGATAGAACAAAGCACATTTCACCAAAGTTCTTCTTCACACATGATCTCCAAAAAGATGGTGAAATTGACGTGCAACAAATATGTTCGTGTGATAATCTGGCAGATTTTTTCACCAAATCTTTACCGCCTGCAACTTTTGAGAAAATGGTATACAAGATTGGAATGAGAAAACTAAAGCACCTTGATCGAAGTTTTCATTAGGGGAGTAAAATACGCGTTGTACTCTTTTTTCCTTAACCATATTTTTTCCCACTGGGTTTTCTTGGTAAGGTTTTTAATGAGGCAACTGATAATGCGTATTACAAAACAAGTGTACTCTTTTTCCTTCACTAAGACTTTTTTCCCACAGGGTTTTTTCTTAGTAAGGTTTTAATGAGGCACATTATCTATTAATGAACATCCAAGGGGGAGTGTTATGAATATGTTATATTGTGGATGTCCATTACTCCCATAGCTTCCTGAAGAAGCTTGATCTACAAGCAGCTTACAAGTAGCTTACAAGCAGGTAGCTTACAAGCAGCTTACAAGTAGCTTACAAGCAGGTAGCTTACAAGCAGCTTACAAGTAGCTTACAAGCAGGTAGCTTACAAGCAGCTTACAAGCAGGTAGCTGACAAGCAGCTTACAAGTAGCTCAAGCAGACAGCTTGCCAGCAGCTTCTGAAAAGCCTTGCAGCAGCTTCCTGAAAAGCTTTGCAGCTGCTTCTTTTCTTCTATAAATAGGAAGTCATTTTAGTTTATTCTGTACATCAGTTTGAAATGAAATAAGATATCAGTCTCTCTCTATATAGTATCTCTGTTTGATTTACTTTGCAGCTTTTATTTTCACAACAATTTTCATATTTTAACAATGTCATGGGGAGTAGATGAAGTCATGGAGCTTAGTTAAAATTAACTATCTTGACTTTTGTGTAACCTGAATTTTGGAAGCCCTCGATCGTAGTATACGGCAAGGATTTGGTTATCCCAATTTTGTCGAAGTTGCATCTAATCCAAGATTAGACCAAGTTCACTCTATTGTTAAGGCTATTATGTTAATTAATGAGCATTTATTTATTTTTGTCGATGGTGATAAAGGAAACTTTATATTAAAGTCGTGTTAGCTAGTTTTCCCAAATTCAGTTATGATTAGTTCTTTACACTACTCGTTAGCTATAATTATGGCATGTGAACCCTAATTAACTATGGTCCCAACTAATATGGGACAGCCCGGAGTAATGGTTAAACCAAGGAGGTGGCTCCATCAGAATTTAATTTACAGCTTCATCTAATTAAGGTGATCATCACTAGTTTCTACGAAATACAATCTTAAAATTTATTTTGATGGATCTCGGCCTCCTTATTAATTAGTCACCTAATCCACCTTACCTATGAATGAAAATAACTAAAGATAAAAAAGATACAAATTTAAAGGGGTGAATTATATTAATTCTTGCGTCACATTATAAATATCAGATAAACCTTTAATTAATTTGAACTACTTCTGTATTTTTTTCAAATGAAATAAGAAAATAAAGGAATTATTGGAGAGCTTAGATTCTACATTTTCTAATCTTCTTGATCGATCCATTTGATCATGAAGACAAACAGGACATATGGAGGGATTTCCGTGAACATTTTGAACTTTGCTTTTGTCCTTTCCTTTTCGTTTGTTTGTTTATTCCTACCAAACAGTCCTCAACAGTTTCTATATTGAAGATCCACATGTACGTTTAGCTTTAGCCTAGGTCCTAAGGAATTTCTAAAACTTTTAATCAATTATAGTAACTTTTTCTTTACCTATTTTATAATAGAGAAAGCAAATCAAAAGTTAAAATATTGGAATCTTTGACAAGAAAATGTTCGTGCATGAATTGGCGCAGTGCTCAAAATGAATAGAAGTCTCCATCCCTGATTTAAGCACCTATATAGCCTATCCCCCTTTGTTAGAGATTCTCATTCTTCCTTAGATCAATTCTGTCATCAAAATTGTATTTTAATTTTCTGTTTTTATTTTATTTCTTTCATTCTCACAATAAACGTTATCCTGGTTTGATCGGGGAGATGAGATTGTTGGGTGGCGTGATAGGTTTCGTTATTTAGCACAACCTTTTCTTTAGTGTGGTAATTAAGTAGAAATACCGTTAAATATATGATTTTAATACAATTTGTCGGAATTCACAATATTTAAATTTTGATTCTCCTGATAACTCAAGATCTACATTGTAGTAGTCGAAACGGTTTTTTACACAAATATATAAACCTACACCCCTATATTACCAAAAAAATAGCAATATTTCTTAAATTACAAGACATAACATTATTTTCCTAACACATTTTACAATAATCAAGGCATTTCACTTTCATTTCCCCAAATTACAATCTCTCTCATTTTACTCTCTATTCTTCTTCTAGCCCTAATTACTCCATCACCCTTAATTCCCATTCCGCCACCGCTGCCTCACCGTCATCTTCGATGTCCGACGACGATTATGTCGCCACTCCTTCCGCCAACAAAAATTTTCCATCTCCGTCGTGTCACCTCCATCGCCTTGCGTAATAACCAACAATTAACCCTTCCTCCATCCCTTTCGTATCCACTGACAGTAGTAGCAATTTTCAATGACCGGTAAAAAAACTGTTACAACAGACGGTTGCACCGAAAACCGATTTGAGTTCGTTCGAAGTGGAAACAGTAGCGGAGGCGGAGTTAAAGGAGAATGGGTTTCAAAGTACACGTATAACAAAGTTGATTTGCACAATTGCACCAAACATGTGTGGGTTTAAGCAATTGGAGGCGTTAGCTGAAGGAGAAATGAAACTTTTTATGGACCAAACACATGTGCCTTTTGATTTTTTGACTCTTATATATTTAGGGGTGGTTCGGTTGCTGTATAAGCAACTTAATACCCGCGCAAAACTCTGCACTAATTTAGTGCAGCGTTCGGTTGTTTTTCTGTGAAATTTTAATACCTGCATAAAATTAGTGCAACGTTTGGTTGCGTTTTTGTATATTCCGCATTATTAATACCCGCATTATTAATGCGAGAATCTATGTATTATGTTATGCGGGGTAGAAGGTGGTATTAATAATGTGGGTATTAATAATGCAGGTATTAAAATTTAAAATGACAAAAATGATCCTCATTAGGAGGATATTTTAAAATTTTATTTAAGGAGTAAATAAATATTTTAAATAATAAAATTGTTTATTAATTTGTAATATATCAGTGATTCAAAAAATAATCCCTACGTTATAATATATGCATGGATAATACCCACATTACTAAACCCCGCGTTAACTAATACCCGCATTATTAATACCCACATTATTAATACACACATTACTAATACCCACATTACTAATACCCGCATTAATAGTTAATACCCGCGTAAACAATACCTTCAACCGAACGACCCATTACTACTATAAATTTGTGATGTGTTGTACTAGTTGTGCCATCCTTTGTAGATTAAGTTAATCTACTCGAATAAGTCCAGTGACTTTAGAGTTTATTTTGATGCTGCTCTGCCTCCGTTTCACTGAAACATTGCTGAAATAATCTGAAATAGCTATTGAAACAGTCTGAAATGGCACTGAAACAATTTGAAACAGCACTGAAACAATCTTAAACTACGCTGAAACAGTCTGAAACAGTGTGAAACGACGCCGAAACAGCTAGAGAAATAGTTTGAAACAAAATATAAAAAATAGTGTGAAACAACGCCAAAAAGGGTGAAATAATTTAAAAACATCGAGAAAAAATGTTGAATTAACCTCAAACGGTGCCCGCGCTGAAACAACGTAAATACAGCGAGATACAGTTAGATACGGAGCAAAAATAGTGCAGATACATCGAGATACAACGCTGAAACAGTTTGAAACAGCTAGTGAAAAAGTATGAAACAAGATGTAAGAAGTAATATGAAACAACGCAAAAAAAGGTGAAACAGTTTAGAAATAGTGAGAAACAGCGCACAAACAGGATGAACGATGCAGAAATAGCTAGATACGATCTAAAAGCTGTTAGATATGGTGCAAAACAATACAGATACAGCGAGACACGACAAGATACATCGAGATACGAGGTGGTTGGTAGTTGAGATACAACGAGATACGAGGTGGTTGGTAGTTGAGATACAACAAGATACAAGGTGTTTTGTAGATGAGATACAGTGAGATACGAGGTGGTTGGTAGTTGAGATACAATGAGATACATCGAGATACGAGGTGGTTGGTAGTTCAGAAACATCGAGATATAGTGAGATACAACGAGATACGAGGTGGTTGAAGATGAGAGGAGGAAAAGTGAAATTGGGGGAAATGCAAGGAGCAAAAGTGAAATTGGGGTGGGAGAAAAAGTGAAATTGGGGGGGAAAAGGGAGGAGAAAAAGTGAAATTGGGGAAAATAGGAGGAAGAATGTAAGGTTGTGCTATGTTATGCTATGTTTTGTAATTAACTTTTTATTTCCTCTAGATTTAGATAATTTTGCTAAAATATTGCTATGTTTTGTAAATAACTTCTAAATTTTATACTTTTATGTAAAAACTGTAAAGCCGATCCAAGTACAAGCATAAGTGTCCGTATTTTTGCGAAGAAAATCCCTATAAGTATATTACAAATTTTATAATGAATTTTGTTTTCTTACATTATTATGAAGTTTTTTGTAATCGTGATATACCCTTCTTTTATTTCTATGATGACATGACTCTGAAGGTGTTTGGATTGATTTTTTTAAAATATCAATCTACCGTCTATCTCCAATTTATGACTTATAGTTTATTTTTGTACTTTTTTTTAGATTAATAATAAGTCCTTAAAAGTACTTTCTGCCTTTCTCAAACATCACAACAAATAGAAAATGAGTTTAAAGGCGAAAAAGCACTCAAAATAAGCATGTAGAGAAAGTAATTAACATCTAACAGTTTAATTAGCTTTTAGATGAGATGGTCACACAATTCAACATGGTATTAGAGCAGGTAGAGGTTGTGGGATCGAATCAGGCCCGCACGTGAGGGGATAAAGTGCACCACATCTAATAATTTAATCTCTTAGATGAGATGGTAACACGATTCAAACTCCATCTCTATTTGTTCCTTTTGTCATTTTTTAAGGCAAAATACATAAACAATCCATTGAAGTTGACGTCAGCTGTCAGACAGACACTCCAACTTTCCAAATGACTTTCCAGGAACCTCATTTAGCTTATAAGTGAAATTTTTTAACCCCTCGAGCTGACATGGAAAAATGTGTGTTTGGCACTTTAATTAGAGTGCGTGAAAGTCTTTAAAATTAAATTTTTCTTTTTCTTTTTTGATAAAATTAATGTGGACTCATTGTCCCCTTTCCTCTCCCATCTATTTTCTCCATAGATGTCCGCTCATCCCCTCTTTTAAATCCTTTTTTTTATGTTACTTGAGTTCACATTTTAAAACTCTATTTCCATGGATCAATTTTTTAATTAGACCATCTCAACTTTAAGCATTATTAGCACTCAAAATAAACTCAATCCTCATTAGCAGAGGAAGGTCAAGCTCCTCATCAAAATCTGATATAAAAATGATAGGGAAATCTATCATTAAACAGAAAAAGAAAAAGAAAATTCAAGAACCACATCTCAAAACAACATACACCAACAATAGTCCACCATCAAGCAAGAATCATTTCATTCTATATTTTCAACAAGACACGTATAATACATATCCTCTTCTTGTCATATACGATGCTCTACGAATTTCATCCTCCATTTCTGATGAGCAGGCCACAAGCTCCACTAAAAATAAGTCAATATAAAAAATTGTACGAATATTGTAATGGAGGTGTATATTAAATTCTCAGAAAATTCATTGTGAATGAAATTGAGGATGAAAGGCGAGGGGGGAATGGGAAGTGCAGCATGTGGCGAGGAAGAAGGGGAGGGGTTATGACGAGAGGATGAATTTTGGGGGAAATTTGGGGTTAACTTCCCTTTTAATTCCTTTTTTATTTAATTTTATTTTGTTTTATTAATAAGCCACATGTCATATATGTGTTAAGTTCTTATTGATTCATTTTCCACATCAGAATTGTTTAAAAGTTCCACTTATAAATTAAATGAAGTGCTTAGAAAGTCATCTGAAAAGCTGAAGTGTCTATCTGGGCTATCAACTTTAAGTACATATTTATGTATTTTACCTTTTTTTTAATCGTCTAGTCATATTAAAATTCGCACTTGGCTACTGTTGGGGACCAGTAAATCAATTGTTGCTCCTCTTCTTAAGTCCAAAAGGGCAACAAAATTTGACCCAAAGGAAAAGGACTACTTTCTCACTACTCCAAAAGTAATCTTTTGTTCCCTGTCACAAATACTCAGCATTATGTGGGTGCTATTATATGTTTTTTTCTTTTGCTGCTCATAATTTTAAAAAGAAAAGAAAAAAATTTCTAATAATTAAGGTAGTCTGAAAGTGATATATATTGTTAACTATACATTATGAAGCTATTGGGACTGAATGTTCCTTTAGTATAGCGGTTGTCTGTACACTTAATCTTAACAATATAAGTCATTCTCATTATTCCCGTCCACTTTGGGTGGGCACTTTTTTCTTCAACAATAAAAGCTAAAAAGAGGGTCATAATTTCATTTACTCCAACATAATTTCATTTACTCATATAGTATTATAGTTGGTTACATGAATTTCCTACTACCTTCCCCATTTCCCCCACCTTTTCCCCATTTTTGAAATAAATAATAATTTTCATTTGCTCCAATATAATTTCGCAAAGTATATGTGAATTGAAAAATTACTTGCTCATATGGAGCTAGTTGAAACTAGTCGAATTGAATTATGCACCTTTTGTTCGATCGATATTAGTTATATCATTAATACATCACTCAATTTTTGAAAATACGCAAGTTAAATATAGGTAATTTGAAATCTTGCTACTTCTCTAGTTTGATTGAGATAGTAAAGGCAAATTCACTGACAATCATAAAATCTATTTTACAATAGAAGTCAAATGTGTGCGATAGAGGGGAAGAGCGATTATCCTCATTGCAATCCAATTTCACCTGCCATTTAACAAACCCTTTTGTCTCAAGTGCTTATATTGTCAAAAGTTCTTGAAATATGATCACCACCAAACCTAATAAAATATCATAACCATTTAGTCTATATTAAATGTGACTAAGCCAAGAAAACACTTCATCCTTTCCCATGTGCATGTGCATGCAGAGGTGTTCCTTTAATTGTCCCCACATTAAAACAAACAACTACTCTTCAATTTGGGAGAACGGCAATGTTGAGAAGTAGTAACGATTAATCTTTTTATAATGGTGTTATTTGAATTAACTTATACGCATCTTTAAAGATTCAATCAGGCACCAAAATGTCATTGATTAATATAGGAATGGGTAATTTTAACCACCTCAATTTAGGCAAATTGAAGGATCATCTAGGTAACATTTTTTCTATGTAAAAGCTAGAACGCTAATCCAATTATCTTTGGTACATATTAAATAAATTAAGTCCTAAATCGATGCAACTATTATGGAATTTTCAACGATCTTTCCACATTGTTCGGATCTCAAACAAGTAAAAAAAAACTAAAAAAATAAATCAATTTCTGTATTCAATTTAGTAACAAAGACTTAACAACACAAACGGTCATATTGTTCCTTCATTGACTTGATGCAATCATTCAATATGTCATGTGTATCTTACTTCCATTAAGTTGTATATGAAAACTTTTCCATGAAGTTTATTGATTGAAATCAAACTGGTTATGTGATACATTAGGAAATGAGCGTCCCACATTATAAAAGATATGTTTCCATCAATTTTCCTTCATAACATGTTTGTGTTAAATTAAAAAGTATATACACTTGATTGAAATCAATATCAAAATAAACTATTTCATCGCCATTTAGTAAAAGAAATTATCATTTAATATTGCCGTTTTTTATATGTATTCCACTAAATTTGAATACTATTCTTTGGGTCGAGCCTCTTAAAACGTCATTTATCCAAACGCTTCCGAAGTACTTAAGTTACTTTTTCTGGTACAACTATCAAAACACAAATTTTCTTCTTTGTATACGAGTAAGTATTTACTTTAAAGTTTCAAATATATATAAGTGACAGGTACGTGAAGGGCAAGTAATGTAAGTGGAAGGATTATTTTGGTCGGAGCAAATTTAGAAGTTTTTGAGCCTATTTGGTCAAGCTGTGAAAATCAACTTATTTTGAGAAGTATATTTATTATCAAAAGTACTTTTTAAAAAAGTGTTTTGCGAAATTAGCAGTTTGTATTTGGTCAAATTTTGAAAAAATGCTTTTATTTTTTATTTGTGTTTGACCAATATTTTAAAAAATAATCAAATTACTAAAAGGATAGATAATAATATTTATTTGAATTAAATATAAAAGTTTAATACGGATAGTCTTGTCCCAAATAATAAAAAATACTTATTTTATGGAGAAGCTACTTTTTTCAGCTTCTACTAAAAGCTAAAAAACAGTTTGTACTACTACTCAAAAGCACTTATTTTTCATCAAAAGCTTGGGCAAACACCTTTATCAAAAGCTTGGGCAAACAGTTTCTTAAATAAGTGCTTTTTATGGAAAAATAAGCACTTTTGCCCTCCCAAAAGCTTGGCCAAACAGGCTTTTAATGATGTTGCTACTAATTAGGAACGTACTTATCGCGCAAAATTACCTATCCTTCCGCAAGAATTCTTTTTAACTAAAATTATAAGAAAATATCAATAAACTTATGAATAGATTTAAAAAATTTTGTATGATTGAGTAATTAAATCAATCACATAGAATCCAAGCTTTTCAAGAGATTACTTAGGCCGGATAGTTATCTCAGTAAATAGGGAAAACACTAATATACTCCCTTTGTTTATTCGATTCCATTAAGGATGACATGTTTCGGATTTCGAGTGTTAAACTATTTTATTTTGACCGTGAATTTTATTATTTTTAACTTTTTTTGGAACAATATTTCTATATTTAAAAACTACATAAAAAGTATTATAAGTCACAATTATTAACAATTTAAAATATTTAATAGACATATGAAAATATTACGGTTAAAGAAAAACTCGTTTGACTCTCGAAACCCAAATTGTATCATTCTTTATCGAACGGAAGGAGTAACACTTTAGCGCCACTCTCATATTTTATGTCATGGTTCATATATTTGTTCTTTGCATCCCATTATAGTGTTAATCCTGCACATAATGAATACGAATGACATGCTTAGATTTTCTTGGATAGATCACCTAGATAGAAGCAGTATCTTGTTATATGGAAAGGGAATGCTGAGTCAAATCTTGTCCTTGATGTAAGACTTAAGCTTAAAGTCTTGGCTATGACCAAAACTTGCAGAGACTTTCTCTGCAAGTTGTCTATTGCAACAGAGCTTAAAGTCTTGGCAATAACCAAGAAGTCTCTGCAAGATGCCAATTGCACCTGAGCTTAAACTCCTGGCAATAGCCAAAACTTGCAGAGACTTTCTTTGCAAGTTGTCCATTGCAACAGGACTTGAAGTCTAGGCAATAGCCAAGAAGTCTGTGCAAGGTGTCCATTGCATCAGAGCTTAACTCTTGGCAATAACAAGACTTGCAGAGACTTTTTCTGCAAGTTTTCCATCGCAATAGGGCTTAAAGTTTTGGCAATAGCCAAGAAGTCTGTGCAAGGTGCAAATTGCACCAGAGCTTAAACTCTTGGTAATTTGCCTATTGTAACAGGGCTTAAAGTCTTGGCAATATCCAAGACTTGCAGATACTTCATAGATTTTCTACAAGTTAATTTATTCATAAGGCAACATATTGCCCTTATGGTAACACCGTAAGTTGATCTGCTATGTGATTTTACTCGCAATTCTCTTTGTAAATTGTACAATTAATACAGATAAATTAATTTTTATGACAAAACTGCATATTTTTACTACTTGAGTATTGGTCTAATGTCATGTGCTGCCCATACGAGAAGTTTTTTGGATCATTATGAAGAAAATTCATAGCTTGTTTGGAGGTAATATGTAATTATACATAATTTAAAGTAAAAAATTAAATATAAAATTTAATGCAAGGAATTTGAAGGAATCTAACCTTGAATCTTCGTTTGACTGGAGGAATCTGTAAAAGTTTTGAGTTTTTGGGGTTTATAGATCGTGTGAATGGAGGAAAGGAAAGGGATGGATAGTGCATGTCTTTTTATTAGTTGCTAGGGGGTATTTTCGTCTGAAAAATATTTCATTAAACTAATGGAGGTCATTTATACTGAACCAATTTTACTGAGGGCATTTATGCAAATCAGTGGTTCCCATGTCATATTTCTGCAATTCAGCCTAGGTTAACAAGTAGCCCGCCACTTTTTTACCAAAAAATTGAAGGGAGATTTACAAAAATACTTTATATCTCCGTATCCATTATATTTTTACCCACAAATTTATTTACACTGTATACCATTCCATTACAACACACATACTCTCTCCTATGTAACCATTCTTTCGCTATTTTTCTCTCCCACAATTCAAGCCATCACTTCTTCATATTTTTCTCCCAATTTCACGCGATTTTTTCAAATCAATTACTCAACCTTAGAATTCTTTATTATTTTCAAATTTTATCATAAAAAATTTCCATTGATCAACCTAATTCACTAAATCAAATCTTCTTTTTTTTTTTTGAATTTTAGGTCAATTTATATAGAAGTAACTAGTTTGCTTGCCTCGGATGTTATACTTTCAAATCTGTCAACTCGCAAAACTGATGCCCATAATACAATATACCATAGTGGTATACTGCTGAATGCAGTATACTGTAGGGGGGTATACAGTGCATATGTGCCACTGTTTTGGTTTACTCCAACCTAATTAATAGTGTATACCATAGAGGTATACTGCTGAATTCAGCATAGCCTAGGGACATATAATGTTTATTTGACCACTGCTTTCGTGTACATCAACCTAATTTAACAGTATACCATAGTGGTATACTGCTGAATGCATTATACTGTAGGGGGTATACAGTGCATATGCGCCACTGTCTTTTGTAGTGCATTTTCTTCTGTATACCTTTCTAGTATACAGTATACCCCCATGGTATACTTCTTACAGTATACCCTCACCTCCATAAAGAAATATAATTAATTTGGTATATTAAAAATGTATACAGTATACTGCAAACGGTATATAATTAAAATGGGGCGGGTGGGCATGAAGTGTAAATAAAATGGCGGGGTGGGCAGGGAGTGCACATAAAATGGGGCGCTTGAATATTCCATATAAACTAACTTTATTTGGGCACAAATACGTAAATAATTTATTTTTGTGGGCAGCCTATGTAAATTCTCCAAAATTGAAATCCTTGAAATAGTAAAAGCTATTTGCACAAATTGCCTTTTTTGACCACTATTTCAATTATATCTGCCGCTAGTTTAATATGTTTAAAATATAACTAAACCCCTACTTTTACGACCAAAGTTTGCTATATTGAGCTACAAAAATATAACCCAAAGAGTAACCAGAACAAAAGCCACACAGTGCAATAATCCAAATGGTAAGTAGTTAGGGAAAAATGACACCATTAGCTACTCTAAGGGCTTATTATTTAGAGATTAACCAATATTTAATGTTTTTACTGTTTAGCCACAACTTAAAATAGGGGTGATCTTGGACTTGGTGTCCTGAAGTTTACAACTAAGAAACTGAACTCTAGGATACTATGAACTTCAGGACACAATGAACCGAATGTCTTCAAGTTCAATTTTTCAGTTCTAAACTGCAGGACACCAAGCCCTAAGGTTCGATGTTTTCCAGTTCTAAACTGCAGGACACCAAGCCCTAAGGTTCGACAATGCCGTATTTTAAATTGGGCAAAGTGCACCAAAGGCCACTTTTGGCAGTGGTCTTTGGTTTGAGGTCATTTTTTTTATTGATTTTACGTGAGAGGCCACTTTTGGGAACTTCAATTCTTTTGGGTTGAATTTCACACACATTCAGCCCACAAAGATTGAAGTTTAACTGTAAAAATTTCGCTCAGCAGCCACTTTTAACACTGGTATTTAGTTTGAGGCCACTATTTTCTTTGGTCTTACACTAGAGGCCACTTTTGGGCCTTTACTAAATAAATGTTGACTTAGTTCTGATAGTTGACTGAAGTTCAGTCCATACGGCCCCTGGACTGAAGTTCCATCTCTTAAGGACTAAACTTTCAGTCCATATGGCCATGGACTGAACTTCAGTCCATGGTATGGCTATGGACTGAACTTCAGTCCATGGCCATGGACTGAAGTTCTATCTTAAGGACTGGACTGAATTTCAGTCCATATGGCCGTGGATTGAAGTTCAATCTTTAAGGACTGAACTTCAATCCGGCCTCTGGACTGAAGTTCTATCTCTTTAAGTAAAAGTGGCCACAAACTAAATGTTTTGGTATTAGTGGCCTGTGCCCAAAGACCAGTGGCAAAAGTGGCCTTTCGTGCACTTAGCCCAGTTTAACTTCAGCCTACAAGGGTTGAAGCTTACGCATCTATATCTAAAAGTTCAGCCCTTACATATTGAAGTTGAAACTTCATAATTTAGGCATGAAGTTCTAACCCACAAGGGTTGAACTTCAGCCCACAAAGATTGAAATTCCAAAAAGTGGCATCTCATGTAAGACCAATAAAAAAAAAGTAGCTTCAAACTAAATACCAGTGACAAATATAGCCTGTGGGTGAAATTTTACTTTTAAATTGGCTAAATATTAAATACATTAGAAGCACTGGATGATTCCTAAATAGCAGTCTATTGGTGCAGCTCCCCCAGTAGTTAGTCTGTTGGGTTCATGACAAACAAAACCCAAGTTTTATTGCGAAATAGACAAAAGTGGCATTGTTGTTACAATTTTGACCTTCAAAAAAATGTCTCACAAATTTTTCTCTACTAGATAAAATATTAGTGATTGCCAGAGGGAAAATTCTGCCGATTCCCAGATCTTTTCTACTAGAAAGATCTCGTGATTGCCAAATAATTCCTTACAAGAGCCAAAGTTGTAAGAGTTTTCTAAAGAGGGCCAAATTTGTAGCGAGCACAAGAAGTGTCCTATTTCTAGAAATTACCCTGCTGCGGATGATTTTGATGACTAGCCAGGTTTTCGCACTGCTCATAGAGAAACAACCAACAATTACAAACTTTTAGAAAGTATTCGGATTTTACAACTACACGTTTCTTTTTTTAAGACTAGCCAGAGAATTTTTTTTTGATAATTAGGACTTTATTCCAGAAAAATTTTCTAGGTTTAATTCAAAGTTGCAGAAAATTTTCCTGAAGCTTTATATTTGATCTTCGTTGTGAAACTAATAGTAAAGTAGTGCAAGAACAAGACAAAATATATGAGAGGAGAAGGAAGAACTTGTATTATTCTCAAAGTGTTTCAAGTGTGTCTTCCATAGAGCCAAATGTGCTCTATTTATAGGATACAAATACATAGGTTACAAATCAACCCAAAGGTTGCAAGAATTAAGTAGGACATAGTGGGGAGGATTTATGTAGGAGAAAGTGGGGTAATAAATCATAAGTTAGTGGTGAGTAGTGGTCATCCACATTAACACAAATACATGAATTTACAACACTCCCCCTTGGATGACCATTTTGAAGGTAATGTGCCTCGTTAAAACCTTACTAGGAAAAACCCGGTGGAAAAAAGCCCAGTGAAGGAAAAAGAGTACACACTTCCTTTAATACGCCTTTAGAGCTGCCTCATTAAAAACCTTACAAGTAAAACCCAAGTGGGATAAAATCTTGTTAAGGGAAAAAGAGTGCAGCGCGTATTTTACTCCCCTGATGAAAACATCATTCAATATCTTGAAGACGACATATTCCAATCTTGTAAATAAGCTTCTCAAATGTTGAGATTGGCAACGACTTAGTGGACGATCCGCCAAACTATCACTGGAGTGAATTCTTCAGCATTAACTTCATCATTCTTTTTGAAGATCACGACTGAAAAGGAATCTTATTGAATATTTGTCTCCTCAGTTGTATCTTCCTTTTAGCTGAACTATCCATGTAATATTTTATATAATATTATTGGGATCCTTAATCTCAATCACCAATATTGTCGCATAGCTTCAAGCATGGCTATTATCTCTTCATAAATGGAAGATGTAGCAGCAACAATTGATTTTATAAAATGACATAATATAGGTATTCTACCACAACAAATAAATACCAAGTTGATATCGGACTTTGTAGATCAAGTAGATACCATGTATTCTTCCGATGTCTTCGCATTGAGGAAGAACTAAATCTTACCAATAAGCTTATAACAAAAGCTATAACCAGTGGAGTATATTTGGTAAGATACTTCAACGCACCAATTGCATTAAAATATAATATTTCAATATCAAGAAGCTCGCAAATGCAATTTTACCACATGTGGCCGGATTGTTTTAATCCGTATAAATATTTATGAAGCTTCATTGAATAGGTTTCCCGGGAACCTTTACATGCTTCAAGGATTTTGAATCCTTCAAGGATAAATATATTGTTGCTCAATGAGCCATATAAAAGGCTGTTGCAACATTCATACGCATATCAAGTCTTTCATGCACTGCCAGACATATAACATACCTGAAGGTGATTGCATCCACCAAAAAGAGAATATAGCTCCATATACTCAATGTCAGATTTTTGTGCCTCAAGTCGTACTTTATATTTAACGACTTATTATTATCAATATTTTTGCACAAAAATATCTTTGTACACCACTGGCTTTGCACCTTCAGGTGTTTGGACTATAGGTCCAAAAACTTCACGTCACTCGAGTGAAACTAATTTTTTCTTGAATGCTGTAATCACCTAATTTTGGCACCAAAAATAAAAAATGCTCAAAATATTCGTATTAGATTCTTAGGACGTGTCGTCAATTTTTCTGGACTTCTAGTGTTTTTTTCTTAACTAAATTTATTTCTAATTAGGACGCTAAAATTTGAAAATTAACAAAAATCACTTGTTACGTGCTTATTGTTTTGATTCTATAGTTTAAATATGATAGTGTGGTAAAATATGTGGTTTAATTTTAGTTAGTTGTGTGTGTATAAATTATTTTTGTGGCTATATGCAAAAAAATATGTAGCCCAATGCCAAGACCCATCAGCCCATTTGCTCTATGGCCCGTCCAACATTCCTTTGATCTCAACCATTGGATCAAATCTGATCCAACGATTCCCATTCCCTCTCCCATTTCCCTTATAACTTCACAAAAACCTCCCATTTTCCCTCACACCCCCATAAGTCTCCTGACTAGGGCCACCCTGCCGAATTTTCTCCCTGGCTCGCCGGAAATCGCCTCCACGGCGGAGCCACCGGTCGGCCACCGCGCTGCCGCCGCCGGCCACCACCTCCGGTGGCTGGAAAATTTAGAAAAATATATCATTTTAAAGCTCTCAACCTCCTCATTCCATTTCTCAATTCCGTTTCTTCAAAATCCAAGCCAATTTTCGTAGATCGGGCTTCAAAGAATCGGTCAAACTTCGACTCCGGTAAGTTTTTACTTTTTGTTGAGCTTTCTTGGTTCCTCCTATTCCCTTTACTCCCCTCTATCTCTCCCACATCCCATCTCCCAATACCCCATCCCCTTTGCCCCCTGTTTCTTTTCCCCTGTCCCGTTCCTGTTTTTTCCTTTCCTTTTCTGATTTTTTCTTTTTTTCCGTTTCTGTTTGTGATGTTGAAAATGGGAGGATGGGCTTTTACAATTTTGTTTCTGTGATGATTCATGGGAGGGAAGGGGCTGTTTTTTGAGGCAGTGGTGGTGATTAATATGCTGTGATGATGATGGTTGTTTGGGGATGAGGGTGGAGGCAGCGAGGGCAGCGGCATCGCTGCGTCGCTCTCGCTGCGGCGATGTTGATTTTGTGATGATACAGTTGTGAGCGAGGCAGCGTAGCGATGGAATCCGGGACTGTTTGGTTATGGTTTTGTTGGTGATGGCGAAGCTTTGATAGTTTGATAGCAGGGGATGTTTTAGTGAGGCAGTGATGATGATGATTTTGTTGATAAACGGAGGCAGTGGCAGTGCTCATGGCAGCCTTCGCGCAGTAACAGTGGCAGCGAAGCATCCTTGGCGTTGTCGATTAGCTTGACAACGGTCAGATTATAGTGAATCCCTATTTCTATTTCCTGTTTGTTAGCTTATCATGTTTAGTATCTTGGTAGTTCTTATGTTTAGTATAGTTATAAAAAATTCTGAGTATGGCCATGTATTGCTTGTTTTTGCTTATAAATCAAAGGATGAAAACAAGGTTGGTTCACTGTTTTGTTCTCTCCCTATGAACTTGAAAATCAGTTTCTTGGCTTCCAAAGAGTTAGACAATCAGATTGTTTCCTTGCTTTCTTCGTTTGATTAGCTAGTTTAGTTTAGAAAGTAGAAGTGTTCAAATGATTGACATAGTTTTGTCGTGGAAAACAAGTTTCCAAAAACGATTCAATGTGTGAAAATTGGCATATGTATGTTTATTATCCGGTCTTAATGTGAAGTTTGAAGAAACATGTTCTTTGTTTGGTTAGTATAGCATGTCTGTCCCCATTTGTTTTAGTTTAGCTCAAACATGTAAAAATTTAACATTTTCTTGTATGTGGATTCCTGGTTTATTGCATGAATTGTTAACAAAAATGGTTGTTATTGTTAAATTTATTTGCTTAACTCTACATTTGAAATGTCTAGCGTTTAGGTTGTCTTAGGGATGGAATGTATGGATCTGAGGGTTCAAGTAGTCATTTGTTTGGCAACTTTGAACTCAACCATGGAATGAGTTGGAACTCAACCATGGAATGAGTTTTGCTAAGTTTAGTTTTGTCTGCTCTTGTTTTGGACTAAGTTTAAGTTTAGTTAGGAAATATAACTTAGTTTGGAACCTGGTTGCATTAGTTTTGTTTTAGGCTTAGTCTTGGGGCTGATTTAGTTGTCTAGTTTAGTCTTGGTTTCCTTCTAGTTAATGTAATGAGTAATGGGGGTCCTTTAGAGGACCCTACTTGTACATTTTCAGCCTTTTGGGACTGTTTAGAGGGCTGAAATATGGCCCTATAACTGCTGTACCTTTGGCTGAAAATATGGACTAAGAACACTCAAGTATAGGGGTGTGGGCTTGTACTTTTAGCCCCACCTTTTAGCCCCACCTTTTAGCTTTAAATAGGGGGCATTTACTCCTCATTTCAGGACTACTACCTGCTGAAACACAAAAAAATAGAGCTGAAACAAAGCACTAAATTGAGGGTAAAACACTTGAAAAAGAAAGGCTTAAGTTAAAAGAGTGGGATTTAGAACCAAAGGCTTTATACTAAGGGTCTTTTGGGGTATAAATCTTGAATGTTTAAGGTATAAATAGGGGGTTTAAATGTCAAGTTTGAAGGTAAAAGAGGGCTGTTCTTGTTGCTGTTCGTAGCTGTTGCAATTGAGCTGGGTATTTTCACATTGCTTCTTGTGTTCTTGGCACACTAGGTAACGCTCAAACCTTGTATTATTTTTAACCACCTGGATGTGAAATATGACATGTAATTAGCCCTTTTCATGGTCTATATCATGTGTTATGTGAATGCTTAGTATCTTGATAAATTTGTGATGGATTGAGTAAGAAATATTGTTACCGTATGGTTGTATATACACTTGATTATATCTGTTGGCTTCATTGAACAATGGGTTATGGAAGCAAATGATTAACTGTTGGGTTAGATTTATTCACACGTGTTTTTCCTTGTAGAAAAGTTAACAATGTTTTAAAATGTTGGCCTTTCTGTAAAAGATAGCCATATAGTGCAAATATGTATATCTAGAGTGTCTTTGCAAAGCTGTCCACGTAGTAAAGTCTTAGATCTGGACAAATTTGAAAGAAAAGTGATAACAAATAGAATTACAAGTGCAAATGAATTAAAGGTTTGCAACTTGGGCGAATAGGCTTTGAATTTAGGACGTTTCTTTAAATCTGGCCACATGTTAATTTATTTACATAAGCCCTGTTTATGCAAAAGTGAAGAATAAAAGTATGGTTAATTGTGCAAGACAGACCTTAAAGCAACCTAGTTTCGCAAATCGTTCAGCCCATATTAGTTACACGACGGCAGTATCTTTTCTGCAAAATCTTTCTTCTTTTCAAAGATAGGCCATAAAATTATTTATCAATTTAATAAACAGCCTATTGTATGTATATACTTTTCATAATCCATATATTTTTAAGGCAAATTTGGGAGTCCCAATTTGTCACTTAATATAGTTAGCGGTTATATTTTAATTAAATCGATTAGGCAAATTAAATAGGAGCAAGAAGAGTTTTCTATGATTGAGTTTAATAATAAGTATGACTCGCAGTCTGCTTATTAGGCTAAAGGAAATTAATTCTATTAAACTCATTTTTTGTTAAGCAATAAAAATAAAAATATGATAATTTTTGCAAATAATCTTTACTGCAGCTTATTAATGCAAACTGGCTTAACCCATTTATGATTTTGGCAGACAACTCACCTTTTATTAATAGTCTCGATGAAGTCAATTAAATTCTTTCAAAATGGACCAGTCCTTTGTGAGGTTGGAAATGCGTAATATATTTTATCTATTATGAATTAAAATGTAAATTCGTCCGATCCTCTGTGAGGTTGGATAAGAATAACACTTTTAAATTTTTCTGAATCAAAGTTCAAATTCAAATCAACGGCATTAATATAACAACCATATTTAATAAATTAAAATTGCGACAATAAAGCAACTGTGCTTGGCACAGGACTCGAGGGTGCCTAATACCTTCCCGAGAGTCAACTGAGAACCTTACCCGAATCTCTAACGCAGACCATTAGACGAGTCAGAGGTGTTCCAAGGTACCTTTTGGTGACTTGGCACACCTTAAACTATGTCAAGTGGCGACTCCGAGTTTCTCTAAATAATTTTGTACCTTTTTGAACACCAGTCACGAGCCTTTAAAATAACAATACTTGCACTCTTGCAGTTTAATATAATATTTTTAGGGCGTGACAGCTTGGCGACTCCGCTGGGGAAATTAGTGAAAATTAGAATCTCCGGCTTTGATAAAAATTGTCGCATGTTTTAATTTATTAAATATTTGGTTGTTATGTTATTGTCGTTATTACATGAAAGTTGAATGTTACTGCTTTGATATTTTTTGAACTGTATATAAACTGTCTTCCCCCGCAACCCTCTGAGTCTCTGAAACACACACACACACACGTGCACTTACCAGATTGCTTGTGGCATCTGGGACTTTGTTACTAAATTTCCCATGATTTAGGAGGAAGGCGTGACGGGGTTTTAGGCCGGACACACTGTCTCCGGATGGCCCTGATGCGCTTTCCGCCCGATTTGTCCACCGGGTTTTTTCCAGCCAGTCTAGACACTGAGTCAGTTGCGTCACCTAGAGTTAAACCTTTAGGCCCAATTATCTGCATCATATTTGACTTACTGAGGTGCGGCAAACCGGTACCGCACTTGTCTAGGCTGTCTCCTTGGCGTCGAGATACGTCCAAAGCATTTTCTGTGTTGCATTTGTTGTAGAAAAAGGGTTGTTATGCTGACCGATCACAAGGGGTGGGTGTTAAATTTTGAAAAAAAAAATAGAGAAAAATGAAAAATGGGTTTAGTCCCGTGTCTCAAAATATCTTCAGTTGTCCTTTTACGCCGTTATAATGGCGATTTTTTTTTTCAAGAGCTTTTAGAGTCTAAATTTGTGGCCGGGTTCGGTCTCAAGTAATAGAAAATAATTTGTCATAGTTGTGCACCGTTATAGTATTGTGCCGGTATAATGACAAAATTTTGGGACCTTTTTTGCCTTTGAGTCTGTGTCCAAGTCAAGTCCATATTTTGGAAAGTAATTTATCGGGGTTTTACACCGTCATAATGGCCAATTTTGGTAAACCAATTTTGCATCTAATTCGTGTAATATTTTGTGTCTTCGAGTCGTCATAATGGCCAATTTTTGTAAACCAATTTTGCATCTGATTCGTGTAATATTTTGTGTCTTTGTGTCATCATAATGGCCAGATTTTGTAAATATTCTAAGATTCATTTTCAAATCAAATCAAAGAGTTTGTTTCAAAATTAAGTTTTATGCTCATCTTTGCATTGTCGTAATGTCCGATTTTGGAGTCACTTTTCGGATAAAAAAAATGGTTTGATTCATAATCTGTTCTTAAGTTATGTTCGTGTCTTCGGTTAAGTCTTGGTTTTTCATTAAAAAAAAAAACAAAACAAAAGGGATAAAAATTGTTGTTGTTTATGGTCTGCTTTCTTTTGTTTTGTCTAAGGTAAAGTGAGGCTGCAGACGATAAATTGCAATTAGCTAAGTTGTATTTTGCGTCGATCCTCGTGGAATAATCTGACTCCGCTAAAATATCGAGTCTCATTATTTTCACCGTCCGGGTGTACCCACCCATTGTGTCAGTTTGTACATATCTTTTGACTCATGTATCACGTTAAGCAGTTTATTTTAAGTCTGTCTCGTGTCGTTTGTCTAAATTATGTTTTTGTGTTAGAAAAAGAGGTAAAAAAAATCAAAATCATCGAAGTTTGTCCTTGTTCCAATTACGTGTCAGTTACAATTTTGTTCTAATTTTTCTCAAGGCACGTAAGCAATCTTTGGGGGATACGGTCGGTACACTCGGCTTACGCCGTTAACCGTTTCGGGATGACGCATAACAACCTTAGGTTTGCCAATGTGCATTTTTGTGCTAACCCGATCTGTTTGTCACTAGTATTTGGGGTTCTGCGGTAACTTGAGAGGAAATTCTGGCATCATATCACACGTATAGAACAAGATCAATGGGACCCATGATTATGACGTCTGAAGGTGGGAATTCTGAGTTCGAAGATCACGAGCATTTGATTGAGCTGAATGAGAGGTTGACTGAAGAAGTCAAAGATCTGAAAAAGTTGGTGTTTGAAGGAGTTGGTGGTTGAACTGTATCGTGCTATTACCATGGGACATGCACCTCCTCATGTGCCATCTAATCTCTCAGGAATTGCACCGACCATCGTGCATCAAGCACATGGTCTGCCTACCACAGTTGAGGACCCTCAATATTCTCCCGACTTTCCTCACTACAACAGTGCCGCAAAAGTGGCGGGATTCTCCACAATGTGTCCGCTGGCACCACCACCTCCATTTGCTCCACCATCGGCCTCCGCTCCACAATTCACTGTTCGAGTTAGGTCAGAGAGTCTTCGCAATGAAATAGAAAAGAAATGGGATCCCAGAAAGTGGAACAGGAGAGAATTTAACCAACCTCTGTCATACTCCCGAACTCCACAAAAGCATCATCAGCAGCATTGCTCCCCAGATAATCCAAATTACTCCGCTCCTCCACTCCATAGAGCGCAGCCATATGCTCCGATATTTTCCTATCCGCAATGGCGCGCACCAACTCCACAAGCCACATATAACACCCCACACAACCATTTCCAAGCTTCGCCTGACTTTCCCAACCAAAAGCGAAAGAATCCGTGTTCCTGTCCAAGCACAAGTCACAAAAAGTTGCGACGGAGGGGAGAGACTAAGTTCACCCCAATGGGGGAAACTTACACTAATTTGTTTGAAAAGTTGCAACAAGTCAATCTGTTGAAACCAATCCCAGGAAAAGTGAACCCTAATGGAAGAGTTGATCATTCACGCCATTGTGCGTTTCATTCTGGAGCACCTGGACATGACACGGAATCCTGCTGGGAACTCAAAAGGGCAATCCAGGCAATGATAGACAACAATCAGATAAAAATCGTGGGGGATGAAACACCAAATGTGAACCAAAATTCTTTGTCGGTTCATGATGTTCAAAAAGACATGCATATGATTGGGACATTGTTCACAGAAGAAGAAACGAAATGGAATGGCGCCAAGCAGGTTGTGGCAGTTGATCCTTCCAAAAACATCAGACGCCGTGACTCATCTATTGTTGCATCAATTGATAGGCCAAATAAATCAACTGCCCGTGCAACAATGCAAGATATAGTCGTTGAGCCAATTCACTGTCTTACACAATCATTCATTTTTCCCAAAGAAAACATGTCTACCCTGATGGTATTTCAAGAAAATGAAGCAAAGAAGAAGATGTTGTCAAGTTTGAAGCACGCCAGTGGAAACAACACGGTACAATCTGATGACGGCTTCGACAGGGCATGTGAGCAGTGCATTGGACATGATATGAAAATGAACAATTGAGAAGCACTTGTCAACTTATTTTGTCGAACTTTCTGTGCACTTGGTTATTTCAGGGTTGTAATCCAAGTGCATTATTTTGCTTAGTTTGATGTTCAAACCCTCATGTCTTTAATTCAATAAAAAGCGAGATCCACTCCTTGTCTCAAATATTTTGTCTTTTCTGTTCCTTGTTTTTATCCTTTTAGTTTTTGAAGTTTTATTCTTGTCAGCTTTAGTAACATGACATATGTGCAGAATTTGCGTCTTGATCTAAACACATGGTCTAATATCAAGCCTAAGAACTAACTGGATGTCGAGGATGACTGTGATAAAGGAATTATGCAAAGAGTTGAAAATGGTGCATAACCATTTTGGTCGGAAGTTTCAAGTGTAATTTTCAAGATCACTGTTTGGAGCAAAAACCAAGGATAGGAGTGATTAAGTCCCGTCTCTACGTGTGACTTTAGGTCGACTTATTTTGTTGTATATCTGTGCGAGGCATTCTCGGGTCGGGATGACGAACGGCTTTCGTTTCTACTACCCAAATATTTTACCAATTTAATAGTCTTTGAGCTTTGTGTATTTTTCCTTTCGGCTGCCCTCCTTTGAAATAAATGTTATTATACCAGTGAAAGAAAGAAAGAAAAAAAAAACAGAAAATCAGAAAACAACAAAAACAACAACACAAAAGCTAGCATTAAGTTGCTAGAGCTACGTCTGACCTGATTCCTCTTAAAAGGATACGTAGGCAACCATTTCGGTGCGGTCGCAACAGGAGAAAATTCCTCTTTCCCTGTTTTCTTTTATTGACGCAAAACTTGCCTCCAAGTTGGCGGCCAACATCAAAAGAAATTTAGATCCCCATTTTATGCTAAACTGTGGCAGAAGTTTGTTTTTATTTTATTTCATATATAAAATAAAATAAAAAC
Organism: Petunia axillaris subsp. axillaris; assembly: GCA_029990575.1. Taxonomy (NCBI): domain Eukaryota; kingdom Viridiplantae; phylum Streptophyta; class Magnoliopsida; order Solanales; family Solanaceae; genus Petunia; species Petunia axillaris. The sequence goes on from JARKNS010000002.1 coordinate 32,238,730, forward strand.
AAACTTCTATTTTTGTAACATTCATTCACATGTCTCATGAGATGTTTAGCAAACCAGTTTCGAAGTCGGGGAAGAAACTCAAAGTGCTCCGCAGAAGTTTTTTAAAGAAAAGCAAGAAATCCAATATTTCTTTTGCTTTCTTTGTGTTCATCTCGGGGGCAACTCTCAATATCTCCCATGTTTTCATATCAGAGAAAATTCAAAAGAAATTCCTCAATTTTCACTAAACTGAGGCTAAAGTTTAATGTTATCTTAGAAGAAAAATGATTCCAAGGGTTGTATTATTCACCAAGTCATTTCATGAGATGCTTTTATACCACTTTTCAAAACAAAGAGCAAAAGAAAACCCTAAAAAAAAAAAAAAAAGAGAGAGAATAAAAAGGGAAATCCCCCTATTTGCTTAAACTGGAAAAAAAAAAGAAAAAAAAAAGAGAAAAGAAAAGAGGGTTTATTTTTCAAAAGCGGTGATTTCAAAATTTGTAATGTTCATCTAGCCGTCTCATGAGATGTTTCTGAGCTTTGATGTTGAATACTTTTCTTCCTAAGCCTAACCAAATCCCATACTATGGTCCAAATAAAGACCTTTTTGACCGATCCTTGAGAATGTAGCGCATTGATATACAATCAAAATATGAGTCTGCTTAGGGAAGTCGAAATTTATTTTGATCATCGCAATCAAGAGATGGGAGTACAATTGCCATTAGGACAGAAACTTCTATAAGAAGGCAAAATAAGGGATGGCAGATTGGCTCAAAAAGAAAGAGGAGAAAGATGGGATCGACCGAAAAAAGGGATAAGAGGTCGAATGAAAAAAAAAATGGAAACAAATGAACAAAAAAAAAGAGAGAAAAAAAAAAGAAGAGAAGAAAATGAATCATGTTGGTCAAAACCTGAAAGGGCGCCACAGACCATTGTGAGGAAAAGAACAAAGAGAGAGGCTAGTTGGTGAAAACCCGAAAGGGCACCACTAGTCGAATGAGGGATGTCCGGTTTTTCATCATGATCGGACCAAGCAAGCAATTGCTTCTATATTGTCGAACTGGGGTAAAATCAAGGATAGATCGTGTTGAAAAGGTCAAGACTTTATTCCAAGATGTATGTCATGTTCCTTGAGCTCGTCATTTCACCCCTAAATAATTTTTTTTTTCTTTCTATCATTCAGGGACATCTTTCGTTCGATGTCTCCTCTTTGAATTTCTTCAATTTGTCTTTACTTTTTTTGTCACTCCTCTCCTTTGATATCATTGAAACGAGCAAAGAAAGTTTCGCAAAGCTTGTTTACAGGTTTCTCAGTTGTACCAGATCATTGTTCAGGAACCAATGAGCAATGGAAGCTCGTGCCGCACTCATATGAGAATGACACACCAAGATTGTACCAGGAAAGTCACCATGGAACGACATGTTGTTTCTACCAAGGAGTGACTAAAGATTGGGAGAAACTATTTGGCATTGGTGGACTTTGGGGTGAATCAAAAATACATCAACAATATCAAGATATTGTTTGAACAAGAACCCCAAGTTTATTTTGCGAGGACATGATTCAGGGCCTGTATAGTCATGACTAAGAAAGCCATTGTGACATTTGCTACATTGTCAGCAAGATCAAGGATCACATGAATCGGGAGCATTTGTTCTGAGTTTCAGACAAAATCCCATCTTTGAAAAATGGCTAAGGTTTTCAAATCTCCAGACAAGACCCCAATTAAGATAATGGGTTAGAGTTTGCAGCTTTCAAGTCAAAGCCACATGTGAAAAATGTGTGGACTGTACAGCTTCCAGACATGGGCTAATCATGAGCGGGTGAACAGAGAGGACATAACTCACCGGGAAGATGTCAACCACAATAACATACTCCCCCAAGAAAAAGCGTCAGTTTCCTTTTCAAGTCAGTCTTTGCTCAAAGATAGCGTCGGTTTTCTTTTCGAGTCAGTTCCGCTCAAAGATAGCGTCAGTTTCCTTTTCGAGTCAGTTTCGCTAAAAGATAGCACCCCCTTTCCTTTTTGAGTCAATTTCTGCTAAAAGATAGCAACCGTTTCCCTCTTGAGTCAGTTTCGCTAAAAGATAGCACCCATTTCCTTTTCGAGTCAGTCCCGCTCAAAGATAGCGTCAGTTTCCTTTTAAAGTCAGTTTCCGCTAAAAGATAGCGATCATTTCCTTTCCGAGTCAGTTTCCGCTCAAAGATAGCGTCAGTTTCCTTTTCGAGTCAGTTCCGCTCAAAGATAGCGTCAGTTTCCTTTTCGATTCAGTCCCGCTAAAAGATAGCGATCATTTCTTTTTCGAGTAAGTTCCGCTCAAAGATAGCGTCAGTTTCCTTTTAAAGTCAGTTTCCGCTAAAAGATAGCGGTCATTTCCTTTTCGAGTCAGTTTCGCTAAAAGATAGCACCCATTTCCTTTTCAAGTCAATTTCTGCTAAAAGATAGCTCCCATTTCCTTTTCGAGTCAGTTTCGCTAAAAGATAGCACCCATTTCCTTTTCGAGTCAGTCCCGCTAAAAGATAGCACCTATTTCCTTTTCGTGTCAGTCCCGCTAAAAGATAGCACCCATTTCCTTTTCGAGTCAGTCCCGCTCAAAGATAGCGTTAGTTTCCTTTTAAAGTCAGTTTCCGCTAAAAGATAGCGATCATTTCCTTTCCGAGTCAGTTTCGCTCAAAGATAGCGTTATTTCCTTTCCAAGTCAGTTTTGATAGCACCCATTTCCTTTCCGAGTCAATTTCTGCTAAAAGATAGCAACCATTTCCTTTTTGAGTCAGTTTCGCTAAAAGATAGCGTCAATTTCCTTTTCGAGTCAGTTCCGCTAGAAGATAGCAACCACTTCCTTTTCAAGTTTGTCCCGCTCAAAGATTAGCAACCATCCCCAGCTTCAAGTCAAAACCCATCAAAGCGGCATTTTCAGCATTTCAGTCAAAGCCTGTCAAAGCGGCAATTTCAACTTTGAAGTTAAAGCCCGCCCAAGTGGCAATTTCAACTTTCAGCAATTTTAACATTCAAGCCCGCCCGAGCGGCAATTTCAAGTTTCAAGTTAAAGCCCGCCCGAGCGATTTCAAGTTTTCAAAACCCACTTGATTGGTTGGAGCTTCAGACCAGTTCATCAGCTTGGGAAGCATGAAGAGTAGTCTAGGAATTGTAACTTTTACATTTTTCAATGTTGTAATTCCATTTTTGCCTTGTATTTCCATTCCTTGTAAAGCAACGACCACCAGCAAGCGACCAGTAATCGGCAACGACAGCCTTTGTGTGCCTAAGAGTGTCTAGTATCAGCCCCAAGTGTGTCTAGGAGAGTCTCTAGTTTATCTTAGTAGTCTAGAGTGTCTAGTGTTTGTCTTAGGGAGTCTTGAAGAGTCTAGCGTCTGTTTGAATGCGGTAGTCCCAACTACCGCACATAAGGAACTACACTGACCTGATTCCTTAGTCCGGGGATATGTAGGTAACTTTGTTCTCGGTTAGAACCGAAATTCAAGGTACAGTCACCATTTTGAAAAGCATGCTCTCGGCTAGAACCGAAAAGCCAAAATTAGTTGTCGATTACTTCTTTGTCCGAAAACTCTTCGTGTTCCCGAACAAAGAGGGGCAGCTGTAATCACCTAATTTTGGCACCAAAATTCAAAAATGCTCAAAATATTCGTATTAGATTCTTAGGACGTGTCGTCAATTTTTCTGGACTTCTAGTGTTTTTTTCTTAACTAAATTTGTTTCTAATTAGGACGCTAAAATTTGAAAATTAACAAAAATCACTTGTTACGTGCTTATTGTTTTGATTCTATAGTTTAAATATGATAGTGTGGTAAAATATGTGGTTTAATTTTAGTTAGTTGTGTGTGTATAAATTATTTTTGTGGCTATATGCAAAAAAATATGTAGCCCAATGCCAAGACCCATCAGCCCATTTGCTCTATGGCCCGTCCAACATTCCTTTGATCTCAACCATTGGATCAAATCTGATCCAACGATTCCCATTCCCTCTCCCATTTCCCTTATAACTTCACAAAAACCTCCCATTTTCCCTCACACCCCCATAAGTCTCCTGACTAGGGCCACCCTGCCGAATTTTCTCCCTGGCTCGCCGGAAATCGCCTCCACGGCGGAGCCACCGGTCGGCCACCGCGCTGCCGCCGCCGGCCACCACCTCCGGTGGCTGGAAAATTTAGAAAAATATATCATTTTAAAGCTCTCAACCTCCTCATTCCATTTCTCAATTCCGTTTCTTCAAAATCCAAGCCAATTTTCGTAGATCGGGCTTCAAAGAATCGGTCAAACTTCGACTCCGGTAAGTTTTTACTTTTTGTTGAGCTTTCTTGGTTCCTCCTATTCCCTTTACTCCCCTCTATCTCTCCCACATCCCATCTCCCAATACCCCATCCCCTTTGCCCCCTGTTTCTTTTCCCCTGTCCCGTTCCTGTTTTTTCCTTTCCTTTTCTGATTTTTTCTTTTTTTCCGTTTCTGTTTGTGATGTTGAAAATGGGAGGATGGGCTTTTACAATTTTGTTTCTGTGATGATTCATGGGAGGGAAGGGGCTGTTTTTTGAGGCAGTGGTGGTGATTAATATGCTGTGATGATGATGGTTGTTTGGGGATGAGGGTGGAGGCAGCGAGGGCAGCGGCATCGCTGCGTCGCTCTCGCTGCGGCGATGTTGATTTTGTGATGATACAGTTGTGAGCGAGGCAGCGTAGCGATGGAATCCGGGACTGTTTGGTTATGGTTTTGTTGGTGATGGCGAAGCTTTGATAGTTTGATAGCAGGGGATGTTTTAGTGAGGCAGTGATGATGATGATTTTGTTGATAAACGGAGGCAGTGGCAGTGCTCATGGCAGCCTTCGCGCAGTAACAGTGGCAGCGAAGCATCCTTGGCGTTGTCGATTAGCTTGACAACGGTCAGATTATAGTGAATCCCTATTTCTATTTCCTGTTTGTTAGCTTATCATGTTTAGTATCTTGGTAGTTCTTATGTTTAGTATAGTTATAAAAAATTCTGAGTATGGCCATGTATTGCTTGTTTTTGCTTATAAATCAAAGGATGAAAACAAGGTTGGTTCACTGTTTTGTTCTCTCCCTATGAACTTGAAAATCAGTTTCTTGGCTTCCAAAGAGTTAGACAATCAGATTGTTTCCTTGCTTTCTTCGTTTGATTAGCTAGTTTAGTTTAGAAAGTAGAAGTGTTCAAATGATTGACATAGTTTTGTCGTGGAAAACAAGTTTCCAAAAACGATTCAATGTGTGAAAATTGGCATATGTATGTTTATTATCCGGTCTTAATGTGAAGTTTGAAGAAACATGTTCTTTGTTTGGTTAGTATAGCATGTCTGTCCCCATTTGTTTTAGTTTAGCTCAAACATGTAAAAATTTAACATTTTCTTGTATGTGGATTCCTGGTTTATTGCATGAATTGTTAACAAAAATGGTTGTTATTGTTAAATTTATTTGCTTAACTCTACATTTGAAATGTCTAGCGTTTAGGTTGTCTTAGGGATGGAATGTATGGATCTGAGGGTTCAAGTAGTCATTTGTTTGGCAACTTTGAACTCAACCATGGAATGAGTTGGAACTCAACCATGGAATGAGTTTTGCTAAGTTTAGTTTTGTCTGCTCTTGTTTTGGACTAAGTTTAAGTTTAGTTAGGAAATATAACTTAGTTTGGAACCTGGTTGCATTAGTTTTGTTTTAGGCTTAGTCTTGGGGCTGATTTAGTTGTCTAGTTTAGTCTTGGTTTCCTTCTAGTTAATGTAATGAGTAATGGGGGTCCTTTAGAGGACCCTACTTGTACATTTTCAGCCTTTTGGGACTGTTTAGAGGGCTGAAATATGGCCCTATAACTGCTGTACCTTTGGCTGAAAATATGGACTAAGAACACTCAAGTATAGGGGTGTGGGCTTGTACTTTTGTACAAGTCCACACCCCACCTTTTAGCCCCACCTTTTAGCTTTAAATAGGGGGCATTTACTCCTCATTTCAGGACTACTACCTGCTGAAACACAAAAAAATAGAGCTGAAACAAAGCACTAAATTGAGGGTAAAACACTTGAAAAAGAAAGGCTTAAGTTAAAAGAGTGGGATTTAGAACCAAAGGCTTTATACTAAGGGTCTTTTGGGGTATAAATCTTGAATGTTTAAGGTATAAATAGGGGGTTTAAAAGTCAAGTTTGAAGGTAAAAGAGGGCTGTTCTTGTTGCTGTTCGTAGCTGTTGCAATTGAGCTGGGTATTTTCACATTGCTTCTTGTATTCTTGGCACACTAGGTAACGCTCAAACCTTGTATTATTTTTAACCACCTGGATGTGAAATATGACATGTAATTAGCCCTTTTCATGGTCTATATCATGTGTTATGTGAATGCTTAGTATCTTGATAAATTTGTGATGGATTGAGTAAGAAATATTGTTACCGTATGGTTGTATATACACTTGATTATATCTGTTGGCTTCATTGAACAATGGGTTATGGAAGCAAATGATTAACTGTTGGGTTAGATTTATTCACACGTGTTTTTCCTTGTAGAAAAGTTAACAATGTTTTAAAATGTTGGCCTTTCTGTAAAAGATAGCCATATAGTGCAAATATGTATATCTAGAGTGTCTTTGCAAAGCTGTCCACGTAGTAAAGTCTTAGATCTGGACAAATTTGAAAGAAAAGTGATAACAAATAGAATTACAAGTGCAAATGAATTAAAGGTTTGCAACTTGGGCGAATAGGCTTTGAATTTAGGACGTTTCTTTAAATCTGGCCACATGTTAATTTATTTACATAAGCCCTGTTTATGCAAAAGTGAAGAATAAAAGTATGGTTAATTGTGCAAGACAGACCTTAAAGCAACCTAGTTTCGCAAATCGTTCAGCCCATATTAGTTACACGACGGCAGTATCTTTTCTGCAAAATCTTTCTTCTTTTCAAAGATAGGCCATAAAATTATTTATCAATTTAATAAACAGCCTATTGTATGTATATACTTTTCATAATCCATATATTTTTAAGGCAAATTTGGGAGTCCCAATTTGTCACTTAATATAGTTAGCGGTTATATTTTAATTAAATCGATTAGGCAAATTAAATAGGAGCAAGAAGAGTTTTCTATGATTGAGTTTAATAATAAGTATGACTCGCAGTCTGCTTATTAGGCTAAAGGAAATTAATTCTATTAAACTCATTTTTTGTTAAGCAATAAAAATAAAAATATGATAATTTTTGCAAATAATCTTTACTGCAGCTTATTAATGCAAACTGGCTTAACCCATTTATGATTTTGGCAGACAACTCACCTTTTATTAATAGTCTCGATGAAGTCAATTAAATTCTTTCAAAATGGACCAGTCCTTTGTGAGGTTGGAAATGCGTAATATATTTTATCTATTATGAATTAAAATGTAAATTCGTCCGATCCTCTGTGAGGTTGGATAAGAATAACACTTTTAAATTTTTCTGAATCAAAGTTCAAATTCAAATCAACGGCATTAATATAACAACCATATTTAATAAATTAAAATTGCGACAATAAAGCAACTGTGCTTGGCACAGGACTCGAGGGTGCCTAATACCTTCCCGAGAGTCAACTGAGAACCTTACCCGAATCTCTAACGCAGACCATTAGACGAGTCAGAGGTGTTCCAAGGTACCTTTTGGTGACTTGGCACACCTTAAACTATGTCAAGTGGCGACTCCGAGTTTCTCTAAATAATTTTGTACCTTTTTGAACACCAGTCACGAGCCTTTAAAATAACAATACTTGCACTCTTGCAGTTTAATATAATATTTTTAGGGCGTGACAAATGCGTTTTGCTATTTTTTGGCCAATAATTTCATGTCTGTATTCCTAACAGACTTAAGCTCAAGATCCTCATAATCATATAATATTGAGCTTTATAATATATGTAAGATATCGTCGACGATACTTTCATATCTCAGTTCCCAATCCGACATAACATATTGAGATTGATGTTAGGCTAAAAATACATATATTTTAGTATTAGTTACATCATATTTTGGTGCTTTTTTGGATTATTTTAGCGTGAACAATAGTATTTTGTGCTTATATTGGGTGTTTGAATGTATAGGAATCAAATAGTTTGAAAAAGTTTTAAAGTTTGATGATTTGGAGCAAAATCGAAGTTAATTTACAGCGTTGTAAGGTGCCAAGGCCGTGGATTAGCCATGAAAGGAATTTGAAGACGAAATATCACGGCCCAGCCATCGTAAAGCCATGATTCAGCCATGAAGTTGAAAGCAGAATTTCGCAAGTGCATGGCCCAGGCATCGTAAGGCTATGATCCAGCCATGAGACAAATTTTCTGGCGAAAAGTGACGAGGAGCAAACTTGTCCACGAGTTTTACACAAGGTATAAAAGGTTTTCTAACCTATTTTCAGCCCCGATCTTGACTTGGGAGAGCAAGACTACCATTGTGGAGGCACTTTGGACCCTTGGAGGCAAGGAACACACAAGGAGGCGTGGGATTAAAGACTTGAAGATTAAGAGTTCTTTCTTCCATTATTTCTTCTCCTTTGTAGTTTATTCATTCATGATTATTCTTGATTTGTCTTTGATGACCATGAGTGGCTAAATTACCCGTTCTAGGGTTGATTGAACCACTCCAATACTATGTTAATTGATTAATTGATTTTGATGAAGGAAACTTGATTATTCTTCCTATCTAAGTATTTACGTTTTGTTTGCTAATTGATTGGAAGGGCCCCCAATTGATTTTCCCCTTTATCCTTGTGCGTTTAGGAATAAATTCACGAGTTAGGGTTAAATGCTTAGCAATATTTCAACCTAAAATCAAGGAATTACTTAGGTTGTCAATAGGGTGAGTTGTGACCACCGAGCCCGATTGTGAACCATACTTGTAGTCCTAAACATCTTCACTAATTAATTGGAAGATTAGTTAGTGAATGTCATAGCTAATACATGGAAGTGGTAGTTGTGAATTTGGAGCAAGTGTTCAATAGGAAGAACCAAGTTGAATTCGTTGAATCATTAGTCAATCACATAGGTAGGAGTCGGTGTAAATCAATTCTAGGCTTCTAATATCCTTGCTTGATTACTTTTTATTATTCTGCTATTTACCTTATTGTTATTTAGTTTCTATTTTAAAACCATCATTAAAATATAAACTCTTGAAGTTGGTTGATTAGATAATTTAGTTAGATTAACGATTGAATTACGAGTGTTCTCTGTGGGATTCGACCTCGGGGCTTTAAATACCGAGCTATATTTGCCGCGACCGCTTAGTCCCTTTTATAGGGCGTAGTTGGGCGAGATCAAATTTTGGCGCCGTTGTCGGGGAACACGGTGCTATTTAGTTGTTAAGATATCTAGTTTATTTTTCTATTAACTTCACTCTTGTCATCTTGATCTCGTTTCTTTGGTGTTTACAATTGAAAGTTCAGATCCCGAAGAATTCAGGATGGCTCAAGATTTGGCTCTTAATGCGTTCGCGCAACCTGTGGCTGGGAATCTGGCGTCTGCTATTCAGCTTCCTACGTTCGAGGCAGAAAATTTTTACATTACCCAGACGATGGTGGCTTTGCTTGCTAATGCTGGTTTATTTGCAGGTAGAACTACTGATGATCCTCAAAAGCACTTGAAGAAGTTCGTAAGGATTTGTGAAACTCAAAAACAGGCTCGGGTGCCAGCTGAGGTTGTGAAATTGATGTTGTTCCTGTTCTCGCTAACAGAAGATGCCAGTGATTGGTTGGACTCGTTGCCAGTTAATTATATTACGTCATGGGATGACTTGGTGATAATGTTCATGAAGAAGTTCTTTCCTCCTAATAAGACTGCCAGATTAGTTGATGAGATACTTATGTTCAGGCAGACCCCGCTAGAGTCTTTGCCAGAAGCTTGGGAGCGATTTAAAAGTTATTTGAGAAAGTGTCCTCATCATGGTATTCCTGACCAAATGCTGGGGCAAAGGATCTACATGGGTATGGGAGATCAAATTAAGGGCACTTTGGATGCAGCAGCTGGTGGAGCTTTTTTGAGTAAAACATTTGCTGAAGCGAAGGCCCTGCTTGATGTGATGGATCAAAACTCAGGTTGGCTTAGAAGAGATGCACCTGCTAGCCTAGGTACGGGGGCTTTAGCTATTGGTACTACTTCTGCAATGGAAGAACAGATGTCAAAGTTGCAGACTACACTTGATGTTGTGTCAAAACAACTAAACGAGAAGATGCTGAAACATGTTAACCAAGTGGACTCACGTGCTCAGACTCAAGTCCTCGATCCTGGTAATTTTTTTGATCCTGAATTGCACTCTGATACTGAAAATGTGAACTTCGTAAATTATGGGCAACGCCAGCAATACAATCAACATGGTCAATTTAGGCCAGTGCAACAACAAGCAACTTTACCCTTGCAGCAGGCGGATGATATAGCTGAGATTAAGACTATGGTGCAGGCTATGATGGGATTTAACAAGAATCTTCAAGACCAAGTTGCAGCACATGACACTGCTATAAAGGGTATAGAGACGAAGTTGGGACAATTGTCCCATGCTTTACATAATAGACCTCACGGTGCTTTGCCGGGCGACACTCGAGTGAATCCTAAGGATCCAAATCCTTATCAAGTGATGGCAGTCACCTTGAGGAATGGCAGAGACTTGGACAAGAAGCAAGAATTAGCTAAAGGAGCACTACCTACTATGCCAAACATTGAGCCTGCTGATGACTCTGCCAAACTGGCTGGCAATGATCATGCTGAGAAAGAGATCACTCCAAAACCTTTCCCTGGTACTGAGAAGGTAATTGCTAAAGAACCTAATATAGAATCTGATAGGGTGGTTGAACAAGGTAAAGTGTCAAGGGAGCAGAACTCTAAGGCAAAAATACCACCACCTCCTTTTCCTCAAAGGTTGGCAAAGCAACAAAAAGGTTTGAAATTTAATAAGCTTTTTGATTTGTTGAAACAATTGAAGCTTACTATGCCTTTTATGGAAGTTATGCGAGAGGTCCCTGGATACGCTAAATTGTTAAAAGACCTTTTGTCTAAGAAGGTTGAATTTAATGAGGTAGAGATGGTCGAGTTGAATAAGGTGTGTAGTGTAGTCATCACAAAGCCTGTTGCTAAAAAGAAGCAAGATCCTGGTAGTTTTACAGTGGAGTGCTCGATTGGTGATCTCACAATTGGTAAGGCTTTGTGTGATTCTGGTGCAAGCATTAATCTGATGCCGCTGGAAGTATACAATAAGTTGGGTTTGACTGGTATGAGAGAGACTTCAATGCGAATCCAGTTGGCAGATAGAAGACAAAAGCACCCAGTTGGAATAGTTGAGGATGTACTTGTGCATGTGGGTAGTTTCATGTTTCCAGTAGATTTTGTGGTTCTTGACTGCCCCGTTGATAAAGATGTTCCAATTATCTTAGGCCGTCCATTCTTGGCTACTGGTAGAGCAGTGATTGATGTTGATAAGGGAAAGATGACATTGAAGCTGTATGATGAAGAAATAGATGTTGACATTGGCAAAATGCTGAAGGGACATTGTGATGATGTGAATTGTTCATGTGTGCATACATGCGAGCCTGGATGAGCCATGGGTTGAGTTGATTGAAGTCGTGCCACGACTTTAAATAAGGCGCTTCTCGGGAGGCAACCCGTGATTGTAATTGTATACAAGTAAAAAAAAAAAATACAAAAAAAAAAAATGAAAAAAAAAAGATTTAGATTTTAGCACATTTAATGTATTAATATTTGTTTTTGGAGGTGTTTTGCAGGATTGGAAGATAATTTGAAGAATAGGGAATTGATGGTTTTGAAGGTGCAATGAAGAAAAAAAAAAACTCATGGCCCAGGCATAGCCTTACGATGGGTTAGCCATGAGGAGTAGAAAATTTCAGCTGAGTAAGAAAAAAAGAAAATTTTTTTACAGCGTTGTAAGCCTAAAAATCGATGGGAAAAACGATGCCTCAGGTAAGTTTGGGTCAAAATATTTTCTAACTCCTACCCACTATACATTGCACACAAATGAAACAGAGCACAGAACAAACATTCAAAAGCCCTTCCCCTTACCCCTGCGATCCCCGACGCCCGTCCCCCACCCCCACCGCAGCTCCGGCGCCTCTGCTCTCGCCGGCGACGACAGGTAAGGCCTTCTCTTTTCTCTCTCTTCGTCTCTCGTTTCTCTCTCCTTTGTTCCCGTTCCCTTACCCCATTCCCCAGTCCCTCCCCCCCTCTCCTCATTGATTCCTTCACTCCTCTACAAGTCTAAGGTATGTTTTCTTGATTATCATTATGAGTTTCACCTACTTGTGTTTGATTTCAATGGTGCCCTAGCCTTCATATACATGTTTTTGTTCACTAGTTCAACTAGCACTTTATCTTGCTTTTGGTTTATTGGGTGCATATACAATTTGAATGTGTTGTTCATATGGTTGGAGAGTGTGGTGATACACTAATTTTGATAGGAATAGTAAGCTCCCGGAGTTGGGAGGTGGCATCACAAACAAATTGCGCATATACATGTTATACATCACAGAGCACGCACAGTGTTTGACAAAATGCCCCAATGAGTTTTTTTTGTGAATTCGGCCAAGTCTGAGTAACCGAATCAACCACGGGGCATATGTTGAATACATTAGGATTAAAATTTGAAATTTGGGGGCTCGTCAGGAGCATCTAGCCTCGTGGGATTATTTAAGGCAAGTTCTTTCAAATGACTACACTTCTATGGGATACTTGCTATGTGCACATTGTTTGATTTTCCCATGAACGCAATTGTTTGATATGCTGGTTGTGGCTTTTATTTTTGCCTTCGTTATCGCTATGGCTTCACTTCTAAGTGTGGGGTGCTTGCATCCCATTTGAGCACACTAGTCGATTTAAATAAGTTTGTTTGCTTGAAAAAGAAATTGCGCGCTAGTGAGGGAAGTCTGAGTACCTCATTTACCACCCCTGATTAGTTACCTTAGTGCATTGAGGACATTGCACAATTTTAAGTGTGGGGTGGGGTATCTTGATTTGTAGCTGTATTTTTACTGCTTTAGTTTTTTTTTTTTTTTTTTTTTTTTTTTTTTTTTTGTTTTGTTTAGATTAGTGGCTTAATCTTTGAGTTTTCTTTTGACCACGGTTCTTTCCCGATGATGCCTTTTGTTTTGAACCGGGTACTTTTGATGATTTTTGAATAGTAGTTAGTTGTAATAACAAAGAGAAGAAAGAATAAATTGCCTAGTTTGATTCATTGTGTCTGAAGCCTGATGACACATTGTACGATGGAAAAACGAACCATTATGAGAGTAGAGAAGGGCCTGATTCCTAGCATTAACTCAAGCGCACTTGACTAAGTTTAGGGTGTCCACTATGGAATTATTGAGCACTTTATTTTCCCCTATGTATGTTGGTAGTGTAAACATGACCTTTGATTAGCAAAGATGAAGAGAGTGAGCTTAAGAAAAAAATCTGAGAGGTAAGTGAGTTAAAATGATTTAAAACAACCAATTGAGAGCCTATGAAAGGGTATGAAGCAGGGGTAGATGAAAAAGAAAGAAAAAAAAATTAGAAAGAAATTGTGCAAAGAAAGAAAAAGTAGAGTTGAACAAAGGATGGGGGCAATGTTCCTATGCTCGGTTAAGGGTGAATACAAAAGCCTCGAGTATGAACACGCCAAAGGCACCCTAGTGAGGTTGAATTTCTAGGGCCCCAATCATCCAAATATTGTGAAATGTATGAATAATACCCCATTGTTGACCCTTGAGGCTTGAGATGGAAGTTGTAATTTGAGCGTGTGATTATGAGTAAAAATATGTTGAATTGAGCGAACTCTCTAAACACTTGCCGCTTAGGTCCGCTGTTTCATTATTGAAATTGTAGGGGGAACGAGCACACACACACTGTGGACCCTTGAATTTATGGTACTTGCGCAAGAGTTAAGCTAGTGCATCAATCTTGTTCTCAAATGTGCTTGATGGTTTGTGATCTTGCTATTGCTGAGGGCTTTAGCATTTTGAGTTAAACTAAGGTATGTGAAAGAAGAACTCTTGTGTACTGAGCATGAATGAAGCCTGGTGTGTGGTAATATCGTTTGGAGTCTTGTATTAGTGGTTGATTTGTCCAAGTGGGTTGTGAGTTAGATTGCTCGAGGACGAGCAAAATCTTAAGTGTGGGGTTGTGATGTTAGGCTAAAAATACATATATTTTAGTATTAGTTACATCATATTTTGGTGCTTTTGTGGATTATTTTAGCGTGAACAATAGTATTTTGTGCTTATATTGGGTGTTTGAATGTATAGGAATCAAATAGTTTGAAAAAGTGTTAAAGTTTGATGATTTGGAGCAAAATCGAAGTTAATTTACAGCGTTGTAAGGTGCCAAGGCCGTGGATTAGCCATGAAAGGAATTTGAAGACGAAATATCACGGCCCAGCCATCGTAAAGCCATGATTCAGCCATGAAGTTGAAAGCACAATTTCGCAAGTGCATGGCCCAGGCATCGTAAGGCCATGATCCAGCCATGAGACAAATTTTCTGGCGAAAAGTGACGAGGGGCAAACTTGTCCACGAGTTTCACACAAGGTATAAAAGGTTTTCTAACCTATTTTCAGCCCCGATCTTGACTTGGGAGAGCAAGACTACCATTGTGGAGGCACTTTGGACCCTTGGAGGCAAGGAACACACAAGGAGGCGTGGGATTAAAGACTTGAAGATTAAGAGTTCTTTCTTCCATTATTTCTTCTCCTTTGTAGTTTATTCATTCATGATTATTCTTGATTTGTCTTTGATGACCATGAGTGGCTAAATTACCCGTTCTAGGGTTGATTGAACCACTCCAATACTATGTTAATTGATTAATTGATTTTGATGAAGGAAACTTGATTATTCTTCCTATCTAAGTATTTACGTTTTGTTTGCTAATTGATTGGAAGGGCCCCTAATTGATTTTCCCCTTTATCCTTGTGCGTTTAGGAATAAATTCACGAGTTAGGGTTAAATGCTTAGCAATATTTCAACCTAAAATCAAGGAATTACTTAGGTTGTCAATAGGGTGAGTTGTGACCACCGAGCCCGATTGTGAACCATACTTGTAGTCCTAAACATCTTCACTAATTAATTGGAAGATTAGTTAGTGAATGTCATAGCTAATACATGGAAGTGGTTAGTTGTGAATTTGGAGCAAGTGTTCAATAGGAAGAACCAAGTTGAATTCGTTGAATCATTAGTCAATCACATAGGTAGGAGTCGGTGTAAATCAATTCTAGGCTTCTAATATCCTTGCTTAATTACTTTTTATTATTCTGCTATTTACCTTATTGTTATTTAGTTTCTATTTTAAAACCATCATTAAAATATAAACTCTTGAAGTTGGTTGATTAGATAAATTAGTTAGATTAACGATTGAATTACGAGTGTTCTCTGTGGGATTCGACCTCGGGGCTTTAAATACCGAGCTATATTTGCCGCGACCGCTTAGTCCCTTTTATAGGGCGTAGTTGGGCGTGATCAGAGATCTCTTCACATTCATAAATTTTCAGGTACCTGAACCTCTACTGATGAGGTTTTATGAAGTGTTATGTCGTGGACTCTTCTAGAGCCCCGCCTCCTTATTTGACCATCTCAAATATTTGCTCCTTTCCTTTTTCAAGGATTTATCTTTTGGAACCGAGTGGTCTATCACGCTTCAAGCGTGCCTAGACTCATTGATAGATTGTCTCACCAGGACATCAGGAGCATTAACAGCTGGAATATAATATTTTTCTTTAGGTCAGTAATGCGTCTGGCAATGACTTGCATTATCTTTGTATGAGGATCATAATCAAATGATAATTTAATTTATTTATTCCTCAGCTGCATTAATTTCTCCCCCTAATGTTAGCCAAACTAACATTCGTTCCCAACCTTATATGGGATCCATCTTTGTGCGTTGCGATGGAGCAATTGATAATATACCGCACATTAAAATTATTAGATGGAAAATATTTGATTCCTGACCCTGAACCAATTATGAGGGGGAATTCATTTGGTGGCATGCCGCGCACAAGTGCTGCTTTATGGATATACCATATTTCATACCTGATTTAGGTAGCATTGTTCTTATATGTATGGTTTAGCGATTGGAGGCTTTCAATATACGAATCTGCTAAACTTGTTTGTCAACATTATCAAGATAACTTATCTTGATTGCATAATCTGAAAATATGCTCATAATAAGAGTTATTTGAGCAAATACTTAACCTCGCAAGTACTATTGCGGATTTGTAATAAAACGCACATGTGACCTTATCATAGATGCATCTATTTATAATAATTATATGGTCCACATGGCAGGTGAACGAGCCCATATTCACCTTTTATACATTCCAGAAGTGCGGGGATCCTGATCCCAAATTTAGTTGGTCGAATAATTTATTTATCTCGAGAACAAGCAGCACAAAGAGAATTCTTGAAGAATCCTGATTCTTCAGTATATACCCATGCGAATTCTCATTTATATACTTTGTGCATCATATTTGAACCAGGATGGTCAAACCGGTCATGCCAACTTATAAATTTATCCATCTAGTAAACTTCTAGTTTACTCTAGCATGGGCATTGTAACAATAAACTAAAAGTTTATTGTGGCATGCGCATATAATTTTACCACACTTATATTTTGAGTAGTACATACTCGAGGAAGAGACAGGGAGCCTTTCAAGCACATATATCTCACCCGATATTCTTATATTTATATGGTACAAACTGGAGGAAGATGCGGGTAACCCTTTATTATATACATATATCTTACCCGCTGTGACTGTAGTAATTTGAAGATATTAAATCTTCCCATATTTGTAGTCTCAATATGATAGCAATTTCGAAAAGTATATTTGAAACTTAATAAGTTTCTTTGAGACATACTACAGTAAATATTTCATCAATCTCATTCCTCCAGATAGTAATATTTTGGCTCTTCCGGAGCACTCAAATAGCTTTGTACTACCATATATTATATTACACCAACCATATGGTGAATATCTCCTTTCAAGGAGAAAATCATATTATTTTCTCATGCAAGATCAATTTCTTGCTTCACTTGCTCTTATGTAATTCATAATAATACATAATTATGGCGTACGTTCTGTACGAGAGAAATGACCATTTATGCCAGAATAAATAATAGAATTATTATAGTCGAACCTTTTCTAGAGGTGAGTTGTGGTATTCAACCACGCATGAGCACGTCCATATTCATCTTTCTCGAACCTCTTCTGGAGGCGAGTTTTGATATTTTATCATATATTGCCACATTCACTTCGGTGAACGGGTCTATATTCATAATTTTTATTATGAATTGTCTCATTCACGGCAAGGAATGGACCATAATCATTTGGACTTGCCTCATGCTCATATGATACATTGAGGGCATTATTATATTTATCATTTGAATTACTTTTTGAGAACCCTTATTGTTCTCTTATTTATTTCACAATGATGACTATTTTTTTCATCCTTTGTCACGTCCACATCCATGGTCTCTACCATGGTAATTATTTTGTCGTCTTTTAGACATAAAATTATTTGTCTTTTTTTCAGACATAAAATATTGTGTCTTCTTTCAGACATAAAATATTGTGTCTTCTTTCAGCCATAAAAATATTTTGCCTTCTTTCAGGTGTTGACACCCAATTTTTTCCCGATTTTAAGTTAATATTAAATAATAAAGTGTATTTAATCAAAGGTTTGTCAGAAAGGGAAATTTTATAAATTTTAAATAGTCAAATTGATAATTTTGTGTAAAAAGGGCCAAAAGCGCAAAATACAACCTCAAATCCGACCCACCCTTGCAAATCCCTTTTAAAACAAAACTCTTAAAATAGGATTCCTAAATCAGTTCCTTCAACTCAACCCTCACCCGCGACCCAAAACCCGTTAACCCGTTTTTGTCTCTTCCTGATCCGCGTTTGATTCCAACTTCGAATCCGTCCAAGAAATCGTACTCCATGATTCCCACCACTCTCTTTTCCCCTCTCTCCAGTACGAACTCGACCAATCCTATCCGTTCTTTTCAAATTGAGTTATCTGAGCCGTGGATGATCTCTAACGGGAATATCCTTGATGACAAGGATGAATTCGGTACAATCCTTAAAGGATTTGACCAAATTCACCCTTGTTCTACAAGGGATACACGAAAATAGGCAAGGATTCTTTGGGTATTCAAGGGGATCCGAAACCCTAGCCTAGAGGTATTTAATCCCTCATCCTTTCATTTTTCAGGGTTGGAATTTTAACACAAAAAAGACGGCAGCATTTATATATATTTTCAAGTTTTTCTCAGTTTAAAAAAATAGATACTCATAGTGTTTTTCAGTCTTGTTTCCGAGTCGAACATCGCTTTCGATTTCGTGTCGTCGCTTTCATTGTTTCAAGTCGTCGACCTTCTTGAAATCGCTTAGTTGAGTCGTACTCTTCAGCTCGTAGTCCTTTGTTCACTGCCGTACGACAGGTAGAGTCTTAACCCTTTTCTGTGTATTTTCTTTTCTTATTTATCCGTTTATTTAACAATGGTTGTTTGATTAATAGTGTATAGCATGTTTAGTTAAACCTTAAGTTTATGTGTGATGACATTGAATGCTCACCGTGTAGTATATGGAGGTAAAACCAGCAATAAAGCTTTGTTCTTGTTAATATGCTTGTGAAACCAACCCTTTCTGTTTATTAATAATAGAAGCAAAAGAAAAAATGAAATTTCAGCTAAGGCTCTTAACTTTTGTATTGATGTTGAAGACTATTAACTTAAAACTGAGATAGTGTTGGTTAAAAAATGGTTTTTCAAAATTGTTTCAAGTTAAATCAAATTCATCCCATTCCGAGGTTGAGAATATTAGAAGTTTAGTTTCCCTGTTTTCTTTTCAAATCCATTAGTTAATGATTGATGTTTTGGAATGGTGCTTTGTTTCTGTTTCTGCCTGGATAGGGATGTTAAAGGCTTGTGAGTTTTGAACAGGAGTAGTAGCAGGCAGCTGTTTTGAGCTTTGAAATGGTTCAGGTCGTTGTAGTAGGGTGCAGGGTCTGTTAGGAGTATAGAGGTGCTGTAGGGTGTAGGCTGGTATAGTTTGGAGTCCTGGTTTTGGCCTGGGAATTTTCTTTGCTTGCTTGAAGCAGGTGTGCTTGTCTGTGAGGGAGAGGAAGCAGGGGAGTTTGTTTGCAGTTTGGTCAGGGTAGAGATCTCAGGGGATGAGATGTTCTGGAGGGTATTCTGTGGTTGTATGGAAGCTATTCAGTGTGCAGTGTTTGTTCAGGGGTCATGTCAGGGTGTTAAGGAGATGGCAGGGGTTAGTTTGGAGAAGCAGGAAGTGTGAGGGGCTGTAGTAGGAGTCCTGGTGTTTGGAGTTGTCTAGGGGTTCTGGTAATTGTTCAGGTGGTTTGTATTTGTATAGGGGAGTTTGTTCAGGAAGTTTGTAGAGGAGCTGTTAGGTTTGTTCAGTTTGTGAAATATGCGCAGCTGTGAGGCATGTAGGCAGTGAGGGAGTATAGGTGTTCAGGCAGAGGTCTGGAGCTGAAATCAGTAGTTCAGGGCAAGTGTAGGGCCTGTCCAGGTGTGTGCAGGTGGCTCTAGGTGTATGTGTAGTTGATTGGAAAAGTTTAGGGTCAGGGGAAGGAGTTTGAGGTGATATGATTGGTCCAGTTCTTTTCCTTGGTGTGCATTCCAGTAGCTTTTTTTTCTTCAGGATGAGTAGAGTAGCAGTATAGTGTCATTATCATTGCTGGTTTTGTTTTCTTTCTCTTGTTTAGTTCTTGAGAGGGTAGCAATTCATAAAATGTGGGTTAAGTTGCATCCTTATTTCCTTCTATTCTCACTTCTACCTGAGATTGGTTTATGTCTTGTTTCCCTTGATTCACTTCTATTCTTCCTTAAGTTTAAATTCCTCCTCTAATTTCTGGTATCCTATAAGTATGATTGGTAGTCGTAGGCCTTGTCTGCCATAGGTTCAGATGATAGTTTATTGTCTAGGCTCTCTGTTGGTTTTCTTCTGTTAGAGTATGTTTCTCCTTGGCTAGAATTATTTTAGAAGTTGATCTGAAGGTTAATCTTTCTTTTAAAATTAGTTGATGGTTGTCTCGGTATAGTTGACTAAAAGAAATCCTCTAGCTAAAAGTTCTATGGTAAAAACAGCAGCTAGTGTAGGAATCTTGCAATCACTATCCGAGTCGGTGAGAATTTCCTTGTGTTGATAATAATCTGTTGTCGAGGAAAATGTCTTTGAGTATGTAGATACTTTATTTGTTTAAAATCTATATTGATGTAACCTGATTGTCAAAAGTTCTATTTAATATCGGTTTGGATCATTGGCTAGACTAACGTAGGAAAGAGTGAAGCTATTAGTTTGAATTATTGTCATTTCTGTTGATTCACTTGAAGTTGAAAATCCTTGAGATCTTGCTTAGCTAAAGTATAAAGTTTGCTTGATTTTTTATATTCCATTTAGTTAGGTGTTTATTAGGAAATGCGTCCTTGGATTAAAGGTCTTATTCTCCGGTTTTATGGTCATTGTCTTAACAAATTATATCTGGTTTACCGGCATGTGCTTTTGCTTGCTTAGTTAATCTTATAATAATTGACATAGGAAAGATATTTAGTGGCTGAATAATCAAATAAGACCTTTCTTGGTGGCTGTGTCTCGAAATTCATAAGTCTGCTGCATTGTACTAGATTTTCGTGTTCATTAAGTTGAACGATTTCTTATTTTCCTTGTGAGAACTTTATTCTTTTATCTTATTTGTACATTTACTTCTATGAATTATTCTTGGGCATTTACTCATCTTTATCTCTCTTTCTTTTGCATAATGTAACTCTCTCTTGGGACGAGTTCGAGTTGCTAAACTCGCAAATGGGAACGGTTTGCATTTGGAAGTTACTTGAATCGCTCCGCATTTTCGGGACTTGATATCCCCGAAAATATAAAACAAAAAGAAATGAATAAATGAAGAGCCTTATGAAATACAGGGCTCGAATTGAGTTCACTACCCCGGGTTCTACTTTCTAAAACTCCTTCTCTCCCGTCCCCTTTAGAAAGCATGTTTTAGGACTTCGTAAACTGAATTAGAACTTTGTATGATTAGAATCCTGGTAGATTAGCCGCTTTAATTGAAATTGTTATCTTATTGTTTGTCTAAGATCGTTTATAAATTGCATATCCCGTCTCTTGGGAACTCGCCAGTTAATTTAAGATAGCAGAAACCTTTAGTTAATTATCGAGTGCAAAAGAAATAAAATTAAAATTGTACCTATTTACTCGTTATTTATATTTAGTCAATTATTTATCCATTTATTTATTTATTTATTCATTAATTAAATTAATTAAGTGGCATTTATTATTAACTTTTCTGTTTAAATTTTAATTAACCATTTATCTGCCTAATCAATCATAATTATTTATTTACTTATTTATTCATTTATCTACAAAGTTATTTAAGTGGTGTTTATTTATTATTTCATTTATTTATTTTATTTTATTTATTTAACTAATTAATTCTAATTAATCATTTATTTGCTTAATCAAATTATATTTAACTAGTCAAATTATTATCGCTTATCCCTCATCTAAGTGAAATCATATAAATATTTATTTATCTACTTAAGTCATTTATCTATTTATTTATTTATCTAATTAATTAATCAATCAATTATTATTCTTTATCCAATCATTTGTTAAATTTATTTACTTAATTTTAATTAGCCCTTATTTATTTAGTCAATTAATCAACCCTTATCTCATTATTCATTTAATTAATCTTAAATTTTGTTCAAATATTGTCATAATCAATTTTATCCTCTCTGTATTATTTATTACCTATTTATTTTATTTAAAATTTGTCCCAAACCAAATTTCAAGTAAAATTCGTGAAAATCGCCGGATTAACCGCCTTTGGCGGATTTTCGAAAGTGCTCCCGTAATAAGGACCTTCTTTCGAATTTAACAGAACCACTTACCTAAGAATCTCTGAATTTAATTTAATTTCTTTTAAATAAAAGTTAAATTGCACTCCTTAGTTAACTTAGGTTCCTAATGATCCTTAAATTAGGTGGCGACTCCAAAGAAACCCTTTGGAATCCCACTTTGTTGAAATATTCCGAAACCTATCCTTTTCTAAAGAAAGGGTAATTTTTGGGGGTTCAACAGCGTGGCGACTCCGCTGGGGATTGCGCAAATGGTTCTAACCAAAAGATTTTCACGAATTTGCTTTATTTATACGTGTGTTGATTGTATGTATGCGTAGCTTAACTAATTATTGTTGGAATGCCTAAAACTAGTATGCATAGCTTAAATAAATGTTTGTTTGTATGATTAGATTGATTGTGTATAAAGCATGTTCTTATTTGTGCATAGTCCGCATTCCGTTCATATTTCCTCCCTCATGGAGCCTGTCAATTCTCTTTCACCTCCTCGATTTCATCACGGGGCACCCGCTTGACGGGTAGTTATGCAGGAAGGGCATTGCCCTTACCTCACCTTTGAAACTTCTTTCGTGTCACCAAAGTTAGTTCGGGATATTGAGATTGCCTGGTTTTGTCATGGCCAGTTCTACTGCGTTGTGAGGCCAGGTCTATCCCGCATAGGTCGAGTCAGCCTCAACGGTTAGCCCACTCTTAGAAGGAGATTAGGTCATGCATGCATATACACCTTAGTTTGGACCCGGTCCTTGGTACCGTTTCCAAGAATTAAGAAACCGCCTTTTTGTTGACGGGTTATTGCAGACCCAACGACGTTGCATCTTATGTGATCGTGTGGATATTATAATGAACTCCAAGCCCTTTGCCATGTCAAATCTGGGATCTCATGTCGTGTCTTTTGTTGTTTTATAGATATGAATGCAGACCACCTTTTTCCGAGTTTCTGGAACACTCAGATGATCCACACTTGTCCAAAAATTCTCAAAGACTGGTGGGATAACATCAGAAGAGATCATGGTTCTTTGGTCATAAGGAAAATAGGGAACCTAGTTTCATTAATGGATATCCAGGGAGACAAGGGACTTATCGAGGCTTTAATAAGACTATGGGATCCTGAACAGGGCGTTTTCCGTTTTCCAGATTGTGAATTATGCCCTACTTTAGAGGAAATTTCTGGTTTTACCAATTTGGCCCTGGATGACCGTGAGTTGATTGTGCCCATGGAGAAGTGTGAGAAAAAGTTCTGCAAAATGTTTGAATTGAACTACTCTTCATCACTGATAACTAAAACCCAGGGCACAGTATCTTTGAAATATTTGTTTGACCGTTTCGGGAAAAAGGGATCTTATCGTGCCAATCCAAGGGCGTTCAAATGCACTGAACATAAATGGGAGAAGCTCAGGCCCAAAGCTTTTGTACTGGCATTGCTTGGCACTTTAGTATTTCCTTGTGGCTATGACACAGTTGACATGCGACTTAGCACCGTGGTCCGATCTATATTTGAGGGCGTAAATGGGAGGCAGACTACTCTGGTTCCCATGATTTTGGCCGATATACTGGGCGCTTTGACTGAGTGTTCTAAAGGAGGGAATTGTCATTTTTCTGGTTGCAATCTTCTTTTGCAACTCTGGGTTATTGAGCATCTTTGCACTCGAGGCCCATTGGATGATTTGATTCCTCAAAATGGAAATCGAATCGCCACACACCATGCAAGAATGGGAAATTTCAGACGTCATAAGACTGCTCAAGGTTGGTATGATGATATAAAGGGTTTGAGTGGCGCGGACATTCACTGGAATTATTCATGGATTGGCAATCATGAAGTTCGCTTAAGGAGTCCCGATCGGTATTATATCAGGTTGATCGGGTTCAGGAGCATCCAGCCTTACGCTCCAATCAGTGTGATGAGGCAGTTCGGGTTATTACAGTCCATCCCACTCATTGCTGGTATTCGGGAGTCTGAAATCAAATATGAAGCACCCAATTACACAGTTCCTGAAGCAACAAACATCTGTAATGACTGGGCTCGCTTAGAAAGAGAATTGATTCGTCGAGATCAAAACCCACCATGTTCTCCTGAGTATTACGCATGGGCAAGGTACATCTATGAAACTGGGGAGATAGAAACAAGTCCTTGGGAGCAGACTAGGTTTGTTGACAAAGAAGCTGAAAGGCATTCTCGCCTTCACATTCTGCCCATAACAACGTTGGATGAATTGATGTTTGACCAAGTTCGCCATTACCCGGGATATTCAGGATATCTCTATGCCACAAACCGGTTGTATCTTGAAAGGCCACCTGCCTGATGATGTTGCTGAATGCTGATGATTATTGCTGATTCCTAAAGATTGAAGCAGAATTTAGCTCTTGTTTTCTAAAATTCCCTTCTTTTGTCCCGATGTAAAGCTTGATGCTTCTCCCCCTTTTAATATTTGGATATTATTATCCCAACTCTATCACGATGTAACATTTTGAGACCGGTTTATTACTAATGGCAATTACTAATATTTATTTACATCCCAATTTTGTATTGGCAAACGGTTTGTATCATTATAATATCCACATGTGTATGCAATTTGCGCGATTAGGCTTACCTCTAGCACAAAGAGGCACCCTACAGGGTAGGACGCGTCCGCGTTTTATTTTACGCACATTATTTGTGGTTGCCACATGCCTAATTTATCGCCCGTTTAAAATGCAAAAGCGCTACGTGACGCGCGCTATGTGCTTACGTGCAAATTTTACCAACAACATGCAAACTAACACAGTTACCTTTTGAATTTTTCTTTTGTTTTGTTTAATCCTAAACAGAGGTTTGATTTGTGCTGATTGAGCTGATCCGAAGGCCTTCCTCTGCACATTGATATACACTTCAGAATTTCGACAAAATGTCCGGTAATGATGATCAGCCTCCCGTCCTCAATGATAAGACTCTCGAAACTCCTGGATCTTCGAGGGGAAACATCCTCCTTGCTCAGGATGACCTTATTTTGAACCTGACCAAACAAATACAGATGCTGAGCGATGAGCTAGCAGCCATTAAAGGGCAAGCCCCTCAAAACATACCTTTAAATGCCAATCCTGTTCACAATATACCCACATACCAAAACAACCCACTTAATCAAACACCACCACCACAAAATCGCCCACAAGTTAGTCAAAATACCCCGCCCGCTCAGCAAAATGCCCAACCCGCTGGTTATCCTTCATATTATCCATATCCTAACGACCCCACTCCTCCTCACTACCAATATTTGCCTGCTAAAGACACTCCCCGTCCTCCACAATCTCAAGCGTCCATTCCTGTAGCCGTTGCTCCTCCAAACGCCAATGATCCAAGGCAGGGATATCCCGAGGCGTTATATTATGAGCATGACCCTAATGGGAAGAATGCGGACTTCACAGATTATCCGCCACAGAATGAAATGCCCACAGCTGTGGAAAAACAGGGAAGGACAAGCGAACAAGATGAGATAATCCAAGCAATGAAAGTCATGCAACAATCTATTAAGGACTTGCAGGTGACTAAGAAACGGCAAAGCACTTCATACCGCAGTCTTTATCTATTCCCGGACATTACTCCTCCTCCCGGTTTTAAAGTGCCGAAGTTTGACATGTATGATGGTCATGGTGACCCATTTGCTCATTTAACCAAGTACCTCAACAGAATGAGGGCGGCGGGGGGCAAAGAAGAACTTCTGATGGCTTACTTTAGCCACAGTCTGGAAGGTATTGCCGCTGAATGGTTTGCCAGACAAGACATAAGCAAATGGCACGAATTCGATGATATAGCTGGTGATTTCACAAAGCAGTTTGAATACAATGTGGCGATGGTCCCTGACCTCATAACCTTGGCCAATTTGAAGAAGAGACCAACAGAATCTTTCAGAGAATACGCCTTGAGGTGGCGTGAACAGGCTGCACGGGTGCAACCCCCGATGACTGAGAGGGATATGGTAAAGTATTTTATTCGTGCTCAAGACGACTCCTATTACATGCATATGCTTCCTATGATGGGTGCACCTTATGCTGAACTTCTCACAATGGGGGAGATGGTGGAAGAAGGCATCAAATCCGGTCGGATTGTGAGCTTTGCTGAAATGAAGTCAAGTGCTCAAAATGCTCAAGCCAGCTCAAACAATGCTAGAAGAAGAGAGAAGAGGGAAGAAGTCACAGCTGTTGCCGCAGACACTGACCGCCGCCCGGCTAGGAGGTTGAACTTTGATAATTCACCAGCCTACCCTACTTACCAAAACGTCCCTCCTCATTACCCAAATGCACCCCCTCATTACCCAAATGCACCTCCTCATTACCCAAATATTCCTTCTCCTTACCCAAATGCACCACCCCCAAATTATCCTAGTCACTATCAAATTCCTCCAGCTCCATATCCTGTCTATCAAGCACAACCCAGTTATTATCCACCACGAGCACCAGCACCACAACAATACCCTCCTCGCCCACAAAATTACCAACCCCGTGCTCCTGTCCGTCCAAATATGCAAGGACCTAACCAAAGCTATGAGAGGAGAGCACCCAAAACCTATACTCCTATAGCTGAATCTTATGGTCAATTGTTTGAAAGATTAAGAAGCGCCGGAGTTGTGCAGCCTGTTCCGGACAATACTCCAAATCCTCCTCCAAGGTGGTATGATGTTAATAAGCATTGTGTTTATCATTCTGGGGCTACGGGCCATGATGTGGAAAGGTGTTATACCTTCAAGGATAGAGTGGAAGCTTTGATCAAATCAGGCACTATCCAGCTTACTGGAACTCAGCCTAATGTGCAAGATAATCCTCTTCCCGCCTATGGAAACAATGCCGTCAATGTCATTTCCCTTGAGGAGGGAGTCGATTTGAAAGGGACCATTGTTCCCGTTAGCAATGTGAGGGTTGCTAACGAGGCCAAAGTATCTGTGCAAGTTAGAGCTCCCATTCTGGTGCAAGCGGGTATCCCGAGGCCAATTGTCACCGTCATGCTTGCCTCACCCCTTCAATATGATAGCAAGAGGGTTCCTTGGAACTATTCTGAAGTGCCTATCGGAAGTGGAAAGGTAACTGTTGCTGTTGCTGCTGCACAAGGCATGACCAGATCTGGTAGATTCTATACGCCTGAGGAGTTGGGTCGAGGCCTTAGGGAAAAGGAGGGCGTTGTAAGAAGAGTGACTGACACCGAAGCTGAGGACTTTTGGAGGAAAATGCAGTCAAAGGAATACTCTATTCTGGAGCACCTAAAGAATACTCCTTCCCGCATATCCATTATGGCTTTGCTGATGAGCTCTGAAACGCATAGAAATGCATTGCTAAAAGTGCTCAAGGAAGCAGAGGTGCCCGCTGAGACCACGGGTGAGAGCTTGGCCGTCTTGGTTGGCCAAATCTTAGAACCTCACAAGGTGTCCTTCTTCAAAGAAGAGCTTCTACCCGAGGGTCTCGGACACAACAAAGCCTTGCATATTGTTGTCAAATGTAGGGACAAATTTGTTGGACGGGTACTGATCGACGGTGGTTCCGGGCTCAATATATGCCCGTTGGCAACTCTGAAGGAGCTTGGAATTGACGCTGGCAAAATTAGACAGAGCAATGTGAAAGCAAGGGCTTTTGATGGGGCTCAAAGGTGCACCTTTGGAGAGATTGATCTTGATCTGCAGATAGGTCCTGTGAACTTCTCTGTGGAGTTTCAGGTATTCGACATCCCGTCTACCTATAACATGCTGTTAGGAAGACCCTGGATTCACATGGCCGGAGCCGTCCCTTCCACTTTGCATCAAAGTGTGAAATTTATATGGGATAATGAAGAAGTAGTGGTCAAGGGCGAGGGAAACAGCCCCACGCATGCTAGCACCACGATTCCTATGGTGGACAACGCCGCAGAGCTTGATGGGACTACCTTTCACACGGTTGAGCTGATGAATGTGACCCGAGCATCAAATGAGGATTCAAAGAAAGGTATCCTACCCAGAGTCCCCAAGATGATTGCTGTGGAGATGTTGAAAAATGGTTTCAAACCTGGTTCGGGATTGGGAGCAAATCTGAACGGCATTACTGAACCCATCTGCTTGCCCAAGAATCTGGGTACCTTTGGCTTGGGTTACTGTCCCACCAAAAAAGAGATTGAGAAGGCCAAAAGGAAACCAGCCATTGCCATGCCAGAACCCTTTCCTTCCTTGTACCAGTCATTTATCAAGGCACCGGAAGTCATTATATCGGATCTGATAGAGGGAGTTGGCGATTTGTTTCTGAGTGATGATTTGGAATGCGATGTTATTATTGAAGACTGTGCGGAGGAGTCACCTGTGCAAAATGTTGAGGCCAAGGATCCGATGGCCAATTGGACCTGTGTCCCAGTGGAAGAGACCTGGTGAATGAACTCAACAGTTATTTTGGCGTCACAGTCAGATTGAGGCCCTGAACTGTGTTTCGCTTTTTGGTTTATGTTTATGTCTTTTCAAAATAATCTGTTTACATTCTGCATGTTTTGCTTTAATGTATGCCTCCCTAAACTAGATTTTGAAACAAATAAAATGCATTGCATTCTCCCTACTGTTATTTTGATATGCTTCAATTATTTACTTTATTTTACGCTTTTGATTAATGTTTGTTTCTGTTTCAGCTTTCCACTTAACAAAACTGCCGAAACTTTGCTTGTGACATATAATGAAACAACTGAACAAACTGGCACTGATGCATTGAGTATTGGGGAGTTTGATGAAGATTCCGTTCCTGATGAAATAACAAGAGAAGTGGATCAATTTGAGAACAAACCAAAACCTAACTTGGAAGAAACCGAGTCAATCAACTTGGGGACTTCAGAAGATGTTAGAGAAACCAGAATCAGTGTTCATTTGACATCGGAAGAAAGAAGAGCTTATATTGAACTATTGAACGAGTATCGGGACATCTTTGCTTGGTCTTATGATGATATGCCCGGTTTGAGTACTGATCTTGTCACTCACAAATTGCCAACTGATCCTTCATTTCCGCCTGTTAAGCAAAAGAAGAGAAACTTCAAAACTTCCACAAGCAAACAAATATTGGAAGAAGTGCAAAAGCAATTGACCGCCAAGGTGATTCGATCTCTCAAATATCCCACTTGGTTAGCGAATATTGTGCCGGTGCCCAAGAAAGACGGCAAAGTTAGGGTTTGTGTTGATTATCGTGATCTCAACAAAGCAAGTCCAAAGGATGATTTTCCATTGCCAAATATTCATATCCTTATTGATAGCTGTGCAAAACATGAGCTTCAGTCTTTTGTCGATTGTTTTGCCGGTTATCACCAGATCCTGATGGATGAAGATGATGCTGAAAAGACCGCCTTCATCACGCCTTGGGGTGTGTTTTGTTATAGAGTTATGCCTTTCGGTTTGAAGAATGCCGGGGCAACATATATGAGAGCAATGACAACTCTTTTCCATGATATGATTCACAAAGAGATTGAAGTCTATGTAGATGATGTTGTTATCAAGTCAAAGAAGAAAGAAGAGCATTTGACCGATTTGAGAAAGTTCTTCAACCGCCTTCGGCGGTATAACTTGAAGCTTAATCCTGCGAAATGTGCATTTGGTGTTCCTGCCGGTAAGATGTTGGGTTTTATTGTAAGCCGGAGGGGTATAGAATTGGATCCGTCCAAAATCAAGACTATCCAAGACTTGCCTCCTCCAAAGAGCAGAAAGGATGTGATGAGCTTTCTTGGCCGCTTGAACTACATAAGCCGCTTCATTGCACAATCCACGGTTATTTGTGAACCAATAATCAAGTTGTTGAAGAAAGATGCTGTTATTGAATGGACAGAAGATTGTCAAAAGGCTTTTGATAGGATCAAGGAGTATCTATCTAATCCGCCTGTGTTAGTTCCTCCTGAACCCGGAAGACCATTGATCTTATATTTGTCTGTCTCGGAAAATGCATTTGGATGTGTCTTGGGGCAACATGACAAGACCGGGAAGAAAGAACAAGCCATTTATTATCTAAGCAAGAAGTTCACTCCTTATGAAGCCAGGTACACTCTCTTGGAGCGAACTTGTTGCGCCTTGACTTGGACTGCACAAAGGTTAAGGCACTATCTTTCATCATATACAACTTATCTTATCTCGAGGATGGATCCTTTGAAATATATCTTTCAAAAGCCGATGCCCACGGGAAAATTAGCAAAATGGCAGATTTTGTTGAGTGAATTTGACATAGTTTATGTCACCCAAAAGGCGGTAAAGGCACAAGCATTGGCGGATCATTTAGCTGAAAATCCTGTTGATGACAACTATGAACCATTGAGAACTTACTTTCCCGATGAAGAGGTCTTGTTTCTGGGTGAAGACATCTCTTCTGAATATGATGGTTGGCGTCTATTCTTTGACGGAGCAGCAAATTTCAAAGGTGTTGGTATTGGAGCTGTCTTAATTTCTGAAACGGGTCAGCATTACCCTGTTTCGGCCAAGCTCAGATTTCCGTGCACTAACAATATGGCTGAATATGAAGCATGCATTTTGGGCCTTCGATTGGCAGTTGATATGAACATTCAAGAACTTTTAGTGATTGGGGATTCCGACTTACTGATTCACCAAGTGCAAGGCGAGTGGAACACCAAAAATGCAAAGATTCTTCCTTATTTGCGTTGTGTCAAGGAATTGTGCAAAAGGTTCACAAAGATAGAGTTCAAGCATGTTCCGAGGCTTCAAAATGAGTTTGCCGATGCTTTGGCAACTTTATCTTCCATGATCCAACATCCTGACAAGAATTATATTGATCCTATCGAAATTGAATTGCATGATAGGCCAGCTTATTGTTTTCAAGTTGAGGAAGAACGGGATGGACATCCATGGTATTTTGATATCAAGAATTATCTCAAGGTTGGGAGTTATCCTGAAAATGCAACAAGTGTCCAAAGGAAGAGCATTCGGAGGTTAGCAAATCAATTCTTTCTAAGCGGTGAAATCCTATATAGGAGGACCCCAGACTTAGGACTCTTAAGATGTGTTGATGCAGTTGAAGCAAATAAATTGCTTACGGAAGTGCATGCGGGAGTTTGTGGGCCGCATATGAATGGTTTTGTTTTGGCAAAGAAGATCTTGAGAGCCGGTTATTTCTGGTTAACTATGGAAACTGATTGTGTTCAGTTTGTGCGAAAATGCCATCAATGTCAAATTCACGGAGATATGATCAAAAGACCTCCTTCTGAACTTCATGCAATGAGTTCTCCCTGGCCTTTTGTTGCTTGGGGAATGGATGTTATTGGTCCTATTGAGCCGGCCGCTTCAAATGGACATCGCTTTATTTTGGTGGCTATTGATTACTTCACCAAGTGGGTGGAAGCAACTTCTCACAAGTCTGTAACCAAGAAAGTAGTGTCAGATTTCGTGCGCAACAATATCATTTGTAGATTCGGAGTTCCTGAATCAATCATCACTGATAATGGTGCAAACTTGAATAGTGATTTGATGAGAGCGACTTGTGAGAGTTTCAAGATTACTCATCGCAACTCTACTGCATACCGCCCTCAAATGAATGGAGCTGTTGAGGCGGCAAATAAGAACATCAAGCGTATTCTTCGCAAGATGATTGATAATTATAGAGATTGGCACGAAAAGTTGCCTTTTGCGCTTCTTGGGTACCGCACCACCACTAGAACTTCAACTGGGGCAACTCCCTATCTTTTGGTATATGGCACGGAAGCAGTCTTACCCGCGGAGGTAGAAATTCCTTCCTTGAGAATCATTCAAGAAGCTGAATTAGAAAATGCTGAATGGGTGAAGATCAGATGTGAGCAGTTGATGCTTATTGATGAGAAAAGAATAAATGCAATTTGTCATGGGCAACTTTATCAAAATCGCATGATCAAGTCTTTTGGCAAGAAAGTGAGAGTGAGAGACTTTAAACCGGGGCAATTGGTGTTAAAGAAGATCTTTCCTAATCAAGAAGAAGCAAGGGGCAAATTTGCACCGAATTGGCAAGGTCCATATGTGGTTCATCGGGTTTTATCCGGAGGAGCACTGATTCTGGCAGAAATGGATGGTCAAGTTTGGCCAAAAGCAATCAATGCAGATGCCGTCAAAAGATACTATGTTTGAGGCGATCGCAAGTTAGCATGGTTTTGAATGTAATCTTTGATGTAATGCGAACTACGCGTGACCTGACTCCCAAGGCGGGATACGTAGTAACTCACATAGAGTTTGGTTGCATCGATATAAGAATTTCCCCTATTTTCTCTTTTATGTAAGTTTGAACTACTTCTGACCTGATTCCTGGAATGGCAACAGGATAAGTAGGCAATCCCCGTCGGATTCGGTCAAAATATTGTAACACTTTAGGCTTGTTTATCTTTTATGATGTAATGCCAAACTATGCATCTGGGCAGATGTGTGGATTTTCCAATTCGGATACGGCTTCGTACTTAGATTGCCATATCTTCCCAAAAAATCTTATGTAAGCAGAACTACGCACGGTCTGATTCCCGTGGAGGGATACGTAGGCGCTCTTAACGGGCTCGACTCTATAATATTAAAATTTTCAGTCTCCCCTAAGGCAAGAAACTGGGGCAATTTTTTGCAAAGATAATGTGAAGATATGGAAGATAGAAACTGGAGCAATTTTGCAAGACAATTTGAAGATTTGAAAGATATCAACTGGGGCAAATTTTGCAAAATGAGTTGAAGATTTGGAAGTTCATAACTGGGGCAGATCTTTGCAAGAATTGGTGTACTTATCGAAGGATGAAGCGACAAAGTTCGAAAAGTATTCAAGATTAGCACAAGTTGCAATACAAAGGACATTCAGTTTGTTTCAGGATATGTCATGAGTTTGAGTTAAAGCAAGAATTTTAAATGCATTATAAACCTTTTATTTGCATATCAAGGATTACTTGCTTACTATTTTATCAAATTATTTTATTTTGCCTCTATAATAAGATGAGTTATACTATTGAGTTCATAAACCAAGTTTCCAAGGATGGTTTTCAAAGCCCAAGTCTCACGAAGAAAAGGAAGCGATTGCAGCAAATTCAAGATGAATCAGCACAAATCAAACACCCCTCCCCAAAACTAACAAATTTTCTTTGAGAGCAGGAACCTGAAGGCTTGCAATGGAAGGATCATTCGCACTACGGATGAACAATTTATAGAACGCGCATTCAAGGAATTGATACAAACAACACCAATCAAGTTGACGATGCGAATGATTTGGCTTGACAGATCATTCAAGTTTACTCTTGCGGCATCTAAGCATCACATTATATTATTGCCGAAAAGACGGCGCTTTTCTTCTCTCAAGTTTTAACATTGTTATGGAATTTATCTCGCAATATTGATAGACAAGTCGGCTGGAACACCGCTTTCGGAGTGTTTCGCGATGTCGGTTGTCTTGCAATATTAGCATTTTATATTTAAAATTTATTGATAATTTAGGACAAGTCGGCTGGAACACCGCTTTCGGAGTGTTTCGCGATGTCGGTTGTCTTGCAATATTGGCATTTTATATTTAAGATTTATTGATAATCTAAGACAAGTCGGCTGAAACACCACTTTCGGAGTGTTTCGCGATGTCGGTTGTCTTGCAATATTAGCATTTTATATTTAAAATTTATTAATAATTTAAGACAAGTCGACTGGAACACCGCTTTCGGAGTGTTTCGCGATGTCGGTTGTCTTGCAATATTGGAATTTTATATCTGATATTTATTAATGGTTTACGACAAGTCGGCTGGAACACCACTTTCGGAGTGTTTCGCGATGTCGGTTGTCCTGCAATATTGGCATGTTATGTTTCAAATTCATTGATAATTTAAGACAAGTCGGTTGGAACACCGCTTTCGGAGTGTTTCGCGATGTCGGTTGTCTTGCGATATTGGCATTTTATATTTTAAATTTATTAATAGTTTGAGACAAGTCGGCTGGAACACCGCTTTCGGAGTGTTTCGCGATGTCGGTTGTCTTGCAATATTGGCATTTTATATTTAAAATAGATTAATAGTTTGAGACAAGTCGGCTGGAACACCGCTTTCGGAGTGTTTCGCGATGTCGGTTGTCTTGCGATATTGGCATTTTATATCTGATATTTATTAATAGTTTAAGATAAGTCGGCTGGAACACCACTTTCGGAGTGTTTCGCGATGTCGGTTGTCCTGCAATATTAGCATTTTATGTTTAAAGTAGTTTGATAATTTAAGACAAGTCGGGTGGAGCACCGCTCTCGGAGTGTTTCGCAATGTCGGTTGTCTTGCAATATTGACATATCGTATTTGAAATGCATGATTCGACTCGAGACATCACGTCTCGTTAGTCAACTTATCTTATGAAAGCCTTGCATTTTTACAATTCATTTTCGCTTTACTTATTGTCTTACTTTACTGTTTCAGAATAATGATCAGCCTAAAGGTTCTCCGGGCAGAGCGATCTCGTCAGTTGATCGAGAGAAGAACTTATTGAGCATCACGACCAGCATTTACAATTTTATATTATACTTTTATATATTTCTTATTCCAAATATTATTGTAGTTTATTAGCAGTTGCTCGCTTACCATTTGTTAAGTCTTTACAGAATTTTGGCAATACCGCAGTAGCATTTGGAGCATAACGTGGAACTTTTTCTTAGCAGTGAACTGGGGCAATCGTTGATATGAGCTAGACTCGTCAACGAGGATCTGAAGAATCGCACTCGAACAAACAAGTTTTACCTAATCTTTCATTTCAGATTAGGCGTCAGTTTGAATTCTTTCCTATTCGTGCGCCTCTTTCTATCAATCGTGTGAATCTTCTTATCTAAGTGTCGTCGAACTACATATGGCCTGATTCTCTTTCAGCCCGAGATATGTAGGAAACTCAGAAACCGGAGTTCGGCCATACCCATAAGCCTCGCCTTTTGGTCCATGGAATCAGAAGTCCTAGGCTTTATCGCGTCAAAATTGGCTTTATGTCAACTTCTTTACCCTGAAAACTCTTTCATCCTTTTCCGGGTAAAGAGGGGCAGCTGTTGACACCCAATTTTTTCCCGATTTTAAGTTAATATTAAATAATAAAGTGTATTTAATCAAAGGTTTGTCAGAAAGGGAAAGTTTATAAATTTTAAATAGTCAAATTGATAATTTTGTGTAAAAAGGGCCAAAAGCGCAAAACACAACCTCAAATCCGACCCACCCTTGCAAATCCCTTTTAAAACAAAACTCTTAAAATAGGATTCCTAAATCAGTTCCTTCAACTCAACCCTCACCCGCGACCCAAAACCCGTTAACCCGTTTTTGTCTCTTCCTGATCCGCGTTTGATTCCAACTTCGAATCCGTCCAAGAAATCGTACTCCATGATTCCCACCACTCTCTTTTCCCCTCTCTCCAGTACGAACTCGACCAATCCTATCCGTTCTTTTCAAATTGAGTTATCTGAGCCGTGGATGATCTCTAACGGGAATATCCTTGATGACAAGGATGAATTCGGTACAATCCTTAAAGGATTTGACCAAATTCACCCTTGTTCTACAAGGGATACACGAAAATAGGCAAGGATTCTTTGGGTATTCAAGGGGATCCGAAACCCTAGCCTAGAGGTATTTAATCCCTCATCCTTTCATTTTTCAGGGTTGGAATTTTAACACAAAAAAGACGGCAGCATTTATATATATTTTCAAGTTTTTCTCAGTTTAAAAAAATAGATACTCATAGTGTTTTTCAGTCTTGTTTCCGAGTCGAACATCGCTTTCGATTTCGTGTCGTCGCTTTCATTGTTTCAAGTCGTCGACCTTCTTGAAATCGCTTAGTTGAGTCGTACTCTTCAGCTCGTAGTCCTTTGTTCACTGCCGTACGACAGGTAGAGTCTTAACCCTTTTCTGTGTATTTTCTTTTCTTATTTATCCGTTTATTTAACAATGGTTGTTTGATTAATAGTGTATAGCATGTTTAGTTAAACCTTAAGTTTATGTGTGATGACATTGAATGCTCACCGTGTAGTATATGGAGGTAAAACCAGCAATAAAGCTTTGTTCTTGTTAATATGCTTGTGAAACCAACCCTTTCTGTTTATTAATAATAGAAGCAAAAGAAAAAATGAAATTTCAGCTAAGGCTCTTAACTTTTGTATTGATGTTGAAGACTATTAACTTAAAACTGAGATAGTGTTGGTTAAAAAATGGTTTTTCAAAATTGTTTCAAGTTAAATCAAATTCATCCCATTCCGAGGTTGAGAATATTAGAAGTTTAGTTTCCCTGTTTTCTTTTCAAATCCATTAGTTAATGATTGATGTTTTGGAATGGTGCTTTGTTTCTGTTTCTGCCTGGATAGGGATGTTAAAGGCTTGTGAGTTTTGTCCAGGAGTAGTAGCAGGCAGCTGTTTTGAGCTTTGAAATGGTTCAGGTCGTTGTAGTAGGGTGCAGGGTCTGTTAGGAGTATAGAGGTGCTGTAGGGTGTAGGCTGGTATAGTTTGGAGTCCTGGTTTTGGCCTGGGAATTTTCTTTGCTTGCTTGAAGCAGGTGTGCTTGTCTGTGAGGGAGAGGAAGCAGGGGAGTTTGTTTGCAGTTTGGTCAGGGTAGAGATCTCAGGGGATGAGATGTTCTGGAGGGTATTCTGTGGTTGTATGGAAGCTATTCAGTGTGCAGTGTTTGTTCAGGGGTCATGTCAGGGTGTTAAGGAGATGGCAGGGGTTAGTTTGGAGAAGCAGGAAGTGTGAGGGGCTGTAGTAGGAGTCCTGGTGTTTGGAGTTGTCTAGGGGTTCTGGTAATTGTTCAGGTGGTTTGTATTTGTATAGGGGAGTTTGTTCAGGAAGTTTGTAGAGGAGCTGTTAGGTTTGTTCAGTTTGTGAAATATGCGCAGCTGTGAGGCATGTAGGCAGTGAGGGAGTATAGGTGTTCAGGCAGAGGTCTGGAGCTGAAATCAGTAGTTCAGGGCAAGTGTAGGGCCTGTCCAGGTGTGTGCAGGTGGCTCTAGGTGTATGTGTAGTTGATTGGAAAAGTTTAGGGTCAGGGGAAGGAGTTTGAGGTGATATGATTGGTCCAGTTCTTTTCCTTGGTGTGCATTCCAGTAGCTTTTTTTTCTTCAGGATGAGTAGAGTAGCAGTATAGTGTCATTATCATTGCTGGTTTTGTTTTCTTTCTCTTGTTTAGTTCTTGAGAGGGTAGCAATTCATAAAATGTGGGTTAAGTTGCATCCTTATTTCCTTCTATTCTCACTTCTACCTGAGATTGGTTTATGTCTTGTTTCCCTTGATTCACTTCTATTCTTCCTTAAGTTTAAATTCCTCCTCTAATTTCTGGTATCCTATAAGTATGATTGGTAGTCGTAGGCCTTGTCTGCCATAGGTTCAGATGATAGTTTATTGTCTAGGCTCTCTGTTGGTTTTCTTCTGTTAGAGTATGTTTCTCCTTGGCTAGAATTATTTTAGAAGTTGATCTGAAGGTTAATCTTTCTTTTAAAATTAGTTGATGGTTGTCTCGGTATAGTTGACTAAAAGAAATCCTCTAGCTAAAAGTTCTATGGTAAAAACAGCAGCTAGTGTAGGAATCTTGCAATCACTATCCGAGTCGGTGAGAATTTCCTTGTGTTGATAATAATCTGTTGTCGAGGAAAATGTCTTTGAGTATGTAGATACTTTATTTGTTTAAAATCTATATTGATGTAACCTGATTGTCAAAAGTTCTATTTAATATCGGTTTGGATCATTGGCTAGACTAACGTAGGAAAGAGTGAAGCTATTAGTTTGAATTATTGTCATTTCTGTTGATTCACTTGAAGTTGAAAATCCTTGAGATCTTGCTTAGCTAAAGTATAAAGTTTGCTTGATTTTTTATATTCCATTTAGTTAGGTGTTTATTAGGAAATGCGTCCTTGGATTAAAGGTCTTATTCTCCGGTTTTATGGTCATTGTCTTAACAAATTATATCTGGTTTACCGGCATGTGCTTTTGCTTGCTTAGTTAATCTTATAATAATTTACATAGGAAAGATATTTAGTGGCTGAATAATCAAATAAGACCTTTCTTGGTGGCTGTGTCTCGAAATTCATAAGTCTGCTGCATTGTACTAGATTTTCGTGTTCATTAAGTTGAACGATTTCTTATTTTCCTTGTGAGAACTTTATTCTTTTATCTTATTTGTACATTTACTTCTATGAATTATTCTTGGGCATTTACTCATCTTTATCTCTCTTTCTTTTGCATAATGTAACTCTCTCTTGGGACGAGTTCGAGTTGCTAAACTCGCAAATGGGAACGGTTTGCATTTGGAAGTTACTTGAATCGCTCCGCATTTTCGGGACTTGATATCCCCGAAAATATAAAACAAAAAGAAATGAATAAATGAAGAGCCTTATGAAATACAGGGCTCGAATTGAGTTCACTACCCCGGGTTCTACTTTCTAAAACTCCTTCTCTCCCGTCCCCTTTAGAAAGCATGTTTTAGGACTTCGTAAACTGAATTAGAACTTTGTATGATTAGAATCCTGGTAGATTAGCCGCTTTAATTGAAATTGTTATCTTATTGTTTGTCTAAGATCGTTTATAAATTGCATATCCCGTCTCTTTGGAACTCGCCAGTTAATTTAAGATAGCAGAAACCTTTAGTTAATTATCGAGTGCAAAAGAAATAAAATTAAAATTGTACCTATTTACTCGTTATTTATATTTAGTCAATTATTTATCCATTTATTTATTTATTTATTCATTAATTAAATTAATTAAGTGGCATTTATTATTAACTTTTCTGTTTAAATTTTAATTAACCATTTATCTGCCTAATCAATCATAATTATTTATTTACTTATTTATTCATTTATCTACAAAGTTATTTAAGTGGTGTTTATTTATTATTTCATTTATTTATTTTATTTTATTTATTTAACTAATTAATTCTAATTAATCATTTATTTGCTTAATCAAATTATATTTAACTAGTCAAATTATTATCGCTTATCCCTCATCTAAGTGAAATCATATAAATATTTATTTATCTACTTAAGTCATTTAT
Organism: Petunia axillaris subsp. axillaris; assembly: GCA_029990575.1. NCBI lineage: Eukaryota > Viridiplantae > Streptophyta > Magnoliopsida > Solanales > Solanaceae > Petunia > Petunia axillaris. Next base: position 32,277,505 of record JARKNS010000002.1, read on the forward strand.
CTATTTATTTATTTATCTAATTAATTAATCAATCAATTATTATTCTTTATCCAATCATTTGTTAAATTTATTTACTTAATTTTAATTAGCCCTTATTTATTTAGTCAATTAATCAACCCTTATCTCATTATTCATTTAATTAATCTTAAATTTTGTTCAAATATTGTCATAATCAATTTTATCCTCTCTGTATTATTTATTACCTATTTATTTTATTTAAAATTTGTCCCAAACCAAATTTCAAGTAAAATTCGTGAAAATCGCCGGATTAACCGCCTTTGGCGGATTTTCGAAAGTGCTCCCGTAATAAGGACCTTCTTTCGAATTTAACAGAACCACTTACCTAAGAATCTCTGAATTTAATTTAATTTCTTTTAAATAAAAGTTAAATTGCACTCCTTAGTTAACTTAGGTTCCTAATGATCCTTAAATTAGGTGGCGACTCCAAAGAAACCCTTTGGAATCCCACTTTGTTGAAATATTCCGAAACCTATCCTTTTCTAAAGAAAGGGTAATTTTTGGGGGTTCAACATCAGGCATATTATGTATTGCTACTACATTCACATATGAGAATGGAGCATTATGTTGTACTCCCACATTCACCTTATGGAATGGAGCATGTCTTGCTCCCACATTCATCTTAGGGAATGGAGCATATATTGCTCCCACATTCACCTCTATAAATGGAGCCTATTTAGTGGACGGGCTTCATCATTTTTTATCAAGAAATACTTTATCTTTTTGATAATACTTTAGTTTGCCTCAATCATCATTATGCCATCAATATCTTATTATCCCAAAAGCGTGTTAGGCCATAATGCGTTGGGAGTATAGTATGATGTCTTACCTTTAATCAAAAAAAAAAAAAATTTATCTTTTTGATAATACTTTAGTTTGCCTCAATCATCATTATGCCATCAATATCTTATTATCCCAAAAGCGTGTTAGGCCATAATGCTTTGGGAGTAGAGTATGATGTCTTACCTTTAATCAATGGCATAATAGGCCAAAGTGTGTACATATGATGCGATTTGAAGTACAATACTCAAAAGTACTCATGCTTCGTGTAATTGAAACATAGTATTGTAATCATGTATCAATGATGTAACACTAATATATCGGGTAAAGATCATAAAAAAAAATTACGTATTATTTCTTCGGTCTCCACTTACCAAGAGTATAAAAATTTATACACAACTATAAATCAAAGAAGCATTCTTTAAAAGTTACCATATTTGTTTCATTCCATATATCCATGTGAGAGTAAAATATTAACCATACAACATAATCCATGTTTGCTCTCACAAGCAGTTTACCTTGAAACATGAGTAGAACTGATCTACAATATCATGTTGCTAGGCCATGCACCCTTAAATTGTTGTTAAAGGATAGCTACAAAATCAACCAAACAATGGAAGAATAGACAAAAGCTGTAGTCAGTAAAAGGTTTCCACAATTTAAGGTGTTATCAAACAAAATAAAAATAGGGTACTATTAATTTTGAGATTAACAAAAACCATAATATGAAGGAATTTAGAAACAAAAAAAAACTTATCTTGCGTTAGCAACCAGAATGTTGGCTTCTATCAATTGCATCATAATTTGCTTTTCATTTCTTCGAAATCGTATAATAAAATATAGACTCGTGCTGAAAACGTGTTGTGAAACTAATAGTAAAGTAGTGCAAGAACAAGACAAAATATATGAGAGGAGAAGGAAGAACTTGTATTATTCTCAAAGTGTTTCAAGTGTGTCTTCCATAGAGCCAAATGTGCTCTATTTATAGGATACAAATACATAGGTTACAAATCAACCCAAAGGTTGCAAGAATTAAGTAGGACATAGTGGGGAGGATTTATGTAGGAGAAAGTGGGGTAATAAATCATAAGTTAGTGGTGAGTAGTGGTCATCCACATTAACCCAAATACATGAATTTACAACAATCTTATCGTTTTTAGCTCATATTTTTGATCCCTAACAAGCAATTCTCTCACTTCTATAGCTTCCAATCTTTGCGTCTGGTGATAATTTTTAGTTGCTGCCTCTCTTTTCTAGCAAATTCAAGTTCTCTTCTTTCATTTCTGCTTGTTTTTGTTAAATCTTCAATTTACCTTCTACACATACAAACTGAAATTCTATTCAACATTCAAAATTCCCTTTTGCAACTACATTTGTTCTTTCGAGCACCGATTTCGTTCAAACACATGAGTTACACAAGGACATTAACCAAAGATAATCACATACTAATAACAAAAATAAGAATAATGTAAAGTCAAATAAACATATATTAATTATATTATCCGACTAACTATTGTATGGCTTTTCTAATGATAACTTTATTAGGTAGCTTTCAGAATAGCTAATGCACTAGTATTTAATTACTATATAAAATATTCATTTTTTTCTAATGATATCACATATTCAATCTTAGTGGATCCTTTTGATAGCCAAATCATTTCTCAATAATTCATATTTTAATGAATGAAAGATACAAAGATTTCTTGCCTTGGCCCCCCATATTAGGCCCAACCTTAGTAGAACCAAATAGCAACACTCAACGAACAATTTTTCAGTTTATCTACCTTTAAGGTGACACTGAGTAGTTATTAAACAATAGTTTTCATTTATATGGGGCTTCTCTATTTGAGAGAAGATATTTTATTTTTTATTGAATACACAGTAGCTAAAAAGAACTAGATAAATCAAGGGTGATTGTTGAGTCAGATACAATCGTTACCAAGAAACGTTGAAGTTTTTGTGCCCTTTTCTAAAGATTAATAATTGTTTTTATTATTTATAATAAAGTCAGCAAAGCATATGGTTGGCAAAGATACCATATATTATTGCAAATATAGTTATTTTGAGGAAGCTTATCCAATTAGAGAAGTGTATAATTAAATCCTAAGTTTCAAATTAACTGTTTAATAAGTTTAGCTAACATCATAACAAAATAATTAATCAGCAAAACCAAAGATTCCGAGTCATAAACTGCCCCAGAATAGCTCATCAAAGGCGCCTTATAGCCTGTTTGGGATTGCTGCCAAAAACTGCTTATTTTGATAAGTACTTTTGACATAAGTATTTTTTAAATTAGTACTTTTGGATAATAAACAGTTTGTGTTTGAACGAAGTACTTTTGATAAATAATTTGTATTTGGTTAATCGTTACGAAAAGTACTTTTCAGTGTCAAATTTCAAAAAGGACATCCAAGTTCATTTTACATTTGGATTAATAAAAATAAAAACATAATTTTGAATATTTATCATAAAAGACTTTAATTAGAAAATTTATTTAGTTAAATGTAAAACATAACGTAAAAGATATAAATTTAAGCTATTGAACAACATAAAATATAGTTAAATCAAAGTGATAACGGGATTAGAAATTTCTAGCAATCACTTGCTTTTAAAAGATGATTTAAAGAGTAGGACATCATATATACGGTTGATAATAATACCTAGAAATAAAAATTAGTCATAGAGGAAGAAGATTTATAAAAGTACGTAGTAGAAAAAAATAGGAAAAATAAAAATATAATTGTATTTTGAGAGAGATATGGTTACTTTATAAGGAATAATATGGTAAATATGAATTCTTGGTAAGGATATTTCTGTCTTGAAAAAATTAATAAACGGCTTCTGCTTCCACTTATTCCAAGAAGTAGATATTTGTAGCTTCTCCCCAACAGCAGAAATTTGTAGCTTCTCCCCAACAGCAGAAAAATTGTTTCTGCTTCTACCTAAAAGTACTTTTTTTTAGTTGCCAAACACCTTAAAATTCCAAAAAGTACTTTTGTTGGAAAAAAAAAAATACTTTTGGCTTTGGAGAAGCAATGTCAATCGGGCTATTAATCTGGCCTTTGTTGTTGTTGTTTTTTTTTTTTTTTTTTTTTTTTGACTTAAATAGTCTGGCCTTTGTGTTGGTGCTAAGTAGTCTTAACAATTGAAAATATATTCTACTGTTGATAGGAAATAATTATCGTAAACAATTTTTACTTCATAGAGGAGAAAATGTTAATAATGTTACAAATACATGTATGTAATATAAATGTGGATGACCACTACTCTCCACTACTCTCCATTTATTCACTTGTAAATTTACTACGTATTGGAGTCCTATAAATAGAGGACACTTTGTCTATGGAAGACACACTCGAAACACTTTGAGAATACAAGTTCTTCCTTCTCCTCTCATATACTTTTGTCTTGTTCTTACTTTACTATTTGTTTTACAACACGTTATCAGCACGAAGAGCTCTAATATTCTACAAGTCAAGTTTCAATCTTTCTCAGCGGTAAGCCTAGGTATAATTCCTACTAATCTTTTTCAGCTTCATGTCTCTAAATATAATTTTGTTATAGATTAATATATAAATAAGAAAAGTGAACTCCTTATGTTACAAATGAACTACGGCTAGCAACTTGCTTGACCAATGAATTATTTAATATTTTTTTTTTATCTTCACATATATATATACATATTCCTATAATGCACTATAGCATATTTACATTTAATAAGAAATAGTGTATTAGACATTCTTGTTTTGATTAATAATAATTCTAATCTATTTTATTTTCTTTGATAGTTTTCATTATGTCAAATTTATCAAAGCTTGAATTTGTGGCACTTGACATATCTGGCAAAAACTATTTGTCATGGGTGCTTGATGCCGAAATACATTTGGATGCAAAAGGTCTTGGTGATACTATCAAAGAAGGAAATGAGACATCAAGCCAAGATAAGGCTAAAGCCATGATTTTCCTTCGCCATCATCTTGATGAAGGATTAAAAACAGAATATTTAACCGTGAAAGATCCACTCGAACTGTGGACTAACTTAAAAGAGCGGTATGATCACCTTAAAGCCATGGTACTACCAAGGGCTCGTGATGAATGGATTCATTTACGGTTACAAGATTTTAAAACTGTAACCGAATATAATTCTGCTGTTTTCAGGATCAGTTCTCAACTGAAATTATGTGGAGAAAATATTGATGATGCTATGATGTTGGAAAAGACACTCTCCACTTTCCATGCATCGAACATGGTGTTACAGCAACAATACCATGAAAAGGGATTTACAAAATATTCTGAGTTGATCTCATGCCTTCTGGTGGCTGAGCAACATAATTCCCTGTTGATTAAAAATCATGAAGCCCCGTCCCACTGGATCTGCTCCGTTCCCTAAGGTGAATGTGGGAGCACATGCTCCATTCCTTGAGGCGAATGTTGTAGCAACAAATAATGTGCCTGAAAGAAGGCAAAATAATTACCGTGGTAAAGGCCATGGTCGTGGGCACGGCAGGGACGAAATAATACTCGTCGTCACGGTGGAAATAAATATGAGAATAATAAGGGTTCTCAAGCTAATCCTTCAAAAGGCAAGAATAATAATATTTGCCATCGATGTGGTGGGAAAGGTCATTGGGCGAAAATTTGTCGTACGCCCGAACATCTTGTCAAGCTTTATCAAGCTTCGCTCAAAAGAAATGAAAATAATGTGGAGGCACATTTGACCTTTCAGAATAATGAGAATGAGACACATCTGGCACATCTTGCTGACAAGCATGATGAGACGGAGGCGTATCTTGCTGTAAAAGATGATGATCTTTTTGAAGGCCTCCAAAATATTACCCATTTAGAAGCTGGAGACTTCTTTGAGAATCGTAACTGAAGAACTGATGTTGTAACTGGGGAAAAAAAGTAATAAAGAATAATGTTGTCTTTATTTTATGTTTTAAAGTTAGAAAAAAAATGTCATCTTTATTTATATTTCAATGTTTAAAAGTACTTTTCTTGTACTTTATTTTCAGTATTTCTTACTATGTAATTTTTATCTTTTTATGAAGAAAATGGAAATTCCCCAGTCTTCAGTTGGATTCAAGCTCTATAACAAAGATATATGTCTCTTGGATAGTGCTACAACGCACACAATTTTAAAGGATAAGAAATATTTTTCTTATTTGATTAATAAAGAGTCCAATGTTAGTACAATATGTGGTAGTACAAAGTTGGTTGAAGGTTATGGCAAAGCCAATTTATTATTACCTGGAGGAACAAGTTTGGCTATTGATGAAGCCATGTATTGTAGTAAGTCTCAAAGAAACTTGTTAAGTTTCAAGGATATTCGCCAAAATGACTATCATATTGAGACTAAAACTGATGGAAAGATTGAATATCTTTATATTACTACCATAAAGTCGGGTGAGAAATATGTTCTTGAAAAGCTCCCCGCTCTTTCCTCCGGTTTGTACTACACAAATATTGGTATAATTGAATCACATGCCATAGTAAACAAAGGGTTTACTGAATCAAATGATTTTATTATTTGGCATGACCGGTTGGGCCATCCCGGTTATAATATAATGCGCAATATAATTGAGAATTCAAATGGGCATACATTGAAGAACCAAAAGATTCTTCAATTTAAAGAATTCTCTTGTGCTGCCTGTTCTCAAGGAAAGCTAATTACTAGAGCATCTAAAGTTGGGATCAGGATCCCTGATTCCCTGCATTTCTGGAACGTATACAGGGTGATATATGTGGGCCCATACACCCTCCATGTGGACCATTCAGATATTTTATGGTTTTAATAGATGCATCTACAAGATGGTCACATGTGTGCTTATTATCAACCCGCAATATGGCATTTGCGAGGTTGCTTGCTCAAATAATAAGATTGAGAGAACAATTTCCAGATTATGCTATTAAGACAATTCGTCTTGATAATGCTAGTGAGTTTACATCTCAAGCATTTAATGATTATTGCATGTCAACTGGGATTACAGTTGAACATCCAGTTGCTCATGTTCATACTCAAAATAGTCTAGCAGAATCATTTATCAAAAGCCTCCAATTAATGGCTAGACCAATGCTTATGAGAACTAAATTACTCATTTCAGTATGGGGTCATGCTATTTTACATGCGGCAGCTCTTGTTCGGATTAGGCCGACAAGTTATTATAAATTCTCCCCACTACAATTGGCTTTTGGTCAGGAGCCAAATATTTCCCATCTTAGAATTTTTGGATGTGCGGTATATGTGCCAATTGCTCCACCACAACGCACAAAGATGGGACCCCAAAGAAGGTTGGGGATATATGTTGGGTATGAATCTCCGTCTATTATTAAATATCTTGAGCCCATGACGGGAGATTTATTCACCGCAAGGTTTGCTGATTGTCATTTTGACGAATCGGTTTTCCCAACATTAGGGGGAGAGAATAAGCAGCTGGAAAAAGATATTGACTGGAATGCATTAACACTATCTCATTTAGATCCTCGTACAAATCAATGTGAACAAGAAGTTCAAAAGATAGTTTATTTGCAAAATGTTGCAAATCAACTGCCAGATGCATTCACTGACCTACCAAGGGCTACTAAATCCCACATTCCAGCTGCAAATGCTCCTGTTCGAGTTGATGTCCCGGTAGGACAATCTATAAGTGCAAGTGAGTCTAAGGCACGCTTGAAGCGTGGTAGACCATCCGGTTCCAAAGATAAAAATCCTCGAAAAAGAAAAGGAGCAATTGATCAAAAAGATCAAAATATGGAGGTAATTGCTCAAGAAGAGCATAGAGACATAACAATTGATAAGTCCTCTTCAGGAGAGGCTCAGGTACCCGAAAATACTAAAATCGAAGAGATCTCAATGAATTATGTCTCTACTGGAAAAATATGGAACCGAAATGATATAGTTGTCGACAACACTTTTGCATATAATGTTGCTGTTGATGTGATGCAACATAATGAGGATCTTGAACCAAAATCTGTCAATGAATACAGACAGAGAAATGATTGGCCAAAATGGAAAGATGCAATTCAATCAGAATTGACTTCACTTGAAAAACGTGAAGTTTTCGGACCAATTGTCCGAACACCTGAAGGTGTAAAGCCAGTGGGTTATAAGTGGGTATTTGTGCGAAAACGAAATGAGAAAAATGAAGTCGTTAGATATAAAGCACGACTTGTGGCACAAGGATTTTCGCAAAGACCTGGCATTGATTATATGGAAACATATTCTCCCGTGGGGATGCAATCACCTTCAGGTATCTCGTAAGTCTGGCAGTACGAGAAAAACTTGATATGCATCTAATGGATGTTGTCACAGCCTATTTATATGGTTCATTGGACAACGAAATTTTCATGAAAATTCCCGAAGGATTCAAAATGCCCGAGGCATTTAAAGGCTCCCGATAAGCTTGTTCGATAAAGCTTCAAAAATCCTTGTATGGGGTGAAACAATCGGGACGCATGTGGTATAATCGCCTTAGCGAATACCTGTTGAAACAAGGATACAAAAATAATCCAGTTTGTCCTTGTGTTTTTATAAAAAGGTCTGGATCTGGATATGTCATAATAGCTGTGTATGTTGATGATTTGAATATTATTGGGACTCCTGAAGAACTCCCAAAGGCAATGGAATGCTTAAAGAAAGAATTTGAGATGAAAGATCTTGGAAAGATAAAATTTTGTCTTGGCCTACAAATTGAACAATTGCCTAAAGGAATATTTGTTCATCAATCTACATATACAGAAAAGGTCTTGAAAAGATTTTACATGGATAAATCACATCCGTTGAGCACTCCAATGATTGTGAGATAACTTGATGTGAATAAAGATCCGTTTCGACCTTGTGACATTGATGAAGAGTTTCTTGGTGCTGAAGTACCATATCTTAGTGCAGTTGGTGCACTGATGTACCTTGCCAACAATACTCGGCCAGACATAGCTTTTGCTGTAAGCTTATTAGCAAGGTTTAGTTCTTCCCCAACTCGAAGACATTGGGATGGTATTAAGCATATACTTAGATATCTCCAAGGCACTATTGATAAGGGTTTGTTCTATTCGAATGAATCCAAGTCACAATTGATTGGTTATGCCGATGCTGGTTATTTATCTGATCTACATAAAGGTCGGTCCCAAACGGGCTATTTGTTTACATGTGGAGGTACAGCCATTTCATGGCGTTCAGTGAAACAAACTATTGCTGCTACTTCTTCAAATCATGCAGAGATATTGGCTATTCATGAAGCAAGTCGGGAATGCATTTGGTTGAGATTAATGACTCAACATATTCAGCACATTTGTGGTTTTCCTTTGAAGAAGATTCCAACAATATTATATGAAGACAATAGCGCTTGCATTGAGCAACTGAAAGAAGGATATATTAAAGGAGACGGAATAAAACACATTTCACCAAAATTCTTTTTCACTCATGATATTCAGAATATTGGTGAAATAGATGTTCAACAAATAAGGTCGAGTGATAATCTGGCGGATTTGTTTACCAAGGCATTGCCAACCTCAACATTTGAGAAACTTGTTTACAAGATTGGAATGCGTCGTCTTCGAGATGTCAAGGAGTGTCTTCATCAGGGAGAGTAAAATACGCGCTGTACTCTTTTTCCCTTAACAAGGTTTTATCCCACTTGGGTTTTACTTGTAAGGTTTTTAATGAGGCAGCTCTAAATGCGTATTATAAGATATGTGTACTCTTTTTCCTTCACTAGACTTTTTCCCACCGGGTTTTTCCTAGTAAGGTTTTAACGAGGCACATTATCTTCCAAATGGTCATCCAAGGGGGAGTGTTACAAATACATGTATGTAATATAAATGTGGATGACCACTACTCTCCACTACTCTCCATTTATTCACTTGTAAATTTACTACCCCACTTTCTTCCCCACTTTCTCCTACTTAATTCCTCCCCACTTTCTCCAACTTAATTCTTCATTTAGGGATGACTTGTAACTTCCTATGTATTGGAGTCCTATAAATAGAGGACACTTTGTCTATGGAAGACACACTTGAAACACTTTGAGAATACAAGTTCTTCCTTCTCCTCTCATATACTTTTGTCTTGTTCTTACTTTACTATTTGTTTTACAACAAATAAAACTTATTGGGCTGCAAAATCACAGTTGGTAGGAGCTTAAACACTAACTTTTTGGTCCCTTTGATTAGTCGATATGGTAGGAAGAAAACTAAAAAAGTAACTTGTTCATATTTCTTACCCAAATTCGAACAAATTGCGAAAGATGACATTGAAGAGTACATGACACCTCCACATTTAGAGGTCCTTTGGTCTACAAATTAGTTATCTAGAAATTGTAGCGCAAAAATTATTATGCGATAAATGATGATATAAAAAAATACAACTATATGGTAAATATGAACGTAAAGATTGTTATATGAAAAATAATTATAAATGGAGTGTAATATAACAGTTGCCTACTTTAATTTATCAAAATATTACTATTATTCTTACTTCACACATTACTGTAAACTAAAGGTTGCTTTAGTTATGCAGGATCTTGTACCATAAATTGAATTTTATATTAGTTATTCAGTGATTATTTTGGATATACAAAGTTTTATTTCACACAAAACATTACCTAGTTATGAATTTTGTGCTAAAAGGATTTATTTTTCCAACCTAACGAACAGCTTTCTACTTGCATTCATAGTATAATGATCCACACATATTTATTCACTACTTAACAATTTTCATAATTTATTATTAATATAACAGGATCTACATTATTAATCACGTAAAACAATTCAAACACTAAAAGGGACTTTGCAGCACGGTAAAACTTGTCTTTGTGTGATCAATGTTACGGGTTCAAATGTATATTAAGATAGGTTGCCTATATTACACTCTTATATGGTACGATCCTGCTCCAAATTCTGTATGAATTCGAGCTGCTTTGTGTACTTTGCCGATCTTTAAATAATTCAAATATGACAAATCAATCAACAAAACAAATCATAAATTCCTTATTTCCTTTTCCCCTTACCTCTATTAAAAGATAGGGACTGTTTTTAAACAAAAACAAATGACAAAATAACTTACCAACGTATTGACTAGCATTAATCCAAGCAACCCAATGATAAAGTACATGGCCTTTGTTGCAGGCATGTTGCTGGTTTAAGGTCGCCCAAACAGTTGCTGTCCCCATATACCCCCCCAAACAACACACACACTTTTATCATCTTTACACTGCATCCTCCAACAGGAAAGGTTTAATCGTATCGATTGTTACATCAAATAATTATGATTAATTGATTTTAATAAGTTGAAAATATATATTAATTAATTATAATTAAGCAAAATAAGTATATATTCAAATATATGTATATTTATTGATTTCGTGTCAACACATAATGCGGGTATATTTTTACTTTTCTCTCCCAAAAATAGTATTATCTGTACTTCGGTGGAGTACCATCCGCTTACATTCCACATTGCGTATATTGCTGTATGTTGTCCAACTCAACATATACACATGATAACTATGCCTACATTTCAGCATATTGGGCGTTGAATAATTTTTATATTACAAAATAATTAAAAAAAGAAAAGAAAATAGAGATTCTTGGTAGATCATTGTCTTTCTTGGTATTTGTGAAATGAAAATAATGTCATTTACGTGAACCCCATTTGGGAACTTGAGGCTCTCAATATTCCCATTTGGTTAAACTCTCTTTCCAAATTCTCCTTCTTCCTGGGATTTCTTGAGTCTCCCCTTTTTGGAAATACCTCTTTCCCTTTTTATATCATTTGATCAAAAGAATGTGTTTTGGTGGACCCCATCTTGGAATTTGAGGTTCTTTATATGTTATATGATCTAAGCCATTCTTGGTTTAATCTTTCTTGGTATTTTCCTGTAAAAGATTTGATCTTGGTTTATAAGGGGCATTGTAGAATCTTGAATAGTTGGAGGAGAATTTGTGGCATTTACAATCTACAAAAAAGGTGAAAAGTTATTGATTTTAATTGTGGTTTAACCAGCTCAGGTATTTCTTTTTTACCATAAGTTGACAAGGTCTTGTTATTGTTTAATTTTTTAGATATTGGTCACCATCAAGATTGTACCTATAATAATTGTATATAGAAAGATTGTTTTTTTTATTTGATTGGTTGATTGATAAAGTCAGAAAGCTTATTGGTTTTGAGGTGTTGAAAAGAGTCTGTTGTTGTTTCTTGTAAAGGAGGACTTTCATTGGATTTATTATCAGAACTGAGATTCTGATTGTTAGAGCCAACTTGATATTTTGATATTATTTGCAAGTTAAGGTTTGGTTGTGAGGTTGTTATTAGTTTGTTAGAAAGGAAGGAATTTCTGTGCTACTAGGGGTAGCATCTGCTTCGGATGATTTAAGATCACTGCGCAAATACAGCCACCAACATACCACTTTTAAGATATAGTTGGAGCTATAAGGTACAGATGGTCCTTCTCTTCTGCTAAACGTCATGCCAGAACGATATCCTAAAACTATGCGATTTTTGAGCCTCGTGGGCAATTCATTTGGATGCTCTGCATCAGGCGAGCGGTTAGTTTCTGCTGCTAGAGATGGAGATCTCCAGGAAGCCAAGGCTTTACTGGATTATAATCCTCGCCTAGTGAGGTATTCAACTTTTGGTGTTCGAAATTCACCTCTCCATTACTCTGCCGCCCAAGGACATCATGAGGTATCTTCAGAATTTGTTATTTATTATGAATATAAGCCTGAATGTTCTTTGAATTTGGTTGACATTGTTTAAGTCAGCACTTAGTGGATTTATAGGCCAGCAGTCATTTGAGTGTTCCTTGTTCTATCAGATTGTCAGTCTCTTGCTCGAGTCTGGAGTTGACATCAATCTCAGAAACTATCGAGGGCAGGTAGATCTCTTTTTCCTTTTGTGGTTTTAGTTTTATCTATCCATGTAGAATTTCAATATCTTACACTTCATTCTTTGTAATTGATCGAAACTAGCATTTTGTCATGTGCTTGACAGACTGCTTTGATGCAAGCATGTCAGTATGGTCACTGGGAGGTTGTTCAGACTCTCATTCTTTTCAAAGCTAATGTATGATAACTTTATATTCGGTATATTTGCTATGTTTGTCTAGAAATATTGTTCCTTGTGTTTTTTCAACTTCCCTATTTCCTTTTAGAGGGTTGGGTAGTGTCTCAGATTCATCACAAGCTTACAGTTGTATTGGATTTTAGATTCATAGGGCTGATTATCTGAATGGAGGTACAGCGCTTCATTTAGCTGCTCTGAATGGACATTCTCGATGTATCCGGCTTCTCCTTGCTGATTATATTCCCAGCATCCCTAATTTTTGCAATGTCATGAGAAAGAGATCAAGAAATGAAGGCTCTGTCGAAGAATTTGATGACTTGTAATCTCTTTTCCAAGTTTTCTTGTTGATTTGTGGTCATTTCTTTCTTCTATCAAACTTCATTAACCTGAATATTTTTGCTTGCTCCAGTGCACTGCATGAGGTGATCAATAGATCTGCTGATGGTGGCATTACTGCCCTTCATATGGCAGCATTGAATGGCCATGTTGAAAGCGTGCAGCTACTCTTGGACTTGGGGGCTTCTGTCACCAAAGTTACCGTGGAAGATGGGACTACAATTGATTTGATAGGTGAGACACCGTTCCATGTTCTACCAAGTAACTCTATATCATATTGATCTCTTGAATGGATTTTTGCTTTGTGTGTATTGCCCCAACAAAAAGATAGTCTTAGCCTTTTTTTTGCTTAGTGTCTTTTGCCCCTAGAAAAGGATAGTTTTAGTAATCCTTACCGAGAGAAACTATTAAGTTTTACTGATTGTTTCTAATGTGTATTTTTGGTCCTCTAGAGGTGATAGCCTAAAATGTCACAGCTTTGCTGATCATGCAACAGATTTCAATCTCCTTATCAAGATATGTGTTGATTATAACTTGTAAACATGACGTAGAATGAAGTTTTTGAAGTTGAAGTGCTCCTCTCTTTTCCTTAAAAAAGAAAATTACAGATAGCAGTTTTTATAGTGTTTTATTGCTAGGGGTAAAGCATGTTTCTATTCAAAGGCATTAAAAGCTCTGCTGGCTTGATAAAATATGTACATATCCACTACCTTAGCAAGCAATTTGCTCTAGTTTATAACTGCAGAGATGTCATGTCATTAGTGTTTTATGATATGCATCTCTTACCTTATTGGCATTTTATTGCAAGTAGTGTGCTTTTCTTTGCCAATTTAGCTAATATTAATCCTGCATAATGTCCTTCTACTAAAGGAAGATAATGTCTCTATTGTGTTTGACTAAGAGAAAGAGAGACCTTTAGCATATCGGATTCATGTGTTGCTCGAAGCTTTCTAAGTGAAGTATTAAAAGATGCAGATGGGCTACGTTTAGTTGTATTTTAATCCCACTGCCTGGTTTAGGTAGTCAGTGGAAGAGTTTAAATTCTCTCTAACCTTTTTTATGATAATTTACCCGGACAATATTCTACTGACTTTTTTTTTATTTCTGTCTTCTCGGCCAGTTTTCTTTCTTATCGGCTGGCATAGTGTACACTATGCCTAATTCATTCACATATTATGTCCAGTACTATACAAAAGAAATGCTATATTGCACAAACAGAGTAGACACTATCATTTAGTTTTAGGTCCAACAGTATCTCATCTGTGTGATACGTTGCTTTACATATCTTATCGCTAATAAAAGGGCAAGCCCGTCTCTAGCTGAGGGTTTATCGGAAACAGCCTCTCCACCTTGGTGGGGGTAAGGTCTGCATACATCTCACCCTCCCTAGACCCCACGTGTGGGATAAAACTGGGTATGTTGTTGTAATAAAAGAGCAAGCCTGGTGCACAAAGCATCCCGCATTCATGCATGGTCTCGGAAGGGCCGCATCCGAAGGGGTGTGATGTATGCAGGCTAGCCTAATGCAAGCATCAGTGGCTGTTTCCATGGCTTGAACTCTTGTCCTGGCCAAAAATAAAATTCATTACTTCAGATATCGCAAGCAGATCAATGCAGCGGTTAGTCTTCCAGAATGTAGACTTAAATATGCTCTGACCTGTGACTCAATGACTTTAATGGGCATAATCGCAACCAGATGCTGGATAGGAATATGATTTTGTACTTGCTCTTTTCTATTATGTATCTCTTTCAGTTAAGTGCGTGCAATTTAATATAGTTTTATTACTCTTCGAAGCTCTTTACGGCCACTGCATAACAGTTGACATGCTAAGCTTGAGTGCTCAAGCTACTCTCCGTGATACTATATAGCAAACACTAGAAATAAACTCCAACTACCTATGGGTTTACCAGGGGACTTGGACTAACAAACAGTGTTTTCTATTCCTATGTTCAGCTACCATAAAATTTTTACTTGAATCCTGCTCATTCTTTTCGGAAGATGAGGAAGATAACTAATAGGAACCTGATACCACTTGAAACTCTTCTTTGGTGGCAGATTATACTTCTGTTCTGTTAACCGCCACTTCTGGAAGTTCTTGATATATGGTGTCTACAATGTAGAGCCTTCACTCCATGAATCATTTCTCTAAGCGGCTGTTTACCTTGCAGGTGCAGGAAGTACACCACTTCATTATGCTGCATGTGGTGGAAATGCTCAGTGTTGTCAGGTGGGTATCCTCCTCTTTTGGCTTTTCCTTTTCTAATTTGCTGGTATAATTGGTGCAACTCCTGAAGTTAACATTCTTTATCCAACTTTCAGCTCTTAATAGCCAGGGGTGCCAGTCTCAGCGCAGAAAATGCAAACGGGTATGATATCTTTACAGATTTAGCGTCTTTGAAATATACTAAAAGTGAGCTCTCTTTAGTTATGCATGCGCTCTTGGTTAATTCTCATGAACCATCTGCATACTGGAATCTTCATCAACCTTTATTGCATTATCCTGTATGAATGAGAGAAGGTCGCTTGAGATGGTCCTGTCATGTCTTACGTAAATCTCCAAATGCACCAATCCATAAGTGTGACACTATGATGACTAAAGGTGATGCAAGAAGATGATATTAACATAAAATCGCATGGAGGTAAGTTGTTTAGAAAGAGCTAAAATCTCCCGGTCTAAATACGGAGTATGAGTCCGAGCACAATAGAAGCAAATGATTCATGCAGGTAATACCAACTATTGGTATTAAAGCTCAGTTATTGTTGCTACACTACTTTAAGTCAAGTCATTTTTAGATGTCCTTTTATTTTAGCTTCTAGATTAGTATGTTGGTGAAAGTATAAATGTGGGATTTAGAGTCTCTATTTTTCAAAACCCCTAATTTTCCTTAATGAATAAACATTGTCTATTGGAATGATACGGATCTGAATGGAATCAAGGCTAGACATAACCTTAAAATCTTGAACTTGAACTCAAATAGGTTGTTGGCTTCATTTGGGGCTCGTTATATGACCTATGGAGAGGATTCATATAGTTGGCTCCAACTAACTTGTGATTGAGGCATAGTTGAACCGTTGATTAGTAGTTGATGTGATACTCTTTTAGCAACACCGTTTGATGATTTACAAACAGATACAACCGCATGGGCACTTTTTCATTGTTGCATATATTTATTACTTCTATCTTTTGTTTCTCCTTTAGGAAAAGGAACTTCGGCTGTTTGTTGTATATATGGAGCCATTCTCATTATAGGCACTGATAGATTTCCATGACAGTAGAAAAACACTAAAGAAATTTTTCCCCTCATTGTTTTTCCTTTTTTTCGGGTGGAAAAGGGGGGGGGGGGGGGTGGTTGGAGAGGCAATGGGCGTGGGTGTACCAGCCGTACGGCTTCCAACGAGGTGAATATGAAAATATATAGACTCGGGTCATCAACAACTGAATGCAGATATTAGTTTTTTTATGAAGGAAGGATATTTTATTAGCAAAAAGCATCAAGTAGATGCTAGTTACAAAAGATGCTAATAAGTTAGCTCCACACAGATGATACTATGCTAAGTTCAGGGAGCTAATAAATTCTAGAAATTCGTCAGTGCTATTTACAGGTGTTAGAAAGTTCCAACTGAACAAACTAACTAAAATCCTAGCTTTAAAAGAGTGGAGAGGAGTTGAGTTGCCATCAAAACACCTGCAATTTCTCTCCGTCCAGATACACCAAAATATTGTTGCTGGGATCATTCTCCAGATCCTTTTGATGGCCTTATCTACTCTCCAAAAACACCAGCTTTCATATGCTCCTTTAACTGACTGTGCCACGACCCAATTCAGACCAAAAATAGATAGGAATAGGTTCCAAATAGAATAGTGATTGACAGTTACAGAGCATTGTAGGTGTTTTACTTGAAAGTTGAAACCCACTTGAAGTTCCCCTAATTAGATTTCTCCTTTTTAACCCCATGGACAAAAAACACACACACACAACACCCCCCCCCCCCCCCCCCTTTTTTTTTTTTTTTTGAAAAGAAGAAAACAAAAAGATATTAACACTGTATTCTTGATGGAGAGCTTAAGAAATGCAATCTTGTTTGGGTGCAGACTTATTGAAACAGATAATATTTCTTTTATTCTCGTTTAGCAACTCCATTAGTAGTTCTGTCTTGCCTTAGATAAATCTTCTAATTGCTGTTCTTTTAAATGCTTTAAGGTGTACTCCTTTGATGGTTGCTCGGTCATGGCATAGAGATTGCCTGGAGGAAATTCTAATTGCTCGTCCAGAAAGGCAATCACGTCCTCTTCCTTCACCATTCTTATGCCTCCCTCTTATGAGTATAGTGAAGATTGCTAGGTGAGTTGGATTTAGCAATATTGTTTTCCTTTCTTTATTCCTTGTCTTTGTCTGCCAATTTTTTATGCAACCAGTATTGGTTCTGTGCTTCAGTGACAGCCTGCATGCAGGAGGTTAGATGTTTTAATTGTTTTTTCTTTCTTTTGACACGTAGCTGTTTCATGTCTCTCATTAAAGTGAAGAAGAAGCTGTCTTAGTGGAGCATGATAAATATATACATGTTTTAAACAAGTCTGATGTTGTTGCTCTTTGACCTATTATCTGTCCCTGCTCCTTAAATTGTATGCTATATTTTCAGTGGATGCAGCTCCATCTGAATGAGGATACAACCTTTTGCCACTCTTCACGAATCTTAGTGTTCTCTGCAGTGGTGATGATAAGGAAGTAGTTTCGTGTAAAATGACCAACATTTGGTACCTGGTCTGCCACTGTTATTACTTAGAATAAAGCTATTGGTTTCCAGGAGATGTATTGTGTATGTGCACAAATTACTTTGTGTTGTTTGTGGGGTTTAGCAGGGAGAAGGAGAACTAATAAGATAGATTAAGTATTTGTGACCAATTTGACTGTAACTTTAGTGTAAGCACTAACAAGTGTATTGCTTCTTGCAACTTTATCAAAATCTGTCTGTTGCTTGTTACCACCCTTTTACATCTTATGAAGTAACTAAATATTCATGGCACATTAAAAAGTGGGAATATGTATCTAGTGATTGCTGGCGTGCCTATTATGGTCGGCATCTTCCTTCTTGATTGAAACACTTGAAACCTGCTGATCCACAAGCCTCTAAATTCTAATCTACCCGAAACGGAAAGCATCTTGATAGCTATTTATCCTGACACATTGGTGAATTTCTACACAGACTACATTATGAATTTGAGGCAATTTATGGGATTGCCTGTGGGTCTGCTAGTGTCTAACCTACTTGATAAAATGGTGATACCTAACTGCTTCCAGCTTTCTGTACTTATTTGTGGAATATTGTTCTCTTGCTGTTCTTGGTTTGCAAGTCATGTATTGATAAGACTTGGGGATGAGAATTTTGAAAGTAACTTTTTTCTGTTTCCATTTTCTTCAGAGAATGTGGATGGAGAACAACGGATTCATCAACATGTTTTGACCCTTGTGTTGTTTGTCTGGAAAGGAAGTGTACAGTTGCTGCAGAGGGTAAGTCTTTCTGAAACTACTTGAATGTAGAAGTAAACATAAAGTTTATAGGAATTGTTTGAATCAATCCCTCTTTTGATAATGATAACAGTATTATAGCTAGATCACAGCACAAAGAAAGTGCTGTATAGAAAAATATACAATTCCAAGCATCTCAAATATTTGACTTATATTGTACTTTTCCTAGAAAGATTATCTATGAAATGCAATCATGCAGCTTTTCTTCCTTGTTAGCGTTATCCCCAATATGCCAGTCTATTAGCTGCTGTATCTAATGCTGCCATGTTCTGTAGGTTGTTTTCACGAGTTTTGTACGCGCTGTGCGTTGTACCTGTGTTCCACCAGTAGCACCTCAACCGTGGCCCATGGCCCTCCAGGCTCAATTCCTTGCCCTTTATGCCGACATGGCATTGTTTCATTTGTTAAGCTTGCGGATACAATGCCAGTCATAAAGGAAGCAGCGAGAACGAGTCTGTCATTGCCATTTTGTTCCTGTACAGCTGATGGACAAGAACCAACTACATTGGAAACTCCTTTTTGCAAGCCTGATCTATATTGCTCTCGACTCTCCCCCCTAGGCTCTTCCTTCCGCTCATTAAGTTGCCAAAAGTTCCCAACACTGAAATTCAGCCCCGGCCTCTGTATGGGAACACCAGACACCAGTCCATCTTTAGTTCCAAATACTGCTGAACGAGAACATCTGACTCGATGTTCAAGATCCAGCTTCAGGCGATCAACATCCAATGTTGAAGCTAGAAGATGGTTGTGTTCCTTCAGCCCATCTGTAGAAACTGGAAGCAGCTGCTGAAGGTGTGCAGGGATTAGGTCTATGCCCATTCAACTATTTGTTTCAACCTTAATTTACAGTAATCCTACAGGTTTTCATCTCCTTTTTTCCCCCCTCTTTTTACCAAAAGAACTTTTGTTTGTATACCTCGTCCACAAAATTCAAGCGAAATGTGTCATCAATATGAAGTATGGCCTGTAAATAAGTAATATATGATATATATAAGTAAAATGGAAAAGAATCTTGGGCTGGTATTTATTGATATATTCTCCATTATGTGTCTATCTAACTACCATATTTTTGTTTCTATTGATGTTTCTTTCCGCTGTTTCGGCTATATGTAGTTTGGTTGTAATCTTACGTTTCGTTTTTACAGAGGAAGTGTGATAGTGAAAAGTTGAAACTTGTTGTAATGTGTTATTTGGAATTTACACAGAGCGGAAAGCATAATAGTTCGAACTTCGAACTATAATAACAGAGATCATTTTTTTTCCTTGATTAATAATGTCGTCGTAATAACTCACCTCTAATTAGTACGAGTAATAATAGATACATACGCCCCACGTTGATATGTATATAGGTGAAGGAGAGGTAGTAGAAAATTTAGTGGGTCAAAATCAATCGTTTATAAGTTGAACCAACAGAAGACGAGCTTGCTCACCTATAATTGAAATCTATACATATAAGTTAACTCAGATTTATTCTCGTTATCGCAAACTCAAGCCGGTCCAATCAATTGATAATCTTGATTAATCTGAACGTAGTACTACAGGTACACAAGATATATTTATTACTCTGGCTACATACTAGTAACACTATTATAGAGGTGAAATCGTATACATTTTCAATTTTTTAACTGCAGAAGAATTATGGTTTATAGTCCCACTTTCCAATTTTAAAAAAATGAATAAGCTTATATCTAAATACTTATGTTACTTGGATCCTCTGAAAATATTGTCGGGTGCGACGATATTTTGGAGGATCAATACAACATAGCTAAATACACACTAATCTCTTAACTTGTTTTTCTACAGCGTAATGTTGTCTCCGTTTCTAATCCGTCGTGATATTATGGACAGGGATACTAACGGTTCAGAATTTAGCTGCATGAAGATTATATTAAGAATTCTTTTTCTCAAAGAGCCTACAGACGGATAACAGGCTTTATGAATTAGAAACGGAGTGAACTTAATCAACGAGATAATGATTTAGTAAAAGTTTTTGAATCGTGATTTATGAACACAAAGTGTTACCTAACCAAATTAATGAGTTTTTTACAAAAAGCCTATTCAATAGAGAGGTGGTTATTATGGAGCATGGACGAGAAAAGTCATCTCATTTAAATTAGTTGGTTTCAAACACTCAAGTGACCCTGTCTTCCACTCAGCATGCCCTTGCCCCTACACAAAATAGGGCCTGCATTAGGTCATATTCAATTATTCATGATTTTGTAAATCCTTTCATATTGCACGCTTAACTAACAACTTTCATGAATTAGGATTATCCTCTATAATTTAGGTTCAAAATAATCATTGATTCTTTCCTATTAAAAAAAGCCATCCATTTGCATGCTAACAAATTAAACTCGAACATATGCATGCATATATATCACAATGTCCAGCTTATTGCAGCTTGAAAATTGAGAAGAGAAAGAGTTATAAACTGCATCATTACAATAATATATTACTCCTAATTAACAGCTCCAATTTACAGTACATAGATAAGAAGTTCTAGATAATACAAGTTAGCATTAACCAAACTATAAGCTGAAAAAGGAAATATAAGTAACAAGTTAAGGGAAGTAGAAGAAGCTCTCTCCCATGTAATCATTCTTCTAATAATTGTAGAAATTAAACTTAAACATTCTTGTATCTTCTTCATCACAAGGGAGTTATCTGTGAAGATTTCTTGATTCAAGCTCAGGAGGAATAGTTATATCAAGAAAAGGTGGGAGATTTGAACTGTATAAAAATTACCTAAAATGAAAATACGATCAAGAGAGAAAGAGAAAAGTCTTGCAAGGTCAAGAAAAAAAATGAAGGAAAAAAACTAAAAAAAAAAAAATTTAAAATACAAGCTCAATAAGGATAGCACCAACAAGAACCTAGACACGTAAGTAGATAGTCATATAATTGTCTTTCATGCAATTCCTCGACAAATATGAACACCCTTCTGTTTCCAAGCAAGAAGGTTGACGAATCAGTAGAGGGGGTATGGAAAAAGAAAGAGAATAGGATGAGGAAGAGAGAAATGTAATGCTAGAATACATGGTGTTTATTTGGTCCTGAATTAATGGTATGCTGAGAAATGATAGAAGTGGGATAAGATTGATGGATATGAAGAGATGGACTGATGGTGTATTGGTGTTTATATAGAGAAGGAATAAATTGGGAGTGCATGTGACGTTCTACGTAGCTGTTTATCAATGAGAAAGCTAACGAGAAAGTAAATGAGTTTCTGATAATCCCTCTTTTTAACCCTAGAGTTTAGAGACATCCAATTAAATTTAAGGAAATAATTACAATAACTATGTTCAGAAACTTACTCGACCTTGTGGCTTTTAGTTGAACGCAAAAATAAGATAAAGTTGAAGACCAATGTAGAAGGAAATTAATTTGTTGCATTTATCTTTTATTTCTACAGGTAAAATTAGCAATTATTGAAGTAGTATTTATAGAACTTCCATTTTTCATGATATACCAAAGATATCAAAGCATACCTACACCGTTCAACAAAATTACTAAAAGATTGATGACCATACTTAAAACTTCATAAAGAAAAATGAAACCAGGACAGTTGAACAGTCTCTGTTGGAGAAGATGTAATTAAATCATCTTTTGTTTAAAAAATATTGTGGAAACTAGGAAAGGGCAAAATGGTGGGAGAATGAAAATTTGTATCCTGCCATTTGCTTGGTTCCGGTAAAAGAGAGTATAGACAATCATTTTTTTTTTTTCGTAAAAAGCTTATCCAAACTTGTGTTTACCCTACCAACATATCATAGTTAAGTAATTTAATGAGGTGGAATATGTGTTAATTAATTATGATTAAGTAAAAAAGGTGTATGTGAAAACAAATGAGATGTATTTATTGGATTGGTGTAGACACCGCGTGCGGTACTCTTTGTTCTATGGGACACTTACAAAAATGCCCACAAAATCTAAAATAATTACAGCCACTACCCACTACTTTCAAATATTACCCGACCTACCCACTAAACTATTTACCCACTCTACCCTTCCAGACTTGTATACCATAGTTTATGCAGTATACCATAAATATATACACATATAAGGTATAACAAAGGTATACTGGCCCTCCAGACTTTTATACCATAGTTTATGCATTATACCTTAAAGGTATAAACCTATAAGGCATAACAAAGGTATACAATAATAAATAGACAGGTTGGGTAAATACTTTTAGTTTTATGGTTCGTATAATTTTTAATGAGTATGACTTGTAAATACTTTAAATTTCATGGGTATAGAGTGTAAAAATCCCTTGTTCTATAATACTTGACTTAGAGCCCGTTGGATTAGCTGATTTAAAATGGCTAATAAGTATCAAGTGCTGAAAAACACTTTTAGGTGATGAAGCTGATTTTATAAATAAACAGTTACGTCATACGTATTTGTATAGAAGTGCTGAAATTAGTAAAAAACAGTTGATGTGTTTGGTAAAAAAATGCTGATTAGGATATTTTTTGTATTAAAATGACTAAAGTATCCTTTAAGTTATATACAAAAAATATAAAATTAAAAGTTTTTTTACATTAAAAATAACAAATAAGACAAATACAGAACGAGTAGGAGGTTGAAAATTTTATTTAAGAAATGATATTTCATTGATTATAAAATATTTTAGGAATAAAATAGTAAAATATTTGGTCAAACTAAAAGTGCTTATAAACTGAAAAGCAATAAGTTAGGAATGAACAACTCATGGCTTATGACTAATTTTGGCTTATAAGCACCTGACAGTACTTTTGATTGTGCAAAAAAAAAAAAAAAAAGTACTTTTGATAAGAAAGTGTTACCTAGACTTAAATGTAAGTTCTATAAAGCGGTCGTTAGACCAGCTATGTTGTACGTGCAGAGTGTGTTGGTCAGTCAAGACCACACACATTCAGAAACTGAGCGTAGCAGAAGTGCGTAGGTAGATGAATGAGTGGGCACGCGAGATTGGATAAGATTAGGAATTAGGCCATTTGTGATAAGGTGTGAGTGACCTCAGTGGTGGACAAGATACGAGAGTTGATGCTGGCATGTTGCGATCGGATTTGGCCATGTGAAGAGAAGGGATACTGATGCGCCAGTGAGGAGGTGTGAGAGGCTGGTTGTGTTGAGCTTGCAGAGAGATAGAGGTAGACCAAAAAAAAAAATTGGGCATGATATGGCTCACCTCCAGACCACGAAGAACATGACCCTTGACAGGAAAGCATGGAGGTCTAGGATTACGGTAGAAGGTTAGCTAGAAGGCGATTTATAGTTGACATTTTAGCGGTAGTATTCTTATACATAGTAGTTTTATCTTGTCCTGTTCGCTATTGGTGTTCTCTGTTTGCGCTGGTTATAGTAGTTTATATGAGAACTTGAGCATTAATGATGTTTCTTACCTTGTTTGTTTTTGTCTTATTTTCAAAATATTTGGTTTGTCTTCAAAAAATTTCAAATGTTATTAGCCGAGGATCTATTGGAAGCAGCTTCTCCACCTTTGCGGGAGTAAGGTCTGTGTACATCTCACCCTCTTCAAATCCGACTTGTGAGACTATACTGGGTATATTGTTGTTGTTGTTACTTACCAAACACGTAAATAAATAATAAAGTACTTATAAGCTGATTTAACCAACTCATAAGCTTAGCCAAACACCCTATTACTCTCTTACAACTTGTTACACGCAATATTATCTGTATTCCTTATATGAAAAAAGTTTTAACACTCTTTAACCACCTCAAAATCATAATAGAGAGTAACTTTTGCTTTAATTTCTAGTACTATATAGTTTAATATATCCTCCAATTTATCTTTTACACAAAGGTCATAATTCAAGTTCTCCTGATATAAGAGATCAAGAATCAAATCACTAGATGATATTTTTCCAAAGTTTAAGCTAGCGTTTGGATATAGATTTGGTTGAAATTGGAAAATTTAAGTTTTTAAAGTTGACTTGGAGCATTTGGACATAGATTTGGTTTAAACTTAAAAATTTGAGTCCTTGAGGTTGAGTTGAAAAATAGTTTTTAGAATTTGAAGTTGTGTTTGAACATATATTTTAGTTGAAAAAAAATTGACGTTTTGTGAGTAGTATTTTTCCCAAAAACTCACAAAAATTGATTTCAACAAGTTTTTGAAAATTTGAAATCTTGGTTTCTATAAACAAACAGTTTTTTCAAAATATTTTTTCAAAATGTGCCCAAAGTTTTATGTTCGAACGGGTCCAAAGTTTAGTAAATTGATCTAGACAGCATTATTGTTATTAAAAAAAGTAATAATAATAATTAAAAAAACACTACTACTACTTAAGGAGTTACTCATCTTTGCTTACCCTAGTTTCTATATTATCATGGCAAAGTACTATTCCTAGAGATCATTGTTGCTCTGGATCCACGTGGGCAAAGTAAATATGGCGTGGGGTGGGGGCTTGGGATTGACAGAGAGAGCAGAAATACTCAATGATGCAAGGAAGTAAATTAAAGTGACAAAACGAGGCAGCTATCACTTGTAAGCATATCTGCACTCTTTCTCTCTGCCAACACATCTTTTACCTTCTAACTTACGCTAAATATGAAGCTAAGTAAGAGAAGGCATTCAGAGAATAAGAGGAAACTCAGAAAGCAGCAAAAGTCAGTAACCCCAATTGCCATTGCCATTGCCATGCATGGGGACTCGGATTTTCCCTGTTGACTGATGTAAAAGGTTAAAAGTTGGAACAGCCCATGGCTGCATTCAATACCAAGTTTTAATATAGGCTTCCCACAGTGAATAAATATTTGCAACTGTTATACTACTGTCATATTTTAAACCCAGCTCTTTAGAAAAAGTCAGTTATATAGTAATCTTAATTGTATATTATAAGTATTTTTTCTAAATCTACTACTCCTATAACTTGTTGATTATCCCTCATATAATAAACCATGTTAGGGCGGAAAATTACAAGTATTTGTAAAGTTTAAGAGTAGTACGTAGGAGTGAATTCTGTGTTTATTACTCCTACTAGTTTCTCGACACGTACGTCGCACGTGTATGCCGAGTCCTGTAGTAAACGGTGTTTGAAATGCTTTGACTAAATAATCAAATATGAACAAATAAAATACAACTTTGTAAGAATGATCAACATGGACTGTCGAGAAAAATAGATATATGAATGTGATGTCTGCATATTTTATGAATAGTCTTTAATACAATTTTAATCTGCAAATATTTTCAAGCTGGTAAAGTCAAGTATACTCATATAGTATCGTTAGAAAAAGTATTGAGACTTCAAATCTTAAAGGCCTTTTATGAATAAAGTCTAATAACATACTCTTCTACTTATTCTGTCATTGTTCTCGTAGCCATAATTCTATCAATATATTTGGATTGTTTCCATCTACCCAAATTGCAACAACTTGATATACTGGTGGTATGTTGCAAACTGGTTGATTTAAAGAAGTGACCTCAATAACTTAAGTTTGTAAATTTTGAAATGTTGAACGATCTTTTAGCTTGTAAAAGAATTGTGCATATAGATTCAGAGAACTGTGATCTTGTGGTTTTCATAAATAGCATTGTCTTAGGAGTTTTTTTATTCTAACAAAAATACTACCACTGATCACGGGACAAGCTGGTGATTTCGCTAATCTGACTACTCCTTTTGTTTTCTTATTTTTTGTATCACCACGAATTGAGAGAGAGATCAAGAGTATATCAAGGGATCATGACTATCTTGTGGTAGCATCCATAAATATTGGTTTTTGTAAATAAAAGAAAAATAGATAATGAAATGATAAGTACAGTAAGAAAGCAACCCGATTTGTGCTACTTTATTCTTGTTTGACGTGATCAATTTTGCCCTATCAAAATAAAATTTCCGTCACCTTATAATGATTCCCACTAAATAAGCCGTGAAGAAAATCCAACTGAAATATCCACATAAAACACATTTGTCTATGGAGGTCGGCTTCGTACTTCCATTTTCTACCGTTGGAAGAAGACGTCCTGTAGATTGCTTTGTTTACTGCATTATACTGTTGAAGTTCTCCGAAGAAGCGCATCCCTTTGTATTAAGCCATGACC
Source organism: Petunia axillaris subsp. axillaris (assembly GCA_029990575.1). NCBI lineage: Eukaryota > Viridiplantae > Streptophyta > Magnoliopsida > Solanales > Solanaceae > Petunia > Petunia axillaris. The sequence goes on from JARKNS010000002.1 coordinate 32,304,273, forward strand.
GGTGCTGTTGGAGAGGCATAAATCCATATTCTGGTGATTATGTTCGTAGCAATAATTAGTAGTAGCAGAGTTCTCGGAAGGATTACATCGTTTCCAGTTTGTGGTCTTGCTAAGCGCTGCGTCTTTTGGTGTTGTCTTGCGAATGCGTGTTTGGTTTTGCGTGAGGTTTTTTTTTTTTTTTTTTTTTAATGTTTGGCAAGATTGGTAAATTTAGGTTTTGTAAAGGGTAAATAAGTAATCTGACTTATAGACTTTTTGAGGACATGCTTTTATAGTAATATGATTACTATAGGAGTCCTCCTTGATTTAGACCCAGCTAGACACTAGTATATAGTAGTTGAGCCTATATGGTAACTAATTCAATCTAGCTACTACATGTAGATAACTTAGCTAGGAGTTACGAGTTAGAAGTATAACTCAAGATCGAAATATAACTCAAAGTTACGCCAAGAATACATACGATCTTCTCCAACACGCTCAGAATGTAACATGCAGGTTATTTGGGAACGTTACTTACGATTCATTATTCCTATTATTATAATGTGATTATTGCACTATATGTACAAGCAGTTGGTAGGATTTTCATATAAAACATTGGTCGTTGCATTTTGATTAAGCAGGTTAGGGACAACTTAACATGTTCTAGCTAGCTTTTCAGTAATTAAAAGATGTACCCTTTTAGTTGAAAATTATACACAACGTACAACTCTAAGGTAAATTAACTGGAATGAGATTATACAGGGTACTTTTATCAATGTTTATAAGGATCACCAAAATCTGCCAAATAAATTTACGAATGCATCCACAGGTAGCATATATGAATAAGACGATATATAGGTTTAGCAGTATTCCAAAACAGTAAAGTTGTGTGCGCTAAGTACTACTAACTACTACTACTACTGTTGGCCAGCGTTACTACACAAACTTCTTTGAACTGTCTTAAGAAATTCACTCTGCGTGCATGTCTTTTTATGTGTAGTACAAGTAAATTTCCTACTTGCCAAATGCATGCAGTGATGTGTGAGTTCTCATAAATATAACTTGTCCTATTGAAACTGTGCTTCTCGTGTGGCCAAGTTCTCACGTGTACGTTCTTTACTTTGCAATTTGGTACTATTTCGTGACGTTTTAGCAGCATGACTTTGCATTCAAATTAAACCTAAGGGGCACTTTAAGATCTCTTTCAAGACTCCGACTACCAATTAGGAAACCTGATCACTTGATAATTTTGTAGCACATGAAGTAAAAGTATCCAGATAATTTCTAGCTATAAGGTTTCATCAAATCTTATCTTAAATATATACTATTAGCCAATCATCCAAGTATAAATTACTCAACTTTCATGTGATGGTTACAAAGTTGAAGTTAAGCAAGCGCTTATAATGTTTCGTTCTGTTATCTATATATATTTATCCTTGTTTAATTCGAATTTAAACGGCTAGACTATCGGATGACAATAACAAGATTACAGAGTATTATGCATGAATGCTAAGAGAAAAAGGAAGCAATTCACTTTTTTTTTTTTTTGTGGGAAAATGAGGACCTTTGTTCCTACATGGACATTCGACCATTTTAAAGTACAGAAGGAAGTATTTATGCTACTTGTTTCAGTAGCTGTTTGACTAGTTATTCTCAATCTTGAAGTATGTAACAGTAGTCATGATGGTCCCTTCTAGGTCTTCTCCTTTTACTGGACCTGGACGTTTCTCATATATGAATTACAGAAAATCACATTCAAGTCGTTATAGCAACTTATCATATTCAATCAACGTCAAGGAAGTAAACAAAAATAGAAAATTATTCGAGGAAATATTTTGTCAAATTGATAGATGAATTAATAGAGTCAAAACCCTATACTAGGAAATGCGAAATTTTGATGAACTTGTTTGTTATACTATAATTGTTTAAACAATATAATTTATCCATGTTAACAGTTTAAATTAGAGATCAATTCATGAGTTTAACAATTGGTTGTGTAATATTCTTAGCCTGTTTCTTGTGTTATGCAATTCTTGATCAGTTGTAGTTTTTCGCATAAATAACTTGCGAATATTTGAAATAATATCTATGCTCAAATGATCCCCTAGATTTAGATGCGCCTCCACATAATACAACTACATAGTACTTGAGAGCAATTTTGAATAGATTGGATAATTTTCACTATGAGTACTTAGAAAATGCACAATGGTTGCTTTTTTTTTTTTTTTTTCAATTTCTGTTTCCTTTTAAGTTTCCTCCATTAAAAGGTTTTGGAAGGTTGCTAAACACAATATCCAAGGAATGGATGAATCTAGCACTGCCAAAGAAGATATTTAGGGGCAAGTAAAACATAGAATAGCTTTGCATATAAAAGCTGATTTTACCAAGGATTATCTAGATACTATCAGACAAGTACTGTAAGTGAGTTTTCAATCCGCAAAAAATGCATGTCTTGTTTCTTTTTCAGAGTGTTTATATGGGGAAACATGAAGTATACAGTTTTTAGCCTGACTTTTAGTGTAGATTAGAAGTAGGAGCCTGGAACTTGGAAGTTGGAAGTTGAAGAAGAAAGGCAATTATTCCACAAGTAAGCTTAGCCTGACAGATTACAAGTCCAACACTTACATGTCTACAAGTACCAACCTGTAATTAAAAGGTGCAAACTTTCAGACCCTACAAAGTTCCCTGGTTAATAATCAAAGGAGTGAAACATTCGTTTAACCCAATTGGGTTTGGTTTCAGAATTAACTTTGAAAGAGCCATTTCTTACAGAAATAGGACACTTCTGGCGTATCGTCACAAATTTGGCCTCTATAAGAAAGCTCATGGTGATCGCCGAATCATTCTATTAGCAAGACTTAGTGATCAGTGAGAACTTTCCTCCAACGAGGGCCAACATTATAAGATTTTTCTTATGGGGATCAAAATTACAACAACAACACCAAATCTATCTATTTCAAGCAAAACTTTGTTCAGTTTTTAGTAAAAGGATAAATTGGAAAATTTTGATCAGTAGTCATTTTTAGACGCGCTCATTGAGGACTGTCAAGCATTTCAAAATTTATTGAAGAATAGCAAAAAATTCGCGCGCACACTTAAGCTCCATTAGCGTTGGAAAAACATCTCAGACTAGTCCCATAACAAAAAACTGGGGCTTTAAACAAAACTTGTTCAAAGCCCAAGTATTTTATTATGGGACAGAAGAAGTCGTCCCATAACAAAATAATCCCATAACAAAATAATGGGACCTTTGAACATGTTGGGGCCTTGAACTAACATATTCAAAGGTCCCATTATTTTATTATGGGACTTTATCCCATAACAAAATAATGGGATTTATTCCCATAACAAAGGTCTCATCAAAGGGATAAATCTCATTATTTTGTTATGGGACTTTATATATAAAGCTTCAGTCCTATAACAAAATGCTGGGGCTTTGAACAAGTTTTGTTCACAGCCCCAGCATTTTGTTATGGGACTTGGTAGAATAAAACTTGTTCAAAGCCCCAGTATTTTATACTGGGGTTAGTTACTGAAGCTTCGCAGTATAAATACTGGGGCTTTGAACAAAACTTGTTCAAAGCCCCAGTATTTATACTGTGATTTGTCCAGGAGTGGCTACTCTTCAAACAGTTTTGCATCGCTGGCTAGTATTCATTTAACGCGGTCAATACAGGCTACGTGACTAAATTTTTACAGATAAATGACCCCCTATGTCAATTTAGGGAATTTTTTTTTAGAAAAATAGCAATATTTTTACATTTTTCCATACATAGCAATACTTTTTCAACTACCAAACATAGCATATCAAATAAAACCCTAACCCTAACATTCCCCTCACTCCTCTATCCCCTCTCTTCCCCTTCCCCTTTCCCGCCGCCCCCCAGCCCTCCATGTCGCCGGCGATGGCCTCCACCCCCATCCCCGTCGTCTTTCTCTCTTCCCCGCCCCGATCCCGTCGTCTTCCACCCTTCCCCACCCCGATCCCCATTGTGTGCTGCTGGTGGTTTTTGACATGGAAGGTGCTCAGGCGGCGCCGGATCAGCTAGTGCAAAGCAGATCTGGTGTTTTACGGTGAAGATCTGTCGGTGGCGCTGCTTTGGTACTTTTTCTTGTTTTTTGCATTTTCCGGTGGGACACGACGGGGTTACAGTGGTGGTGGTGTATGTTTGGTGTTTTTGACGGTAAAGAGATTGTATGTAATACATTGGGTATATATTTTACATATAAAACGTAAACCGTATGTTTGTTTAGTTGGCTCTCCTGTGGTAGATGGTGGTTTTAGGTGGCGGTGGAGGCAAAAAACTGTATGCAAGGTGTATACCTAATGTATGTCATCGGACATACACTGGGTATACACCTTATATACAATATGTATAAGCATATGCTTATGTTCATTCATTGTATATTCTGTGTATGACATATTCATATATTTTACATACACTAGCCATACATAGTATATACATGTTCATACATTGAAAATACACAAGACATACAAAAAAATAAAAACATAATTTTCCAGCGACCTGGCGGCGGCGGCGGTAGCCGGTGGCCGCCGGATGGGAGGCGGCAGCAGTGATGAGGGTGGTGGCTGGGGGTGGTGGAAGCAAGATCTAGGGCTTTTTAGCACCCTTTTATGCATTTTTGTTATGTTTTGAAAAAAAATATTGCTATGTTTTGAAAATGGAAAAATGTTGGCATTTTAGTGTAAGAAAGAGTGTTAGTTTATATAGTTTTGTGAATTGCCCCCAGTAAAATTAGGTAAAAATTTCGTGTATGGGCCTGTTTGGCGCGTGCTAATTGATTTGTAGCCGTAAAAAAATTGCTGAGAAAAATAGCCACCTCCGGATAAATTCCAGTATAAATACTGGGGCTTTGAACAAGTTTTGTTCAGATCCCCAGTATTTATACTTGGAAGCTTCGGTAAACTAACCCCAGTATAAAATACTGGGGCTTTGAACAAGTTTTGTTCAGGCCTCAGCATTTTGTTATGGGACTTTGTATAAAGCTTCAGTCCCATAACAAAATGCTTGGGCTGTGAACAAAACTTGTTCAAAACCCCAGAATTTTGTTATGTGACTGAAGCTTTATATATAAAGTCTCATAACAAAATAGTGAGATTTATCCCTTTGATGAGACCTTTGTTATGGGATAAATCCCATTATTTTGTTATGGGATAAATTCACATAATAAAATAATGGGACCTTTGAACATATTAGTTCAAGGTCCCATTATTTTGTATGAGACTTGTATAAAGATTCAATCCCATAACAAAATACTTGGGCCCCAGTATTTTGTTATGTGACTAGTCTGGGGTGTTTTTCCAACTGGAGCTTAAGTGTGCGCGCGAATTTTTGGCTATTCTTCAATGAATTTTGAAACGGTTGATAGTCCTCAATGAGCGCGTCCAAAAATGGCTAGTGATCAAAATTTTCTTAAAATTAGGATGTTTTAGTGCGAAATGGACACCTTCGGCGCAACTATTACAATTTTGACCTTCACAAGAAAAAATTTATGAAAACGACTGCTGTCAGAAAAAAGTAGATGGAGACGCTAGAGGAAAGCTCCAGACGATCACCAGATTTTTGCTAATAAAAGGATCTGACAATCTTCATAAAATTTCTTACATGGGTCATTATTGTAAGATTTTTCTTATGGCAGCTAAATTTGTGATGAGGTTCCAAAAGTGTCATATTTTTGTAAATCACCTACTAATTTAAGTGCTTGATTTAGTTTAGAGAAAATTACAACAGTTGATGCTTTAAACATCTATATTACAAAATATACCGATATTATTGAGAAATTATAAAATATAACGATATCTGTGAAGTTTATTCCAAAACATATCATTTTCACATTTTTCCTTCTCTAGAACACCTAACCTTAATTCTCTCTCTTTCTCTCCCCCTCCTCCACCCACTCGCCAACGCCGGAACAGTACCTCCCCAACGCCGATCAGTTGTTGCTCTGCCCCCGTTGTGCTCCTCCATCTTCGATGTTGCTATTACTTTTTCAATTTGTTGCAGCTGCTCTTCCCTGCTCCGATTTGCTTCGCTACTGGTTCGATTTTGGTGTTGCTGTGTGGATGCTCCAAGTGGCGGTTGCCGAAGCTTCGATCTACTTCACTTTCTTTTTAAAAAAAAAAAATTATTTGTGTATACATGTATACTTTTGTATTCCCGTGTATGTGTATGTCTTGGTAGTATGGTGGTTGTTTAAAGGTGGACGTAAGTGTATGTCTAATTTTATACGTGTGTTTGTATCTGTATATTTGTATATGTACATGAATATCTTTACTACGGCACAACTAATGTGTTGTTGTAAGGCGGTGAGGGAGTCAAAGAGTTGGCGGAGATTAGAGATGATCATTTTTCGTGAATGTGATTTTTGGAATTCTAACTGTTTCTGCTGCTAAGCACTTATGGCACAATCACTTTCCATCATTTTCAAGCTAATTTTGTCTTTTAGTTAAAATCTCATTTTACTTTGGAATCCCGAATATATAATGCTTAATGGATTAAAAGCTACTCATATTAACTTTATATTATATACTCATACTCACTCTTTACTTTCTTTCTCATGAAAATACACCTTAAGTGGTGATGTATATGAAAGTGAACAATGTTGAAACAGTCTTGAGACGGTGCTGAAACAGTTTTAAACAGCTCAGATACATAGAGATACAATGCTGAAACAACCTGCAACGGCGGCAGAAACAGTTAGATACAATACTGAAACTACCTGAAATGGTGCAGAAACAGTTAGATACGGTGCTGAAATGGCGCTGAAACGGTGCAAAAACAAAATGTAAAAAAATAATGTGAAACAATTCAAATAAGGTTAAAATAGCTTAGAAAGAGTGAGAAAAAAGATGAATTAATGCTGAAACAGTCTAGAAAATAGTTAGATACGGTGCAAAACAACCTGAAACAATGCTGAAACAACATAGATACAGTGAGATACAGTCTGATATGGAGCAAAAATAGTGCAGATATAGTGAGATACAACGCTGAAACAATATGAAATCGCTAGCGAAAAAGTCTAAAACAAAATGTGAAAAATAATGTGAAGCAATGCAAAAAAGATGAAATAGTTTAGAAACAGTGAGAAACAACGCACAAACGGTTAGATACGAGGTCGTTGGTAGTTGAGATACAATGAGGTACGATGTAGTTGGTAGTTAAGATACAATGAGATACGATGTGGTTGGTAGGCGAGATACAGTTAGATACGAAGTGGCTGGTAGTTGAGATACATCGAGATACAATGAGATACGATGTGGTTGGTAGTTGAGATAAGATGTGGTTGGTAGGCGAGATACGGTTAGATACGAGGTGGTTGGTAGTTGAGATACAATGAGATACGATGTGGTTGGTAGGCGAGATACGGTTAGATACGAGGTGGTTGGTAGTTGAGATACAATGAGATAAAATGAGATACGATGTGGTTGGTAATTGAGATACAATGAGATACGATGTGGTTGGTAGGCGAGATACAGTTAGATACGAGGTGGCTGGTAGTTGAGATACAATGAGATGCGAGATAGTTGGTAGTTGAGAAACATCGAGATACAGTGGATACAACGAGATACATTGAGGAAAAGTGAAATTAGGGGAATTGGGAGGAATAAAAGTGAATTTGGGGGAAAATGTGGGAGGAAAAGTAAAATAGGGGGAAATGGGAGGAGCAAAAGTGATAGTGGTGGAAACTATATGAAAAGATATTGCTATATTTGCTATATTTGTAATTAACTTCTCATTTCCTCTATAATGGGCAATTTTGAAAAAAATATTGCTATGTTTTGTAAATAACTTCTAAAACTTGTACTTTTATGCAAAAATTCATAAAAATATCGGTAAATTTATAAAGTGTATTATGTTTGTATTTTTTATAATTTTTGAGTTAGGGTGGTATATTTATGTAAAAAGCCCTTTAGTTTAAGACGATCAACCCTAAACAACTGCTATATTGAAGAAACTACAATTATAACAAAACTAAACAAATTTAAAACTTGTCGTTTATGAGATTGTAAATATTTCGAAGGTAAACAAATAGGGAAAATAACAGTAGACAATCACCCGACATATTTTTATATAATTTTTGAACCTTTTTTAATTAAATAACTAAAAATGAATACCCGTCTATCTTCCCTAACCTTTTGTAGCACGTCGGCTATTTCTCCTTAGCTGGTGACGTCATCGTCGACCACCACTACTATTTTTCTTCGGCTTTTTCCTCTTTTTCCCCGTTTTCTTTCATCTCTCCTTCCAAACTTTGCACCATTTTTCAGATCTGCCATAGATTCTTCTACTTTTTCTTATTTTCTTCATTTTTGTTAGTTTTTAATGTACTTATGTATTCCTTAAGAGTGTAGTATAATCTGTATACTTAGTGAGTATGCATTGGCCATCATTATACATGCAGTAGATAATCATAGTGTATAGACTATGTATCTTGACATACATTAAGTATATATGTAATACACATTATGCACGTCTGCGTTACTATTTTAGCATATCACTAATAACTATGCTAATTATGTGTATACAGGTCGACCATTAAACTTACCACGATGGTATCAAGTGTAATTATGGATACAAAGTTAATAATGAATTCGAATTCACCTCTTTCGAGGATGAGGGATCATATTATTATCTAATGGAGTAACAAATGATATTTGGGGTATTGCGAGTAACGAAATCCTCGTGTTGATAGTGAATTCTTTTCGTATGTGATTGGATTTCTACATGAAGTTGTTGTACAACTTTAATAAGTATAGCTCTTACTGATGCTAGCAGGTCGCACAAACTATTTGTTGGTAGGAACTTTATGGGTTATTGACATGGCACTGATTTGGATGCAATCCATCATGTGCGAAGTAGGAGATGTTGGTTATTGTAGTTTTGGGTTAAGGGATGCCCATGTAGAATGATCCGACCCGATCTATTTAAATAAAAGGGATAAGAAGAATAAAAGGTTGGAACTTGGAAGTTACTTTTAGGTTTAAACCCATACAACCACTAAAAATGAACTTTTCCTCTTTTTGATTTTCTATATGGGTTCTTCTCCACCCATAGAGAATACAAAATTTTCTCTAATTTCTCAATTGATACATACAAAAATAAGACACTTAGCTCCCGTTTGAACATAGTTTTTGAGGGGAGCAAAACTTGTCCCAAAAATTTTTAAAAACTCAAAAAGTGGCCTTGAGTTGTTTTTGAGCCAATAACTGTTTATATCAATCTTCCTTTTCACAAGAGCTCAAAGGTTTTTTTTTTTTTGTGCCAAAAAAATTGTTTCCAAAAAGTATGTCCAAACACTTTTTCATTTTCATATCAAACTTCACCCAAAAATATTTCCCAAAAACTATTTGAAAATCTATGTCCGAACGCTAGCTTAGTTCGTGGGGTACACTTTATTTCCTAGTGATTCAAAGTAAATTTGGAGCAATCTTTTTAATGCTGATTTTAAGAGCTGTGCTGCGTTAACAAGTACACTTTATCAGTTCGTGTTACGACTTTAATTACTAACTTATCACCAACTGCAATAGCTAGGATTTCTAATAATAGGAGTATCTTTTTTTAACAAAGTGGAAAAAATAGTCCAACATGTCAAAAGGGAAAAGGAAAAAAAAATCAAAATTATTAAGGTAGAAAAAGCCTGGACGATAACAAAGGAAACAAGAAATGGCAATCCTTACACCATTATCATATTCTCCACAACCTTCTTCACTCTTCCCTTACCTTAGCTGCAAACTACCCAACATATCTACCTATGGAAACAGCCCTTCTTCCTTTGTTGTTTGTTCCTCTTCTCAACAAACTACTCCATTGATTGACAAGTCATTGGTGAGTGTATGTGAAGCCAAATCTGAAAATGAGTTATGGGCTGCTGCTTGTCTTCGTGTTAGAGCTTTCTATGATTTCCACCATGATACTGTTAATACACAAGTTAGTTCTTCTTCCCTACCAAAATTTAACTGAGTATTAGTTCTTGTTGGTATATGTAATTCCTTTTAATTCTTCTTGATTGTGTTCATTTCATTGTAACTGATGTAAGACCTTGTTAATTTAGCTGCCATGATTATTGGTTTCTCTTCATTTTCACTCAGTTACAATTGCCAATTTTATCTAGTACATCACACCCCTTTGGGTGCGGCGCTTTCCTAGACCTGCATGAATGCGAGATGCTTTATGAAACGGGCTGCCCGTTATCTAGTTCAATTTATGGGTTTTCTCTATTTTACTTCATCAAGGAAAAAATGTTGTCTTTTCGAGTTACATTTTTATTGTTAATATTTGAATCTTATTGTAATAAATGTGAGACCTTGTGAATTTATCTCTCCAAGAATATCAAAATCAACCTCTTTGCTGGAGTTTATTTCTCCTTCACTTCATAAATGGAAAGTTCCTGTATTGTAGTAAAATTATGTTTTTTATATTTGAGTTTTATTGCAATTGATGTGACTGCCTTTGAAGCCGAGGGTCTATCGACTATCGGAAACAGCCTTTTGCTTTCCAGGATTGTTGGGTTTCTTCCTCTTTACCCAAGAATTCTTATTTTTCATTCTTTTACCTTAATTTCCTTTTGGGTGACAATGTCAGCACTAGCTAAAGAAAATGTTATCTTTGTTTGACTAGAATGTTAATTGTAGTCTGTTCCGTTGTTTCGACAACTAAGACTATGTAATATTTTGTTACTTTTGAAACTGTAGCTCGCCCTATACAAGTAAATACTGATTGTGATATCATCCTTATCAAGTTCTATTAGGATCATACAAAGTACCTGACTGAACGTGAGTTTGAAGCACTGACAGAACGTATTGCTGGGAAACGATTGGGTTTCGGAAGAGTTTCTTGCATCAATGCCACCCTTCCGTTTTCAAAAGTATCTGATGTTGCATATGACTTGAGTACTTCTTGTAAAGTAAGAATATTTACATTTTGGTTTCTTTCCTTCTTTTATTTTCCATATTTAAGAAAGCATCTTTGGTTGTTTATGCAACTAGCATATTAAGTCAATTAGCCTCAGCTTTACATGGATTAGGTTCTTTCCTTCTTGACGAAGCATAGATTAGTCCAGTTTCTACTGAATCATGGGAATAAAGTATTCTTCTAAGGATTCATAGACATTATGTATCTACTGTACTTTACTGATTGCATCTGTATTAAGAGTTAAGTCCGATGTACTTTTTGCAATACTATTCAATTTTTTCAGTTTCCATTGCATGCAGTTTACTTGTGATAATGGGGATCTAGTTGTCGTTGGGACACTGGACGTTAACCAGTGCATCCGGCTTCCTGATGAAATCACAGGAATGAAACCAAAGGTATCATTGAACACCTGCTAGTTTATTATTGTGCATATTCACTTATCTTCAATGTATTCATTCTTGGCACTAACATGATCCAACTTTGCGAAAACTGATATAATTGGTGAGGAACTAAGACTTGTGGGTTTAGATTTTCAAACTAAAACAGAACCTTAGCTCCGATTTTTCAAATAGAAAAAGAAAAAAAAATTACATAACCTTAACTCTTGAGTTCTTTATATGGTTGGCCTAGCATCTAGGCTGCATGTACCACAATTTTTAAACAGCTGATTGACACTTGGTCATTTCCACAAGATGTAGTTAAATGTTTGTCTTGTTTCCTGCATTTCCCGTACTTATTCATCCTTGTATTTCTAACAGCAAGGACTCTTTATATAAGTAATCATATCATTATACTACCTCTGAGCAGGGAATTGGAGCTGATTTTGCTAGGGGCTACTTGAGTAACGTATGCGTTGCTAAAGAATTGCAAAGAAATGGCCTGGGCTATGCTCTTATTGCTAAAGCAAAGATGGTTGCAAAAGACATGGGTATTTATTCTTCCTGAGATATCCATATGCTTTACCATATTTTTGTGTGTGTATGTCTGTCTGTTCATGCTTTACCGTATCTGGATGGGTGCGTGCGCTTTACCATATATATGTTGCTGTGTGTGTGTGTGTGTGTCGTCTCTATCCATATTAGCACCATTGTTATCCTTGACGTGTGGAATTTCAGTTCTTAAAAGAAACATTTCCCAGCCATGGAAGGAAAATGAAACTGCCTTCAACTTGTTTCAAAGAGTCTTTTTCTGTATGATTTTTTGTCTTTTGAGCAATACTAGAGTTGTGAATTAAGTAATGTACTTGTTATTAAGAGAAATTCTGATGAGCAATCTCCAATTCATTCTATTTTCTGTTCATCAATCTCCATTCATTCTAATTTTCTATTCTTCACAAAGTTGGCAAGTTTAGAGGGACCTGCTTTTATTCTCAGAAGTGTGGAGATCTCTTCTGATACATCCACACGCTTGTACTCCTGTGTTGGAAAATGAAGATCCTTGCATTTCTATCTTCTCATATACAGCAAATAGAGGAATTTAAATGTTTCTAGCTCTGTTTTACTAACTACATAGTGAAATGATCCTCTTGAGCCCGAGTACTTATGTTATATTGCATGATTTTTTCAGGAATAAGTGATTTATATGTCCATGTTGCCATTGACAATGAGGCAGCAAAGAAGTTGTATGCAAAGTGTGGTTTTGAATACGAGAATGAGGAACCTGCATGGCAAGCAAGGTTCTTAGACCGACCTCGAAGGCTTCTTTTGTGGTCTGGTCTCTCCAGTTCTTGTGATGTTTCAATATAGAATGTACACAATTCTAACTTCTGCCCTGCCTAGGCCCCTAACCACAATCCTCAAGAATGGGGAAGGCCCTCCAATAGAATCAAGAGTCGGAGGAGCGAGGGGAGCTGGGGAAGGAGATTGTATTTTGTGTTTAAATTTATTCCTACAATTGTGTCATATCTTGTAGATTTGTATTGCAATTTCCACATGTATCATTGTATTCGTATATCCACATATCATATTCAAGGAGTATATAGTAATTGGTTTTTCTTGTTTCTTGTATACATATACATGTGACATGTCCAGTTCTTACCTTTTTAAGTAGAGCAAAATATTCACATCCAATTGATCTCATTAGTCATCTGGACCTACTAGATTGGCTGGCCGTGCAGACCAGGAATGACCCTCTTTTTTAGCTCCGTCTGTTAAGTCGAGAGCTGAAATTGCATTTATTTGCCCTGTATGACCTATTGTCAAGTCACAATTTTAATTATATCCCAGAGTAGGAAAAAGAAAAGCATTTCACCCTAAATGATTAAAATTCCTCGAAGGCATTTGGATAATATCTGTTCAAGTTTACAAAAAAAAAAAAAAAAAAAAAATTTGAACTTCGAGTCTTCGAAGTTATAAAAGACTACTATTTGAAAACTAAATCTTGTTTTGATATGATTTTTTTTAAAAGGTTAGAATAAGTAGAAATCACTACATATTTCATTTGAAATGCTCTCCTAAATGATTTTTCATCATTTTACAGGTATTTCATACCTGAAGACTGAAGTACATGATCTGCCAAGGATGACGTTCAAGTATTTTTTGTAAAATCTAAACTTATTATAATGTTACAAATAATGGAATACTACTTATTTATGGCCTCACACATAGTATGAGCTATTAGCTTGTTAGCATAACAGTTCTCGAAAAGCCCCTTAATAATAATACGGAAAAGGGCCATATTTGCCCCTCTACTATCAATTATTGTCTGGACCAATCCTTAGTTATACTATCGGGACATATTTACCCCTACCGTTAGCATAGTAGGACAGATTTACCCCTGCCGTTAGTATAGTAGCATATATACCCCTATTTTCAAACGGCCAGCCACGGTGGAGTCCATGTGGGCGCCATGTCATCTCCCACTTCCATGTTGGATGCCATTTTTAGTCCATGTCATTTTCCTCTATACCCAAAACAATAAAAATCTCCAAAGACCACCTCCATGTTGTAGTTTACGTTCATATTCATGTATCAATATGTGTCTTTGTTGTCTCCTATGAGATTTTTGGTACCTGACTAGTTGAAGAAATGACCACCAAATTTTAGGGACCTTGCAGCAGACTTTGGGATGGAATTTAATGATGGCCCACCGATCATGAGTAGAGAAGAATTTGAGGCTAGAAAAGCTGATCTAAAGAAGAAGAGTGAGATAGAGAGACTTGGAGAGAGGTAATTATGACCAGCCTAGTTCTCTGTTCTTGTTAATTCTTAGCATATATGCTATTTTAGTGGGTGATGTTAGAATCACGTTCAATGGCTTAAGCACTGCGTATTGAGTTTTGCAAAGTATGTTCATACCGTAATTCAGTGGTAACTGAAAATAGCACATCACGATGCAATTTCGGTGGGTGATATTGAAAATTTGTTCAATCATTGAGTTTTGAGTATTGAGGATTATGCTGTATCTAGCAGGATGATGGACTACTTTAAAGGAGCAATTTATCGTTTTGGGTATAGAGGGAAATGACATGGACTAAAAGTGGCGGCCAACATGAAAGTTGGAGATGACATGGCGCCCACATGGACTCCACCGTGGCTGGCCGCTTGAAAATAGGGGGTATATATGCTACTATGCTAACGGCAAGGGTAAATCTGTCCCGATAGTATAACTAAGGATTGGTCCAGACAATATTTGATAGTAGAGGGCAAATGTGGCCCTTTTCCGATAATAATATCTCTTTTTTTCCTTTATAAACTATAACACCAGAGATCCGATAATCATTCATTCTGTGAAATTGTTAATAACATATTTTTTTTTAAAAAAATACCACATATTTTCATCTGTTCTCTTTTCTAAATGAATGAACAAAAAATGTCCCTTTATCAAAACATAAAAGAATAACAACAAAACTAAAAATTAGTAGTAGTAGTAGTTGACACTTGACAAGATCATTCCTACCCAAATCTCCCTCCTCTTTTAACAAAACAAAAAACTGATTTCTAAATCTTGAAACTCATAGATCATGATGAGACAAAGAAAGAATCCTCCTAATATTTCATCCACTGTTAATAACAACAACAACAACATTAAACACAAGACCAATGTTAACAAATTCACTCATCCTTTACATAAAAATGTATTTATCCTATGTTTGTGCTTTAGAATTATTAATGCTTTATTGGTTCAAACATATTTCAATCCAGATGAACACTGGCAATCCCTTGAAGTTGCACATCGAATTACATTTGGGTTTGTCTTGTTCTTTTTTTCCTTATAATCTTGGAAATTTTTACAACATTTTGATTACAAAACTGAATCTTTTTGTGATATTCTTGCAGATATGGACATTTAACATGGGAATGGGAAAAGGGTATTAGGAGTTACTTACATCCTGTTATATTTGCTCTTCTCTATAAAGTTCTTGCCTTTTTTCATCTTGACAAACCTTGGTTCATGGTAATTATTACTCCCTCCTTTCCAGTTTATGTGAACCTATTTTCATTTTAATCCGTCAAGAAAGAATGATCACTTTCTAAATTTAGACACAATTTAACTCCAAATTTTGACTGAGATGATTTATAGCCACACAAATATCGATGGTTTATTTTAGCTCTTTTAATTTATGTGGTGTTGGTTATTGTGAATTAAATTTGAAAGATTATTAAAAAAATTATGTAGCTCTGCAAGAATTAATATTTATTGTTTGTGTTGGATTATCTCGTAATATGACAATGTAGTCTGTGTAGTCGAAACCTCAGTATATCTATGTCCTTAGTTTGTCAGATCATTTTGTGAGGTTAAGCCATAAAAAACTGTTATTATAGGGCAGAAGCTCTCACATTTTCTTCTTACTGTATGGCGTCCATATGTGGTGTTTGGGGCTTCAGTAGCATGTAGTGGAAATGTAGTAGGATTAACGTAACTTGAAGTTTTAGCAAGTTAATGGAGGTGTTGAGATTGGTTACTGATATTACTCCCTCTGTATAAGTCTAATTGTCCTTCCTTCTATTTTCAGTTATCCAAAAATTTTGTATACTTTCTTAAGAAGGAAGCGTTTTCTGTACATTATTAAATGCGTTATTCAATATCGTTCTATGGAAAAGATGCCATTAGACATTTACCGAATTTAAGCTACTCTCCGCCTTTGGACCTATATTTATACAATTGCAATAAAAATTCACCTCCTTGTTTTAATATGTGTAGAGTTAGGACGGAGGGAGTACCAGTTCTGCTCTTCCTTTATCTGTAAAATCCTTGGCTATCCTCTGACAGCTTACCTCCGTAACCTGATTACCCATTTCCCTAGCTTGAAATGCAAAATAGTGCAATAAGTAAATTTTTAGGGTGTGCTGCTTTTTGATGGGTGGTTTTGGCTCTTGGCTTTTTGCACATGTAGTTTGATAATTGATAATTGATAATTGCTTATATATATGTATATTACTTCCTGCAATGCTTAACAAGATCTCCATTCCTCCCAGATAAGAACTCCACGACTGCTGCAATCAACATTTTCAGCTTTTGGGGACCTCTATTTGTTTAAGCTCTCTCAGGAGTTATTTGGTGACCGTGTTGCGAAATTCACAGTATCCTTTTGTTTGTAACACATACAATTTTCTTCATCCTGCTTTTTTTGTTATATTATTTCTTCATTTTGTTACTCAAAGATCCACAAATGCTCGTGCTTTAATAGGAGTATAGGACCTTACCTTATCAAAAAAAAAAAAAAAAAAAGCCCGTGCTTTAATAGGTGTTCTATGCATTCAATTGCTGATGCTTTGCTCAAATATTGTTAAACTGTAGTACTTAATCTATCTGCAGCTCTTTGCCCAGTTGACAAACTGGTTCATGTTTTTCTGTATCACACGTACTTTATCCAATAGTTTGGAGACCGTTCTTACTCTTGTGAGCCTGTACTACTGGCCTTGCATTAGAACATCTGCTAGTAAAATTTCTGTTGGTTCTAGAATATGGGCATTAGCTGTAGCTGCATTAGCATGTGCAATCCGACCTACAAGTGCCATTACATGGATCTATATTGGCCTCCTAGAGCTGTACCTGACACGTAACAAGCTGAAGTTTGTTCTTCGTGAGGTGATTCCTATTGGGTAAGTGTCATTATTTCTCAGGACCATAACATCCTATTGTTAAGATATGTAATGACACTCTATTAACTAAGCAGACTCAATAACAGGACCAATGACTGTATGCCATTGCTAGCTGAATATCCGTCTTAAACTGGATATTCAAGATGTTGGTGTTATGAATTAATATGACCATTCATTTTCAAGTAAAGTTTCCCTATATCTTAAAACTAATCCAAGCTGATTGGAAAAGATTCATTCATTTTTTTTTCAAATTTGAATCTAGTCGTAGGCTCTCTTGATTAGAAAGAAATGGCGTAGACATTACTGTAGGAATTGGAACACCTATAAAAGCCACATACTCTCTTCAGCGCTTCTGCTCTCGTCCATAAGATTTTTAGATTCCGAAAGCATAGAACATTTAAGTTGTTCTGTGATAGCCCTCTAGACTTTGGTCTAGTGGTAAGAGCACAACGTGTGACGTGTGGTTTAGGTGCACATCATGAGTTCGAACCGTGCAGGGACAAAAGCCTAGTATTTAAGTGTAGTAGGATAGAGGGGTGGGTCCATCATCCACCAAATTTCGAGCTGTGCGCCACTGGCTGTTGGGGATTTCTCAGTTATAAAAAAGTTGTTGCATGATAGCTGACAGGTTTGTTCATCAGAAAGTAAGTATGAAGTTTCATCAATTTGACTATATTCTAGGCTGATAGGATAATTGTATTGTTTATGTTATGTTGAATAGAAAATATAACTAAAATTAGGGAAGAAGTTTAGTCATGGGATTTTGTCTTTAGATATCTCTCTTTCCTTGAAAGATTCTAGATCTGATGATTATATAATATAATCTGTTTAAAGCCTCATTTCTGGTCTTTATGATTAGTAGTAGTACTCCTTATTAAAATAATAATAAAAAAGGGTATGTGTGTTTGCAGTTGATCTATTGTTCTTTATACTATAAAATTGACATTCTGACAAAATCTTTTATCTTTCTACACGTGGAATCAGGACATTAGTTCTGGGAGTTACTTTCCTGGTGGATCGCTGGATATATGGCACTTGGGTCCTTGTGCCTTTGAACTTTCTGAAGTTCAATTTTCTTTCTTCTGGTGGAGATTATTACGGAACTCACGTGTGGCACTGGTACTTCACTCAGGGTTTTACAGTTATGGTCTTCACATTCTTACCATTTTCACTGGCTGGCATTTTCAAGTCTAAGCAATGGAAGCTATCTGGTCTAGTTGCTTGGAGTTTGGCAATTTACAGCTTGTTGGGCCACAAGGAGTTTAGGTACTTTTTCAGATTGTATCTCTCTGTCTAAGTTTATGTCATAGGCATAGTTGATAACATAAGTGCTTTTCGTTCCCTAAACGGCCCGAAACACAGGTTTGTCCTCCCTGTGCTTCCTATAGCTTTGATGTTCGCTGGGTACTGGTTGGCAACAATTGGAGGGCCTGATAAGTCTAATGACCGAGGCAAAAGAACCCCAAGCACTCATGACAAGTGCTCAGCAAAATTGCAACTGGCTATCCTGTTCCTAGTAGTTAGCAATATTCCAATGGCATTTTATATGAGTATGGTTCATCAGGTATGTCAGCAGTCTGTCTTTGTTTCCTCAGGTTTTTAAAAGCATTTTTTTTCTTGTATCATAGGAGGCAAAGCATATTTCCATTCCCTTTTCTGTTATCAGAAATTCAATAAAACGAATGAATATGGTAACGCCTGAAAGCTTGATGTCTGTAGTTTGCTTTTGTTCGCTTTATAGCACCAGCAACTTTCTATTTCCATGAAATTTATTTTCCTATCTCTAACCTCTTGCTACAGAGAGGAACAGAGGATGTAATGAACTACCTTTCTGTGGAGGCGAATAGTGGAAAAGTGAAAAGTATCCTTTTCTTGACACCCTGCCATGCCACACCTTACTATTCAACGCTTCACCATAACCTTCCTATGCGTTTCTTGGATTGCACACCAAGGTATTTACTATAGACTGCCAATTTACTCTGAGTAACTTAGCCTTCTCTGGCTCTCCTCTTTAGTTTTGATTCATCTAAGTTCAACTTCTGCTTATGCTATTCCTGTATACAGTGAAGAGAAGGGAGCTCTAGACGAGTCTGACCAGTTCCTGGTGGATCCAGCTGGTTTCGCAACAGAATTTGCTAAAAACTGGTCTATACCTAGCCACATTGTTCTCTTTGACTCGCAGGAAAAACTACTAAAGGACTTTCTGGCTTTGCATAAGTTCAGAGAGGTTTATTTTCTCTCCTTGATCTATTTTGATTATAGTTTATAGTTTCTCTCTTCGTTGTGGAGACAGTGGGAGTGCATTCTGCTAATTAATTTATCTGTGATATGGACAGATAAAAAGGTTCTTCCATGCTCACTTCAAGGTGGATCGAGAACTTCAGGCATCTGTTGTTGTGTATTCACGGAAAGGCCAGTGACTCTGTCCTTGATCAGCAAAATAGAATCTAGAAGTTTTGTTTAACTTTTCTTAACTATTCTAGGTGTACATGTTTTCTAGTATCATCTGCCTTTTCTGGTTTATTTTTCCTTTCTTTTTTCTTTTGTTTCCCTAGAGGCATGGGTTTGGAGTTTCTTGCTATTTAGCAGCAATTTTGAAATTTTGTGCACATGGTTTTGAGTAAATTAATTTCTGTAAGAAAAGGTAAAGAAAAGAGTAGGAAAGACATGGAAAGAAGAAAAGAATTTTTCTTTGACTCAATGACTTTTCTTGCCCCCGTGTACAAATTTCAATTCCAACCAGCATCTGTCTTTATTCATCAGTCTGATTGTGTACAATGTGTGTATATATATATATAGGGTGCATGGCATGTAGTGCAAATACCCATAGGGTATCTACCTCTACCCTCTATTCAGAGGAAAAAGAGGGACTAGTGACACTTTAATAACCTATCAAGAGGATATTAGAATCAGTTACTGGGTACAGGAGAACCATATTGAACTTCTCTATCTTGGTAGGATGCTGCCTATTGAGGTAATGTTGTTTGCTTAATGTCTACTCGTACTATTGTTGGTTCCATTTTTGGTTGGATATCCTTCAAATGATTTTAGGCCACTGTGATTTGTCAAAAAGGATGCCGTAGCTTAGACTTTGAACATCTTTAATTTGACCGGAAGTCTTGATAGGGTGCAGTTTTGAGTGTTGCTTATGAGAATGCAAATGTGTTTTCCACATTACTGGAGGAGCTTTAGGCGAATTGTTCTAAGTATAATTAATTTGTCAAATAAAATGATTATGATTGACGGAAGAAATTTCTATCCAAGTGAATAAGGTAAAAGTAAGAAATCCTAAAAGATTGAAGCAAACAATAGATTTAACCAACATGTAGCATATTCAAAAACAAAAGCCCAATATGTAACTATTAACAGATCGGATTACTCAGAAGTTGCTGAAATACTATAATCTATAATTACATGATAAAACTCATACGCCAAATATCTGATGCCACAAATCTTCGTGAAGTTTAGCTTTTGTAAAATTGGAGCTCATATTTTGAAAATGAAGTAGAGAGCGTCAGCATTTGGTTAATAGTCATTGACCATGTTCTGTATCGCTGGTAATCATCCATCATGTCTAGCTTGATGACTCCCCTGTTTGTTGTTAGCACAATAAGATAGCAACTATCAGTTTCCTCTCCGTTTGAATCCTTATACAGCTCGGCATATAGGTCTAATACAACACCTACAATCAATTGTTTATAATTTTGTTAATTAACAGAATGCATTGTGTAGATTTAATGTGAGAATTGCAAGCTGAGGTGATGAAACAGTGTTGCATACAAGGACATACATTCCTTTTGTCTTGAGAGTGCATTAAACATTGTTGGTTTCCTTGATCTTAGGATAACCTGTAACACAAGAAGGGGAATTTAGGTTTTGTATTGGAAGACGCCATGTTGAGATCTTGTCCATGACCTCCACTCCTCTTTTTTGTAATTGCTATTATTTCTTCTTAAATTATGACGATGCTATATTGTTAGAGAAAACCTCTATAGTAGGTAAGAAATGGTTGTCAGCTGAAGAGATATAAGGATTTCAATTATGTTCATACCTTGGCTTCACTATTTAGGATAATGGACACCGACCTTAGCTGGATTCGTCCTGTTCCATGTAGCAAAATACAAAAGAAGCATCAGCAGAAAATTCGACAGAGGGAACATTTTCAGAGAATCGAGCTTCACTCTTTAGTTTTGCATTAACTATTATTTCCTTGATTAACTTTTGCATCTGAATCTAGAAAATATATATATATATATATATATATATATATATATATATATATATATTTATTTATAATATCCTTACTTGTAGCAAGTATCTGTCCAAAGTCCAGACAAGTATAGTAAAATTATCAGCTATAGAGAATTAGACATACCATCCGATTTCTCGATATAGAGCTCTGCCCCCTTGGAGAGAATTGATCTGCAGTTCTCATAGTTAAAGTCGTAGTCATTGCTATCCTCAATTGGGAGAACTGGTGTGCTTCCATTTAATATATTTTTGTAGCCAGATCTTGCTTTGAGCGTTGCTGCTCCTCTGAGTGCTGAGACAGTAGCAGTACAAGTCCAGATAGATGACTTTTAGTTGCAATTGAAGATGAGATAGATGCTTAGTTAGGTTCCAAATGACACAGTTTTCTTTAGTTCCATTCAGCAGAGTCAAGTATGGTTTGTTGGATGATAAAGTATTTCATTTTTTGAAGTCTATGAGCTCCCTTAGTTGAAGCACATAGATTTTTTTTTTTTAAAGCTTGGTCCTTGCTAGTATCCGGCCAAATAGTACCCAGAAATATTGCCTTAAGTTTATGTTTTTTAATACCAGCTTGAGCTTCATTTTATGCTAAGGAATATTTAATTGTGACTTGGTTAGCTGCAGTGAGATTCTAGATCTGACTTATTAAAGAAGTAGAAGTGAGTACGATCTGTTTAAATCTTCTTATAACCCACATTTGACGTATAATGGAACATGTGTACCAAAAACATAGTTGGCTTTATGTTTACTACTGGTAAGTTAGTTATTGTAACAGCTATCTTGGTGCACACATTATCTTTGTGCACACTATGCATTTAAAGAGGTGGAGAGAAGACATACAAGTCGTAGCGGCAGCTGTAAGTGTCAGAATGTCGCTAGCATTTGTGCCACTCATGGCTGAGCCAATGACACTGCTAACTTGGTCCTTCTTTGCCCCCATAGCTTCTGCCACTTTTGCACATTGTGCTGCAACCAATGCAGCTGCAGAGGCCACAGCTGACTCTTTGCTACTTCCTGATTCATCACAGTTCAAGTTTTCAGCAGCAATGGCAGCTAATGCTGCTGCAACACCTGCCACTGATATTGCTGCATGTACTTCAGCTTTCTGTAATCTCTTCTCCTCTTTCCTCTTCTGCTTAATTTCTTTGATCCATTTCTTGATCGACACATTCTTCAGTGGTCCTATTTTCCATGGTAGCTGCATGAAACAAGCTCTCCATTCAGTCATGCTGCTTAAAAGTTAAAAACAGTAATTATAGCTTTTCATGATTGATTGACTCTAACTTACCCATTTTTTCTGGAAATAGCTGTGGTAATTCAACTCTGGATGCATTGCTTGCTGCATCCATATCCATGACTGAAAACAAATGAAAGCATGTCAAGAGCCTTTTCTCAAATTACCCCAGGGGTGATAATTTACAATTTTGTATACGGTTTCTCACCTTAACGTCATTGGATTTCCACGTTGGCATTGACTTATTTGTATCATCCATCTTCATACTCTTGTCCATCTTCTGCAATACCAACATGATATTTCAATGCTAAATATGCAAGTAGTTATGACATGTTAGACATGATTTGTCGATGATATAACTTACTGGAAGAGGAGGTCTGTTGTCAATGTTTAAATTATTGATTGAGCTTTCATGGAGAATGAGAGCTTGATCTTGCATCTCTGGCTGGAATGCTTGGACAGCAAAGTTGCACCAAGCTCTTGAAAGGAAATCCATTGTCTCAGGATGTGCTTGTGAAATTGTTGGATTTGAATCAATATCCATCTTTTTTTCACCAAGATTGACAGTTGCTCTATAGTTGTAAGGTGAGTTTGATATAATGTTATGTTCACTTAGAGATATAAATAGGCATGAATTAGAGAGCTTAAAAGTGTTAAATCACCTCTTATTCTGAACTATTTTTTAGGGTTATCATATCATAGGGTCCATAACATCTATAAAGTGGCAATTCATAGCTTTATGAATACAAAACCAACCTCCATAAATCATTAGCTTTGCTTGAAATACCCCCCCTCCCCCCTCCCAACCTAAAACCATTCAACTTCTTTTTTAAGATAACAATTTATTTAAGCTTATTTTGGTATCTAATTCCAAAACCGCATGTGTGAATCTGAGTTCTTGAAAGTATTACTTCTTTATGTCCTCTCAGCAACGGCTTACTTAATTGAGGAAATGCTAAAGAGTTGCTTTGATGAGATGTTACAGATGGAAAGATTATGAAAAGCTAAATCCTTTTCATAATTAATTAGTATAATCATGGTAGTAGAAGAAAGGGGACCCAAAAGGGGTTTTGCAAATCAATAGCTGTTCTTTGAGAAATGCCCTAAATTTTCCATTGAGGATGAACACATGCTAACCACTATACAGACATAAAAGCTTGTAGGATAAGAAATACCAAAGAAGCATTAGGTCCCTTATGTTTTACAACTTTAAATTGGTACCGTGAGTTAGAGCTAAGATCAAGAATTTCGAGATGGCAAAATACCCAGCAGGATCACAAGGTAGAGCTGTCTAAGGGCCACCTGCGGTACTTAGGCCCAGCTATGCTAAACTCACACCGATCCTTAGTTAAATATGCGAGTAGCTTTTCATTAAATATTGTTGACATGCCTCTCATAAGAAGTCGAGAAATCAAGAAAATACATTTACCTTGTTTTCGAAATTTAGTGATCATTTTTCATCATAAAAACTACGTATAATATTTCAAGATTGCAACAAGTCTTATTTCTAATTCCACAAAAAAGTGTAGCCGCCCCACCTCGTGCGTAGGATTTGTAAGAGAGTACTAATCATGTTGTTAAACATCATAACCAAGCGTGCGTAGGGCCAGCTTTGGCTTAAGAATGGTACATTATATGGATATGTTTGGGGTACCTTTATGTTATTACAATAGATTAATCAAGAATAAGGCTTCTGAAGAACTAGATTAGCCTTTTTGAACACAAAGGTTTATGCAATTAATTTTTTTTTTTTTTGAAATTTTAAATGGTGTTGCACTGTGTCTTTTTTGAAATAATGGATTTTTTTTATTTCTTTACTTTTGTGATTGTAGAATCGTAATAATATTTGGGATTTGTGGGGTTTGAAGTGTGATTATTAGAGCTCATGTGAGAGGAAGAGTATATGTTAGCTATCTAATGCTAATTTATTTGACTAAAGAGGTCCACCTAGTGAAGAAATCAATAATGTTTGTAGCCATGCATGAATGTTTCCTCATCAACAATCTTTTGTCCCCCATTAATCTAATTAAATTAACAAGAAATTTTGAGCATTAACTACTTTTTGTTTAAGAATTCTTACTTTCTCTGAATCGGAACTATTAGCAAATTTAAAGGCAAGGATTGAATCTAAGTAAAGATTAAGATTTAAGATTTCTGTATAATGAAGCTCCCACGGAATTCCTCATTCATGATTACCAGTAGTAATTATTTCAATTTAATTTGTAGAAGGAAAATGGTAAAGAATGGAGTAGTTATGAAGTAAAAAAATCTAATTAAAATTGATGAGATGAACTTTAATCATAGCATTGAAGATTATGATGCACGTAAACCCGAATTTACAAAAACCCCCATTACGCTCAAGTATAACTAATATATGAATTTCATCTTAAAACAACATAAATGTAATACGTAGCCTATAAATTTATATAAAAAAAATGTCTAACAATAATATGTGTCCAGATCATTATTCTTTAAGGTCTCTTTTGAAGTGGCCGAGCCCCCATGGAAAATGGCAAATACGGCCGTAAGAGGAACTTGTTTCGCTTGATTACAATCTCAATCGCCAGATCATGTGTTGCAAACACGTCAATGCTAGAGACTCACCTGATAACTTTTCTGTAAATCGTATGCGAAATTTCCTTAATTAGTATTTTCGACTTCCAAAAGAAATTTGGACTAAGTACACTTAGGTTCTTCAAAAGCACTCTTCATCTAAAGCTATATTTTCACGCCTTGGCAGAAATCTTGCTTTTATTTGACCTTGGCAGCTAGATATTTGCGACAGCTCGCATTGGCAAGATAGCATGAAAAAGAGCGGCAATTTGATGAATAGCATGAAAGGAAGGGGCAACTAACTTTTTGCAATGTCGCTCCCCTCTCTCTTTATCGATCTCCATTTTACATCGTATTAATTCAAACATTGGTATTGAACTAAAAGTGGAAGTAAATTTAGCACTATTATAACGTAAAGTTATTTGCGTCTCACAAGTGAAAGAAATAATAGGAGAACTTGCATGTAGGAATGGACAGTTGGCAATCTTCCTTCTTATTTGGCATCTTGACAGGGGAATATGAAACCAAGGCTGGAAAAGGACTCAGGTATTAATGTCCTTAGCAAGTATAGCAAAATAAAGGGGGCGGAGGTATCCTCAAGAGGTGCATGGATTGTGATGTTTACCGTTGGGAGATAAAACTTGGAATTAGGGCTAGCTGTCCTTCTAAGCGGACAAGGTCGGTTCGATGACCAGTGCTTACGCAGAGGCAGCATTGTAACCATACTTGAACGCCACTCGATATTTCTCTATTTTTGAGGCCTTCTTTTTGTAAAAGAAGAAGGTTCACAAATCGCTACTAATAATTGAACAAGTTTAGTCTATAGTGATAAAGAAACGTCAAAAGGGTTTAATTTGTCTCCTTGGATAAAGTGTTCACTAATACTTACAACACCTTAGCTTAATTTTTTGGACTCGTCATTTTTACCAAAAACGCTATGTCATTATCAATCCTCACATATTTTAGATGCTTGAAGGCCCCCTAAAACGAAGCGGTTTAGAACTTTCTTCATCTCTGGTAAAATTGATCATGACATCCATGACTTTGCTTTCTTTAATTTTTCGATTAAATCCTGATTTCACAAGAGTACCTTGACGCAAATTACATTAGGAGGACAGGAAACATGTGACCATGTTTGTTCGTTTGTCATTCAGTTTTGACAAGGACCAATGTTAAAAAAACAAATGCAAATGCAAAGTGAATGAGAGAAATAGTGCACATGCCTATAAAATAAATCACGTGAAAACTCAAACAATGGAATTGCTGTCGGCCACCTTAATCTTTGATTAAATTTGTCCCTTGATCACTTTAAAGAACACCAAATTTAAAAAATCACAACAAAAAGCATAAGAGAAAAACAAAAACCAAAAAACAAAAAAAAAAAAAAATAGACAAGGGAGGGAATAATTTGACTCTTCCAGGACCAACCATACACTTCTACACTAGTGAATACTAGTTCTCATTTCAAAGAAAACAAATCAAGAAACAACAACCCAAATGGAGGAAAAGCAAAACATACCCTTACATCAAATTCAACAACCCTATTACTGGGGAGACACTCCAGAAGAAGAGTACTTTAATCTCCAAGGCATTAAGTCAACAAAATCTTTTTTCACCTCACCTAGAGGCCTAACACTTTTCACAAAATCATGGTTACCAATTAGTACCAATCCTCGTGGTATAATTTTTATGGTCCATGGCTATGGAAATGACATTAGCTGGAATTTTCAAGCCACTCCAATTTACCTAGCAAAGCATGGATTTGCATGTTTTGCACTTGACCTTGAAGGTCATGGTCTATCCCAAGGTCTCAAAGCCTATGTACCTAACGTTGATCTTGTTGTAGATGATTGTATCTCATATTTCAGTTCAATTCTAACTCAAAATCCTGAATACCAAAGTCTACCAAAATTCCTCTTTGGTGAGTCAATGGGTGGAGCAATTTGTTTATTAATCCATCTTAGAAACAACAGCACTATTCAGTTCAATGGTGCAATATTCAGAGCACCCATGGTCAAAATATCAGAAAGTTTCAGACCAAAATGGCCTATTCCACAAATCTTGACATTTTTTTCAAGATTTGCTCCTACTTTGGCCATTGTTCCAACAGCTGATCTTCTAGACAAATCTATTAAAGTACCAGAAAAGAGAATAATTGCAAGGATGAACCCAATTGGATATAGTGGGAAACCAAGATTAGGTACTGTTGTGGAGCTTATGCGTGTGACTGATTATGTTAGTACTAAGCTTAGTGATGTGGATATTCCATTCTTGGTGTTACATGGCAGTGCTGATGTTGTTACTGATCCAGAAGTCAGCAGGGAATTGTATGATAAGGCCAAAAGCAGAGACAAGACCATTAAGATTTATGATGGTATGGTGCATTCATTGTTATTTGGAGAAACTGATGAAAATGTTGAGATTGTTCGTAATGATATTTTGGCATGGCTGAATGATAGATCATGAGTTGTAATTTTTAGTTCATTGTTGTGCTATTTTAAGAATGCAAACGTCAAGAAAATCTTTGCCAAGCTCTTAAAATAGAAAAATTAAGATTGTATCTTTGCATTTGAATGAAATGGTTTTTTAACAACTTTTGGTGAATTGTATTGCTGGATGATGCTGGAAAGCTTTTTTTTTGCGCTACTGATTTTGACTTGCGACTTGTAACACATTTCGTAAAAGCGAGCAACTAAATTATGTTTATTTCAATATCAAGACTACATTTTGCTGAAGTGGCTAATTTCGTAGGACAATGTAAATTTTTTGTGTAAGAGTGTGGTCATTATGCATAAAGCTTGTCCATATTGACAATGGTTGACTGGTTGTCATAGTTCGAATTTCGAAAATCAAACGAGTTTAATTTTGACCGTAATATTTTCATATATCTTTTAAATATTTTGAATTATTAATTATTGTAACTTAGAGTA
Source organism: Petunia axillaris subsp. axillaris (assembly GCA_029990575.1). Taxonomy (NCBI): domain Eukaryota; kingdom Viridiplantae; phylum Streptophyta; class Magnoliopsida; order Solanales; family Solanaceae; genus Petunia; species Petunia axillaris. Next base: position 32,332,198 of record JARKNS010000002.1, read on the forward strand.
CTTTTTATATAGTTTCTAAATATATAAATATCGTTACAAAAAATTTAAAATTATATATTTAAATTTACGGTCAAAATAAACTCGTTTGACTCTCGAAATCCGAACTAATGATAATTATTTTGGAACGGAGGGAGTATATATTAGACTAGTTTTATAGAGGGCGTCGTAGTTAGCGGTTATTGTCCAAAATATGATTGTGGAGAACTGAAAATGCTAACTTAACTAAGAGCTTCAGTGGAAAGCCTTGATGTTTCATATTTATTTTATTAAACAATTACCTTAGGGCTTAGACATGTGAAACTGGTCGGATATAGAAATCCGTACTTATATACTACTATCTACAGATATTAACAGAATGAAGATAATTTTAAGCAAAAGAAATCCGTCAAAATTACATACGGGATCATTAGATACTTTAGTGCAACTATTTAAACTTTTGACCACTCTAAAAGAAGTGTTTAATTCTTAGCTTCGGCACTTCTTAGCAGATCGTCATAGTATATCATTAAGATTTTAGTTCGAAAACTTCCTAACGTGTTGCCATAAAAAGCTATTTTGCACAAATTCTTCCACTGAGGCTGAAATTAAACATTAGCGGTCTCCAGGGTCACTCAGCGCAAATTCAGGAAAGCACTAGATGAACAAACAGAATTTTGGAATTGCAAAACTATGACACCACCATAGGAAATGGTTTGCCTTTTTGACCCATAACAGTAGTTTAGTAAAACTGACCGCCGTTAAATTTAACAAATAAATTACAGACATAAATACCCTTATAAAATCTTATAATGACGCCCGTATCTGCCCTCTCTTTCTCATAAGCACTTGCCTTTGACTATCTCTTGCGTAGGCAATATTTGCCTTTCAATCTCTTTCCACATTTTCCAGATAACTGGAAGTGCTGCCTGGACATGCAACACTTGCCCCTCAATCTCTTACCACATTCTTATAAGCAATATTTGTCCTTCGATGATTTCATAAGAGGCAGTATTTATCAATTTATAACTTGAAGTGTTGCCTAAAGATGAAAACTGTTCAGGGTAACCCAAAAAATTTCTCCCGATATTCTCAAATTTGACTGGTTCTGAGATCTTGTCCCCCCCTCAAGATAGTTTTAGTAAAATGACCTCTGCTTCATTCCGTGGGCAACACTTCAAGTTAGCTGGGAGAATGTGGGAAGCGGATATAGAATTTTAAGAGAATGGGTTCACCACGGTCAGGAGCGAAGCTACAATGTCCTAGTGGTGGCCCTCGAACAACCTTATTGGTCAAATCTCAACTTATATGGTGATATATTAACTTTTGAACATTCATACACAATCAAATATGGTAGCTAGCCTAGTGGTTAAGGGTGTTTAAAATATGTTCAATACTGCAAGTTCTTATCTTCCACGCAACAATTTCTATTTTTTGAAAGCAAAAACAAAAACAAAAACAAGCAGGACCAATGTAAGTAATAAAAGTCCAAAAAAATTATTAAAAAGGTGGGAATTGAGTGTAAGTAAACCGTCATTTGACCAAGTCAACGATTTTGACTTTTGGAGTATGGGTTCACAAATATCATATAAGACATATTTTAAAAAATATGTATATAATATATCTAGTTTTGTGGAATGAGTATGGGTTTCTGTGAACCACGAAAACTCATATACATCTGCCCCTGGTGGGAAGAAGTCAAGGACAAATATTGCCAAGGTAAGTGAGTCAAAGACAAGTGCTGGATAGGCTACAACGGGCAAGTGCTGGCAAAACTAGTTCAATGCAATTAACTAGAAAAATGTGAGAAGCGTGATGAGCAATTGTTTCCCTTGACAATACTTACAGAAAAAGGGATAGTGTGGATATGACGCGTTATTTATAAAATTCTTAGGGGTATTTCAATCCGAAATTTATTTATTAAACCAAATAAAGGTCATTTTTTCAAAACTACCATTGTGAAGGTCAAAAAGGAAAACCAACTGCCCTAGTGTCAGAGTTTTATAAATATCTCAGGGTAACCAACGCACCTAGGTTAACATTCAAAAAATTTCGCCAAGTATCTTCAAAATTGACTAGTGCAGCCTTTTTGTCCCCATTTAAGATGACTTTAGCAAAAGGATCTCCGTTTCATATATAAGCAATATTTCAAATTATCAATCGACAAATACCGCCTCTTAGGAAGAGATTAAAGGAAAAGTATTGCTTTCGAGAATGTGCTAAGAGATTAAAGAGGAAAGTGCTGCCTAAGTTATTTGCGAGAATGTGGTAAGAGATTAAAGGACAAGTGTTGCCTATGTAAGAGGGGGTCAAACGTAAATGATGCCTCTTAGGCAGTACTTATGAGAGAGGGAGAGTGGGATAAGGGCATCATCATAAAATTTTGTAAGGATATTTTCATCCAAAATTTATTCGTCAAACTTAATGAAGATCATTTTTGCTAAACTACCGTTATGAGGGTCAAAAAGGCAAACCATTGCTTATGGTGCCATAGTTTTGTAATTCTCTCGTTAAATATTTGGGCTATCCATGATCCTCTAATTGGCAGCCCACGATGATCATGACAAGATTTAAGCTTTAGAGATTATTACTCCATATAACTATTCTCAGTAGTTATCTACTTTTTGTAATCACATTTTTTTTTCTATCCACTAAGTAGAATCTTGTAATCTTTTGAATTTTAAGAGTATATATTTTATTTTTAAATAATAGAATAATATGACACACACACACACAAAAATATGTAAAAAATATTTAATAGTATAAATATTTATTAGATATAGTTTTATTATATAAATATGTAAATATATTAGTGTGTGTGCGCATGCGTACACGTAGATATATAAAGAATATCGATCTAGTTATATGCTAGATTTTAAGTATAATTGTTGTTGCTAAATTATGTTAGAGGTAGGTGTCTTGTTAATATGGGGGCTAGTTGTGTTCCCCCCCCCCCCCCAAACTATGGGAAGATTTTATTTTGATTATCTGAACAGGTGATATGTGTAAAGTTGTGTGTGATTCTCATGAAAGTAGAACATTTACAATCACGAAGTTGGTTTAAGAAAGTAGAACATTTATGATACATTGAGATAAATTCTACTAATTACCCCTATATTTGAAAAAATCAACAGTAGCTTGGAAATATCTTATATATAAAAAACTTTATCTACGTGATGTTTACACGTACTGAATTATGAAATGAAATAAATATTATATTTTCTTTACACACACTTTTTACACCTAACTATGACTAAGTATTACATATATCACTTGGTTGTAGTAAATGAATGTAATTTTATGTAACCGCCAGCCAGTTAGGGAGCTAGTAAGTTTTTTCTCTTTTTCAATTCCCTTTTCGTAGGGGTCTTATTCCATCTAGCTTTGCAATCCATTTTAGCAAGAAGTTGAGGAACCTAAATTTAATAATAATTTTCTCTAAAACGTACTAAGGAAAAACATAATCCAAATTGATTTCTCTTCCTTATATTCTAGTATTACGTTACATAAATGTCACATTTTATTAAAAAGTGAACGAAAAGAATTAAGATACCGCATAGAGCCCATTAATCGTGAAAGCTTGAGGGAAAAAAAGGAAAATGCAAAAAGTAACACTATACGTACTTTTCTTAAAGTCTTGTGTCATCAATGCTTGCAAGGTCCTTCACGGGTGTTCCATGAAATCTTTGAGATGATATCTTGAAACTTTAATTTTATATGATCAGTAGTAATTAAAAGGGATGTAATTAAGAGGAACAGTTTATTTTCACTTGCAAGTTAATAATAACACCATTATTTTCTTCCTTTCTGACCTTATAATTTTATTTTTTTAAGTTTATTGTTTGTACGTACAAAATGTACCAACTATATATTTCTATGACGAAAAGAAGGAATGGCGGGAAAAACCAAGAATGATGTTGAGATTTTTCACTATCACAGTTAATTACCATCACCCTATTACTCTTTGTTATACTACTACTCCCTTCGTCCCATTTTAGTTGTCACTTTAGCAAGTTTTATTTGTCCCAAATTAGTTGTCGCTTTAGCATTTCAAGACATTTTTTACCAATTCTTTCCAACTATGCCCATATTTAATAAATGAGTATTTCCTAGAAAAGTCAATTCAGTTTCATTTATTAGGGGTAAAATAGTAAAAGACATATCCTATTTATTGATTTCTTAATGGACGTGTATAAACCTAAAGCGACAACTAAAATGGGACGGAGGGAGTATTTTTTTTCCCTTTAAATTGCAGCTCCGATCCCTATGCTCATAACACTCGTACAAAGAATTAGCTTTAAATTAGAAGTAGCTACGAGCAAGTTAGGAAATTAAATATTTGCTCAATTATAAAAATACCAATTAAGAATGACTGTTAATTGGTTTGCATAAAAGCAAAAGAAAATCACTTTTACAAAGACCCATACCATACACAAAGAGAATGCTGAATTTTATGGTTGTAATGGCCATGATTGCTGTGAAAATGATATCGCTTAGCTTATTGTGATAATTTTTCTTGAAGACACAAAAATTCATCTGCTTCTGTTTTAATAACTTGAATCACGTAAAGGGGAAACAAATAAAAGAACATTTATGGATGTTTCTAGTACTCGTGCAATGAAGTTATGCCATTGCATAATGAATACTGAATCGAAGAGAATGATTAACAAGAAGTCATACTCATGAAAATAATCTAAATTCATAGTTACAAGGAGGAATTAAGAACATAATATATAAATCTGTTACTCCTAGAATCATTAATAGTAGCATGTAAATTAACTTCATATTATGCAGCTGCTCATATATACATTGTTACATAGTACTATACTTCTGTCACTTAATTTCTTCTTCTTCATAATATAACTATAGCCCAAAAGAAGTTAAAAGAAAAATACTCCACAGGAGTATAAACAAAGAAACATAAGAAAGAATTGACCATGCAATTCATCAGGATTTAAAATATTTAGAGAATAAACCTACACTACAACCTTGTTTTAGGATGAGTAATTAGCTGATCTGTAGCATTAGCAAGATGCCTCATAACATCAACTTGAACTCGGAGTGAAAGTATATAATCTAGGGTTTCTTTAATAAAAGAAGCATCATCCATATATTCTCCTCCAGGAACAAGACTCTTAAGAATTTGAGTTCTCTTTTTCACCAACTCTTTTGCTATAAAATTAGCTGAAACCGTTTTTCGAGATTTTCTTGTAAACTTGCAGCTTTTCTTTAGAATTTTCTTGCTTCTAATGCTCTTCTGAGACATAGCCAAGCCCGTCGAAGATTTCTTGAATATAATTGTTCTCTTAGAATTACCATCATGTCCAAGAATATGGTCTATGATGATTTTGTTAGTATCATCTTTTGAAGCGTTGGCCATGAGGGCATGGCTCCAATAAGTTGTAGATTTTCTTGTAGAAGCCATTGCTACATCTGCAGATAGTTTGATAGCTTTCTTTCTCTCCATTATGCTCATTTCTTTCTTTGTGGCACTGCATATTTCGAGACCCTTTATCCATTTCTTGATAAATTCTTGCTTGAGTGAACTAGGATTCCGCATTCTTCGACAAACTTGACTAAATAAGGAAAAAAAAAAAAGAATAGATATGTTAGGTTCCTAATCAATAGAACGAGGAAAAAGATTAAACAAGAGTAACAAATATCAAAAGATCCTTGAAACATAGAAACAAGAACAAGAACAAAAACAATATAGTCTCTCTAGCTAGGTAGTTTGAGTTGTTACATGTTCTTACAGGTACACAATTCGGCATTATAACTAGAAAGCGGCAATAGAAAGGAATGTCTATAGCTACATGTGCTAAGAACATGCAAAATAGCAAGAAATAAAATAATTGAATCATATATATATGACGTTATACAGGTGTGAAAATTGAGTGAAAAATAGCATACCTTAGTGAACTTTCTTCCGTTAAATGGAATCAAAGAGCATTCCTTGGAAAATTTTCAAAATAAAGATGTGGCAAAATATGTAGTTTTCTAAGGATCCAAGAAAGGTCTCAACTCTCACAATCTTATATTGCAGATGATATTGAGAAAACACAGAAGAAATGAGAGAATGGGGAATGAGAGGAAGGTAAGTGAAAAAAGCCCATTTATTTGCTCTAATGCAAGAGGGTGGAGTAACATGGGGGGTGGAGATGTGGTGGGCCAATGAGAGAAGGACACAGCACATGCTACCACATGGAAGCCATGGCCCACCAAGCAAAAAACCCTAAGAGAGAGATAATTATATCCAAAAATCATGGTTTAAGACAGAATAAAAAGGTTCCCTAAGCGTCATGCAAAACCCACCGTTTGTAACTTACTTTGGTTACAAAAGGACGAAACACTAATCGCACATAATTATATTGCCCCAAGAAATATATTTCATCCCTGCGGGGGAGGATAATGAATGAATATAGAAACAAGAGTAGACCGATAATTGACTTTTTCATCTCTTCATTACTTTCAATAAATAATTTTTTTTTCAAAAAATATATCTAATAGTATCCTCTAGTAATATCTCCACCTTAATGGGAGTAAGATCTTGATACATCTCACCCTCCCGAGATCTTATTTATTGGACTACACTGAATGTGTTGTTGTTGTAGTATCCTATAGTAATAGATATAATTCCTTCGTTCCACAATGGTTATCATAGTTACTTTTGGAGAAACAAAGATATCCTCTTCGACAAACTTTTTCTTTAATATTTTTTAATAATTTGAGTTTTTAATTTTTTTTAGATTATAGTATATTTTATGTAGTTTCTAAATCCACAAAACTTATTTTAAAATATATGAAGAATCTATGTCTAAATTCGCCGGCAAAATTAAAACTTTGACCCTCCTCCTTTGAATACACCATACAATATAAAACGGAGGGAGTATAAAGTTTCATGGAATAATATTTTTCTTTAATTTCTTCTTTGATTTTTCTCCCTTCAGCATGAGAAGATTACCTTCTTAATGTATATACTCCTAGAATATAAGGTCATACGTGGTTAACTAAATCAAAAGGAAGAATTATTTTTAAGTAAACCATGTTAAGGAATTATTTTTATTTTGACTTTCTTTTGTGGTCCAACAAATTGACTCGAGAAACAATTATTTTGGTGTAATCTAGCCATTTTGATTCACTGAACCAGAATCAAATCCTTTGAAATTGTAGGTCTTTTTGTTTCTATAAACTACAGACAATATACATACTAATAGTATATATATATTAGTCACACTCTAGGAAAGCTCAAACATGATTAGGGCAAATGTAGGGTAAAGAGAAACATAAGCGTCATTAGCGGTCGACGTAACTATCTCCCTTTTCCATGTTTCTCTATCTCTATCTTTATCTTTATCTTTATTTTGTTTGTTCGATCTTTGTGGGTGGGATTATGAACTGTATTTACAATTGGTTTGGATAATTGGATAAAGTAAAAATATTTTTGTTTTCGACTGTAACAAAACTTGACATCAAATAGTTAACTACTACTGTATTATTAAATTAGAGAAATGACTCTAAATAGTACTAATATCAACTAAAACAATCAATACAAAACAATCTCAAAGTTGAATAATATAAAAAAGAAACTTAAGCAACGAGTAAGTTCTCATAAAATGCTGCACAAAATGACCTTGCAAAACAAAATTTAATGCCTGCTACGACATAAATACAAATGTAAGTGTAGAGTTAATCGATATTTCAAAATTAGGACAAGTACAACACAATGAAGGAAAATGCAGCCTTTCAAGTAGTATATCATTTTAAAAAACTTCGTATTTAATTGTGTTATATATTAAAAAGTTGCTCTAACGATAAAATTTGTTCTGCAATATAAAAATATAGTATTTGCAAAAAGAGAATGTCAATATAAAGTATATCACAACGCCCACTTAATTGCTTAACCTAGCAACAAGAAGGTCTAAACTACTACAAATCTTGCAGTCAATATTTATAGAGTTAAGGCAGACCCATTATTTAATTTTAGACTTATCAAATGGAGTCCTTAGAAAATATAAGAAAATGATATCTTATTGCCCGCTTACTATAAGAAAATATTTGTTCAAATCTTAATGCTTATGCAACTTGCCAAGATTTTTCACACATATTTGTGTTCTACATGGAAAATAATATAGGTTTAATTAGACTCATTTATACCATCAAAAGTTGGATAGAGTGACAAGTACTTTTTCACCACTCAAGTTTGAGTCCAAAGAATGAAATTGTCTTTATCGCATAGTGGGACTTCTTGGTACGAAGTCGGATTAGCCGCTCTTGGTGAATCGGGAAAAAAATTGAACTACGTACATAATTTTAAAAAAGGTAAAGCCAACAAATAAATAAACACTTGTGCTATTGCAAATAGACCTTTCGCTTTGTCAGGTATACATGACATGGATGAGTAGGAAATACCATTCTGGCACAATATGAGGCGGGGTGGACATCGGATTAGCAGGTATATAATTATTGGGATGCCCCAAAATATTAGGAGCATAAAAAGTCCCGTATGAGAAAAAAAAGATGTATTTTTAAGGATAAAATGAAAATTGAATTCATGTAACAGTAGAAAGATTTTTCATTCCATAGCCGGAAAGAGAAATTAAATGGAACAAAATTGACTGGGGTGGTAGAGTCGTGGAAATGCTTAGCTTCATGGAAAAATATGTTAATGATGTACACTAGTACCGGGTTGGAAATTTTTTTTAACACTCATTCACAAGTTACAAAACTGTAGGTCCGCCTATGATTAAAGCACCATGCCAACACTATTTGTCAGTAGATATTAGATACAAATGATTGATTGGAAATAGGTAGTTAGAGACTAAAGTCAAGGAACCTTAAATATGGGTTTAGAATTTATAATAATGATCACAAGAATGGAGAACTTTTGAAAATTTTGAGATAGCTAACACAAGGACACTGACTAAGAAAAGGAAAAATTGGCAGGATCCGAAAAACATGGTGAAGTTTGGAGGTTGGATAGTGGGTCCTAGTTGCAATGAAAATTCTTAGAGAGGCATAGGTTTTGGCTTTGGCAAGAAAGGAAAAATCACTCACATGGTCTCCACATGGGGGTTTTTAAAGTATGGCTTGTGAGAATGTGAGGGCTTTTCCCCAAAGTACAAAATCTTCCTCAATGATTAGACATGTCTCATGCTTTGCATAAATTAACAAATTTATATTCCTAATTATATAGAGTACTACTACTATAGTAGGATTTGGGCCAAGTTATTCAAGAGCATCAATTTTAGTTCATTAAATCTTTGTGCAAAAGCTGTACGTAGAACCCTCATTTAGAGCGTTAAAATGTGTGTCTGTATACACTTTAGTTGCATTTTCACTTCATATCCCAATCAATGACTTTTCTTTTGCAATTTTTAATCTGCATTGTTGGATTTGCAGATATCATCATTTTAGTTTAGGGAGTAAAAAATAAATATTTAGTAATCCAACATGTCAGTTAATAGGTAGCTAGTGAAAATAAAAAAGTCCAAGTAACAACACAAAAAATTATACTCCCCGTCTCAAAATATTTGTCATTCTTACTGATCGTCTCAAAATAATTGTCCAGTTAGGAGTTCAAGGTAATTTTTTTTTATTTTTTCCATTTTACCCTTAGTAATTATTATTCTTGAAAATACAATTAGAGATAACATTTATAAAAGAGAGAATAATAAGGTGGGTAAAATAGTCAATAGTTCTCTCTCATTAATAATTTTTAAGGGGCGTGCAAAAATGAAAAAGACAAATAATTTGAGACGGAGGGAGTAAAACAAAATTACTTGTATCAATAATTTGTGTGAGTGACAATTAATATGAAAAAATCATGTGCTAATAACTGAAATAAGAAAGGGGAGGCTCAAAACTCATGAACGTAATATTTTAAAAAATAAAGGAGTAGTTTATTAGAGATAATGGTAAATTGATCTATAACGCAATAGTAATGAAAAACTTTTTTATAGGGAGAATTATTTAAACAGATGGGCTTGTATTTTGTTAGCCTTTAACTTTTGGAATTTTTACACAATATAGACATTTGGCAGGGTGTTTATCAAAAAATAGATACATTTTGCCTTAATTATTCAAAATAGACATTTAGACCTATTTACTTTACATTTAATAGACACTTTTAAAAACTTTCTATCTTCCTTTTACTATGCCTATATTTATGGGAATTAGGATATGCATTAAGATTTGACATTTCTAACCTATGTGTTAACAGAGAGATGTATTACACTATCTATCAGCATAGACAACGGCAGGCCTGCCCCCTTTTCTCGAAAATGTGGAGAATTCCTCATCAGGCTGTAATTCCTATTAACAATAAATATACACTGTGAGTGTGGGATGCAAAAGTGAGTGACCTTCGCATCATTGAGACCATTCCCTCGTTTCTTCCTCGACTATTGGAAGGCTGAACTTTTTCATCATTTGGCAACCACTTATATTTGTTTCTATCTCTAGTTGGATGAAGTCTGATCCTATATTGTCAGACAGCCTAACAATTACTGAATGTATTGATAGCATAGTTCATATTTTGTATATATTTGCTGCATATTTGGTGTTTTTGTAATTACTTGTTGCATATTTGGTATTCACGGCATATTTTGTACATATCTGATGCATATTTGGCATTTTGTAATTCATCGCATATTTGGTATTCACTGTAAGTATTTATTCCATATTTGGTATTCACTGCATATTTTTTGTACATATTTGTTGCATATTTGCGTTGGTGTCATATTTTGATGATATTCATATGCAAAGATACTATTTCCCTTGTATTTTCTCCTTTAACGTGATACACAGTGGGTATTCACTTGCTGATATTTAAGGTAAACAATGATTAATATTAATTAGTAAGATGCCTTATGATCTTATTTTTGTTCTTGTATGGAAAAAGAGAAGATGTAATCTGATTTGTATTTGGTGAATATTTATGACTTAATAACCTAAAAAAACTGCTTTACTGGGGATACATACTTGCCACAGATTATTGCGTACGTGATTAGTGGGATTCCATAATTATAGGAATTTAAAAACGCTTTCCATCCCATTTTTTCGCCTCTTTTTTAGTTAATTGAATTGGCGCTAGTATTTAGGAGACATTCAAGGAGATCTCTTAGAAGTTAGGATATTCATGTACCTATTATTTAGCATCAATTTTGGCTAGCCATTGATATATGTTAATATGTCTATTATCTAGTAAGGCTATGTAAGATACTTGGTTAGTTATGAAATTATCCCTTAACTTTTTGTAGCCACCTATTAAATAAAAGGAAATTTACACTAGATGACAATCCTAATAGCTAAATTACAAAAAATACCGATACTTTTAAACATTTACCCTAAATAACGATACTTTTAAATATATTACCCTACATACCATTTACTCATTTCCCCCCTTCTCCTATCACAAACCCTAATTTCTCTCTCTTTTCTTTCTCCTCCTCCACCCACCACCCACCCAGCCACCCGCCGTCTCTCCTCCATCTCCGGCGACTAGCACCTCCCGTCGTCCTTCCTCCTCCATCTCCGGCGACTAGCTGCTGCTGTTTCCTCCATCTCCGGCCAAGCAGATCTCTGCTCCGATCTGCTTCTCTTGTTCTTTTTGTTTGTTTTGGAAGTGTATTAATGTGTATATATGTATATACCTTTGTATTAATGTGTATGTGTATTTTTTGTGTAAAAATACACATTAAAATCTTTTCAAATGGCTATTTAATTTTTTGTATTGTTATTGTATATTTCTGTATTTTTTGCATTTTCAATTGTATGTTTGGAATTTTTTTGTCGTGTATCTGTAAATTTTTGTATATTTCTGTATTTTTTGCATTTTCATTTTTGTATAGCTTTTGTATGTTGTGAGTGTATATAAATGTATATTTTGTATATTTTAAATTTTATGTATGTTTATGTATTTTTTATTGGTTAAATATATATTTTTTAAAGTATGAATTTGTATTTTGTATGTTTTATGCTTGTTTTCCAGATTTACAAAAAAAAAAAAAAAAAAAAAAAATTCCGACGACCTGCCGCCGGCGGCCGGCGGTGACCGGCCACCGGCCACCGGCCACCGGCGGCATACCTGAAACTGAAGCAGTGGCTTGGGGGAGAAGAAGAAAGCTTCATTTCCATGGTTTTGTTGTAATTTGTATATGTTTTGTAAAGACACTATTGGTATGTTTTGTAAAATGGAATAATCGGTATTTTTTGTAAATTTGTTATTAGGGTTGTATATTTATGTAATTCACCCTAAATAAAAATCATACTAGTTAACTTTTTCTTCTTCACCTCCGCCGCCTCCTCATCCTCCTCCTCCGCCGCCGCCTCCTCCTCCTCCTCCTTCTTTACAAATCTGAAATCATAACTTTTGCTTTCTTTTGTATCATAAAATGTATACACTAAGTTGGGTCTACATTTGTTTATATACCTAGGTATATCTTTGTATGTATACACATCTTTATAAGATAATTTGTTCTTTTTTTAGATAAAAATTAATGTCATAAATATATTGGATGTTCACTCTGTACTGTATTTCAAGATACATAGAGTATTCACTCCGATTACGGACCACATGTATGATATTATTCAATGTATACTCACAAAATATACACTGACTATACATAGTATACATATACTCTAAAAATTGAGAGAATGCACCAAGTAAACATCAAAAAGTAACAAAGAATGAAGACAATAGAAGGTAAAAGAAACTCTATGGTAGATCTGAAAAGTGGCTTGGAAGGAAGAGAGATGAAAGAAAAAGAAAAAAAAGAAAGGAAAAGACATCGCTTTACCAGAGCAGACTGACAGTGGAAATACCCGTAGAAGATTATCGGCAATAACATCACCGGTTAAGGTGGAGAATGGTATGGGAAGCTTGCTAGAAAAAGATACCCATCGGCCGGTTAAATGTTAATAATAAATTGAAATGCAATTTAAAGAAAGATAAAATTAACCGAAAATGTTTATATTCCGATATTATTCCAATATTTTCCCAATATATGTACTCTCAAAGAATCTAAAATCACGATTTTGGATAAAATATATAATCATTTAAAGTAATATATAAAATAAAGTTGAGAAAACTTTAAACATGATAATATCAAATTTACAAGGAAGAGAAATTGACAGTCAAATGGCTCAGGGAAGCATCGCTTGGAATAGGAGGACTGGAGGAAAAAATTATATTCTGAAGTTAGGAGGAAAAACTTAACTTTTAAAGTAAATTTAAAGGAAGAAAAAATTTCATAAATTTAAACCCACTTTCATATGAAGGGAGTCATAATCTCCTTTAAAAATCATCATCTAACTTTGATTTTTTTTATTTTCTCGTTCTTGGAGTATAACAAAAATGTTAAAACTAAATTGATATTTTTAATTTTATCAATATGTACATTTTATTTTCTTTTGTAGAAGCAATTGTTTTTTCAATCAGCTAAAAAAAAATAAAAATAAATAAAAACAACTTTAGGGTCCCACAGAACAAGAAATGTAGTATATATATCCCCCGCGATTTGCGGCTATCCTAATAACCATGGATTAGATTTGCACACGAAAGCAAGCATGGATTTCTGAAATCTTAGGCTCCATTTATCAACCTTTGCACATGTTCCTTCAAATTCCAAATTCCTCCCTCCACCACCCATCTTTCAAATTCCCACCCAAATTACGGGTCTTAATTATTCAATTTGAGAAATTCTATTTTGTGAGTTACATAACAACACTAATTGTGTGAGGTCACCTTATTATTTGACAAGTGAAAACATTTACTTGTTTTAAAGTATAACCCAAAAAAAACAGGCAACGTTTAAAGTTCACTTTTTCCGTAATAAAATGCTTAGCTAGAAACCAAAAAAGAAAAGAAAAAAAGCTGAATTTTGTTTTTTCTATTGGTGATTAGATTATGGTAATAAATTGGGCATTACGGGAAATTTTTACTGAAGTGTGCTAAAAACATTTCCTTTTGTTTCTTATTTAATTGATCACATCCACTTTAATATTCTATTAAATTGATCCAATTTGTATTAAATTTTACTTTTTTTTTTCCAGTGGTGTAGTTAATGGCTTCACGAATAGACTAAACTGCTAGTGTTGGAGAACAGGTTGAAAAATGATTGTAGCATGAATAATTTGATGAGTCAATAGATATTGAACATTTTATACTAATTTTTTAAATTATGTAATCATCAATCTCTCTTATACTAATGGAAGGGTGGACTTTTCTGAAATATCAGTAATACTTTCCTAAAACTTGGTTGCTATTTTTTTTTATAGATTATATTAAAGTAGATTCCAGCAGCTTTAGCATTTTCTTTCTTTCGTAAATGGTAAAAGTTATGGTTTTAATTTGGAGTTATACTTAAGAAATTTTACAATAAAATCTTTGATAAAATAGTTATTACAATATTTTAGAAAAATAGTCTAATTTAGATCTTCAATAAAATCCGTAACGTCCATTTTGCCATTTTTTTCTAATTCCCTAGTTTAAAGATCTTTTCCGGATATTATTATTATTATTATTATTATTATTATTATTATTATTATTATTATTATGATGGTTTCTACCTGAGCATAAATTGTGGAATCCAACATTGTCTTTTATTAATTTTTGCTTATAATAAGGAAGTGCTCATTTGTCAGCTAATAGCCTCACACAAATGGAGTTTGTTGTGTGACTCACAAAATAAATTTTATTTTAAATTTGACTGATTATGTAAAATTAATATATGTATGATAATTGCCTATCCTATAAGCATATTGACATACTGCGTGCAAGCTAGCATTCCACACTATCAAATGGGTATAAATTGATTTTAGTAGCTATTAGACTCATCTCCATTGTGGTAATTTCCATCAATTTACCTTGATTAAAATTAATAGATCAATTAACTGCTATTTAATCCTAAACTAGTTATAGTCTATTAAACTTTATACATTCTTGATATCCATTTCGTTGTATTTCGTTGTATTCAATAATTTCTTTAATTCAATAGTAGTAATAGTGTGATATTGTCCACTTTTGATTTAACATCATTATTTTTAAAAAAATATCACACCCGATTAAGAGTACTATTTCTATACCTTATATGTGGTTTTCCTTTTTTTTTTTTTTTTTTTTTTAAAAGTTATCTATGTGAGACTGTTGTTTGCACCCCCAACATGCAAGTAGGTCACTTTTTCATGACGCTTATAGTTACAATGCTAATTAGTTGACTATTACATTTACCATTGTGCTTAGCATATTTATAAGTATGGTTGATTGTGAGCTGAGAATTGCGAGCAACTCCAGTTAGTGGGGTGAGCCTATTAAGTATTGGGCCGTAATGATGTCGTGACAAGGATCAAAAGACATACAGTAATTGAAAATTGGTATGTTGTGCCTCTTTAATGGTAGAGTTGCAATCCGTCAGTCCAAAAACAATTTGTTTAAGGTCTTACTTTGCTTCCTTAGCATAATTAGGAACTGCAAAAAGATTGGATCGAAGCAAGTAATTAGATAAACCCACAAAATTCAAGTAAACCCAAATCCCAACATATGAGTAGTCTTGATTTATCTTTTTCTGAAAGATACAACTTTTACTGAACTTAAGTCAAACCAACCTAGAAATTCACAGTTCAGTCATTAGAATCAAGACTGTCTTTTCCACCCAAAAGGAAGTAAAGAAAACATTTGATGGCCCATGCAATTTGTCCAACTAATAAAGAGTCGAAATGGGTATGTGATGATCAAGTAAAGTGAGCATGCTTGTGCACGCACACACTTACAGACACAGCTAGCCATATGGATTAATGGTCGTATCAAGTTAGTATCAAAGAGAAAAGGGGTGCATGTGCAACACATGGATGGGCCATTCCCTTTGTCCTAACAAAGTTAAACAGTCCTACAATCTTCAATCATATTATGGGTATACCCCCACTCTCCCTCCAAAAGTTGACATGTAGCTCTTTGTTGTCACATAATACTTATTTATGTTATAGCTTCTCATTTGGCTTGAGTTCTTCAGTTTCTCTATTATTATTATTTTTTTCTTTGAAGATAATTCAAGCTAAGCTAAGCTGTTAAAATTGTGTCTTGTGTTTGGATTTTGATCAGATTTAGTATTGTTCTTATTGTGTCAGTGGCAACAGAAATTCAGTTAATTTAACATTGTTTGTGACCTAACAGTAACACCATTTGTTTTGGCCTACGATGTCGTATTTACATTATAGTATTGCTGATAATGAAATGGCGGAACCAAGTTGGAGAAGAGAATTTAGTCCACACGGTGCATCAACCTCTTTAATTTTTCGTTAAAGCAGTGTAACTTTAATTCTCATTAATTTCCCATCTTAAAAAGAAGGATAATAATAATAATAATAATAATAATAATAATAATAATAATAATAATAATAATAATAATAATAATAATAATAATAATTGTCATCTTCTAAAATTATAGTAGTAGCTCAATGGGAGTGAGAAGTCCATTAATTTTACTAATTTAAGTTCGGGTCAACTACGTTTAGAACAAAATGTTCCCTAACAAATGGTTTTTCCGTTCCAAAAATGAAAAAAAGGATTTGATTAGTTCTTACCGTGACCATTTCTTTGGTGAAAGGGACAAGGACTAGCAGGAAAAATTAGGGGTAGTTCACTTTGCTGTTTTGCATCTGATAATCACCGCATAAACAATACCATATTTGGTTTATTTGCACGAAAAGATAAATTCTAGCATAGCATAGTTCAACGTTTGGTTTACTTTATTGAACTCCGCATCATTGGTAATACTTGTATAAATTATACAAACATTTATGTAGTAGTATTATTTTATGTGGGATAAAAGTATAATAAGAATATGAGTATTAATAATACATATATTACAATTTAAAATGATACAATTAACCCTCGTAATAGTAGATTTTTTTAATAAATAAATAAATATTTATTAAATCATTGATTGTATATTAATTTATGATATATCAATAATCATAAGAAATAGTCCATATATTACAACCCATGCATTATGTATCCCTACATTATAATCCATATATAATTAATACTTGAATTGCTATACTCACATTGCTATTATATGCATTACTAATTCCCACAAAACTAATACCTGCATAAATTGAATACCAACCAAACAGTCCGTTAATGTATTACACTAGGATCAGGTAAAAATGCAAATATATGTTTTTCAAATTGATAACAAATGAAGAATGTGTAAAACATATGTTACAAAAGAAATGTAGTAACCAGAGGAGTATCTTTTACGGGGCGAAAACTTCTTTAGAAAATTTTCAAAATTTGAAGAGTTAGAAATTTTTGGAAAAAACCAAGAGGAGTATATTTAGGAAAAAACATGAAAAGAAAATTGTTGATTTTCTAAAGCAGAGTATCATTACTTTGTCAAATGCTTCTCTGAATTAAGAAAAAGACGTTTCGCTCATATCCTTCCGCGCGCGTTATTGTTAGTTATGAATTACTACTATGTTTTAATCCTTAGTAGAAAACTGTACTGATCAGTCCGACACCAGCATATAAGAAGTTAAAAGTATTTTATTTTTCAAAAAAAATATGTTTATGTGAAAATTTGAGGTGTTTGGTCAAAATTTAAATATTTTTGAAAAGAATTAGGAGCAATTTTTCAACTGTTGAGAAGCTACACATTTCTATTCTTCCCACAAAAAGAAGTAGAAACATTTTTTTATTTTTCAAGACAATAATATTCTTACCAAATATTTTTATTTACTAAATTATATCTAATTATTTTAACCAATATATTTTTTATATGTAATAAAACTTTGTTTTTTTCTTTTCTCTTTTTTGGTTTAACTTTATTCCTACAGATTAAAACATTTTTAACATATATTTTTATTTTCTAATTTACTGTATATATTAAAAATTAAATTTAAATATTTCATAATTAACTCTTTTCAATATTTTAATAATATTAATTGCAAAATGGACCCTAATAGTGCCCTTTTTGTAATTTGACACTCATTTTTGTAAAGATAACTCAAACACTATTTATTTTAAATATAATTTTTTTAATTGAGTAGGCCAAACATAAACTGTTTGTTTTTTCTCAAAAATACTTTTGACATAAGCACTTTTAAAATAAGAAGTTTTTGACAGTTTGACTAGATATGCTTTATGTTATACTCAAACAATATGAAATGTAACAATATTTGTAGAACTTTTTCAATTTTCTCTATGCAGCTCATTTTTCCTTCTAAAAGCTATTTTTCAATGTTTAATGTAAATACCACCTCATTGTTTTTTGACTAGTTTTTATTTGGCTATCTCAATCCTTATTTCATTTTCATTTCCTTAATTAATCTTTACAGCAATTTGCAGCTTTTTCTAGTTCATATACAGTGGTGTCCAACCAAGAGAAGAGATGATTTTTATTCTCTCTATTTATTTATTTTTTCACTTTGTCTTATCTTATCCTTCAATTATGCTTTTTTATTTTAATTTTAAAACAAATAATGTATAAAGATATGCATTAAATTTAAAGTAAATTCATTAAATTAACACTCAACTTCAATATATTATGTAGGAATGTTACTTATTTTTTGTTTAAAATATTAAAATCATTCAACTTAAATAAATTAGCTAGAAGTTTCACTTATTTTGTTTTAATGTATGGGCCTAAATCGGTTTAGGATCACAAATCGAATTTAGGTTGGAATACAAGCAAAACTTCGTATCAAAGTCAATAAAATGCCAAGAATAACCGTAAAATGTAAGAAAATAACTTGATTTCAATATATTATGGTGAGTACAAGTTTTGCTATGGTTTATGTATATATTTCTCAATGCGTACAATACAAATTGAAGTACTATTTATAGGCCTAGGGGTCTTGCCCACGTTCTCCACCATCAGTCATGCTTAGACCCACGTTCTTGGCATTAATGAAAGGAGTTAGTGGGCTGCAAAGCCGCTGGACCTGAGGCGATCCACCGAGGTTCAAATGTATGTCCTCGGTGATGGAGCCTTGCTATTTGACCGAGGTGAATGTCACCGAAGCTCAGCTTACGGCTCGCCTTCGGTAATGACCTCGGTGCCTTACTTCGGCGGTTCACTCACTTGCTTCAGTTTCTAGCTTGTTGTCACGTTGTCGAGGTGACTTACGATGAGCTGATTTTTACCCAATACAGATAGTCCCCCACTCCTCGGTCAATTACCGAAGTTATCGAGGAGTGGAATGAAATTCCGCGGGAGAGTGACGTGGCTTGATCTTATCCAAGCGTATCAAATTTCGTCAACAGTTCGCGTCTCCTCAAATCACTATTCCTCGACACGTGTCACCCGTCCGTTGGTTAATCAAATGGCCACGCCGCATTTTTTATTTTTCCCCAACGTTACAATGATGACTCTTTTCCACTTGCCTCCCCTACACCTATAAATACCTCATCGCCTAGCCATTCTGGTTACTTCCAACTTTTAGCAAGCAACAGTGATAGAAAGAAGCGAAAACTTCCATTGCTCTCTTTGATCAATTCCATTTCATTGATAATCTCAAACTTACCCCGCTACCATGTATGCGACTTACTCTAGACAGGACTCCAGTGATTCAGGTGAGAGAGCAAAGATCTCACGCTACGCCGCCATTATAGCCAGTGGTGAGTTCATCACCACCGTGCCGGCATTGCAGGTGATAGAGGCAGAGGGTGGTGGAGAGGTGACCTCTAGTGCTGGTGGCTCCCAACGGCGTAAGGAAAGAGCTAGGTTAACGTCGCCGCGGTAAACGAGGACGTCAGCTTAGAGGGGGAGGATGACTTCATGGGTGATGACGCCATGGAGGTAGGTGAGGGTCATGTCATCCGTAGGGTTGACGATGGTGAGGGTGACGATGCCGAGGGCGAGGGCGAAGAGGACGCCGAGGCCGAAGAAACTGGGGGTGAACTGCCCGCCACCGAGGGGGAGCATGAAGCCGAGGTGGGGCCTTCGGGCCCTGAGAAGAAATTACCAAAGATTCCCCTCGAGCAAGAGCTCGAGCCCCGTCAAATCATCCCTTCTCACTTTGACAACGGGGAGGACCTCAAATTACAAAAACAGTCTGCGGATCAAGAGGAGAAGAACAGGAATATACCAGTGAATACGACTCCGACCCGAATCACTCAAGCTCACATTCAACGGGTTCGGAAGGATTGCGCATTCAGGCCCGAGGTGAAAATAATCGTCCCTGATCCCACTAGCCGAGTGTGCCATAATGTGGAGGGGTTATATTTTGCATATACCTACCCTTTCACCATTGGATTCACGCTACCCGTCCACAGGGTTATTGATGATTTCTGCCGGGCATACGACCTAAGCTTGGCTCAGTTAGGCCCCGGCGTCTAGAGGGTCGTTCAATGCCTGGATTGGCTGAGTAAAGAAGCCGGGGTAAGTTTCACCCTACATCACCTCATTTCTCTTTATTATCCCCATTTCCATAAAGCCGGGGTTGTGGCTCTAAACAACCGAGGCAAGTACGCGCTCCTCCATAAGAGCGAAGATCACGGGGACCCAGGCTGGAGTGATCGTTACGTTCTCTTGGAGACCAGCGTCTTATCCACCGAACCTGACTTCCCAGAGAGGTGGAATAATACACATAAGTATTCCTTCGTCCTTGGCATCATTTTTTGCTTTCTTTTTTGTTTGCTGATTTCAAAAAATTTGTTTTCTTGTTCCCCAGCCAACAAAGTTGCTATCGTTCCCCTGAAGGTTTGACTGAATGGGTCAAAGCCGTGACCGGGGCCCCCAAACGTCCTGTTCGGTCATGGATGGAGATGGCTGCTGACTTCGGTTGGCAATGCAAAAGGCATGGTAAGTCATCAATAATTTACTGCATAAGTGGCCATCCCAACTCTTCTTGATTTTATCGCTGACCTCTTTCTCCTCGGTACCAGGTTTTCCAAACCGTGCCATCAACAAAAAGAAAGACGAAGAATATACCGAGTCAGATGATGATTTGGCTTCGGTGACAGGTCTAGCAGGTGACCTGAAGGAGTTGAAGGTTTCAAAGTCTTCAAACTTTTCAAAGGGGGCCTCTGGTCAGGGGTCCTCCAAAGGTAACCACCATCCTCCGTCGTCTTGCTGGTCTTTATTTTTCTTCACTTCCTTACTTTAAATTCTTCTATGTTGCCCTTTGTAGGTGTGAAGAGGAAGAGGGCAGTTTCTAAAAAACCCTCTCGTTCGGTGGTTCCTTGCACCGAGGTGGCGACTTCCCCTCGGCCCGATGTGAAGGCGGAATGGCGCCGAGGGCTGATCGACGAGCCTGATGATGTAGCCACCGAGGGCTTAGTTCGTAGGGAGGTCAAGTTTGTTGACCTCGAAGATCAAGAACACAGCTCCGAGGCGGCAGTTGCCAAAGACAAGGGCAAAGCCAAAGTCAGAGAGGTTGGCACTGCTGTCGCCGAAGAGGGGGCTGGTGCCAGCACGGTTAGGGCGCAATTTGAGCCCGCGAGGATTTCTTCCTCGGTTGGGTCTTTTCGGAAGCTGGAAGTGCCATCTTCTTCAAACCTCTTGGCGAGCGATCGAGGCGATATCTTGAGCCTTATGCCCTTGCTTGGCCCCGTGGAGGACAAAGTTGTACAGACTTTCTCTCGGGGTCAACTACACCACACCATCGCCGCCAATGCTCTCAGAGTAAGTTTTGCCCGTTTTTTAATTTTGTACCTCTGTCTTCGGTCCGTTGCTGATAATGATTTCTTCACTGATTTCCTTTTACGGCCTCGTTCTGTCATTGAGGGCCCTCGAGGTCGAGACCATAAGAGATGAGGAGGTCCGGCGTGTTGCCTGTTCGTGGGACAGGCAAAGGGATAGCTTCAACGCGCAGATAGCGGAATTGAAAGCTAAATTATCCAAGTCCTAGTCCGATCTTCATGATGCTGAGTCGGCTACCAAGGCGAAGGTTAAAGCCCTCAATGACGGCTTCCAGGCTGAGCGTTCGAGGCTAGAGGCTGACGCTGCAAGACTGAATGCCGAGCTGATTCAAGCGAGGGGCAAGGCCGAGGAGATAGCCAAGAAGCACTATGAGCAGCTGAGAAAGCATGTGCTTCATATTCAGAAATTGGAGGGTGAGTCCTCCAAACTTTCAGCTCGTGAGGCCGAGGTTGAAGCTCTTCGGGATGAAATCGCTGATCGCAAAGATAGAGTTAAGATCAAGGCCAAGAGGGCAGAGCTGGATAAGCAATGGGCCATTATCAAGTCTCGGTTGAAGCTGCTCAAGCAGTGCCGCGCTGGCGAGCTCAACTTGGAAGAAGAAATTGCCAAAGCCGAAGAGAAGGCAGCAAAGGCTCAAGCTATCATTGATGACCTCCCATCAAGTGAAGCCTCGAGCGATGATGAAGATGAAGAAGATGCTGAGGGGGACTCCTAGGAGGGAAGTGACGCTCCCGAGGCTTAGACTTCTGTTAAGGTTTTTTGCTTTTGTAAGCCTTCGGGCTTTTTTGCGCTTATGTTTTGGACCTTCGGGTCCTTTTGATGTAAATACTTCCATCCTTCGGGCTTATTAATGGAATGACTTAGTATCTTTCATCTTAAGTGTTAGTTTTTGCATCTACTAAACACTTAAAAATAGATAGCTCGCTTGCAAGACTTAATTGAATTAAACCGATGCAAACTTAGAACGACGTCTCGTCCTCGAGTTGATGAATATAGTGCAGCTTCGGGGTGCAAAGTTATAGAAAAATATAGATGCGGAATCAAGTTTATTTCATTGATAATATTTGACGAGCCCAAAATAGTCCTTTTACATAAAGCCAAGTCGAAGCAGACCTTGGGCGCAAAAAAAAGTAAATTAACAATATGCCGCTATCGGGCGTAATTACAATGCACTGAGGAATGCACTAAGCTATTCTTCGGGTGTCAGACCTCGGTTATCGAATAGACAGGCTTCGGTTGGGAGGCTCAATGTAGACCTCGGTTGCAAACTGCCTCTCACTCCTCCCAGTGTTCAGATGTGAATCATGATGAAAATCTGAGCACTAGAAGTTGTTTTATCTGCTTCGTGAAAAGGTCAAGCAAAATGAAACAGGGAGCAAGTTAGTACACTTCGACCGAAGCCCTAGGAGCGTTATTCAGCTCGAGGCTGTGGGTAGATCTAAAGAGGTTAAAGAATATTTACCTCGATTAGAAGTAGTGCAGCTTTAAAGTGGAAATGTTCCAATTTAAAGGTTCAGGCGCACCTTGCAGATCTTCAATTTGATACGATCCTTTCCCCACAATTGCTTTGACTCTGTAAGGTCCTTCCCAATTTGCGACAAGCTTTCCCCCATTTTCTTCCTTCGTTGACTGGTTTGTAGCCTTTAGCACATAATCTCCAACTTTAAAATCTCTAAGTTTGGCCTTCCTATTGAGATATGCTTCGATCTGTCTTTTTTGAGCAACTAGCTGCACCAAAGCCAACTCTCTTTTCTCTTCGAGCAAGTCCAATTCTATGTGCATGGCTTATTGGTTCGCATCTTCGGTGTTGTGACCATACCGGAGACTTGGTTCGCCCACCTCCACGGGGATAAGGGAGTCCATACCATAAGCAAGTGAAAAGGAGTCTCACTGGTACTGTTTTTCTCAGTTGTCCGCATGGCCCATAACACGTATGGCAACTCCTCGGGCCAAGGACCTTTTTTCTCATCGAGCCTTTTCTTGAGATTTTCGATTATAATTCTGTTCGAAGACCCAGCTTGGCCCTTGGAACTTGGATGATAGGGGGTCGAAGCAATTCTTTTGATCCCCCATTGTTTGAAGAAATCAGTGACAACTGCTCCCGTGAACTGTTTACCATTGTCGCAAGCAATTTCCCTCGGGACACCGAACATATAGATGATGTTTTGCTTGATGAAATAGATTACTTGTTTCTACTTAACCTCGGTGAGAGCTCCTGCTTCCACCCATTTAATAAAGTAATCAGTTAATACGAGAATGAATCGAACACCACCTTTTCCTTTTGGTAAGGGTCCAACAATATCCATCCCCCACTTCATGAAAGGCCATGGTGATACGACCGAATGCAGAGGTTCGGCCTGCTGATGGATCATCCGTGCGTGGCGTTGGCACTTATCACATTTTTGCACGAAGGCCTTTGCATCTGCGCTGATGATGGGCCAATAATACCTAGCTCTAAGTAATTTGTGCACCAAGGACTTTACCCCTGAATGATTGCCACACTGACCTTCGTGCACCTCGGCCATCACATATCTAGCCTCATCTGGACCAAACACTTGGCCATCGGGCCGCAATACAACCTCTTATACAAATTACCCTCAATCATATGATATGACGCCACTTGAGTCCTTAACTTTTTGGCCTCCTTTTTATCTTGGGGGACATACCCCGAGTCGAAGTAAGAGATAAACTTTCTCCGCCAATCTCATTTGTGGTCCACCGAGTTAATCTGCAATTTTATCTCTCTCATCTGTGCAGATAGTAACCGAACCATTGAGTCAATCCCCGAGTAGGCTTCATCGACTGCCGAACCCATGTTTGCCAGGGCATCGGCCTCGGTATTTTCCTCCCGAGTCACTTGTTTAATTTGCCACTCTTGAAATTGGGCCAAAATTCTCTGTGCTCGGTCGAAGAATAGCTGCATTCTGTGCTCTCGAGCCGTGTATTTCCCGAGCACTTGATTTACTACTAACTGTGAGTCGCATCTCAACTCAATTCTTTCCACCCCCATTTCTTTAGCTAAATCTAGGCCTGCCAAGGCTGCTTCGTATTCGGCCTCATTGTTGGTCACTTTTTTGAACCGAACCGAGTGCCTGATCTTCTCCCCGGTGGGTGCTTTCAACACTATGCCTAATCCCAAACCCTTGGGATTAGTTGTCCCATCGGTGTGAAGTATCCACAGTCCTGAAGCTGTTCCTTTCGATATTGAGTTCTCCTTTTCGGCTTCGGGCAGGAACCCAACGCTAAAATCAGCCACGAAGTCAGCCAAGACTTGGGACTTGATGGCTGTTTGGGGTTGATAAGTGATGTCATATTCGCTTAATTCTACCACCCATTTTGATAACCTCCCCGATAACTCAGGCTTATGTAATATAATTCTCAAGGGGAAGGTCGAAACTACCGCTATTGGATGAAATTGGAAATAAGGTCGTAGTTTTCGGGCAGTAACAATTAAAGCAAGTGCCTATTTTTCCATGTGTGGGTACCTGGTCTCAGCATCAAGGAGTGTCTTGCTCACATAGTAGATGGGCTGCTGCTTGCCATCTTCCTCCCAAACCAGCACCGCACTGACTGGCACCTCGAATACAGCCAAGTAAACTAGCAATGTATCACCATCTTTAGGCTTGGTGAGCAACAATGCGTTAGCCAGGTAGCGTTTCAAAGCTTTCAGCGCTTCTTTACACTCCGGTATCTATTCGAAGTGATTGTTCTTCCTCAAAACAGAGAAGACTTTGCGGCATCGCTCCGAGGACCTTGAGATGAATCGACTCAAGGCAGCGATTCAGCCAGTTAAGTGCTGAACTTCTTTTACCCCGGTCAACTCTTCGGGGATTTACTCGATGGCTTTGATCTTATCTGGGTTTGCTTCGATCCCTTATTCTGAGACAATGAATCCCAAGAATTTGCCCGACCCTACGCCAAAGGCACACTTCTCAGGAGTTAATTTCATGCCATATTGCCTTAGAACGGGAAAAGCTTCCCTCAAGTGATTCAGATGATCCTCCATTCGAATTGACTGGATGAGCATATCATCTATGTAGACTTCCATAGATTTTCCAATGTACTCTTTGAACATGCGACATACCAACCTCTTGTACGTTGCTCCAGCGTTTTTCAAACCGAAGGGCATCACCCTATAGCAGAAGGTGCCTCAGTCAGTGATGAACGAGCTTTTTTCTTCGTCCTTCAGATCCATGAAGATCTGGTTGTAGCTCGAATAAGCATCCAAGAAGGTTAATATTTTGTGTGTAGCAATGGAGTCTATTAACCTGTCTATTTGTGGCAATGGGTAGGAGTCTTTGGGGCAAACCTTGTTCAAATCAGTGTAATCTACGCACATCCTCCACTTGTCATTTTTCTTTCGTACGACGACCACATTAGCCAGCCACCCGGGGTACTTTACCTCCCTTATGAAACCATTTTCTTGCAACTTTGTGGTTTCATCTCCGATTGCTTTCTTTCTAACCCCAGCGTGAGGTCTTTTCTTCTGCTTCGCCGGGGTGAACTTTGGGTCTACATTCTGCTTGTGGGTCATGATCTCCGGATCGATACTAGTCATGTCTGAATGAGACCAAGCGAAGCAATCGTTGTTGGACTTTAAAACTTCAATGACTGCTTTCTTCGACTCTGGGTCTAGCTCCGAGCCGACAAATACCTTTCTCTCAGGAAAATCTTTCAATAAGGTGAAAGACTCCAATTCCTCAATAGTCGAGTCCTCGGCTTTCTAGTTTTCGAGGCTCTTGAATGCACATCGGGATATTTTTGACTTCTCCTCGGAGGTCCTTGATGGATATAAATTATTCATGTATTTTTAATATGAAAAATAAATATTTTAAAATAATACATGAATATTTATATCATATCCTCGCATATTTTCTAATAATTCTTTAAAGGAAAAAGAAATACTTGGAAAAGAAAAAAAAATAAAAATAAAGAAGCTTGAAAAGAGAAGCCACTTTTGCCAAAGTAATTTTGTTTGGGAGATTTCTAGCAAGGAAAGAAGTAAAGTCACTTTGGGCAAACAAACTCCAAAATATCAAATGTGGAATTAGCATGTGTGAAATAGAAGACTTTGGTCTTCCACTTTTGCCAAAGTAAATTGAAGAATGCTAGCACATGGATAAGAATGAAGAAAAAGTCACATTTGTCAAAGTAGCAACTAAATTGGGAATGTACATGAGATTTGAAGAAAGAAAAAGCTACTTTGTTTTCCACTTTTGCCAAAGTAAATTGAAGAATGCTAGCACATGGATAAGAATGAAGAAAAAGTTATTTTGTTCTCCACTTTTGCCAAAGTAAATTGAAGAATGCTAGCACATGGGATGTGAAGGTAGAAAACTACATTGCCATCTACATTTGCCTAAGTGAGAGCTAGCACATGAAATTTGAAGAGAAAGAGATATTATTTGGGCAATTTATATCTCACTTTGCCATAAGTGAGGAGTCATCTTTGGCTATAAATAGCCACTCTCTCTTGTGTAGAAGAACAAGTCTTTTTTTATCCATTTGTAACTATTTTCTTCTTTTCTCTCTAGCAAGACAAGAATTATTCTTGGTCTCTCTCTCTTCTTCTCTTTGTAGTAAAAATATTTTTAGTCTTTTTAAATTCCCTTTTAGTTTTTGTTACTCCATAATGGAGTAATCTCTTTTGTTGGGATAATTGATGAAGCTTGATATATTTATAATATTATCTCAATTTTAAAGCATACTTGGCTTGAAACTTTCAATTTGATTTCATATTGTGCTAGAATGATATTTTTTACTTAACAAGTATTATCACATCTATGTATTTTATGTCTAAGTTATTGATATATTAATTTTGTAATTCTCACGGAGCAAAATTAATATATAAATAACCGATGAATAAAATAATTGTGTGAAAGTAATTTTTAGTAATTTATCATTCCAAACCCGTAATCTTGATTACCTCAATTTTAATTCTCACGGAGGAATTGTTGTAAGAAAGATTATTGATTTTTGGTGAAAACATTTTCACGAAGTTTTTACTACTTTTTAGCACAAATTCAAGCAAGAAAATTATTTCGGTTTAATCGTCACTAGATTTAACTCAATTGATTTTACATAACCTCACGGAGTGTTTTATTAATTGATTATTTCTTAGTGAGCAAAACATAATTGAATTAGCAATAAGCAATTATTCTTTAGAGAAATACGTGTTACAAAATTGAGATTTTATTATAAATATTATCAAGTGAATTCAATGATTCCCAACTCTTTTAAAATTTGATATCTTTCGAAAATTGTCTTGTTTAGTTAAAGTAAATTAAATTTAAAAATCTCAACTTTCATCAGCTTGATTCTCTCAAATAGTAAACAAAATATTCCAAGTCTGTAGCATAGAATATCCAATCTCTGTGGGACGATATCTTAAACTATACTATAATTTGACAAGCACGAGCAGGAATACCCTATACACTTTGGACTCGTCAAATTTTTGGCGCCGTTGCCGAGGATTGGCATACATCTACTTCGGACTAAATATTTGGTTACTAATTTGAGAACTTTATGTTTACCTAATATCATACAGTTTTTTTTTTATTTTCTTTCTTTCATTGTTAAGTATATATCACTACCTACTATTATTATCACTAATTACTACTGCTATTTTTACTATAGTTATCATCGATCTTATCTATTTTAAAAATTAGCACCTATTATTCTCTTATCTTTCATTGACAAGTTTTTTATTTTTTTTTCACCGTTATTTTCTCATAATATATCTATTGTTCTTTTTATAATTTTCTACTACTAGTATTTCTCTTTTTGTATTTTCTTGTAGTGTTATGATTACAACTATTTAGGACCTAGATTTGATTTTGATTTTTTTTTTTAAAAGTTTCAAGTAGTGTATGACCCGCTCTTCTAATAAAGAGTTGGTCAATTACGATCCTGAAATTGAAAAATCTTTGCGGTTGCGCAGGAAAGGACAATCATCATCTTCTCAAAGCGTAACTCGTGATCAAATGGAGCACCAACTTGGAGATGGTGTTGATCCATTGGGAGTCGCACCACCAGTCCACCTAGAGGAGCAGTTTGATGAAGTAGCACCAAGACCAGCAAATAGAATCCTATGGGATTATGCTAGACCAGACCGCTTCAATTGTGAATCTAGTGTAAGGAACCACCAGTGGCAGCAAACAACTTTGAAATCAGGACCGGCCTGATTCAAACAATCCAGCAATCTTGCACTTTCACTGGTGATCCAAGTGAAGATCCACATAGTCATTTAATTGATTTCTTGGAACTAGTTGAAACTGCTAAATATAATGGAGTACCTGCTGAAGCAATCAAGTTAAGGCTATTTCCTTTTTCTTTAAAAGGTGATGCCAAGACTTGGTTGCGAAGTTTACCTCAAGGGTCTATTACCACATGGGATCAAATGACTCAGAAGTTTTTAAACAAATATTTTTCCCCTGCCAAAACAACAAAGTTAAGACAAGATATATCTAATTTCTTGCAGACTGACACTGAGTCAGTTTATCAAGCATGGGAAAGATTAAAATCAACGCTAAGAAAATGTCCACACCATGACATTCCTGAACATATGCAGTTGTATATTTTCTATCACGGGCTAAAACCATCTTCTAGAAATGTGATAGATGCAGCTGCAGGAGGTTTCATAATGGGTAAAACCACAGTTGAAGCATTGCAATTGTTAAATGAGATTTCTGAGAATGTCATTCAATGGCCATCTGATCGTATAATTATCAAAAAGGCCGCTACGGTAAATCAGGCAGATGCTTTAAATACACTAACACAACAGATTGCTTCTTTGGCACAAAAGTTTGAATCTTATCAGGTGAATACACAACAACCAAGCCAGTCTGAGGCTTGTGACATGTGCGGAGGAAACCATCAAAATCATGAGTGCCAAGCAACCATTTAGAATGATGAACAAGTCAATTCCATTGGGTACAAGCCGTACCCTTTTGGAAGTCCAATGGCACAGAAACATCCAGGATTCCAGTGGAGCAATCCAAATGGTGCTGAGAACTCTCAAAGCTTCCAGAAGCAACAGGTACATAGCCCACCAGGTTACCAGAATCAAAATCGCGGGCAATCAAATTTCAGGCCATATCAGCAGACAGTTCCATATCAGCAAATGCCTCAACAAGCCCATCCAAGTCTTGATGACCTTTTGTACAAGTACATTAAGGCCACTGACGAGAAAATAGAAAGCCAAAATTCTGCCCTAAAAAATTTGGAAATTCAGGTAAGCCAACTAGCAACTCTTGTGTCTGAAAAAATTCAAGGTCCCTTACCAAGCAATACAGAGAAAAATCCAAAAGAACACCTTAAGGCCATTGCTTTACGGTCAGGTAAGAATCTTGATGAACCTTATGCAGACAGGAAGGAAAAGAACTTGTTAGAACAACAAGTCAACAAGGGTAAGAATGTTGAAACATCCTCTGAAGAGAAAGAAAAGAATTTTGAAAAAATAACTCCTCTCCCTGTGACGATCCCTTTTCCACAAAAGATGAAAAGAGAAAAGCTTGATAGTCAATTTGCAAAGTTTTTGGAAATTTTAAAACAGATTCACATTAATATTCCATTCACTGATGCTTTATTGCAAATGCCTTCATATGCTAAATTTTTGAAAGAAATTTTGTCAAGCAAAAGGAAATTGGAAGAAGTTTTTGTGGTAATGCTTACTGAAAAATGCAGTGCTATACTTCAAAATAAGCTACCACAAAAACTCGGTGATCCGGGAAGTTTTACGATTCCATGTACTTTGGGAGGAGTATATTTTGAAAAAGCACTTTGTGATTCTGGAGCTTCAATAAATTTGATGCCATTTTCTATTTATAGAAAATTGGATCTTGGTGAGATGAAAAACACAGTTGTTTCTTTTCAGTTTGCAGACCAAAGTACTAAGAGACCTAAGGGAATTATTGAAAATGTACTTGTGAGAGTAGATAAGTTTGTTTTCCCTGTTGATTTCATTGTACTTGAAATGAAAGAGTGTCCTGATGAACCAATAATTTTAGGTAGACCTTTTCTTGCTACAGGTAGAGCAATCATAGATGTCCATCAAGGACAACTAATTTTGAGAGTTGATGAAGAAAGAGTCATTTTTGATATGCACAAGATTCTAAAATTTTCAGGAGATGAGACATCAACTTCTTGTTTTTCAAGTGACATGATTAGTGATCTTGCAGATGAATTCAAAGATGACCAATTGATTTCAGACTCAATGGAAAGATGCTTGGCTAAATCTGGCACCACACACGATGATGATGCCACAATGAGAAGTGAAGCTGAAATATTGGAAAATGATTTTGAGGAAGAGGAAGAGACACAGTCAAAAAAAGTTCAAACAAAATTTGAACTTAAAACTCTCCCCTCTCATTTAAAATATGTTTATCTTGAGCCCAAATTATTTCCAGTAATAATTTCATCTTCTCTGACTGCAGAACAAGAACATAAGTTGATTGAAGTACTGAGAGCACATAAAGGAGCTCTAGGGTGGACTATAGTAGACATCAAAGGCATTAGTCCAGCTATTTGCACACATAGAATCCTCATGCAGGATAGCTATAAGCCAATAGTCCAACCCCAAAGGAGATTGAATCCAGCAATGCAGGAAGTTGTTAAGAATGAAATAATTAAACTTTTGGCTGCATGTATCATTTACCCCATTTCTGACAGTCCTTGGGTAAGTCCTGTTCAGGTGGTACCAAAGAAAGGAGGTATGACAGTTGTTAAAAATGAAAACATTGAACTCATACCTACCAGAACAGTTACAGGATGGAGGGTCTGTATTGATTACAGACGTCTCAATGATGCCACAAGAAAAGACCATTTTCCTTTATCATTTATTGATCAAATTTTAGAAAGAGTAGCAGGATATGGTTTTTACTGTTTTCTTGATGGATATTCAGGGTATAACCAGATACCAATTGCACCAGAAGATCAGGATAAAACAACTTTCACATGTCCTCATGGAACCTATGCATATAGGAGAATGCCATTTGGTTTATGCAATGCACCTGCAACATTTCAGCGTTGCATGTCCGCAATTTTCTCAGACATGACTGAAAATTTTCTGGAGATTTTTATGGATGATTTCACACTGTTTGGCAAAACATTTGAGGATTGTCTTTACCACTTGACCTTAGTTCTTAAAAGATGTGAAGAAACAAATCTGATTCTTAATTGGGAGAAATGTCATTTTATGGTTACTGAGGGAATAGTTTTAGGACATAAAATCACTGCTAAAGGGATAGAAGTTGATAAGGCTAAAATTGATCTTATAGCAGGATTACCCCCTCCTACAACTGTTAAAGGCATTAGAAGCTTTCTTGGACATGCAGGTTTTTACAGAAGGTTTATAAAAGATTTTTCAAAAATTTCAAAACCTCTGACTAACCTTTTGATGAAAGATACTAAGTTTGATTTTTCAGGTGATTGTTTAAAAGCATTTGACACTCTTAAGGAGAAATTATCAACTGCTCCTGTAGTTGTATCCCCAGACTGGAACCAACCTTTTGAGATCATGTGTGATGCTAGTGATACAGCAGTTGGAGCTGTTTTAGGTCAAAGAAAAGATAAAATTTTTCGTCCCATTTACTATGCCAGTAGGACATTGAATGAGGCTCAGCTCAATTATGCCACAACGGAAAAAGAACTACTGGCAGTAGTATTTGCTTTCGATAAGTTTCGTTCCTATTTGATAGGAACCAAGGTCACTGTTTTTACTGATCATGCAGCTTTAAAATACCTCTTAGCAAAGAAAGATGCCCGACCTAGATTGTTAAGATGGATTTTACTTCTCCAAGAGTTTGACCTTGAAATAAAAGACAGAAAGAGAACTGAGAATCAGGTAGCCGACCATTTGTCTAGATTAGAGACCCCTCCTCATGAGTCGTGTGAAATAAAAGAAGAGTTTCCTGATGAACATATACTTTCTGTCAGCTCAATTGTGACTCAACCACCCTGGTTTGCAGACATTGCAAATTACTTGGTTGGAAATTGGACACCTCGAGATTTCTCTTACCAGCAGAGGAAAAAACTCATATCTGAAGCTAAATATTATATGTGGAATGATCCCTACTTGTTTAGACTTTGTGCAGATAATATTATCAGAAGATGTGTACCTGAGGAAGAAATGAGCAAGATTTTGTATCATTGCCATGATGGAGCAGTTGGAGGACACTATGCTGCAAATCGAACTGCCTTTAAAGTTTTGGAAGCTGGATTCTACTGGCCAACACTTTTTAAGGATGCACGTGCTTACGTTGCACAATATGACATATGTCAAAGAACAGGTAACATTACCAAGAGGGATGAAATGCCACTGCAGTCAATACAGGTATGTGAGATATTTGATGTTTGGGGCATAGATTTTATGGGACCTTTTCCTTCATCTCATTCTTTTGAATATATCCTGGTGGCTGTAGATTATGTTTCAAAATGGGTTGAGGCCATTCCCACAAGAAAGAATGATGCTCGAACTGTGTGTAATTTTCTCAGAAAAAATATTTTTACCAGATTTGGCACACCTCGAGTCATCATTAGTGACCAAGGGACTCATTTCATGAATAGACAATTCTCTGCTTTACTGACAAAATATGGTGTGACTCACAAAACAGGAACACCATACCACGCTCAAACTCAAGGGCAAGTTTAGGTTTCAAACCGCGAATTAAAAAGAATACTTGAAAAAACGGTTGGAATCTCAAGAAAAGATTGGGCCTTAAAATTAGATGATGCACTATGGGCATTCCGAACGGCATTCAAAACGCCAATTGGAACATCCCCATTCAGATTAGTCTTTGGAAAAGCTTGTCATTTGCCAGTAGAATTAGAACACAAAGCTTATTGGGCATTAAAAGCACTAAATTTTGAACTGAACTCTGCCGGTAAAAATAGGTTTTTTCAAATTAATGAACTGGAAGAGCTGAGATTGGAAGCCTATGAAAATGTCAAGATTTACAAAGAAAAAACAAAAAAATGGCATGATAACTTGATCCGACAAAAAAGTTTCAAAATTGGAGATCAAGTGCTTCTTTACAATAGCCGACTTAGGCTATTTCCAGGAAAACTGAAATCCAGGTGGACAGGTCCTTACAATGTTACAGATGTTACCCCTTATGGAGCAATTGAAATTCAACAGATCCATGGAGGTAGCAAGTTTAAGGTAAATGGTCATAGGTTGAAATTGTACTTTGGAGGGCATTTTGAGAAACAACCTTCGGTAACCATGATAGCCTGATGAGTGACAGTTACTACGTCGAGCTGGCGACGTTAAACTCAGAACTATGGTTCCTTACCCGTAGCCATTGAGGGTGAAGCAATGGAGCCTCATAAGTCCAACATAGATTTGGATAATAAATGCTTAACCAATTGATCTGGTTAATATCCAGATTATTGTACAACCGGAACATCTTATGAAGGCCTCTACAAAAACAGAGTCACCTATACAGGAGCAACTCCATGGTGATCGGTATGCCTAAGTTACTGGTTGGTTAACCGTTTAATTGTGCAAATCTAATGATGGCGCAGGTAATTTCCTGGTTTATATTTAAACTAGGACCCCATGACTGTTAAGGTATTAAATTAGTCAGTCTATTACACATAGAATATGTGTGATCACAGTTTCTTTCAAGCTTTCTTCTGTGATTGTAAATTTGAAAGCCAAAAATATTTACATTTTACTTATTAAGCAGTATTTTCTACTTTAATTATTGTATTTTTATTTTTTTTTATTCATAATTTTTTTTTTAAAAAAAGAAAAAAGAAAAAACTCTTTCTTTTACTTCCCGTTTAACTCGTCCTGAAATGCATTTTTCATCCAGGAGAATGAAATGTTCAAGTGAGGGGAAGGATTGTTCTGATTTATATATGTTTTATAAAATATTTTTATGATTTTTTGTAGGTATACTAATTAACAAAATAAACTCTTTGCATTGTATTCAATATTATTTCTTTTTATCTTCACCATATAATTTTTCGTGTTGATAATTTTGATTTTGTGAAAGCAAGAGAATGTATCTTCAACTCTGGAAATCATTGGAATTGAGAAAAGTTATGATCACAAAAACAGGTGAAATCACTAAACTTGGCTAGAACTTGCTCTAAATATTTTTCGAGGCGAAATAATGGATGACATTGATTTTTAGAAAAGGAAATTAGGCCTTCTTCGATCCACAATTCAAACCTCTTTATCTCTATCCAAATGTAAAAATTTACCACTTACAACCCTTCTTTGAGCCTTGATCCTATTTTTTTTTTTCAAACACTCTCTCTACTAAAAAAAAAAAAAAAAAAAGTCTCTATGTATATTCCCTTATGTACACATATAGACGTAGTTATCATTTTTTTCCAGCTATGAAAGAGATGGATAAAAATTAAAAAAAAAAAAAAGGAAGGAAAGAAATATTGTGGAAAAAAAAAAGATGAAAAAAAAATTATTGTGAATATGTGATTGTGTATGATAGTACAAAGAAAAGGAAATACAAATAGAAAATACTTAGAAAGGATGGAAGTACTGAGAAAGAAATATTTGCTCCTAGCTGGAAGAAGAAAAGTCACTATAAATATATCCTTATAACCTACCAGCCTGAAGCCTGATATTACAAGCCAAGAAAAGTCCTAAAAAGATTTTAAAAATCAATGTTGTATCTATATTAGTGGAGATAAATATGAGGAGCAAGCCTATGGACAAGACTATGATACTTAAATAAGTGGTCATAAAACAATCAATTCTGAAAAACTCAAGGGGAGAAGAATGCAAACTTTTGTTGATCAAACAAAAAATTCAGAACAAGGTAAAGAATTTGGTGAATTTAAAAAGGATAATTGCATTGAACATAATGAAGGTTATTTATTTTTGAACACATTTTATATCCTACAAAAGTCATTAGCTTTTGAAAAAAAAAAAAAAATCTTCTTTTTTCTCGAGGACGAGCAAAAGTTCAAGTGTGGGGGAATTTGATGGATATAAATTATTCATGTATTTTTAATATAAAAAATAAATATTTTAAAATAATACATGAATATTTATATCATATCCTCGCATATTTTCTAATAATTCTTTAAAGGAAAAAGAAATACTTGGAAAAGAAAAAAAATAAAAATAAAGAAGCTTGAAAAGAGGAGCCACTTTTGCCAAAGTAATTTTGTTTGGGAGATTTCTAGCAAGGAAAGAAGTAAGGTCACTTTGGGCAAACAAACTCCAAAATATCAAATGTGGAATTAGCATGTGTGAAATAGAAGACTTTGGTCTTCCACTTTTGCCAAAGTAAATTGAAGAATGCTAGCACATGGATAAGAATGAAGAAAAAGTCACATTTGTTAAAGTAGCAACTAAATTGGGAATGTACATGAGATTTGAAGAAAGAAAAAGCTACTTTGTTTTCCACTTTTGCCAAAGTAAATTGAAGAATGCTAGCACATGGATAAGAATGAAGAAAAAGCTACTTTGTTCTCCACTTTTGCCAAAGTAAATTGAAGAATGCTAGCACATGGGATGTGAAGGTAGAAAACTACATTGCCATCTACATTTGCCTAAGTGAGAGCTAGCACATGAAATTTGAAGAGAAAGAGATATTATTTGGGCAATTTATATTTCACTTTGCCATAAGTGAGGGGTCATCTTTGGCTATAAATAGCCACTCTCTCTTGTGTAGAAGAACAAGCTTTTTTTTATCCATTTGTAACTATTTTCTTCTTTTCTCTCTAGCAAGACAAGAATTATTCTTGGTCTCTCTCTCTTCTTCTCTTTGTAGTAAAAATATTTTTAGTCTTTTTAAATTCCCTTTTAGTTTTTGTTACTCCATAATGGAGTAATCTCTTTTGTTGGGATAGTTGATGAAGCTTGATATATTTATAATATTATCTCAATTTTAAAGCATACTTGGCTTGAAACTTTCAATTTGATTTCATATTGTGCTAGAATGATATTTTTTACTTAACAAGTATTATCACATCTATGTATTTTATGTCTAAGTTATTGATATATTAATTTTGTAATTCTCACGGAGCAAAATTAATATATAAATAACCGATGAATAAAATAATAGTGTGAAAGTAATTTTTAGTAATTTATCATTCCAAACCCGTAATCTTGATTACCTCAATTTTAATTCTCACGGAGGAATTGTTGTAAGAAAGATTATTGATTTTTGGTGAAAATATTCTCACGAAGTTTTTACTACTTTTTAGCACAAATTCAAGCAAGAAAATTATTTCGGTTTAATCGTCACTAGTTTTAACTCAATTGATTTTACATAACCTCACGGAGTGTTTTATTAATTGATTATTTCTTAGTGAGCAAAACATAATTGAATTAGCAATAAGCAATTATTCTTTAGAGAAATACGTGTTACAAAATTGAGATTTTATTATAAATATTATCAAGTGAATTCAATGATTCCCAACTCTTTTAAAATTTGATATCTTTCGAAAATTGTCTTGTTTAGTTAAAGTAAATTAAACTTAAAAATCTCAACTTTCATCAGTTTGATTCTCTCAAATAGTAAACAAAATATTCCAAGTCTGTAGCATAGAATATCCAATCTCTGTGGGACGATATCTTAAACTATACTATAATTTGACAAGCACGAGCAGGAATACCCTATACACTTTGGACTCGTCAGTCCTCCTCGCTTGACCCCCGTTGCGTTAGTTGCTATTATTTTGGCCTGGTCAGGGCGACTCCACTTCTCAACGCAACCGAATAGCACTCTCTTGCTACTCGTTGCTCTCCCTTTATTGATCAAACCCCCCAAGGCATAGGGAATTTGATCACTTGATGCAGCGTGGAGGGAACAGGCTCCATGGGATGGATCCATGGTCTGCCGAGGATCACATTGTATGCAATGTCCTCGCGCAACACTTGAAACAGTGTCTCTTTGCTAACTCCTTGAGCAAACGTTTTGAATGTAATTTAACCTAAAGTTTTCTCCGTGGAGTTGTTAAAACCAGTCAACACTGTTGCTTCGGGGACGACTTCCTCTTAGAGCCACATCTTCTTAACGGCTCCGTAGCTGATTATATTGACCGAGCTACCGGGGTCAATCAAGACTCGCTTGATATCTGATTCATTGATTCTCAACATGATGACCAAGGCGTCATGATGAGGGAACATCATCCCATCACAATCGTCATCGTCAAATACAATATCTTTACCTGAGCCCCCAACTCGAGTTCTCTTTACATTGTGATTGACAACTTGGCGAATTTCTTTGCAGCTGCGAAATTCACCCCGTTCACCTCTGACCCCCCGGTGATAACATTTACAACTCTCTCTGGGGGCGGAGCCCGAGGTGGCTGTCCATCACCTCGGAAGTTGTCCTTTCCCTTGTCAGTAAGGAATTCGGCCAACACACCTTTCTTCAACAAATGAGCCACCTCCGGGCGCAATGCTTTGCAGCCCTCGGTTCGATGTCCATAATCTGCGTGGAACTCACAGTGCAACTTTTTGGTCTCTTTTGTCCGCTGGAGTTCTCATATCTTTGGGTACTCGTACCCCGGCAGTCGCCTTGACTACGTTTACCAGCTCCGAGGTCGATATATTAAAATTGTAGTCAGGGATCCGAGGTAGTTATTTCTTTGAAGCCGAAGCTGGGCCTGAGGAATTTCTTTGGTTCGTGTTGGAGTGAACCTTTCCTTCGAGCCGTTGGCTTATATGTGGGCTTGTGAATGAGTTCCCGAAGGAATTTCCCAACCTTTGGCTGACAGGCTGCCTTATGGAGGTATATGATTCATACCTCCCCTTCGGATTTCCTCGCGACGCCTCGGCGCGATACGAGGATTCGCCTCGATTTTTGTAATTACAACTTCGGCTTTTAAACTCAGCCTCCTCCAGCCTGATCTTGGAGTAAGCCCGTTTGTGTAGATCTTCCCATGTTAAAACTTTGTATTGTTGAAGCTCTTTTCGTAATTCAGTAGCAGCGTCAGAATTGCGAACATTGATACCCTTTTCAAATGCCATGATGGCCAGGGTATCATCCATCCGAGGTAGGTCCATGCGCTCAACATGAAAGCGCTCAAGGAACTCCTTAAGTGGCTCACCGGGCCGTTGCTTGACCTCGCATATATCCTCCTTCCTCTGGAGAATTTTTTGAGCTTCAGTGTGGGCCTTAACGAAGGCATTGGTCATTTTCTTGAAGGTGTAAATTGACCCCACTAGTAAACACATGAACCAGCACAGCGCTCCTTTTTCCAAGGATTCGCCAAACTTCTTTAAGAATATTGACTCGAGCTCTATTGCCGTTAAGTCATTGCTTTTTACCATTTCCATGTATTCCCTTACATGCTCTTTGGGATCGGTGGTCCCATCATACTTTTTTAAGAACATGAGCTTGAACTTTTTAGGAGTTGGAGCTGGAGCCTTTTCGGACTTAAATGGCAACTCCATGTATTGATCTATGTCAAGCTCATCTTCGGTCTTTGTTATCCCCGGTACGCTCTCGAGGCGCTTTTCTACGCGTGCCTAGACACGAGCTTCAACGCGTGCCTCAATTTCCCTGGTCAACCTCTCAACGTCGACCGATGATGTAGTTTCTGCCACGGTGGGAATCGTCCCGAAGTGTGGCATTGCGCTTGGTATGTGGATCCATTTGGGAGGTCCCCCTGTTATCGCGCCCGTAGGAACGAAGATCGGGATGCCTCAATTTGGAACCGAAGGCTGGGTGCCGTTCGGTGCTGAACTGTTCCTCGCCTCTAACGAGGCGCGGAATTCGGCGTTGATGCGCGCTTGCTCATCCAGTTGTTCTTGAAGAGCTTTGAGCGAAGCAACAACAAAAGCTTAGAAGGCTTCAGTTGTCACTGGAGATGAGGACTGTTGGTTCGACGGAACGTCAGTCTGATCATCAAGATTTCTACTGTTGTCAGCCATATCGTTGTCGAAAAAATTATGGGCATTAACGAAGAAAGAACGTTGAACTTTGGAACAAAGCGTTTATACTTATATCCCCACAGACGGCGCCAATTTGTATGGGTCTAAATCGGTTTAGGATCACAAATCGAATTTGGGTTGGAATACAAGCAAAACTTCGTATCAAAGTCAATAAAATGCCAAGAATAACCGTAAAATGCAAGAAAATAACTTGATTTTATATATCGTGGTGAGTACAAATTTTGCCAAAGTTTCTGTATATATTTCTCAATGCGTACAATACAAAATGAAGTACTATTTATAGGCCTAGGGGCCTTGCCCATGTTCTCCACCATCAGTCATACTTAGGCCCACGTTCTTGGCATTAATGGAAGGAGTTAGTGGGCTGAAATAGTGGGCTGCAAAGCCGCTGGACCCGAGGCGATCCACCGAGGTTCAAATATATGTCCTCGGTGATGGAGCATTTCTATTTGACCGAGGTGAATGTCACCAAAGCTCAGCTTACGGGCTTGCCTTCGGTAATGACCTCGGTGCCTTACTCGGTTCCTTACTTTGGCGGTTCACTCACTTGCTTCGGTTTCTAGCTTATCGTCACGTTGTCGAGGTGATTTATGGTGAACCGATTTTTACCCAATACATTTAGGATAATAAAATGACTTAAGTTTATCTATATATCCCACAAAATCACTCAGCAACATCTTTCTTAATCTATTTTTAAAAAAAACAAGACAGTGTTTGTTTTTTTCCTGTTTGCTTCTGTTTCTTTTTATAAGTTGTGGGAGAGGGGAGCTAACGGCTGATCAGTCGGTTATATAAAAAAATGATTGGAACAAAAAGGAAAAAATTCCTTAGCCATCAATCTACTATTT
The DNA here is from genome assembly GCA_029990575.1 of Petunia axillaris subsp. axillaris. Classification (NCBI taxonomy): domain Eukaryota; kingdom Viridiplantae; phylum Streptophyta; class Magnoliopsida; order Solanales; family Solanaceae; genus Petunia; species Petunia axillaris. The sequence goes on from JARKNS010000002.1 coordinate 32,372,547, forward strand.
CATTTAGTTAATCAAAATTAAATCAAAGAAATACGACATAATTGTATAGGAATTTTTATCCTCCTTGGCCATTTGGCTATTTCAAATAATTTTTAACCATATTTAGTATTAGTTACCTTTCTAACTATTCGCCTCTTCTTTAAATATTTCACTGCTATTTTTTTCAATGCACATATTTTTCTTTTCAAAATAACTTTTCTTTTCATCCTCTCTGTTTTTTCTTCAATCTACATCTTCAAAACCACACAACTTATGCCTTTATATTTTACTTTTTATTTCTCAACTAGTTCACTTTTATTCCAATCTTTTTGAAGAAATAAGATTTAAGAAGAAAATTCAAAGGTTTAACGTGATTTTATTGAATACGTTTGAAATGTTGCAATTTGTAACTAGTAATGTATTAAATATTACCTCTCCACATTATTTTTAATTTTCCTTGACTTTAGTAAGCTCTTCTTGAGAAATTGACTGTTCTTGTTTTTCTTCGTTAATTTGAATCACATCGCTTCCGGATGATAGTATTCATTAAGATATGTTGTGTCATCTTTTCCATTTTCTTGTGGCATTAAAAAGTTTCTTCGCTTAAATCTGATTCAATCTCTGATTAAACTGTTGTCTCCAATAACTCTTCCTTCAATAAGTGTTTGTGGTCTTCAATTTGTAATTTCTCTTTGGCTAAATGCGCTTTCTAAGGCAACTGACGAAGCTTAAATTGTTAATATATCTTGGGTCATTTTTGAAAAAATTTAAAATTGTAGTTCTTGCTCATTCAAGTATTGCAACAAATGATCACTTCCAAGATGTTTTTTTTTTTTGAAGCATGAAGCAAATAAACTTGGAGTTCATGGATTTCGTCGAAGTTGGAAAGCTGCTTCCTAACTTTTCATTAAGGGTGGCGAAAGTGATCATCCTGTCAATTCTTACGCTCAATTAAATTGAACACCAGATGATGTAGGTGCATTTGGTGTATCATTGACAACTACACTTTTATGCTTGCATAAATCTGTTAACTTTGTAGATATACATGTTGACATGTCTCTTCTATACTTGAAATTTCATCAGTAGTAATTTTTAAACTTTCATAACTATCTCTAACAAGCATTTCAGTCAATTTACGTATAAAAGATGGATGCAATACATAAGCTATGTAATAAATAAGGGAAATGGGTAAGATATTTTTTTAATTTTATTCTCTTCATATACAGAGACTTCCTTATATACTTTAAGAAAAATTGATATTCCAGCTATATGATACAACACGCTAGGAATTGTAAGATAATATTGGCTAAAAAAATTTCTAATATCAACCCAAAATCTTATTAAAAAGTTGAAAAGGATGACTTACAATGATAAGGATCAAACGCGGAAACAATAAAAATAAAGATAAAGTGAGACGTGACTTGAATAAATAACCCAAGTAGCACCGAAGAACTAGTTTCGATACACCCCGGGAGAATGTCAAGGAACACCTACACTAGGCAACTACCCTCGAGCTACACCAGGAACTCGCAAGTAGAATGATCGAGGAGGGGTTGATGTTCATCTAGAATCCACTAGAAGAAAACAAGTCCCAAAACAAAGTTGTTTCATTAACCCAAGAGTTCAACTCTTCACAGAATTCATCATTCATCAAAATTAGCTAAGTAATGAAATAAGCTATCTAAAGCTATTTATAGAGGTTTCTAAGCTTCAAGTAAAAGGTCTAAATTGCCCACACATTAGGCTTTAAATTAAAAGACCACGCAGGGCCAAAAGAGTCATTAAACAATCAAGAATCTCGCCCCTTCTGCGTTTGGGCGGAGCGCCTCAAGTCTTCATCAGTGGAGGGGGATATGTGGAGTGCCTGCTCCTTTGGCGGAGCGCCTGACCCCTGTGCTTCTTGGACAGGGCGCCAGCTTGGCCTAGGCGGGGCGCCTGATCTGTGAGCCTCTCGATGCATCTTCAATTCACTTCCAACGCTCTTGACTTCTAGTCCTTTGCATCCTTCAAGCTTGGTACACGTTGAAATGTGTCTTGGCTCGATTTGCCCCGCTTCATAAAAGCTCTCAATATATTTCATTAAGATGACAACCTTCACTAATATAAGCACCAAACATCAACGATATAGACTGTTTGAGTTAGTGAGCAACAAATAAAGTTTTATATAAAGTGTTCCACTTAGTTGCAACTTTTTTTAGAACCCTCCTATGTGTAATGCCTAAATTTCTATACACCTTTTGATATTCGCTATATCTGGCTTGGCTTTTGGATCTAAAAATGTAAACAATTGCTACTTTTACTTTGTCAATAATTATTTCAAACAAGTTAAAGCCATCTTGTACAACTAAATTATAAATATGACATGCACATGTAACATGTAATACCTCAACAAAAAGGGGATTAAATATTGGTCTTTAAGTTTCTGGTAGCCTCATTATTTTTTTTTTTTGTAGTATTATATATAGTTATACTTAAAACTTTTTCACTGATTCCATATATCCAACAATATGTGATACTTATCGAAAAATAAACATTCCCTTTTTATGGTTCATCAATGCATCCATATGCTAAAATACGTTTTTCCATTACCTAATTAGGATCTATCCATAGATATGTAACTGTTAAATTACACGTAACTATTAATAAAACGACTAATATCAGTAGTAATATAAAGTCTAGTATCAAAGTGATGAAACAAATAACATAAATACCACTGCTAGAAAAAAGGTGTTTTCCGACCGCCAATATGGTCGGACAATGGTCGGCTAGCCGACTGATGTCCGACCAAACACATCGGTCGGATAATGGCTGGTCGCACAAAGACATCCGATCGACTCGGTCCGACATTTCAACCGCTCTTCGATCGGACAATGGCCGCACAGATGATTTTTTAGAAAAATATTTCTTGAGCTGTCTGACCAATTCGGTCAGAGACTGTAAATTCTGGGAAAAAAAATTCTTCAAGATTCCGACCGAATTGGTCGGAGATTGTAATTTTTGAAAAAAATACCCAGATTTCGGACCGATTCGATCGGAAATCTGGGTAAAACCTGCAAAACAAAAGCTGTAATTAGAGCTCCACCACTTGTAAAACAGTAAAATTCAGCACCCAGTAAACAATACGCTTCTACAAGCCTTAATATTTTTCTAAACAAGGCTTATTGCCTTTAAACTAAAACTTTTAACAATTTACATAACAACAATACTTCATAACGATTCAAACAAGTTAAACAACTTAACAACAACAAGTCTAACAAAAAAAAGAAGTTTAACAAAAACCAACCACAAGTCTAGCACATGTCTAAAACATCAATAATCCATTATTACTACTCCGTTGCCTCAGAACTAGGCTCGAAATTAGACTCAGACGACGAGCTGTACTGATGTTTGCTCTTTCCTTTCCCCCTGCTCTTGCTCTTGCTCTTGCTCTTGCGCTTGCCCTTGCCTCATTTCCCGCATGACTCTCATATTTTCCTCATTACGTAAACGATCTTCTTCACTCTTTCTCTTAAGCTCTTCGATTTTATTGCGCAACGAGACTTCCACCGATGGATTAATTGAACTAGCAGGAGTGTAAGTGCCAAACAAACCTAGATTTAGACGATCTGAGGCATACTGCGATCCAAGGCCGTATGCACTTCTCCTCTTTACCCCGCCATTGACCTCCAACCATAGTGCGATTTCCTCCTCTAGTGTCATTGGAGCTGGGGTACTGCTACCTCACTCGGATGCCTGACTTGTCATCCTTTATTCATAAGCCGTTGTAGCCTTTTCCAGAAAAAATTTTAATAACAAGAATTAGATTTACAAATATTGACGGATTTAATAACTTTAAAAGTTTAAATTTAATAACTTACATATGCCTCTCTAGCGCGCTCCTCGACCCATACTTCTTCTCTTTTTTTTGTTTCTGTATATATGTCTCTTTTTAAAGATTTCAGGCACATGTACTGGCCTCCCTTCTTTCTTTTCCTACAAAATTAAAAAGATGACAAGTTAGATAGAAAATTAATGCGAGTTACATAAAATAATACACATGATAATTAATAAGTTACCATTATCATCCGCTGAGTCGCTGCACTAACTGAACCCCCGGTGTGCAGCGATCCACCCTTGTCGGAGGCTCCCGCTGCCTTTCCTTGAGCGTTCTTCTTCTTAAATTCATCACTATTCAAGTATTGCAGATATTTTAACCAAACGTGCGGGTATATCCAATTGGGCTTCTTTCCTTTATCCCGACAATTATACAGGCTACCTTTGGCTCTATCTGCATATTTTTCGAGACAACACTATCAAAGGCAGGATGCCACTTATACTTTCTCTGAAATAATTAAAAATATTAGACTTTAAAAAAAGTAACACTTAACTGAATAATTAAAAAATAAAACATAGTTATTACCTTAAAATCGTCAAATATGGACAGCTTTACGGGGAAGGTTACCTTATCCCAGGATGCCTATGCCTCACTCCATCTAGATCTAATGCATGACTATGGGAGTAGCCACATGAGAGGAAGTAAAACTTGATAAAAATCATTAGTGTTAATAAATATACTAAAAAATTAAACTTTACAGTAGTATTAAATAGTTTAAAACTAACAGAGTGAATGATACTTACCCACGACTACCCTCAGGATAAATCCTCACCCTCCCGTCATCATCATATGATCCTGGTTCACCAATGTAAAAAGGCGAGCTCGGATTATAATATGGTACAGTAGATGGTACCGAAACGCCCACAGAGCTCGGACAAGAAGGTGGTATAGTAGATCCAAAAAGAGCAGATGATGAAAGGGATGGTGATGGACTGGAAGATGGCGAAGGCATGGATGAGCTCATGCCATGCGGACGAACAATATAACCAGGAGATGTAGGAAGTGGCTTGCCAGAGGAAAAGACAGCAGGAGGAGTGAAAAAACCAGGAGCATATGTAGACAGAAATAGATGTAGGAAGGATATGAGGTACAGGAGCTGGAGGAGTAGTATGACCTGAAGCAGGAGAGGTACTTTAAACCTTTCTTTCCCCCCCTAATCTTCTCTGTAGACGACATATCTGTAAAAACACTACCAATTTGAAAAGATTAAGTATTTGTACAACTTACTAGGATTATATCTAAGTCAATTACTTTCATATTATTAACTAATTTATTCTCTAGGATTATCGTTTAGTAATTAATAGCACTTCTCATTTGCAACTTATTATCTATTTTTTTTTTTAAATAAAATAGAATCAAAGATTAAAAAATTGATATTTACAAATAATTTATTTCATTCAAATTAGTTTACAAAATAAGATATTTTAAGTTGTTTAGCTACTAACTTCTAGCTTATGTCTATTAAATTATAATATAAATAATTCATACATTACTAATCACTACATAAAACATTCATATTACTAATTACCCATAAAAACATAACCTTAAAATTGTCATACTTAATGATTTTCAATTTTTGAATTCTAGTTCTAAGCGTAATACTTATTTTATATTCACTAGACTAGAGCATGTCTAACTATCATGTCTAGTTCCTATTATGTCTTTGTTGCTCACCACTTGATGAAATGCCTCAAAGAATCTAACTACCAAACTACACTACACACCAACAATTCTTTCTTAAAGCAATACAACAACAAAAACAACATTACTACACACCATTAACAACATTCAACAACAACAATACTACTAAATGAACAAAGATAAAGCTCAAAGACCCCATTGAAGTCACTCTTCTACATTGAAAGCAAGAACAACTATTTCTACTATCTTTCCTTGACTCCTACCTCATGGGAGCTATTAATTTTCTAGAACACTAACTTGTTCACTACAATTATTTACCTCATGAAAAATGATTTTTTTATTTAGAAAGCTTCCATAAAGAAGTAAGTGTATGTAGCTATCTACTTTTTTCTTGTTTTGTTGCATAATTAAATGCATTTACTTTATTTTACTACATTAATGTGTAAAAATTAAGAGTCATGTCTATCTCAAAGCAAGCAGCAACTACTACATCTTCCTAAAATCATGGAAAATCATATAAAAAATTTCATGGAAAATCATTAAAAAAAGAAAAAAGTACATGCTGCCTGAGCTGCTCCGCCGGAACTGGTACGTCGGTGGCTCTGCAAGAAAAAAGGGAAAGAAAATTTTGGGGGTTAGGTTTTATATTGAAGAAACAATGAAAATTGATAAAAAATTTAAAAGCTTACCAACTTAAAGTTGAAGTGGGGGACAGATCTGAGAAGGGGGAAGAAAGAATTTAGGAAATGGAGATCAATCTGGGGGGGGGGGGGGGGAAGAATGGGGGTCGGGTTACTTTTGGGTTTTGAGAGAATAAGAGAGAGAAAAGAAAATGAGGTCTGCTGCCCGTTTTTGTTTCTCAGCGGTCGGACAAATTAGACGAAAATAATTTTTTATCCCTGTCCAGCCACATCGGTCAGATGGTTAAAAAAAATTATTTTAATATAAATTAAATGAAATGTCCGACCGCGACGGTCTAACGGTCGAACAGATATGTCCGACCGACTTTCGTTTCGAAAATATTGGTCTGAAAACACCTGATTTTTAGTAGTGTACCGTTCATATTCGGTTTAAATTTTAATTATTTAGCTTCTTATAGTATTTTTGAAAAACCTTGAAAATATGGATTGTATAAGTTTGAATATAACGAACATAGTATAAGAAGGAAAAGTAAACGGTAAAGCTTCTACCACAACCATTTTTGTGCAAATTTTCCTATATTTTTTCTTTTCATAATGGTAAAACCATCTTGTTGCTAGATTAACTTGTTGTTGAACACTAGAACCCTGAGATGGAGCAACTATTCCTGCCCTTAAATACTTGTCTCCCTGTATCTTAGACTATAAATCCTTATGATAACTTTTATGTGTGTTTTCAGCTTTCCCTTCTATCTTTATGTTCTCCAGTTTTAAAATTATATTCATGTGTACATTATTAAGTATACTTAGTGGTTTGATTACCACGGTTCTTTATAACAAATTCCCACACCAGAATATATTTTTTTGTTGTGTTGGTTGTCAACTAGGAGGTATTCCAGACTAAATTTCAGGTGGACTAGATTGAAATTGACTAGCAGGTGTTTCAGCAAGAGTAACCTTTTGAGTGGTATAAAATTCTTTGTATTGTACTTCTAGTATTTTATAATCTACTACTCTCTCTGCCAATTTATGTGAAATTGAAATCTATTTCCTTTTTAATATGTTCCTAAAAGAATGATCTCTTTCTAAATTTAAAAAAAATAATTTAATTTCAATTTTATCACTGTACCGTCAATGAAATGATCTATAGCGATACAAATACTAATGGCTTATTTTACACCACCTTTCAAAACTCTTTCTTTCTTTATTAGATTGTGTGCCAAATCGAATATGTTCACATAATATTGAGAATCATCTACTTGAGTGTAATTATCTCTAGAAGGCTGACTAGACCAACTAACTAGTCTTTTACCCTTAATCCCCCTCCTATGACCATGTGTGCTATGTCCTCCAATCATTCCTCTATGAAATCCATACATTATAAATTAAGCAAGTTAAGAAAAATAATATATGCCAAAAATAATGTTACAAAAATTAAAAAAGAGTTGGAACGAGTTTATCAAATAGAATTGTAAAATTGAGGTGAAAATTAAAACTAGATCCCTCACTCCAATTAATTAATTGAATATTTGATAGTTGATACTTGAGCAAATAATCAAATAGATGGCAAATTAGCAATAATAGAAAGAAGTAGAGAAAAATAGAGAGAAATTAAAATTGGTGTGAAAAATATGAAATAGTAAGGTATTTATAGGTAAATCAATTTAGGAGGAGGCGGTTTGGGGTGTCGGGCGGGAGGGGAGGGGGGCAAAATTGTCATTGGCCAACGACTATTTGATGAAAATAATCATTGTCAACAACTAGTTGAAGAGTATATATGTTTTTTTATTTTTTTTTAAAATCTTAGTCCAGTCCCTACACTCCGGTACCGGTCCATTGGTTAAAAATCAAAGTGTCGGGTCGGGACGGGGTTGGGGAATTGAGGTCGGGTCGGTATGAGCTGGTTACACATCCGGAATCGGCCCGTTTCGGTCAAAACCAAATCGTTAGATAGCCTTACAGTCCAAATTCTTCGAGAAAATTAGTTCAAATTTACCCCTCAACTTTGACTATGACTTGAACTTACTTTCAAGCTAAAGCCCCGTCAGGGGGGTCAAGTGAACGTTTAAACAAAAGCCTTTGGTCGAGAAACTATTATCCAAACAAAGGATTAGTTAGAAATCCTTCAACAGCTTCTCCTTAGCAAGAATATTACTTACATTTCTCATTCAACACCAAAAGAGAAGACATAAACATAAAACACCAAATACCAATACCAAATAAGTTATTCAAATCATCTTCTTCTTTCATGAATAAGGAGGAAAAAAAAAAAAAAAAGAGGAGATCTCAAGCCAAACAAGTGAGTTTGTTCAGGTAGTAAGCACTCTCCAGTTACACTCAAGATGTTGTTGGTTCGAGTCATCGTAGAAGCAAAAAGTAGGAAGAACACTATTTGTTTTGAGTGAGGTTTATGTATAAAAAAAACAATATATACATCTCATTAACTATTTAAGGTGATCCCTCACTACTAAAAAAACAGGATTTTTCGACTGCCAGAATTCGACCGAAAATCGGTCAAACACCTATTTCGACCGATTTTCGGTCGAACAGTACACTTGGTGAAATTGTTCGACCGAAAATCGGTCGAAATAGGTCTTCGACCGATTTTCGGTCGAACAATAAAAATTGTCTGGTACCTCTCGACCGAATTTCGGTCGAAATAGCGGTCGACCCACGCGATATACATTTCAGCAGACAGCCCTCCTTCTTCATTTTTTCTTCTTCTCCAATTATCTCTCCCTCTCTAAACACCATAACCCGCCCCAAACGTCAAAAAACACGAATTCCACCATAACCCACCCCCAAAATCAACACTAAAACACAATCTACCCTCCTAATCACTACCCATAACAACAAATTCAAGGTAAATTCTTAATTTTAGGGTTACTTTAATTACTTTGTAAAACTTGAACCCTAACTTTTTAACTCAATTTTTTTTGTAGTTTTGAAGCATATAACTAGTGGGGATTCAATTGTACGTCCTATAGGAGCATAAATCACCGTTTAGGTACTTTTTTTTTTTTAATTCCGAATTTAATCAACTTTTTAATTATTTTGTAACTTTGCATATTTAATGTTGCATATATAGTTACTTATTAGTTAGCAAAGCTTATTGTAGTAATTGTTGATGTTGAACAACTTGTTTGGTGTTGTTAGTTATTACAAAGTTAGGTTTGTGTTGTTTGGGATTGTTGTAGTTGTTGGTATTGTTTGGTAGTGTTGTTTGCAATGTGTTCTTGCCTTGGTATTGTTGAGAAGATGAACATGTTATGCCTAATACGAATAAGCTTTTGTTTGTTTGAATTGCTTGGATAATATTAATTAATAGGGTGTTATTAGATAATATTGTTTCTTTGGGGCATTTCATCAAACAAGTTTGTGTAGATATTTTTTCTCAATCTTGCAATATCTTTGTAGATATGGACATTAATCGTCGTCGTCTGTGGATGGATAATAGAAACTTTCCCGAGCGGCGGGGGTTGAGGCCTTCGTTTGTAGCGGGTGTAATGGAATTTCTTGATGTAGCCCGCAACACAGAGGATTATTTAAGGCATGGCAAAATTAGGTGTCCATGTGAAATATGCGAATGTGTAACGATACAAGATTTGGAGAATGTCGAGTTACATTTGTATAAGAAGGGGTTTATGCCAAATTATTACATTTGGTATAATCATGGAGAGCCTTGGGACATGCAGCAGCAAATTCAAAATCTTAAAAATATTCATGGCGCTAGGAGTTCTCCGGTTGTGGAACCAGACCAAGCAGCCGGGTATAGAATGGAAGATATGGTGAATGATGCTTTTGGGATGTACCCGGCTAATGATCCCCTTCAGCCGGATACATCACAGCCAAACATTGAGCACATTCCCAATGCCGAGGCAAAAAAGTTCTATGAACGGTTGGAGGAAACAAGTCGTCCATTTTATGAGGGCTCGGTGCATTCCCAGTTGTCGGTTGCAGTTAGACTGATGAGTATCAAATCAGATTTTAGTATATCTCAAGCTGCCATGGATTCCATCATTGCCCTTATGAATGAACTAAATCCGACAAATATGGCCCTACCAACTACTTATTACTACACTAAGAAGTTGGTTTCCTCGTTGGGGCTTTCTGCCGAGAAGATTCACTGTTGTGTTAATGGCTGCATGTTGTATTACAAGGATGATGCAGACCTGCAGACATGTACATTTTGTGAGGAGCCCCGGTACAAGCCTGAGCCTGATCCTAAAAAGAAGCCGAAGCCTGTTAAGTGGATGCATTACTTGCCCCTTATACCACGGTTAAAGAGGTTGTATGCTTCGATGAGTTCTGCTCCACACATGAGATGGCATCATGACCGTACCAAGGTGCCGGGTATTCTATCTCATCCATCTGATGGGGAGGCATGGAAACACTTTGACCAAGTGTATCCGGCATTTGCTAGTGAGCCAAGGAATGTAAGGTTGGGCCTATGTTCTGATGGGTTCACCCCGTTTGATGTCTCTTCTACGCCCTATTCTTGTTGGCCCGTATTTGTCACTCCTTACAACCTACCTCCTGGAATGTGCATGACCAGTCCTTATCTCTTTTTGAATTGTATAATACCGGGTCCACATAACCCGAAAGCCTCTATTGATGTATATTTGCAGCCTTTGCTTGATGAGTTGCAGATACTTTGGCATGAAGGAGTTGAGACTTATGATATATCAACCAAACAGAACTTCCAAATGCGTGCTTCTTTGATGTGGACTATAAATGACTTTCCAGCTTATGGGATGTTATCTGGGTGGTCCACAGCAGGTAAGCTCGCTTGCCCTTACTGTATGGAAGATACAAAAGCCTTCACGCTGAAATATGGAGGCAAATGCACATGGTTCGACTGTTGCCGTCGATTCTTGCCAATGGACCATCCTTTCAGGAGTAACACTAGCGCATTTATGAAGAATCAGGCTGATTTTGAGGAGCCCCCGCGCAGGTTATCAGGCATCGAGATATGGGACAGGGTCAGGGAGCTTCCTAAGGTAACTGAAGAACAGCCATATATTTATTGCAGTATTTTTCCAACTTAATTCCACTAACACAATGTTTAATTCCTAAGGTAACTGAACAACTGTCAGCTAGAGCACCTGGTTATGGGGTTGAACATAACTGGACTAAACAGAGCATTTTCTGGGAGTTGCCTTACTGGAAGGATAATCTTCTTCGCCATAACCTGGATCCAATGCATATTGAGAAGAATTTTTTCGAGGCCATCCTTAATACTGTGATGGATGTCCGGGGCAAGACAAAGGACAACTTGAAGGCGCGGTTGGACCTACAGCTACTTTGTAGGCGACCTGAGTTGCAGGTAATCCAAGAAGGCAACAGCATGTTCATGCCAAAGGCTTGTTATACATTCGATGAGGATGAGCGTAGGATGATTTGTGAGTGGGTGAGTAATTTGAGGATGCCTGATGGTTATGCTTCAAACCTAGAAAGGTGTGTTGATGTTAATGGTGGGAAACTGCATCACATGAAAAGCCACGACTGTCACATCTTCATGGAAAACTTGCTCCCAATTGCATTCAATGGCTTGCCTGATAAAGTTCTGAAACCGCTAACAGAGACGAGCCTATTCTTTAAAGAACTTTGCAGCAAGACATTGAAGGAAGAGAACCTTAACCTGTTGGAGCAGAACTTTCCTGTGGTCGCCACTAAGCTGACAAAGATCTTTCCCCCTGGTTTCTTTAACGTGATGGAGCATCTACCGATTCACCTAGCTGAAGAGGCTCGGCTAGGAGGCCCGGTGCACTGCAGATGGATGTACCCATTCGAGAGGTAAGCTTCCATATCTTAGTAACTTTTAATTTTTTAATTAATCCAACTTAATTCCACTAACACAATAATTATTGCAGAATAATTGGTAAGTGTAAACGGGATGTGAAAAACAGGAACCAAATAGAGGGGTCAATATGCGAGGCATATCTTGCTAGAGAAACTTCGCATTTTTGCTCTTACTACTTCGACAAGGATGTTCCATGTTTGCGCACTAGGCCGGATCGGCATGATATGGGCGATAATAATGATCCCAACTACCCAGCGTTCTCTATATTCAATCAACCAGGCAGGGGAAATACATCTTCCGAAGTATGTCAGCTGAACGAACAGGACAGGAAGGTAGCAACAACACATGTGCTGTTGAACTGTCCCGAGGTCACGCCTTATTACAAGTATGTTGTATCTTAACAATACTGCCTAATATTCGAGAAGTTAAAAATAAGTATATTTGGAATAACGTGTATATCCCCGGCTCATAATGCAGTTACTTTGTCGCTGAGTTCGGTGATGCGGAAGTTTATGAAAATTTTACAAATTGGTTTACAGAATTTGTAAGTGGTTACCAAACTCTTACAAATTAGATATATTTAGATAAAAATATTTAGTTATCCAACTAAATTAAATTTTTTATGTAGGTGAACAATCCGGTGAATGGCATCACATTTGATTTTCTGCGAGATATATGCCATGGCCCATATTACAAATACAAAAGGATGAATACATACTTTGTAAATGGGTACAAGTTTCATACAAAGCAGCGGTCAGAGGGTAAGAAAACATACAACTCTGGTGTGTCCGTGAAAGTAGGAACCGGTGATCACGGGGGTGACTTTGAGTACTACGGTGTGATTGAGGAGATGTTAGAGGTAGAGTATAGTGTCGGTTGGCCTCGGAAGAAATTGGTTCTCTTCCGGTGCAAGTGGTTTGATCCCAGCAAAAGAGGTACGAGGGTAGACCCTTCTTCTAAGTTAGTCGAGGTTAACCACAAAAGGTCATATGGACACTATGATCCTTTCATCATTGCCCAGAAAGTAAAGCAAGTGTGGTTTGTTCCTTACCCGCGGACAAAGAACCCAGCAAGATCAAAGGCCAAAGCCCATTGGTGGGCCGTTATAAAAGGAAAACCGGTGGGATTAGTTGAAGTCCCTGATCTTTTAGATGTTGCATACCAGAACGAGGTGTCAACCGTTCCATTGATAGCAGACAATGAACTGGCTGACCAGTTGCAGCATATTGATGGCATATATGAGCAACTAGATGCATCTGTAGCTAGTCGGGGAAAAAACCCAGTTAATTTTGGAGAAGGAGCTTCAAGGGCAAATGATGATGAATATACAGATGAAGAAGAAGTTAACGATGAGGATGAGGAAGAAGAATTGGCAGATGATGAGGATTGACCTTATATGTACCTAGTAACTTTTGTTTTTTAATAGGCTAGTTTAATGTAATTATATAATTATAAACATAAGAAGATATTTGTATTCACTATTTTTGTTTTCAATGATTGTGTGTATTTAATCTATTGTTCCTTTCTACTTTTTTTGCAATGAATGTGTTTATTTAATCTATTTAACCCGTCTAATTTTTGTGCAATGAATGTGTCAGTCTGATGCCGGGTCTAGTTCGGGAAAGGGAAAGAGCAAGAGCAGACATAGCCACCATTCACCGTCTCAGTGTGATGCCGGGTCTAGTTCGGCTTCTAGCCATTAGTAGTGAAAGTTGAACTTTGTTTAGTTTGTTTGAATATTGTAGAACTTGAACGAATGATGAAAGACTCCTTTCTATTGTTTGGCTTTGTTAGCCTTGTTTAAATAGCGTTTATGAATGTATTGTGACTGGTTTTTCTGCGTGTTTACAGGTGGTATAGGCCTAATTTCAGCTTTTATGTTGCAGGTTTTTACAGGTTTTCGACCGACTTTCGGTCGAAAGTTAGTCAAAAAAAATTTACCAGATCTTCGACCGAATTTCGGTCGAAATACCCTTCGACCGAATTTCGGTCGAAGGCCTATCGACCGAAATTCGGTCGAAGAGCATGGGCTAAGGTGACATGCTCTTCGACTGAAATTCGGTCGAACCTCGGTCGACCTTCGACCGAATTTCGGTCGATACCTGAGTTTCTACCTGAATTTTATCGACCACCACAATCGGTCGAAATTCGGTCGACAGGTCGACCGAATTTCGACCGATTGGGCGGTCGAAAATGCCGGTTTTTTTAGTAGTGCCTTACGCACAAAATTCATAGAGGTACCAAAAAAGCCTATTGATTGTGACTCAGCAAAGTAAGTTGACCTAAATGAACTGAGACATTGAATTGCTGCCCCTATATTTAATCAAACCACCCCTTGCCCACTTACCTCAACTAGTTAAGTTTTAAACAAAACAAAACAAATACACGTCTATTCTTCTTATAAATCAAGAAGATGCCAGCGATTATAATTAGTAGATAAAATCTAACGAGTGGTCCATCATTCAAGCCACACAATTCTTTGTATACGAAAGATAGGATTACAGCAAAATTAGCCTAAAAGGAAAAGCCAAAACAATTGTGCCCATGCAACTGCCATAACTACATCCACGTGTAGAGACAACTACTTGAGTTGGCTACTTAAGAAAGAGACTCCTTATTTAACTCAAAGATGAGAAGAACCAGCCTACATGCCCATGACTTATCATCAGGAAGCTACTGCACGTGTGTCTCATTAATTAGATTTTGAAGTTCGATAGTTGGATGTGGACGGGTGGTTTGGCTGAGAGATGTAAGGTGGATCTAGGACAAATTCCGTGGATTAATTGAACCAAATATTATTTTCAACTCATGTAACCACCACAACAATAAACCCGCTGAAATATCATAAGTAGAATTTGAAAATGATGAAGTGTTCGCGAGTGGATACTTTGTGTGAGACAGAGATTGTTTTAAATAAACCTCAACTCAAGAAAAACGTTTTGAAAATATATTTAAAAAATCAAAAAATTAAAAAAAAAATAAGATAAGAGTACTGAAGAATAGTTTGAACAAATTAAATCTAGCTAGATATATCATCGCCTTTTGTGGGAGGGATGACATACTCGTACATACGTGAATGATTTACCAAGCTGTTTTCTGAAACCTACGAGCAGCATGCATGCCAAGCTACACCTATAGGTTTTCAGATATCTGCAAGTTCAAAGTAATTTGAGGAGTAAAATACTTAAAAGGTCACTTAACTTTGAAAAATGTGTGACCAAAGTCATTTTGCTTTGAATTGTACTAATAAAGTCACTCAACTTAAGGTAATTCTCACCAAAAGTCATTGTAATCGGATTTTGCACAATTATCTTACCGAAAATCTGACATGGAATTTTTATTTTTAATTATATATACATGTGGCATACTTTATTTTCCACGTAGGATTTTATAATAAGTTGATTAACCCAACTCTTAATCCATAACCCATTTCTCTTCCACATATTTTCGGATCCATCTCCTTTTTCAAAATGGATGGTCTAGATTTAATGAAGTAAAACTAAATATTTGACCATGGTTAGAAAAATATATCTTCCTATTTTAAATTCAAAGCATCTAACCTATCTTATAATTTAGCAGCAAATTTCATCCCTCCTCCTAAATTATTTTTCGGTCTCCAAAATTTTCGTTTATTTATTGTTTTAATAAAACTTTGTTTTTGCTAATCCAATCTCAAACATATAACAGAAAACCAAAAACAGTGATAAACTATTTGCAAGTGATAACATCGTAAGGAATAGAATTAACAAGACAAGATTTAATAATGTCAATTTACTCAAATAACAATATACGAAGAAATTCTTTTCACACAATCACATCAGTTAAAACTAGTTGCGAAGATAGTACCTAATATTCTGTTCATAGTTATTCACATTTTATCTTGGAAAGAAACTTTCTAACCAATTCATAATACTTATAGAAATCACATAGATCTTCTGCACTTCTATATCTAAAATAAGATGAGTTTGTTTAACAATTAATGTAATTTTTATTTAAAATGATACTTAATTTTTTGAGTGCACATTGTCGAACAATAATAAAAAATTACAAATTGAATTTGAAATAGAAAAATATTTTGTCCAAACCATAGTTAAATACCTTTATTTACCCTATTAAATCTAGAACATTGGTGTTTTTAAGGAGGGCCAAGTGTCATTCATCCAAATAAGAAATTGAGAAAATGGAGACACTAGATAAAATATATATTTAACTAATCTACCTATTATCTATTATATAAAATATATATTTAACTAATAGATTGAAAAAATAATGATTCTAACCATAACTAATTAAAGAGTTAAGTACTTGAAAGAGTAGTAAAGCTAATATTTCGACAGTACCCGTAGAAATTTAGCAATGACACAATATTCTATTATTGTAATAATTTAAAATAACACTTTCCAAATCCTTAGAAAATAATTCAACTTATTATAAAATCCTATATGAAAAATAAAGTATGCCACATGTATATATAATTAAAAATGAAAATGCCATGTCAGATTTTCGGTGAGATGATTGTGCAAAATCTTGTTACAATGACTTTTGGTGAGAATTACCTTAAGTTGAGTGACTTTATTAGTACAATTCAAAGCAAAGTGACTTTGGTCACACATTTCTCAAAGTTGAGTGACCTTTTAAGTATTTTACTCTAATTTGAGTGGCCGGAGAAAAAACGGTAAGTGGCCAATCAAATACTCCATAAAGAAATGTTTATATGCATCTCCCTCTAGGCCAACTTTTAGCAGACATTCAAATAATTGATGGCTTTTATGCGTCATTTTATGGCCAAAGAAGGAAAAATTGTAAAATCATAAACGAGTTTAACTAATATATATCGATTGATTTAAATTTTTTATTATACCATTGTGTAATTTTAAACATATTATAAGTTAATTTTTAAGAATTCTTACTTGTTTCAATATTTTCAAGCCTAATAATTCCTTTAAATAGCTAATCTAACTTAGAAAATTGTCCAATGATTGAGTCATTATAAAATAATTGACATTCGGGAATCAGAATAACATAAACTAGGATATAGTTGGTAGGCGGAATAGCCTAAATGACACTTCAACTTGTCCCGTTTTGCTAATCCGACACGTGAACTTTACCTATTTTCATTTAAACACCTTAACTCGATTAAAACACATGTGTTAGACACTTCCATCTTTACGTGTTGTTCAAACACACTGATATACCAGCCACATCAATATTCATATAAAAAAATTTAAGACACATCACTAATTTAATTATTTTGCTTATTTTTGGTTTTGCATAAAAAATTCTAAAATTAAACCCTTCATCTCTCCTACTCCTCCTTCTTCACCTTTGACCTCTATTTTCTACCACCATAATTCTATAAATCCACCTTCCATTATCACACAAGAAGCACCACCAAACTACTGCCATAATCAACCTAAACCCCAAAATTTATAGTAGATATTTAGACAACTACAACAAAAATCATAGATTTAATCTTTAATATAAGATTTAGGCTTAGTCAATTTGCAGGATGTTTCTTTTCAAAAACAATACAATCTCGGCATGCCCAAAAATTTCATCGACGGGGAACTCTCTCCACTTATCGCCGACGACGAAACAGTGGGGGAGCCATCGCCGCCGCTGCAATGGGGATTTGGATTATTTTGAAATCACAAATGTCATTTGGGTAATCCGAAATCTGAGTTATTTAAAACTCACTTCTTCACCACTTCCTTTGGAATCATAAAACAAAATCTACTGGGAATTAGCAATGGAGAAAGCCGAAAATAGAAGCAATTTCTTGAGTTGTTCTTTGTTTAATAACAATCACAAGCTTGATTAATGGAGGATAAGAAAATAGTTGAATAACAGAAAGGAAATTAAGGAGGAAGTGGAGAAACTGAAATTGTAAAGAGGAGGGGACGAAGAGAACAAAAAAGAATTAACAGAGAGAGGAAAATTTGAGGGAGGGGGGGGGGGGGGGTGGAGGGGTTTGGGGAAATACTCCCTCCGTCCCATTTTGTTTGTCATAGTTACTGTTTCGAGAGTCAAACTTCTTAAATTTGACCGTAGATTAGGATATAAACTTTTTAACTTTTCTTAAATAAAATTTACATATTTGAAAACTACATGAAAAGTACTATAAGTCATAATAAATTACAACTCAAAATATTTAAAAGATATATATAAAGATTACGGTCAAAAATAAATTTATTTGACCCTCGAAATCCGAACTACGACAAAAAAATGAAACGGAGGAAGTAATTTATTTTCTTTATCTTTTTTTTTTAAATAATATTTATATGTAATTTGTACTTTTCTTTTACCATTTTATAATATTTCAAACTCAAATCAGCTCATTCACCTGCTGTTAGATGTGTGGACGACATACAATTTTGCCACATCATTTAAAAAATTGACACATAAGCAAGTCAACAGTCAGAAGTGCTTACTAGTCATAAAATGATTGAGTTGAGGTGTTCAAATGGAAATTGACGAAGTTTGTATATCGACATGATAAAACGGGACAAGTTGAAGTGTCATTTAGGCTATTCCGCCTAGTTGGTATCTTGAGCAATAAAATAAACATATACACACTACCGGTACGTACAGTAATATTCTAGTAACGCCCATTCGTATTGGAAAACTGTTCTGCTTTATTTTGTTTTAATTCAATTCCAGTTAACTGTAAGAGGAAACTTTACATCCTTGATTTTCAGTTAATTGCCCTGTAGTTTGAACTATGGAATAGCCGTTGCTAGTCGTTGGAGTAACTAGAATTCTTTATTTCTGAACTTAGCATGAGAAAAGAGAACTTTCTAAGGACCAAGAACCTATAAACAAAAAACACAAGAAAACAATGAAATAAAGAAGAATGAAGGAGAATACCAAAGTAAAACTGTGCCCCAAAGTTCAACATGGAATGATTGAAAGGAAGTCGCAGTATATCATCAAAGGTCACAATGTACTACACTAGAGGGGAAAAACCAAAGGGAATTGCACCTAACGTCAGTCTGACCAAGTTGTACCAGTAGTGAGAAATCTTCATTCCACGAGCTTGCTGGCTCTGTTATCCTGAGAAGTTGAAAACAGTATCGAGAATGAGCATAGTGGAACTTATCACCAATGGGATTCTGTAGTTTAGATGCAAATGAAAATCGCTTTGGAAGTTCAACTTTGGCAACAGAACTGATCACAATCGACAATTAATTTCTTATTGACAATATATATTGTAGAGTAAGAGGTGGATTACAAAGCAAGCGTAAAGAAGATCTTCTGCACCCAAAAATAGATGAAGATCAAAGATCAATCATGCTTTTATCACTGCCAGGAGACTTAAATTTGTCCACACATAAAGCTTGTGTGGAGTTTTATCATGGATCACATTTCACACAGAAGGTCATGCCACATACCAATTTAGTAAAACCACAAACTCAGTATAAGAATGATATACTATAAATTGACCAGCACCATATAGTATCCTGATCTGCCACCTACCTCTTACAGAGTTGAAGCTTTACGTCGTTGCAAATCTACGACACTAGTTCACTTGGCTGCTGCAGCACCAATCAAAGAAAGCAGGTGAAAAGTCTCTATTCTGTGCACTGGACACATTAACAGCTCTATCACGAGATCATATTATCTTAATGCCGCATGCAATAAATTCCTACGAATCTACCCTAGGCGTGTATGAGCTTTAAGCAACATGTGACTGGAGTTGAGAGAGAAAAAAGGTACATAAAAGAGTTACAAACATATGTACAACTGTGAGGGTAGATGTATTCGCAAGCAATGCAAATAAAAGGTAGGACAGGATTGTATGACGTAGTTGATTCAAAGAAGGGTATTGCAGCAAATATGATGTGCTCATAAGTGTGTGTTGATATACAAAGAAGATTTCAGTAAATCATAGGGCAATGGGACTAAAGAGCAATGAGCTGAGTCATCAGTCAAGTATCGGATAGAAATCAAACAGAAGTCGGAGAGATACAATTAGGACTTAAATATTATAAGTTTCTTGGCAATGACAACTTTCAGCGCCCTTCATGACGGAGGATCAAGCAAGCTTGTCTACCAAGCACAGTTAGATATCATAACCATCATCGCAGAAGCAAGGTGTTTTCAGTGGACAGATATGCATTAAGCTGGAGAGGCGAGTTAGAAATAGAAAAGAACAGTCTATTCACTCGGAGGCCCCAAACGCAAGTATGTCAAGAGGATTACCTGTTAAACCTTAAAATCTGACACCTTATCTATTAGATGTTACTTAAAGGTTAGTAAAAGTTATGTCTCTATCCAGCCTAGGATCAATTCCAAAATGGTCATGGTTCCTTGCTACTCGTTGCACCTGTGGAGGTCATATATGGATGGTAAAGCTAACTAATTGAGTTACCAATGACAAACATTTGTTAACAGTAGCATCTGGCCAGTCCCACCATCCTCTTCACAAAATGGAGGTAAGATAGGAAATTCTTTTTGTGAAAGCAGAATTTGAAGGGAAAAGCCTAAAGAACATGGGAATTAGAACTTGCACACAAAAGCTCCAGGCATTGTATCCCACTTTTATGTCCCAAGTGCAGACAAAAAGCTAAAAGGGAAAAGAAAGGACAGAGATAAATTGATCAACTAGATAAATTTACATAAAACATCGGAAGACTTCAAAGAAGCCAAAGAGTCTTCATGTTTGAGAAGTTAACCTGTCAGCAATTTTGATAAATCATCCGCTTCACCATTTCTCTCCGCACCCGAGTATGGCTGACAACAGTGCTCGTTGCATGAGGAACACTATCGTTGTTTTGACCTTTGGTAATCACATTCACGGTCTTCCCAACAGGTTCACTTGCTCTTTCTGACCCTCCATCCACCGCATTAGCAGATACACTTTTGTCGGCCTCTTGTACAACTACTGATGCTAGCATTCAGAAGAGAAAAAGATAAAGTAAAGAGCGAACAGCCTTAAAACGAACAGGAAGCACTAAATAGACATAATTAAGCATGAATCACAAAAGAAGGAAAATCATATTCTTCGTGCGCACATTGTATTGTGAACTACTATCCTAGTCATCTCCGCAACAGCAAATAGGAAATTGCCTGTACACTTGTATTTACAACAAAATTTGAGAAATTTTTAGATACATTTGACATCTTTCACAACAAAACTTAGCAATGCAAGAATAAGTTGCCCAGTTGTCACCTGAAAGGTTCTGTCAGAAAACAAATGGAACAAGAATACAAGATCAAGAATGGAAAGAGACGTGGATTCATGTTTATAGACGACCATTTATTACAAAACACCGTGGTATATTTGGATAAAGAAAAACTCCAACGCATTAATCGAACTAGAACTACCCTCTACTTTCTTTTTTTTTGGGTACAAAAAGGTAATGAAGGAAATACCCACATTCTACATTCTCCTCCTGTATTAAACTATGACATGTATTTGAACATCGTTGGGTTAAGTTGGATTACACTTTTAATTAAGACAGCGAACAAACTGCTTACTGTTCGGTACTCAAAAGAGTGAAGTGAAAATGTTTATAGCATCATAGAACTTATTAGTTCCCTTCCGAATTGAAGAAATGTATTGATTTTGCTTTTAGCTATATTCAGCACAATCTTAGTGCTATTCATCAATTAAAATATACCTTTTACCTTTAAAAAAATACCCTACACTTTTATTGACCAAGTCCCCCCCACAAACATTAATACTAGTGTTATATAGTGATCAATAATTTAGCAATCTTACTTAAACTAGATGGTTTAGAGAAAATTAGTAGCTTCAAGGACAAAGAATGCATTTTCATAGTTATGAAGTTCCCACTGTGAGAACAGGAGCAATGTCTCAAGCCATGGAAATGTTGTTCTACACTCATATGTTTGTTCTATTTCATAACTTTACAGACAGCCAGAAAAATTGACAAATACAATGCAGACCATGTACTATCTATATCTAAATAATAATCTGAAATTGTTACAAGACACGAAAGATTCTTCAACTACTCAAATTTGTTTGTGCTAACCACTTGAGAATTAGGTACCACAGAGTTATATAATGTGTTTAGCAAGTTTTAAAGACTGTACCTTTTGATGAATTAACATTTGCAGCCAAATCCAAAGATTGAGAAGTAACCAAAGGGCCATACAAGTAACTATCTAACTTCAAATAATCTACAATTTTTTGCAGCAGTTTCTTGTCATTTTCCTTTGTAGGTTCAGTAATCCCTTCAACTCCTACAAAATAGAAAGATTCAAGAGACCAATATACATCTTCCACTATAAAAAAGGATACACTTATTCCTAATATACCAAATTATACTCACCAGTAGAAACAGAGGGCGAAGACTTAGATGAAGAGGAATCAGAGAGTTTAGAGGAATCAAAGAGTGAAAACATAAAATAGTCAGACTTGAGATAATCCTTAACTTTCTTGAAAAGTTGGTTTTTCTTTTTCCTACTACGTTTCATTGGTTTCTTCTTCCTTATCAAGTGAACAGCAGTGGACACCTCCATTTTCTTACTCATTTTTATCTTCTTACAGGTAAATAGTTTCTCTATGAAAGAGTTGCTGGGATAATAAAAGAAAAGATAATGGAAGGAATTGAGCCGTTTAAGGTGGCAGTGGCGGCAAAATGCTGAGAGGAAGTTAGAAGCGGTTATTGAGTAGTACTAGTAGTAAGCACTGCTGTCTTTGTAGAGGTGTCACATTGACAATGAGCAACGTGTGCTTTCACTTATAATGTTTTTAAAAGAAAAGACAGCAATGTATGTTTGAGAAGAAAAAGAAGATAAAAGGCAGGGAGTATTGACAGGTGGCAATCAGTAGATGATGCAACTTGTCCTCTGCAGTAGCTGTCTAACGGTCCACTTTGGGCAGGACCGGAAAGGTAATGAACCAACCGGATCGGACTAGACTGGACCGTATAGACGAATATTTATGTGAGGTTTCGTATCCGATATCCTTGACGGGCCGAAAGTAGTTTTAAAACTGGTTGAATGATATATGTAAGGAATCCGTCTTGACCAAATTCAGACCAAAGTAAAAGAAAAAGGATGATTTACACCTATACAAAATTTTGAAGCCCTAATAATTAAAAAAAGTAAGCAATATTACCAATATTACAAAATATAATTTTTTTTTTTTTTACATAAAAATTGCTGCAAACAAGTACAAAGGGGAAACCCTAGTCTCCACCTCACATTCCTCCCTCCTACTGCCCCCTACCGCCTATTTCCTTTACTGCTGTCTTACTCCGCCGCTGCCTAGGTCTGCAAAAACAGTGCAGACACAGTCTGAAATAGTGAAGATACAATAAAATACAGTGCAGAAATACAGAAACAAAGGAGAAGTACTGAAATAGTGCAGAAACAATCTAGAAACAATGCGGAAACACAAAATCAACGCAGAAACAGTGTAGAAGCGCCGAAACAATGCAGAAACAATTAGATAAAATGCAGAAACAGTGCAAAACAATGCAAAAACAATCTAGAAATATTAGATACAATGCATAAACAGTACAAATGTAGAAATAGTCTAGAAAAAGTTAAATACAGTGCAAAACAGTGAAGATACAGTGATATACTATAAAATAAAAATATGAAAAAAATACTTGAAGTAAAAGAAGAAAAATGATAAGAAATAAATAATGAAACACTAGATCCAATACGGTGTAGAACAATAAGAAAATAAAAAAATAGTGAGATAGGTGTGGTGAGTGTGCTTCTGCAATTTGTTAGACGTGTCAAAAACTAAAATACATCTCCTAAGACCCGAAGATGTCCACTCACAAACCCTTCAAACGGTGCCATTAGCTCCACTCTACCGTTGTAGTTGTGGTGGTACTGAGACGCAATAGTCGTAAATCGTAATAAATAAATTAAAGAACTTACTGACCTCAGATTTGGCAACAACTTCCATTTGTTGTTTCAAAAGAGTATTTTGGCTACGTGAAAGAAACGAACTTACTCTGACTCTGACTCGGATTCGAATTTTGAATCTGGCTCTTAGCACCCCAACCTCCACTATTTGTTTTAGGCACATATCCTACAATTTTAAATATCTTCACATTTTCTCTATAATTATTAATTTGGTGCTTTCCATCTCCTTGGCCAAATCGACATGGCCATGATAATTTGGTACCACTATTAAAATTAATATTCAGTGATTGCATTTGAATATTGTAATAAAATTATCTGTTTAGATTTTTTCAGTGTTTTTTTAAGTTGATTGAAAAAGTAACGGAAAAGTGGATAGTTTATGTTTTATCCATAATCTCTGTTGGAAATTAAATTATGGATGTTGAGGATGGTGGTCGTGCTACGAATGTAGAGAAGTAAAATTTTGATTGGAGGGAGGAAGTGAAATTCTGTGAAATGGGAGTAAGAGGGTAGGATTTTGCTATGTTAGGTTATTTTTTGCTATGTTTTGTAATTAAGTTCTCAATTCCTGGGTAATTTTACCAAATTGTCTCTGTATTTTGTGAATAATTTATCAAAAGTGTACTTTTGTATAAAAATTTCAAAGAAAAATAAAATAAAATTCGTCACCAAACTTGTCCAACAGATTTTTTTACCAACGAAAAAAAGGGCATTTTGGCCCCTACCACCCTAACACCCCATACTCCCAAAAATTATATTTGACTCCCACACTTATTAATTTGCATTTTAACCAACTTTCATAACTATAAATATCTCATTGTGTCATTATTTTTTCACATCAATTTCTAATTCTTTTAACTCTCTGTATTTTTATCTATTTTTGCTATCTATTTGGCTATTTACTATCAAAGTAA
The DNA here is from genome assembly GCA_029990575.1 of Petunia axillaris subsp. axillaris. NCBI lineage: Eukaryota > Viridiplantae > Streptophyta > Magnoliopsida > Solanales > Solanaceae > Petunia > Petunia axillaris. The sequence continues at coordinate 32,397,249 of JARKNS010000002.1, forward strand.
CAATTATCAAATTATATATTAGTAGGCCTGTGAAGTGGAAACTAGATGAGTCAAGTTTCAATTTTCGCCTCAATTTTATGGTCCGTTTAGTACATCTATTCCAATTCATATTTTAATCCTTATATTTACTTTTTAATTAGCATGTTTAATTATTCGTTATATAGTATTTTTTTTTTATTTTCATAAATCATAATGACTAGATTTATTTGATTATTGACTACACGTGGTCGTGGATGACGGGAGAAAAGTGAATTAAAAGTTGGTAGTTCTAGTAGTTTTTATATAGATAATTTCACTCATACAGATGAATCTCAATATTATCATAATGCTAGTTTAAATGAACAATCACTAGATCACGAAATTTGATAATTTAGATGAACCACGCATTAATCCAGTCCAAATAAGTCTACCTGAAACTAACTTTGAAACACCTACAATGCCTCATAGTAGAGTCCTAGTAGAACGAGTAAAGAGATAAGGTTTGAGAATATATGCATGAACATGTGAATAAAATGGCTAAGTGTAATATTTGTATAAACCTTGAGAATTTAAGACTGGAGCACATGACGGGGAGACAGGGAAGTTAGAGAACACACATATGATAGTGCTGTCAATATGGGTCGGGCCGACTCAGTCCACGTGGGCTTTGAAATTTGCCGGGCTGGACCGGGCAAGCCCACAATTTGCAGGGCCATTAAATCATTAGCCCATCACAGCCTATGTGGGCCGCAGGCAGGCCAGCCCAGCTCACCATTATTATTATTATTATTATTACTATTATTATTATTTAATTTTTAAAAATATTGATTTTGAATTTTTGATAACATTTTAAACTAGAAATACACAAAATATTCCCATTATTTCAGTTGAAAAATAGTACAAACTTTGATTACAACAAATACTTAATTTGAACTTAATTATTTCGACTTTTATTAAAAGAAAGTGAATCATAATTTCAAAAGTTCCTGAAGCAACTTTAGATAACACAAGAAATAAGAATTAAATCACAAACTTCGATCAAGCTACCACACATATTTGATATTCTCCGTCAACCCAGTAAGCTAACTTTTTTTATAGATAAAAGTGATTGTCTAACCCTAAGAGGATATTCTTTTTTCTTTTCATGATTAAGAAGTAGGCGGTACTATAATCTACTGATAGTATTACATTAAAACTGACTTATTTTTACAAAATCAATTATTAATTTTGAACTATTGAATTACTTTTGTCATTACAATTATACCCACAGTTAAATGCATTTATGAATGGTAAAAAAGGCAAATGCTATTTTACTAAGCTCTTGGGCCAGGCCAGTCTTGGTCAAGCCTCATGGACCGTGGGCTTTCAGGTGCTGGGCTAAAAGGCCTCAGTGTTTTATGGGTTAGAAATATCATAGCCCAGCCCTATCAAATCGAGGGCTAGGCCGGCCCGGCCCAACGGGCCAAGATAATATTGACGACTCTACATATGAAAAACGCAAGGTTAAATTAAAAAAAATACTCGTGGACGCAAGTATTTAGGGGGAAATACTCAATCTCATGGTTTTTCTAATTAATACTAGAAAATTAACCCAACAATGACCTGGTTTCATCGTTTTTATAAGAATAAAAATAGGAAAAATTGTGCAAAAATTGTTATGGTAGCATTCCTTCTTGTATCAATTTTTTCCTTAGATTCAAGACACATATAATCCAACTATTATAAGTTTTCTAGAACAACTATTAAAGGTGATATTTATAAATCTCAAGCCGAATACTAAATATATTTATATTATTTATTTCATCAATTTGTAAAGCTTCTATTATTACTATTGGTTGTGGGGTTAGTGGACATGAATATTTAACGCATACATATCTTTGAAGAAATCCTAATTGGGCAGCACTAAAATATATTTTAGCAAATAATTGAATTAATTAACCACATAAGGGATATTTCTTGCTCAATATGTTCAAGAAATTTGTAAAACCTATGAAATTAGTAATAGAATTATAGTTGTAACTATTGATAATGCTATAAATAATTACAAAATAAAATTTGAACCACAATTTCTTGAGATTTATTATGCTAGATATGCATGTCATAATTACAATTTAGTGGTATGTGATGGCCTTCAACTAATTGATTTAAGGCAGAATACTTAGATGACCCCTCGAAGTTGTACCCAATTTCTACTTAAATGCTCCAACTTTCCTAATGACCAACTAGACACCTCTTCTAGTCCATACTGTGTCTCATGGACACTCGAGTCTTGCAGTGCTCATGCGTGTGTCTCAAACGCTATGACATGTCAACCTAACGAATAAAAAAATGACACGTGTATTTAAAAAAATAATGTAATTATCCTATCAAATTAATTAACCTTTAATTTAATTATTTTTTCTTTTCTAAAAATGATATTAAATATCCCCATAAAATACCCCAACCCCTCTTCCCTCTTTGAGTGAAAAGAGTTCTCTCTCTCTCAAAGTTAGGATTTCATTTTCTTCCACTATTTTCCTCAACTTGTAATCGATTTATCAATCGTAACATGGTATCAGAGCCATATTCTATTAGATCGGCTCATTCTCTATTCATCTATACCATTTTTTCCTAGTTTCACCGATTTTTTTCTTCGACAGTTGAGTTCCGGCAAGTTTTTCGGTGATTTTTCTCGGAATTTTAATTTCCTCTTTGCATCGAGGTATTTTTTTTACGAATCCGAGCCAGTCTCAGAGTGATTTTTCAGTTTGCGCCGGCGACTGTTTCTAGGGTTTTATTCAGAGTAGAATTCTTCTCTGAAATGCGGCGGCAATTCAACTTAGGGTTTGGTAATCACACTAATTTTTCTCATATTTCTCTGTAATATACATTTATATTTGCAAATTTTACTATACTATGGATATTGGTTCATCATTTGCTGCTATTGCGCCTAGTAGCTCTACTGGCTTGTCTATTTGCTCTACTCTTGATGCCTCTCACCCCCTGTATCTTCATCCCTCGAATAGCCCTGGTACTATTCTTGTGGCTGGAAAGTTTAATGGTAGTGGGTATGGGAGTTGGCGTCGTGGTATGTTGATTGGACTCTCTTGTAAGGGAAAACTTGGGTTAATCAATGGTTCGATTCCCCAACCTAGTGAAGATTCACTATTGTTTGAGCCTTGGTGCAAATGCAATAACATGGTTATTACATGGATTCTTAACAGTCTAGAACTTAAAATTAGGGAGAGTGTCATATACACTAAGTCTGCTAGTGGAAGGATATTAAAAAACGTTATGGACAACCTAGTGGTACCAAGGTGTTTCATATCAGAAATGAACTCTCCAATTTCCTATAATTGTGTCATATCTTATAGATTTATATTGCATTTTCCACATGTTTCGTTGTATCTGTATATCCACATATAATAGTCAAGGAGTATATAGTAATTGGTCTGAAGTTGTCAGATTTTGCGAAAATGCGCCTACAACTGGCTAATTTTGAGGCATCCAAAATAGGATACGCATTCACAAAGCCCGCCGAGTCTCATTTGAATGAGGTGGGCTGGCCCATTTTGGGTGATTTTTAGAAAAAAGACACTTTCTAGAACTTGAGTTTTAAGTTTCAGTTTTCAGTTTAGTTTCAGTTTTCTCATTTTACACATACTTGTAACCGACTTTGAGTGAAAATAGTTCTCTCTCTCCCAAAGTTAGGGTTTTATTTTCTTCCACTATTTTCCTCAACTTGTAATCGATTTATCAATCGTAACATGGTTTCAGAGCCATATTCTGTTAGATCGGCTCATTCTATATTCATCTATACCATTTTTTCCTAGTTTCGCAGATTTTTTTCTCCGACGGTGAGTTCCGGCAGGTTTTTCGGTGATTTTTCTCGGAATTTTGATTTCCTCTTTGCATCGAGGTGTTTTTTTTACGAATCCGAGCCAATTTCTCGGAGTGACTTTTCAGTTTGCGGCGGCAACTGTTTCTAGGGTTTTTTTCGGAGCAGAATTCTTCTCTGAAACGCGGCGGCGATTCAACCTAGGGTTATGTAATTACACTAATTTTTCTCATATTTCTCTGTGATATACATCTGTATTGTAAATTGTTACTCTCTCTGTCCCAATTTATGTAGCGATGTTTGACTTGGCACGAAGTTTAAGAAATAGAAGTTGACTTTATAAATGTTCAAATTTACCCTTGAAAAAGTAAGAGAGAGAAGATTGTAGTAATCAAAAAGTTGTTTGTGGCTTTTAAAGTAAGTAGGGCCCAATAGGGGTAAAATAGAGATAGTGCATTAAATAGTTGACAAATAAGGAAATGTGACATTCTTTTGGGGACAGACCAAAAAGGAAAGTGTGACATAAATTAGGACAGAGGGAGTACTATGCAATGGCTATTGAAAGTACAATTAAGTATGGTACACACGTTACAAATTATATTGAGGAAATATTCCATATCTAAGAAGAAGGTAAAAAATAAGGATTAGCTAAAATAAAATAACTTATCATAGAGTTTATAACATAATTTATGATTTTAGTGTAAATAATAAACCAAAATAATAAAATGAATTGAAATCCATGAAGAAAGTTGAGTTTGTTAAACTTAAAAAGCTTAAGAAGCACACCATCATTCTTTATTTATCGGTGCATGTAATTTAGTTGGGCCCATATATAAATAGTCAAGTCCAGTTAGGTTAGTTACAGTTTTCTCATTTTACACATACTTGTTACCGACTTTGAGTGAAAAGAGTTCTCTCTCTCCCAAAGTTAGGGTTTCATTTTCTTTCACTATCTTCCTCAACTTGTAATCGATTTATCAATCATAACATGGTATCATAGCCATATTCTATTAGATCGGCTCATTCTCTATTCATCTATACCATTTTTTCTAGTTTCACCGATTTGTTTCTCCGACGATTGAGTTCCGGCGAGTTTTCCAATGATTTTTCTCGGAATTTTGATTTCCTCTTTGCATCAAGGCATTTTTTTTGTACAAATCCGAGCCAGTTTCTTGGAGTGACTTTTCAGTTTGCAGCGGCGACTGTTTCTAGAGTTTCTTTCAGATGCGGAGGCGATTCAACCTAGGGTTGGTAATCGCGTTAATATTTCTCTATGATATACATCTATATTTGCAAGTTGTAACTATACTATGGCTATTGAAAGTCCAATTAAGTGTAGAACACATGTTACAAATTATATTGAGGAAATATTCCATATCTAAGAACACTACAAGAATTAAGGTTTTTTGTTGCGCCATTCTGTGGCGAACCCTATAGTCGCCACAAAAAATAGGGGTATTTGTGGCGACTTTAAATGGTTGCCACCTAAAGCCATAGATTTTGCTGCGACCTCAATAGTCGCAGCGGAATCCTTAATTTTTGTGGCGCTAATAATCTGGTCGCCGCAATATGTACCAATTTATTTCATTAAAAATTTTGATGTAAGCAGTCGTAGCGATTTGTCGACCTCGCTGCTAAAACATAGCGAGTAGTAGTAACTAATAGGGAGTAATACTTTAATAAATTAAAACAAAAATATCCCAAATCCAAAACCTCTTCACTTAACAATCGGGAATGTGCGTCTCTCCTCCTTGTTTAACAACTTCTCGATGCGGTGGTCTCTTTCCGCAGATATCCTCGCAATTCTCTGTAGTGCCCACTTTCTCTTTCTCTCTCTCCCTCTCCCTTTTCCAGATCTCTTATTCCTAGAACCCTAATTTATTTTACCCTAATTGCATACAATGGTAGAATAACATATGCTAATTCTGATAGACACGATTTATATATTTTTGACGAAATTTACCAGTTAAGTTGTGGATTATATAGCTTTAACATTCAATTGAGTTTTTTATATTATGGTTAGATTGATGAGTATTATTTTGCTGACCATCTTTTTACTTGTAGTATCTATTTAATTGTATGCTCTAAAGCAGATCTTATTTTTCTTTAGATCTTTGTTTCAATCGCCAGTTAGTTTGTTGGGTGATTATATTTTGTTTTATTTTTGCTATTTTATTTTCTGAATTTTTGATTGTTATTTGTGAATTGTTTACACAGAATTGGTTAAGGATACAATGTACTGTGTAATGTATTTCTAGGCAAAAAGAAGTTCAAGAAAAGATTTGTCACTCTATTTTTCAAAGATATACTATCTCAATAATTATCATTTACATTCTGGGCAATTTTTCATTGCTAAACAAATTTTAAGTTGTGATCAATCTTAATATTAAGGTTCAATTTGAATGTTCGACCTTTTAGGCGGAGCTTTGTATGTATGCGCGGTGCCCTGAGCTAAACTATAAAATTTGGACTATGTTGGAACTCATCCTTCTCGCTCAAAGATTTGGGATGAACTTATAAGTGTGGATACTGCACCTTGTGTAAGGTAAGGCATTAAACTTGCATTTTATATAGTTATTTTTAAAGTTAATCTATGTATTTTTGATTCCATTGAAAGTAACTTATCTAGTGTTATGACGCATGCTGTAGTTTAAAAAGCTCAACGCAACTTTATTTCTTCCATCCTAATGCAGGAAGTATTCAACTAACACGTTTTCTGGTGGAAGTTTCTTTGTGGTCTCAATTTTTCTTAGCACACATGCTTTTAGCATCATCCTGCCGTGAATCTGTCGAGAAGGTGTAGTTTCGCTTCTGCTACTATTGGAAAAGATACATATGTCTAGAAATCAACTGTTTCAACTCTTTGCTATAAAGAATGTTACACTTACCTTGATATGAAATCCTGTTTTTTAAACTCTATACTAGTGTAAGAAAGAAATCTAAAGAGGACCTCAAATAGTCTGGTAAAAGAAATTTTTCCCTCCTTTTTGTATTACAGAACCTCTAGACAAAATTCATTAGAATTATCCATATATGTAATATGATGCAATAATATGTAATATCATTTGAAGGTAAAAAGAAAAAGTAATGTCTAAAATTAAAATTCTTTTAGGTTTTTAGCACAATTTTGCTTTAGTTATTTATTCATTAAAAGTGCGCTATGACTGGAATGAGTCCTTCAATCTTGATATAAGAGTGACTTTGAAACTCTTGATAGTGAATAAACATATATGAAGCATATAAAATTAGCAGTTAAGTTACAGAAAAAATGGTGGAGAAAGAGATTATATGGAAAAAAAACTTCACTAAGTCCTAACATCCATCCTTAACTTGACAGTAGAGCCAAGGTTATGAACCCCTATTTATGAATAGTTGGTTCAAAAGAGATGTCATTTTTAAGTGAAGTGACATGTTTGTCTCTTGCACCTACATATATAATCAATAGAATTATGTCCCTACTCTTATTAGTGGATCCCCTCTTGAACAGTGGCAACAAAGAAAGGGAACTAAGACATGAGTCATAGAATTCATTGATCTTTTAGGTTCCTCACAAACACACCCCAACTCATTTATGTTGATAACCTAACTATGGGCCACCCTTTATATCAAGACCCACCCTTGTACTGCTAATATATTGTTAGAATATATATGAGTTTATTTAATTATATGAGTTAACAAAGATATACTGTAATTTACTATATGATAAGTTATAAAATATTGTATGTGTCTATTTTATTTAAGTTGTGCTCTTGCCACTACTTCATCATGCCAATGAGAGAAATGACTAGTAATGTATTGTAGTATAGAAATAGGTGTTGAATACCTGATCAATGTTGAATGGAATTATGATTGAAAAATCTGTCTATGAGCAATCTTCTATTTCTTTAGATTTCTCGAAGGGTTAAATTTGATTGCGGACCAGTGACTTCTTTGGATCAGTGTTCACCTTTTTCTAATGGAGAAGTATTTTCAAAGTACATATATTCGCATCAGTAATTTTTAAGTTAACAAAAGACTTAATCTTTATGGGTTGTTGCTTTGTTAAATTACTTAGAGTGGTAATAAGTGAGTTTTGACTTTGATTTTTGATTGGTACAGCTTCTCTACATAAGACTCAGCCTAATCAGAAACACACAAGTATTTTTTGTATTTTAGATTGACAATCATTTCCTTTCTAATTTCATAGGGAAGATTTCATAGTGTGTTGAGTACCTTGATGATGGAGCTAGGAAGCTTAGATTATTTGATGTGTTGCAAGAAATGTCCAGGTAATTTCATAAGTTATAAGTAAAAAGTTATTTTACTTTATTGTAGTTATTGATATGCACCTTTACATTTTTGTTAAATATAACAGGGAGAGAGCTCATCGGCAGAGGAAATATACTGGCTAGTGAAGAGTTTAAAGATATGTTATTTTTCTTTTTTGATGTACTCACAATTACAATGTATATGAAGGTCATACATACTATTTGGTAAATACTCAAGTATCTTGGGGATATCTGTTATTGGTTATCGTTGGGCAGCTTGTAGTAATATAGCTGCTTTTAATTTTTTTTTTTTTTGCAATAAATTCGAGTTTTAGTGGCGACTCATGCTGCCACGAAAGCTAAATATTATAAGTGGCAACAAAATTGTCGCGACAGAAAGACTATTTGTGGCGACTACGTTGCCACTAAAGTATGCCATTTCGTGGCGATTCATCTTTGGACACTTTTTTGAGGCGCTTTTAACGGCGACTATATTCGCCACGAAAAGATGGATTTTGGTGGCGATACCCATTAGTCACCACCAATAACTTTCAGCCACTAAGTATAGCAAACGACCCTTGGGTCGCCACGAATCAACTTTTAGTGGCGACTTTTCCTTTTTTGGTGGCGACTTTAGTCGCTACAAAAAGCATGATTTCTTGTAGTAGAAGAATGTAAAAAATAAGGATTAGCTAAAATAAAATAATTTATCACAGAGTTTATAACACAATTTATGGTTTTAGTATAAATAATAAACTAAAATAATAAAATTAATTGAAAGCCATGGAGAAGGTTGAGTTTGTTGAACTTAAGAAGCTTAAGAATCTAGTTGCTGGCCCAACTTAGAAGCATGTCATCATTCTTTATTTATCAATGTATGTAATTTAGTTGGGCCCATTATATAAATAGTCAAGTCCAATTAGTTTAGTTTTAGTTTTCTCATTTTACGCATACTTGTAACCGACTTTGACTGAAAATAGTTCTCTCTCTCCCAAAGTTAGGGTTTTATTTTCTTCCACTATTTTCCTCAACTTGTAATCGATTTATCAATCATAACATGGTATCAGAGCCATATTCTGTTAGATCGGCTCATTATCTATTCATCTATACCATTTTTTCCTAGTTTCACTGATTTTTTTCTTCGACGGTTGAGTTCCGACGAGTTTTTCGGTGATTTTTTTAGGAATTCTGATGTCCTCTTTGCATCGAGGTGTTTTTATGTATGAATCCGAGCCAGTTTCTCGGAGTGACTTTTCAGTTTGCGGCGGCGACTGTTTCTAGGGCCTGAAGGTGCAGCCCATATTTTCTTGCTCTGCTCCACTTGTTTGCTGGTTAAATAAATCCATTTATGGGCTCATACATGCTTCTCGTCAGTGGTATGCAAAGTTGTCCTCTACCCTTTCTTCCAAGGGGTATGTTCCTAGCAAGTATGATTACTCACTCTTCACTAAGAGGTCTTCTCATTCTTTTATTGTTATAGCTGTGTATGTGGATGACATCCTTATTACTAAGGACGACATCTCTGAGATAAATGCCTTGAAGAAATTTTTGGTTGACCAATTTCGAATCAAGGATCTTGGAGAGGCCCATTACTTCTTGGGACTTCAGATTATTAAGCACTCCCAAGGTTTACTGGTTACTCAACATAAGTTTCTAAATGACTTACTTGCCGATTTCGACTATTTGTCTACCACTCCAGTGGTTGTTCCCTTGGATCTTCATTTCAAACTATCGGCTGATGTGGGGGATTCTCTCCCCGATCCTTTCTTGTGCAGAAAAATTATCGGGAAGTTGAATCTTCTTCAACATACGTGGCCTGACATCTCCTATAGTGTTCAACATTTGAGCCAGTTCATAGCACATCCTAGAGTTCCCCATCTTGAAGTAGGCTTCCATGTTCTGAGATATTTGACAGGTACACCTGATCTTGGTTTGTTCTTTAACAACTCTGCATCATTCTTCCTTCATGGGTTCTCAGATTCTGATTGGGCCTGTTGCCTCTTCTCCAGAAGATTTGTTAGTGGTTACATCTTATTGTTGGGGGGTTGCCCCATTTCTTGGAAGTCTAAGAAGCAAGCTATTTTTGCTCTTTCATCTGCTGAGGCCGAGTACAGAGCCTTGCGTCAGCTTGTTGCATAGATTATTTGGGTTGTGAGGTTACTTTGTGAACTTGGTCTTCCCTCTCTTGCACATGTTTCTATTTTTTTGTGACAATACTTCTGCTCTTCACATTGCCAAGAACTCGGTGTTTCATGAACGCACCAAACATATCAAAGTTGACTGCTATTTTGTTAGAGATGTATATCTTTCCGGACTAATTGATTTGCACGCAGTTCCCAGTGCTTCTCAGCTTGCAGATGTGCTCACTAAAGCTTTGCCTGGTATAACTCATCGGAGTTTCTTTCCCAAGCTTGGACTGGTCCCCCATTCCAGCTTCCCGGGGGAGGGGGGGGGGGGAGTGTTGAACTTAAGAAGCTTAAGAATCTAGTTGCTGGCCCAACTTAGAAGGGATTTTTGGGTGAGAAGGACTCCCAAGTCTTTTATTAGTTATAAGGGACTCAAGTCTTGAAAAATGGGTGAGAGGGACACTTTTAAGATTAGTACTAATGACTAACATTTTAAAAGCCCCTCAAATTTTTTTATTTACACAAAGCCCCCACCTCTCATCACCCACCCCATTGACCCCTTACCCCCTATTCGGCCCCCACCCCCTCCCCACCCCGCCCATCCACCATTCCACCACCACCATCCACCACTCACCGCCACCTTCTACCACCCTCTACCACCCACCACCACCTTCAATTACCCTCCACCAGCAACCATCATCTTCTACCACCCTCCACCACCACCCACCACCCACCACCACACATATTACTATATTACTATATTACACATATTACTATATGTGTACACATCTGACGAGATGTGTGCACATGTACATATAATATATGTGTACACATATAATAATATGTGTACACATATATATGATAAAAGTGTGTAAACAACTCGTCAGACGTGTATTATTATATGTGTACACCTCTGACGAGATGTGTACACAATTTTTTCAGCACGTGAAAAATATCTTTAAAAGTATATAAATACATAGAAAATATGTTTACACATCTGAAAAGATGTATAAAATGACTAGAATTAAAAAATAAAAAAGAATAAAATGGGGATGAAGAAGAAGAAATAAAATGGATACGAAAAAGAAGAAAGAAAACTAACATAGATGGTGATAAAATGGAATTTGATAAGAAATTTAGAAGAAATAATGAAAAGGAAGAAGAAAAAAGAGGAAGAAAGAAGAGAAGAGAGAGAAATAAAATTTTGAAATGATTTGAATAAGGAAAGAGAATGTAAAAGTGGGTGGGAAGGAGGGAAATGAAAATTTTGAAATTTTTTGAAAAGTGGGGTGTTTTCGTAAATATAAAAACTTTTAATTATACCCACAAGTTTTTAAACAATACACTTCAACCCCCACTTAAACTAATTACCCTTTGACTTGGTCTTGTCCCCTATCCTTCTATTGAGACTTATGGGGACCTTTCCCCTCTTTTCTCTCAACTTAGAAGCAGGCCATCATTCTTTATTTATCAGTGTATGTAATTTAGTTAGCCCATAATATAAATAGTCAAGTCCAGTTAGTTTAGTTTCAGTTTTCTCATTTTACACATACTTGTAAAAGACTTTGAGTGAAAAGAGTTCTCTCTCTCCCAAAATTAGGGTTTTATTACTTCCACTATTTTTCTCAACTTGTCATCGATTTATCAATCGTAACAGAGTTATCAAGCTCAAACTTCCTATTACAAATATAAGAAGTACAAAAGAGATGAGACCTGACTAAAATATAATTTAATTCCTTTATGTCTTCACTTTTCATCTTCCATCTTGTCCAAAAACCTTTCAAACTTCATTAAGGCTTCTTAGATTTATTGGATCTTATTGAAGTTGTTGACATTACCATCTTTTATTTTGCTTGTCTCATTAGTAGTTGCCTTAGAACAACCTCATCAAACACCATACCATCCCAATTTTGCTTTCCAGTATGAAGCTTTCTTTTATTTTTCCCACTTCTTTATTTTCCTGGAGTGATGTTATTTCCTCGGGCCACCTACTCAAATACTAAATCAATCGAAACTTCTTCTTCATCTTGCTTCTCATAGTCTCGTTGTGGGCATGCCTATTTGGACTAGCCTTGTCCACGAGTGAGCCTTTTGATGATAAGTTTTGAGTTTCAAGTATATATTCCCTTAGTATCTTGCAAATCCAATTTTTTCAATAATTCAACATTGAAGGAATTTTATTTTTCTTCCGTGTGATCATTTCATATCCCCCTGATTTCACCTTATTACGGGATGGTATAAAAGTTGGTGCAATTGGACTGAGCTTACATCGAATTGGAGATGCCGTGTTACTCTTGTAATTTGTCAGGTTCTCACTATAGCGCAAAACATCACTCTCTTCATTCAACTTGCGACTTCCAACAACCGTTGTAGAAGAAGTTTGTCTCCTACTGCTATCTTTTTTTGCTTGGAGTAGCTTGAGTAACCTGAGCACCAATATATCTCCTTGTTTTTCCTCATCATCATCTACCAAGTCTTCTCATTTTTATAGTCTTTGCTCCTTGTTTAGCTCATAAAAATTTTCATTAGTATGTAATCTAGCTCGCACATTTTCACGATTATTAGCAGCTGCATACTTGACACGACCCGAAATCCGGTTAGGCCGTGCGGGCACCCGACATCCTTCCCTAGACCCGTCGGGCGAACCCTTACCAATTAAATTAGGAAAATAAATATAATTCAATTCATTAATAAGAACAAGACTTAAAAAATACTGACATACTGATACCTCTAAGCTGTACAAAAGAAATTACAGCTGACTACCCAAAATACTAGGTTTAGGGTTATCCAGACTAGACATCTAAGAGTACAAAAGAAGACAAATACCTCCTGGAGGGAGCAAAATGCAGCTGAAATAATAACCAATAGACTGGTGGCCATCCGAAATAAAAGCTGGCTCACCCTGACAGCTGAAATCGTCTTTGCTCCTTCACAACGTAGCGAACTCAATCCTGGAGCGAACCTGCCGAAACGAAATAGAACAGACAAAAACAAACAACAAACAAGGGTGAGTCAAAAGACTCAATAAGTGGGGCAGACTAGCCACCTCAAAGAATAGGATAGCTAGCCAGGGAGAAGAAATAGATAAACTAAATTTCTCTTATTTAAATTATAAAAAGGCAGAGCCAGATAACAACCAAACACATGTATGAAACCATAACTCATCAACAACCAGGAACGTAAGATAACCAAAATATAAAGGTATCCCGAACACACCAGCAATCAGAAATACATCCTGTTGCGGCGTGCAACCCGATCCATATATTTATCCTGTTGCGGCGTGCAACCCAATCCATATATTTATACCGTTGCGGCGTGCAACCCGATCCCCGCAATCCAGAATACGAACCAGAAATATATAGGCAAACTGAGATATGTCCACGATATAGTATACATACCGCATACATAAAACACAACACAGTACACACAATAGTCAGTATGCGGTGCAATGAGATGGGATGAATGTTGTACGATGCAATGCAGTCACATATACCTGAAACCTATCTCTGGCGCGGGACTCTCATCGTCTACCAGGAGATATATGCAATAATGACCCTTCACCGGTGCGGGACTCTCATCGCCAACCGGGAAGTCTATGCACTGATGAACCTTCACCGGCTCGGGACTCTCATCGATTACCGGGAAGTATATGCAATGATGACCCTTCACCGGTGCGGGACTCTCATCGCCAACCGGGAAGTATATGCAATACTCAAAACCAGAGTGCAACGCTCATATGTTTAATGCAATACCAACAACATGCATAACATATAATATACAATGTAAATCCAAAGCTAAGGCGTAATGAGTACGCCTATCGGCAGCTACACACGTAAGGAAACACGTGGTAGAAAATCCACGAGGCCAAGTGCTTCCAAAGAAATGGATATAAACACTTACCTCAGCCTGAAGAAGCAACTTACTACTCAACAACCATTTTTCCCCGTCGAACCTCTTCCAAAAGTTCTCGCTCTATGAAAGTAACGAGATACAATCAATATAAGCTAACAAGCCAATGTTCGTAAATTCAGGATAAATGATTAATAAGTCAACCCCAAGATCACATACCCTATCCTCGAAATAAAGTTCACAATCGTGTTGCTCCTAACCACAAGAGTCTAAACATATAGTTGAAATCCTATCTGGGTACAATTTAGACATCTAATTAACAAAATTAGTGTTATAGGTTTTTAAGCCTAAACTTCTCAATTTCAATAATTGAATATCAAGACTTGAATGTAAAAGCAAACTTTATTATCACTATTCAAGATAAATGCTAAATTATCATTCCTATATTTCTTAATGTATTTCAAAACAAAAAAATACACTAATAATGATAAAGGAGAAGTAAATTGATACCTTTGAATAGAACTCTTTTCCTTCAATCTCAATCGGTCAAGAAATAGTGGTTACTGGTAAGGAGGGTGTTGATATGTTAAATCTTTTGGCTACAACTGAGCTTTTATCTATTCATTGAGTTATTCTAAGGTCAAACCAAAATATAGTAGGACCATAGAACTTGCTAGGAAATGAGAAAGAAACAGAGCAAAATTAGTTTTACATATTTCCTAGCTATAATGCCTTCATAAAAGACAAAAACTTATAAATGAAAGTCATTTCTTATCTGTTTGTCTCTAACCACCGAGAACCAGTTCGTAGCTTCTCTTTTGTACTTCACCATTAAGTTTCATTTTTCTTTTTTTGTCTTTTTCTCTTTTTCTTTTCTTTTATTATCTTTTCTTTTCGTGACGAAAATTAAAATGGTACCCTACGATATTCGAAACAATTCTAAATTTTGCATACAAGTTATACAAAATATATGTAACATATTCGCGAAGGCGGATCTCAAATCGGACTCCCGAAACTCAAGATGCAAATTTAAATGGAAGAAGTCAAATTATTTAACTTTCGGCATTTTAGCGGAAACTAGCCGAACAACATCGAAATTCACTTTCGAAAGTTCATAAAAGTTACAAATAATCATACGAACCTAACAGCGCTTTCGCATTTTGATTCGGAGCTCATTCGGCAAAAAGCGAGCTCGAAAATCTCTTTTTAATATTTATTGCCAATAAAAACTGAAACCTTCTTCCGATGCCTACCAAACGATGTCTGATTCAGCTCAAATTTTACAGACAGGTCCTAATGGACATTACGAGTATTTTAAAATTACCGGCATGCCAATCGGAGTCCTAACTTCCGAAACGACTGACCGAGGTCTTTTCATTCTCCTCCACTTAAACTCTCGTTCGTCCTCGAACGAGCCTAAGATTAAAGCAAGATTCACGCAGATAGCAAAAAAACTTACACAACTTTCATAAACTATTCCACGGATATTATCTCATGATTACAGAATTAGAATTATGACACGCACATCAAACCCTTGGATAAAAACATAGTTGGATAATATCATAACGCCATTGCCCAACTTATTCTGACTAAACCGATCCTTCCTCGATCACGAGAGGAGAATTCTACATTTTCGAAGCAAAGATATACGAAACTCTGGATGGACTAACATGATTCAGCCGAGAATCACCTTTTCGATATAGAACAGGTCGCTAAAATTAAGAATTAGCTCACGCTTGATGCAATTGGGGGAGCTTTTGAAGTACCTTGTCACTACACACTATAGAAGATTTGATGCAAGCTATATTATTTTTACGAATGCACTATACAACATCTCAGTTGATTTAGTATTACCATTCAGTATTTGGAGGAAGACTCCTCCACTTTAAGCACAAACTCATGCAGCCATTTGTATAGGAATAATCATCCTCGCACAGTCTGCTGGACTAAAGAAGATTTAGCTAAAAGCTGAACATAGGCAGACCTAAGCTACCAACTACCCTTTCGAGTTGCCAAACAGCTGCAACTCTCAAGTTCACAACTTCATACCTTTGCCGTAAACACCACCGCCTGATGGATGGTACTTCTATATATAAATTTCGACAGAGTTTCCTCTGAAACTGGATGATCCGCAAAAACAGAACCAGCACTATACTATACATGGAAATGGATACCCGGATAAATTGATATCCAAAATAATAATATGCTTACCCGGCTACAATAACACATACTCTGGCTCAACACAGGGAACGTCACAAGCGGCTACCAATCGCCCAAGCTCACTAGTGCCGGACGAAGAAGAAATGGAAATGGACCGAGGATAGATATAATTAGAGCTTCAGGAAGCTCATCTTCTTATTTCTTGGCTACCAGAGCTAGACTACTTCCGAGTAAGGTTTACCCAAAAATCGCAATTGAAGAAATAGACATTAAATGAGCTTTATGGAAAAACATCCATACCAATTTAACCTCCCAATAAGAAGGAAATTCTGACAATTTAACATAAACCCTTTTATAACCCAGATAAGCTCATGGGATAACATGACTCTACAAACATCTTGAACCATTGAAGACACATAGATCAAATATTACTTACTAACCACTTTACACCGGAAGTTCTGATGGTGACGAATTGGGATCTCATTAGCCTACTAACACGGAATTCCGAGAAGAGAGGTATACTAATTTGATATAATAACAAAATGTGGCACAACAATATGCCAGGCAGGCGATACCGACACTAACTCCCAAATCTCTCACATTTAGACCCAATAAATTAGTAGGGTCATCATAAATGCCAGGAATAAATCATATCTGAAACTCACCCCTCTACCGCAACCGATTCTTAATAGAAACGACATCCAAGGAAACCATTGAAACATGATAAGACACACCATTTCCAGATCGATCAAAAGAATAAAATCTTACTCACATTTAAGAGAAGAAGAAATACATGGGTGTACTACATCAGATACCTCAACATCTTGCCAGACTAGCAGTTCATAGAACTGCCTCTGCAGCTGAGTCGAGCCACTACCCTGATAATTACTTCTAGAAGAACCACTACCACCACGCTCTCGACCTCTACTGGGTGGTGGCATTTCTCTGATTGATTAACATTTAAATGAAATTCCTGCAACTGTGCAGGTGTCTGAGGGCAAGAAGAAGGACGATTGTCTACTTGCTGGAGTAAGGAAAAACTCCTCAAAGGATAACCAGACTCATGACAGTGATAACAGATTTTCATTGAAAATGGAAGCTGGACATATTGTCGATAGCTATAAAGAGAAAAACTGGGTCTAATCTTGATGAACTACTCGCGCACTCTGAGAATCACGCTCTACAAGCTGAGATAACCTGGAAGGTGACTTCCAAAAATAATCAGAACTTTTACCTCCAAATGAGGTACCATGGTTACCCACCAGGGCCATGGGATCTCTTACTTTCCCGCTCTAACTCTTCCCGCTCTAACTTATGGTATGCCTCGAACCTTCGAGCAATATCAACAACAACATCAAATGAAATCCCGACCTCAATCTCTCGAGCCATCTGGGATCTCAAGGAAAATGAAAGGTCATCAATAAGTCTTTGAATCTCTCGAAAGGCTCATGGACTAGTTCTAACGCATATTCAGCCATTCTATAGAATTCAATCTCACATTCTGAAACACCAATAGATTAACCGATAGGCTACCCTGTCCAATCCACTCAAACTGGTAACATTTTTCATCTTGCTCGCTACTCGAAAGGAATTTTTTTCTTTCCACGAATCTAGAAGAAAATTCGAACCAAGTTAGTAATAAGAGAGCGGCCCACCAATTCAAGGCTGGACCCCTAAAACTGGAAAAAAAGAATAATTCAACACTATACCGCTCGATATAATCAAGAGCCTAAAGGATACGCTGACATCATTTTATTTTTAAAAAAAAATCACGAGGTTTATCTGATGCATTGCTTGGGAATATCGGGATGTTCAACCGCGTAAAATAATGCAACATCTTTGAGCACTCGGACCCAATAATTACCTCAGTTACCTAACCAGTCAGAACAACTGGAGGCACAACACATGCTGCCTTCGGAACATAGTTTACTGCGGCAATTAAGACCTGGAGCAGGAGATCCCTGAGACCGAATGTCTCCCTCTGCGGCAACCAGATAAGATGCCTAGACAATAATAGGTTCTTGCGGTATCTGCGTCGCCAAGATTATCGCAAAAGAATCATAGAGAGCCAAGGGAACCATAAGGCCCTGCACCCTTGCCCATCGCGAGCTCGTTCAGCTGGGACCTCCGTAACTAGATAGTCAGCACGATCAAAACTCTCGGGGCTTCGTCAGTGCTAGCCCCAGGCTAGACTGCTTCGTCTTGAACTCAGTTTGCTGATTCATCGCACGAGGGTTCACAATTAACACGAAGGAATTAACAAATTAACGAAAATACTTTTGCATCCTAGACCGACGCATGATCAGAAATGAAGGAAGTGAAACTTCCTAAATGCCATCATAGCCTCTCGTAGATAAGTACGGACGTCTACGTACCCATCAGCGAGACTCTACTAGACACTGTCTTAGTCTGGATAGACTCTAAACCGGTCTCTGATACCAACTGACACGACCCGAAATCCGGTTAGGCCGTGCGGGCACCCGACATCCTTCCCTAGACCCGTCGGGCGAACCCTTACCAATTAAATTAGGAAAATAAATATAATTCAATTCATTAATAAGAACAAGACTTAAAAAATACTGACATACTGATACCTCTAAGCTGTACAAAAGAAATTACAGCTGACTACCCAAAATACTAGGTTTAGGGTTATCCAGACTAGACATCTAAGAGTACAAAAGAAGACAAATACCTCCTGGAGGGAGCAAAATGCAGCTGAAATAATAACCAATAGACTGGTGGCCATCCGAAATAAAAGCTGGCTCACCCTGACAGCTGAAATCGTCTTTGCTCCTTCACAACGTAGCGAACTCAATCCTGGAGCGAACCTGCCGAAACGAAATAGAACAGACAAAAACAAACAACAAACAAGGGTGAGTCAAAAGACTCAATAAGTGGGGCAGACTAGCCACCTCAAAGAATAGGATAGCTAGCCAGGGAGAAGAAATAGATAAACTAAATTTCTCTTATTTAAATTATAAAAAGGCAGAGCCAGATAACAACCAAACACATGTATGAAACCATAACTCATCAACAACCAGGAACGTAAGATAACCAAAATATAAAGGTATCCCGAACACACCAGCAATCAGAAATACATCCTGTTGCGGCGTGCAACCCGATCCATATATTTATCCTGTTGCGGCGTGCAACCCAATCCATATATTTATACCGTTGCGGCGTGCAACCCGATCCCCGCAATCCAGAATACGAACCAGAAATATATAGGCAAACTGAGATATGTCCACGATATAGTATACATACCGCATACATAAAACACAACACAGTACACACAATAGTCAGTATGCGGTGCAATGAGATGGGATGAATGTTGTACGATGCAATGCAGTCACATATACCTGAAACCTATCTCCGGCGCAGGACTCTCATCGTCTACCAGGAGATATATGCAATAATGACCCTTCACCGGTGCGGGACTCTCATCGCCAACCGGGAAGTCTATGCACTGATGAACCTTCACCGGCTCGGGACTCTCATCGATTACCGGGAAGTATATGCAATGATGACCCTTCACCGGTGCGGGACTCTCATCGCCAACCGGGAAGTATATGCAATACTCAAAACCAGAGTGCAATGCTCATATGTTTAATGCAATACCAACAACATGCATAACATATAATATACAATGTAAATCCAAAGCTAAGGCGTAATGAGTACGCCTATCGGCAGCTACACACGTAAGGAAACACGTGGTAGAAAATCCACGAGGCCAAGTGCCTCCAAAGAAATGGATATAAACACTTACCTCAGCCTGAAGAAGCAACTTACTACTCAACAACCATTTTTCCCCGTCGAACCTCTTCCAAAAGTTCTCGCTCTATGAAAGTAACGAGATACAATCAATATAAGCTAACAAGCCAATGTTCGTAAATTCAGGATAAATGATTAATAAGTCAACCCCAAGATCACATACCCTATCCTCGAAATAGAGTTCACAATCGTGTTGCTCCTAACCACAAGAGTCTAAATATATAGTTGAAATCCTATCTTGGTACAATTTAGACATCTAATTAACAAAATTAGTGTTATAGGTTTTTAAGCCTAAACTTCTCAATTTCAATAATTGAATATCAAGACTTGAATGTAAAAGCAAACTTTATTATCACTATTCAAGATAAATGCTAAATTATCATTCCTATATTTCTTAATGTATTTCAAAACAAAAAAATACACTAATAATGATAAAGGAGAAGTAAATTGATACCTTTGAATAGAACTCTTTTCCTTCAATCTCAATCGGTCAAGAAATAGTGGTTACTGGTAAGGAGGGTGTTGATATGTTAAATCTTTTGGCTACAACTGAGCTTTTATCTATTCATTGAGTTATTCTAAGGTCAAACCAAAATATAGTAGGACCATAGAACTTGCTAGGAAATGAGAAAGAAACAGAGCAAAATTAGTTTTACATATTTCCTAGCTATAATGCCTTCATAAAAGACAAAAACTTATAAATGAAAGTCATTTCTTATCTGTTTGTCTCTAACCACCGAGAACCAGTTCGTAGCTTCTCTTTTGTACTTCACCATTAAGTTTCATTTTTCTTTTTTTGTCTTTTTCTCTTTTTCTTTTCTTTTATTATCTTTTTTTTTTCGTGACAAAAATTAAAATAGTACCCTACGATATTCGAAACAATACTAAATTTTGCATACAAGTTATACAAAATATATGTAACATATTCGCGAAGGCGGATCTCAAATCGGACTCCCGAAACTCAAGATGCGAATTTAAATGGAAGAAGTCAAATTATTTAACTTTCGGCATTTTAGCGGAAACTAGCCGAACAACATCGAAATTCACTTTCGAAAGTTCATAAAAGTTACAAATAATCATACGAACCTAACAGCGCTTTCGCATTTTGATTCGGAGCTCATTCGGCAAAAAGAGAGCTCGAAAATCTCTTTTTAATATTTATTGCCAATAAAAACTGAAACCTTCTTCCGATGCCTACCAAACGAGGTCTGATTCAGCTCAAATCTTACAGACAGGTCCTAATGGACATTACGAGTATTTTAAAATTACCGGCATGCCAATCGGAGTCCTAACTTCCGAAACAACTGACCGAGGTCTTTTCAATACTATAATCTTCCGAATAGCAGTCATGACCTTGAGAAACTAAGGGATGTTTTGTGCTGAAGTGTTTAAGGGAACGTGTAGAGCAGGCTACTCTTCAACTTTAAACGTTCTCTAATTTTCATTATTTCCATAAGATGTCGAAGCACTAAATAAAGCAACTTTATGATTTGACTGGTGCAAAGCAACCAATAGCAAATCATCATTCATCCCAGCTAAAACAACAATTATATTTTGGAATTCGATACGTGCATGTTCGTTTAATTCTAGGTATTTAGAATTTCCAGCAAGTTTAGACGTTGATCTACCCAACTTATTTACCAAAGTAAAATTCTACTGTAATTCACTAAGGGAAGGCTGGAAGTCGTGCAGCCTTCGTCACATTTCCTAGAATTGCAAAAATAGTTGTAGCATCATTCTTCTCACTCACTTTATTTCCACATTCTCTCCTTTATCAACAACTTCATTCGCAATTCCAGTCCCTTTGTCGTGTAGCAACTTTTTATCCATAACTTGCACAACT
This sequence comes from Petunia axillaris subsp. axillaris, assembly GCA_029990575.1. NCBI lineage: Eukaryota > Viridiplantae > Streptophyta > Magnoliopsida > Solanales > Solanaceae > Petunia > Petunia axillaris. The sequence continues at coordinate 32,419,041 of JARKNS010000002.1, forward strand.
TGTTCGTTATTAGTGAAAGTCGCACCAATTTTCCCCAAAAATGCAGTTGCCTTTACATTATCGGTAACACCCACGTTTACATCACATATAACCGGCACCACCCCATCCCATTCTTCTCCCTACTATTAGTTTTATCCTTATCAGTAACCACATTAACAATTCTACCTGAAGAAATTACACAAAAACCACAAATTTGACCATTAGTTGCCCCTAACCAGTGATAAAGTCCTACACTTTTCAATAACTCCTTGACTCTTCTCACTACTAAAAAAATGCGATTTAGGGACGGACGGTCCGTAGCCGTCCCTAAATACGATTTACGGACGGGCTATGCAACTGCATTGTTCATCCGTAAATCGCTTGACACTATTCACATAGGGACGGACCGCCGTCCCAGATACAGACGGCTTGTGCGACGGCTAGCAGTCCCTACTCAGTGAAATGTGGAATATATTTTTTGTTTAGAGAGGGGTGCCCGTCCCTATTTTTACGTTTTTTTAACTTTGTTTTGAGCTCAACTGCTGGTTTTGAGCATTCATGCGATGGTGAAGCTGGTGCTTAAACCATATAAATCTCATAATCAAAACTTTTCTTAAGCTCATTTGAGTTATTTACAGCATCTAACATACCCTCATCCGTATCAACTTTAACACCGTTATCAAAAGGAAACTCTGGTTTTGATGGATCTGGGAGTAGATGCCTGAAGAGAAACAACAAAATCAACCAAAATCGTCAAAAGCTAGTGAGAAAGAATAAAGAAGGTGCAATGCCAGATCAAAACCAACATTCATTACCTTCTTAGAAATCTAGATTTCCTTACGGAGCTGATGTGTGGTGAGGTGAAAGGTTTTTGAGAAAATTAAAAACAGGTGACTCCTGGATAGAGGAAAAAAAGACCATAAGATTGCAAAGACAAAATAACAAGAAAACAAGAGAACAAGGAGCATTTGAGTATAAATTGAGTAGGCTGGAAAAAAATACCTGACGGACGTAGCTGGTCGGCGGTGTACAGATCCGGCGGTGGATCCCACGGAGGTGGACTGTTGCAAAAATTCAAAAAAAAAAATAATAAACACGTTTTATTTATATTTTACCGAGAAAAAGGAATAAAAAAGGGAAGAAACTTACAAAGGAGATAAATAAAGAAGGTGAGGCGGATCTAGAGTTGTTTGAAGGAAGAGCGATGAAAATGGGGGTTTGATGAGAGTGAAAACGGGAAAGAGGGGAAGAAAATGGGTTTTGGGGATTAGTTGTGCATGTGTTTTGTTCCTGATTTGCAAAATTTAACGCGCTGGTTAGAGACGGTTAGCTGTCTCTAAGAAAATAGGGACGACGGGCCGTCTCTAGCCTGTCTATTTCTTTAATTTGTTAGAAGCGTCGGGACGGCGGCCCGTCTCTGTGCAAATACGGGCGGCTAGCCGTCTCTACGCTTCCGTCCCTAAATCGTGTTTTTCTAGTAGTGATCTACTAATTAGTATTAGGAACTGCATCAACGGTAGGAACCAAATTTTTAGACCTTAATGCGTTTGCTCTCTCACCCGTGTTTCTACACTTTGATAAGCAACTAGAGCTTTTTTTTTTCTCAATCAAAAAGTTGTCTCAAGCCCTGTTGATATTTTTCTCCAGTAACAAGATTGCCACTTGTCTTTTCATTTAAACATATCTCCCTCCTCAATAACATTTTTATCCTTGCTTTCCAGAATTAAACGACATCAACTTTCATCATGTTCTTGATGTTACAATTGCGAGATAACAATAAATTATCATATATAAAAAAGCCTATGATAAGGTCTTAGGGAGGTTTTGTGGAGATGCTTGGAGTCTAGAGGTGTCCCAGTGGCGTACATCAGGGTGGTTAAGGATATGTACGAAGGAGTCAAGGCTAGAGGGAGGACAGCGGGAGGAGACTCAGAGCACTTTCCAGTCGAGATGGGGCTTCATCAGGGGTCAACGCTTAGCCCATTTTTATTTGCGTTGGTGATGGATGAGTTGACACGGAGTATTCAATGAGAGGTTCCATGGTGTATATTGTTTGCAGATGATATAGTCCTGGTAGACGAGACACGCAGAGATGTTAATGAGAAGCTGGAGGTGTGGAGGCAGACGTTGGAATCTAAAGGCTTCAGGCTGAACATGACGAAAACAGAGTACATGGAATGCAAGTTTAGTGACACATCTGAGGAGCCGGATGTGGAAGTAAGGCTTGATTCTCAAGTCATTCCTAAGAAAGGAAGCTTTAAATATTTGGGCTCAATCCTCCAAGGAATGGAGAGATTGATGATGATGTCACACACCGTATAGGAGTAGGTTAGATGAAGTGGATGCCCGCTTCTGGTGTACTATATGATAAGAGGGTACCACCTAAGCTCAAAGAAAAATTCTATAGAGTGGTCGTTAGACCAGCTATGCTGTATGGAGCAGAGTGTTGACCAGTTAAGAACTCGCACATCCAGAAGGTGAGCGTGGCAGAGATGAGAATGCATAGATGGATGTGCAGGCATACTAGGATGGATAAGATTAGGAATGAAGTCATCTGTGAGAAGGTGGGAGTGACTCCAGTGGCTGAAGATGCGAGAAGCGAGGTTGCGATGGTTCGGATACGTAAAAAGGAGAAGTGCTGATGCTCCGGTGAGGAAATGTGAGAGGTTGGCAATGCTGGGTCTAAGAAGAAGTAGGGGTAGACTGAAGAAGAACTGGGCCGAGGTGATTAGACAGGACATGACCCAAATTTAGGTCACCGAGGACATGACCCTAGATAGGAAAGTATGGAGGTCGAGCATTAGGCTAGAAGATTAGGTAGTAGTCAAGTGTTTTTCTATTATTAGATATAGTATTTTACCATTACAGTCTTTGCCTTTATATTTAGTTCTGTTGATTTTGGATATGTTTATATAGTTTTATCATTCTCTTTAGTTGAATATTTCTGTCTTGATTTTCAAAATTATTCTCCACATGTTTTTTCTTGCCGAGGGTCTACCAGAAACAACCTCTCCACCATGGTGGGGGGAAGGTCTACGTACATCTCACCCTCTCCAAGCCCCACTAGTGAGATAGACTGAGTATGTTATTGTTACACAAACTCTTAAAATTCTTCAACAATCAGCCAAGATATTTTAATCCAAATATTGAACTTGAATACGATGAACCATCTTATACAAGAGATCAAGTTCAATCTTAACTCTAGTCGTACCAGGTCTTGATTTCTGCTGAGTTGCTCTATCAATTGCAATCGGTTTCCCAACAGTTGAAGCGATGATAGTAGAAATTTTTTTGAAGACAATATTGGAGATGAACTAGGCAAATAAATCCAAAAGAAGGCCTTAGAGGTCTCCTCTAGACCATGGAAAAGCCCTAATCAGTTTTGTCAATATTTATATACATGATCAAATGTGAGTCAAATGATTAGGTTTGCAGAGAGAGAAAGTAGAGGAGAGAAGGGAGAGTCGATGAAGAATTGAGGAAAATGAGATGGCTAGAGAATATTCTTCAGGCTCATTTTTATTTATATGTTGTACATGTCCAGTTCAACAATACAATCACCAAGTAAAATTAAAACTTTACATAAATTCAACTAGCTATTACATAAATAACACTATGAATTACACAAATGACACCACTAACTAACTTCTTTCCTTTAAGGTCCGAAAACCAAATAATATGATAATCCAACACCGGTAACCACTTGCAACTTGCCAAGCAAAAGTTGATGTACAGTACCAAGAAGAGGCTTAATCAGTATGTCAGCTAACTGATCTATGGTAGGCATATGAAACAAATCAATCAGTCCATCCATAAGCTTGGCCCTCATAAAGTGATAATCCACCTCAATATGTTTTGTCCTTTCATGAAAGACTGGATTCCTAGCAATATGCAGTGCACCTTAGCTATCACAGAAAACATTAAAGGATATGAGATTGGAGCAGATAACTCATGCGGAATTCTTGCACCCCATGTCAATTCAGCAACCACCTAACCGAGTGCTCTTTATTCAACCTCAGCTGGGACAAAACAGGTTGCTTTTTAGAATTCCAACCAATAAGGCTATCACCCAAAAATATACAGAAGCTAGTAATTGACCTACGAGTATTTGGACAAGAAGCCCAACCACTAACGCTATATGCCTTGATGCTGAAGTTAGTTGTATCAGTGTAATGAAGCCCAGATTAACAGTGTCTATCAAATAGCTGAACATATGTAAAGCAGCTCGCATGTGTGGAACCCTTGGCTGATGAAGAAATTATTGACTCAAGTATTGAACTCCAAAAGAAATATCAAGTATGTATGTGTTAGAAAGTAGCTTGCCAACCAAATTCCTACATCTTTCAGGGTCAGGCAACAGATCTTTAGAGTCAGCTCTAAGCTTTAGATTCAGGTCCAACGGACATATAACTGGAGTGACATCATTACAATTGTATTCTTCCAACAGGCCCAATACAAATTTCCTCTGATTAAGAAAAAGACTATCACCAACAGATTGTACCTCCATGCCCAAGAAGTAGTGTAAATGTCCTAAATCTTTGATCTTGAACTCTTGATCCAAGAACTGTTTGAGAGATGTAATTTCATCGATATTATCCCAGCTAATATGATATCATCTACATAAACTGCCAAGATCACAATATCACCAAAGATCCCCTTCATAAATAAGGAATAATCATTTAAAGAGTGAATGTACCCTCTAGAATGAAGTGTTTGAGACAATTTAGCATACCAATGTCTGGAAGCCTGTATCAACCCATATATATATTTCTTGAGCTTGCATGCAAGAGTAACTTGTTTAGAAGTTTAGAAACTGTCAAACCATCAACCAGATGGATTATGTAGACCTCCTCATGCAACTCACCATTCAAGAAAGCATTATTTACATCAAGCTGGAACAAAGACCAATGCTTCTTGATTGCAACTGTTATTAAACATTTGATCGTGGACAATTTTATTACAGAGGAAAATTTCTCGGAAAAGTCCACACCTGCTACTTGTGTATCTCCCCGGATGACAAGCCTAGCCTTGTACCTCTCTACACTCCCATCTGCCTTGTATTTGATTTTATAAACCCACTTGCATCCAATGAGCTTCTTCCCCAGAGGAAGCTTAACTATATCCCATGTGTCATTGGCTTCTAGTGTCTCAAAATCTTTCTCATGGCCTTTTTTCGTGTTGGTACATGTGCAACTTGTTGATAAATAGTGCGTTCAAAGAGGATTTGTTGTGCAAAATGAGAAAAAGAAGAAGGAAGTTGATGAACATAATAATTTAGGTAAGATAAGAGTTTATGCTGCCTGTGGGGTCATTGAAATTGGTGAACAGGTAAAGAGGACTGATGAATAAGACTAAGACCAGGATTTAAATTATGAAGGTGAGTGGACCAGGTGAATGAGAGTTACAGGGGAATGGGGAGGTAAATGAGCAGATGACTCAGGTGGATGAAAGGTAGATTCTAGTGAATTATCATCAGGTAAAAATCCAGGAAACATAGAGGAGGGGACAACACTATAATACTGAGTGAACAACTTGTGGGGAGAGAAAGAGGCAAATGGAAACTCATGCCCTACAAAAGTAACATCTCTTAAAATGCAAACTGTATAGTCTAGAGATTATATATCTTAAGCCTTCTTTGCAAAGGAGTAACCAAGGAACACACAAGAAATTGCTCTTGGTTGTAATTTATCCTTCTGAGGAATGGTAGCAGTGGCATAGCAAAGTCAGCTAAAAGTTTTCATGTGAGATTAGGAAGGGGCTTTCCCATGCAACAATTCAAATAGAGAAATATTGTGGAGGAGCTTTAAAGATAATCTATTAATGATATATGTTGAGTGAGGAGACGATCACCCCCAAAACCTCAAAGATACCTTGGATTGGAACCTTAAAGATATATTTCATTCTTGCAAAAGGAACATGTGCAAGTCTTTGATGCCAAAGAACATCCATATAAATTACTGCAGCTTTATAAAAAAAAAAAAAAAAGGGGTTTAAGAGTATTTACAATATGGGACAAATGAAAAGGGATGGTATTTAGAAGTAAAGGACCAGAACTATCATTACAATCTGAGACAACATGACTAGTACTGCTGCAGTGAGGAGAAACTGTGGTATTTACGATTGAAGAGGGCATAGGCTTGGACTAATGAAGCAAGTAAAGTCCATTTTCCAATCTACCAATCTCCAAATGATTTTTTAAAGAATGGTCATGTACAAAACAAGAATCAAAAGTAAAATGAATTTTGCATTTCAACTGCTAACTTAGTTTGTGTACAGAAATCTAATTGTGTTAAAATGATGAGAGATAATGTACATTGTGAAGTGTGATGGAATCAATCATAGGAAAAGACCTTGTGCAAGTGACTTTAACTTTATAGCTATTTGCAAGGACACAAAAAAAAGGTGTGGTTGAGGGAAATCATATAATCAGAAGCACCAAAATCAATTATCCAGGTTACTTTATTAAAATGAGATTGAGATAACATGTAGGAGCTAGAATTGGAAAGAATAACTTTGGGTAAGAGAGTACCAACAAAATTTGTAGAGCCCATAAAATCAGACTGAGAACTAGCAAGTTCAGACACCTGGGAATGTTGAAGCAGAGAAATCAGCTGAGCATACTGCTGCCTATTTAACTTAGGCAATGGGCTAGCTTGATTTCCATGATGGGCTGAACTGGTAATGATCCACAGAAGAAAAATTAGATAAAGATTCAGAAGATAAGCAGAATCTTGAGAAGGTCCACCAGAATACCCACACCATAACCAGGAACAAAATTAGAGGCAAAACCACATTGTTCATAATATCCACCAGCATAACCAAAACCAGAATCAGGGGAATTAAACTCAGGAAAACTAGAATGAAAAACTCTTTTCCCTTTGTCATTTATGGATATAGAAGCAGAACTTGGATTGGATGATGGATAACCATGAAGTTTATAGCACTTATCAATGAGATGCCTAGATTTCTTACAATATCTACAAGAGTAGTCAGATTTTTTATGGGTGAAGTTGATTCCATGATGATACTGTTTCTAAGGAAAATTGTTTGATTTTTACTTAGGGCTTGGTCATTGATTTCCTCTGGATGGATAATTTTGTTTTGGTGGAAAGTTGGGGTAATTTCGACGGTGAGTAGTGCTTGCATGATGTTTGGCTAAAATGAGATGTGGGATTAATTTATTTGTGGCTCTCATCCTGGAGATGAATGTTATACACAGAATCAAGAGAAGGAAGAGGCTGCATCATGAGAATGTCCCCTCTGACACCAACATATGTCTTATTGAGCCCCAGGAGGAATTGATAAAGTTGATTTTTCTTATCCCCTTTTGTATGCTGCCTTAGTAGCACAAATGGATGTATGAGCTTTGCTACTCCTTATTACTCCTAATTCATCCCACAATCTCTTCAACTTATGTTTGTAAGAAGCTATATCTATAGAACCCTGAGTAGTGGATGCTAATTCATTCTTGATCTCGCACACTATAGTCCAATTAACTGCCCCATAATGCTTATTGAGTTGTTCCCGTATACTAGTAGCAGTCTCTGAATACTTAACACTATCAGCAATCTCTGGTGACAAAGAGTTTGTCAACCAGGATATCACCATGTTATTGCACCTATCCCACTGCTTAGCATGAGGGGAATCATCTGAGAGTCGGGCATAAGAACCATCCACAAACCCTATTTTGTTCCTAGCCGAAAAGAGACACAATGACACTTCTCTTCCATACACCAAACCGAGAAAGGCACGGGACCAAGAGAAATGCCAGGAACATCAGAAGAGTAAATGTACATAGGACTACAGGCATCTAAAGTGTGTGTACCAGAACTAGGGTTAGGATTTGAACTACTAGCCTGATTATTCACTCCACTCATAATAGTAGATACACTAACAAGCGTCAATAGAAACAGATTATACCAATGCAAAATTAGAGAACGAATTTACCACACTCCTTCGTAACCAGAAGTAAGAAACGACCTTGAAATGATGTCAAAAAGTTATTGAATTGTGGGGAAAATAAACCCTAGCCTCGCCGGAATATACTTGAACCTTCCATAGAAAACCCTCGCTTCTCCGGAATCAGAACCCTAGCTTCGCTGGAAATATAGTCCTAGCGTCAACTAAATCCTTTGTCAAGCCGAAATCAAACATTAGCCTTGAATAGGAATCATCTGCAAACAAAATATCATCGGAAAATGGCACCGGCGTTCGGCGGATACGAACCGTCAAAAAATCAAACTCATCGGAAAACATTAAGGGTGGGAACAGACGAATTAGAGAAGCAAAAGCTATACGGATCTAAACTCTGATACCATGTCAAAATACATATACATGATCAAATGTGAGGCAAATGATTTAGGTTTGCAGAGAGAGAAAGTAGAGGAGAGAAGGGAAAATCGATGAAGAATTGGGGAAAATGAAGGGAAATTTTTATCACTAGCCATTTTTGGACGTGCTCATTGGGGACTATCCACCGTTTCCAAATTCATTGAAAAATAGCCAAAAATTTTGCACGCACACTTAAGCTCTATTAGCGTTGAAAAAACACCCCAGACTAGTCCCATAACAAAATACTTCAAAGCCCAAGTATTTTCTTGTTCAAAGCCCAAGTATTTTGTTATGAGACTTTATATATAAAGCTTCAGTCCCATAACAAAATGCTGGGGCTGTGAACAAAACTTGTTCAAAGCCCCAGCATTTTGTTGTGGGACTGAAGCCCAAGTATTTTCTTGTTCAAAGTCCAAGTATTTTGTTATGGGACTTTATATATAAAGCTTCAGTCCCATAACAAAATGCTGGGGCTTTGAACAAGTTTTGTTCACAGCCCCAGCATTTTATTATGGGACTGAAGCTTTATACAAAGTCCCATAACAAAATGCTGTGGCCTTGAACAAAACTTGTTCAAAGCCCCAGTATTTTATACTGGGGTTAGTTTACTGAAGCTTCCCAGTATAAATACTGAGATTTGTCCGAAAGTGACTATTTCTCAGCGGATTTATTTTTGACGGCTACAAATCAATTAACGCGCGCCAAACAGGCCCCTGCACGAAATGTTTATGAAAATGAATTGGCCAGAGAATATTCTTAAGGCCCATTTTTATTTATAAGTTGTATAGGTCCAGTCCAACAAGTAAAAATAAAACTTTACAGAAGCCCAACTAGCTATTATATAAATAACACTATGAATTGCACAAATGACACCACTAACTAATATCTTTCCTTTTAGGTCCGGATGCCAAATAATCTGATAATCCAATATGTTATTGTTCACCATTACCCCGAAAATAATGTAGAGATTTAGCTGCTGCCATCACATAGTCCTTTCCTATCAAATCAAACAAGTATATGCCCGCGCGAACCATCCAATTAAACATCTTCCTTTGAGTTTCAAAATATATATGCAGTAGCTTGGGTAGCTCTTGCATATCGAGTTGATGTTGTAAGAATTTCATCACAAGAGCTTGATGTAAACATTCTTTAATTGTAAATTGTTCAATCTCCTCAATACTAGAAGAAACACCAGGTTCACCATGAAATAATTTAACATGATTTAGTTGTGTTTTGGGTAATAGTTTCGGGGCAGGGTTTAGAAAGGAAGCATACATAGATAATGTATTTCGATGGCTCTCCCACAACTTGAAGCTGGGGAGAGGCTGCTTCAACTATGGAGGCCCTAATTCTCCATGAGAGGCGCCTTGTTAATTTTACTTTTCTCATTCATGACTTTTTTAACAATGGTGTAGTGTACAATTACAATTTCTTGACAATGATCTTAAACTCGGTCTGCCTAAAGGTGTGATCAATGCCATTGGGTTTCGATACTCTAAATAGTTGTGGAAATTTGCATAAACCAATTCAATAGTAAATGAGTCAATTTATGTGAGCTGGTCCAAACTTCCAGTATTCAGCATCTATTCGATGAGTATTGTCATAAGATAGTGAACACAACACGAACGACATGGCAAAAAAGTGGAAAAGAAGGGGATCAGTTTCTGTTGCAGTCAATTGAGTACAACAATGTATATATGTATGTATAAATCATAAATTCTCTGATTGATTTGAATCAATTAGCGAATTCTAAGCCAACCCAGTCTCTCTCTCCGTCTTTTTTTTGGTTGTGGGGTGGGGGGGGGGGGGGGGGAATCTCAGGTCTCTTACTATAAGAGAGAATTTAAAGAATCTTTTCTGTTTCTTCCTTTTTTGTAGTTATGTCTTCTTCTGGGGGCTTTTCATGACTTCACGAATGGTAATAATCAATTTCAAGAGTTTAAGTCATGAAATTAATCTGTCTTTTTGAGACTTGACACTGGTTTTAATCCATGTTTCATAGCTGCTTCCCACACTAAGTCAATTCTGTCTACATCAATAGCTCCAACTTCATGGTGTGTCCAGCCTTCTAAAGAATGCACCACCCCTCCTGCATGGCATGCATGGACTACTCCTCTCTCCATTGTGTACTGTTCAAATTTAGGAAAGAAAACTATAAGCTTGAAAAAAATGAAAACGAATAATTCTTGAATGAGAAGTTAAATACTTTGTTCGTTAACACATTTTCATAAAACAATATGTTATATTCTTGCTGAAACCGTAAAAAGAAAAACACGAATTTATGAACAATTCAAGATCAGTTTTCTATACATCCAGGACCAGAGGCAACGAGCCAAAGGCTGTTGTTATCTTGGGTGCGCATCATGTACTGGATTCAACTGAATCTGAATCTATTACTTTCGGTTAAAATATGTATATACATGTGAAAAAATAAGTATATACAATTGAAAAGATCACCCTCATTTTGTTGCTTATAATTCGGATTTAGTTAATTAGTACCATTCTCCCTCCTTTATTTCTATTGATTGCTTTTAAGACCTTTTTTTTTTTTTTTTTTTTTTTTTTTGGTTGTTGTTGCTTGAGAACCTACAGAATTGATGGATCAACGAGATTAAACACATACCTCACAAGATCCAACTCCTTGAACATCTTCAGGTAGTCTCATTGCTGCAAGATCACCATATGTACAATCTCTTCTAAAGGCCAAGATTGGTGGAACTACAAACTGATGGAAATGAGTTCCTGTTGGTGCATAACTCTGTTGTCTTGGTGTAATCCATTTTCCAACTATCCATGTCTATATATATCACAGCACAATAAAACCAAAATTATAAAGTAGCAGATTAAAACAACACGAATAACAATGCTAGGAAAAAAAAAAACTCCATTTTTCTAATTTCAATTATACATTGTGTAACAGTACTATCGAATATTGATGCACGGACCTACATAATTTTATGCTAAAAGGGATTTTCAGACGATTTTAAGATTCTCTTTGGGATCTAAGTAAGAATTTGAATTGCATCGCAAGTTTTGCGTGTTAATGTTTTCTCAAACTAATAAATTAGGAGTAGTATTTACCTTACAGTTTCTGGCAGCCTGATACTTGGTCACCTGGACTAGGTACTTCTGGTATTCAGCAGGTGCTTCCTTTTGGATATTTTGAAATCTTTCAGTTGCTAGAGTTAGCATCTGCAAATTTCCACAAATGAAAACGTTTTAGATGAAGATTAACTACTAATAGACAAAAATGTAAAATTTTCCTTCATTACAATAATTATATTGGCAACTACTTAAAGTGGACCTCATTGGTTCATGACTTGTCTTGCATATGTAGGACATATTTGTACTGTATGGACAAAGAAAGAAAGATAACTACTTTTGCAAGCAAATGTATAATTGAACAATCGGCAAGGGCCCTGCTTACATGTGGAAATTATGCAGGCTAGACCCCCCCCCCCCCCCAAAAAACCCCCCATCTCCAACAAGCCCCCAATTTTTTGGGTCGAAATTTTATTTTTGTATGCCTAGTCAAGTACAAAACCATGATAGATCACTTATACCTTAAAGGAAGTCCAAGGTTTTAGAGGAAGGGTGATAAAAGAAAATCATTAATCACCTTTGGTCAGTGCTAGTCATAACTCATAATGTGACGGAATTATAATGTTATCCATTCTTACATTTTGTTTAGTTATGTAAGGCAAATTAACCCCTCTTTCGCATTATAAATTTTATCTAGTTGGTTCTCATTTGAAAGAGAAAAACCATCAACATGAGTCATTAATTTCCATCATCACCTGAGACGCTCATAAAAGCAAGTTTGTGGATAAAGATAAAGAAACGTTATTTATATTTTTTCATAGGAGATGTATATCCACATAGTATGTCCTATGTTATAACATAAGGTCTCTAGTTGTGTATTGGTCTAACAAGTACAGTAGTAACAACTTTTTCGCTCATTAATTATGGTGATCAGCTGATTTTCTCTGATAGACCCCGAGAGGATTCATCAAAACAATGTTGATGGTCCACGTACGTTTCGGTCCAGGGTGGGGACAAATAACAAATGGACCAATATATTCTTGAATAAAAAGTAATAGTATGTGCCCACGATACAACTTTGCATTACCACATGACCATCAATTTCTGATTAATTTCTCCAAACCATCCAAGAAATTAAAGTTTTTGACATGAACATCATGTAATTAAAACCTTCAAAAGAAAAGAAGAATAGAGTGTGTGATACTTACAAGAACACGAACTTGTCTTCTGCAAAGGTAAAGAGCAATAACTCTACCAAGTTTAGAGGTGGCTCCCGTTAAGAAAACCTCTGTTACATCCTCTGGGATTTCCTTAAGGATAACAGCTGCAGTTAAGGTATTTCCATGGACAACTCTTACTTTAAGGTCAGGATGCTTGTTTACAAATAATGTCCCGCCTCCATTTAGTGCCTCATTCTGCATTTAAAAAAAACGAAGCTGATTTTAGTCAATTATATATAAGAAAATACATTTCAGATTAAGTTAGATAATCAAATCATAATCTTGTTCGCAGCAATTTCTTTATATTCTTCCTTTTCGGGAAAATTAATTTTTTTTTTTTTTTTTTGGTTTATTGAGAGTGGGAGGCACAAAATAATTAAGAGAAAAAAAAAAAAGTTAACATTAGCACTCGTTATCTTTTTAACATTGCAGCTCGGGCGTGGACCCTGTAGTACTTGAGTGTAGGTTTCATCATAAATGATTACTTAATTATCACAGCTAGAAATGCCAAGGGAGTTAACCATTTTTATTGTAGCAATTAATGAAACCATGAAAGTCAAGTTCCTTGCAAAGTTAATACTACTCAGTAATCAGTAGTGTACTACCTTCGTCAAATTTTATTGTAGCTACTAGCAATAATGAATTGCGTACCAAAGTTTAAAAGTTTCCACCAACTACCAATGTTCGTCACATGCTAATATCAACACGTTTCACGTAAAACTTGACTTTGCCCCAAAGGTACGTTGCTAAATTTTTATATCATAGATTAGCGTAACATATTATTTGTAGTATTAGTCATTTTCGGGATTTTCACCTTGTGACGAGATCTCGATGCCTAATCTAATTATACAAGTAGCTAAATTAAGCAAAAAATGCAACAACATGCTTTTCAAGTAACTAAAGATATTCGTGTTCGTGTTTTTTTTTTTTAAAAAAGTTATTCGTGTTTTACAAATCAAGGGTGTTCCAAAAGTTTCTACTCTCGTTTATTGTTATATGTGTTAAACTCGGTGACCGTTTCACTTAATTATGTGTTCATCAATAGTAGTTAACAGACATTTAATATTTTATGTCTAGAGAAGAAGAGGCAGGGGGAGTAATTAAGTACCTTGTTCAATGCAGCAAGGCTGATAACTTTGACTCCCAGCCTATCAGCTCTAAGGATTGCTTGCTCTATTTGATTATTAATGCCTTCAGCTGCGAATGGCAAGAAATACTGCCACACCAAAATACGCAAAGAAATTTATAAACCATATGAATTGAATCACACCTGAAAATAAAAATTGAACGAATGCATGGAACTTTTAAAGGTATATAAAGATCACTACTATAATTTAGAAGAGATAAAATACTCTTAAAACTCTTGGGAAAAAATAAAAGGGTAAAAAGCAAACCTGGAAACCGAAACGAGGAACGACCCAGGTTTGATGCAATCGGCCCCTTAAGTTGTAGAAAACGGCTAAAAAGACTTTGGAATATGCCCACATAAGAAGCATAATTAGAAACGCAATGGGCAAGCAGGGGAGCAAGAAAAGCCTGGTGCTGAAAGGAATTGATGCAAATGATCTGAATACAAATTGAGCGTGCATTGCTGATGTTATATCCACTGCATGAGCCAAAAATACAAAATCTGGCACCCTCCCATTTTTACCTGCAAATTTGTAATAAGTGCTGGCTTTAGTACAACACTCGAGTTTGAAAAAAATGTGCGGAATTGAAGTTGAAAAAAATGGTGGAAACCAAATGTTGCATTTGGACATTAAATTTCATTTGGATTTTCTTTAGTGAATTTGAAGATTTGTGAGTGAAAAATGAAACAACATTTTACTTAGAATACACCTTCATCAGTATTTTAATAATTTACTTGAATTTCATGTATGCTGTATATTGAAACATAGTATATACGCCCAAACAACATTGATTTTTATTGAAAGAAATAATACTTTGCGTTCACCATCTGGTACAATGAAGATTGAAATAATGTTTTGTTCACCGCCTGATACAAAAGATTTCAAAAACTATAAGCTGCTCACTATTACAAATGTGAAAGCGGATCAAAAATTTTAAGTTAATAAATACATAGTGTCGTTGCACAAAAAGTTTATCAACAACCTCTGTTTTAACCAAACTAAGTAATTAAAGTTTTCAAGTGATTAAAAAAAAGGGCATGTGTAAATAATTATCCATAGTTAGTGAAAAAGAATATTTAAAGAACACATGTCATGCATATTTGATGCAACCAACTGGGACATATAAGTCTTTGCTAGCTATGAACGACTTCATTTACTAATGATAAAGGGCACGAATATAACATAAATTTGTGTGTGTAGTTTTTTTTTTCCACTCGGTATTTGATATTTTTATTTGAGCTCCGATTACTTTGAATTCGCGCCGCGTAAGACTCATTTTTGGGGAAGCGCTCCCTACTAAGATTTTTTTCATTTCTAGAGCTCGAACACAAAATCTCTAGTTAAGGATGGATGGACCTATCCATCCCAAAAAGGTTCATCTGCGTTTGACAAAACATTTAAAGGTGTTCAAAATTGTGGGGTGCCTTTGGATTCTGCCTTTTCCTTTTCTCTTTGATTGTCCTTGTAGTAATAAATAAACTCTCTGGTACTATAGTTTGCACTTTCATATGTAAAGCCTAATTGGAGCAATATTAATTTCTAAGAATAGAAATAACCTTTTTATCATTCTGTACGAAACTTTAGTTCTATCATATAAATTAGTTTAAGATAGATCTTTGCAGAGATAATAGTCAAAAACCCCCTTAAACTATCACTTTTTTGTTAGTTTCATACTTAAACTATGGGTTGGTCACGCTACCCCCTGAACTATCAATTTTCATATTCAAAACTCCCCTGCAGTGCCAAGTGGTATGGAAGGTGACTTCACTCTCTTTGTAAAGCATCCATACAATTAATTTTTTAAAGTAGTTGTTCTTATTTCTTATTTGATATTTTTTTTTTAAAAAAATTATTAATTTTTTCTTTTAATTTTCCGTGAAAATAAAAAATCTTACCTTACTTGAAAACCCATATTTCTAAAATAACAAATATTAACCAACAATAGTAAAATTTAATTATTATATAGAACTGAATTTACTCAACTATAATAAACTCAATTGAGAACTTGCGCATTAAAATATTAAAATGATACAGTGCATGTTAAGGGTTATGTCTTTTTAATTTAAATGACCATTATTGATAATGGTTGTAAATTACAACAGAATATATCACATTTGATTAAATTATTTTTAGTACTCTTATTATTCTAAGGTTAATGGGTCTCAATTATTTTATTGTTATTGGTCAAAAAAAAAAAAGAGTTATGAAGAAGAAAATAATTAATTAGAAAAGAAGGAAAAAGACAAAAATAATAATAAATAAGTAAAAGGATATTTAAATTTGAGAAATTTGAAAAAAATGCCACATGAATGCTTTTTATTTGTCTACTTTATTTTTCCACACACAACAAAGAGAGTGAAGTCACTCTCCATGCCACTTGACACTGCAGGGGGTTTTGAATATGAAAATTGATAGTTCAGGAGGGTAGCGTGACCAACCCATAGTTTAAGTATGAAACTAACAAAAAAAATGATAGTTTAAGAGGGTTTTTGACTATTATCTCATCTTTGCACGATATATCCATGAAATAAGATATCCCTTGTATCTTAAAAGAATCATTATTAATCTGTTAATATAGGTATTATTACCTGAATCAACACTATTTTTTGTGTGAAACTCCCATGACTTTGGATTAAGGGTGTTCCCTAACGCATCAAAAAGTGGCATAAAGAGGCAATAATTGGTCCCCATCTCTGTGTGGTGTAGGCTGTGATACCTGTCAATATAACCAAAAATATGGTAAAGAATGTCAATAAATGAGTTATCAGAAGAAATCAGAGAAGATAAAGGGATTGGAGAGCAATTGTATTTTTTTCTTTATTTCAAAAATATAATAATATGATACAATTAATTGGCACAAAAGTTCTTTGTGGGCTATGCCAGAAGGAAACACCAACTATTTTCAACCACATAATCCCAAGAAGGTTTTTTCTTAGGCTTTTTAATGGAAATTGTATTTAATGCTTGTCCATATACCAAAAATATTACTGAAATTTTTAAAGCATTCTCATGGAAATCATGACATTCATCGATTATCTGGTTCCTCAATATTTAAATTCAGTCATTCAACTTTTTTCTCTTTTCAATATCCAACATCACAAGGTGAATATGATTCATATTATATGTTTTATAAAGATTTTACACATCATAAAGAAACATATCTAATAGCTGTATTTATAAGAGTATCTTTCTCAATTCCCTTTATCTCGCTTTTAAACATTTCACTTTATAAATACTTTATTAATTAGAGCAGCAAGAGTAGTTGAAAAGGAAAAAAAAATCAACTAAAAGACTTTATTTCTAAAATGTCAAATATTTTAATGCAAATTAAGTTTTGCCAAAATGATTAATGCTGGGATAAACGGGGTTATTCTTGTGGTCAGAAAGAGTTTAATATGTATATACTCCATCACTGGAGAAACTTTCTGCACAAATTATTGAAGCCTCGTGGTCCACGCAAAGAATAATTAAACGTCAAGTTGGTACAGCAGCTTGCACAGAATTTTCTGCAAATATTTCTGGGTAAAAGTAAGAAAAGATTATTGATCACTTACGTGGGGGTGTAGAGGAGATACTTAAGAAAAGGCAAGGTTTGAAAGAGCTGATGAGGAATAATCTCAAAGTTGCAATGCCCCAAACATCTTAAGCAATCAAAGATCAATAAATAACCATAGATCATAGTTATTGATCCATATCCCATGAGACAAGATCCTAGAATTGGAACTCCAATCACTGCAGCTAATATTATGTGCTCCAAAAAGGTAGCATGACCAGCTGAATTTCCAAAAAACAAGAGGAAAAAATTCTAAGAATTAGAAGCAGAATAAATTTAAAAATAAATATTTAACTTCTTTAATCTCATAATCTAAATTTTTTTATACTATCAGATCACTTAATAAGTAAATTACATGTCACTGATCACGATAAGTAAAATCATTAACCTTCGAACTGAATATCTTCTAGTATATAGTACTCCCTCCGTTCCAAAATGGTTGTTATAGTTCGGATTTCGAGAATCAAATGAGTTTATTTTGACCGTGAATTTAAACATATAATCTTTAAGTTTTTTGTAACGATATTTATATATTTAAAAACTATATAAAAAGTACTATAAGTCACAATAATTAATAATTCAAAATATTTAAAAGACATATGAAAATATTACAGTCAAAATTAAACTCGTTTGACTCTTGAAATCCGAACTATGACAACCATTTTGAAACGGAGGGAGTAGTAATAAATTGCCAATTTGCCAGTAATAGTGTAAAAAAATTTATTAACTGCAAGTGAATACTTATAAGTTAAATTTTACGAAAAAAATATTGATTTAAGTAAAAAGATTGATTACCTGTAAAGGGTTGGGGTACAGGAGAAGAATGATGAAGTGAATGATAATGGTGGAATAGATAGCTTCCATGAAAGCGTTTATGTAAGAAATAGTAAAGAGGTTCTGAAATTGCAATATGGAGAATCAAAACAGCCATGAAGCCTCTCAAATCCCATAAAGGAAGATTGGCTAGGCCTGGAAGCACGTAGAAAGCTAATGAAGCTATGTAAGCTTGAAGCAATAGGAAATTGTCCCTGAAAAAATAACAAAAATATATTACTAGAAATCAATCTTTTGAATGGAAATAGGTTTTTGCACAAAGAAGAAGTTCAGGATTCAAATGAAATTACCAGTCCCATTCATTGTCAATCTGCTTAAAATCAACACCTTCTTTGATTATACGGCGATTTCGGGTTAAAAACAACATGTTACTGAAAGAATTCCAAGTATTATGCATGAAGCCTCTAAGTGAACAGATAATGAGAATATGTAGACACCATGTCTCCTTGATGTTGTCTTCTTGATATCTTGAGTGTAACCACTTTGCAAGGAAAGGTCCATATAGTAAATACTGTTCCAAATATAACAGCAAAGTGAAAATAAACACTAAACATTATTCCCCATAAATGACAACCCAAAAAAGATAAAAAGGAAACTAGAAACTCTGCGTACCTTAAAACTTCCCAAGTTATCCCATGGCCAAGTTGACAATGGAGCAACTTCCATGTTAAACAAGAAAGTACTCAAAATATACTTCTTCTTCTGTTTCGTGACTAAGGTTTTCCTCTTTGAGACCTGCAAATAGAAGAAGAACAGATCCCAAGATGGAAAGGACCTGAATATAGAATTAAAGGAAAGAGGCTAGAGAGAAAGAATGGGAGAAAAGATTTAGTTTGTTTGATACCTAAGATTTGCTCTCTGATCTGTTGTGTGTTTTTGTTTCTCTAGAAAGGAAAATTACAAGGCAACTACTAATAAGTTAACATGGGCAATTCTGATATATATTTATAGAAAGCTGAATGGGATATGTAAAAGAGAAAAGGATAGTTTTATTTTGGTTAATCTACAACTATACTAAGTACTAGTCAACAAACATTTATTTTTAAATGCACAGTTATTAATGTGTCACTATCTTTATCTTGCAAGAGACTGATATATGCATGGTCTTTGATAAAGCAAAATACACAACTGGGTATTTGGACGCGTCAAATTTGTTCCAATTGAATTAGGAGCAGCTGCTAGCACAGCTGTAGAGATGGCCAAAATTTAATGTGGCAATACATCTGTGTATGTTTGGTGTTGTTAAAAAAGCCATTGCCATTGGGTGGTCATTAGAATTAAGGGAGTAAGGAAGCAATATGGGCAAGCAATTTGACCTTTGACGTGTGTGGGCCTTAACTTAAATACTGCTTCTATCAACTTGTTTTGTCCTCCTAATTTTATTGTTGTTTCCATCTGATTTAAGCTTTGCTGCTTATTTTCATTGTTGGATCATTCACTCATCAATGCATAGATAGATGATAGATCAATCAGTATACGGGTCAGTAACCATGTTGAGTAGAAATTGCACAAACGGCCTTTCTTGAGACTATTATTCAAATTATGTACATGTTAGTCCAGTGAGCTATTTTTGTCTAAGAAAAAGATTTAACCAGAGGGGATGCGGGAGTAGTGTCTCTTGTAATGACCTTTCACATTTATATAGTGTCTGCACATAAAATGTACTAGTAGTAATAGATTCTACCAGTAGAAATTTTGTTGGGTAAACAATCCTCATGCAGGCCGGCTTCTGCCTTTTCGTTTAAGCAACATAGGGACAAGAAAAATAATTTGTTGCCAACTCTTTGCCTCCCAAGGGAAGATGGAGAGCCAGCTTTAACTTCACTCTCTGAAAAAGAAATTTCTTCTATAGCAGGGAGCTTTTAGATGTCGTTTCTTTAATTCTTTAACGAACTTTTTGGATTTTAATACTGATTCGTTCAATTTTACCTTAATATTTTCTCAAGTGAAATGTATTTCTATATACAACTTCAAGTTTCAAAATTTATTTTTCTAACTCAACTTCAAAAACTCATTTTAGTACTACATTTTAAGCTAATGTTTGGACATAAATTTGGTTGAAACTTTAAAAAATGAGATCGATCTTGATTTCTCATTATAATGTAATTAACTTATCTTAATCCTGCATGTTTGTCATCAAGTAATTCATAATTTGAATCATACTGATAGGAAAACGAGTTCTCTTAATAATCCCACTCCCACTTACTCAAAATGGGACAAGATCAACTCCTAATAAAGTATCACATACAGTTTCAGTTAGAAGTCGAAACTAGAACTTACCGACCACTAGTAGTTAGCTAACTAATCATGGACACAAATAACCACTCCTGCTAGCTTTTTCATGGACACAAAAGTTTCTTGTATAACATGAAGCATAGTAATACTTGAGATTGGGACTGATTCTCCTTAATTATCATACTATCTTTCTAATACACGTTTTCTGTTCACGTTATAAAGCACTAACAACTTGTAAGATGTCACATTCAAAATTGTTAGCCATATTTAGTTAGATGGCAAAGTAAAGTAGCTTATGTTATCATCCAATGTCTCATTGAAAAACTTAGCTTGTTTGTCGCACTTGTACTCTGTTTGGATCATTGTTACCTATTGTTTCATAATGTATTGTTTTGTATTGTATTGTATTGTATTGTATCGTACTGTATTATAAAAACAACGTTAAAATTGATTGTATTGTTTCCCGTTGTTTAGTAACATTGTTATTGTTTGTTTTGATTGTATTGTATTGTACTGTAACTAATAAGCTTACTAATATACCCTTAGTTGTTCTAAATATTACACAAATTTTCTTTAATATAATTTGAGACAGTTTATATTTAATAGTTTATCACCAACTATACCTTGTAAATATATTCATGTAAATTATAATAAAAATAATAAAAAAAATAAGTTAATAATATTAAACATAACAATAAGTTCACACTATTAATAATTTAGATAAAAAATAATATTCCATAACGACATGCAAGCAATCATATTATCCAAATAATAGTTATTAACAAAAGTGTCATCATATATTTTGTATAAAAAAAAATGGCTTGTAATTAATGAAATCTACTAACTCAAGTTTCACGTTTTTGCTCTGTAATTAATGAAATTAAGAATTATACATTAAATAAATTAAGATAAAACGTTTAATGTAATCACACAACAAGATGGCTTGTGAATCTGAAGAGGCAGGGAACGTACAAAGTAATAAGAGATGCAGGGAACGTACTGTATTTTGAGAAGAGGGGAGATGAGGTCAAAATAACTACTTGGGTGTATTTAAATAAAAAAAATAGGGTAGAAGGTAAAATAGGATTATAAGGTTATAATTAAGGACATGATGAGAAAGTATAAAAGCTAACAATGCAAAACCACCAAATCAGTTGTAACAAAAAGTAGGTCTTTTCATTGTTAGGTAACAACGGAATACAATACAACGAAATTAAAGTAACAACCAAAACAAACGTTGTAATCATAATAACAATACAATACAATACAATGTGTAATGATCCAAACAAAGTGTTAGTGTCAATTACTATAATTTACCGTAAATGTTCCATTTTTTGAAAAGCAAGATTTCAAATTTGCTGCGATTAATCCAATTGCTTTTGTGCATCAGTTTCCTTTCCTTTTTTTTTTATTTAAGTCAAAGGACTTAAATCTTATCTTCTTTTCTTTAAGCTTATTATTTTTTTGTTTATAATTTTCTTGTTGAACAAATATTATTTTGATTCTAGTCTCAATTTCAAAGAGGTTCACATTAACTACAAAAAAGTGCACATTCTTTTTAAATTCACCAATGGCATATACAATGTGAAGCTCAAATTAACATGCTATGGAATTGTTAATAAAGTATACTATAGGAAACATCAAGCTGATTTGATTAATACCAACTAACTTCTAACCATACAAGGTTCTTCATCCATTATGGAGTAGTATAATAGGGATGAGGGAAAAGTTAAATAGAACTATTTGCATATCATACAAAACCTTGACTGTCCAGCTGTCTTAAATTCTTGTTTCCAAATGCCATTTTAAATGTTTCACCGTCCTAAACCTAATTTATGTTACTCCAACTACTACTATGGTCGACTTGGGGGCCGTCCTCTTAATTAAGCATGTTAGGGGAAGGTATACAGACCATGATTTTTGGCCAGTGATAGTTGGCAGGGCTAATCTTACATTTATTGCAAATAGTGAGGGCCTGAGGGGTCAAATCTGAAAAAGCAACAGTAGTTTGGGCCCAAGCAGTTTCAACTTGTCGACTTGATGTGCTACAAATAATATTTCAATAAAGCTGTTATTTAGGCTTTGGCCCGCGGGCCGGCTCTATCTAGTCCTAAATTTGTTAGGGTTAAGATTTTTCGAGTCCAATGAAGATCGAGAATTATTAGTCTGACACAAATAAGTCTGCTAACCCGTGAGGCTTGATCGAGGCTGGGCTGAGTCAGCCCGCGGACTTTATGATAAAAATTAAAATGAATTATTTAATTCAAAACTACAAATATTTAAAGAAATAGTAACAAGAAATTTCAAAGCATAAGAAAATCAAAACCCACTACATTTAAGTTTATATACATAAATATTCATTAAGTTGCACAACTACCTCACAAAACACAATTCTATACCTCAAACGATAGAGATAATATATCAAAAAATCATACAAATAGAAACTACAGTAGAATATCATGCTCCAGACCGCGATAATATATCAAAAATCTTATAAATGTATTGTTAGATACTTTATTGTGAGTTTGAAACTTGGTTACTATATAATATTTGTATAACTTTACGTTTTTTTGCACTTTTAGTTAAAATTTTAGAGTTAAAAAAAATTATAGAAAAAATATTTTAAAAGGTCGGGCCGACCCGTGGCCCTAGTAGGACTGTGTTACGCTTATCATTTGATGGCCTATCTAAATGTCAGGTCGGCCCGCCCCAGCCCGCCCAACTTCAAGCTCTTGGGTTGAACTGGGTCGGGCCGGCCCAAATTGACAACTCTATATTTCAATATTTAGTACATACTGTGAGCTTCAATAATCGAATTACTAGTGGATATTAAAAAGCTCTTTGAGTGTATTAAAAGAAATAATGATATTTAATTATAAGTCTTCATTTTTCTTTTTTCCAAATGAAACTCATCTCCAACCACAACTGAACTTCAAAATTGTCATTAACTAGTGTATTTACCAGCGGGTTGCGCGGTCATAAAAATATGATTAAATTAATAATTATTATAAATTAATAATAAACCTTTACTAACCAATAAGCATGATATTATATTAAGGAGAAGAATACCATATTTCTCCCCAATAACAAAAGAAGTGTTTCTGCCGCTGTTGTTTATATAATTTTTTTATTTTGACCGAACACTTAAAAAATTGAACTGCTTTTGATTTCCAGAAGCACGAAACAGGCTATAAGTCAACTCCTTTTCCTCTTGCCTCGTTCCATGTTGTATGCTCTTCCACCATCTTACCCCAGTTCTTGCAAAAGCAAAGGCCACTCGGGGCTCCAAATATTGACGTTAAAAGCATAGTCAGGGAGATTAAGAGTTGCTGCAAAATGAGATTATAATTTTTAAAAATGTATACTATATTAAAATATATATTATATATGCAATGTAATGTTGGCTTTAGAAAGATAGTCGCAAGATCATGAGTTAGATGCAAAAAAAATGTAAATTTTTTAAAAGATATATACTCAATATTTAGAGTAGTAAAAGAGACTCTAACATTTATAAGGTAATTATTTGACATTATAATGATTACATTAGCTACTATATTGCTATAATTTCCTTGGGTTCTTCATCATTTCCAATTTTTTAGACCTTTAATGCCGTTAAACACGTTTCTTGATCTAATGTGTTAAAGCAAATGAATTTGTATCTCATTTTAGTTGCATACTCATTTTTTTTGGTCCTCTTGCATTACTTTAGATCGTTTACTACTATGAAATAGAAAATAGCCTTTTGTAAATTAATGAAAAAAGCGGAGCAACAATTAAAGGTTTTCTATATCCAACATATAAACTATCCCAAAAAAATACATAAACAGATAAAATTAAACAAAATGGTACTTTGATAAAATGAAGTCTTGAGAAGCCTTTCAATCAATTTTCTATCAACAACTAAAATAAGTCTGTATGGTCGGGGATGTTTTGTCGTAGGCAGCCCCATTTGTGAAACTAAAGTTTGGCTCACCACATTAGAACAGCTGTCTGAATCAATGATCATCGAACACATCTTTCCCCTCACTCGACATCTCGCATGGAAGAGATTTTTCCGTTGAATATCATCCTCTTCTTCCATGTTCATAGTGCTCAAGTTCCTACGAACCACACGAAACATTTCCGGACTGTCAGCTTCGGCTGCTTCACGACCGTCTTCATCTTGTTCAGCTCGATCAGACTCCTCTCTGTTTCCCTCCTCGGAGTCACATGCTTGCTCATGGATGGTTCCATCATCGAGAAAAATCATAGTGTGACGAGTTGGACAATCTCTCGCCATGTGACCATAACCCATGCATTTATGACACTGAATATTTGAAGCACTAGGAGTATTGAGTTGAGCTTTACCTCCCAACTCCTTGGAGTTATTAACGGTCACTCCCTTCTCGAAGGGTTTCTTATTATCACTGCCAGTGCTGGAACATGTAGGATTCGGACTCTTCCAATCTTTACCCCGGTTCAAAGGAGTTGAAGTAGTGATCCCTCGGTACCAACTTGCTTTATCGTCCTTCACCCATTTCTTAACATCAACGACTGCATTGAAAGATGCTTCTAATGTGTTATACACATGCAGTCGCAATTGAGATGACACATCTCGAGTCAATCCATTTTTGAACCGAATGATGGCTTGCTCCTCATCTTCTTCCATATAAATAGCAAAATGAATCTTCTCAAATTCATCAAAGTATTCTTCAACCAATTTGGACCCTTGCTTCAAATTATAGAGCTTCTGAAGTTGCTCTTGACGATGTTTGGCGGTTACATATTTAGCATCCATCACTTTTTTAAACTGAAACTAAGTAAGGCACTCGGGAAGATCATGCCTTCTTTTCATTCTATTCTCGGACTCCCACCATGTAGAAGCGTATGCCTCAAACGAAGCAATAACATGTGCAACTTTAATCTCTTCGGTCATCTCATTTGATTCAAAGATTCGTTCCAAACGAACCTTCCAATCAAGATATTGGTCCTGATCACCAGTTCCTCTGAATGGTGGAATAGTGATCTTGACACATGAATTGATCTAGATACTCGTCATAATAGTCATCAGCCTCACACTCAAAATTTCAATCTGCGTATGCACCTCGGCCTCGACCTCGAAGGTTCCCACGACCTCATTGAACCTGTCCTCGAGGAAGAGAGGGTGGCTCAAAATTAGCCTCAGCCTCGGAAAACTCTCCATTATCACCTACTTCAACAATGACCACTACATGTCGTCATGGGTCTTAGAAGTGGTGGTCAATCAGCTTGAGGAATTCCCAAGTTTTTCTTATCAGCTTGGGGAATACCCAAAGTTTTGCTCCTCACGACCGACCTCGACTCCCAACTGTTGTCGTCGAGCCAGCTCAACAAATTTCTCCGGTTTCATAGAAGTTGAATTTCTAGTTCCAGCTTCGGACCCTTGCAAGGCTACGGAGGCTCGCTCCTGCTCGAGATTGGCTACTCAAGCACCCACTCCTTTCACCTCGGCACTGATGACTCGTATCACAGCCATAAGATCGCCTAACGATACCTCAGGTGTCTCCACACCTTTTTCTTCATTTCCATCCATTGTACCTACAAAAATCAAAGACTAAGAAATTATTAGGTTAGAAATTACCTCACACACTCCCTCACTTTGGTTTAGAGGCGCTCGGGTCCACTCAATTTTGCTAGGTTCGGTAACTCAGAACTTGTGTTAATGGCTTCGTTGGATTGATCAATTTCTCTAAGATCCTCTGAGTTTGGAAAGATTCATTGTCTTCTTCAAAAAGAGTGAATTGATGTTCGACTAGATGGAACGAACGGTATTTAACCGGTATTTAACTGCGCACGCACAAGAGGTCAAAGAGTTAACTACGAAATTTGGACTTAAATTCCCCTCACACGAGTTCCTAAAAGCTCAATCTGATTAGTAGGATCTTGAGTAGAAGTTTACTCCAATGATCTACTAAAGAGAATTCACGGACACAAAGAAAAAAAGATAACCTAGGAGAATCCATCCTCTGTTTCATCTTTTGGAAACCTAGGACACGTCACTCTTTTACAGAATGATAGTGGTCCCTCCTTGGTACGGATTAGAGTTTAGCCTTATGCACTTTCCTTTTTCTTGCAGACAAGTTTTCACCTGGGGTTTTAGCAATGGCTCGTTTCCCTTTCTTCTTCAATAGAACAGTGAACCTTTTCTCTATGATGTACGGACATTCTTAAACTTGTTCACAGTCCCAAATAAGGTATGATTTAAGGTCGTTTTTTCATTAATTAAACTCAACAATGAACGAAAATAACTTAAGCTCCAAGCAAAGCTAAGATCAGCTTCGGCATCCGTACACTGTCTAGAAACTTAACAATTTTCCGGCTTACGGACGGTTGCTTAAAAATGGAGCTTCGATTTCAAGAACAAAACTCGACCCAAATCAACAAAAAACCAACCCTAAACAACCGCAAACAACCGGTGGTTTTCTGATGCTCCAAATAAAGATAACAACAAATTTGTGTTTGTTTACTCCAACAACCAACAATCAAACAATTTTATTTTTTTTGGAATTTTCTTCTTTTTACTTTTTTTTTTTTTTTGGTAAATAAGAACACCAAAACAACAACACAAACAAGAACACAAATACGGAAACAATAGACACAAAGCACGAAGAAAACTAACACGATTTGATATGTAAGAACAAATTCAAACCGTGCTCTAATACCAAGTTGGTGCAAGCCAAACGAGCAAGCAACGAATACGAACAAAAGCGGATGAACAAACGGAAACAAAATGATAAAAGCAAGACACAAACTCGACTTGCTCGAAAAATATCAAGGAACTAGTCTTGATACCTTTCGAGTAGAAGTGAATAGGCACCTATACTATGCAACAATCCTCAAGAGAACATTGCCTCTTGCAAGCTGAATTATCAGAGAGGAAACGTTCAATAGGATTTCACCGAAAGCCACAAGTTCCATTAACGAGGTCCCCACATCTGGGTTTCTCAAGTCTGAGAAAAAAATAGCTCACGGCTAATCAATATTCAGCAACAACTAGATAGAAATGAAATACTACGGGGGTTTATATAGAAATTCCCAATGTCTAAATAGTAAATACGTTCACAGGCGACCAATAAAATAAGGCCACACAGGGCCGAACTAAATGAGTGTGCTCGGGCGCTCTTGTGCTTCAGTACTCGGATGCGTTCCTGCCTCGACACACTTGAGATCAAACGCTCTTCTGCCTTCGGGCACATTTGTAGCCCTTCGGTTGCTTCAATGGTCGGTGTAATTTATCAGAGTTCGGGCACTTCCAGCCTTGGGCTTGAGCTTGCAAATATAGCTTTGACATCTTGCCCTCGGCTACTCATTCTCAGAACAGTTGCTTTCTCCCAGGCACACAAGATGAATGTGCACATCATGCAGAATTTTGGCTTGGCTTCGTGTAATCGATCTTAATGGCACGAGACACTTCATCAGCACGGGTTCGGGTTGCATCAGACAAGTAAATTGGCATCAGACAAGTAAATTGTGTTAGTGGTCTTAAATTTGTACCGCACTAGTGAGCCTAGCGAGCCAATAGTCTGTTCTGGAAACTTAGTTTAATTTTAAAGTACATTGAGAAAATATTTGTAAAATGTTCTTGACCGAAGCGTAAATGTGTGGAATTGAACTTTTCTCACTCATTATTATAAGACCGCATTGTAGGTCATTTAAATAGAAAATATAAACAAGATTGAGTATAAATGGATGCCAATAAACAAATATAATATGTTAAATATCTTAATTGGTATATAAAATTTTTAGATTGAATAGATAAACTTGGAATTAAATACCTCCATCTGTAGTACTGTACCAACAAGTTTGGAAAAATATCCGAGTTCAGCCTCCACAATTATCTGTTTTGCTCTTTAATTTTTGTTTCTTAATCACTACTATGTTAGCTGTACTGATCAACAAGTTTTGGTGTTTTCTTAGTGGTGAATTTTTTTACTTCTAGATTGAAACAAGATGTAACAAGGCTCATGACCATTAATTGAATAGTGTACCATCTCTTTTAAGTACGTAATACAAGTCTTTTCTTTCTTTTTATCTAATAAAGGCACCTGACATATAACAAGACTGTAATTTGTTATAAAAGGTTCGTTCCCTAAGAAGGAAAGAAGAATCAAGATCCAGTTCTTGCAACACAAAAGCAGGGGGAAGGGAGAGTTTGGAATTAAAAAAACAACAAAATAAAGTAGTCCAGAAGTTATTACAACCATATTTTGCTAATAAGTCCGAAACAACAAGTCATATTATATTGGATGAAAAATCATCGAGGTCTCGAGCAGGGTCCCCCAACCTGGCACGAGCCCACACCACAAGATAAACTTGCGAGGGGAGGCACCATGGTTCTTCCCCTCGAGAAATCACCTCAGGAAACGAGGAGAACCAAGCTCGAAGCATCGCGCTCGGGGAAACCAACATACTAGCGTGATCCCAGAGCAGAAGCAACACCTTGTCAAACGAGGCCTGATATTTGTAACTGTCGACCGTTGCTGCAGCATTTAAGGGGAAGATCGTGTGCCAACCATGATCAAACATGGAGTAATAGCCATAAAAGCACAGTTATGATATTTATAACGTCATCCTTCCCCCCCCCCCCCCCCCTCATTTTAAATAGGATTTATTTGTAAACAAACAAAAACGTGAGCAATTCAATATTCAACTTGTACTTTTATTCATAGCCTCGTTTATCATTCTACTTATTCATTGACACATTTAATTTTCCAAGCCTTTATCTAGTTCAAATTTAACTTTAGCTCAAGCATCACTTTGATACAAGCAAATTACCAGTTAAACCCAATTCAAATTCGATTTGTTGTCCTATCCCGATTTAGGCCAACACAAATTGGTGCCGTCTGTGGGGAATTGGTAATAACGTTGTTCCAAAGTCTGTAGTTTCAATTCTCTATCAAAAATAAAGATGTATGATACTGTTAATGATGATATGACTATTCATGTGGCAGATCAGACAGTGGGAGCTACCGAGACCAATGGGGGGTCCCAACACCCCCAACTGGCTCGACACCGCCTGTTAGCCCCATCCCAATGAATAATTCAGCTCCATTAATGGGGTTGACACCCCTATACGGATCCACTTCCCCGATCGGCTCAACACCTCCCGTAGGAGCATCCTCGGCCGATCCAACCTCTTCAAATTCTGGTGACCCTTTCCAAAAGTTCATGGTAAACTCACTACAACAAATACAAGAACAAGCAGCCGCTCAAGAAGCCTTGCAGGCTCAGTTTAATGAGCAATTTCGAAGTTCCTTGCAAGCTCTCGCTGGGAATGGAAAAGTCCATCCCAACCTTGGTGATACTCCCTTTGTAATAATTAATGGGGGGAACCCCAACGCTACTCCCATTGGCGCCAACATGGGAGGTCTCCTAAATGGGATTGCGTCCGAGGTCTCGGGGACTACAGTCCCCATAATGTCTCAAATAGGCGTCGCGTCCGACTTCAAAAAGCGGAAAAAAGAATTCGAGGCTAGCATGGAAAATCGGCTTCAAAATATGCCAGGGGTTCGAAAACCTCAACGAGCGCTGGATTTCGAAAAATATCGTCAACTATCCTTCAAGCCTGAAGCTGCTCCAGCACCCATTCAAAAATATTTTAAGTTATAAGTTCTAAAGAAATACGACGGGACGACAGATCTAGTCGACCATATTACGAAATATATGGCCATGGTTAAAAGTAAGGATTTAACCCCAATTGAAAAAGAACCCATGTTCTTGAAGAAATTCGCCGACACCTTGGAAAAGGAGGCGTTAAGTTGGTACATGCTCCTCCCCTCCGAGTCCATTTCCAGCTTCGACGAACTGGTTGATATGTTCATCAAAGCTCACACTAGGCCCAAAAGATCCTCAAGAGAAAGGAAGATATCTTCGACGTAAAACGAGGGTACCTCGAGCCCATGAAGGACTTCCTTGAGCGCTTTCACGCCGAGAGAATGGACTTTCCAAAGATGGATGACAGTTTGGCGGTCATGGCTTTTGAAAAGAATGTTAATGTGGGTAATTCGGAGGCTGCAGCTGAGCTAAAGAAAGAACTCCAACAGAGGCAAGCTCGAACTTGGGATGATCTGCATGACCGAGCTACAGCAAAGATCAGGCTCGAGAAAACAGAGTGGAGAAGAACAAGATGAGGACGGGGCCATTCCTACCGAGGTCCATCTAAGTCTTCTCAACGCGCCGATGCGCCATGAGAGAACTCGAAAATTCGATACTAACCATACCACGGGGCTCAAAATCAACATGTAAGTCTATGCCTCGGAGGGCACCAACACGTGAGCCAGCAGCTCGGACGAAAACCTGGGCCATCCTCCAGTTAAAGGTCCTCAGGCCCGTCTTTGGTGTCCAAAGAGAAGGATTTGCCTCGGATTTCTAGGTACAATTTCAACATATCAACCTCCGAGCTGGTAAACGCGATCAAAGAGATGACTGATCAAGGTGTGAGGCTACCCAAAGACATGAGAACACCCCCGAGAAAAAGAGATCAAACCCAACATTATGAATTCGACATGGGTTACGGGCCCATAACTGAGGATTGTAAAGTATTGCCTCTCGAGGTGGCTCATCTGCTCAAGCAGGGAGTGCTAGTAGAATACCTGACTGAAAAAGGAAAATACAACAACTCAAAGAATAGAAGAGAAGAGCAACCACCTCGAGCACTGTCACCGAAGAGGGTAGTGAATGTCATTACTGGGGCTCGGAGGAAAATGGAATAAATTTTGTTGTTGCAAAGAAAATTGCGAAATCATCTAGTATCACAGAGAAGAGAACAAGAGTTGGTGAATCAGGTAAAGAGATGGTGTTCAGCAAAGAAGATTGCGATGGGATAATGTTCCCTCATTATGACGCGCTAGTGATCACGCTCAGGATCAATAATTGTGATGTCAAATGAGCTCTAGTTGATCCTGGCAGCTCGGTGAACATCATCAACTATGGAGCAATCAAGAAGATGTAGTTGAAGGACCTGGTCGTCTCAAAGGCGACCATATTGACAGGATTCAACAATTCCACTGAAAAGACTTTTGGGGAAATAACCCTCACAACTACTGCGGAGGGAGTAGACAAGCAAACCACCATCCAAGTGATGGCCGAAGACATGGCCTACAACGTTATTCTTGGAAGGCCTTAGATAAATGAAATGGAGGCTGTGCCATCAACTCTATATCAAGTGATCAAGTTTCCAACCCCGTGGGGAGTAAGAGTCATCCGAGGAGAGCAACGAATAGCACGAGAATGTTATTCGATTGCAATGAAGAGTACAGTCGCTCCGAGCGGGCTAAGAAAACAATGACAAATAAAGACTCGGCAACCGGAGACTTCACCAGGAAACGCTATCAGAAAATGAGAAATAACCTCATCAAGAATTACCCTTGGGGACTTGCTAAAATAAGTTCTTTCTATTATAATCTCATAGCTTTTTCATCTAAATCCTGTTATAACCAGGTATTTATTGTAATAAAGGCATGCAGACGCATCCAATCAATGAAGTAAACTTTGATTCAGCATCTCTTTATTGTCATTTGATATGCATGGCCAATCATAAGTTAAACCTACAGCTCGAGGGCGAGACGTCGTCCTAAGCTAGCTCGAAACAACAAAAAATACTAAAAGTCTTGCAAGCAAATTCAATATTTCCATAGAGGGAATTTCCATTAATAAAAGGGCTCAGAGGCCCAAGTATTTACAAAACAAGCGGCACGAAGGCCTTAACCAAACGTAAACAAAAAAGAAACAAAAGCACTATTCTAAGCCTCCGCTTCGGAGTCATCACCTCCCTCGTCTGAGCTCTCACTGCTCGAAGGGAGATTTTCCATCAGCTTCTGGGCCATGGCAGCATCGCTCTCGGCCTTGGCGATCTCGGCATTAAGGTCAACCCCGTTGCGAAACTCCTTCAGAGTCTTCAGCCTCATTTGAATAACGGCCCAGTTTTTATCAACTTTGGCCCGAGTCCTCCTCATTCCCCGCCTCGAGGAGAAGGAATCAACCTTACCTCTAAAAAACTTAATCTCGCTTTCGAGCCGATCTTTCTCCTTGGCCAACTACTTTTTCTCCCCAGTCATTTCATTCATCTTAAGCAGCTTTTTCTTCAAGTTAGCATGGAATTTTTTGGCCCTCTCATTAATAGCTGACTAAGCCTCAGTTCTCACCCTCTTCAGCTCGGCGTCGCAAAGTTCCTTCAAACGGGCCATCCTCTCCTCAGCAATAGATTTAGCCTCAAGGGCTTTGATCATCTCGAGCTCAGATTTATTAGCAGCGTTTTTAGCTTGGTCCAACTTAAGCCTTGCATTCAATAACTCTTTCACAAGACCACTCATATGGGCCTTAAGACCTGCTCGCTCTCGCCTCTATCCTGTGTTCAGCTGCCGAAGATTTTCATCTCGGCGACACTCGATCTCGACAGTCCTGATGGAATTCTGCGAAGGAAAAATCCAAAGAATCAGGAAAGGAAGCAAATGCAGAGCTAAGAAAGGAAAAACTAAAAGGAGCGTACATGAATGGCATGCTGAGCAGCGTCAGCCATCAAATCATAAATATACAACTCCTTAAGGCAATCGCATTTCTTGGGGCCCAAGAGTCCGCGGAGGCTGATCGGGACCTGGATATCGCTATCCAGAAGATAGAGATCGGAAGAAATCTCAATGTAAAGGAACTGTCTCTAAGAAGATGCATCAGGAGCAGGCTCGGAAGCATCTCGAGGAGTCTTATCTCCCACTCGAGATGGCTGAGCGTCATCCACCTCCATTGTCGCCATAGACGGAGATTGAATTCCCCTCATGTCTTTATCAACAACTTGAACCAGTTCAGGCTCATGAGTAGAGGGAACCACAACCTCTTCCTAACTTCTCTTTACTTCGTCAGCAGGAGTAAGCTCGGGAAAAGGGATCGGCTCTAATTTAGCCTGTTTCACTTTCGGAGCTCTCCCCGAGGACAACTCTTTCTTTTTCAAAACTAAAAGAAAAAAGAGAGAGTGTGATTGATAGAAAAACAAAACGAAAGGTAAAATCGGTAGGAAAGATACTCGACTTGTTTTGGCTCCGAGATCTGGTGACCTCTCGGGGGCTATCCCTTTCTTCTCCTCCTCTTTTCCTTTTTCCCCTTTTCCCTTCGAAAAATTCTCAATCAAATCTTGAAGGGCGCCTAAAGCATCTCCAACCTCGAGAATTTCCTCCTTCTTATCCTTGCTCTCTTTCTTTCATTTTTTCACCTTCGGCGCGGTGATCGCCCTCTTGGGGAGTCCTATAACAAAGAAGAGATAGTGAAACGCCGAGACACAGAGCATAAAAAAAACTAGACAAGATTTAAAATTGGTTGAAAGAATAACTCAACATGCCATTTGCATGCCCATTGATTCTCATCCAAAGCGGCCAAAACCATCCACGACCTGTCTGGCCTAGGCTTGGTTTCGATAATAGCTTGAACCCATTGAGTCAAATTCTTCGGACGAACAATTAGGACCGCCTCAGCTAAAAAGACAAGAACGAAGAAGTCGAAAAAGGAAAAAGTGAAGCAAAAATAAACAAAGAGAGAAACACTCACGTGCTCGATTCCACCGCTCGGGAAAATCGAGCTACGAAGACAGGAGATCGGTAGGCAGGAGGATGAAGCGCTCGTTCCACCCACGGTCCTCGAGATCCTCACTCTTCGTGACCAGTGAGTACGAGCCTCGCTTGTTGAGCTGAATAACTCCATTCATATGAAAGGCGGGGAAAAATAGGTACGAAAGGACCCAGGCTAATTTGCTCAAAAATTTGAGCCATTGAACGTGCCTCCACATCCCAGGACCAATCTGGGCTATACATAACTGGTAAGTAAGGCAAAAAGTGTCCAATACCTCGGGGATAGGAAGAGAAAAACTAATTGTGAAAGGATAAGTGAAAACGAAGGAACGCCCTTCAACTCGATCGCACACTCGGCTCTCGGGGGAAGGGATACCATCCCTCACCTCGAGGCCCCAATTGCAATCAGAATGAACCAGATAGATATTCACCTGAGTAATCAGACTCGGCGTATTCCCTACGGGGATATTCCTTTTCCTCCTAACCTCCAACTCAGTTTAAAGCTGCATAACGAAATCCTTTGAAAGGTCGATTTTGGAGGGGATAATGTGGTGAGGCTTAAACTTGAGGTCGTCTGAGAGAGGTCCATTATCACCAACATCCTTTATGGTAACATCCTCGTCCTCCACCGTAACTGCTTCGATAGTTTCAGCCATAGCTGGGCGTTGTTTTTGAACCACGCCACTAGAGCAAGAAAGATCCTCCATGTGAAAGTCAGGGGGAACAATCACATTCAATGGTTCGGGAACATTAACTAATTCCCCACCAACGATCATGGTGTCAACAAAGGAAGGTGAAGAGCTTGGTGAATTCTGTTGAGACTTTTTTTTTCAAATTTTTTTAGGCTGCAAAGAGGAGAATATTCAAGGATTTTTACTGTTAAAAACAAGAAGAAATATGGAAAAGATGGAGAGGAGACTCAACTATATATAGGTTAAAGCACCATGATTATAATTGCATGGAGAAGATCAAACAGGAAAATGCACCCAATCAGTAATTTCCACGCATGATTGATGAAAATATAGAGTGACAACCGCCGTTTTCAAAATTCACGGCGCAAAAATAGCCACGTCAATCTCCCACCCAAAAATTCATTCCACTCCTCGACAGATTTGGCAACCACTTGAGGAGTAGGGGGAGGATCTGTATTGGATGAAAAATCACCGAGGTCTCAAGATGGGTCCCGCAACTTGGCATGAGCCCACTCCACAAGATAAACTCGCGAGGGGAAGCAACATGTTTCTTCCCCTCGAGAAATCACCTCAGGAAACGAGGAGAACCAAGCTCGAAGCGTCGCGCTCGGGGAGACCAACATAATAGCGTGATCCCCGATAAGAGGCAACACCTCGTCAAACGAGGCTTGATCTTTGTAACCTTCGACCGTTGCTCCAGCATTTAAGGGGAAGATCGTGAGCCAACCATGATCAAACGTGGAGTAATGGCCATAAAAGTATAGTTATGATATTTATAGCGTCATTCTTTCCCCCGATTATAAATATGATTCATTTGTAAACAAACAAAAATATGAGCAATATAATATTCAATTTATACTTTTATTCATAGCCTCGTTTATCATTCTACTTATTCATTGTCACATTTACTTTTTCAAGTCTTTATCTAGTTCGAATTTAACCTTAGCTCGAGCATCACTTTGATACAAGCGAATTACCAGTTAAACCCAATACAAATTCAATTTGTTGTCCTATCGCGATTTAGGCCAACACACATATGTTATACAATCAAAGCTTTTTATATTTTGGAAGAGATCCTATAGATGAAATGGATTGGAAGAAAAAGAAAGATAACCCGATTATAGTCATTCAAAATGTTAGGAACTCTGAACAAAGCGATCTAGAGATGCATGCATTGGTATATCAATCCTCGTCTCGGGACAATTCACAGAGGAGAATTAGATCGTAGATTTCCTCATTTTCTTGTTTCTCTAATTTCTTCTGGCTGCATTTGTTTCCCCTTCTGCATATACTAGTTCGAGGAGGTTTTTTTTTTTTTTTATGTGTGGTTTTGCATGAATGATAGTTGTGTACAATACACTTCCAGGAGCGATCAAACTTAGCTTCCGTTGGTTTATAAAAGTTGGTCAATTTCTGAAAATCAAGATTTCAAACCAGATTTTGGGAGTTTTTGGAAAAAATAATTTTTCCCACTCACAAAACTTCAACTTTTTTTCAAGTAAAATATATGTACAAACACAACTTCAAGTTCCAAAAATTATTTTTCAAATCAACTTTAATAACTCAGATTTTCAAGTTTATATGTCCAAATGCTAGCTTAAAATCTTGGAAGTCTCTACTAGAAGTGCTTGGATCGATATTAACTGCGAGAGAGTTTAATCGATAGAAATTATACGTAGAAAATAATAATTTGAACCCGTTGTTTAAAACATCTTATTTATTTATACATATACATTACAAGCTAAACATAACAAATGTCCGATAAATACATGGATTGAATTCCGGTGACTTGAAATATATAAGTAGTAAATTTTAACCTAGCATATTTCTATAAAAGTCTATACCCCCTTAGTAAAATTTTTGGCACCATGATATTGTAATAATTTGAACATGATTGAAAGAATCACACAATACCTCACTAACCTACTTAAATTACGTTAACTATAATTTGAAATATGCCTAACATAATATTTGTTTTTTTTATTAGTTTAGAGTTAAAGTATATTAATGTGTTTCTCATATTATATGTTGAAACAATGTTTATTTTTCTTTTTTTTTTTGGATATTTTTAATGTGTTCAATTTTCTAGGAGAACATATTTCATTACTTAAGCAAGTTTCTCCAATATTATGTATTATTCCTTGGATTTTCTTCCACGGTTCTATTTTTCAGATGTCAGTATTTCACCTTGAGTCCCTAAAAAAACTACAGAAAGAAGCAATAAATAAGATAAGAGTTCCCAAAAATGAACCCATAATGTTAATATTCAAAATAAGATAGATGTTGCCAATGAATTTAAGGTCATAGGGCTCAAGATTGTGACATTCCAGCAAAGAATGAAACTTGCTATATGAGTCCCCTCCATCGAGTAACTGCTCCTAATTTCCTAGATAAAGACTTAGAAGCAATAAAGTACCTCCCATTTTTTAGGTTCTTTTTCAGTATAATTTTATTTGTATTGACCATTTGATGATAGCTGAGTATATATTGACGAATAAGTAATGAGGCATTCAAACTCTATTTTCTCTAATTCTAGTTCTGAATGTTCTGCATTACTTGGGAATTGTTCATGCATTTATAGGTTTCAGGTGTCTAAGGTCCAAGAATATTTGAATAAATCCAGATTTCGAAGGAGTAGCAGATAAGTTATAGAAAGTGTTATAAATATGAATAGAAAACAATGGAGAAATATGATTTCGAGGCACGAAAGATCGCTATCTTTCAAGAGATATTGACTGTATATTCTTTTGGGGATTACAGACTAATTCTCTCAAAGGATACAACAAAACCAAAATATTTACTGCAAATTTTGATAGCCAATTCGTAGTAGGAAATTATGTATTTATTGAGCAAAAAACAGACCTCTTAAGAAGAGACACATCTCTTCTACAAATAGACACTTTCAGTTTCATCTAAATTCAAATTCGAAATTTAAATTTAAATAAAAAAAAAATTTCTGTCAAAATAAATAAATACAATATTTATTTCAAGGTCCGATCCGCGCCCGCGTCCCAAGTCCAAGTCCAAGTCTTTGATATTAATATTAATATATATATTGGACACAATCAAAGTGACTTGTGGGGCATTAACTTATAAAGTCACAAAAAGTGACTTCTCCCACCGATGTGGGAGAGTTTTCCTCTACAAAAGTGACAAACTACTCTTACATTCCCCCGCTAGTTTGTCATATTTCTCATAATATCACGCATATCGAAAAGTATCTTTCAGCAGATTTGAACTTTCCATTAGTGAAAATATTCTAAAGTTTTAACGAAGTTATTGGTACCTTAAAAGGTTTGAACCACAACTTCTTGTGTCAAAACCGAGAATATCACACACATGAGATTATATCTTGGCTAAAAAATTCAGTAATTATTTTAGCACGTTTCTGGCCATGTGCTTATCCCAATTCATGAATATTAACAAGATCAACCCTTTGAATCTCGCTTGAAGCGGCACCACTTCAATATTCATATAGGTGGAATTTAGTCTCTATGTCCCTGTTACTAAAGACATTTGCTAATTCAATTAAGAATTTAATTCAACCTTTTCTTGTAACAGTCAACACTTTGGAGTTAGTCCTTTGCTCCTGTTATTACGATTGGAGTTAGTCCTTCGCTCCTGTTATTACGAGCGATTTAACAACTCCTTCACTCCTCAAATGACAGTAAACGGTACATTGAGCCGGGCTATTAACGAGGAGTCGTGTGTATAAACAACACAAATAACTTGTTGTTACCCATTGAACTTTTATTGTTAGAGTGTATACTAACTCAAAGTTGGGTTCCCATTACTTGTGTTTAATTTAAGGGTTTTAGCCCCATTCCTTCTCCAGTTTGTTGTACCGCGTCTCTTGGTAATGCTTTGGTAAGTGGATCAGCCAAATTGCTTTTTGATCTCACATACACAATAGCAATAGTTCCATTCTTTATTAATCCTCTAATAAACTTGTGTCTCAAGCTTATGTGTCTGTTCTTCCCATTATATATCTTATTGTGAGCAAGAGACATCGTATTCTCACTATCACAAAATAAGGAAATGGCTGGCATAGGTTGTGGCCACAACTCAATATCCATTAATAAATTCCTCAGTCATTCCGCTTCTACTGAAGCATCTTTCAATGCAATGAATTCTGCTTCCATTGTAGAATGGGAGAGACACGTTTGTTTCTTGGATGTCCAACTAATGGCGCCACCCCCTAATTTAAATATCCAGCCAGTAGTGGATTTCGTATCATTAACACTCTTCACCCAACTCGCATCAATATATCCTTCTAATACAGTGGGAAATCCACTATAACAAATGCCCAAGTGCTTTGTTCTTTTCAAATATCCAAGCACCCTAGTTATTGCTTTCCAGTGATCATCACTTGGACTACTTGTAAACCTTGAAAGTTTACATACTGCGAAAGCTATATCAGGTCTAGTACAATGCATTGCATACATCATACTGCCTATGACACTTGCATACTCTAGTTGAGCCACTGTTCTTCCACTATTTTTCGTAAGTTTTATATTAGGGTCATAAGGAGTTTTAGACTCTGTTATGCCCAAATGTTTGAATTTATCAAGCACTTTGTCAATATAATGTATCTGTGATAAAGTCACTCTCTTATCGCTTCTTTTAACCTTTATTCCTAAGATAGTATCTACTTCATTTAAGTCTTTCATTTTAAAGTTGAAGTTAGATACTTCTTAGTCTCGGTTATTCCAAGCATATTCGTACCAAAAATCAGCATATCATCGACATAAAGACATATAATAACTCCATATTCCTTTGTGAATTTGGAGTAAATACATTTGTCTGACTCATTATGTACAAATCCATTTGATAGTATAGCACTATCAAACTTTTCATGCCATTGTTTTGGCGCTTGTTTCAAGTCATAGGGAGACTTAACCAACTTACAAACTTTATGTTCATTCCCAGGAAGAACAAACCCTTCGGGTTGTCTCATATAGATTTCTTCTTCTAGATTTCCGTTTAAGAAGGCCGTTTTAACGTCCATTTGATGTACATACAAATCATATATAGAAGCTAAGGATAAAAGGAGTCTAATGGACGTTATTCTTGCTACTGGTGCATAGGTATCAAAATAATCAATACCTTCCTTTTGAGTGAAGCCTTTTGCCACCAATCTTGCTTTGAAGGTTTGAATACAGCCGTCTGTATTATATTTCCTTCGAAAGTTACAACCAATGGGTTTTGATCCAGGAGGAAGATCAACTAAAACCCAAGTGTTGTTGGACATTATTGAGTCCATCTCATCATTGATTGCTTCTTTCCAGAAAGCAGCATCTCTAGAAGACATTGCTTCCAGAAAAGTTTTTGGGTCATCTTCAACAATTAATAAGATAGGAATTTGTTCACAGACTTCTTCTCTACTTCCTTCAACAAGAAATACTATGGCTTGTGAAGAGATGAAATCAGAACCAAAATCATTTTCTTTTCTAATTCTTTTACTCCTTCTTGGTTCTATTTGCACATTGTCACTTTTCTTTTTAATAATTCCAGAATGTGACGGCTTGTCAACACCTCTTTCACTTGATTGAGGAAACTCATCAATAGAATCATGAATAAATCTATTTTCAATAAATTCAACATGAATAGATTCTACAATTACTTTAGATTCTAAATCTAACAGTCTATATGCTTTCGAATTTTGTGCATACCCAACAAAAATACTTTTTATTCCTCTCGGACCAAGCTTTGTTCGATTATGATCAAGAACTCTATAATAAGATATGCAACCCCACACTTTAAAATAACTCAGATGTAGTTTCCTACCATTCCAAAGCTCATAAGATGAAACATGCATACTTTTAGAAGGCACTCTATTTAAAATGTAGCAAGCAGTCAACAAAGCTTCACCCCATAGATTATGTGGAAGATGTGCATTTAGCAACATAGCATTAACCATATCTACTAAGGTCCTATTTTTCCTTTCAGCTAATCCATTTTGTTGTGGAGTATAAGGAGCACTCATTTGGTGAACTAAACCATGTTCTTCACAAAACTGGTTAAATTCATTAGAAAAGTATTCTCCACCTCTATCACTTCGAATAACTTTAATTTTCTTTTCCTTTTGATTCTCCACAACTGACTTATATTCCTTAAACTTTTGGAAGGCCTCATCTTTAGTTCTAAGCAAGTAAACATATGTAAATCTAGAGAAGTCATCAATAAAAGTTATAAAGTATCTTTTCCCTCCTCTAGTTAATTCTCCATTTAATTCACATATGTCTGAATATATCAAGTCTAATAATTCTGTAAACCGTTCAACTTTACGAAATAGTTTCTTAGTCATTTTAGCTTGTATAAGTATTTCACACTTTCCTTTATGTTCACCATTGCACGTTATATAACCATGTTTGGACATATAATTTAATGAACTAAAATTTAAATGTCCTAACCTAGCATGCCATAAAGAAGAATTAGACTCAACAATATAAGCAGGAACATAATTTATTGCATTGATACTTAATTTGAATATGCCATTACAAGTGTACCCTTTTCCTACAAACAAGCCATTCTTAGATAATATTATATGATCAGACTCAATCACTATCTTGAAGCCCTTCTTAGACAGTAAACTAGCGGACATCAAGTTCTTCATAATGTCAGGATCATGGAACACATTTAACAGAGCCAGCTTCTGTCCAGAGGTGAAGTTGATTTCAACTGTTCCTTTTCCCGCAACCTCAGCAGTAACATGGTTGCCCATCAACACCTTTTCAGAATCTTTCACTTCTGAATATGTCTTAAACATATTTTTGTCATGACAAACATGAATGGTTGCACCAGAATCCAACCACCAGTCTTGATTCTTCGGAGTTGTTTCAACCATATTCAACTCTTTTACTATTTCAGTCGGTAATGGTTGAATCATAGCAACCAGTCCATGAGAAGAACTTTCCACAACATTCACCTTTTCAGGATTTTCAGATTTTCCAGAATTTTTGGAATCAAAATTTATTCCTGCTTTCTTAAATCTGAAATCCTTTATCTTGTGACCTTTCTTCCCACAATGATGACAATTAAAGTTCTTTCTTTTTTTATTAAGAGACTTGGAAACTTTCAGATTTTTGTTTCCGTTTCCTGAATTATTCTGACTTACTAAATTAACTGTGGAACTTGAATTTTGAACAAGAGCATCACGAGTTCGAGTCTCACTTTCAATTTGAATGTGAGTTCGAAATTGTTCCACAGTCAGTTTATCAGAAGAATGCAGTACTTTCTTTCTATAGTCATTCCAGGAAGAAGGTAACTTAGACAGAATTGCACCAATCTGAAGTGCATCAGGAATTTTAACTTCAAGATCACTTAGTTTTGAAACTAATATTTGCAGTTCATGAATCTGATCCATAATAGGCTTAGTATCAACCATCTTAAATTCGAAATATTGCAAAGACAGAAATTTATCGATACCTCTTTTTTCGTTTTCATATGCAGTTTGCAACGCTGTCCAGATTTCCCTTGGAGTCTTCAGATTTGAATACAGATCATACAGTCGATCCGTCAAAGTGTTCAGAATATGCCCACGACATAGCAATTCATCTTTTTGACGTTTCTTCCATTCTTCTTTGATTGCATCTGAATCCGTAGGAGATGGTTCTGGTAGATAAGGTAGCGTTGGATCAAGAACATAGAATATTTTCAACGCTGTCAGTAAGAAGATCATCTTATCTTTCCAACGGGTAAAATTGGTTCCATCAAAATGATCAAGTTTGATGAACTCCTTTGGATTTTCAACAGCAGACATCAATTTCTCCATTGTGGAATATCTCTTGAAAATTGTTATAAATATGAATAGAAAACAATGAAGAAATATGGTTTCGAGGCACGAAAGATCGCTATCTTTCAAGAGATATTGACTGTATATTCTTTTGGGGATTACAGACTAATTCTCTCAAAGGATACAACAAAACCAAAAAATTTACTGCAAATTTCGATAGCCAGTTCGTAGTAGGAAATTATGTATTTATTGAGCAAAAAACAGACCTCTTAAGAAGAGACACATCTCTTCTACAAATAGACACTTTCAGTTTCATCTAAATTCAAATTCGAAATTTAAATTTAAATAAAAAAGAATTTTCTGTCAAAATAAATAAATACAATATTTATTTCAAGGTCCGACCCGCGCCCGCGTCCCAAGTCCAAGTCCAAGTCCAAGTCTTTGATATATATATATATATATATATATATATATATATATATATATATTATACAAGTATTGGACACAATCAAAGTGACTTGTGGGGCATTAACTTATAAAGTCACAAAAAGTGACTTCTCCCACCGATGTGGGAGAGTTTTCCTCTACAAAAGTGACAAACTACTCTTACAGAAAGTCCCAAACATTTTTCTCATTTTTCACACAACCGATGTTTTAAAAGGCGAGGCGTTTTACCTATAATGAGGCGAGGCGTAAGTTCCGAGACGTGGGGCGTAAGTCCCATGGATCCTATTTTTTAATTAATTTTAAATTAATAAAATAGCATAATGAGCCAAAAAAAATATCAAAAGTACAAAAAAATTAAAAATAAGAAAACAAATTATAGAAACAAAAGATTTAACCTTTTTAACAATGGTAAGAAATTGAATAATGTTACAGTTTTAATGAGATACAAATAAACCATAAGACCTTTACTTTTAAACAATTAAAAATAAAAAATTGTTACTATAAAAAGTGAATAAACAATAAAAATTTATTACTATTATAATTTAAAACATAAATTCTTCATTGATAAATATAAAATTTCTACTAAATTGCAAAATAATTGAAGTCTAACAATTTTGAGTGACTGAAATAAAATATGAAGACCAACAACAAGTGGTGATGCTATAAACAGCGGCTATACTTTTTTAGATTAAGTATACTGATGATATTCATCCTTATGATATTCTTAATTATAATACATGTAATATCATGTCTCGTTAATTGAGTTATACTCAATATTTGAATTTCTATATATGAATATAACTTCATTTTTAAAGAAAATTGTGGATGAACAATCTTAATTAGGGAATTGGACAGATCTTTGCATAGGTTCAATAAGGCGAGTTCCGAGCGCTGGGCGTTGGGCGTGCTCTGGGCGCATCGTCGGACGCTTGAGGCGTAAGTCTCACTGATCTAAGCCCCGTCCGAGAGTCTCAGGGCGTTTTGGTAGTGCCCCGCCCCGGAGCGAGTCTCGGGCAAGTCCCCGGGCGAGTCTTTTAAAACAGAGCACACAACTATGAATCGCTTATAAGCTGAGCACTCTATTATTAATGTTAAAATATTTAGTCAATCAATCAGCTATCATTTAAATTCCACACTCATATGGTTGTTAGTTGCATCAGTCTTTTATATTTTCCATTTTCTTCTTAGCTTCTAGTACAGAGTATAACTTTTTTATATATACACACTAGTTAGCTTATAGGAGAAGCTAACTAACTAATTTTTCATGTGGGTCCCCTAATTAATCCTATCACAACTAACTATGTAATTTTAATTAATTATAACTAACTAGCAAATAATTCCTAACTAAGTCTATACATATACAGTCAGTTATCTGCAATCCTCCCCCTCAAGCTGGACGTATTGAACACATTCTATACTCCAAGCTTGGACAATAAGTACTCATATTGCATTCGACCCAAGGCCTTAGTTAATAAGTCTGCTAGTTGCTCCTTTGTATTGATGTAGAGTGTCTTGATTAAGCCTTGTTGTATCCTCTCTCTGATGAAATGGCAAATCTCGATGTGCTTTGTCCTTTCGTAGAACACAGGGTTTGCTGCAATTTGGATTGCAGCTTTGCTGTCACAATACACCTCAATAGCCCTTTCTAGTCGCACACCTAGTTTCTTGAACATATTAGTAAGCCATACTACCTCTGCAGTCAAAGAAACCAGGCTTCTATATTCTGCCTATGCAAAACTCCTTGAGACAGTATTCTGCTTCTTTGATTTCCATGATACAAGAGAATCCCCAAGCTATAACAAATAACCAGTGACAGACCTTCGAGTGTTAGGAAAAGCAGCCGAATCTGCATCACAATATCCTCTCAACTTCAAAGATCTTTCTGCAGACATAAGTAGTCCTAGACCAAGCTTAGTCTTGATGTATCTGATCACCCTAAGTGCTGCATTCCAATGAGATTTCTTAGGTTGTTGTATGAATTGACTTAATGTCTGGACATCAAATGCTATGTCTGGCCTAGTGATGGTTAGATAAAGCAATTTCTCTGATATTTCCCTACATCATCCAACAGATCATCCCGATGA
The DNA here is from genome assembly GCA_029990575.1 of Petunia axillaris subsp. axillaris. Classification (NCBI taxonomy): domain Eukaryota; kingdom Viridiplantae; phylum Streptophyta; class Magnoliopsida; order Solanales; family Solanaceae; genus Petunia; species Petunia axillaris. Next base: position 32,463,894 of record JARKNS010000002.1, read on the forward strand.
ACTTGCTCATATTCTACTATAGTCAACTTCATGTTGCATCCCAAAGGAGTCAAGGCTGGCCTCGCTCCTGATAAACTAGCCTCAGAGATTAATTCCAAGGCATATTTTCTTTGGTTCATTAAAATGTCTTTACTAGACCTATTTAATTCAATTTCAAGGAAAAATCTGAGCTCTCCCAAAACTTTAATCTCAAAGTTGCCTTGTAACACTTGCTTACTTTCTTGGATCACAGTATGGTCATTCCCTGTGAGAAGTAAGTCATCCACATACACTAGAATAATAACCAGTTTGTCTCATCTCCTATGAGTGAACAATGAGTAGTCCAAATGACTCTGTGTATATCCTGATTATAACAAAGCATCTGTGAGTTTTGCATTCTATTGTCTAGATGCTTTCTTAAGGCCATAGAGAGACTTGATCAACCTACACTCTGCATTCTTCTCTCTACTGTGGAAACCTTTGGGCAACTCCATATACACCTCTTCTAACAGATCACCTTGCAAGAAAGCATTGAACACATTCATCTGGTAAAATGTCCAGTGTTCAGCTGCAGCTATGGCAAAGATGGATCTGACAGTCACCATCTCTACCACTGGAAAAAATATCTCCTGGTAATCGATTCCCTCGCTATAGCCTTGGCTACAAGCCTTGCCTACAAGCCTTGCCTTAAACCTTTCTGTTTCACCATTTTCTATGTACATAATCTTAAACACCCATTTGCACCTAATGGCTTTCTTCCCTTCAGGTAATTTTGCTACCTTCCAGGTACCATTTTCCTCTAAGGCATACACCTCTTGTTTCATTTTCTCCACCCATCTAGGATCCTTAACTGCTTGTTCATAGGATACGGGCTCTATTTCAGTTGAAAACTTGCTCAAGTAAGCCTGATATGTAGTAGGTAAATGATCATATAATATGTAATTAGCAAAGAAATGTGGTTGAGTAGAACTTTTAATAGTGGTGACATAGTCTTTTAGCCAAGTGGGAGGATTGGATATTCTGGAAGGTCTAGTGGACTGTGGTCTGATTGTTTGTGTACGTGGCAGAGGTGGTGGTGGTGGTGGTGGTGGTGCTATGTCAGGATTAGGACTAACAGTCTGAGAAGTTTGAGGTATATCTGATGTAGGTTGTGTGATAGTGGTTCATGCTCTTCATCTAAGTGGGGTGCAGAAGCTTCAAGGCTAGGTGGTTCATTAGTTTCATGTTCCGACTCCCCTGCATCTATGTTCAGTGCTAAATCAACATTCATATCCTCATCTAGAGTGAGTTCTTGCAGCTTCAATGTAGCTTCAGTGTGGAAGTCAGGCAGATCCGGTTGAGCAGGGAACAGAGGCACTCTCTTCTCCCAACTTTGAAAGGGAAGACTTCTTCCCTAGACATAACATCCCTTCTTACAAATAGTTTCTTGGCAGTAAGATCATATAGGATATAACCCTTTTGAGTCATAGAATAACCCAACATTACACATGTCATGGCTGTGGAGGCAAATTTATCACCCTTTGGCACTCTAGTTGCATAACACAAGCACTTTATTGTTCTTAGGTGATCACACTTGGCTTTATGCCCATGAAACATTTATATGGTGATTTACCTTTGAGAACCTATATGGAAAAACATGTTTATTAAGTATATAACATCAAGCACACACTCTCCCCAAAATTTGATGGGAGGATGTCCCTGAAATATAAATGCCCTAGCTATCTCCATAATCTATCTGTGTTTTCTCTCCACCACTCCATTTTGTTGTGGAGTGTGGGGGCAACTACTATGGTGTGAAATGCCTAGTGATGCAAACAAAGCACCACATTCTCTATTGAAGAATCTGTGCCATTATCAGACCTGATCTTCCTAACACAACAAGCAAATTGTGTTTTAACCATCGCAAGAAAACCTTTTAATACAGTAAACACATCAATTTTCAATCTAAGCAAGTACAACCATGTCATTCTGGAGAAATCATCTACAATAGTCAGAAAAAACCTGTGGCCTCCATGAGTGACAGGCTAGGGTCCCCAAACATCTATATGTATAAGCTCAAACACATTTGTAGATCTAGAATTACTCAAAGGAAATGGCAGTCTAGTATGTTTTGCCATAGGACATATCTCACAATTTGCATTTACATTATTGAAATCTCTATTTTTCTTAGCTAAACATAGGTGATGCAGTACTTTTATTGAAGGATGTCCAAGTCTTCTATACCATAGCCATTCTTCAGTGTCAACAGGTTACTCTTGTGCTGCCGTTACTATTTTATTCTTTATATAATTTCTTGTTACTTTGTCTGGTAAATGATACAATCCATTTCTCTCTTCACCAAGCATCATTACCTTCCTACTTAAGAGGTCCTAGAACACACACAACTTAGGAAACAAATTAATGGAGCAGTTTAACTTTCTTGTCAATTGTGAGGCTAATAACAAATCATATCTGAATTCAGGCACTACTAGCACATTTTCTATAGTGTTTCTTGTCATGAGCTTACAACTACCAGATTGTGTTATTGATGTTGTTTGTCCATTAGGCAACTGCACTCTTTTTCCACTAGTGCTCATATTTTGACACACTGCTTCTAATTTTATCTGATTGAATGTCATTTGACATGAAGCTCCTGAATCAACTATCCAGTTTGACAATGGAATATCATTATATACTAATGATGATGTAATAGTACCTGTTATGTTCACCATGTCATTGGCAGTTGTTGCATTGTCTTTGTTGGTCAACAACCTTAGGATCTTACTATATTGTTCTTGTAAGCCTTGGATTCCTTGTGCATGTATGCCCTGCACTCCTTGAACCTGTCCTGCATTCACTTAATCAAATGTATCAATGTCCAACTGTGCCTGATTAGCTACACTAGAACCTGGTGGAGGTGGAAGTCTTCTTTCTTTATAGTTATCTGGATATCTTATGATTCTGAAACATCCTTCCCTAGTATGACTTTTAATATCACATATATCACAATAGGAGTTCCAATTTTTCTTACGCTTTCTGTTATAGTTCCCTCTGCCACTAGATTGAGTGTTACCACCTCTATTCTGAGTTTGATTGTAGTTTCCCTTGCCATAAGGATGAAATCCTCATTTGTCAGCATAAAGTGTAGTCGAGTCAATGGTATCACCTCATGCGTCTGTACCGGCTGTCTTCTTTTAGCTCTCTTAAGAGATTACCATAGCATAGGCTTTGTTTACACTAGGTAGTGGAGCCATCATCAATATTTGACTACATGCTAGGCTATATGACTTATTCAATCCCATAAGGAAAGCAAAATATCTCAGGTAGTTCATATGCTTTACATATATTTTGGATTTATCACAATCACAGTAAGGCATGGGCATACACTTCAAACTCATCCCAAAGCAGCCTTAATTTTGAAAAATAAGCAGAAATTGTCATTGTACCCTGATTGATTGTACAAATTTCTCTATGAATCTGATAAAACCTAGATCCATCAATTTTTTCAAAATGTTTCTTCAGATCGTGTGTCCCAGGACCTCTTAAGTGGGAAAGTGATGATGATTGGTGAAGAGATGAATGGATTGTATCTTTTACCAGACCAAGTTACACGAAATGTTAAAGAATAGAGCAGTAATGGCAGCACAAGAGCAATCTGCCAAAACTGAAAAATGGCTATGGCATAGAAGACATGGACATCCTTCAATAAAAGTACTACATCACTAGATGCATAATCTATTCCACTAAGCAACTCATTTGATACAGTGTTCATAATCCATGAAAGCACAAATGCGTTACATTTTTCCCACTGTTCACCGTATTTCTCATCATAATCAGTTTTCTTACAGGTTCTTAGCACAAAAAGTAGCTTACTCTTGGCTCGAAGAGAAATTAACATAGATCTACTCCATAACGAGTAATTTTCACTTCCTGAGAATTGAACTGAGGTCAATGACAAACCTGTAGTATCAGATGGGTGAAGATACATGCGGTGATTGTATTTCTCATTAATGAACTCTTCATTCATTGCTAACGCGGCTAATCCAACCATTGTTGAAGTCGTGAGAATAAACTGAGATTAGATGTGGTTGTTGTTCTGTGGTTGAATCAGGTTGTGATTCGTAGCTCTGATACCATGATCAAGTGGAAGAAGGAAGTTATGCAAAAAAGAGTAAGAGAGTTTTGGGAATTTTCTTCTTAGCTTGTAGTACAGAGTACAACTTCCTTATATACACACACTAGTTAGCTTCTAGTAGCTAAAAATGGACGCCCAAGAATAATGGGGACATCAATGTCCACCGGACAATCTAAGTTCACAAAATCCGCCAGGAATATAAATGTAGGAACAACTAACAAAACTAGAACACGAAATATTCAACCTAATAGATGTACCGTAGCTCCCCAGCAACGGCGCCAAAATTTGATCCACGCTCAATCCACTCACCTCAAGGGGTGATGGGGCGGTCGTCAAAGATAACAGTACCCAACTTATGAGTCGGGGTCGATTTCCACAGGGAGCTAGCAAGATAATCTATTAGACTTAAGTTGAATAGTTACGGGTCCTAAGCATTGTACGTAATGTTCCTAATAATTAAGGGTGAAAGTGTTTAACTAAAACTAAATTATCAAATAATGTAAAACAAACTAGATAATGATGATTAGGTAAACTATGGGAATGAGTTAGGGGTTTATCCATTCCAACAAGGTTCTTTTAGTTAAATACCTATATTAATCTTACAAATCTCATGGGTAACATTAATGGTCGGACCTCTAATGTATTCCTTAAAACCCTCTCGGAATACGGAGGATTTTACTTCATCAAGTCCTCTCGGGTCAATAATGAAGTGCGAGAAACTCTAGTCCAAAGACCCGAGCGGGGTTGACCCATTTAGGTCGACCCTTTTAGATGGGGCAGGTCGTAACCAATGTAACCCAAATTCTCGCTAGTCTCCATTAACCTAGCCTTCAACCCATTTCGGGTGATAAAAGCAAAGTATGGTTAGGTTCAAGTACGACCGTGCCTTAAACCCTAGTTAAGAAAGTGTGATGGAGAGCTAGATTTATGTTAACCCATTAATTTTATAAGATTAAATACAAGATTTAAGATAAGATAATCATGCCTTCATGAATAAACCTTAGTATGAGTTTAGCTACTCATACTAGGGTCTAACACACACATATTGTAAGATGAAATGACAAGAATCATATAAGAAATTAGATTGAAGATTGAATTCCTTACAAAGATTCAAGTAGAAACCCTCTTTGAACTCCAAGAATATTCAAAAAGCTTTAAAATAATATTCTAAGCTAAAAAACTGTATGTTTTCTCGGAGGCATAACAGCCTATTTATAGGCATGGGATTCAAAAATATACTAATATTTACAAAAATGCCATTTTCCTTGCTTTTACGCCAGGCCGCCTCTTGTTAGGCGAGCCGCACATTTGGTTGCTAGCTCACAGATTTCACGTTTTCTAACTCGCCTTTTCTTGTGTGGTGCAGGTTAGGCGGGCCGCCCTTGTGTTTGCGGCCAACTCCTCAGCATCGCAAATTTTATCATCTCACTGTCAGAATCGGCAGTGTCGCCTCTCATTCTACGGGGCCGCCGGATGTGTTCAACATAAATATCGGCGGGCTGCCCTTTTAGGTTGCTGGTTGCTGTGAACTTCCCTTCCTTTGGGGGATGGCTGGCCTTTTGAGCCTCATGTTCGGCGAGGCGCCCTTTCCACTGCCGCCTTGCTTTCATGTTCTTCACTTTTGTAGCCACAACGCACTTGAATTTGCTCTTTTGTGCATTTTCTTCGGCTTTGTATGTAAATTCTCTTAAAAACCTGAAACCTGAAGATTAACATAAGATTCATTCAAATATAATCACTAAAAAGGCTAAAAGCTAGTCGGAATGAGTTACAATTAAGTACAGAATACTAACATATCACCCACCCACCACCGCTCCACCGGCGAACCCCGCCGGATAACAAAAAAGTACATTTTCAAATTCCTCTATGCACCCTCTTTCCATTTTTGCAACTACTTTTCCCAAATTCTCGTGGAATCAGCGTAGATCTAGCTTCAAAATTTCGGCCAATACCTAACTCTGTTCACCAAGTCACTTTACTGGAGAGTTTTTGCATATTTACTATCCTCTCACCCTCCTTCATCACCTTTCATACCTCGATTCCCCATATTTGATGTTTTTTCATTCAGATATGGTTATTTTTTAGTAAACTTTGGTGTTTCCCGGTTACATCTTGTGTTTTCGGTCATTTTTTATATGTTCTAGTCATACCTGGTATTTTTCCGGCTAGATCTAAGATTTTTTTATATTTTTATTTTACTATACCTCATTGTATCTAACTATTTCTACACTTTATCTAACTGTTTTTGGACGATTGTGCACTGAATATAACAGTTTTTGGACTCTTTTTTTATTTTTTCACTATTTTCTGCACTATAGCTAACTATTTTTGGACTATTTTCAAAAAAAATTTATACTATTGCTGATCGTTTTAGCATAGTTTCAGGTTGTTTCTTCACTGTTTCAGATTGTTTCTGCATCATTTCAGACTGTTTCTAACTATTTCAGCAGACTTGGGCGGCGGCGGCGGCAGCAGTCCGGCTGCGATAGTGGGGGCAATAGGCGGCAGGGGAGGGATGTGAGGTGGAGGCTAGAGTTTTTCTTTAATAGTTATTTGTAGCAACTTGCACATAAAAAATTATGCTATGTTTTGTAATATGCATAATATTGTTATTTTGTGTAATTAGGCTTCCTATATGCTTACAAGAGTAATTAAATTGAGTAATTATAAGAGAGGTTTACGAAAATACCCATCAAAATTAAAATATTTACCCACTTCTACCCATAAGTTTCATATTTACAAGCCTTACCCATAAGCTATTTATATACAATACCCATCTAGACTTGTATACTATTATTTATGCAGTATGCCTTAAAGGTGTACGCTCATATCTAGACTTGTATTCTATTATTTATGCAGTATACTTTAAAGTTATACACCCATAAGGTATAATAAAAGTATACAATAATAAATGGGTAAGTCGGGTAAAAACTTTAAATTTTATGGGTAGTGTAATTTTTAATGGGTAGAGCTTGTAAATACTTTGAATTTCATGGGTATATAGTGTAAAAAACTCTAATTATAAAGCCTATATTATTATTTGGAAAAATTATGCCGCATAACCATTGGGAAAGAATAATTACTGTTTTTGTCCACCTTTTGTTGTTTCTTTCTTTCCATAACCATTTTGCCTTTTAAAAATATATTTTAAATATTTCAGATATATATTTAATATTATGTATTTCAGATATATATATTTAATATATATTACGGATGTATACTTAATATATTTTAAATATTTCGGATATATATTTATGTATTAAGTTTTTAGATAGAAAAAGTTATGGACAACTAAAAGTAAATATTTGTTGGTGGACAGATATTTATGTAAAACTTTCCTTATCGACTAGGGTTGGGCTGGCCCGCTCTAGCATGGTTCTAAGAATCAAAGAGTTCCATAGCGAGGTTAGAAGTTTAAAGCGGTACCATATCTGTTCACTTAGCGCAAAACCTTGATTTATCTAACATATCTGTAAAAATTTCGCCCACATGCCACTTTTATCACTAGTATTTAGCTTGAAGCCACTTTTTTTAGTGGTTTTACATGAGATGACACTTTTTGGATTTTTAATTTCTGTGAGTTGAAGTTCAAACCTTGTGGGTTGAACTTCATGCCTAAGTTATGAAGTTCAACTTCAATCCATAAAGGCTGAACTTTTTGGCATAGATGCATAAACTTCTACCTTTGTGGAGTGAAGTTGAACTTCAACCTTTGTGGTGGACTGAAGTTGAATTTCAACCCTTGTGGGCTGAACTTGTGTGAAGTTCAACACACAAGGATTGAAGTTCCAAAAAGTGGCCTCTCATGTAAAACCAATAAAAATAGTGGCCTTAAACCAAATACCACTGGCAAAAGTGGCCTCTCATGCACTTTTCCCAACATATCCCGATTACGGCGGGTTGAACTAAGGATATGTTTATCGGTGGGTTATAGTGGCCTAACCCAAGTTAGTCTTAGGGATTTCCACATAAATAGCCTTCAATATTCCATATTAACAAGTCATCTAGCACTAACATAATCTAGTCACAATATTTATATTTAAAAATTGATTTATAATTAAAATATGACATATGGTTAGATTGATAGAGTAATTTTTATATATAGCTTCTATACATATATACAAACATATATTTGTCTTATATTTTTTAAATATTTATATCATCAAGTTATATCTAATAAATATGCTAGAAAAAAAGAGACAAAATATGATTACAAAAAATAGATAAGGATTGAAAATAGTTACGTGGGATAATAATCTCAGCTTAGACCGGTTTGGATTGCATATGTAGTCCAAACTGACCCATAAATAGCTTTTCTAAATATGAGTGAAAAAAGAAGTTATTTTGAATCCGGTTGATTATAGTGGCGGATCCACTGTATTAATGGTGGTTCACAGGAACCCACTCTATTGGATAGAAAATTAAAATTTTATGTGTTAAATTTTTAGAATTATAATATATGGTGTAGTGTATAGTGTGAACCCATTATCAAGAGCACGTAAATGTGGTGCATCCATAAACTTCAAATTCCTAAGTCCGCTTGATTAGTATTGTACTGATGATTGATGAATAGAAAAAGAGCTTTATTAGTCTGATTTGGTATTTATTAAGAAAAATTCATGCAACTTATAAAGGACACATGTGTCCTCTATCAAAGAGAATGTTCCGTTCTATATGCTTTTCTCCAGATCTAAATGTCAATCATAGTTTCTCTTCGAGATTCTTCAAAAGAGATACAGGACAATTATTTTAGGAACCATTACAAGACATGAATCTATCTTTCTAATAGTATTATTGTCAAGGACAAATTTTTATATATTAGTTAACGGTGTTGCGAGTGACCAATCGCCACATAAAAGATGCCAATTTTCTTTACCTTAACTATCCACTGGTCTACAGCATCCTTGTTGACAAGAATATAAAATTTCAAGTAGGGTATATACTCTCGAACTAGTCCAATTTTTTCTGTCATAATCTTTTTTTTTTCTTTTTTTTTTAATTGTGGGATGATGGCACTCGTAATGACTCTGAAATTTAACAAGTCTGTTTGAATGTTTCAGTACATTCAAATTCCCAATTCTGAAGCAATTTTGGTCAAGAATTCTTGACATCTCATATGCTTTTTAATCTACACATGAATGTCTTTCTTCTAATGTCTAATTAATGTTGAATACTTGAATTTTCATGGGAAGCTCACCTTTTTCATGGTTAACTCATTTACCACCTTTATTATAACATGGTGAAATTTGATAAATAAACCATATAATGTGAGTTTGTCGAAAAAACTAGAAAACAATTTTGTTTAAAAATAAGCAACAAGAAAACCTTATATTCTCCTTTAAATGTACTAGTAAAGCGTGTGTGGCCTTGTCATTGAGACCCTTATCATTGAGTATAAAACAGAAAAAAAAAATATTTTATACTCCATATCAAATTTATTATAAAAAAAATCTCATGCTTGGAACACCACAAGTTATTATTTTAGCTTCTTAAAAATTATCCTTTTTTATAAAATAAAATTTGTCAGTTATTGTTAGTAGGACCACTTATTTTCTGACAAGCCCTATATTTCCTAAATTTTACTCGTTAGGATAAAGTATATCTTTGCTAAATTTTCAAGAAATAACAAACACCTTGACAATATAAAGTAACTAAAAGATAGATCAATTTTTTCTGCATATAAAGTAAGTTAATTGATTAAATGTACATGGAATAATATTTGAGAGAGAGAACCAAAACTTCAAGGTAGAAAATGAAATTCTCTCAAACTTTCGTAGACGTACAGTAAAATCTACATATTTGTTGCCTTCAAAATACTAATGTTAACGGCTTCCTCTAGTAAGAAGAAAAAAATATGACATGTCTTCTTCGCCTAATATACTTCACCAAGAAGATAGATAAATCCTTTGATGAATGTATTGAAATCTGCCGATAGTAGTTAGTACATCCTTGGAGTTCGAGGACACTACTGCTAAACACTTCTCCAACTTTCAGTTTGAAAGATTAAAGATGATATGCTAACAAGTGATCTTAAGGGAAATGGGCACTCGTTCTTGCCTTTATATAGTTTGATATGGCACCCTTTGTGCTTTCCTTCACACTTCTATTAATTAGATTAGAATATATTAAATTACAGCTCCTAAAATTCTGCATAAGCCTTATACCAATGAAAAGGCTATTAATAAATTTGGTTAATGGATTGGTTACTGATGAAAGAATACATATTTATTGTCTTAGGGAGTTCTAGAAAGTTACTATTATGAAAAGCGGATGAATACATGTTTTTTAATAAGAACTCATATTGAGAAGGTTTATCATTCGGCTTTGCATTGGTTCATAGCTGGTAATTTGTAAGACTTCAAAATTTTATTACTGGAAGTTGAAAGGATTATAAAAATATTGAACCCATTTATGGAAAATACTATTTTTGTACCAAAGAATTCATGACTTTTTATTTAAAGTTAAATTAACTTTTCAGTGCAAAAATTATAGATAGTAGTATTTAATTGAAGGGCAAAATGGTCACTTACTTTTTACTTAAGGGATTGGCTCTTTTAGAATAGTATGATGATTTCATGGGTAATAATAAATAGGGATTTTTACCCCATATAAACATCCATAATCCTTAAATACTTTTTCTAAACCCATTTTACACTTTTTTTCTTTCCATAGCCGTCTAATATATTTTGTGTATTTCTTTTCTATTTTTTTAATATATTTAATATTCATAATATCTATAAACAAAGTGGCCCCAAGCCTTAAGTGTAGGGATTAGGGATTACTACTAATTACATTTTTGAATCCCTGGAACGGCTGATGGATATGATCAGGTGCGTGTTTTTCGGCCGATGGATATGGAATTCAAAAATTCGTCCTCTTCAGTTCAAATTAAAAACTTATCAGCTCAATATCATATCCTCCACCATCATTATCATTCCGCCATTACTTCATTCATTCGAATCTTATTAGTGAGTATTTCTTATCTGTCAAAGTTTACATGTCTAATTTTCATATTATTGATGATGACGATTTTGAAGATTTGGTTCCCAATCTATCACATATTTCCCAATTAGGAGAAAAAAGAGATATGAAATCAAATATTCTTAAGGAAAATAGAGTCGATGCAATTGCAAAAAAGAGGAGGGGCGTAGAAATTGATACTGGAAATTATGGTATTAATCACGATTGTGGCAAGGCTTCGGAGAATAGTAAACATTTGGGTAAAGGGAAAGAAAATATTGTGATATGTGTCGAGTCGGATGGTTTCCCTCCTCTTAAAAAGAAAAAGAATGTTAATGGGAAAGAAAAATCAGTGAAGTACGTCGATGACAAAGTTTATCAGGATGCGCCCACCATCAAACAAGAAGATGATGTCAAAATGGCTGGGAAACCAGACGGTGGCCTCTTTATCAAGAAGAGAAGGGATGTTAAAGCGAAGGCGATTTCAACTTTGACATCTACTGAAGCGGATCATTGTTATGTTGCCCCTCGCGTTTTTAAGGTAATTTTATGTTAATGTGCACGTGCGCTACTCCTTGTCTGTTTGAGCAAACATTCATGTATTGCTACATTTACATCACTTATATGTGCTTGCTGTACATTATGAGTATATGGATCTATCAGTGATACACCTGTTGACTTGTGAAGTCTCATATTGTAATTGCCTGATATATGAGTTCTGCCAAAGAGTACAGAGGGAGCTGCTTAGTAAATATTCTGCCATGTCGAATGCCATGATAAACGTTCTCCAGGCAAAAGAATATGGAAGCATGAGATTGCGTGTATCATGCTAGAGTTCCCAGTTAATAGTAGTGTGTCTTCTACTCTTTCGACTGTCGTCATTATCTGATTTTTGTACATGTAAAATTAATCATATGTGTCCAATATTTAACATGTATTTTTAATTTTTGTATACTCCATTTTTTAGTAGATAATACTCGTCTATATTATATTTATTATGCAGACATGGGATTTCTATGTTCCAAAGGAGCTACACTCAACTCGCCCTATAAATGTTCATACAAATGAAAGTGTGTCGAATGTTTTGAAGCAGTGTTTAAATGCCGAGTTGATCGAGAAGTTTAGCAAAACTTGTTTTGGTCACTTTCTCAACATGCCAGTCTTTACTGTTCAGAACCAATTGTTAGTAGGTTTGCTTTTGAGAGAGGTTGAACCACCATCCGATGATGTATTGTGGTTTATAATTAACGGTAAAAAACTCAGGTTTGGTCTCCAGGACTTTGGATTAGTAACTGGGTTACTGTGTGAAGGTGACCATCTAAAAGATTATAGTTCTGATCAACCCAATCGTCTTGTAATGAAATATTTTAATGGAACAGAAAAGGTTTCTAAGACTGCATTGGTGGACTGTTTTTTGCAAAAAAGATGGGATAGTGCGGAGGACGCTATCAAATTAGCTGCCTTGTATTTCATACATACTTTCTTGTTATCGACTAAGAATGATAAAGTCACTCCGCACATCATACCAGTTGAAGAATTTAACCTTGTTGAATCTGGTGAATGGGAAACTTTCCCATGGGGGACCAGACTATTTTTCCTGACGATCGATTCAATGCACGACAAGGTGCGCTTCATCAAAAAAAGTTATCGTTTTGCCGGTTTCCCGTATGCTTTGCTTCTTTGGTTTTACGAGTGTTGTCCCACGGTTTGTGGGAAAATAGCTACTCGGGTTGCAAATACGACTCCTCGTATTCTTAACTGGAAAGTCACAAAGATCCTTCAATTTCAAGATGTCCAGTCTGGTATTTTCAGATTGCCTAGAGATAAGGTATTCGTATATTCATTCTGGTAACAACTATTTTCATTTTATAGACTGTAATAATATGTATGTAATCTTTAATGCTAAGTTTTATATATAACACAGATATATTGCTGAAATATTTTTATTGTATACCTCACAGGTTTTGCTGAATAACATTGCCCCGACCGACATAGAGAGGGAGAGATATCATTTGCCAAAATGTCTCGAGTATGATCGAGAGCATGGCCCTGTAAAAAACTCTCCAGAAGTTCCATTAAGTCCAGTTGTTGAATTACCTAGGCAGCCTAGAATAATTGCTGATCAATCCAAGGCAAGTGTTAACAGTAGCGATGACATCAAAATTCTTTATAGCCGTCAGTGTGAGCTCAAGAGTGACATTGCAAGCATCAACAAGAATGTCGGTTCTATGAACAAATACATGGTTGTATCATTTGAGCGCATTTTAAAAGGGATGCACGCAATGGAGAAGAAGTTTGCAGACTATGATTTTTTCAAGGTTTGTTCAAATTTCTTGGTTGATAATACAAACACATGGGATGGCTTCTATAAATTCTTACTTTTTGTTTATATTGAACAGTCTAGTGATCAGCGCCAGAGGGATGGTTTGGATCATTTTAGTTTTGAAGGGTTCGGGTCCGATATCGACATTGCTGTTAGTGTTCCGAAAGAGGTGCCGGAGTCGAGCAATTCTAAAAACGCTCCAGCAAGTAGCAGTAAGTTTGTAGTGCAGCTAATATTATATAATTTTACACTCTTGCCAGGTAGGTAAAATTATAGATATATAATATAAATATATACCTAATATGTCAATTGTACACTTACATACGATTATATAGTCCAAATATTAAAGATGTATGTACTTTTTATATAAATATTATATAGTATTACACACTTTCCAGGCAGGTAATATTATATATATATAAAAAAAATATATACCTAATATGTCAATTGTACTAGCATACACTGATATAGTCCAAATATTAAAGCTATATGTTGTTTGTATGCTGAAAAGAATAACTTAAAGTTTTTTTATCTCAACCACATCTTGCTGTTGAACATTAATTTATTTGAGGTTTACAGTTCATACTCTGTTCTTTATTCTAACATATTCGAGAATAGAACTAAATTATATATCACCTGTATGTTTAAAAGATTATTTAGAGATGACATTTATTTAAAAGTTGCTTTTATTTTTTCCCAACAAGATGGCGATCCTATTCTCAATCCTGAAAATGACTTCCAAATCCATAACTTATTAAGTGAAGCCCGCAAAGAGATACCAACGCCCATTAATGAAAATGATGATCAAGCAAGACACGGTAAGATCCACTTGTTGTTGCTATTTTAATAACTCAATTTGTCCAAATACACCCAGTATATTGCTACAAAATTTCCACTAGCATATTGGTAGTCCTTATATTGTTGTTTTATTTTTTTTGAGCAAAGCCGCTACTGAACGAGACTGTGAAAAGGGCATAAATTCAGATTCTCAATCCCCACTTGACGTCATGACCGAGTCTAAATCCATCAATTAACATGTGCAGCGCGCGAAGAGATTGCAAGCAGAGGCAAAAATAACAACACAGGAGTTGGTGAGTTGCTGTAACCCACTTATAGTGTTTTTTTTTTTATATTTTTATTCACACGATATCACTCAAATATCATTTTACTAATTTAATATTACTTATATCAGCTGCTACTTTTGAAGATTTTCATATTGCAAATGACAATCAGACAGATATTATTCCAAATTTTAGTTTGGGAATCACACAACTATTTGACGAACCGAAAAGGGATTCTGAAATGCACATTGTCGACAAGCAAAATGAATTGTGTTATATTGTAGGATCAGAAGGTTTACAAGATGAAAAAAAGGGTGAATATGTTGACATGAGTAAATTTCACCAACAACACACAAGTGGACATCTGCAAGAACAGACTCTTAAAAAATCTGTCCGAACAACAAGACCTGCTAAGTTCAAGAGGTCTCCATTCATCAATTCTTTCGGGGATTCAGGTGGTAGCTCCCAGTTGGAAAAGAAAATGATTTTTCCATTGAAACATCCATTTCTTACAAATATCTGGCGCCCAATTAATAAGGAATTGGATGGAAAGTTCAACTATTGGATTGACCAAAAATTAAGGCGGAGGAGCAGGTAAGTGATTCAGCAATCAGATTCCACTTTGATAATTTAACAAGTTCCAAATCTAAGATTAGCTTCTTCTAACATTACACTTACAATGTGCAGGGATGAGCCTTATACCAATAGCGTCAATGTGCTAGAGAATCTATTTGATCTAGGAGTATATGTGGCTGAGAAAAAAGAATGGTTTCATACTCTCAATTACGACGACAAGCCCTTAACTGAAACGGTATGTACTTATTTTAACTTTGATAGGCGCTTTTTATTTAACATATATTTATGGTTAATATAATATGATAAAAATATATATCTAATATATATATATATATTACCTCTAATATCAGAGTAATACGGATACTACATACGAATACAATATATAAAATATTTGGTTATATATATAAAAATATGTGAGTAATATTTACCTGCCTTGAATTACAGCACCTTGACGTTATATTCTATTATCTGAGGAAAAAGGGCAAGTATGACCCCGGAATCACTGCCCGTTTTACCACCACTGATTGCTACTTTGACACAATGATCCGGGAGCTACACAATACATACTTAACAGACAAAAATATTCTAGATTCTGCCTCTGTTTCTCACGTTATATCAGACTACATGAATGGTCGTTTCATGCATTGCAATATGGATTGGCGATTGGTCGATGATGTTTTATTCCCTATAAAGATTGTTGATGACTGGCATTGGAGTTTGGGGAGGCTGTCTCTCAAGGATAAGGCCTTTTATGTGTATGACTCTAAGCTTGACAATGAGACTTACGATGGGCAAGTCTTACAAGCAATGGAACCATACAAGATCATCATCCCTTTTTTTCCTTTCTGTAACTGGTTATTACAGTAATATTGTTGACCTAAAAACAGCAGATACTGAGTTTGGAGAGGAACCATTGAATGACCCCTTTGAAGTCTATATGTGCAGAGACATGCGTGGAGTACATACCAAGTAAGCTTAAACAATTTCCTAATAAAACCTGTCTTCTATTATTCATCAACACTCTTGGTAATAAATTACTTTCTTATTGGTTGCAACCAGGAACTATGGTGTGTTAGCTGCTGTACTTGCTGAGTATTTTATCCATGGACGTACTATGCCTAGTTCGAGATGCGATCTTCGTCGACATCGAAGGAGATATGGGGCTTTATTGTGGGACTATGCATTGAAGAAATATAGACAAAATGCAAGCAGTGATGATGAATACAACTAAATGGCGTATCGATGGAAGAAGTGATTGATTGGCACTTTTTTACTTTTCTAGAATAGGATAATAATGCATCTTTTTAGATGCAGGTTTTTTCATACAACTGGTGTTTTTATCATTAGCTCATTTTTGGATATTATTTTGTTTTTTAACCTTGGTACAAACATTTAATGTTTTCGGATGCTCAATAAAAGATTACTTGTAATCTAGGCGAATTAGTTTTTTTTGGAGATATACATATTTACTTGAAGTGTTTATTCACATTACTTTGCGCTCGTGAATTGTGCTCCAAAATTCCAAGTCTAAGAAATTTGTTTCTAAGTTCAGAGTTCTCACGCTCAAAGCCTCATCATTCATTATGTTTTGGTATTACTATGGCGCACAGGTGGAGAAGAATTTCAACCAGAATTTTATTAGCTTGTCCATATGAACTACATAACAGCATCATAATAGAATACTTGTCACATACATCAAACATAATATAAATACCCAAAGTAAAATTGATCAAACATATCGGCAATAGCCTATC
Organism: Petunia axillaris subsp. axillaris; assembly: GCA_029990575.1. NCBI lineage: Eukaryota > Viridiplantae > Streptophyta > Magnoliopsida > Solanales > Solanaceae > Petunia > Petunia axillaris. Next base: position 32,480,661 of record JARKNS010000002.1, read on the forward strand.
ACCTCAATCCTCTTCATCTTCCTCTTCGTCATTGTGAAGTTCATAAATTGTAGCTTCATCTAAAATTATAAAAGCTTCACTTTCAGGTTTAACAAGCTCTGCAGGGTTCTGCACCAATCACATGTCGAAGAGGAAGTCGTATATTGGATTAACAAGACTAAAAAGAATCACTAAAACGAGCATCTCCATTTATGTAAATGCCACAAAAGCTGCAAACCTTTCCATCTAAATTCCTTATGGTAGGAGAAGCTCCCGAAGCTGCAAGTACAATCAGTACACCCTCCATTTCAAAGTTTTTATGAGCCTTCCTATTGTACCATTGCAAAATACAAGTTTAAATAGAGTTCTCAGGATTAAAGCCTCATCATTGATTATCTTTTGGTATTCCTATGGCGCACAGGTGGAGAAGAAGTTCAATCAAAATTTTATTAGATCGTCCATATGAACTTCATAACAGCTTCATAATAGAATACTTGGCACATACATAAAATATTTCATAAATACTCAAAGTTCTATTGATTAACCACATTATAAAAGACATCAATTCTTGACAAGGTCAAGATCTTAAAAAACTAACAGTAAAACATTATTGCTTCATATCACTAAAAAACTACCAATAAACTATTATTGCTTCATTCAATTAAAAAAAAAAATACCATCAAACCAAGACTTCACGAAATAATCGGCGGATTTCTGCAAGTTTTGCGATTGTGACCTTGTTTACCACAACGTGCACATGTAATCCTAACCTTCTTCCCAAAATTTTCCCAAGCTGACTTACACCTTCTCTTTTTTGGCCTCCCTGGCCTCATTCATACATTAGGTGGTAGGACAACCTCTTGAGAAATATCTTCTGGAATTTTCCAGGCACTTGGATCTTGAATAGGAGAAACGGGCACTTCATAAGTGCTAACAAGGTTCTTCTTTGTGTAGAAAGGCGAGAAAAAGCCATACGATGACATATTATTATATGCTAGCACAGCGTGCGCGTGTGAACACGGCATCTCATCCATCTGGAATCTTCTACAAGAGCAAGTTCTATTGCGCAGGCAGACCACATGTGTTTTAACACCATCTTGTACCTCAAATAAGTAATCAGATGACGGAATTACCTATATAGAAAGCAACGTTACTGACAATATGCGAATAATATAACTCAATAATAATATAACCAGAACATAAATTGTACACGATCATACCATCATTTTCAGAGAAGCATTGAGATTGGCCTCCATAATATTCTCATATTTGTTGGTCAACACTTTAAACGTCCCCATTGCTGCCTTTCTATTATCACAATTCCACGTTCTAACCATACTAAACATAGCGTGCAACAATGATACAATAGGAAGGCTCCTTGCATACTTGTTTCTACCGTTGATCGACTCTGCTATATTAGAAGTCATAATGTCTGATCTATTAGCGATTGCATATGCTCTGGACCACTTGTGATACCCAATATCAAACAGATATTTTGAAACTCTTTTGTCGATATTCTGCACATCTCCCATGAAATGATCGAACTCCTGGACTGTGTAAGCCTTTGCCAACGAAAAAAATACTTCCCCTATCTGCTCATGACAAGACCTGAATTTTACTTTTATGTTGTTCCATAAATGGTATATGCAAATACAGTGAGGCACCTCTGGATAAACAATTGCACACGCATGTGCTATACTTTGATGTCTGTCGGATATAATGCACATACCATCTCGTAGCCCATAAGTCTCCCTGAAGCTATGGAAAAACCACTCCCATGAAGCATCATTTTCAGAATCAACCACAGCATAGGCGAGTGGCAAGATGCTTCCTGAACAAATAAGTTAAAATTTTTAACATACTTTGACGATACAGATTATATATCAGCAAATACCCCAAAAGAAATATATTGACATATACTACAAAAATATGAAACACCAGTGTAAAGAATTTACCTTCCCCATCTTGTGTCGATGCTGTAATAAGCGTTCCACCATACATCGAAGAGATAAAACTTCCATCAACAACCACAACTGGTCTGCAGTGATCCCAACCTTTAATTGATGAAAACAATGCCACATATACGTACATGAAGCGATTGTCCCATGTTTTATGCAGTTTTGTTACAAAACTCGGGTTTGTTTTTCTCACCATATATAAATAGCTTGGTATCATCGCATATGACTTAGCTGGATTACCTCTTAATATCTCAAGTGCCTTTTCCTTCGACCTCCACGCCTTCATGTAATTTAAATCAAAACCATAATCATTTTTGATGTCACGAATTATGTCTTTAGGCGTGTATGTTCTCTTTGGATCAGTGAATTTTTGCTTGATAAGATCCCCAACCACTGCATAACTTGCATGCCTCTGCGAAAGAAGCCTCTCCTCTAGCGCGCACGTATGTATGTTATGAAACTCTCTTATTTTAAACAACTTTGCTGTGTTTAAACTTGAAGACCTCATACACCAATCATACTCCTTGCCCGCACATATCAAAGAATACCTGCATTTAGATAATCTATTTAACAAATTAATAAATAGTAAGATACCACAAACATAAATTAGATACTAACTTACCTAGTCGAGGACGATCTATAAACCTTAACTTGAAATTTTTGTCGTAATGAAAGGTTCTTCATCACACTTACTAAAGTCTCCTTGTCTGCATACACTTGACCCACAACAACTTCATCATTCATGGGGTTAGTTATCACACAAATTTCATCAGGTACTTCAACAACATCGTATGTCATCAAATCATCATCAGGCGCCATATACAAGTCCTGTATATCTAAAATACGTGCCCCCGATGAGTGTGAAAGTAACGCAGGCCCATCATTTGCACAAACAATTGCTCTTGAATAATTTTTTAATGTTATACAGAGCGGATAACGCATAACATCAGCACATGATTTTCTTAGATCAAAGTAAAATCGAGTACTCATGTCATTGAATATTTCCATGGGTTGATATCCTTCTTTCATACTGAACTTAATTTCCATTGAACTATCAGATCTACCACATCCAACTTGCTTTTTGATTTCATCTACCAAGGTGATAAATGAACAATCTGGCCGGATTAAAATTCCGTAGATACTGAAATTCTGGTATTTGAAGTTAGCGTCCCACACACCATTGTACTGTAACAGAACATGAACGTCAGCCATTGTTGAAGATGATACAACCTGCATATTTGCAAAACAGAAGAGAAAATATTGCAATCGTCAGTAGTATTTGTTTGGGAACGCTTAAAATTCTGATATAAAACTCTTGTTTTATAATGGCTGGATATACAATAATAACTTGAATTGAGGGATTTTGTTTGTTATGCATCCTCAAAAAACGCCTACAATCCATTATCCTAAATTTTAGCAGCATGTATCCATCTGATATTTATCCTCCCAAAATGCCCACATTCCTCTTTCCATAATTTTAGCAGCATATATTCATCTGATATTTATCCTTTCAATAGTATTATTAATTCCATTAATAAAAAATAGATATGGCTATGTAATGTTCTGGCTAGTAGAAAGTAATATCCTATTTATCAATGTTTATTTATGTTTTTCTCCCTAATAAATAAGTTACTTCATACTTTTAAATATTTACCATGTTGAAACTATTTTCTTTCTCTCTAAGGACCAAAGATGCAAAGATAATTAATTAGTACTTATTAATAACTCGTAGTTACCTGGGTACATCATTCCCTATTACGATTCGTTTTACTCCATTATCTTTCATAAATCGCCGCCCTGCAAAGCGCACTTCACTACTTACGTAGTCCACATGCAGTCTTATGTTTTCAAAGCTTGAGCTACTTTCATTAATCTATCTAACATGGGCAGTTTATTATTTGAATATTACATCACATTATTTCATTAAAAAAATACTAGTTATATTAGACGACAAAGAATGATTGTTGTTTTCAACTTCAAGTCATAGAGCACTAAAACATTATTTAACTACTAAGTCCAAATCTTCTGACTCAGCTAATACTCATCAGAGTCACCTTTTTTTTTCATAAAGATCTTGCTACTTGCTAATCTCTTTTTCTTGGTTTAGAGGCCAGAATTTGAGCATTCAATCTGATATTAGTACAGTAGCTTAATTAGAATTATTATGAACTCTATTATAAACTTTTACTTTGATTGAAGACAATTTGTGTAAAATTCTCGACCATCATTGCACACACGTACTCCAGCTCTAGGATTTGTAGACGTGAATTTGGTTTTTTTTTTTTTTTTTTTTCTTTCTACTTCCAGTCTTTTTCATAAAAGTAGAGAGATGCTCAACAGGAGCATGTGTGGATTAGAGAAGAAAGATACCTAGAAGAGCTGAGCTGAGAGAATAATCTGATGATTTAATTCAATTCTATAGGAGTATTAGTCTATATATGATCATCATAAAAGCTCTTTTGTAAATCCTTACTCAATTAATGAGAAACATTCTCACGCACATGTAGCACCGAAGTTACTATAACTTTTGAACTAGTCAATATAACCTTTTACCGTATTCTTTGGTATATAAGCTTATGAATCAAACCATAAAATAAGACATATTTCCTTTGATATCTACTATTAACCAAGTAGTATCAGATATATTTCATTTCATTGGATCAACTAGTCAATGATGATGAGTGATTGAAAGGATCATGTATCTGTATATGCACGAAAAGAAAAAGGTATATGAACATGACAAAAGCCCCTTGCATCTTGATGCATTATATCAATAACAACCTTACAGCATTTTAGCAATAATTAGTTGATGCTTTGTTCTTCAGATACATTATATAAGGAACAAATTAAATAGTGCAATAGCGAGCAATAATTTACTTTAGAGAAGCGGCGGAGCGCGAGCATAAAAACTCCAGGCAAATTTCCTTTACTTCACAAACACTAAATATTTTCTTATTAAATACAAATGATTATAACACATACGAACACCAAAATATTTATACTGTTGCAATAATACGTCTTGATCAAACGATTGGTGATTCTCCATAGTGAATTTATGGCAAGTCTATGTCTTTGCATGACGTGGCGCCCCTGTGGAAGTGACACCCTTTAGCAAGTGTATCATCCTCAAACCACTTCATAAAAAATCGTCCTTTATGTTTGTGCAACTGAATAGTAATAACTTCATTTAAAAGAGATACCATAATTTCCATATTATTTCGTTTAAAATGAATGATATAATTTTAAATTTAAAAATAAATAAATTTTTAAATTTTTTATTTTTTATTTTTAATGTAATGATATATATATCCACACAAATATCTATACATTATTTTAAACCACAAATTTCAAAATTCGTCATTTCCTTTTAAATTTTGTACAAGTCACACTAAAGTCATCCTTTTTGGAGCATCGTGAGTAATATTTTTCAACAAAAAGCAAAGTATATGTTCAGTTGGCTGACACCACTTGGAATAACACAAAATAAAGTATTAATTTGGGAGAGTAAAGCCTCAATTTAGCGAAGTACTATATGTATAATTGACTGACACCACTTGAAATAATCATACCAAATAAATATTAACTTGGGAGAGTAAAGCCACAAATCAAAATTGTAATAACAGCTGACACCGCTTAGTAAAATCGTACATACTACCACTAAGCAATACATGTACGTGTAAGTGCTAGACTCACTTTAACCTAGCTACCATTAGATGCTCGAACGTTCATTGGCATAGGGTGGCCAATAATAGTAATATGTAATTTCCTATAAATCTACCATATAATCATATAATAAACTAGTTGCTTGGAAACTACGTACTTGAATCCACACCATGTTACTTCGAATTTTCATCTTTCATAGTAGTTGCTTGGTTGTCATTACCATGCCATATCATGATGCACAGTTGTACTAATTAACCACTATTATATTCTCTATTGCTGCTTATAAATCAATCAAACTTGCATAGCTATATTCAGAGGTCTTTTGTGTGAACTCTCAATTTTTAAAATGGGGTTTGAAACTAATTACAAGCCCACCATTGTTATGATGGCCTTGCAATTCATGTATGCTGGTGTTACTCTATCTACTAGAGCTTCTCTTGTACAAGGGTTGAGCGCTAGAGTCTTTGTAGTTTATAGGCAAACCATAGCCTTTCTCCTCATTGCTCCTATTGCTTATGTCTCAAGGTTTGTGTAAACTACACTCTTCACTTGACCCCCACCCCACCCCAGCCCTAACTGGGTAAAATTTGGGAAATATTGAATGTCATGAGGAGAGTGTAGTTTCATTTTTATTATGCTTTGTAGTGCCTTATGCTATCCTTCTAAACCGTAGAGGTAAAAATAATACATTTGGTTGGCTAACTGAATCTTCCCTGTTAGTGAGGTACTGAGGTTCAATTCTCCGCCTTGTAATCCCCTAACCCTCCCTTCCTCCTATGTATAGTAAAAATTAATTAGTGGTAGACATTATACTAAAAATTGTTGTTGGTTAAATAATGTGTTTTTATTGTTGTTACAGCAAAAGAACGGGAAGTAGATTGGGATGTAAGAGCTTCTGGTTGATATTCTTGGCTGCTCTCATTGGGTAAGCAATTATAAATTTTCTTATTATTTGTCAAACGTTTGAATTTTTCTAGATTATACATAAATGACGAGCTTTATTCTATATCTATTTTCCTACAGTGTCACAATCAATCAGAATGTCTATTTTTCGGGTTTGTACTTGGCTTCATCTTCTACTGCAAGTGCAACGGGAAATCTTGTTCCAGCATTCACTTTTCTCATGGCATGGGTCATGGGGTAAGTTTCATAAACTTAACAATATTTCAGTTTTAATCAGAAAACTTGTTTGAATGTTGAAAAAAGATATATGGTGTATCTCTGAATATTTTCATTGATATTTTTGTTAGTAATATTTTTATATAGATTAGAGAAAGTGCACATCAAAAGCTTGAGAAGTATAGCTAAGGTGATTGGGACAATTCTATGTGTTTCTGGAGCTGTTGCCATGGCATTACTTAAAGGGCCAAAGTTACTAAATTCAGAATTCATACCGACGAATGAATTGTTAGTTCTTGGCAAAGAAAGTGATCAGAATATGAATTCTTGGATGATAGGCTGTCTCTTGCTCATTGCAAGTGCTTGTTGCTGGTCATTTTGGCTCATTTTGCAGGTATGTATCATCTCTTAAAATCAATTAAAAATAAAGTTGAATTACTTTGACCCTATTATATGTACACTTCTACCTGAAGTTTATACTACTAATTTTTTTTATCAAACTATGATTTCTTACTTTATTATTATGTTAAAAGTAGGGATCAAAGTACTTCAGCAAAGATACTTTCAAGAATTTTTAAAATAATATCACTAGTTACTTAGTTGAATTTGACTTTTACACTTGGACAATGTAAAAGAACTACTCTGATTACTCTATTAAGTGATCACCTAAAAGATAACTCATGTAACTACTCATTGTGTGAAAGTATATACATGATGATCAGATATAAGTTAAATGTGACTCTAATAAGACATTGTGAACAGGTAACGTTGTCAGCAAACTGCCCTGATCATCTATGTTTAACAGCATGGTTATGCCTCATGGCTGCAATCCAATCTGCAATAGTCACATTCTTTTTTGAACCTGATTTGAATAGCTGGAAAGTAACTTCATCTTTGGAGCTCATTTCTTGCTTCTATACAGTAAGTATTCTTTTTCTTTGTTGAGATTATTCGAAATTACAACAAAAGAATAGTTAAAATCTTGTTCATTTTTCACTAATGAATTCGACATTTGAACTTTTTATAAATATAGGGATTTTCATCAGCTGTTTCTTTCTTTGGGCAAGCTTGGTGCATTTCGCGCAGAGGTCCATTATTTTCTGCTATGTTCAATCCTTTATGCACAGTTATAGTTACAATCTTTGCTTCAGCATTTATGAAAGAAGAAATGTACACTGGAAGGTAATCCTTAAAAATCTCTCCACTTACTATATTGGTTTACTTTAAACTAGTAGTATTTCTTAAAAATCCTACATTGGAAAAATCTTTTTCTGACAATTATGATAAGATCGTTTATTTTTTATTACATTCCAGCTTGGTGGGATCACTTGCTGTAATATTTGGGCTATATGTGGTACTATGGGGAAAAGCAAATGATCAAAAAGTTGATATTGTTGAGGAAGAGCCAGTGAAGCAATATAACCAAGAAACTACAATTACAATCCAAGATTCTCCAGATTTCACAAGTTGTAAAGTTGATTTGGAGCAACCACTTTTGACTAACAAATCAACAAGCAACGAAGATAAATAGTGTAAAAGGGAAAAAAAAAAATTGTGAGCATTTATTGTATTTTAGTTAAGCATTTTCTTTTCTCTCTTTTGTAAAACTTGAATTAGGACGAGTGAAATCCTCACACTTGTTACTCGTTAGTTCGGCACATCATGTAAAGAGAGACTGAAAAAGGAAAGAACAGATTTGTAGAAACAATTTTGTTACTAATTTTTCTCTCTAGCAACAAAATAAAGGTGATGCATACACATTATCCAGTCTTTGGAAATTTTAGAAGTAAGCTTGGATATTACCTTTTTTTTAATACTAATTGAGCCAAAAATCGAGTAAAATATGTTATCATCTCACAAATATATGTTGTAAATTAAAGATGCTCGACGTCTCAATTCAATAACGTTATCTGAATTCTTAACAAATTATTACGATATAGAGTCAAACATTTCGATTGTTTAGGCGTTGAAAGGATATGGGAAAATTATTATATCGCCTTACACAGTTGTTCTGACATGTAAACAAGGGGTGCAAAATAAAATTAATAACCAAAGAGATTATGTTGACAGTTTCAATGTATATACATGTATACTCACACTCAAATTGTGTATAAACAGACACTTATGTTGACACTTCAATAAAGATATACTGTACTATAGATTAAACAGAAGCTATAGCTACAGAAGTAATCTTTGAATCTATTTCAGTTCCTGTGTCTGTCGCAGCACCTTCGATCGACCATAGGGCCTATTCTACCCTTACCAGGTTGCTTTCTTGAATGTTCAAACTTCAACTCACGAATTACTCCTGAACCAAACAAACAAACTATGTAATTACCAGATTCTGGTCTTACCAAGTCACCTTTCTCTAAGGCTTAAAATTCTTGTTATCCGGCCAATGTGGAACCAGCCTACTTTTGTCAAGTTAGCCGTGGCGATGGTGTTGCCGAATTTATGTAAAGGCTAGGGAATCGCCATGGGAGAGGAAGAGCTGTGCGGAAGCAGAACAAATGAATTGATTAATTGGAAAATATCTGTGAGGCCCTATTTATATTATGGGCCGAGTTACACAATGATATATGGACTGAGAACTGAAAATACAATTGGGCTTGTCTGATTACAAATATACTACACTATACTACACAGATTATACAGAATGTACTAATTGTCCAACTAAGCTAAGCTAATCAGCTGGTGACTGGGTATGCTTCTCAACAACTTTTGAAGAAACACTGTACAAGAGATATCAGACACGTTCATGGATGATGGAATTCCTATGGAAATTATTCTAACATTCATATATCATGGAACATTGGGAGAGAAAATAAAAGGTGGAATCCAATAAATCCAAGTGAAGCGTAACTGGTAACCCCGATATATAATTCTAAGTCAAAGGGTCGGAAAACTTAACGCCATTATTCTTGAACCAACTTAAAAAGGAACTTTGTAGAGATTGTGGAATGTGCATGTTGACACAAAAGACCTTAATTATTTTCTTAGCTATTAAACAAATGCATAGTTTTATTTATAGTAGTTAATTAGCTAGCAGGTGACATGATAATGACACAGCATACATGTATCTTGATCATGATTACTATAGTCAGCATCACCTTAATTACGACATTACGTCAATACCATAGCTGTAGTAATAAATTAATACTACTACCATTATACGAGACAAAGGCATACTATAGTACTTAATTTATTGGTTTATTTGTTTGTTTGTTGTATATTAAATGTGATGTCAAATTGCGACACTCTTTTCTTTGCGTTATCGTACTTGTATATTCTTTTCTGTTTCGACATTCAGAAGAAGAACAAAGAGAAAAAGAAATAAATTGCTGTCTTCTTAGTTTGAGCTGTTACCTTTGACGTGTGATCACTGTTTCTTCCGAAGGCTGTCATACTATTTTTCTATACACAAATTATTCGAGAGGAATGAAGAATATGAAAGATAGGCAAATTATTGAGGGCATTTTGGCAAACCATTGCTTCCTGTGGGCGAAGTGCACCAAAGGTCATTTTTGGAAGTGGTCTTTAATTTGAGACCACTTTTTTTATTAATTTTACATGAGATACCACTTTTTGAAACTTCAATTCTTTTGGGTTGAACTTCACACAAGTTAAGCCCACAAGGATTGAAGTTCACACAAGTTAAACCCACAAGGATTGAAGTTCAACTTCAGCCTGCCACAAGGATTGAAGTTCAATTTCAGCCCACAAGGGTTGAAGTTTACGCATTTATACATAAAAGTTCAGCCCTTACAGATTGAAGTTGAAACTTCATAATTTAGGCATGAAGTTTCAACCCACAAAGTTTGAACTTCAGTCAAAAAAGATTGAAGTTTCAAAAAGTGGCCTCTCATGTAAGACCAATTAATAAAGTAGCTTCAAACTAAATACCAGTAACAAAAGTGGCCTGTGGGTGAAACTTTTACCTTTCCGTGTCATATTTTTGCAATTCAGCCGTTTTTATCTCACTTAGTTGATTACTAGCCCACATCCTTGAATACATACAAGCCCATTTACCTTTAACTTCATTTGTAATGTGACTCGAGCCTTCACCATATTACCTTGTTACCCAATTCACGTGCCAAACGCATCCGTTATTAGAATTGCAGACTTCATACATCGAATATCAGACATTATTCTCATCCCTTATGCTTTAGAATGTCCTGCTTATTCTATCTCTAATCTGGGTCCAATGAAATTCACACATACAATGAAGTAGTACACTACTGATTGTAAAGTATGGATTGTTTGTTGAACCCGGTGACTTTTTTGAAAGTATGATACTCCAATTTCGGAAGTTAAATTTTTGTGATACGTTCTTAGTAGAAAAAATATCGAATTCGACATACGTTACATCCATTGCCTTAATTCTACAGTTCAAAATTTACAGAGCCTTCAATACGTCAAAGAGCCAATAGTGATTACTTGGAGTGTGTATAAAGGCCTAATGCGAAATTGCTTTTCAGTTCATCTATTATACTTAACTTGAAGTCGAGCACTGGGCGTGGTCCAGCTCAAGGACCACAGCATGTCCCAAATGAAAATTAAACTAAACTACTGGTCCTAAAATTAATCTCACTTAATCAAAGACAAGAAATAAGAAAATATAAGAGCAAGCCAAATCACGACAAAGCCAGCAAATTGAACATGATTTAGTGGGTCGCACAATCAATAAGACATGTCTCTATCTGTCCCCAACTCAAAACAAATGGCAATATGTCCCTTTCATCTTTTACTTGCTGCTCAAAGAGATAATTAAATTATCTTCTTGTCACTTACAAGTTTAAATCAAGAAATGCTGAATTCTTCACAATTCAAATATAACACAAGTTTGTTTAACTAAAAAAAGATACAAGAATTGATGATACGCTCATCTATCAAGTATCAAGAGGGGGTAAGAGACTCATCTGCTAATCAAGAAGAGCACACATATGGATCCAAAAGCAACCGTAAAAATGTCACTTCACTTCCAAACAAAGAATTCAATGGAATAATAGGAAATCGCGTATAAGCAAGAAGAGAGCACTTTTAAACCCAAGCTAACAGTCAAAATATCACTTCTAAATAACAAATTCAATGGACAAATAGGAATTCACATATATCCAATCACAAGTAATCTGGACTAGCAGAGAAATACTCTGTACAAGAAAGAGCATAGACACGTACTACACAATCTAGTCTATATATGATACGTAACAGAAACCGGTAGAACTGATCAAAAGGGCATTCCTCAGAATGCTACTGCAGTGTGGAGAGATGGTTCAAGGGTAACGCTTCCAAGAATTGTCCTCTCGGTTGTTCCTGAAGGCACAGCATCCAATGGAGTAGACGATGATGAGGAAGACGAGAAAAATGATGTTGAGTACAGCCACCCTCTTCCAGTCACTCTTGATGTTGTCTAGAAGCCCGGCTTTGCAGGATTGGCAGCCGTAGCACAACATCTTTGGATCATTGCTCCATGTAATACAGTCTGGATTGACAAGGGATGAGGTTGCTGTCCTGGTCCAGTTAGTAGGGCTCACGTACCCGAAGTTGCAGTCACTTGATGGCTTGCAGCAACCAGACTAGAACAAAATATTTAATCGTGTCAGGAACATAAAATAAGAAGACTATGTGAGACAAAATAGTGGAGCATCCCTTATTTTAAAATACATACGAGTATGGGAGTCTCATTGAGGATAGAGAACTAAGCAAGAACTGAACATGTGCAAGTTGTATATTAGACCCAATCTCAATGAATAAGAGCATTTACTAATTTAATTACTAGTACTAGTATACTCTTGCTGTCTTGCATAAGAAATTATTGCTATAAGAACCCATAAATAGAAAAGCCAAAGACTAATGCTGCTTTTTCCCAAAAGACTTTGCTCAAAAGAACAAAAGAGGTTTATCATCATTTTTACAACCACATCCTGATTAAGAATTTAAGATACATACTTTAAAGTGTTTGCTTTTAAACAAAAAGTCTCAACCTTTAAGACAATATCTTCAAGCTTTTGTTTCTTCGAAACAAAAAGATTATCAACCCTTTTACTCAACATCTAAAGATGAAATGTTTAAAGGTGCAGATCTATATACCTAATACCTCAACTTTTTATCCACTATCAGTAGAGTCAAATATAAAACTGTGTCTGGAAGAACAAAAACGCTTATCAACATTTTCACCAAACTGATTTAGATGATTGTAAAGGTGTAACCCTTTAGACAAAAAGCCCCATTACAGCCCCTACCAATAGAGTCAAATTCCTGAATCATTCAACTTTAAGTAGTACTAGCTTTTCCAATTACTCAAAAGTCAATAATCAACACACCAGATTTTAAACAAGCAAAACCAGACAGCAGTTATGCAAAAGCAGAACTCAGACAAGTATAGGTCAACTACCAAGAAGTAGGTCCTTCCATAAGACTAACTTTTTGTATAACGGGTATTCAAGCCAGCTTGCGCACATTTAGACTAATTCCAATTCAACAAGATGCTTGTTACAGGTAACTCTATCCACCAAGACTTGGACAAATGGCCCTCCGCAAGTCAATTAGTATACAACAAACACTTGATTTTTTTGTTTTTTGTAAAACATGAACAAATCAATTTGTATGGACCAAGTAAAACCCTCGTAAACAAAAACCAGATTTACAGAAAAGCAAAACCAAAACATGAAGAAACTGACAACTTGGACAAAACAAAGAACACATCCAGATCTAGAACAAAACAACCAAATATATACAATTAAACCAAGATTAAATTAAAGTATATATACCTGAAGAGCAGAAAGATGTTCCTTGAAAAAGTCATCAGCTTTAGTATTAGAACCCTCAATCAAAGTTTGACAAATATTGCTATCTTGCAAGCAACTTTGAATTCTACCCCAATGATTATTCACCCTTTTCTGCAACCAATTAGAATAATCACCAAGCCTATATTCCTTATACCCTCTACCAGAAACTACTTCACCAGCACCTTTATTAGTAACAACAAAGGCAAAGATAGTGAAGCAAAAGAGTAACAAGATCAACAAGAACATAACAAGTAGGTAAACCCAAAGTAACCATGATACTCTACAACAAGAACCAATAATACCAGCCAATGAAACAAGTAATATGAATACTCCTAATGCTATTACTGGCCTTTCAAGAAACCTTTCACATTCTGTGTTGGCTTGTTTTGATAACCATATTCCTCCTCCTATTATTGGTATTGAGAGGAGAAGTGTTACTATGTTTAATATTGCTACTAAGTTGTTGCTGCAACGCACCATTTTGAGAAGAAAAAAGATTCAAGAATGAAGGGTGTTTTTTTGAGAAAACTGAAAGAAAAGGGTGTGATTGTTGGGAAGTTATGGAAGAGTATGTGTGTTTTTATAGTATGGTAATTATTAAATGAAGAGGAAAATAATGAACACGTCGTATGGTGTGATTTGGTGAGACTATATGAGAGGAAGGAAGTGGGAAGGTTACTAATACGTGTGGCGCGTTGAGGTGATGTCTTGGTGTCTTTGTCTTGGGGAATTAGTTTTGGCAAAATGTAACGGTCTTTCAGACTTCTGTTTGGCTATAAAAATTTGGATTAACTTTGTTGGCGTGGATTGGTAAATACTCATACATTGTTAATCAGATGTCTTAAGTTCGAATTTTGAAAATTGAGTCGTTGTTAGTAAGGAATAATTTACACTCTTAGTGAGACTTCTCAACATAAATTTTAATTAGTCGGGCTCCAAAATAAATATCAAATACCAAGCTGAAAACTCTAAGAAAACTTTCAATTCCCCAAGATTTCATATACGAAACTGAAATGATACGTTTTTGGAATCTTGATTTTTATGAAAATTGCAATATGTTGCATACTTGAATGATGGATATTTGTGGAAGACTATTATTTGATTGATACGGTTGGTTGGTATGGATTGGTAAGGTATATTTTTAACTAGAAGTTTTGAGTTCGAATTTTAAGAATGTAATTGTCGTTTATAAGGTATGTTTTACCCTATAGTGAGATTTTCCGACATGAATTCGAATTAATCAAGTCCTAAAACGGGTATTGGAAATCGGGCTGGAAACCCAAAATAAAATAAAAAAATTCCAAATACCCCAATATTTTGTATATGAAATTGAATGATCCGTTTTCTGAATCCTGATTTTTATGAAAAATGCAATAAGTTGCATACTTGAATAATTGATATTTGTGGAAAACTATTACTAAGAGTTTGCAACTTACCACTTCAAATGCATCGAATGTTACCTTTTCTTCTATTTATGTGACCACTTTGCACCCAACACTTTATCAATCCTAAATGGTCCTGCAAACTAATCCTTTTTGAGCTAATGCAAGTACCAATGTATCAAAAATTTTACTTCAATTTTTAGACTAGTTGGTGTTTCACTAGTTGTGAAAAACTATTGAAAGTTCCAAATGATCAATTATGGTACAAACGTAAACTTTTAATTTCACGTACATTACTTAGAATGTTTGTAAAGAAAAGGAAAATTGTAACTAGAAGATGTAAAAGGGTCTGTCCATCACGATCAGCAGCAATATTATCAATATTCTAATTTTATATGACTATAAAAGGTCTATAGGCCACACGTAGTCAGTTGGATATTTCTCTAGTTTCTATTTGACGTTGACTTGATTTGTTATAGTCCGCGTAACGTGTAAAATGTGACTCCTCCTCTTTATCTTGTAAAAACTGATGAACCTGCTTAGAATGTTCTTAAAGATCAGTTAATTCATTTATGGTTTTCTTCACTTTCTCATTTCATAGTGGACTCATTCTCTTTATCTTTGATTTGGTCAAGTAAAAAAGAATAATAACATCGTGCTCAATGAGTGAGGGGCATATCACATGGAGCAACAGCCTAGATAAACCTAATTCTATCACATGGAGCCACAGCCTAGATAAACCTAATTCTGTATAAAGCTTTCGAGGGACCTAAGTTAAGACCTAGTACTTAATTTAACAAATACATGAAAATAAGTAAAATGTGTAACGAGAAACACCTTGTTTTTAAGTTTCAAGCAATACATCAATCCTAAAGCTACAGATGAATTATTTTTAACTTTGATTAATTTAACAACCTGATATTAAAAGTACAAATTTTGAAATTAGCTAGTCTAGTAATATCATTGAACTCGTCTATATCAATTTCTTAAAACTAATAAGAAAAAAAGAGAAAGAGATGCATATTTTGTGTTTTCCGAGTGTTTCCTCTTGGACATATTCTAGTCTGCGTTTTCCAAGAATCTCGACATTGTTTGAAATAAAGAGTCCACTTTGATACAAGAATACTAGTAAAATATATATACTGTGAAGTGCAGAAAAGAAAAGGTCTTGAACAACCCAAAATATTGTAATTTGGTAGAAAGAGTATTAACATTATCCTTGTCCCAAAAATCCAATACTGCGCTTGCTAAACTGTTGGCCGTTGGGCACCCTAAATAGTTTTTTATTTTACTACTCAATTTTATAATTCTATTACTATAAACAAATAGAGATGCTGATGATATAAGATCAAAGCAATGAGTAATAAGCTAAGAAATGCACGTTACTCTTTTTCTGGTCATGCTCATATAAGACAATTCAACTTTTCCTAATAGTGTGGTCGAAGAACTTGGTGTAACTTCTTTATTTTAATACTCCTTTTCGTTTTCTTATTGACAAGTGCTTCAATTTTTATTTCAGTTAAAGAGTATTGTTTTTGGTTTTTTTTAAAATCATTTTTCATTTGGTTAACCAAAAAGTGAAGTGTAAACATAAGGAAGTTAATTAGTGTTTCTATTGACTTATCCGAACTAGTCCATGTGTCAACTTGCATACAAGGAGGTGCAGCTTTTGCAGTAGTATGCTTCCAAGAGATCACACTTCTGTGTTAGCCTCCACCAGCCTCATTACATAGTGCCAAAAGCACTTCACACAACATCCTATCCCTAACAAGGAAAAAAACTTACACCAAGCTTGCACAATTTATTGAACAGATATACTTGTCTGTCACATTTTATATATTATATGCATGTATTTTCTTTCTTAATAAAGGAGCTAGACTGATTCCGAACATGAGAAGATAAGCAGACAAAGTCATGTCTTCGACAATTTGAAAAGAATGAACATTCAAGGAATAAAAATCAAGAAACTGTATGAAGCTTCAGGGCTTTTCAAGTGATAACAAGCAGGAAGAAGTTCCAAAAGACAGGCTTCTAATACTGCCTTATTGATCTCTTGACAATTTTAAAGAAAAACAGTTATCCTTTCAAACAAAAACATCAATGTTTCATAACAAAATGGATGCCACAGTCTGATGTTTCAAATCAAAGAGGCCCTGGGAAAGTCCCATTCTCCCTCTGCTCGTTCCACCTCTCAACCTGCAGAAACAAGGGAATTAAGAAAAACATGATAATAAGTGATGATAAAAGATAAAGGAACTCAGTGCTTCGAGATAAAAGATAGAGCAGTATTACACAACCAGCCCCTAAAATTTTAGCTTAAATTTTTTATAAAGCGAGATTTTAGCTTGGTTTAACTTAAAAGTTTAAACAATACAGCTGAAAAGAATATAAGATTGATCAGATCATAGGAATTCTGGAGACCATTACTTTGTCTGAACCAGTCAGGTGAATAAACTGCAAGCACCAAGGACTAGCAAAAGCATAGGCTCTGAGATACCTATTCGAGGCAAACTAAAAGAATAAAATCATCAAATTGTAAACCCTTCGACTTAGCTAAACAGGGAACATAATAGAAGACTAGATGGGATTAAGTCTTAGTTGATGTTGTTAAACATGCATTAAATACGATATTGCTTTTATCAGGAGCATTTTTGAATTAACCTTTTGTACGTCCATGACAGGATACTTGTGAAATTAGTTAACAATTGTTGACATCAAATTAAAAGGCAAAGGTATAAGAATCCAAACGAGTGCTCTATAAAACAAAAAAAGGGCTTGGGAGTTAAAAGTGCCGGAGCTTCACATAGACTAATCACCAATCGGATATCTTTTGTTTTTCTTCTTTTTTTCAGATCTTTTTGTTTTTCTCAGAAATTGACTTTAGAACCACTTCTCATGGAGTACTTGTGAAAACCACACAGACATATAATACATGAGACTTGATTGACAAATGCATGAGACTTGCTAGCTGTCATCCAAAAGAGGAGATACCTAACATGTAATCAGATGGTAATACAAAAGTGCATCATTAAATCTGATGAAAGTCTGGGACTTTGCATGTCATGAACAAGGACAGCATGTTTGCAAGGAGGATATCATGAAACCCCTAGTCACTTAAGTCTTTCCAACAGTAAAAAAAGACAAGGGATGTGGAAGCCATTCAACAAACGGCTAAATCTTCATGCAGACGACCTTAATATCTCTTATAATTAGGTTGCCAAATTCACGTCACTCTTGTGGGCCATGAAACAATTTACCTTAATGGCCACTAGCTGAAAACATGAGAACACTGAAAACGTAATAATACTGAATGGAGAAAATCGGGTATTTATACCTTTTAAGCTGGAGAGAACATTTCTTTGAAAATAATAATTATAGTTCTTTTTTTTATAACTGAGAAATCCCTGAGGGCTGTGGCGCACAGTTAGAAACTTGGTGGAGAATAGGTGCGCGCTTCTACCATTCTCCACTTAAATACCAGGCTTTTGTCTACAAAGGGGCTTGAACCTGTGACGTGTGCTAACCGACATATCACAAGTTGAGCTCTTAGTACTAGACCAAAGCCCTAGGGGCTAATACATATAGTATCAAATTCGCACTAAGAAAGTGGCAGAGAAAGCTTCATTTTCTCTCCTCTTCTTTTTTTAAAAAATTTGTTACAAATTGGCGAAGGTTTAGCATATCCTAATGTACTATTTGAAGAGCATCAACACACAAGGATCACAGTAGACCAATTCACAAGGTACGCTGTCTGAATTGACAGCCTCTATCATCTCAAATTATGACTTAAACATCTGTAAAGTTATCGGAGGTAAGTAAAGATCCAATAGCTTGAGAAACTAAGGTGAATAAGAAATATTTAGAAATGACATCGATGAACTATGACCCACAACATATTACGAGTACATTATAACTTGAAATGCACAAATTTACAAGTTAATAAGCATATGGCTCACCCATTCACCAGGGCAAAGTGCACGGTAGTATTTTGCAAATTTATTACAATCAGCAGCCTCATCACCCTTTGCAGCAACACACCTGAAGTTTGAGTGAAGAGCTAAGAGTTAGTAGAACAACCGCATAAAACAGATAAGCCTAAACATAACAGCTTAAAATGCCTCACATGTTGTAACGAACAAATCAAGTTTAGCCAGCTCACAAGGTTAGAAAAAGCAGTATCAAGTCTGAGGACCTTCCCAAAAGCTGACCACATAGATTGGAACCACAACTTATTTCTTATTTATTAGGCCAGGCCTTCATTGTACTCTTTCAGAGAAGAAATGAAGAATATTTCTGTTGTAACTAAAGGGATTCTCAATCCAATAAATGCCATTATTATACCAGCAAACGAGCAACAAGTCTCCAAAGTCCTAATTGTGTAGATAACACGGGAGTTTACCTATGAAACTCGACATAGCGTGTGAAACAGTGCCTTGTTTGATTGGTTGTTGGGAATCGGAAATCAGCAGGGGCAGTTTTAAGTTCAATCTGCAGAGCACATAGAAGACAAGGCAGAAACAGAAGGTTAGTAACAAGTACCAAAAAATAAATCAATATGCTGACACAGCTGTATAGAAAGTCGAACTTTAATCAGAAGCAGATCCAGGACAAGCTCATTCTGTAAATTTTGTAAGTATCATCCATGCCAAAAAAACCAAACTTTTAGACCAAACCGATAATCAATCTAGAAACTTAATGTAACACATTTACCATTATTTCAAAAGGAAGCAGTTAAATGAAAACCAGTTACTCAGAAAGTGAAAACCGACTGTAATTTCTGGTATGTCGTGTGATCCCACTCTTTAAAAGCAGTGAGCTAAGCAACAAAAGAAGCTTGAGCAGTCATTTCCACTGACAACGCATAATCTCGATTAAATTTAAGCAGTTACAAGCTCTTGTTATAAGTAACTCACAACTTGAGAGATTTTGGTTTTACTTAGTGGGAATGTATGATCTCCGGTTTATAGGTCTTAGGAAGAAATTAAGTTGAAACTACCAACAAGGTCTCACGAAACTAGAGGACATGCTGAGGGCTAAAAGACTAGCATACAATGCTCCCAGCTGCTTTATTTGTTTTGAGCCAATATGAATAAGACTCTAATTTACGTTTCAGGTTATAATTCATTAACTAGTTTGTTATGCTAGGATTACGGGACTAGCATTTTATATCTTCTAACTAAAGAGTAACAGGTATTCCATCTTCCCAATCAAGACATAATTGCACCATCGTTATCCGTCAACATATTTGAGTCCTCATTAGCAGTTTCTACAAATCTTGGGCTTCCAAATCCTTACACTACAGACCACTTCTTTTGTATCCTCAAAAAAAAAGTGGTCGGAAAGGATTTGGAAGCCCAAGAAATTCATTAAGAACATGTGATTTCATTATAAAAGATAAGCAACACAGATCTATCTTCACAAATCTATAAGTGACCGTTGCTAGTTGGAGAATTGATATAACAATATCGGGAAAGGGCCAATTTTACCCCCTGAACTATGAGAAATGGATCAATTATACCCTCCGTTTGAGTCTCAAAAATACCCTTCCGTTAGTCGAAGAGGTCCACTTATACCCTCTGAACTAACAGAATTTTATTAGAAAGCTAATTACACTTACGGAAAAAAATTACACTTCGAAAATTTAATTAGTTTAATAATCTACCACATATCTTACTTTTTATAACAACTCATTTGTCTACACCTCCACCCGGTCATCTCCTTCCCCAACGCCAAAAATCTCCAGCAAACAAGGAGACCGGAGGGTCAAAGACGACTATCCAACGGCAGTGCTGCGAAATTAACATTTAAGGCAATCAAGATGCATCAAACAATGGCGCAGTAGTGGCGGAAGAAGGTTTCGGTTACTAAATTTGGGTGCCCAACTTTTGACTCTTGTTTCATAAACACACAGACCCAATAAAATAATCATAATGTTATTCATTGTTGTTAGCCCATTAATGTTCTTTTTTCCTCCAACTATCAAATTTTAGTGTCCATATTATAAATCAAAAGGAGTTAAAAAGATAGTAAATGGTTAGAGAAGATGACATCACTCGACTCACTTGGATTAGGAATCAAACATAGTAGAGTATGGTTCCTGTATTGTTCTCCATTAATTTCACAAATTGGCCTCAATGTTCCCATGAAAGAATTGCTAACTTGAAATATTGTTTTGATCGGATTTTGGTATAAATTGCTTTTTCATTTCGATGAAACCTTTCTGGTTATTTCTATGGTAAAAAAGAAATAAAATAAAATAAAAAGACTTAAACATTTTGCGGCTAAGTTCCGGCAGTGTTTTCAAGTGGGTCTTATTTGGGGTTAATCCCCCTCATACATTGAAGACCATTTCACTGGTGATTTTACATGGCTTTCGTTGAGTACGTGAAGTAGTTAATCAGTTTTTGTTTATGTTGAAGAAGATTAGAAAGAGAGGTGGGTTTTAAACAATTTAACGAAAATCGTTAGTTATGAGGGTATATGTGGTCCTATTTGACTAACGGAGGGGTATTTTTGAGACCAAAATCAAATGGAGGGTATAATTGACCCATTTTCCATAGTTGAGGGGTAAAATTGACCCTTTTCCATAACAATATCTGATATAAAAGTCATCAAATAAAAGCACCCACAGGTTCTGGCATAGATTATTGGCTGCCCATTGTACAAAGACAAGTTTTTTCTAGTTTCTCCACTTTTTGTATATCACTAGTATACGGGTTGATTTCCCCTACAAACTAATACAACATACTTGATAAAGACAGAATTTTATGGATCAACTACATCAACCTCAGGCATCCATAGTAGTTTCTCCTGTGTGGAAATTATCACTGCTATGAATCTGTAAGGCTTTATTTCACATCCTCACTTTTAATAAAAGATGGTCCTTTTTCAGTTTAACCATAGCCAGAAGCCGCAAGTGTTGGTCAATCAAGGATAACAATCCTTGTTTGTATTGAAAAAGAACATGAAGATACTCTTAACTAACGTAATACTGTTGCATCACATTATAGTGGCACAAAAGAAAAATAAAACTTTTCATTAAGCCACAGTAACGAGTACAAACAAACATTGCCTTCATGCTAAAAAATTAAGTCTCCACGTATAGAAAATAGCTTTTAAGCACCTAAGAGTTTCTTATAGTTACACTATAGTGCATCAAGAATATACCTTCACTTCATTTCCTCTTTAGTTTCTTATTAAGTTTGACCTCAAAAATCAGCAGCTCTATGAGATGGACCCACAAAAGAAAACTTTGAATGTGTTATTAGCGTCAGTTACTTGTTAACCTGAACATAAATTCAGTTAACTTATCACCACCTCACTATAAAAAAGAAAAATAATTAAAGCTTATAGGCAACAAACCAACAATTCTTGAGCTCCTTTACGATGCAGCTGAATCTCAACTTCCGTACCTAAAACCTCAATCTAAAGTGCTGCTGTAACTTAGTACTACTTCACTTCACAAAAGTGCTTAAACTTGTTTCGTTCAATCACCAATGAACATTCCAGTTGCATCCGATACCGCTATCCTCTAATTCTGCAAATTATTCATCCAAATTCTACAACTATATTTCCCCTTCTTGTTTTTATTATTTATCTGTGTCGTCACATGATAGCCTTAGACCAGAAACTATTACAGATTTTCACACCTTTCGAGACACCAATTTGCATATTCAACCACAACCCAGAAAACCAATAACCTCTACAAGCAATCAAGCAATACAAGGACGACGACAACAACAACAACAAAATACGGTGATATCCCACAAGTGGGGTCTGCGGAGGATTAGATGTACACAGACCTTTCCCTACCAAGGTTGAGAGGCTGTTTCCGGTAGACCCAACCTCTACAAACAATACTTAGACTAATAACTAATTTAAACACACTAAACAAAGATTACCCAAATCTATCAAAATATTTATGTGAGCACATGTACAACAACTACAACAAGAAGCATCATGGGCTCTACAAAGACCAGTACAGATCCCCAATAATTAGACAATATTTCTAAAAACTCTGTTTTTTTAATTTAAAATAACAATTAAATCTTTTGAAATCCATGAATAAGAATCGAATTATTAAAACAAAGTAAAATGAGGGCTTGGAAATTAGTTGGGTTACCTCGTCCATGACTGATGCGATGAAGCGACAGCAATGAGAAAAGTTTCAAAGGCGACTTAAAATGAAAAAGGGGCTACTTATATTAAAGGGTTAATTATAATCTCCGATCCGATTCATATGCTTTACCAATTCTCCTCTATTTCTTTTTATTTTAATTACTTATTTTGTTTCTTTTTCGTTTCTTTTAACCAAAAAATAAGTTTTAAATTTAACATCCTTATGTCCCGTTCACCATTTAACAGCTTCATTTTCTCCTGAATACATTTTTCATATTATATTTTATTTTTTTATAATAGCAATCTACTTATAATATTCATTATAACGGACATTTTTTGTAAAATTAATATCTTTAACAGTCGTAGTCAAATATTTTATAAAAAATATATTAAAAATGAACAACTGAAGCAAAAAATTTCAATCGATAGTCGTCTAGTTGTCGGGGATATTGTAGCAACTAAATTAAGTACATTGAGGCAGCTAAGCTAGTAGATGCTGCTCAACAGCCCTTTTGCTAAATGTTTGTATAAAAATAAAATAATTCAAATTTTAAAAGGTCAATTTCCTCCCAAAAACAGCCTATGCTATATTCCTTTTTCATTTTGAAACCAATTGGTAGTTGTTGCTGCTTCTTCTTTTTTTTTTTTTTTTTTTTTTTTTTTGAGCTTTTTCAGTGACTTCTTCTCCGGTGGAGGAGATCTGATTTCCCAACATGTATAGATATCGTATATCATGTGTACTGACATTGTAAGACTAGTATATATCCTATATATTTTTGTATATACAATGAACATGCAACATAAGTACAAAGTATATACATTTGACATACAATAATTATGATACTGTATGTTGTGCTTATCCATTGTATATATGGATGTATGTCTTATATATTTAATAGATATAATAGAAATACAAAATATATACAAATGATATACAATAACCGTATTGGTGTATGCTTACTATATTTTAATTGTATGCACATTGTATCATTGTTCATACAAGCATACAATGAAAATACACTATACATACAAAAAAATTATAAAATATAAAAAAAAATCAGAAGACCGGAGGTGGCAGCCATGGAGTCGACGACTAGGGGTGGCAGGCAGAATAGTGTAGGAGGAGGATCTAAGGTTTCCACTTTTATGCATATTGCTATATTTTTTAAAAAAAAAATATTGTTATGTTTGAAAATGATGTAATGTTGACATTTTTGTATTAAGTGAAATATTGTTTGTTTGATTATGTAAGAAGCCCAGCTAGTTTCAGTATAAGAGCCTTATGTTCTGTTGTCTTTGTCTATTTGGTCAAAGCTTCTGAAGATGTAAAGATTATTTCAATTATATCTAGACATTTGAAAAAAAAGAATAAATCACAAAAAAGAACATGTAAAGATTAATTAACAGTTACTTTACATGTTTATTTTAAGAGACTTTAAATTATGTTTTCAATTGTAGTATAATTAAAACATTACATAAATAAATAACAAGATTTAATCAATGAGGTTGAGAGTCGTAAGGGTTCGATTAAGGATGAATAGTTTGGTAAGAATATGGTTTGAAGGGGGAGGCTTGAATTTGGGATGCATGTATTCACCTGCAAAATAGTTTTCAAGGCCATGTCCATCAGAATTCAACTATATAATGTCTTTCTATCTGTTGTGCAGGTGAAACAAGTTGACATATTGAAATATACAATTCTATTGCAAACTATAATCTTCTGAAAATACATAAGCATGCTGCAAGCCTGCAAATCTTGCCCTCGAGCTACTAAAAGCCTCGTAAGTTGAACACGAAGCGTACTGAGTTAGTAAATTTGGATTAAACCTCTATGGATGCACAACTGGGTGACATCTCGAACATTCAACTCTGCTAAGCAGAAGAAGCTACATTGCAGAAAATTCAGCTCCTGGATCGTGAAGCATCATGACCACCTCCCCATGAAACATTCCCACCAGTACCTGCAAGAGGTGGAGTTCCCCCTCCACCCTGAGAACTTGCAGCATGGTTACTGCCATAGTGATGTATTCTGTCTCCCATAGTGCCAACAGCCACAGGGATATGAGGTCTTTGATAACTGTCTACAAGGGAGGTAACATGCAAAGGAGGAGCTGGATACATGGGATCTGAATTCATGTAAGGGCGACCATAAGGATCAAAACCTACTGAAGATGAAAACATTTTCAGCATGAATTATTACGAACAATACTCAATAGATACATCATAGGAGCACAAAAAAAAAGTATACATTATGTGCCAGAAACTAGCATACTGATTACCTTGAGCTCTTTTCTCGGCAATTAACACCTCAGCACGCAATCTCTCCACTTCATCAGCCATGCCAATCAAGTCTTTCTCCATTAGTTTCATTTGCTCAACTTTCTCTATGTTTAAACTTTTTTCATACTCGAAGGTCTTGCTGCATGTTCCAAGAAAATAAAACATCAGGAGAAAACTCAAACATTTCGTATCTCGAACAATCATGGTTGCAGAATGCAGAGGGTTTACTAGCAAGGCAGTCCTCCCTGGCCCCCAAGAATTACATTGAATTAAAGAACTGCATCAAATATGCCAAAAATGTATACAGACCGTAACCACAAAACTGATACTTATCTGAGCACATCTGTCTGGGCAGCAACTATTTGATTGAATTTAAACAGTATAGGTAGGTATAACAGGTAAATGGACAGCATTATATAACGCAAGGTGCTTCGGAAATCTCCCCATCCATGCATCATCCAGATGCTCTATGGGTGGACTACCATTTTTGCTTTAAAGGGCATGCAATCATAAAGCCGTGTTGCCAACATGAGAAGGTCCAAATCCTCGAACTTAACAATTAATGTTACAGTGAAGTGAACTTTGGACGTTCAAGATATCCATAATCATATAAATCTGAATGTTAGAATGGTTGTATGATCATGTAAGATTGGACAAGATTAGAGAACAAAGAGTACAAGTAGTGCATATAAATACAATATCTCGCAATAGTTGCAGACTTTGTTTTTTTTTTTTTTTTGAAGCAAACACAATGAAACGGATACATAAAGGCGAAAACACTTTTTTTTCTTATAACATCATAAAGGCAATAATAACTAATCATAATTTGTTTAATAACGGTGGTATTTGAGCCAGCTTACGCACACCTGGACTACTTCTACCATATACATGCCACCTCGCACCAACAACAGGTACCAGGTAACTCTACCAACCAAGGTTGGGATAAATGGGAAGAAAGACCTAGTGTTTTTTTCTTTTTTTGTCTCCGTTGAGATTTGAACCTGAGACCTCATGGTTCTTATCCCACTTCATTGACCACTAGGCCACACCCTTGGGTGCACTCTAATTGTGATTAAGGTTTAGTTATTGTTGTTACGCTCACATTAGATTTGGTGTTTTCCATGAGTCCTTTCTTTCTGGTTAGAGACTTGTATATTTGGTAGGTATAAGTGTGAGATCTAGAAAACTTTTAATTTTGCAGAACTCCCAATTAGTCCCAAAAGACAAAAATTTTAGTATGGAATGAAATGTGTTAGCGGAGCACTATGAATACAAAGAATTCATAAAGCTGACCCCAACTAGTTTGGGAGTGAGGCACAGCTGATTGATATATAGCCAGACACTTCACAGAAACAAGCTCTTTTAACGTAATTCTTTTTTCTTTTTTTTTGGAGGGGGGGGGGGCGCTCATGCTTCCACCTCAACAGCAAGTCAAGACAATTAAATAGTGCGACTTGTGGGGGTTCTTTTTCTAAAAGATTAGTATAAAGAAGACATGCTTCGACTTACCGTAGTTTCTGGTGTTCTTTCCGTAAGGTATCAAGTTCAGTATGCATCTCAGGTAGCTTCTTGACATCTGCCCGAGCTTTTTCTAATTCCTGCATCGCTTGATGTATTTTTCCACTCAGCTCCATATTGGCTGCAACCAAGCTTCGCGCCTCCATATGGCCCTCTTTCACATCCTTCTTCACACTCTCACTGGCTCTAAGGTCCACCTCCATCTTGGCAATCTTGTCAAGCAACATCCGGATTTGGATGTCACTTTCTGTGTGAATACTTCTTATATGTTCTTTGAGTTTCTCTGCTTCTCGCTGAGCAACAGAAAGATCCTGTTTCAAGGCAACATAGGTAGCTGCCAACCGATGATTGTCTCCAGCAAGTTGTTCCAACTCTGCAGCCTGAGCAGCCAATCTGTTGTCCAGAAGCTCAGGATGAGGATGTGGATCAATGTGGCGGTGGCCAGCAGCCAATTCGTCATGAAGTACCATTCCTGGAGCTTGTAGTGACCGTCCATATGATGCTGGTACTTGTCTTCTGGAAGCCATCTAGTAACTGGGCCCCAGAACTAAAGAGGGCCAACGCTTGTCCTAAGGTGGTTTTAGTAATAAGGAAAATTCACCTGCTTTATTAGAGAGAAAAGCAACACTGAGATTGTTATTTAAATAACTGTAACTAATCAATTCTAGGCAAGGAGTTAGGCTTTGTAAACTGACAGGGCCATGAATCATAAAAAGTACGCAGTGCTAATTTAGAGAAGGCCAACATCATAAAACAGCAGTTTAACCCTCTCTTTTTGTAAAGGAAAAGCAGAAAATTAACCTTTTAACAGAGGGTAATATAACTAAAACAGTGCATTTCTCAGGTTGTAGAAAAATTATAGATATAAACAGATCGCATGCACCAGATATGTTTCACATTCCAATTTAACCATTTCAGAACAGAAAACAACCACGACTAGGCAGGCTCTTTTAGAATTACAAGTAGCAGGACCCAAGGGTGACGAAGGAACTTCACCAGCTTGCTAGCATATATACACCATGAGAAGAATCACAGATCTAATGTACATAGAGAAGTCAGCGAAAAGATTTTATCCAGTTCCAGAGGAAGAAGCAAAAAGTATTACCTTTTCTTTTTGAAGAAGAAGAGGTAAAATTATCTCTAATATGTAGCAAACAGTTTTGGCAGATCATCTACTGTAAGGACGCATAATTTTAAAAAAGAAAATTCTAACTTATGAACAAACTCACTAACAAAAAAAATTACGGTGTGTAAGAACAATTTCGTAGGTGAAAACCAACAATTTAAACCACAAAGCACTCTTTGTATAGTCTCCCAACAAATAGTTGAAAACAAAAGGCCTCCAATTTCGCAAGTGTAGTTGATCCAATAAAATATATTTTGCTTGGTACTATCTCATTTCACAACTAGCATCCTCCTTTTTGCGCTCTCATCTGCTGTAATTGCTTCACTAAAATAATTAAATAATAACATGGCATCAGGCATCCTTGGAGGCTTCAGACCTACTTATATAGATACACTTGACAGGATGAACCGAGACAAAAGCCGAGAGATTGCAGCATTTTTACCTCGTTACGTCAATGCATTTATATCTACCAAACCAATATTTCATGCCAGTATAAATTAAGCACCAGGCACCGCTCTCGTGCTCTATGCCTTTCCTCTAGATAATTGAAGTAATAGACATCTCTGTTTAATGCTTCTAAATATTAGTAAAAGACTATTTTAGGTTGTTTTGCCAAATGACGTTCCCCGCAGAGCTTGAGAGATTAAAAATATCTGTTCACTTGATAAGGAAAGAAAGCAAGAAGATCTCGTCTTTCAATACTTCCATTTGGAGCAACAATTGCATCTCTGATCATAAAGCCTACCAAAAAAAACATATAATGATGCAGAAGATCTAGTCCAACTTTAATCATATCAGTAGCAAAATATATAGATAGCTAATAACAACCCACTGCATTTATTTTTTTATAACTGTGGTGTCTTGGCGGGTAGCTAACTACCTCCCACCAGCACAGGTACGAGGTAACTCTATCCACGGCATTTTTGTTCCACACCAACAGAGTGATGGAGCAAACATTAATTAACCAACCAAGATGATGAAATCACTTGCAATAATTTCCTATTTCAATAAACAAACCCCTTCTTCCTAAACACACAAAGCACATGATACAAACATTTTCAAGGTGAAAATCCAAATGGGTCAATGCAAAACAAAAAGAATAATCATCAAATATGATTTTGCAATCAAATTAAAGCACCAAAAGAAGAAAAAGATCATACCTTGGTACCACCCGTTAAGGAAAATTTTCAATCAGAGGCACAAAATTGCTAAAGGGTAGAAAGAAAAACTCTAGTTAGTACTTACTTTATAGGGTTGTATTTTTCGCTTTGTATAAGTATTTGTGACTTGTATGATATCTGAAGGACAAATATCACAGAAAGTGCAATATGTTGTCTCTTTTAGCTATGTTTTCTTTAATTTTGTAAGTTTAGTCCCTCTAAATCCCAAGTGTAATTAGACCATATGAATTAATTTTTCTATTGAGTTTATGAATAAGTAAATATAGACAATAGAGAATGCAGTTTTTTTTTTTTTTTTTGTAATATTACGAATATTATAAATATTAGAGCATGTCTACAACAGGTATGAAAATCCATTGTGCATCAAAATTGCCATAGTTGGCAAGAACATTACAACATTCGATAGAGATGTCTCTTGGGCATATACACTCATTTGCATAAAACAAAAGAGTAGATAGAATATTACTAGTAGGAGGTTGTGCAAATTTAAACATCATAGAGTTTAACAAATCAACCACCTTGTTTTGTTCTCTGAAGCAATGGTTAACAATTCATCCATCAACTTTCTGCAATCATTCAGTAAAACATAGTCATGAGTATTGGAATCTAATAATTATGCAATGGTATCTATAGAATCTGTTTCAGTTTTTATTGGGAGCAAACCATTTTCCTTTATTATGAGGAGCTTATGCCAAACAACTAGAAGCTCGACATTAATTTGATCCGTAGATGAAATATAAGTGTAGAAGCCTAGGATCCAGTCACCCTTATAGTTTCTGATGACTCCTCATATGCCTTTTTTTATTTGATATATCAGAACCATCCACATTGAGTTTATAGCATTTTGGAGGTGGTTGATGCCATTTGAGTTAAAATTTTAAGGTTTTACCAGTTATAGGTTGGTTCTTAGCTAGCATTATGTACTCCATTGTATGTTTACGAATTAAGGAGAGGGAAGGATCATCGGTTAGATTGTTGTGATGATAATTGTTACGATTGATCCACATGTTCGATATGAGGAAAAAAAATAATTCCAGTCATAATAATTGTGTTTTAGGTTGCACGTGGCATTTCGAATGTTGTCAAGCCAATGGTAATTTGGATGAAGAAAAGAAGCAGTGTTAACTTGAAGTTCTTTCCATATTTTGTTGACACGGGTGCAGAAAGAAAAATGTGAAGGATCATTTCATCTTCTATAGGGCAAGAGGGATATTTAGGATTTATGTTTAACCCAATATGATGAAGGTACACCCTAGTAGGTAGACGATCATGGTAGCAAAGACAAAGAAAATATCTTATTTTGTTGAGTGTTTTGAGCTTTTAGATCCAAGTGAAGTCTTTGCTATAATAACTTAGATTGTCTTTAATTAATTTCCTAGCAGTTTGGGTGGTAAAAAAAAACCAATTTTTGTATTTCCATCATGACTTATCTTTACCATCATGGTAGAACGACATATGAGTTGAAATAATCTTGTTTTGGATATCATCAGGCAAGATAAAGGATAGCTTATCAAGCTTCTATCTGCCTCTATTAATTAGAGTTGCTAAATTTATTGGACCCTCATCTTTATAAAGAGGTCCATGGATAGAGTTTTTTATGGTAAGATTAGGAATCCATTCAGTATTCCAAATTCTATATTATGAACATTGCCTATAGTCCAACATGACCCTTTCTGACCTTTTTGGAAGTATTTAAATCCTATTAGGATATTTTTCCATGTTCTATTGTGTGAGAATTTTGTATGATTATGTCAGTTTCAGGGTTAAAACAAAGTATATTTGAATATAAGAGTTTTGACCCAAAAAGTTGAAGTGTTGGTGGTAAGTGAGTGGAGCTAGATTCTTAATTTTAGCTCTAATAATACCTCGTCCTCCTTCCTTTCTGGGTAGAGTCAAAATATCCCAATTTAATATATGAAGTTTATTCCTTTCAGGGGTAGATCCCCAAATAAAGTTTCTTTGGGTTTGGTCAATAATATTATCAAATTTTTTTTTGACAATTTGTGATATTGCATAACATAATTTGGGATGGTATTTAAGGTTGCTTTAGCAAGAGTAGTACGACCAACAATATTTTGATGTTCTATTTTCCAACTTCCCAGTTTGCTGGTCATGGAGTCCATAATGCATTGAAAATCTCTTGCTTTTAGATTTTTGTCAAATATTGAGAATTCAAGGTATTTTCCAAAAGTAGAACTTTTAGATCACAATTGTTCGAGAAAATAATTTTAAATTTTTGTATGATTAAATTTTTTTTCCAAATTACTTACAAAAGGAGGACAATGTATGATTAATAGCTTCACAATTTTTACTATTAGCTCTACAAAAAAGGGTACGGTCATCAACAAAAAAGATATGAGAAAGATGAGGACCATTTATGGAAATTTTGATGGCATAGAGACTTCATTATTGATATTTCTGGAAAGCATTTCTAAAGAGAGAATAAATATGTAGGGTGATAGAGGATCACCCTGTCTGATGCCTTTTGAAGGACTGAAAAAAGATTTTTTTTTCATTGAATAAAATTGGAATAGATGGTGTAGAAATTCCAGAATCAAAGAATTGGTGTTACTAGGGAATTTGAATTTTTTTTTAGGGTTTTATGTATAAAGTACTATTCAAGTTTGTCAAATGCTTTCTCAAGGTCAATTTTGAGAATCATGTTGGCAATGGTGCCTTTTCTTTTAAAAGATTTGATAATTTCTTGAATGGTAACGGCACTATCAAAAGTTATCTTATTTTTAAAAAAACTACTTTGACAAGGGCTAATGATAGTGTTTAGATAACACTTGATGTGATTTACAATGATTTTGTAATATTCTTGTAAATTGTGTTGCATAAGCCAATAGTCTAAAAATTTTGATATCATTTGCATTCTCAAATGTTAGAATCGGGCACAAATATGTTTCATTTGTGGAATTTGTCATGTGACAAAATTAAATATGACATGACATTGTTTAAGGAATGAAGGACCAACTATGCTCCAATATTTTGTAAAAAAAAAAATAAAAAATGCATCCCATCAAGGCCTGGTGATTTAAAAGGTTTGAAAGGTGTACGGGGAGGTCCCTTATGTATAGGGTAAGGAATGTTTTTGTCCTTCATATATAACCTTGTACACAAAAGGTCCTTTATGTTTAATAAAAGTGGACATATTTGGTCTTGACTGACGGAAGGAGTAAATAGTTAACAGAGTCTCACCTCCTCCACGTAAAACATGGATGAGAAGTCTGCAATAAACCTGGAACAACACCCACTTTGCCCACCAACTTGGGTCCATCGACTCCAAGTTAATTTTCTCTTCTCCTGACAAATTGGAATTTTAAAAACTCATGTATGTCTTGATTGGGGTTTTGTTGGTTCAGAGAGAATTATGATTGCGGCCAGAGAAAGTCTGCGGTGGGGATGAAATGAACAAAGCTAAGAAATAAAATGATGATGATTGATATTGTAGCTTAAGAGAAGGAAGCTATGACAAAGGTTAACATGATACCATAACTAATAACTTCTGATAAAAAGCAATAATGGAACTTTGACTACAGTTATTGTCCAAGGACTGCAATGTTGATGAGAGCAATAATGGTGAATCCACTGAATTTGATCAGATTTTTGGCTTCTCTTCTCTTTGTCAGGCTCTTTCACTAGAACATTCGTCACTTTGTTTTTTTTTTTCTTTTTCTTTCCACTATAGCTCGGTTAAAAACCTTAATTTTTCTGTTAGTTTTAGACTTCAATACCAAATGTGTCAACTTTTGTTAAACATAAAGGACTTTTTTTGTACAAGGTAATATATGAAGGACAAAAATACTCCTAACACTATACATAAGGGACCATTTGGGTGTACAACTCGATGTAAGGGCATTGAGGATCTCTTTGTCATTGATAGGAGAACCTATTTTGGCTATATCATGTGCAGTTACGGAATGTTCATTTGAATTACCATGAATATGGTAAGAAAATAAATGAAAAAAGATTTTGAAAATAATTAATAATGTGAGATTCTATTTCAGATTGGCTAAAGAGAAGATTTCCCTCATTTTTTTAATGTAGGCAATGCAATTAGTCATACGTCTATTTAAAGTACTAATGTGAAAGAAATTTGTGTTAGCATCCTCATTAGTTAACCAATTGATGTGTGATTTCATTTTTCAAAAGTCCTCCTTATTTTTAAGAATATTATTGACTTCTTTTTGGAGCTGATTGTCAAGGTTTTGGAGGAATAGACTGGTAGGGTATTTTGGAGAATTTTGAATACCTTGAAGTCTTGCTAGAATAACTTTTATTTCTTGACGATATTACCAAAATATTCAGAAATCCATTTGCTAACATTATGTTGGAAAATCTTTGCCCCATCATGAAAATCAGTTTTACAATTCTAAGAGTTAGACACCAATTAAATCGGGATGGTTACACTACATATTTTCAAACTTAAAAGGTTTTTTTTTTCAGATTTGTTTGTCTAGGGTCTATTTAATTGGACTAATAAAGGAGCATTATCAGAATGGGTACGAGGGAAGGTGAGACACTAGGGCATCAGAGAAAATTTTAATCCATTCATCATTAGCAAAACACATGTCATGTCGCTCCAAAATGAAATTACCAGAACTCTGCTTATTCGTCCAAGTATATTTACTATAGCCTAAATCCTGAAATTTACATTCATTTAAACAATTTCTAAAATAGGTACTATGTTTTGAATTTACTATTTGACCTCCCCATTTATCATTTGACATTAGAACTTCATTAAAATAGCCGCCAATGAACCAAGGCATATTATACAGTTTATAAATGTTAATTAGGTTGTTCCATAGTACTAGTCTATCAGTAAAATCGTTATTAACATAAATTGCTGAAAATAAAATAGTGTAAGGGTTTAGGATTATCTTCACCATAGGTGAATTTCTTGACCACTCATGTAAATATCCTCTACTGACACAAAACTTTTGTCCCAGAGAATGACAATACATCATCCGAACGAGCATCAACATGGGCTTCAATCATACCATTAAATCCAAATTCATCCCTAATTCTAGCATGGTCATTCATATGAGTTTCAAGGAGTACGACTAAGCATGGATGATGATAATTTAGGGCTGACCTAAAGTTGCACCTAAAGTTAGTATTATTAGCACCTCGCACATTCCATATCATAAAATAAACAACACTATTCATTGGAACATTGGGGTTCGTGGGGTGGGTTCATTTGATTTTCCTGTAGGGGATTCACATTGTCCCTTAGAGATGGACTCATGATCATGGCCTATTTTGCCACTTTTTTATTGGATGAGAATCGTAGGTCGATTGAACATTTGAAGAGCGTTTGGACAAAAGAGTACGTATTTTTTCCATTGTTTCTTTAAAGATCATTATGGTTATCTCGTGAATGCTTGAATATATGGCTTCTATGTCCTCCAGTATGTCATTTTGTCCCTGTTGTTGCATTCCTACTTCTAGTTCTTGAACATTGGGATTCTGACGGTTTGGTAGTGCTAGATGTTGAGGTGTTATCTCCTCCATCTCTTCTTGATCCATGTTCATTTCCTCTTGGTTCATGCTCATTTATGGAGCAGCTTGGTCGTGTTTAAAAGATTGGAATCTGTGGATTGTTTTCCATTGGATGATAAAAAGAGAGGTTTTGGAGGTGTTGCGTGTGAAGTTATTGTATGTTTTGAGGGGCTAGTAGGTTCAGGATGGCTTGATTCATGTGAAAGTTCATAAAATATTGTGTTGTCCTCCTCATAGCTTATGTTAGGGCTCGTGCAAGGAGCTGAGGGTTTTATAAAGCAATTATGATTTCTTGGTTGTTCACCATGAAGTGAAACATAAATGCTTGGCCATTAAGATTTGTTCCATCCAGGATTCTGGTAATGAGTTGTCCGCTTGGGGCATTGTGAAGATCAAGGGTGGTGGGCGGTTATTTTGTGGAGCATTGGGTGGAACTTGTGGGAGGTTGGCTTGGTTCATTCTTGAGATATGTTGCAGACTTAAAATAAGACTTTGTGTTGTGCTTATGAGCCTCACTCTTCTTCTGTTTTAGTTGAGCATTAGTTGTGGCATGCTTTTGTAGGAAAGTGAAAGAGTTTGATGTTTTTTGCAGTGATAAGTGTGAAGTTAGGTTTGAGCTAATGAGGTCTCTATCCATGGTGTTTGTTTGGGATAGCGAGGGGCAGGAGAGTTAATGCATGTAGATGCATTGGCTAAGATGGGATGGAGGGACAAATGGAATGATTAGATAGGGTTTTCATAGACTGGTTGGTGGAGATAATCGGTGGAGTAGAAGTGCTCTTTTGAGATTGGTCATTGTTTTTCATGTCATGATAAGTGGTAGTTGGCAAAAGAGGTTTTGGTTGATTAGGTAATGATTGCAAATTTTTTGTTTGTAAATTTCGTGTGTCACCCTGTGGTGCTAATCACGCCCAAAACTCGTCCTGAAAGGATAAGCGTCGCTGCAAATACAACCCGGTTTAACAAGTCCGAGGTCGAATCCCACAGGGAGAAAACTATAGTTCGTAGCTTAACTTTTACCAAGTTCACATTCAAACAACTTCAAAAGTAACTAAAATTATTTTTGATGTGAGAACTAGAAATAAATAGTGAAAACTAAAAACACGTAATAAACACTAGAGAATATTTCAATATTAAAAGACCTAGGATATGACTTTCCCAATTGTCGGAGTGATGTATCGAATAATACGCACTCAATCTCACTTGACTATCTCTAATGATTGTGAGCTCCTAGTTTACCGCCAGTATTTTCCAATAACAAGAAATAACTATCCTAAGTTACCTTTTTAAGTTAACACAAGATGATAAATTGGACTACCCACAATGACCACGATAAGGGTTCGTTGTTCCCGAACTCACCCTGCTTTTCTTCCCTAAATAATTCATTATTTGGGTTAAAGTGTCGCTATTCAACTAACCCTAACTTAAAACAATCTTCCAAGAGTTGCAAGAATAAAAGGTACATTCAATTGTTAGCTCTACAACCAAAAGCATTCAAAACGTAGTTGAATAATCAAGAATACTTATGTCAAGCTCGATTGAATTAACGAATACTCAATACATCATCCTACAATGGTTTCATCTTCTAGATAGGGTAACTTAGCCACTCATGTTCATAAGGTTCATGACATAAGCAACCATGATAAGTAAATTACAAGAAAGGATTGAAAGGATTAAGAAAAACTCGTTAGAGCTTCGTTCTCCACTGCTTCAGTCTTGTTCTTGTTCTCCCTAAGTTCAGAATCTCTCTCAAAATTGTTTTTTGTTTTTTGTTTTTATATCACGTCCTTGAGCCAAATGACCAAACTTCCCGCTTTATAAAACTGCAGAATTTTTGCCCTGGCGCTATAGCTGTGCGAAGCACAACAATAGCACAGGATTCCTGGAACTTTCCTCCTTGTCATGTGCGACACACAGCTACTCCAAAACACCCCAAGATCATTTTTCTCTTCTCCCATGTGATGGCTATGCGATGGGGAGTTAGCTCACTGCCTCGGGAATATTTTTTTTCATCAAAATTTAATCTCGGGCTGTACTATGGTACCTGTTGATGCAGCTTTGTTTCTCCTAAGAAACTTAATGGTTTGCCATCTTCCATCACTGTCTAGTTCCTGCAATGTAGTTTAGTTAGAAGGAGTAATAGTTGCATTTAAGGAGTTTGGAAAAAATCCACCTTTTTTATAGCATGCGGACACATTAATATTTTGTGTCCTAGCCTTCTTGACAAAGAATGTCTTCCCCTCATAAATAGTTCGTTGCTAGTGTTGTCCTACCTGTATGGATATTTTAACTGGAATTTCAAGTGGGATTTCCACACAGATGCGGACATAACGTCCTAGGAGTTGATTATGTACACGTATCAATTTTTAATAAACGACTTATCTTATTGCCAAATTTAGATAGGATGTCCATATCATAAAATTTGGTTGGTAATTCCGGTAGTCGTAACCAAATAGCAGAATAAGTTATTTTTGTAGTTGAGGCTACAAAATTTGGTTCCGACCATTTGGTTGAGAGGAAAAAAATTATTTATGAACCAAAGACCATTTTGTAATGCTTTAATAAAGTTTTCTTCCTTTAGAAATTTAAAAATATAGTAATCTGACCCTAAGTCGATCAAAATTAAATTATCAGTTGGTTTCCATAATTGGATTATCTTTAATCTAAGGTATTGGTGATTTATTTTTTTCCCAAACAATTTCACAATGAGGGAAGATTATCCTGGGCGATATAGCCTTTACATATAAGTGTTGGTTAGACTGATAATATTTTCATTCTCTTGAGGTTCGAAAAAAATTTGGACATTTTGAGTGTAAGAATCTAAAAAGATGATGATGGTTGTTCTTGCATTGGAACAGTAAATGTTAAGATTTCTAGGAAAGATGATTTGGTGGAATTGGAAACAAAATTGTCTGGAGACTTTAGTGGGATATTGTTTTCCAATCAATTAGTTTTTTCAGCGATATCCATAATAAGAAATTAAAGTGGATGAAGTTCTTTGTTGTGAGTTCTTAGTTGTGATCTTAGAGAGAAGGAAGAGAAAAGCAGTTGGAGAGAGAATCACCGATCTATAAGACGAGAATGCAGTTGTTTGTTATGAACCTAATGATTATAAATGGAATTTATAAAAGTTTTGGACCGGATATGTTTTTTTTCCTTTGACTAACTATCTAAGTTTTCTAATTTAGTCGATTATCATATTTTCTCATAAGAAGTTATTAGAGTTATAAATTGTTAACTTTAGTTATACAAATGTTTATGCTACTTGTTTAGTTATACAAATATTTATGCTACTTGTTTTCTCACTCCCTACTTGGCTACTTCTCTCTCATCTCAGCTCAGCTCGCTATCGAGCCAATTTGTGCTCCTCTATTCTCTTAGTTAAATCATTAGGCAGCGAGGTGAATATGGTGTTAAAATAAAGGGAAATTTTCAAAAATAGGCAGCCCACTACCCAAAATTACAAATAGGAGGCCATATTTTTTTCATGCATAGCACCTATTCCTAAAATTACAAATTTTAGCACTCGTTCATAAAAAATACCCTAGCTACCAATTTTTCCCCTCTCCAGCCACTAAGCCACCGGCAAACACCTTCCCCACCAATGGTGTCATTATTTTTTTGTATTTTACTGAATTTGTGTTGTTTATTGCGTCTAAATCATTGCTTTGGACAAGTTTATACACACAAATCTCCCTCTAAAAATTAAATTATACATGAATATACATATATAAATATGTAGCAACGAGAGAAATACAAAAATATACACAAAAAAAAAGTAAAAAAATCATATAAACATCCTTAATATACAGATTTATTACTCGCATATACACACTTATACAAATTTATACAATTTTATACACGTGTATAAATTTGTATAAACTTGCGACAGTCTGCTATTTCAGGAAAAGGGTGACAGCTCGGGCAAGATTCGAAAATATGGGTAATTTTTGGTAATTTTCGTCTTTTGCTTGTCTTTTAGTGTAATTGTCCCTAAAATAAAGAGTTTTTTACACAAATGTATAAATTTTCACCCTTAATTACAAAAAAATAGCAGTATTTTTCTAATTACAAAGCATAGCAATATTATTTTAGCACATTTTCATTTTTTACAATTACACTTTCACTCACTTTCCTACAAACCCTAAAATACTTTCTTCACTTTCCCAACCAAAGCAGCCGTCACCCCCATTGTTTCTCTCAAATTCGAACACACAAATCCACCACCCGCCATCATAGTGCTAATCAGCGAAAACCTAATCAGAGATACAACACCCCCACCCACGCCGCATCACCCCCACCACCCCAAAACCCCAGTTATGTTATGCAACCCTTCAATCCTCTTAACCCATCTCCGGCTAGTTCGCCGGAAAATCTAACCAAGGGCATGCTCCGTCGGAACTTCTCTTCGTACAGGCGCTGGTATGGGCCTTCCCCGTCAGATCTTAGCGAAAAGGCATAGATCTGGTTTTCCCCTTCTTTTCTCCTTATTTTCTGTGTTTTTTTCGTCGTGTGAGCATGGAGTCACCGGCGTTTCTGTTACTTCCGGTGGCTATAGTTATTCCCGATCTGCGATGGAATGAAGGAATGAGATGGGTAACGATGGAACCTCCGACTAAACGGCGGTGAAGCTTCAATAGTGACAGTGATGTTTCAATGATTCTTGTTTTTGGAATGGATTGGGATGAATGCAATGTTGATATTTGTATTCGGAGCACAAGGCATCTTTGCTGGTTTCATTTGTATAGTGACAGTATGATACAATCTGAAACTGTTTCTGTTTCTTTAGATTTGTTTCATTTTTGTTCTGTTTCTGTTTCTTCAGAATTGTTCAGATTTCGTTTCTGTTTGTACAGATTTGTCAGACTAATAAATTTGAACTCTTATTTTCTATTGCTCATGACTGATGGCGTTGAAACAATATGATATAGTTTGAAACATCGTTGAAATATTGAAACAATTGTTGCAACAGTTTGATACATCTGAAACGATGTTGAAACAGTATGATACTGTCTGAAACGACATTGAAACAATCTGAAATAATTGTTGAAACAGTCTGATACGGTTTGAAACGGGAGTTGATACAGTGTAAAACAGTATGATACAGTCTGAAATGGGATTTGATACAGTCTAAAACGAAGTTGAAACAGTCTGAAACGAGACTTGATACAATTTAAAACAATATGATACAGTCTGAAACAACATTGAAACAGTTTGATACGGTCTGAAACGGGAGTTGATACAGTTTAAAATAGGCTGATACAATCTGAAACGGGAGTTGAAATAGTTTAAAACAGTTAGATACAATGCTGAAATGAACCAAAGCGGTGCAGAAACAGTTTGATACGGTGCAGAAATAGTTAGATACAGTGCTGAAATAGTTGATACGGTGCAGAAATAGTGAAATGCAACGAGATACATTGAGGATGGATGAGGAAAAGTGAAATTGGAGAAAATGAGAGGAGTAAAAGTTAAATTGGGGGAAATGGTGGGAGGAAAAGTGAAATAGGGGGAAATGAGAGGAGCAAAAGTGATAGTGAGGGAAACAGAAAGAAAAATGTAAGGGTTTGGTATGTTATGAGAAAATATTGCGATGTTTTTGTTATGTTTGTAATTATCTTAGTAATTTTACTAAAATGTTGCTATGTTTGGTAATTAAGCTCTAAAACTTGTACTTTTATGTAAAAAAATCCTAAAATAAATTAACACAAAAATTGCCAACGCAGACACAACTACTACTTTTAAGTTATATTTAGCCACTAAATTAGCTTTCCAAGCCGCTCTTTAGCAAGGTGTGTCTACTATCCCTCTATTGTAAGTGAAGGATTATACACAATCCAAGAACACAAAGTTCGCCCCAAGATCACCGTATTTATTTCACTAGTCTACTATACAATCACATGTTTAGAACACGAACTGTAAAGATTAAACCACAATCTAAGGTCGTACCTGTTACAGAATTGGTCCAATTCGTAGAAGATTGCTTATCTTCTCCATTGGGATTCCTTCAAGAAAGTTCTTCAATATTGAAGAAGAGAGTTTTCCATTTGTTTATGGAATAGCAGGAAGGAACGTTGTTTTCCTGTTTTTTCTAGAAGTGGAAAAGTGTACGTTGGTTTCTTCTAAAAGATTCTTTTAATACTTCTGTAGGGATACAACTTTTCCCAAAAGTTGTGTCTCTTTCCCTTTTTTCTTTTATTAAGTATTTAATATATATAACATATTATATATATTATTTATTTGTACAAGGATACGGGTAGACCCACATGGGTGTCCGAATCCTATTTCCAACATCTCCCACTCACACATAGTGGGTCAACTCTCATTCCCAATCTGTAACATCCATACATAACGACTAGACCGTGCGACCAGTGCATACTTCGAGAGCGTAGTTGCTATACATCTGTTAGGAATATATAGCATCTCGATTAACGAAACCTTGGAGTAGATTGCAGTATGCAGTACCCTAGATCATTTATCACATTCACATCTCTCACTATCTCTTTGTATTAATTTGAGTTCATCATTATGT
Organism: Petunia axillaris subsp. axillaris; assembly: GCA_029990575.1. Lineage (NCBI taxonomy): Eukaryota > Viridiplantae > Streptophyta > Magnoliopsida > Solanales > Solanaceae > Petunia > Petunia axillaris. Next base: position 32,521,810 of record JARKNS010000002.1, read on the forward strand.
TATTATGTTCTTGTCTCAAAGACAAACATAATGGGCGCGCCAATGAACACAATTAATGTGATAATATTCAATGATCTTCCTCATCTCATGAATCTCTTAATCTCAATCTAACTTGCTTTTCTAGAAATGTCCCGCCAGACCGAATCATCCATGGTCTCTTGGCAACACCCTAAGATAGCAAACACCAAATTGAATCTTGAGAATCTGGTCAAAGTAATGAGGGTACAAAGAAAGAAAATTACTTATAATTTTCAGGGCTTCACACGATAAGCAAGTAGAGATTAAACTAGTATCGCCCATAAGTCACTTTATGCATACGTGGTATGAATCACGTATCACAGTATTGACTCCTTTCCCGTGGAGTGTATGTCTTTCAAAAATAAAATACTGTGCAGATGATATTTCAGACAACATATATCTAACTTTGAGTTCACACTTCTACTCATACATTTTATCATTCAGAACTCACATCTGGCATTAAAACAGACTCAAATTTAATCAAATATGATTAACAAAAAATAACAAGCGACATTCTTATTATATACTTTAAGCTCTCTATTATTATCACTTCAGATAATAATAAGTTTATAATTTGTCTCATCTCTATTAGTCACCTAGACAGTAGAGGCGATTGCCTGTGTGAATAGACCAATCTTTTTGTCTGTCCGACATACTTCAAATTTATGTACTAAACATAAAACCATTCTATGTATATGAACCAACTAAACCATCAAATTAGGCTTCAACTACATTAACTCCAATAATGCAGTTTTATGTGAACATGTTTGGGAAAAGTTAAAATATAAATACATCGACATCTACGCAAACCCAATGGCCTCACATATTATTCATAAGCACCAAATGCTATGGGTTTCACTATCAGATCTACTATTGTATAATGCGTAGAGATGTATTTCATGTTCACTTTTCTATATACAATTATGTCTCTAAGGAAATTATACTATTTATCAATATGTGTTGTCTTACAACGATACTTGGAACCCTTTTTGTGTAAGCTATTGAGACTTCACTATCACAATTTGATTGTCACTAATTCAATAGCAGCATCAAAACACTCAAATTTATCGTAAAGACATTTAAACCAAATAGCTTCTTGCACAATTTCTGAAACCACTACAAATTCAGTTTTCATTGTGCTAAGGTTGATGATTATTTCTTGCTATTCAACAATATGCACGACGCCATTGTTTAGCAAGGAGGACATACTCATATTTAGATTTTCTCTCATCTAAATTTCCTTTCAATCATCATACACATAGCCTTTGAATTGTAGATCCTTTCCTTAACAACACAAGGATAATAGCAAGTGCCTTTAAGATACCTCAGTACCCTTTAACTGCTTTTCAGTATTCCTTTTCATATCATATTCTTGTGGATTCACGAGGACACATCCTCCCACTAGAAACTTCACCTCTAGAAATAGGAGTATTAATGGGTTTGCACTATGGCATATTAAATTGTTCAAAAAAAAATTTCTTAATATAAGATTTTTCTGAAAGAGACAACAATCTCTTCGAACGATCTCTTGAAATCTGAACTTCAAGGATTCACCCATATTTACATTAGGGCCTTTCACGTATTTTAAGAACCCTTTTGTTCTCAACGATGCTATGACCCATTAGTAGATCTACCAATTCCAACTCTTGGTTTGGTTTCACTAACTCAATTTCATGTTCCATTATTCTAGGTACTTATCCTTAGCAGGATATTTAAGAGCCTCATTTTATCTTTCGTTGCTCTTATTTATCTTGTGGAGTAACTATATGCTTCCCCTTCGATCTCAAATCGACGATGGGGAATATGTAGACGACTCATTCGTCGAGGTTGAGATTGATAAATTTGATTTATCAATTGATAGTTACTCCCACTGGGACCAGCAATTTAAATGAATTTTTTTTTAGTCATCTTGATGCTAATCGGAACATATCCATTATCACCAAAGAAACTCTTACTCAAATTCATTTGACTGTCATTAGCGGAAGCAGTTTGGTCCGCAATTTCATGAAGAGACAAGTCTGACCTATCTCACCCAACTTAGGATAAGACATTCTCTAAGAATGTAATAACATGTGATCCAAATTTAGTTACAGTGCCAGTATTGTATTGTTCAATTATGAACATATAAACTAAGGACTTCATAAAGTATCATAAGATACACTCCCCTTGGAACTAGTTTTCCATGTGGGATAAAAGTTTATGTACAAAAACGGCACAAACTCAATAGTAGAAAGAATTGGATTTTCGTCTATCCATAACTTATATGGAATATAAGTAACTGACTTAAAATAATTTCATCATTTGGATCACAGATCTCATAATGTACCAACAATAATGGAATGTATTGCCACTTTCAGGAGACATCGTAGACATATCTATAGTCTCAAGAGCCTCTTGCTCTTTTAGGACATACTGTATTTTTGTCACTGTTAACAATTTTGCTAAACTCAGGACAATATTCTCATAGCAGTTGACATATTGATATAAATTAAGTATAAACTATTTGAGACAACTGTGTACTTTCAGGGAGCCTAAATTTCATATACATATCAATCCTTAAAATAATCTGACTATGTTAAAATTTATTTCATATTAGATCTGAAATCGAAAGTTCACTATGTTCCCAATCATCATCCAAATTCTAACATTCGATAAATCTAACATAATCAATTATTAATGGAACACCAGTCTTAAATTACTAATGTTAAGACTAAAGAAGCCAGAAAATCTATGACATATATAGAAATAGCATTACCAAAGCAAAATTCATGTAAGTACACATACTTATTCAAATATAATGCATGGCGAACCACTATACAAATCAAAAGCCACCTTAACATAATTTTTCCGTAAGACATACCGAAAGAATTGTGACTCACCACTGCTAAATGCATACATATATACACACAAGTATACATAAAAAAATAGCAGTAAAAGTTTTACAAGAAAACTTTGAAATATTATGGGGCTTCAACCCATGGTCTCTACCAATATTTTTAGTCCACTTTAATTGGTCTTAAAGCCACTTGAAGGCAAATCCATTCTACAACGCAAGTCATAACTCATAACTAATGCCATTTATGATAGGAATAAAAAACACGTTCTTTCCTAGAAACCTCTTCTAGTTAATGTGTCAATCCTCCAAGTAGATTTTGACAGTAAATATTATCTTTTCCAAAATAAATGCAAATGTAAGACCACAAAAACAAAGTGATTCATTATAATGGCTTTCACGTATGTTCGAAGAAAAAAAAACAAAGAACTGTTGACATATAATATTTCTGTTTTTAAAAAAAAACTGTCATCATGGAAAAAAAAAAAATATGCGGCAACACCTGCCAGAGCCACCAAGCTCCCTCCCTAACACATATGGACAGTGGGATTGTACTAATTCACATTTGGGTACCATAGCCCTTTGCACAATATTCAAGAGAAGGATTTTCAAACCAAACACTGTTGGACACTTTCAACTGCCACCAACTTATCTGGGCTTGATTATTGCACAATTTTTCAACCGTTCATGAAATTGTCTGAATTTCATTACTAGACTACTTTTTTCAATGAACGGACCTAACGGAGTATAAGGAGGACACAATGTCGTCCCCTTCCATTTGCCTTACGGAACACCAAGTCCCATTTCACTGGAAGTCTCTAATTGTGCAATTTAATTGGAAGGCAAACAATAACAAGAGGATCATGCATATGAAAGAACTTCCTTTCTTCACAATAAATGCTCTCACTTCAAGACAAAAGGTCTTAATTCCCAAAGTTCCACTTAGAGTTGAAAGAAATCTGGTTATAGTTCAGACCAAACAAAATTTGAGAAGTCTTTGTCCATTATTCTTAGCACTATTCAGAAAGGCAATAGGAATGGAGGGCATGCATTATTCGCCCAACTATTTGGTAATTTCAAACTCATCAGCCTTAAAGAAAAGAATTCTATTTTTCTTGTTTCTATCTCTGTTTAATACAACAAGAAAAAACAAAAAACCGCACCAAAAACCAGATAGCAAAACGAACAGTAAAAAGGGATTCTTCCCACACGGTGCAGACTGTTACGGTAGACAAATAGAGGCTAGGAAACAAATAACCTGGCTCTGATACCAATGAAGGATTATACACAATCCAAGAACACAAAGTTCGCCCCAAGATCACCGTATTTATTTCACTAGTCTACTATACAATCACATGTTTAGAACACGAACTGTAAAGATTAAACCACAATCTAAGGTCGTACCTGTTACAGAATTGGTCCAATTCGTAGAAGATTGCTTATCTTCTCCATTGGAATTCCTTCAAGAAAGTTCTTCAATATTGAAGAAGAGAGTTTTCCATTTGTTTATGGAATAGCAGGAAGGAACGTTGTTTTCCTGTTTTTTCTAGAAGTGGAAAAGTGTACGTTGGTTTCTTCTAAAAGATTCTTTTAATACTTCTGTAGGGATACAACTTTTCCCAAAAGTTGTGTCTTTTTCCCTTTTTTCTTTTATTAAGTATTTAATATATACGAATCCTATTTCCAACAGTAAGTTCACACATTAGCATGTTGAACCTTTTTGTTTAATCTTCTCGAAGGCTAAGTAAAGAACTATTTATTGTCACTGCATCCAGATGATCAGAAGTAAAAGAAATCCTCACGAGTCACCAGAATCAGTGGTGGACGCAGAATTTGATACCCTCTTCACAACTAAGCAATAAAGTTTTTTGTTCTAAAGGGGATTCAAACTAATATTATATATCCTTATAAAATAACTTTTTACCAATATTTATAGGTAACTTTTCGGTAAAGAGGTATCAATTGCTACCCCTTCCATAGTTTAAGTCCGCTACAGACCGCATTAAAACCAAGGTGTTAAAATGTTTTTTATTATTTGATTAAACTTTTGCGAATGGAGAATCTAGACATTTTGGATCATGATTTAAAAATGGATTCTGAAATATATATCTAACACTATTACAATTAATTATTTCTTGGACATATATATATATTTATAGGATTCGCCCCTGAAAGATGGAATTCTAGCGAACGTGCAAATCCATTTGTATCATCCAACCATGGATGCTTCAAGTTCAAAGCAAGCTAAGGCAGCAAAAAGAACTTGTAGTTGCCTTCGTGAGTAACAAATTTATCATTCTTGTACCTGATCATGTCCATAGGGGCAAGGTGTAAATGGTAGGTTACAAGGGTTACTCCCAAAAAGCTTTCCTTATAAAGCAAGGGAAACATTGGTAGTTTTTCACATTTTATTGGAGAGTAGGTATTGCTTTCTAAAGCTAGTCTCAATCAAAAATCCTTTGAGACTACTGCATTCTGTGAAACATTGACACATGCATTTTTCCAGGTTCTCAAGCTATAATTCTGGTCCAATTTCACAAGCACAACAAAAAGGGAAAGACTTAGAGGGTAATACTTCAGAAAAGCATTATATTTTCTCCATCGAAGAAGCATTCACATTTTCCTTTGTTTATAATTTATAAGTAGCAAAGGGAAGGAAGGTAAGAAAGGAAATTATTGTGTTCTTGTTTAGTATGTTAAAATAAAAGAACAAGAAAATGAGAAAAAATATTCATCATTTTCATTCAGGATATCACAATTTTTTGTTCTTTTTAAGTATACATCTGTCTTTTTCCTTTGTGTGCTTTCTAAGTAAAATTAGTAAATGCTTGGCTATATATTTATGTACATATATATATATATATATAAGAACATGTCTTTAACTACAAAGTTAGCTCAATTCTTTTAGCATGGCACCTAAAGTTTTCTTCTTGTTCTTCTTCTTTGCCCTTTTTATGTTTAATACCATTACAAGCCAGTTCATTCCCAAGTTCACATCTATTCTTGTTTTCGGTGATTCATCAGTGGATACTGGAAATAACAACTACATACTCACTTTATTCAAAGGCAACCATCCACCCTATGGAAAAGACTATCCTAACCATGTTCCCACAGGTAGATTCTCTAATGGAAAACTTGTGCCAGACATATTGGCTTTCTTGCTAAACCTCAAAAAGGATGGTGTGCCTCCTTATCTACAGCCAAATTTAATGGCTAATGATTTTAGAAGTGGGGTTTGTTTTGCATCAGCTGGTTCAGGTTATGATGATTTGACAACTTCTATTTCTGGAACAATACCAATGAGAAAACAGTTAGAATATTTCAAGGAGTATTTGGTGAAATTGAGAGGGCTTGTAGGAGGAAAAGAAGCTGAAAGAATAGTGAAAGGTGCTTTGGTTATTGTTAGTTCAGCGAGTAATGATTTTATCTTTAACTTTTATGATATTCCTACAAGAAGGCTTGAGTTTAGCATGAGTGAGTACCAAGATTTTCTGCTAGACAAGCTGCAACATTTTGTCAAGGTTATTCTCTATATATCACATCTCTGTCTCTTTTTTTTAAATAATGTAGTGTCCGAGTCAACTTACATGCACCTTGATATTCCACTTGATACGTGTTATCCTCTACCAATATAGGTATTTTCTCAGTTTACATGGGTGTCATGGTTAGCTTGTCCTGGTCTAACTTTCAGGAAGAATTCCCAGAACTAAAATAATTAGTTTTGGTTAATCTAAAAGCAAATCAGTCTCTTTACAATGTACAAAGTGTCAATTTTCAATCTTTTTTCGCCTTCTTCATTTTTGAGTTATATATATGAAGAAAGAAGGGTTTAAGTTAGGACATGTAAATTTCTTTAGTGTATCTTTATATTTCCTCCAAGAAAATCTTCCATTTAAAGGTAAACAGGAGGTTCAAAGTTAAAGCTGAAGGAATGCAAATTCAAATGGGATGTAGGAATCACACGATCTTGTCTTTCTGGTCGAGCTGTGAATTATGAACTAAGAGACGAAAGATTAAATCTCTAATGTATATGCAAGATATATTTATTAATCAATTTATGAAAGAAATATAGATATCGCTATTCTTGACATTAATAATATCTGTAATAATATACATGCATTTCCTCTTAGTCTGAATACCCTTTGCGCTTTCCTTTCTTTCTTGTACAAGCTCTTTACACTGACTTTTTCTTAATTATCTTTCTTTTTCTCCTTTTGTTTTCTATCGACGAGGATAAAAACATCTGGCAAGAAAAGATCCTCAAACCATAGTGAGTGAATGTCGTAAGATTATGTACACACTATTTATATATCTTATTTTACTAGGAACTTTATGCCCTTGGATGTCGTAACATAATAGTGAGTGGGCTGCCTCCAATTGGTTGTCTTCCAATTCAAATTACAGCAAAGTCTCCATTTCATAGAAGTTGCATAGAAAAGGAGAATTCAGATTCTCAAAGTTATAATCAAAAGCTTGAGGAATTGTTGCAACATTTACAATCACAACTTCCAGGAAGCAAAATCTTGTATGCTGACGTCTACACTCCTTTATCAGACCTCATCAGTAATCCACAGGAACATGGTAGTAATATTTCAATGCTTCAATATAATCAAGTTATATTGTTCACTTATATGTTTAATTTCTCTTCATATTATGCTTGACTTATTTTCGATTTGTTATTTATTTGACTTAATATATATATATATATATATATATATATATATATATATATATATATATTATATATATATATATATATGTTTTGATACTTTTTACAACATTAGATCATTATGTCGTTTTAAGTTATTTTACACCCTTTAAAAATGACTTTATAATGATCATAGAGTATTTGTCTAAATTTTAATTAATTATCTCTTCTTAACTTTATAATGATCATGGAGTAGTCTTTAAGAGTTACTATTTGATGCTTCACCAAAATGTAAGGATCAACTCAATTGCGTTCAATATGTGAGAACCTAAGTTTCCCTTTTGACTCTTCGTTGATCACCTTAGAATACTTTTTGTCTCACTAATAAAAGGTATGTGTCTTCCAGGTGCGAAATCATTTTCTTTGTTTGGCCTTATTTCTCTTTAGTATGAATCTAGTTTATTTATTTAAATAAAAGATGCCACAAACCATTGATAGTGCTATTCAAAAGACCATATTCTCATTGTGGTAGTGGGACTCTATTGGTCTCATGCCATCCACTTAGTAGTTTTTCATATCCTTTTGAGTAATCATGAATATCATCCAATTTTAAAATGATTGGAAGTGTTACTTTGGAATATTTGTACCAACGATAGTCCCAACAAACAATCCTTTGGCAAATGTGGAACTTCCATGTACGATTCAACCAAGTTAAACGTTTCACAAACCTCCCCAATCACCTGTAGTTCTTATAAAATGCTTCTCTTTTTTATGACAGGATTCGAAGAAATTAAAAGAGGTTGTTGTGGAACAGGATTACTAGAAGCAGGACCCTTGTGTTCAAGAAACTCTCCTGTGTGTTCAGATACTTCACAATATGTTTTCTTTGATAGCATTCACCCAACTGAATCCACCTGCTACCTGATTGTTGAGTATTTAGTGAATGATCTTCTCCCAAAGTTCTCAACCATCGACAACTCTTGATTTCTTCCAGGAAAGAGAACTTGCAAAAGTAAAATTTAGACGAAGTGCCGAGAGTTTACACATGTACTAAAACAGTATAGCCTGGCGACACATTTATAAATTGATTCTTATGTATATGTACGAAATCATACATTTATATTAGAAATATAATTTGATATTAATGTCTGGTATGTTTTATGATTGTGGACTCTAAATAACTGATCCTTCAGTGATGAGAACTGGAAGTCTATCTTAACAGTGCAGCTCCAGCACATCCAGTTATTAAACCAGATGTTTTCATCATATTAGATTATATTTACTAATAAACAATCTTGAAAACTACCACAATACGGTTACTTTTAAATTTTGTAAGATTGGTTACGTAATCTGTGTTTCATCAATATGGTTAAAGGTAATACAAAATCCCACCCAAAGTTTGGTTTTGAAAGCCAAAAACTTGGTATTGATCTCATCTACTATGATTTCACAATAGAACAAGCAGCACAATCATCCTTGGCTGAAAAGACCGTACTTTGGAACTACTAGAAAATTTAAATTAACACAAAAGATAAGCTACTTGCTGCTTTCTCAGGAAATCAATTAATGTTTCGTTTTTCTCTATCAACAAATATATATAGTTCATTGTCAAAGATTCCATCGTAATTTCTGCTATACCCACCATGAAATGGGTCCCAGGCCATCAGCATCAAGAGATCCCTGATAATGTACAGTCAAGAATACTTCATAAAAATAAGCATCAAATAAACTGTTCTTTTTTTTACGGTGAGTCTAATGAAATAAGAATAACAGAGGACAAAAATTTCTCTAGCTCAAGCTCATGCAAATGCAAAATTAAGATGAACAGAAAGAAGGGGATAAAAGCTCAGCAACATTACAAAGAACAACAAATGGGAACAAAAGGACGTAAATATACCATCTATTAAGAATCACTGATTAGTATAAGATTATTAAATACTAGGTATGGATAGTCCTAATCTTTCCACCACATTCCCACCATTATAGTTCCCGACATCTAGATAACGTAATGAAAGAGAAAGATTCAGCAGGAAGTTCCAATTTGAGATCTGAAACCCAGAGTCCGTTAGAATGACCTGCTCTATAGAAATTTGATTTCTCTGATAAACTTATAAAGGATTCCATTTTTCACTCGATTTCAAGGAATAGCTACTTTGACTGATTTCTACTGATAAACAACATTATTTCATTCAAGTAAATTAAGGATCAAGAGTTCACATATGGCCACCGAGTTTATCACCTATTTGTAAGGGTAATTGCCACCAGTGAAATGGGTGCAATTACTGATCAAGAGTTTACATATGGCACGTCTACAATGAATGGCATGTCAAAGTTATAGTTCCACGAGTTATTCATTACATCTAGCTTCCATACCGTAATCATAGTTTTCTCCACAGTCTATGAGAAAACTTACATATTTAGATTTATTAACTCTAGGAAAGGAGAAAACATATACTGCTGGAATGAAGTTAAAGTTAGCATACCTTTATGACCATAGGTGCAAATGGTTTCGAGTCTTTTTCTTGCTCAAGAGGTATTGATGGATAACTAACATTATGAACCTGGAACCTAATCTGCAGTTCATGTAATCAATGTCAAATTTAAGTACATCATTTGACAAAACAGTACAACATTAGCAAAATTGTTAAGTATAACAACCTCATCTACACCATCAATAGCATAATCTTGTTCATCAAACTTCCATATCCACCTGACTTGGTTCCTGAAATGGACGATAAAACCATATGCAGAGAAACTTAAGATTCATGATTCTGAAAGAGAAAGCAAGATGACATAACACCACAGTATTAGATGTTGAGACAAGAAAACACTTACTTGTTTTCAGGATCAGGCTCAGAATGGGATGGATTTGGCAATAGGGGAGCAGGTATATAAATGTCCTCGAAAAATCCCAGGGACACTGCCAAGCACAAAGTGGAACAAAGATTAAGATGCCTTTAATTTAGAACAAAGTTAAATTCATATCATTAGGTTATGACCTAAAAATCCTTCAATTTCTTTTTTCTTTTTTTTTTTTTTTTTTTTTTTTTTGAAAGGTAAGATAAAATCTATTGCTAGCATAAACAATCAGTACCAAGCTAGTACTGATCAGATACAAAATCAGAAGAGAATCCTTCAAGCCTGACATCAGTGTCATTAGAAATATCAGTGTTACACCACATTATTAAGTTCTGAATGCATCTATCTTTGACAGAGAAGAACTAATAGTTTCCAGTACTAGATAATTCCCCTGTACACACCAATTAGATAAGAAGATAAAAGGCAATACAGTCGGCTTCATCTCAGAACATATAGGTCAGAAACTCCAACAAGAATAATTGGATGAAAAAAAAAGTAAGTGTAAGCATTCTGCAAGCCTTACAGCGCAAACCCTTTGCATCTGACTCTTTGAGTTTAGCAGCTATTACTTCTCCTACAAATGGGCGAAACATTATCAGTCTAAACTTGACCTGCAAGAAAACATGATTTTCAGTATTAATGAATACGGTATCATAGAAAAACACTACAAGTAATAGAAAGGTGATGAGTTATTTCCTTTGGTCACACGACAGAGTTGAAAAACTAGAATGCTATTAGTTCCAGAACCAGCTCATAAACTATAGAGCCATTACGGGACTTTCCCTTATCAATTTTAAGTCACTGTTTGTGAGGACACTTCTATTCCAGCTCTACAGGATGAAAGCATAAGTTATTGATTGAGCTTTGCTCATATAGTTAACTGATTAACTCGAATCTTTTATTTTAGCACGGTTACTAAAGGACTTTGCTCCTTGTTACCCTTGCAGGTTTAAAATTCTTCTCTAAAATTTGTACATGTGTTTGCACCTTCACGCAAACTATTGGATATTTCTAAAGTACACAAAATAGTTGACACTTGACACATAACTATCATTGGTTGATTATGGTATCCACCCAGGCTTCATCATGTTTTCCTCTAATTGTGCACAAAAACAAGGATATGGTTTTTACCACAGATGAGACGTCAGATCTTTACATAGATTGTATCAAGTTAGTAATAGATTGGTTGAAGGCCAAAGACAGTTAACTTATCCGCACCTCTTATTCTTTTCAAAAATTGAGGCGGGATTGAATATTTTTTATTGTTCTAAATTGAAGTGAGAGATGTAATTTAGAACAAAGTTGTGTGGCTTTGGATTGCAGTCCAGGAACAAGATCTCCTAACCCCCCCACCCACCCACCCCCCCCCCCCAATCCAACTTTAGAGAAAGAAAATTCGCACTTTCAATTCCTCGTACAGGGCAGTGATACTCATAAAGCCAAAGAACTTATCAACTGATACTATTTTGTATTAACCTGAAACCGGTTCCAACAAGCTCCAGAAAAAGAATAATCAGACAATCATAGGGGATGGAAAATGGGAATCTCACACAAGGAACAACGACACTGTTTTGCCCAATTCATGTAAGTTAAACTAAGAACAACAAACTGCAGCAACAAGTAGAATACCGTATATGTTGAGGCGCCTTCACTTGGATAGATAAAACCACCATCTATAGAGCGAATGTCGTAAACAGATATGCAAAGACCTAAATTTGCAATAACCTTGCATCATGTACAAAAGTTAGTACTGTCTTATAATTTGCAATAAATGGACCGAAAACATAAATGCAGCCTAACCTTATCCATAAAGAGAGACTCAAGCTCTCCCTTAATAGCTTCATTAAGTGGAAGGTTAAGGAGATGAGGTGGCAATCTTAATGTGTGTTCTATTTCACTTAGATAGAACATGATTCCTTCAATCTGTAGCAGCAACATATACAACAAACAATTTACCAAAAAATTGCCGGAGTTGGTTTCTAATTTAGTAAATAGACATAGTATCAATTAGCATATTCTGAATAAGCTAAACACTTACCGGAGAAGTTGCCGGAGTTGGTTGATCAAGCCACCGGACTGAGGGTTTTGGGTTTTGAAAGTGCTGGAGATTTGGGCCGCTTCCTCACCACTCCAAGCAGCAAATAAGGGGCAGTTTTTTTGGAACAATAGCCGTATTTAAAACTCACGTGTTTTAAGACTAGTCACTCGAAAAAATAGTGTTTTTTTTTTTAACCCCATCCCTCCCCCTCTCGAATCAAATAGTGGCTCCCCTTTTGGTCCATGGTAACTCAAAGTCACAACCTTTTAAATGTAGGTGAAAGTGCTTACTTTCTGAACAATCCTCACATGTTGAACGAAAAAAAAAATTCTTAATTAAAAATTTTAGGAAATTTTTCTAGAGCTTCATATCTTCCGCTCTCAAATCCTTTCGGCGTTATCTTATTGAATGTTCGTATATAACTGATTGTCTAACTTCCTGGAACTTTGAACTAATATCTAAGAATATTTTCAATGCTCTATTCAAAAATTTCTCGATTTTTAATGGCTGGTTTTCAAAATTTGCCGTATTTTCTTTAAGCAATGGCTGTTTTCTAGAACTTTTCTAATAATTGGTTCTCTTTAGTGTCCTACAAAGTGGCTATGTGTCAACTTTACACAAATAAGGAATTATGGGCCTAATGGTGGGCTCGTGCGTGAAAAGTGCATGAGAGACCACTTCTGCCAGTGGTCTTTGGTTTGAGGCCACTTTTTTTACTGATTTTGTATGAGATGTCACTTTTTTGAACTTCAATTCTTGTGGGTTGAACTTCACACAAGTTCAGCCCATAAAAGTTCAACCCACAAGGGTTGAAGTTCAACTTCAGCCCACCATAAAGGTTAAAGTTCAACTTCAGCCCACAAGGGTTGAAGTTTACGTATCTATACCTAAAAGTTCAGCTCTTACGGATTGAAGTTGAACTTCATAACTTAGGTATGAAGTTCAACCCACAAGATTTAAACATCAGCCCACAAAAATTGAAGTTTAAAAAAGTAGCTCTCATGTAAAATCAATAAAAAAAAGTGGCTTCAAACCAAATATCAGTGATAAAAGTGGCATGTGAGCGGAATTTTTACCGCTAGTGCCGGGAAATATCGGGAGATTTTCATAAATATCTTGTTTTATGGTACTAAACCGTGCGTATCTAGTAGTATTTAGAAATAGATTTTTTACATAAAAATACAAGTTTTAGAGCTTAATTACCAAATATAGCAACATTTAGCAAAATAACCTTATATAAAGAAAAATACAAGTTAATTACAAATATAGCAAAAACATAGCAATATTTTCCCATAACATACCAAACCCTTACATTCTTCCTCCTATTTCCCCCACTATCATTTTTGCTCCTCCTATTTCTCCCTATTTCACCTTTCCTCCCACCATTTCCCCCAATTTTACTTTTATTCCTATCATTTTCCCCAATTTCACTTTTCCTCATCCCATCCTCGATGTATCTCGTTGTATCTCACCGTATCTCAACTGTTTCTGCACCGTTTCAAATATTTCTGCAGCACTGTATTTAACTGTTTATGCATCGTTTCAACTAGGGCTGTTCATTTTTCGGTTTAAACCACCTATAAAAAGTTAATGGTTTATAAATATTGGGTTATCGGTTATTTAACGATTTGCAAAAAAAAATATTATTGTGTTATCGGTTCGGTTGTCGGTTTTGTACATTTTCTTATTGGTTAAACCGATAACCCAATAAGATTTTCAAATTTACTATGTTGCGCTTATGTGCATAAAAGTAGTATACTTAATTAATATTATTTGAAAGTTGGAAACCTCAAACTCTAGTCTTCTTTTACTTATGTAGCTTTCAAGTCGCCCCATCCATTTCAACCACTTATTTACTATTTCACTCCTAGCCTCCTCTATTAGTTTATAGAATAATGAAGTATATTTGAATATGTTGTTGGTTGCTTTTTTGAATATGGCGAAAGCTATAAGAGGCATTTTAATTAGCTCTGAAAATAAAGCCGATTTTGTATTGGATGCAATCGTTTAAGAGGTCTTTTTTTAAACACTTGTTAGGCCTAAGTTTCTTAATGGTTAAACCGAAAACCGAACTGATAAGAACCTAAAACCGATAACCCGAAAATCGAAAACCGATAGCTTATTGGTTTAGCACTTTTAAAAATCAAAAACCGATAATCCAAACCGATAAGGTGCAAAACCGAACCGACCGTTAAACATCCCTAGTTTCAACTGTTTCTGCAGCACCGTATCTAACTATCTTTGCACCGTTTCAACTGTTTCTGCAACGTTTCATCTATTTCTGCAGCACCGTATCTAACTGTTTCTGCACCGTTTCAACTGTTTCTGCAGCACCGTATCTAACTGTTTCTGCACCGTTTCAACTGTTTCTGCAGCACTGTATCTAACCGTGTCTGCACCGTATCAACTGTTTCTGCAGCACTGTATCAAACTGTTTCTGCACCGTTTCAGATTATTTTCAGCACTGTATCAACAATTTCTTCATGTTCATTGTACTTCGTTTAGCAATATTGACCAAATACATATTACTGATCACGAGCTACATCAACTGCTAGCAACGCGCTAAAATCCTTCCCAAAAAAAAAAAGATTCAGCTGGATTTTCCTTTTTTTTTTAAAAAAAAAAAAAAATGTCTTAACTGAAATATTGCCATTCTTAAAAGTCATAAGATATGACTAACGAGTTAACTACAAAAATAAGCTGGGTTCTTGATCAAGAAGCAGATACAGAGCATGTCAAAGATGAGTTTAATATATATTTGGAAAACACTGCGCTAAACAAACTCTTTTCCTTTGAAAGAAATGCTAAGGAGAAACACATAACCAAAATGAGGAATTTCCAACCAATGTACTGTGTATATTGTATATTTGTGCACATGGAGTCCAGAGTTAAAAAAAAAATTAACTAGCTAATTGCGTTGAACTAAAATAGCAGAAGCATTAAGAATGGTTAACTCCAATTCATAATAAAAACTGCTAGTACGATGGTGGTGTATTAGCTAATGTTGCTGCTTCTGTTGCATCGACCCTTGAATCTGCCAAGAGAGCCATTTCACGGAAATAACTCTATAAAGTTGAGTAATTTTGTTAGATAGTTGTTTCTGTTTGCAATTCAATATAGAAACGGGGGAGGGGGCGATGGCGTTGGGGTGGTGGGGGTAATGGTGGTGGGGTGGTGGTGATGGCGTTAGGGTGGGGGTTATGGCGTTGGGGTGGTGGGTGTGGGTGTGGGGGTGATGGGAGAAAGAGAGAGTAAGTGAGAGAATTTTTAATTTGGAGAAAATGGAAAGTGAAAGTGAAATGTGTTAGATTATTGTTAAATGTGTTAGAAAAATAATGTTATGCATTGTAATTAGAGAAATATTGCTATTTTTTGTAATTAAAGGTGAAAATTTGTATATTTATGTAAAAAAACTCTTAAGAAATTAATTAAAAATGTCCACTAGATTGGATACTTCAGCACCAGCGTTTTACTTTTAACCCTCATCACTAGAACTTGAAACATTTCCTGACAGATGCCCAAGAAACTTCCAGATGAATCGTCAAAATTAAACACTTCTTTAGCCTATTCGAAAAGAGACACTTACAAAAATACTCATAAAATTTAAAATAATTATAGCAACTACCCACTACTTTCAAATATTACCCGACCTACCCACTAAATTATTTACCCATTCTACCCATCCAGACTGGTATACCATAGTTTATGCAGTATACCATAAAGGTATACACATATAAGGTATAACGAAGGTATACAATAATAAATGGCTCTCTAGACTTTTATATTATAATTTATGCAGTATACCTTAAAGGTATACACCTATAAGGCATAACAAAGGTATACAATAATAAATTGGTAGATTAGGTAAATACTTTTAGTTTTATGGATAGTAAATTTTTAATAGATATGGCTTGTAAATACTTTAAATTTCATGGGTATAGAGTGTAAAAGTCTCATTCTAAAAACTAATGATTGTCTGGAATAGGGCGCAATATATGTGAGATTTGATGACTAGCCGGTTTTTAAAGGAAAGAATTGATGAATAGCTAATTTTGGACGCTGTAAGGGAGTATTATCAACCGTTTTAAATTTAATTAAAAAATAGCCAAAAATTGCGCGCACACTTACCTTTTATTAGCGTTGGCAAAATACCCTGACTAACAAAGTTCCATTATTTTATACTAGATTCATGTTCAAAGCCCCTTTATATATAAAATCCTAGTATAAAATACTCGAACTTTGAACTAACATGTATAAGGTCCCGGTATTTTATACTGGGATAATGTTTGAGTGACATCAGTATTTTATACTGAGAATTTGAACTAACATGTTTAAAGTCCCAGTATAAAATACTGGGACTTGTCCGGAGCTGGCTAGTCTTCAAACAGTTTTACACCGCTGACTAGTATTCACTTAGCACAGTGCAAACAGGCTACGAGGCCAAAATTTTATGTTTTTAAGCTGCTCAAAAGAAACTACCAACAATTACAAATATTTAGAATAGCAACCATATTTCAAAAAGATGCAATTTCTTAAGACTAGCCAAAAAAATTAGGAGAATTTGAACTAAACTCCAGAGAATTTACTGGGGTTTAATTCAAAAGTTACGTGAAATTTTCCTAGACCTTCGTATTTGCGGTCTCATGAAATTTCTCTGACTTGAAAAAATATCTTTGAACTAAAATTTCAAAGTCTCAGAAAAATTTTCCAGAACTTTATATATTCACTCTCAAAAAAAATTTAAAAATTTTAATCTAAAGTCTCAAGAAAAATTTCTGGACTTTAATGGTTATTTTTTAATTTCATTTTTGTATTCTTACATATAGTTATTTTGTTAAAAAAAAATCAAATGCTAACTGTTTCTCATTTAGTGCACTAAAAAATCATACAAAACCTAATTTTTACTAAATATAGTGGCTAGTGCCTAATGTAAGGTAAAAAAATGATACTCCTATATAGCCACTTGTTCATTAAAATATGCCCAAAATGACTTTCGATCTTCACTCCCGTCTCATGAAAAAAATTTGCAGTTTGAAATGCACTTCAACATTTATTCTTAAACTCTAGCATTCTTTCCCTGTAGTTTAAATTGTATTGGTTCAAAATTCAGAAAAGCATATTGGAGTTTTGAACTGCACTTCAGTAACTTTTTTTGAAGTTTGAACTGTGTAATATAATATAGGAATTGAACAGTACTCCTATAGTCTGAACTCCAACAAATTTTCATGGATTTTCATTTTTTTTAGGTTCAAAGTTAGGACATTAGATTGAACTTGAAACTCCAAAACTCTGAGCTCCAGTTTGGACACAGAATTTGGGAGCCTTTTATTTCAAATCTTTATTTGTTCATAGAATTTATTTAAATCTTGAATTCAAAATTCCAAAAACCGGCAAATTAAAGCTCCTTTTTTTTTAAAGTGAAATGTACGTCCAATCGCAATTTCAAATTTCAAAAACTATTTTGAACTCAACTTTAAGAAGTCATTTTTCAAGTTTCAACCAACTCTATATATGTCCAAATGCTAGCTAAAACTCTAAGACAAAACTTAAAATGTATCCTGAAGTTTGAGCTAAAGTTGAAGACAATTGTGTCCTGATCAGGTTTAAGTTTTCAAGTTGTATTTTATTAGTGGTGCACCAGCTTTATAATTTTTCACTTTTGTCGAGGTTTTATTTTTCCAATTTCAACATCCAACATATAATCTTGGGGTTGTACTTTTCAGTGGCGGCACCTATGCTTCAGGGGTTGTGCTTAGAGCTTTAAAATTTGCATCTTTCACCGGTGGCACTCAAGCTTTATTAGTTGAAGTACCTAGCTTTATAAGAATTACTAGTACTATTGACAGTGAATCGTGTAAATAAAGAAGAAAAGGTAACTTTGTGTTGTGTACAAGTTGAATTCTGTTGACTCAAGGAAACTTTCAATTGAAGTGTTAAAGGGTTCAAAGATTATACTTAGGTCATAAGTATAAAATTCCAGATGTTATGATTTTGAATCCCTCTGTATATATTCTTGGATATCATGTTTAGTAGTAACAAGAATATTAGACGGATAACTTTTCAAGTCTAGTCCATCAATGTATTCCTGTTTAGAGTTTGTCCCGTCCACAAGAATATTATACTACTACATCATTAATTACCCTGCAGTCTGCACTATAGAATAGTACTGCAATACGCTGTACGAATTGCATTTTCGATTAATGATAGCCTATCTTAAACCTTAATCGCTTCAAAGTTATTCATTGATTTTATTCCTAGCTTGGAAACTAGAAAACAAAAGCAAAGAAAGGGCTAACTGTAATGCTTTCCAATCTTGTTTAATTTGCAAAGAGGATGAAAAAAACTTGTCCTCGGTCTTCTATTGTCTAGTCAATGAGAAGTGAAGAATGAGTATGAATCTTCTTTCCCTCTCATGCACTGCTCTTTGATCCATTAAAGAAAAGGAAATAACTTTGTTTTTATGGTCTCCAATTTCCACTATTTCATCATTTCCCTTCCCTTTTAAGTTTCTTCTTTTCTCTTTTTTTCCATACTCAACCAACAATGCCCTCAGAAAAAGCAATGTAAGAACATGCATCCATTGCTCCATACCTAAGTTGGGTAGAGAGAGAGGGGGGGGGAAAGAAAACTATTGACACGTGGTATTATTATTGACACGTGATATTTACATATTGAACTATATTAATTAATCAAAATTAGTGAAAAATTAAGGTGACAGTGAAATTAACTCTAACTGATAACAATTCATATAGAGATAAGTATCATGTACTTATTGAACCAGTGTAAATAATACTATGAGTATGAGGCAGAATACAAACTTATAAAAGTTCCAAGACTCTTGTCGTTAATCGCGACAATGATAAGTACGTGTATACTCCAATATAGCCATCTCCAACTATCACTTGTCAATTTTGATTGTATCATTTCTATCTTGGTCTAAATAGTAACAATCCATTCAATAGCAAATGAGCATACAGTATACTAATCATTTTACGACTTCTGCAACTAACCTGTACCTAGAGCACTACGTTCAATAATTGATGCGACACATGAGGCGATCCTCCTTATTTTCACACCTAAGTGCTAAATCTAGAACTTTCCTATCTCCTTTTGCGATCTTTAAGTTTTATCATGCCATTCAAGAATCAATATCCATTTTGAATTTCCTCCAAAACATATTATACTAATCAATTATCCTCGTGGACTATTTCCCCTCTATTATATAATTTTCCACTTTGCATATACTAATTGTATATCGTTACATATTATAAATACCTCCACTACCATAGTGGAATTGTGGGTCGGCACAATCTCATCATAGTATACAGCTACCACATCAATACTCCAACAAGCTTTTGTATTGCATGCTTTGGCGTTCTCAGCCACAAACTTTTGTCCCATTTTCTTTTCAATTTCAAACGTAACATAGTATTTCATCACTAGTCCTAGACCTAACTATCATACTGCACTACGAGAATTTTTTTCCTGGCCACTCGCTCTAATTTACCTAATAATAGTAATTAGTACACCTATCTACAACTATAAATAGCACTAACATTTCTCAATTTATACATCAACAAAAACATCCAAGCACAATTAGCTAAAAAGAGAAATATACAAACGTTGGATTTGCTATTATATTTTAGTCCATTTTTCAAGTATGGCTAATATGGTGAAGCCTTTAGCAGTTCTTGCTTTGCTTGTTTTTTCAAGCCTTGTTGCATTGTCTGAAAGTCGGGTGGCACGGAAGGATTTGGGGTTGGATTTGGGTGGTGTTGGACTTGGTGTTGGTCTTGGAATTGGGTTGGGCATAGGTGGTGGAAGTGGTTCAGGTGCAGGTGCAGGAGCTGGCTCTGGATCAGGATCAAGTTCAAGTTCAAGCTCGAGCTCAAGTTCTAGTTCATCTTCGTCAGGTGGTGGTGGTGGTGGTGGTTCAGAAGCTGGCTCATCTGCTGGATCATCCGCTGGATCAAGAGCCGGTTCAGGATCTGCAAAACGAGGAGGATCAGGTGGTAGTGGATACGGAGGTGGCTACGGTGGCGGGTATGGTGGAGGAGATGGTGGCAACTAAGTTCATGTCATCATTCACGAGTTAAAGGAATTCTCCACTTCAAATAAAAATTCAGAATGAAATATTCTATGGTGTCCTTAATATAGCTTGTTCCTAACTAGCAGCTTGTATGGGTTGTTGATCATTGTTATATTTGTGTTTAGGTTAAATGTGGAAGTATTTAAGTCTGGTTTGTGTTTACGCATGCATTCACCACTTTATGTTGAAATAGTTAGTCTACGCATGTATCCATCACATTTGTTTACTATGTTACGTATTCAATATATGTCTAACTATGTGTATGGATCTGTATCCCAATTCCTGAAAGTGTTTATGCATGCATGGTTACCAACTCCATTATATTGGCTTTCCATGCAAAAGGTTTTTTTTAAGTGGCCATCGTATTCAACACCAGCTGCGCCCCCTTCCACCACAAGGAAAAACAAACAGTTCGGAGAAAATTTTGTAAAAATTGTAAAGAAAAAAAAACACACACACACACACACCATAAGAGGCGGTCTTGAAGTTATGGCCCTGCTAAACAAAATCTAAAAACCTGATCTTTGTTGCCCTTTCGTCTATGAATCAGGAGTTCGCGACGTTTCATAAATTACAAACAGTGAATATCGAATAATGTGTTGCCTGTTTGGCAAGGTTTAAATGAATTAAACTCCTTACTAATGGCAGCAAATATCATTAAACCTTATGCCAAATGGGCAACACATCATCTTTTAAAGATTTTGTTTAGAGAGGCCAAAACGGTAAGACCACATTATGGTGTGTGTAAGATTGAAAGAAAAAGGACAATATAAGGGGTATTCAATCTGGAAGTTCTGTCCTTGCTAAACAAAATCTTTAGAAAATGAACTCTATTTCTCATTAGGCATAAATTGCAGTTTTGTCTATGAAGGAGTTCTGGACATTTTATAAGCTATAGACAATTAAGATAGTATAAATAGTTACCTATTAACAGGGCTTCAAATAATTAAAGTTATGCTCAATGAAATAGATATATCATTAAAGTTATGCTCAATGAAAAAGAGATATCATTAAATTTAGGACGATTGTGCCAATTGCAATTTAGCTAATAAACCCGTGGAGATTGAGGTTCCACAAGCACCAATCGCCATTGAACTATATAAAAAGATCTAAAAGAGGCACGCGTTAAAAATATGATATTAAATTGCCATTGCCGGTATACCTTGAGTTCAAAAATGCATTACTTATAAATAAGACTCATATATGCAATGCCATTATGTTTGACAGAACTTATTTATCCATTTTTTATTTTATAAAAATAACTATAATATTTTAAAAAATGGCATGGGGTAATTAAACCCCAAACCAAACCTTAATTACAGACCTCCCACCCCTTCAATTATTAATTTTATCAAAATATCAAAACATTATAAATTCTCTAAAAATAGAAACTTGCAAAAAAATTGCCGAAGAAGAAGAAAATTTCATTACTTCGTGGTAGGCAGCAGAGGAAACAAGGTTTCACTTTCTCGTTCCCCCTAATTTATACTTCAATAAATTTTGTTAATCTTATCGGTGGATGAGAGGCTTCTCTATTGATGATATAGTATCCATTTTCCTCGACGCTAGCTACATCTTCTTTGTTGTTTTTATGATGCAAATGTTCAAATTAAATTGAAGTTGCTTGTGCCTAGATCTAACTATTAATTTACTTTGCAGCTTGTTCTATTCTTTTCAAATTGATTGCAACGGACTTTTTGCTAGTTTTCCAATAATTAATGTGTGTTTTCTTTTAGAGAATTTATATTGAGATATATATAAATTATTAATTGTAATGGTTACATAGTGGGGAATGAAAAGGTTGGGGGAGGGGCGGGGGGCTGTTATTACGGTTGTTTAGCATGAATAAAGTTTCAAGATCAGCCATTATGAAGCTCACTTCTGTAAATAAATTTGGACCCATTTAATGAAGGAAAATTTACACCACATGACTACCATAATTGCTAAATTACAAAAAATAACAATAGTTTTACTATACTTACAATACATACCAATACATAACAATAGTTTCTTATTTCCCTCCCCCCAAACATAAAATCCTAATTTCTTCCCCCTCTCTCTCTCCTTCTCTCCCTCCTCCACCCATCAGCCCCACCCCTTCCCTTCGTGCGACCAGATCTGACTCCGGCGCCCACCGGAGAATATGGAACCTGCTGCAGTGTTTTCCCCTTCTTCGATCGATGCTGCTGCTGCTACTGCACTGCGGCGGCGCTGCTGCCCTACAGTGGCGGGTTTCGTCGATCCGATATCCCTTTTATTTTTTCTGTTCTGGTATGTGTATAAAATCGTATGTGTATATTTTGTATTTTGTATATATAGATATGTATATCTTTGTATATTTTTATATTATATATATATAAATATGTATATCTTTGTATATTTTGTATATAAATGTCTATATCCACCCTTTTCTGTATGTGTATGTGTTTGTATAAATGTGTATGTTGTTGTATGCTTGTGTAGAATGGATAGTTATTTGTATTTTTATTTTTTATATTTTTTTGTATGTGTTGTGTAAATCTTTTGTATGTTTGTATATATTTGGTTATGTATATATTTTGCAATGTATATATTTGTATTTTTGTATGTTACATCTTGTAGATCCAAAACAATAAATACATAAATAAATTCCGGTGGTGGCAGCAGCGGCTCTCCGGTGGTCGGCGGTGGCTGGCCGACACTGGTGCGTGGTGGCAGCAGCCTCCAGACAGTGATGGGTGGGAGAAAGTAAGGAAGAAGGAAATGAAACCCTAAATTGTAGGTTTTTGTTGAAATTTGTATATGGAATGTGAAAAAATTATTGTTATATTTTGTAAAGTGATAAAGTATTGCTACTTTCTGTAAATATGGTGTTAGGATTGTATATTTGTGTAAATCTCCCTTTAATGAACTGCAAAGTGAGCAAAAATGAACTAGGCTCAAACTTGGGGGATTTACAGAAATATAACACTTTTTGGTGCCCCTGAAAGATTTGATTCCATAAGGAAAGTCTTACAAAAATAGCTCATGTAAGAAAGTTCTTGGTGTTCAATAGATCTTTCTATAAGCAAAGATCTAAAATCACCAGGAGATTCCCTCCGGCAGAAGCCGACAACTTTTGCTAACGGAGGCTATTTTTGGGAGACTTTTTAATAGGGGTCAAAATTTAGCAACATCACCTAAAATGTCTATTTTGCGCATAAACTTCCTCTAACATCGATTGTGGAATAGGCCCAAAAAAAAAAAAAAAAAAAAAGTGCACCAGGTGTACCCAAAATTGAGTGGTTCTCGGTTAAAATATTTTAAGCAAAATGGCCTCTATTTCGTCCGTATGTGATGCTTCAAGTTATCTGAAATAACGTGGGAGGTCAAAGGGCAACTGTTGCATAAAAGAATTTCAATAGCAAGTGTTGTCTGGGCAAGTATTTCAATGACAATTGCTACCTAGACAACAATTCAAGTTATCCGGGAGAATGTAGGAAGAGATTTAGGGGTCATTTGCTACGAAGAGAGGTTATACAAGGATTATAATACATGAATTAGTAATGCAGGGATTAGCAATGCATGAGATTTTTTTCGTTTGATGTTTAGTGCATTTCACTAAAGTTGGAGATGTAAGTTATTGTCGCACCCCTTTTTTCGAAGCTCGGATCGAGTTCAAAAGGTCGGGCTTGACTGGCTGACTCGGTTGGAACGAGTTTGGAGTCGCCACCTAATAAATTTATTTAAGGCGTATTAGGTCACCTACGATGTTTAAGTATCTAAATTAAACTCCGGGAAGTTATACTAACAAAGATTCTAAGGTAAGAAGTCCTTGTGACTCGGGAAGAAGGTGTTAGGCACTTTCCGAGTCCCACGAAAAATGGTTCCCGACCGAATTTAACATTTTGGGATTTAAATTAAATATATAAGCATAAATACTCAAAATAATTTAAGATCCTAAGTTCATAAGATGATAGCACAAGATTCCAAAGATATCTAATCTAATAAAATAAGACTAAAGAGTTGACATTAAATGCTAGAAGGATATTCCTTGCAAAAAAAAAATTAAGTTCACTGTTGTAGTGAAATTCTCTAAATAATCTTAGATTTGCTTTTTTAGCCTAAGCCCAATGCCTAGTCGCAATTTTGGCCCTCAACTATAAGCTTTAATTCTGAGAGGATAAAAAAAATGATTTAAAATCAAACTCTTTCAAAACTAACGCAAATTAGTTTTCAGAAAATATTAAAAAAAAGATAGTACCAAAACATTTATTTTATTCGGTCTTTCTCCTAATGTGATAATTCAAACGTAGAGCAAAAAGATTTACCACATTCAGAGAATGTAGCCACTTCGGAAGAGACGTATTGACATTAATTGACAAACGTATATTCTAAGTGGCTTTTGATTTGGGGTCGCGTTAAAAGCATAATATGCACGTGTATATTTATGTATATGAAAATAAGTACAATGACGTTTTGGATTGAGATGAAAAAAGACATAGGCTGAACAAAACATGTTCAACAAAAATAGTTAAGAAGTTGTGAAAACGTGCCGATTTATGCAAACAATAATATTGTAACATTTTCAAAAATAGACTTTTATAAGAATTTATTGCATGGCTTGACCCCAAAGCCCATACCTCCTTTTCCACACTATTAGTTAGTGTGTAAAGGATGTTTTGCTTTCATAAAATCAATTCATCTAAAAAAAGAACTTGTCTCAGATTTAAAACTAGCCAGTTACCCGAATTTTGCAGAAATAGACCTCAGTTGAGGAAGAGTTGCGAAAATAGCCTCTTACGAAAAATTAGATTCAGCCCTTGCAAGTTTCAGACTTTTAGGACCTGCTTTATACAGTTTTAAACCATGTTTTGCTTTCAACAAAATTCAGAAACAGTCCCTTTTAGGGTCAACGCGCATTTTAGCATTTTCAGCATATAAACATGAAAAGAAGATGCGAGAAAAGGGCAAAAACAGGCCCCTGTTTTAGCCAAGCGGCAATAACACTTTGCTGCCTCATTTACTGCATTTCAAGCAGTTTTCTGTCACTGTTCTACTGTTGTTCACTGCTCTTTATAGCAGCTGTTCGAAAGTACTTGCTGTTGTCACATATACACTTTAAAGTGCCTCAAATTACAATACAAACGGGAAACCTAACGAACACATAATGGGGTGGGAAAGTAGAGGTAAGAGTGTGCCCTGTGTGCACTACAAGAAGCTATCCAGTTCAAAGAGACCAATCTTTACACCTGCACATAGAAATTACTAATGGTATAGCCTTTCAAGGCTATCCAGACCTGCCAAACAAGGTTAGGAGGGGAGGCCAAAAGAGGCCGGAACAAACAGATGACATCCTATGCGTATGTATGCAGTTGACATTCAAGTTTCAAAGTAGAAAGATGACTCATTATATTAAAAGATAAGTCATTATATTACCACTAACGGAGCCATTCAAACAGCCCAGAAACTATACCAGTAAGAAGTGTGTGTAGGAGATGGTGTGGAGGTGTCTGGGTGTGTAGTCTGCTAGTCAATGCTTTTCAGAGATGCAGAGAAGGATAAGGGAGAAAGAAGCAGTGGTAGGGGTCTATCTGTGTCCCTCCGGTGTGTAAAGATGTCCTGGTTTTATAGTGTGGGAATGGTCTGTTTGAATTTCAAATCATGGTTAAGAAAGGAATAACAATCAGTCAAAATACTGTTGAGGCAAACAGAGCATCAGGCTATTAATTAGCATATAGAGCTTCCAAAAATAGTGTAATTGTTTGATATTTGAAATCAGGAAAGATATTTTCCTTTGTCTATTAAGCTTAAATATCAGCAAGGCAGACGCATTCATTCTCAAGGCAAGGAAGGTTTAGATCTGTCCTATTTTTAGGAAACGATCGAAAATTTATCAATTAGCCGAATTATACTCTAGCAACATTCAAACAGTTTTCAAATTCAATTTCAACTAGATCAGAGGATATACATTCGACAAATAGCATAGGCATTGCCATAGCCGATTCACAGTCATGTTCATTTCAAAAGAAACATTAACATCAAACTTTTAAAAATCAGACTCTTTAACTCGATGTTATGCTAATTCGATCAATCCCAGTAGTCAAATACTAGAATGTAACCAAATCAGCATGTTCTCGATCATTCGCATTTGTTCGAATTTAATTGACCTAAAATTACTATGCCGATTTTAAGTGCAAAATTCAGTTAAAAAATGCATCACGGTATTTTCGATTCTAGATAGAAGAAGAACCAAGAAAACAAAACTAGAAATAATATAAAAGGAATGAGGTTACCCGGGCTCGACGCGGGTCGAGTTTGGAAACGGGTCGGGTCCTTCAAATCTGCCTGTTTCTTGCTTGATTCGTGATTGAATCTTTGATTTCTTTGCCTTTTGTGTTGTATTTCTCCTGATTTGGTACAAATCCTTCATGATTTGGTGCCCGATTCCTTGTTCCTATTTCGGATTTCACGAGGAGAGAGAGAGGGAGATTTGTCCCCGTGTAATCCGAGATAGGAAAGAGGAGAGAGGTCACGGCGGAGATAGTGGCGTGAAGGGTGGCGGAGACGCGGAGTTGCGTGGTGTATCTGGACGGGGATCGGGGAAATGGGAGAGAGGATGAGGAGGGGACTGGCGGCTTGTATTGTGTGTGTGTAAATGAGAGAAGTGTTTTAGGGTTTTAGAATTGGGGGTGGGATTGGTAATATTAAAATGTTAGGGGTGATGTGAGCCGTTGGATCAAAATATCGAAGGGCTCAGGTTATGCCACGTAGGCGCGTTGAGTGTAGATGATGTTATATGTGTAATTATATATGCTGAAGTGTAAGAAAAATGGGGCTTTGATGGGTTGTACTGCGTGCAGAAGAGAGTTGTACGCGTGCTTTGGAGAGTAGTACTATGCTTATGATGAGTTGTACGTAGGCTAGGAATGTATATAAGTGAGGTGTAGGCGTAGGTGGCGTACACATGGACAAAAAGGTGATGACGAGGACTAGGTGTAGTAGAAATAAGTTATAACATAACAAATTGGCCATTATTTAATTAAAATACTTATAAATATAAATAATTAGTACAAAAATAGGAAGTTTTGTAAATAATTTATAAATAAATGTATTTAAATATAAATAAATATAGATGACCACAAATAATATTAATTAGATATAAATAGCGACAAATAGTTATTAAATAATGTCATAATACGCTAATATTGCATAAAATAGCATACGTAGTTTTGAAAATGGCCTAAATAAATGTAATTACGTAATATAGTCACAATTAAATAAATATTATATAAATAGGGGATAAAAATAATTTTACACATGTAGAATGCATGTCATCTAATGCAGTTTTATTTCAAAAATTACTATTATCGATTTTAATTAAATATAACCAAATTGTGAAAAATGGAGGGACAAAATTGGGTGTCAACAGCTGCCCCTCTTTGCCCGGGGATGATAAAAGAATCTTCGGGCAAAGATAGTTGACGGAGTAGCCAATTTTGTCACGACGGGCGGGAAAAATGCTGGAAAGAAAACGATGGTTTTGGGGGTGTCTTGGCCGAACTCTGGTCTTTGAGTTGCCTACATATCTCGGGTTTCACGAGAATCAGGCCGTGTGTAGTTCTAGAATGGCATCTCGCCTGTGTGGGATGTATATGACGCACGATTTAGGTGTCAAGAGTTAATTTGTCCAAGTATGAAAAGTTCATATTGGTGTGTGCTTTGAAATTTGATGACGTATTGAGGAGTAAGCACGGTAAATTTGCATGATTCAAACAAATGGGCATGGTTAGGCACGATTAGGCAAGAAAACGCGCACGATGCACGATTCACACAAGGTAAGTACGAATTGGACAGAATACAAACTGACTTCCTAAAAAAAAAGATTAGGCAGATTACTTGTTTGCATATGAGAGGTTTTAGATTTGAGCGGGAATAAATAATTTGATGAAGTGACAAAAGCATAATCGAAGGGACTAAGCTTTTTGAATGGAGTTTTAAAATGGTGTATGTTAGAAATTTTGTGATTGCACAATTTCAGTGTAGGGAACTGATTTTGAAAGCGAGTATGAGAAAGTGAGGAAGGGCTCAAAGAGATTGCTGGAAAGTCGAAGAATGTCTTGTGGCGTTGCCCCATTTCAGTATAGGGAACTGATTTTGTTATTAGTACTCTGTTCCTGCACTCAAAGAAAGATATATGAGTTTCGGGGAGAGGGGAAGGGTTGATTTGTGCATCCTCCTCATTGTTGCATCTTGGGCTTGTGGATGTCGATTTTCAATGAATTTTGAGGGAACCTCAAAATTCTGCCCCAGTGTCGTCTTGCATCCTTTTGGAATTTTTGAGGGGATCCTCAAAAATTCTGCCCCAGTTTATTGCCTTTAAAATATCACCTTACTGTAAATAGTGCCTGCAAAATAAAATACACGTATGTCCAATTCTAAGGCGGACAAGCCTAATAACAGTGCCTGCAAAATAAAATATATATGTATATATCCAATTATAAGGCAGATGAGCCTATTATAGTAGTGCCTGCAAAAACAGAAAGAATGAGTATGTCCAATTCTAAGGCGGACAGGCCTAATAGTCAGGGCTCATCGTCATATTTTAAGCCTGACGAGGCTAGTCGTCATATTTTAAGCCTGACGTGGCTAAGCGTCATATCATAAGCCTGTCATATTTTAAGCCTGACGGGGCTAGTCGTCATATTTTAAGCCTGACGAGGCTAGTCGTCATATTTTAAGCCTGACGAGGCTATTTGTCATATCATAAGCCTGTCATATTTCAAGCCTGACGGGGCTAGTCGTCATATTTTAAGCCTGACGTGGCTAGTCCTATTGTAGTGGTGCCTGCAAAATAAAATATATGAGTTTGTCCTATTTTAAGCCGGATAAAGGCTGATTATAATAGTGCCTGCAAAACAGAAAGAATGAGTATGTCCAATTCTAAGGCGGACGAGCCTATTGTCATATTCTAAGCCTGACGGGGCTCATCGTCATATTTTAAGCCTGACGTGGCTGATTGTCATATTTTAAGCCTGTCATATTTTAAGCCTGACGGGGCTAGTCGTCATATTTTAAGCCTGACGAGACTATTCGTCATATTTTAAGCCTGACGAGGCTAATCGTCATATTTTAAGCCTGACGTGGCTAGTCGTCATATTTTAAGCCTGACGAGACTATTCGTCATATTTTAAGCCTGACGAGGCTAATCGTCATATTTTAAGCCTGACGTGGCTAGTCGTCATATTCTAAGCCTGACGTGGCTAGTCCTATTGTAGTGGTGCCTGCAAAAAATAAAATATATGAGTTTGTCCTATTTTGAGCCGGACAGAGCTGATCATCATATTTTAAGCCTGACGAGGCTAGTCGTCATATTTTAAGCCTGACGTGGCTAGTCATCATATTTTAAGCCTGACGAGGCTAATCGTCATATTTTAAGCCTGACGTGGCTATTTGTCATATTATAAGCCTGTCATATTTTAAGCCTGACGGGGCTGGTCGTCATATTTTAAAGCCTGACGAGGCTATTTGTCATATCATAAGCCTGTCATATTTTAAGCCTGACGGGGCTAGTCGTCATATTTTAAGCCTGACGTGGCTAATCGTCATACTTGAGGCCTGACGGGGCTAAGCGTCGTATTAAAAGTGTCATGTCCAAAAGCTTGTAAGTGCATTCCTCTAATGCATGTCAGGTATTGGAACTGGAGTCATTCATTCTCAGATTGTTGTATTGCCTGCGAGTCTTGTATTTGTAAGAGAAGATCTGCTCTCAAAGAAAAAGTTGTTAATTTAAAACAAAGTGGTTGCCTTGCATTGAACACCCGAGTGTCGGCTCGAATCTGCATTTGTCCTTTGATGTGATATCTTGAAAATCTTTGTTACCCAATCTATCATGCGAATACTTCTTCCATTTTAGGTTGAAAACTTTTGTGTGAGTGTATTGGATTAGGAGGATGTCCCAAAAATTGTGCTTATCTTGGCTAGGAGAAAATGAAAAGTTTATTATAATGAAACCTTGCCCAAGTATGCTGCTTACATATCTTGTCAATACCATAATCGAGTCATACATAGTTCAGATACAAAGTAGGGATAAAGCGCAAAAGAGTAGTCAAATATTGATATGGTAGAGTTTGCATTGTGATGGGTTGTCTTCAGGTGTTGCGCTTTCTCTTCAAATGCCTCGGAGCTCTCTTCGATGGATTGCCTTGAACATAGATTGTATTTGCAGCTTGAGATTTGAAATTGTCATTTGGTGGTTCTTGTTGTACCGTTATCTTGCCTTTTTCAATCAAGTTCTGAATTTTGTGTTTCAGTGCTGGACATTCTTCAGTGTTATGACCTTGAATGTTCGAATGATATGCGCAAGTCTTTGATGGATCAAAATTCGAACGAGGAACCCATCCATTTCTCGGCTGCAATATCCCTTGATCCCTCAGTCTTTCAAATATGTTTGTCAGAGATTCGGCTAGAGGAGTAAATGTGCGAGATTTCATCTTTTTTATCTGGTGCCGATTGCGTTGAGCTTGATAAGGTTTTTGTTGAAAATCCTGATAGTGGGAAGGTTGTCTAGTGTGTAAGTCAGGAGTATCATGAAATCGTAGATTCTGTTGATTCTGGTTGTATGGTGGTTGGTGCCCAGTCATGGCGACTAATGTGTTGTCTTCTTCATTACTTTGCAAATTCTCAAGTGCCTTGGGTTGAAAATGTTGATTAGCATAGTGCACTGTTGAGCTTCCAATGATCTTCCCTTCTTGAATGCCAATTTCGAGTTCTTTTATTATTCGAATCAAACTAGGAAAGTCGTGTGCCTGAACGCCGAGCAATTTCTCATAGTAAATCCCTTCTTGGATTTGGATGAAAGTTGAAACTAACTCTTCTTCAGGTAAAGGAGGGTGTATCTTGGAAGCTTCGATTCTCCATCGGGTAGCATATTCTTCAAAAGACTCGTATTGCATTCTTTTGATTTTGTACATCTCATATAGGTGTACATCCTCTCGGATGTTGAACTTGTATTGCTCCACAAAATCTCGGGCCATATCTTCCCAAGTGTGCCATTTTCTGAAATCTTGTTTGGTGTACCAAGTCAGTGCTATCCCAGATAAACTTTGGATGAACAATTGCATTCTGATAGCCTCGATATGTCCAACTCCAATTAGCCTGTTACTGTAGTCTTTCAAATGATAGAAAGGATTCCCCGTTCCATCAAAAGTGTTGAATTTCGGAATTTTGTATCCATACGGTAGCTCAACATACGGATGTAGACACAAATCCTTATACCTCAAACTTTGAATGTTCCTTAAACTCATCTCTTCTTTGACGACCATTTCTAGGTTATGGAGCTTTTCATTTAAACCCTCCTGTTCATTTGGCTGGATTTCTTTTTCGATCTTCTCATGTGGGTATACTACCAGCTGATTCTGCTTGTCCCTTGCCACAACTTGCATAGTAGTAGAATCAGGATTGTCAGATTTATCTGAAATGTCGTGTTGAGTTTTGTTTTTCTCGATGCCATATGTCTGAGGTTCTGAAGACTTTGCTCCAAAAGTGAATATTTCATCTTGGCTTGTCATCTCGGCTTCTTCTTAATGCAGATTCTTTGCCAACTTAGGTGTTCAAATGCTAGGCAATCTTTAACAAAATGACAAAATATGCAAAACAGAGTTAGTATATTATGGACTTTGAAACAAAATAGCACATAAAGGTCAGATATGCAGCTAAGAGGGTGCTCAGAAGGTATATGATAGACTAATGCTTGACTTAGGCACTATGACAAATGGTATAGAGATTATAAAGGATTGCTTGAGTGCTTTATGTAGCAGTCAAGGCAAAGATTTTGGTTGACGAATCGTTGATAAGGATGTTGTGATAAACTGTGCGAAGTCAAGGAAAAGGTTGGACTTTAGGTGACCAAAAGGGAGGTCGGCTCTTTGTCAAGCACCAAAGACTTGGGTGCGATCACTATTTCCTTTACAAATTTGTTTGTCGTGATCCATGTCTTTTCACAATCGTTAACCAACTGCTGTATTTCAAACTTTGCACCAACTTTCCTTATTGGGCAAAATAAAATTTTTATTATAAAGGGACCGAACCCGGTGTGGGCTGCCTACGTATCCTGCTACTGACAGGAATCAGGTCAAGCGTAGTTCAAAATACATAAAGAGAAAATCTTAAAAATATGTGCCATACAGCTTGCTAGTAAAATAAATGTCTCCAAAGATCATGCAACTTAGAAGCTCTCTTCTTGTATTCGGATGTCTGTCATTAAACTGTTGCCTCTTTGTCCTAGTCATCTGCAATTACTTCGTCATTAGCATTTTCAATCTTGATTTGCCCAGACTTGATCAACCCTTCAATCTTCTCTTTAAAAGCAAAACATTTCTCAATATCATGCCCCAGCATGCCTGAATGATAAACACATGACTTCTTCATATCTGCTTTCCACGGTTCCTTGTAACTTTTCCTTTCAATAGGGTGCACTATCCCTACATCTTTCAACCTTTCGTACAAACTTGCATATGACCCACCACCAATAGGAGTGAACTTGCGAAGAGCATCATGAGAGCAATTCTTAGTGTTATTTGTTGGATTCTGATAAGAAATTGGGTTAACTGACTGTGAGGAAACTTCAACTGTTGGCATGAAGGTCAGAGGTTGGCACCACATAAGTTGAGGTTTTCCCTTTAGCACTTCGACTACCCTGCCATTTTCCACTAAACTCTGAATCTCCTTCCTCAGAGCGGTGCATTCGTTGGTGTCATGACCTGGAATGTTGGAGTGAAATGCACAATGTTTGCTTGAATCGAAGTAAGGTGGTAGTGGGGTAAAGACTTCTCCACGTTGTGGCTGCAACATCCCGATAGACTTAAGTTTCTCAAATTGAACAGCCAGTGATTCATGCAAAGGGATGATGGCTTGGTTATTAAGAGATATTGGGATAGGGCTTGGGGTTTTGGCAACGGTAGCTTTCCCTTTCTTTGTAACGTTCATATCCTTGGATTGTGCTTCAGTCAAATTATTGCTCAATACCTTTCCAGAAATCGGTTCCATAACACTTTTCCTTTTCAACAAGCTATTGCACGCACGATGGTCGCCATATGATTTATACCGATTAATAAAGGCTTCGACCAGGTCGCTCCAAGAATTCCATTTGTTTGTGTCTTGCCCTATGTACCAAATCAATGCTGACCCTGTAAGTGTCTTAACAAATAGTTTCCTCTTGAGTTCATCGTCGTGTTCCATACTTTCTAGTTGGTGTAGATATGCTCTCAAATGTACATAAGGATTTTTAGTTCCATCGTACAATGGAAGTTTCGTCGTCATGCTAATATCTGATTGTTGTGCGTAAACCTTTGCAACATTTGGTAGATTCTCCTCACTTCCCATCTCCTGATTGCCTCCTGCTAACCCTTTGAATGCTCTTTCAACCATGAACGAATGTAAATTTGGAAAATCCTTTGGATCACACTCATGTATTGCGGGAGGTGCAATAGTGTAGACCGGAGCACTAGAGTGATCCTCGAACATTGGCTTCGGGAATTCTTGTGGCATGTCAGAGGTGCCCTTGAGGCCGACCATCACTCCTCTTACCCTGTCAATTTTCTGCTCCATACGCATAATACTTGCTGCAATAGCTCCCTCTTGTTTTGACAAATCACCAATAAGTGCACTTTGCTTAGCCATGTCTTTTATTTTGGTGTTCAACTTGAGCCAACCTTTTGGAGATGAAGTCTTTGAGTTAGCAATAGGAAATAATCAGAATGTGTAAAAGATTTCGAATATCGGGATTTGAGTATTAGCTTGGAAAAACAAAGTAAGGTCATATGCATTGGAGAGATATTGAATTTGGGGAAAAGATTCATTCAGGTAGAGAGAGAGCGCAACAGACGAATTCATGCAATGCACACATATCAAGTAACGAATGCATCCTATGATGTAAAAGACCATTTTACGCACGATGATTTTGAAAAGCACTTTGTGCCACATGTCTCATTTCATTTGCTAACAAAATAGGGAGCCTAAGAGATAATATTGCATTTATTGGATTTTATTACATTGGATGATAATGAAATAGTGTAAAAGGCGGAAAAGACTAAATATTGCTAGGAAATTAGATCGTGACCAAGTAAACATCTTTCATGCCGATCCATCCCCAGAAGATTCTTCTTCTTCTTCTTCAGATGAGTCTTCCTCAGCCGAACTTTCCCCTGATGAATCTCCTTGGAAGATGATATTATCTGCATCAGTTAAGAGCCGGGATATGTCAAATGTGAAGTTCTTCAACATTTCCCAAGCCTTTCTTCCTTTCTCTTCTATTCCTTTGTTTGCCACAGAGCTCATTCCTTCGCTAGCCCATACACCTATAGATTCTATGCGTTTTGTCAATAGCTCTGCTTTACTGCGCCATTTGCCTTTTTCTTTATTCTTTGCTTCTACCAAACTTTGCTCTTTCACTATTTTCTCTCGTGCTTTTGCCAGTTTTTTGTGTAGCCTCTTGCACTCAGATTCCAATTCATCGGCATTTCTTTTCCTTTTTCTTATTGCTCTTGGTTGAACGGCCTTTGCTATGTCTTTCCTTAGCCAGTCTGGATAATCTTCATCACAGCCTGCATCAAACTTGTCTCGTCCAATAGTCTCAAATCCCATTTGTCGTCTTTCTTTCCAAAGTTCTAATATCTTGTCTTTAAATGGTACCACTCCTCCGGAAATATCAGCTTTGAAACTTCTGATGTCCGCAATTTTGGGTACAATCTGCTTTCTCCCCGCTTGTCTAAGTGCCCTTAAAGGAGTGTATGGGTAAACTCCTCTAAAGCCCACTAAGATGAGAAACGAGTCCCTTTCCGACCGTGTGATCACTGTAGTGCTAGGAAAGTAATCAAACATCCATTGTATATTTTCGGATGTCAACTGAGAGAGCTTGTGGTGCCAGCCTTCGGTTGTTGTTGGTTGGTCCCACTTTTCAAGAGCACTGTTCATGCGGGTGATATGTGTCAAGATATAGTTTTCTCTTGGTATGGAGTGGAAGCCTTGGTCTGTGTTGTTCTTCTTGTGCAAATGCTCCATCAACCAAATTTGTAAAAGCCAATTGCAACCTTCGAAAAAGCTAAAGCCCTTCTTGCATCTTTCTAAAGCTCGGTAAAGTTCTGCAACGATCATAGGTACCAAAGTGTATTTCTTGTCACAGTCCTTGAGTAGGACATCAGCAATTGATACCATGCAAACATCAACTCGTCCTTTGTGTTGTGGAAACACGACAGTCCCTAAAAAGCTGGTAACAAAAGCGAGCACTCTCCGCTCTTGCCAATCTGCCTGGTTAATGCTGAAAAAGTCTTCAGATTCTTGAAATGCTTCTCCATACCCAAATTTTATGTAGAGGGAAGTTAGAGAAATTCCTGACTGCCTTATACTGTCTGTACATAACTCGCGCTTAAACCCTACCATTTCGAAGAACTCCTCGGGTGCAATGTTCTTAGGCATCAAGACTTCTTCACTTTCGAATGGTAATTGAGTCAATCCGCCTATTTCTTCCAGCAACGGTGTCAACTCTACACTTCCAAAGTGGAAAACCGCTCGATCCGCATCCCAACAGTGTACTGCTGCTTCTACTATCCCTTTTATTGTCGTATGCTCCTTCAACGAAATAAGGTTCCCCAACACTGCCTTAACTCGGTCTTGTTGATCTATGCTTAAGTTTTCCCACCAATCTCTTAGCAACTGAGGGACTTCAACGACCATGTCAAATGTTCTATTGGCCATGATCTTTTGGAAAAGGTGAAGGAAGGGGAAGAAAAGGAAGGAATATGCCTAAATTTTGGTTGTAAGCAAATGATTAACGTGTGGCACGAGCTTTTGAAAACAATACAGAAGAGGATATGAGGAGATGTGTCGTTGTGAGTTGAGAACCTTTTAGACACTTTAGAAGGAAAATGTTATTAGACTTTTAACAAACCACGGATGACAAGTCTTTATATAATGCTTAAAGGATAAACGTGCCTTATGTGTCATCCCGTCTATCAAACGGTTATTTCTGTTTCAAATTGGGCCCTTTAATGCCTTCTCGGTTACCTTTTACGCGTTTGAATAGCATTGAATATAGAATGATTCCAACCGCTTAGAAATAAACAGTCGTTTCTGATTCAATTTCAGCTTTAATGCCTTTTGGGTAACCTTTGTGCCTTCGAATGGCATTGAATGCAGAATAATTCCAATAAACGGTCTACATTTGCATGTTCAATCCTTTAAGTAAATGCAAATAAATCATGTCTAACGCTCTTTGAGGGTTAAAAACCCGTCCAGATTGTTTGAACAAGTTGGCCTATCAGACTTGAAAACAAGTCGGCTAAATGATATGTCATGATGCATGATTCCTAGCATTGCTACTAAAGAATGAAGTTGGTTAGGCTGAGTTTTATTATTCTCCCAAGCGGACAATTCAGGAGCGGGAACGTCTCGGGCCAAATGGGTTCCAAGTTGTTCCCCTAAAAGGAGATTTTTGTGAGGGAAGAGGTGGTCGTAACCGCCGCACGATTTAGAAACTTGCCAGGAGCGGCGGAACGTATACATGATATGCACAAATTTAAAAGAAATGCATATGTTTTGTAAAATGATGCACATATATTGAAGTATTTCATGAAATGATTTTAAGAACAAAATGAACGCGTTAGTTTCGAAAGATAGGATTAATATAAACTAGGCAATATTAGAAATCACGAAAAAAGAAAAGATGCAAATATTTTACCAACTTTTAAAAGAGGGAAAGACGAATAAAACAAGTTAATTTTGAAAAATAGGCTAATAAAGTTAGGCGGTATATTTTCAAAAATGCGAAAAGAATTATGAAGTAAAACCTTTTTTTTTTTTTAAAAAAAGCTTTAGCAAATTTATGGAAATGGTGCACATATTGAGAAAAATAAATTTTTAAAAGGGAGAAACAAACAAGTTAATTCTGGAAAATAGGTTGAAATTTTCGGAAAAAGGCAAAAGAATTATGAAGTGAAAAAGATTTAGGAGATTCGAAAATAACTGAAGTTTAGGATATTATGAACTAGACAATATATGAACTGAAATTATTTTAAAAGAAAAAGATTGAGAAAATTCATGGAAGAAAACATTTGAAGTATAAGATGTGATGTAAGAAACTACCAAGAGTGGGTTTACCAGACAAGAACATGGTTCCCCCAGGCGGACAACAAAGGGGTGGGAACGTTTGGAATTGTTGGTTGTACCACGGACCAACTTATCCCAACCGTCCCCCTTACAGGGTTTTTGAGGTGGAACGACCGTGAGATCCACGTAATCGCTCGTGTGTGTGCAAAATGTCGTTTCCAGAAGTGGAGGAGTATGAGTGAAAATGCCAATAAATATTACAAGGATATTGCATATAAATAATAAAAAAACAAACTTAAAAGAAAAAAAAGAAAACAAGTTAGTAAAATAATAGACAAAATAACAAGTAAAAATAAAGCAATTAATTCAATGATATAAATGATAAATATCCCAAAAATAAAACCCGTTGTGGTTAGGACTTTGAATTCCCCAGCGGAGTCGCCATTCTGTCGCACCCCTTTTTTCGAAGCTCGGATCGAGTTCAAAAGGTCGGGCTTGACTGGCTGACTCGGTTGGAACGAGTTTGGAGTCGCCACCTAATAAATTTATTTAAGGCGTATTAGGTCACCTACGATGTTTAAGTATCTAAATTAAACTCCGGGAAGTTATACTAACAAAGATTCTAAGGTAAGAAGTCCTTGTGACTCGGGAAGAAGGTGTTAGGCACTTTCCGAGTCCCACGAAAAATGGTTCCCGACCGAATTTAACATTTTGGGATTTAAATTAAATATATAAGCATAAATACTCAAAATAATTTAAGATCCTAAGTTCATAAGATGATAGCACAAGATTCCAAAGATATCTAATCTAATAAAATAAGACTAAAGAGTTGACATTAAATGCTAGAAGGATATTCCTTGCAAAAAAAAAAATTAAGTTCACTGTTGTAGTGAAATTCTCTAAATAATCTTAGATTTGCTTTTTTAGCCTAAGCCCAATGCCTAGTCGCAATTTTGGCCCTCAACTATAAGCTTTAATTCTGAGAGGATAAAAAAAATGATTTAAAATCAAACTCTTTCAAAACTAACGCAAATTAGTTTTCAGAAAATATTAAAAAAAAGATAGTACCAAAACATTTATTTTATTCGGTCTTTCTCCTAATGTGATAATTCAAACGTAGAGCAAAAAGATTTACCACATTCAGAGAATGTAGCCACTTCGGAAGAGACGTATTGACATTAATTGACAAACGTATATTCTAAGTGGCTTTTGATTTGGGGTCGCGTTAAAAGCATAATATGCACGTGTATATTTATGTATATGAAAATAAGTACAATGACGTTTTGGATTGAGATGAAAAAAGACATAGGCTGAACAAAACATGTTCAACAAAAATAGTTAAGAAGTTGTGAAAACGTGCCGATTTATGCAAACAATAATATTGTAACATTTTCAAAAATAGACTTTTATAAGAATTTATTGCATGGCTTGACCCCAAAGCCCATACCTCCTTTTCCACACTATTAGTTAGTGTGTAAAGGATGTTTTGCTTTCATAAAATCAATTCATCTAAAAAAAGAACTTGTCTCAGATTTAAAACTAGCCAGTTACCCGAATTTTGCAGAAATAGACCTCAGTTGAGGAAGAGTTGCGAAAATAGCCTCTTACGAAAAATTAGATTCAGCCCTTGCAAGTTTCAGACTTTTAGGACCTGCTTTATACAGTTTTAAACCATGTTTTGCTTTCAACAAAATTCAGAAACAGTCCCTTTTAGGGTCAACGCGCATTTTAGCATTTTCAGCATATAAACATGAAAAGAAGATGCGAGAAAAGGGCAAAAACAGGCCCCTGTTTTAGCCAAGCGGCAATAACACTTTGCTGCCTCATTTACTGCATTTCAAGCAGTTTTCTGTCACTGTTCTACTGTTGTTCACTGCTCTTTATAGCAGCTGTTCGAAAGTACTTGCTGTTGTCACATATACACTTTAAAGTGCCTCAAATTACAATACAAACGGGAAACCTAACGAACACATAATGGGGTGGGAAAGTAGAGGTAAGAGTGTGCCCTGTGTGCACTACAAGAAGCTATCCAGTTCAAAGAGACCAATCTTTACACCTGCACATAGAAATTACTAATGGTATAGCCTTTCAAGGCTATCCAGACCTGCCAAACAAGGTTAGGAGGGGAGGCCAAAAGAGGCCGGAACAAACAGATGACATCCTATGCGTATGTATGCAGTTGACATTCAAGTTTCAAAGTAGAAAGATGACTCATTATATTAAAAGATAAGTCATTATATTACCACTAACGGAGCCATTCAAACAGCCCAGAAACTATACCAGTAAGAAGTGTGTGTAGGAGATGGTGTGGAGGTGTCTGGGTGTGTAGTCTGCTAGTCAATGCTTTTCAGAGATGCAGAGAAGGATAAGGGAGAAAGAAGCAGTGGTAGGGGTCTATCTGTGTCCCTCCGGTGTGTAAAGATGTCCTGGTTTTATAGTGTGGGAATGGTCTGTTTGAATTTCAAATCATGGTTAAGAAAGGAATAACAATCAGTCAAAATACTGTTGAGGCAAACAGAGCATCAGGCTATTAATTAGCATATAGAGCTTCCAAAAATAGTGTAATTGTTTGATATTTGA
This sequence comes from Petunia axillaris subsp. axillaris, assembly GCA_029990575.1. Classification (NCBI taxonomy): domain Eukaryota; kingdom Viridiplantae; phylum Streptophyta; class Magnoliopsida; order Solanales; family Solanaceae; genus Petunia; species Petunia axillaris. The sequence continues at coordinate 32,561,936 of JARKNS010000002.1, forward strand.
AATCAGGAAAGATATTTTCCTTTGTCTATTAAGCTTAAATATCAGCAAGGCAGACGCATTCATTCTCAAGGCAAGGAAGGTTTAGATCTGTCCTATTTTTAGGAAACGATCGAAAATTTATCAATTAGCCGAATTATACTCTAGCAACATTCAAACAGTTTTCAAATTCAATTTCAACTAGATCAGAGGATATACATTCGACAAATAGCATAGGCATTGCCATAGCCGATTCACAGTCATGTTCATTTCAAAAGAAACATTAACATCAAACTTTTAAAAATCAGACTCTTTAACTCGATGTTATGCTAATTCGATCAATCCCAGTAGTCAAATACTAGAATGTAACCAAATCAGCATGTTCTCGATCATTCGCATTTGTTCGAATTTAATTGACCTAAAATTACTATGCCGATTTTAAGTGCAAAATTCAGTTAAAAAATGCATCACGGTATTTTCGATTCTAGATAGAAGAAGAACCAAGAAAACAAAACTAGAAATAATATAAAAGGAATGAGGTTACCCGGGCTCGACGCGGGTCGAGTTTGGAAACGGGTCGGGTCCTTCAAATCTGCCTGTTTCTTGCTTGATTCGTGATTGAATCTTTGATTTCTTTGCCTTTTGTGTTGTATTTCTCCTGATTTGGTACAAATCCTTCATGATTTGGTGCCCGATTCCTTGTTCCTATTTCGGATTTCACGAGGAGAGAGAGAGGGAGATTTGTCCCCGTGTAATCCGAAATAGGAAAGAGGAGAGAGGTCACGGCGGAGATAGTGGCGTGAAGGGTGGCGGAGACGCGGAGTTGCGTGGTGTATCTGGACGGGGATCGGGGAAATGGGAGAGAGGATGAGGAGGGGACTGGCGGCTTGTATTGTGTGTGTGTAAATGAGAGAAGTGTTTTAGGGTTTTAGAATTGGGGGTGGGATTGGTAATATTAAAATGTTAGGGGTGATGTGAGCCGTTGGATCAAAATATCGAAGGGCTCAGGTTATGCCACGTAGGCGCGTTGAGTGTAGATGATGTTATATGTGTAATTATATATGCTGAAGTGTAAGAAAAATGGGGCTTTGATGGGTTGTACTGCGTGCAGAAGAGAGTTGTACGCGTGCTTTGGAGAGTAGTACTATGCTTATGATGAGTTGTACGTAGGCTAGGAATGTATATAAGTGAGGTGTAGGCGTAGGTGGCGTACACATGGACAAAAAGGTGATGACGAGGACTAGGTGTAGTAGAAATAAGTTATAACATAACAAATTGGCCATTATTTAATTAAAATACTTATAAATATAAATAATTAGTACAAAAATAGGAAGTTTTGTAAATAATTTATAAATAAATGTATTTAAATATAAATAAATATAGATGACCACAAATAATATTAATTAGATATAAATAGCGACAAATAGTTATTAAATAATGTCATAATACGCTAATATTGCATAAAATAGCATACGTAGTTTTGAAAATGGCCTAAATAAATGTAATTACGTAATATAGTCACAATTAAATAAATATTATATAAATAGGGGATAAAAATAATTTTACACATGTAGAATGCATGTCATCTAATGCAGTTTTATTTCAAAAATTACTATTATCGATTTTAATTAAATATAACCAAATTGTGAAAAATGGAGGGACAAAATTGGGTGTCAACAGTTATCATTTAAATATTTAATTTATTTTTAAATTAAAAAGAAATGAGTTTACAACTATGTCCGTTGATGTTTGACTTTAATTGACTTCTAGAGAAAAGAGAATGATAGTTTATATTTTACTCCTTTATCCATGTACTAATCGTTTGGTATGATGTATTGGCTAATTTACTCCATATAATAAGTTTTATCCCTTGTTTGGTAACCAAGTTCCATCAAGTACTATTAATCCCTGTATAATTTAGTATATTAATTGTGGTATAACTTAATACCAAGGCCAATGTGGTATTAGTAACATACATAGATAAACAATGATATGAAAAAAATACAGCCGTCAAACCCTTGTTTTTATTATATTGATAAGAATTCAAACTATAATTTGAAACAAAATTTTATACGGTTTTATACTAAATACAAGTTTAAGTTATATAATATTTATCCAAACTTTAATGCAATGAACCAAATGCATTATTAATTCGTGCACTACTAATCCATATATTGTTGATCCATGTATAACTCATTTCTCTACCAAATGACCCCTGATTAGTTATTCGGTATTCGTGGTGAGATAAAATAATACATCAATTGATGTATTATTTTATGCTAGAATTTGCTATACATGATTCAAAAGACCAACCAAACATTGGATAATAATACAAAATTCAATGCATGGATTATTTTTTCCAATACCTCATACCAAACGACCTCTTAAGACCACATTTTTGCCCAAATAAGAGGTCAAAGGCAAGTACAACATCTTAGGTGTACTTACAAGAAGGGGAGAGTGGCGATGTGAGCGTCATTATAAAATTTATAGGGGGTATTTCCATCCGAAATATATTCAGTAAATCAACTGAACGTAATTTTTACTACTCCCTCCGGTCCATATTATTTGATTTTTTGGGTGTTTTTACGCATATTAAGAAAATCATATTATTAGCATTAATTAGCAATATAATTGACTATATTCGCCCTTATTCAAGCTATTATTACTTATCATTTTGTTTAATATTATTTATTAGTAAGAGATGACATTGTAAAATTGTATCTTGATTTTCGAAAAGATCAAATATTGTGGACCAAAAAAAGTAGACTAAAAAATCAAATAAAATGGACCGGAGGGAGTAAATCACTATTATGGAAGTCAAAAACCAAACCAATTACCCAGTGTCATATGTAAATAATTATAGGACAGTGGCATTTGTAACCAACTGCATGTAACTCAAGTTCTCTATGGATCCTTGTTACTTTCCATTAGTATTAATGCGGTATAGTAATAAAAAGCTCCTTATTCTATGACATTTGATTTTTCAAGTTATAATTGTGTATTGTTTTTGAAATGTGGAATATATTGTAAAATTAAAAGCTGCAAAGTAAATAAAGCAGAGATACTATAGAGAGAAACTGATATCTTATTTCATTTCAAACTGAATTACAAATTTACATTTCAAATGCCCTATTTATAGGCATAACTAGAACCCATAACGGTTATCATACAAAACGGTTATCAACCATAACGGTTACCGTACAAAACGATTATCAACCATAACGGTTATCGTGCAAAATCGTTATCACATAACCGTTATCATATAACGGGGCAGCCATATCATAACAATCCCCCTTGGCTGCCCATGTAATACGCATTCCATAGTGCCTCATTAAAAACCTTACCAGGAAAATCCAATGGGACAAAACCTTGAATAAGGAAAAAAGAGTGCAGCGCGTATTTTACTCCCCCTGATGAAAATATCACTTAATGTCTCGGAGACGACGCATTCTAATCTTGTACACAAGCTTCTCAAATGTTGAGGTTGGCAATGACTTTGTGAACAGATCAGCCAAATTGTCACATGAACGAATTTGTTGAACTTTTATTTCACCATTCTTTTGAAGATCATGAGTGAAAAAGAATTTTGGTGAAATATGTTTCGTTCTGTCTCCTTTAATCTATCCTTCTTTCAATTGTTCTATGCATGCAGTATTATCTTCATATAATATTGTCAGAATCTCCATTTTCAATAATCCACACATTTTCTGAATGTGTTGAGAAATTAATCTCAGCCAAACACATTCCCGGCTTGCTTCATGAATAGCTATTATTTCTGCATGATTTGAGGAAGTAGCAACTAGAGTTTGTTTCGTCGAACGCCATGATATAGCTGTACCTCCACAGGTAAATAAATAGCCTATTTGAGATCGACCTTTATGTGGATCAGAGAAATATCCTGCATCTGCATAACCAATTAGTGGCAAGTTGGATTCATTTGAATAAAACAAACCCTTGTCAGTTGTTCCTCGGAGGTATCTGAATAAATATTTGATACCATTCCAGTATCTTTTGTAATCACCTAATTTTGGCACGAAAATTAAAAAAAATAGCTTGAAATTGCTCAAAATAGCCGAGCTAACATTTTAGGATTTTTGCCGAATTTTCCTAGAATTTTATCTTTTATTTTAGCTAAAATTTGTCATTAAATGAAAAAAGAAGATATAAAAATTAACAAAAAATACTTGTTATGTGTTTAATTATGATTTTATATTCTGATTGTGATAATATTGCAATTTGTGCGGTTTTAATTCTAATAAAATGTGTGTGTTTTTAAATAGTTTGCATTTTAGTGGCTACTTATAAATTTGTTCTGGCCCAATGCTCAGCCCAACTCACCCCTGACCCGCCCAAATGAGAATCAATCTCAGCCGTTGAGATGTTCTAGATCCAAGGGCTCTCCTCCCTTCTCCTTTTGACTATATAAGTTATAATTTTACTCATTTTTTTCTTCATTCCCTCACAAGTCCCATGAGACTTAGCCAAGCTCTTGCCAAATTTCTCTCCACCACCGGAAATCACCTTCCACCGTTCCTCAGCCGTTGGTCCACCGCGGAGCCGCCACCAGCCGCCACCTCCGGTGGCCGGAAAAATATGAAAATACATCACTCGACTCGTTTCGGCCTCCTCATTCCATTTCTCAACTTGGTTTCTTTAAAATCACAACGGATTTTCGTAGATCGGGTTCCAAAGTTCGGCCAAAATTCAACTCCGGCCAACCTCCATTTTTTCCGGTAAGCTTTTGTTTCCTTCTCTTCCCCTCACCCTTCTCTATCTCTTCGCATACCCCATTTCCCAAAAACCCCATCCCTTGCCCCGTTTTTTTTTTCTTTTCCCATTTCTGTTTCGTTCTTCTTCTTCTTCTTCTTCTTCTTCTTCTTCTTCTTCTTCTTCTTCTTCTTCTTCTTCTTCTTTTCTTTTTGTTTATGTTTCTGATGATGATGAGGCTGTGGCGATTATGGTATGGGACTGTGGGTGTGATGGTGTTTGGAGTGTTGAAAAAATGGTAATGATGATATTGTGAGGGGGCAGCGAGCATAGCAATGAGGCCGGGGCTGTGATGATGATATTTGTTGATGAGGCGACGACGAGGCAGCGGTGGTGGTATTTTTTATGGCTGCTTTGTTGTTCGTTTGTTAGTTGGTGGAGTTGTTATGTTGTTCATCATGAAACAAGGGAAGCAGTGATGATGATATTTGGCTGATTTGGTGGAACAAGGCCATGGATACTGTGGTGATGGTTTTCAAGCAGCAGGGGTGTCGATGGCCAAGCCGAGGCAGTGTTAAGCCTGAGGCGCAGCGAGCAATGGCAGTGGCAACGGCGAGGCTATGGCGATGGAGATGACAAGCGAGGCAATGTAAGGCGCGTTGATGCAGCTGGTCGAATCCAAAGGCAGTAGCGAAGGTTAATGGCGATTGCGATTTTGAGCTTTGGTAATTTCAGATAGATGAAATTTTAAGCCTTTCCCTTTCTTTTTCTGTTTAGTCTTGATCATGTTTAATGGTGAAAGGATAATGTTTAGTTATGAAAATATGTTTTAGGTTGTTTAGCAATGAAATCGATGTTTAGTTGGTCTTTGCTTTGAATATCTATGTTGATGAATCAAATGACTATGTCTTTGTTTGTCGTCTCATTGTTAGTTTCAGATCATGTAGGTGTTTCTGTTATTCACATTGGTAAATGTTTGAAGAAATGTAAGTATGAGTGAAAATCATAAAAAGAATGGCTGCCTGAATCTTTTGTTTTGTTTATTTGAGTATCTAGAAAATATAGTTTTGAACTCTCAAGTCCATTGTTGTTCTTGGTTTAAGTTTATGCTGGGAGTGAACTTAGCCAATCAATTTAGACAATTTAGTTAACTTGGAACTTTTAGTTAAGCTGGAATCTAGTTACTCTTTAGTATATTTTAGGCTTAGTTGTGGGTTGACTTTGCTATTTTTTTCCAGCTATTAGAACGGTTAAAAACTGAGTTGAAATCTGGGAATTTGTTTTTGGTTTTTTTAGTTCAATTCTAAGTTAGTTTGGTCTATTCTAGTTAGTTTGGGGCTGATTTAGTTTGCATAAGTAAGTCCTAGTCCTTTAGTTAATATAATGAGTGTTTGGGTGTCCTTTTAAAGGACATTTTTCTTGCATTTTTCAGCTTTTTGGGGCTGCTTTAGTGGCTGAAATAGTAGTTGTACAGCTGCTGTACCATGCTGAAAAATAGTCAAAAAAACTCTCAAGTAGTAGGGGTGTGGGCTTGTACTTTTGTGCAAGTCCATACCCTACATTTGGCTCTCATTTTTCAGCATTAAATAGAGCTTTTTGCTCCTCATTTATGATACAACGACAACTGAAAACACATAGAAGAAACTGCTGAAATCAGCTGAAAAGAAAGAGCAAAAAAGCATTAGAAAAACTTGGAAAAAATATAGAGTTTAAGTAGTAAGGTTTAGAACCAAAAGATTGAGTCTTTTGGGGCATAAATCTTTGGCTTTAGGATAAAAAAGAGTTGGTTTAGGAGCTGTTTACTACTGGCCATTGGTGGTGTTGTCGCTGGCATTGTGGATTTTGCTAACGGGGTTCACTGTTGCTGTAGGGAATTAGTCCAAAGATAAACTTTTCTTACCATTTAATTTCGTTGTAAGCATGTGACCTTTTAAAAGGTTTGAATATATGATTTAAGGGGTCCGTTTCCAAGCTTGAAATTTTAGAATTGCGCCCAATAAGTATGTAATTCTGTTGATCTTTGCTCATACTTTCACGTAATGTTTATGTTGCTTAAAATATTGAAATGATGAATGTTGTGGTCCGAATGTCAAGACCAGCCTTTTTTTCTTGAACCATTTTTTCCTTTGCGATACTAAATCTGCTTTGTATATTTAGCTGAACTAGATCTAGAAAAATGAATTAACTTGCAAATTCGGGTAAAATGTGCAATGATTAGGCAAATTAGGATATTGAATGCAAAGGGAAAGGTTGATATGATGAAAGAAAAGAGATAGCCATTTAGCCTTTTTTTTTTGCAAATCAGCCCGTTAGTTTGGCCCATTTAGACTGAACAAGTTATATGTCGTAACAGTCACTTTGATAAACAGCCCCTATTTTTGATAAAGAGTCACCATTTTTTTATAAACACCCTTCACATGTTTTATAAATATAATATTACAATTGTGAGGGACAGACCTTAAAACAGCCCACTCTCGCAAAGTGATTCAGCCCATAATCAGTTTAAACGACGGCAGTTAGTAATCCTTTCTTTATCAAAGACAGCCTACAAAGCCGTTTCAATTTAACAAAATAGCCTATTGTATGTATATACTTTTCATAATCCATATTTTTTAAGGCAAATGTGGGAGTCCTAATTTGTTAATAAAATTAGCGGTTATGTTTTAATGAAATGCGATCAGGCAAATTAAATCTTGTTCATTAAGCCTTTAAACTGATACTTATTTATTGATGAATATGCGATTAGGCAAATTAATAGGACTAAGAAAACTTACATAATTAGGCAATAACAAGTATGATTTGTGATCTACTTATTAGGCAAAAGACAAAGAAACTGAATTGAGAGAAGCCAATTTGAAAGAAAATTTAAATCGTGGGAAGTCACACTTCTTTTAATAAATGGTTCCACTATTTGGTAAAAGTTAATAATTTTCTGAAGTTAATTAAACCAGTCCTCTGTGAGGTTGGAAATGAAATAGTATTTTAAATTTTTTGAATCAAAGTGTAAACTCGTCCAGTCCTTCGTAAGGTTGGATAAAAATAAACACTTTTAATTTTCTTAAATCAAAGTTCAAATTCAAATTAACGGCATTAATATAACAACCATATTTAATAAATTAAAATTGCGACAATAAAGCAACTGTGCTTGGCACAGGACTCGAGGGTGCCTAATACCTTCCCGAGAGTCAACTGAGAACCTTACCCGAATCTCTGACGCAGACTATTAGACGAGTCAAGGGTGTTCCAGGTACACCACTTTGGTGACTTGGCACACCTTTAACTTGTCAAGTGGCGACTCCGATTTTCTCTTAAATAATTGTGTACCTCGCAACACCCGTCATAACCTTTTTAATACGCAATTCTATTTATTTTAGTTTTTGTGTGTTAAAAAAGGGTCGTGACATCTTTGTGTTGGGAAAGAACTAAATCTTGCTAGTAAGTTTACAGAGAAAGCAATATCTGGTCGAGTATTATTAGCAAGATACATTAATGCCCCAATTGCACTAAGATATGGTGTTTCAGCACCAAGAATCACTTCATCATTTTTATGAGGGCGAAATGGATCTTTATTTATGTCAAGCGATCTCACAACCATCGGAGTACTCAATGGATGAGATTTATCCATGTAAAATCGCTTTAAAATCTTTTTAGTGTATGTTGATTGATGAATAAAAATTTCATTTGTCAAATGTTCAATTTGAAGACCAAGACAAAAATTTGTCTTTCCAAGATCTTTCATTTCAAATTCTTTCTTCAAATAATCTACTGCTTTTGGAATCTCTTTGGGGGTTCCAATAATATTCAAGTCATCAACATACACAGCAATTATGAAAAACTCAGATCCAGATCCCTTTATAAAGACACCGCGACAAATTGGATCATTTCTGTACCATTCTTTCAGTAGGTACTCGCTAAGGCGGTTATACCACATGCGACCCGATTGTATTAACCCTTATAAAGATTTCTGAAGCTTTATTGAACAAGTTTCTCGGGAACCTTTAAATGCTTCAGGCATTTTGAATCCTTCAGGGATTTTCATAAATATTTCATTGTCCAATAAGCCGTACAAATAGGCTGTGACAACACCCATCAGACGCATATCAAGTTTTTCACGCACTGCTAGACTTATAAGATATCTGAAGGTAATTGCGTTTACCACAGGAGAGTATGTCTCCATATAATCAATTCCAGGTCTTTGCGAAAAACCTTGTGCCACCAGTCGTGCTTTGTATCTAGCGACTTCATTTTTCTCATTTCGTTTTCGCACAAAAATCCATTTATATCCAACTGGCGTTACACATTCAGGTGTTCGGACGATTGGTCCGAAAACTTCACGTTTCTCCAGTGATGCCAATTCTGCTTGAATTGCGTCTTTCCATTTTGACTAATCACTTCTCTGTCTACATTCATCGACAGATTTTGGTTCAAGATCCTCATCTTGTTGCATAACATCAATAGCAACATTATATGCAAAAGCATTATTTATAACAACATTATTTCAGTTCCATCTTTTTCCCGTTAAGACATAATTTATTGAGATCTCTTGATTTTCATCATTTTCAGGTACCTGAACCTCGTTTGAGGTATTATCAATCGTTATGTCTTGAGATGCTTCTTGAGCAACTACCTCCATGTCATGACTATCTTTTTCATTTGCTCCTTTTCTTTTTCGAGGATTTTTATCTTTGGAACCGAGAGGTCTACCACGCTTCAGGCGTGCCTTAGACTCATTTGCACAAATAGATTGTCCTATTGGGACATCAATTCAAATTGGAGCATTTGCAGCTGGTATATGAGATTTAGTAATCCTTGGTAGGTCAGTGAATGCATCTGGCAGTCGATTTGCAATATTTTGCAAATAGATTATCTTTTGAACTTCTAGTTCACATTGATTTGTACGAGGATCTAAATGAGATAATGATAATGCATTCCAGTCTATCTCCTTATTCAACTACTTTTTCTCACCCCCTAATTTTGGGAAAACTGATTCATCAAAATGGCAATCTGCAAATCTTGCAGAAAATAAATCTCCTGTCATGGGTTCAAGATATTTAATAATAGACGGAGATTCATAGCCAATATATATTCCCAAACTTCTTTGGGGACCCATCTTTGTGCGTTGTGGTGGAGCAATTGGAACATATACCGCACATCCAAAAACTCTAAGATGGGAAATGTTTGGCTCCTGACCAAAAGCCAACTGTAATGGGGAGGCTTTATGATAACTTGTTGGTCTGATGCGCACAAGTGCTGCTGCATGCAAAATAGCATGCCCCCATACTGAAGTGGGAAGTTTTGTTCTCATAAGTAATGGTCTAGCTATTAATTGTAGGCGTTTGATAAATGATTCTGCTAGACCATTTTGTGTATGAACATGAGCAACAGGATGTTCCACTGTTATTCCAGTTGACATACAATAGTCATTAAAGGCTTGAGATGAGAACTCACCAGCATTATCAAGACGAATTGTCTTAATTGCATAATCTGGAAACTGTGCTCTTAATCTTATTATTTGAGCAAGTAATCTCGCAAATGCCAAGTTGCGAGTTGATAGTAAACATACATGTGACCATCTTGTTGATGCATCTATTAAAACCATATAATATCTAAATGGTCCACATGGTGGGTGAATAGGCCCACATATATCACCTTGTATACGTTCCATAAATGCAGGGGATTCAATCCCCACTTTAGTTACTGATGGTCTAGTAACTAATTTGCCTTGAGAACATGCAGCACAAGGAAATTCCTTAAATTGAAGAATCTTCTGGTTCTTCAATGAATGTCCATGTGAACTCTCAATTATTCTGCACATCATATTAGAACCGGAATGGCCCAACCGGTCATGCCAAATAATGAAATCATTTGGATTAGTAAACTTCATGTTTACTATGGCATGTGATTCAACCATGTTAATACTTGTGTAGTACAAGCCGGAGGAAAATGAGGGTAATTTTTCATGTACATATTTCTTACCCAACTTTATTGTAGTAATATAAAGGTATTCAATATTTCCATCATTTGTAGTCTCAATATGATAACCACTTTGGCGAATGTCTTTGAAACTTAGTAAGTTTCTTTGAGACCTACTACAATATAAGGCTTTATTAATTGCCAAATGTGTTCCTCCGGGTAGTAATAAATTGGCTTTTCCTGAGCCTTCAATTAATTTTGTACTACCAGATATTGTATTAACATTGGCTTCTTCCATTATCAAATAAGAGAAATATCTTTTATCTCTTAAAATAGTGTGTATTGTGGCACTATCCAAAAGACATACATCATCTTTATGGATCATGGATCCAACTGAAGACTGTGGATTTTCCATAATTCTTCATAAAAAAATAAAAAGGCACATCATAAAAAATAAGAAACATTAACAACATAATAAAGAACTAGGTTAGGAATGTAAAGATAACAACACATGATTATTTATGAAAATTATACACTGGAAAATAAACTAGATGAAAACATAAGATGAAAAACAACATAATTGCATCCCCAGTAAAATGATCATTCTTCAGTTATTATCCTCAAAGAAGTCTTCAGCTTCTAAATGAGTCAAATTTTCGAGGCCTTCAAAATCATCATTTATATAGGCATTCGCCTCATTATCAGCATGGTTATTTTAAAGATTTGTTTCATCATCATTATTCTGAAAGGTTAAGTTTGCCTCCACATTATTTTGTTTCCCTTTAAGGTAGGCTTGATAAAGCTTGACAAAATATTCAGGCGTACGACAGAGACGTACCCAGTGACCTTTCATGCCACATCGGTGACAAGTATTATCTTTAACCTTTGAAGGATTAATTTGAGAACCCTTATTGTTCTCCTGTACTTTTATTCCAGGGTAACGATAATTATATCGTCCCCTACCACGTCCACGACCATGGCCACGACCACGGTAATTATTTAGTCTTCTTTCAGACTTATCATATGCTGCTGCTACATTCGCTTCAGGGAATGGAGCAGATCCAGTAAGACGAGATTCATGATTTTTCATCAACATGGTGTTATTCTGCTCAGCCACAAGTAGGCATGTTATTAGTTCAGAATATTTCTTAAAACCTCTTTCACGATATTGTTGTTGTAATACCATATTTGAGGCATGAAAAGTGGAGAGAGTCTTTTCTAATATGTTCTCATTACTGATTGGCTCCCCACATAATTTTAATTGGGAAGTTATTCTGAAAACAGCAGAATTATAGTCACTTACGGTTTTAAAATCTTGAAATCGTAAATGCATCCATTCATGTCGAGCTTTTGGTAATACCGTAAGTTTCAAGTGGTCATATCGTTCCTTCAAATTATTCCACAATTCAAGTGGATTTTTTACGGTTAAATATTCGGTCTTTAACCCTTCATGGAGATGATGACGAAGGAAAATCATGGCATTCGCTTTATCTTGATTAGATGATTCTTTGCCTTTAATAATAGTATTTCCAAGACCTTTTGCGTCTAAATGGATTTCACCGTCAAGTACCCATGACATATAATTATTTCCGCTGATGTCCAGTGCCACAAATTCAAGCTTGGATAAATTTGACATGGTGAAAACTATCAACAAAATTAATAAGTTAGCGTGATAACAACAATTGTGTTAATAATTAGTAAAAATGAGGTAAATTATTATAGAACTAAATACTTAATTGGGCAAATTCCTTTTTCTTTCCAGATTCTAGAATACAAATTAGAAATGGGGGCTTGAATCTTCACAAGATAATTAACTAATGTAGTTGACCCACTTTACGTGAATATACCACCTCCATTTATTTATTTGTTTGTTTATTCAACTTAGTCATTAAAATAACAAAGGAATCAGTAAGTCCTAAAAACTTTTTTTTTTTTTTACAAAGCAGCGTTGCAACTTGCAAGTTGTATCTTATTAGTTAGTACAAATGCCGACACGTTCACATATTATCAGGTTACACTCATGAATCTGCTTTAGTGAAGGTTAAATTGTATCCCATCAAACAAATATGCACATACCTGAATCTTGGGAGGAGAATGAGCGTAGATGTACTGATAGGAAATAATTAGAGCTTCGTGCTGATAACGTATTGTAAAATTAAAAGCTGCAAAGTAAATAAAGCAGAAATACTATAGAGAGAAACTGATATCTTATTTCATTTCAAACTGAATTACAAATTTACATTTCAAATGTCCTATTTATAGGCATAACTAAAACCCATAACGTTTATCATACAAAACGGTTATCAACCATAACGGTTACCGTACAAAACGATTATCAACCATAACGATTATCGTGCAAAACCGTTATAACATAACCGTTATCATATAACGGGGCAGCCATATCATAACGGAATATTAGTTCTTTGATACAAATCATGGAAGACTTGATTCTTTGACACAGAGGTTTCTTGCGTACTCTCATTGGCTTGTTATTTCTCAATTGAGTCATATTAGCCCTATAGTTAGTAGTTAGAACCTACAAATCAGAATACCAGCTTCATGCTGAGCTGAGCTACTACTAAATTTACTACTCCTATGGTGCAAAAAGTAGTCTATTCGCGTAATAGTAAATAGAATAGCTAGCTCACAGCTCATAAGGTACTGGATATATCTCCACAAAGTCAGAATTTATACCCATTTGTTGCGCCGCACTTTTTCATTTAACATTCATACAATTATGCTAACATAGCTTTTCTTTGACTACTATTAATGATTGTGGTGATACGGATAGAATCCATACACCTCCAACTAAGTTTTAGACCCTAGAGTTTGAGCTATGAGATAGAAAAAATTATGTAAATGAGGGCTTTTTTAGAATTACGTCTTACGCAATGCTAATTCGAATTAGTCCACATTGAAATATGGATAAAAAATCTTGCATTGAGGAGCATACCCTACTACAAGCAGGAACGAATCTACATGTCAAAATATGAGTTTGGGAATGCCTAATTATTTTGAACCATAACCTGTATTATGTTAAAAGTTCACTTGAATATGTATAATAATTTATCCAAACTTCAGCAAGCCAAAAATAAAAATCATAAACTTAAAATCCGAAATTAGTTGTTAATAAGTAAAGTAAGATATCTCTGGATAATTAATAACTACCTTCAATGTTTAGAATTCTAGTTCCACTCAAAAAATTCACCATTTCTTGTCCAGTGTTGTTAAAATGATACGGCCACAGATAAGAGGAAGGATAATAAGACTGAAGTTTTTATACATCAGCAAGTCCTAAAATAATTAAAAGGTATCTGGGGAAATTGTAAACTAGCTAGTCTCATCGGACGTAAATAAAGTGACATATGTACTATTTAGGGTACTTACATTATTTATAAGTTTTATCAGACAGAATGTGCTTGTTAGGTCAAAAGAAGACTTTACTTTAAAGCTAACACGTCATTAAATTCACATTCAACCTTATTCAATAAGCTTTGTTTATTTTAGTTCCATCCCAACAACCAATTGTGCATCTACTCCTCCCTTTAATTTTTTTTCTTTTTTCAAACAGAAGCAAAATATGCACTCTCTATTAGAAAAATATAAATCAAGGTTGAAAGAGCCTCTAGAAAATTTCAAGCTATGCCAATCGAGTTAGCCCCATCGATCGGCGTACATCTATATATGTAGTAGTATTTGTCAATGGATTTTTTTTGTTTGTTTCATTACATGCGATAACTTTCAATTACTTCAAGAACTAACTTCAACAGAAAAGATAAGTGAATCGACTACATATATAGATATATCAACGGATGAATACTTGGTCAATATACATTACGGCCAAACAAAAACTCCTATCCTTTTGCAATTGAAAGTTAGTTACAGCATTAACTGCAACAAGAAAAACATAATGGTCACTCCAAAATTTTGAAGTGACCATATGTTTAACCCTTTTCACTACAACTGTTCTGAAAATTTTATAAGATAGTGCATGCTCTTATGACAATCGACTTTTACGTAACAATAATAACTACTCCCTCCGGTCCATATTATTTGATGTCTTGGATGTTTTCACGCGTATTAAAAAAATCACCTTTTTAGTATTAATTAGCAATGTAATTGATTATATTAGCCCTTATTCAAGCTATTATTACTTAGCATTTTGTTTAAATTTATTTATTAGCAAGGAGTAACATTGTAAAATTCTATCTTGATTTCCGAAAAGATCAAATATTGTGGAAAAAAAATAGGCTAAAACATCAAATAAAGTGGACCGAAGGGAGTACTATCTCAGAAATTCTATCAGAAAATATTTGACACTTTTAAAATAAAGTGCAATGCATAAATCAAGCTCAGTAATGTTAATCAATTTAAAAAATTTAAAACATAAGCTAGTATGTTCTGGAGTTCATTCTTTTTGTTTAAAAAGAAAAATTGCTGTAATATTAAGTTCAGTTTCTCAGTTTCACAGAAACTAACCCCAAGGTATTAAAGTATAATTAACAAGTTCATTAATAAATAAGTCAATCTGGTGACTCTGATTATCTGCAAAATAAAGCTGGCAAAAGACTTTTTTTGCAGTGAGACAAAACCAGCAGAAAATGTGGGCAGTGGTTTAGAACGCTGCCACCGCCCTTAGGGGCAAAATTGGTATTTCAATTCGCCGATTAAAAATTGTCGCGGCCGGTTCCCTGTTTCCATTCACTTAATTAGTGCACTAATGTGAACATTAATTGATGGAGTACTGATGAAGTTTAGTTTAAAAAGTATCACGAATTAATATACACCGATGGTGTAAACCTTTTTTTTATATTGTCGGCTAATTCAAAGTCTATTACAATCAAATTTTCAGGTTTTCTTGCTTGTTTTGATATTCTCAAGCCTAATTTTTCTTTTAAATAGCTAATCTAACTTAGAAAATTAACCAATTATTGAGTCATGATTGAAGAATTGACTTTCGAGAATTATAAGGTAAAAACTAGCATATAGTTGATATCTTAGGCAATAAAAAAAGGACATTAATTTGATCAAATCATTGGCGTAATGCAATTTTAAATATTAGTGAAACAAGCAAAAAACGTGAAAAACTGATTGTAATAGGCATTAAACTAATTTACACCGTCAGTGTATATTAGTTAAACTCATAGTACTTAATTAACAATAGAAAACAAAGAATAAATAGAAACATGAGAGAAAAGAGGGCAAAAGACCTCCCAAGTCTTAATAGAAGGATATGGGACAAGACCAAGTCAAAGGGTCATTAGCTTAAGTGAGGGTTGAAGTGAATTGTTTAAAAACTTGTGGGTATAATTAAAAGTTTTTATATTTATGAAAATACCCACTTTTCAAAAAAATTCAGATTTTGAATTTCCCCCCTCCCACCCACTTTTACACTCTCTTTCCTTATTCTATCATTTCAAATTTTATTTCTCTCTCTCTCTTCTCTCTTTCTTCCTCTTTTCTCTTCTTCCTTTTCATTCTTTCTTCTAAATTTCCTTTCAAATTTCATTTTATCACCATCTATATTAATTTTTTTTCTTTTTTTTCCGTATCCATTTTGTTTCTTCTTCATCCCCGTTTTATCCCTTTTCATTTTTTCAATTCTAATCATTTTATACATCTTTTCAGATGTGTAAACATATTTTCTATATGTTTATACATATTTGAAGATGTTTTCACGGCTGAAAAAAGTGTGTACACATCTCGTCAGATGTGTACACATATAATAATATGTGCACACATATAATATATGTGTGCACATATTATTATATGTGTACACATCTGACGAGATGTGTAACACTTTTATCATATATATGTGTACACATATAATAATATGTGCGCACATATAATATATGTGTACACATATTATAATATGTGTACACATATATCATATCTGCATGTGTACACATCAGTCGAGATGTGTACACATATTACTATATGTGTACACATCTCGACTGATGTGTACACATCTTTTTTATTAGAGTGGTGTAGGGTGGTGGGTGGTGGTGGAGAGTGGTAGAAGGTGGTGGTGGGAGTCGAGGGTGGTAGAAGGTGGCGGTGAGTGGTGGAGGGTCGTGGTGGAATGGTGGATGGGCGGGGTGGGGGGTGGGGGGCCGGATGGGGGCTAAGGGGTTGATGGGGTGGGTGATGAGAGGTGGGGGCTTTGTGTAAATAGAAAAACTTGGGGGGCTTTTAAAATGTTAGTCATTAGTACTAATTTTAAAAGTGTCCCTCTCACCTATTTTTCATGACTTGAGTCCCTTATAACTAATAAAAGACTTGGGGGTCCTTCTCACCCAAAAATCCCTAGAAACATGGATCAGTCAAAAAAGGAAGGGGGCAATTACGTGCACTCACAGTTTGTCACGTTGTACCTAACCGGCCCAACGAAATGGAGTCCATGTTCTAAAGGCGTCACAATCAGTGACTCATATAAATTGTATTGGGACCCACTTCCACCTCTCTGTATGAGTGAACGTACAAAATAGCCGTGTGGACGCTTTGTATATGTCCGTCCTTCTGCTTTACCATATGGCCATACATACAGCTTACTAGCATAAAGTTGAAAATAACTCTCCACTTTTTTTTCCCTTTTTTTTTTTTTTTATTTTTTTTTACGTTTCTCTCTATTTTCTTTCTCACTCACTTCTCCTATGACACTACCTTTTTAAGTGTCATTAACAATACTAGTGCAGCTGGTAATTTCTCAATATTAACAAAAATCTATCCTAAATTGATGCTTATATTTTGTAGGGAGTAACATTTGAAGTAACAACTGAAGTAAATAAATTAGATTAAACATTTAATAAACCGTAAAATTGCTCAATATAATCGCCAAATTTGAATATTTTTTTATTGATTGTATTTTTTCACACTACGCAAGGGTAAAAACTTATCCACACCGAGTGTTTACACCCGGCCAATAAATAAATGACACTTGTCTATTTATTTAACTATAATTATTAGTACTTAACTATAGTTAACACTATATATATTTTGCACATGACATAAATATTAGTTAAAATATTTAATAATATGAGCCTTTTGTAACTCCCTGATATCACCTTTTAAGTCGTCAAATTAATTTACCTTGATTTCGTAGTCCACTGCACATCCAATGCAAGGCCACTACGAGAAGCTGCTATAATTAACTTAACAATAACAATATTAACATTTTAACATCAAACATCTTTCTTAAAGAAGCTGGGTGGATTTGCCAACTAAACTAAAGTTAAGGAGAGATCCTTTCATGCTTTATCAACATCTCAGCGGACGTTTTCCAAATGTCTCGAAAAAAATATTATTAGTGAATATTGGACTGAATATTATCAGTGATGTCTCAACATCTTTTTTCCTAGATTAGCCAAAAAAAAAATTATTGATAATTTTACAAAACTTGTCTATACATTACACAAAAAAGTTGGAATTAAACAAGAATGCTAGAAGAAGTATAAAAGAAAGTACTGATCTATAAGAGAAACGGAGCTTAGGAAAATAGTTACGCAATCCTAAGTTATGTTATTGACTTTTTTTTAATTTCTTATTTTATTAATATTTTAATTAATCTTTCATGATTAACTTAACTACATTGGGTGTAAATACCCAGTATGGGTAAGTTTTTACCCTATGCAAAGGCTATTTCAGAAAAAACACCTACTTATCATCATTCTTTTTCATTTTCATCAAGCTTACTTATAAACTATGGGTAAAGATAGAGACAACCTATCTTTTCCACCACAACTTTGGTGATCCTTTTAGTACCTTTGGAAATGTCATTATCAATAATCAAAATAGTGCAAACTATAATTTCTCGATACCAAGAAACTAGGATTTTTTTGGTGAGGGGGACTTTCAAGTTGCTCAAAGTCTTTAAGAATTGGATGAGGGAGACATTTTTAATATTAATACTAATTACTAATATTTTAAAAGCCCACAAGTTTTTTTATTTGCACAAAGCTTCCCACTTTCTCATCTCCCCACCTCAGCCTCCCCCCATTCGAACCCCCACCCCTCTGCCCATCTACTACTACACCACCACCCACCACCACCTTATACCACCATCCACCACTCACCACCATCTCCTATCTCCTATCACCTTATACCACAACCACCACCTTCTACCATCCTCCACCACCTTCTACCACCATCCACCACCACCCCACCACCTTCCACCACTATAATAAAAGGATATGTACACATATTTATTACATGTGTACATATATAATATATGTGTACACAAAAAGAGGGAGAAAGAAAAAAGAGAGAAAAATAAAAGTTTGAAATTATTTGAATAGGTGGGAGACTAAAAGTGGGTGGGAAGGAGGAAAAACAAAATATTTGATTTTTTTTTTGAATTTGGGGTGTTTTTGTAAATTTTAAAAAATTTTCTTGTACCCACAAGTTTTAAATATTACAATTCGGCCCTCACTTAAGTTAATTAATTTTTTGTCCCGCTGAGATTGTCAGGCAGGAATTTGATACTAAGCGAAGAGAATGGGAACGGGAAAAGTGTGGGGTCGCTATAGTGGCTAGGGTGAGTCTTCCTACACGGCTGGACGCCCGGTTCTAGACAAAGCTGCGGGGGGTTACATAGATGGATTCCCTATTGCTATGCTAGCTTCCTTGGGAATACTACCTTGCACTGGTCTTTTCTTCTTTTGAAACTTGAGAGGTCCTTATGCCTCTTTTTACACAAGAAACTAATCATAATTTTCACAGTGAGTAACATTTTAAGAAAAATTTCTTTAACGAAATCTATTTAAGGAGACATAGTAGTAGTAGTAGTAGTTACCACTAATTAGTATACGAGTGTACTCCCTCCGGTCCATAATATATGATGTTTTGGCCTATTTTTTTTTTGTCCACAATATTTGATCTTTACACAATTCAAAAAGGTTTTTTTCCATATCACCCTTGCTAATAAATGACTTAAAACAAAACTTTAGGTAATAATAGCTTGGATAAGAGCTAATATGGTCAATTACATTGCTAATTAATGCTAAAAAGATGATTTTCTTAATATGTGTGAAAACACCCAAAATATCATATAAAATGGACCGGAGGGAGTACTACTTTTTTTTTAAAATACTCCGGAATTGGTTAATGGTGTGCTGTCGTCGTTGGCAAGTTTAATCCAACATTAAAGAGACAACAACGATTTAGGATGCATTTAATGTAACTAGTTACCTAGTGGGAGATGAAAGTGAGGAAACATACCAACATAAAGAATAAATTAGCTTTGATTTGTAGTCTAATTTATTGGCTTTTCAAAGAGTCTGAAATTAATTTTATAAACAGTGAAAAGATTATTACGAGTGACGATTACGTTTTAAGTCAAAACTTCAACTTCCTTTACCCACTGAGAAGTTATTTTTGTATTAAATTATTGAATTCCTCTTTGCTTATAAGTTATGCGAATTATCACATCATACTTATGTGCGATACAAGTATGAAATTGCTATAGTAATATTTTGAAGAAGTATCGGTTGCCTTTCATGATACTACAACTTGATTAAAGTGTGCATTAAATTTATTTAAAATATTATTTTAATGATACTTCATCATATTTAACTTTGTGTTGGGTAAAGGCCATAGTATACACTAGAAGGCAAACGAAAATGTTTGATGAAGCTTTTCTTGTTTCTTCTTTTTCCGTTTAGTGAAGGAAATGCTTGTTCAGTCTTTAGTTGCTGATATTATTCATCCATAGCTCTTAGTTAACATATCTATGCAGATTAAAAGAAACCCTCAAGTCGACAAATATTATCATAAAGAAGAGAACAGCAATTGTCAAATTAAATGAACAAAGACCATACGTGTGGCACTATAATTGAATTATTTATGGAAAATAAAATAGTTATGTAATGTTAGCAGAACAATTTGATAACTAAAATCTTATCTAAACAAGGTCAATCATTACTTCACTTTAATACAACATCCTTACGTGTATGATTTTTCTAGTGAATTCACTCACTCCCTTTGCTTGTTGACAATAACCTCTCATGAACATTGATGGTTTCCTATTAAACAAAGAGGAAAAAAGACTATCGGTGATAATGAAATTTGTACAATACCAATTAGATAATCTCCTGAGAATCGGAATGTAAGTCCTGCATTTGAGAATTAAGATGTCACCAACCAATTAAGGAGTAGCGGTTGATGTTATTATACGGGTATATTGGTTTGGATATAATATTTTTTATTTATTGAGGCAAGATTGGGTAGTTAAATGAGATAAATATAGTTCAACTTTGAGCATTACATTGAAATTTATTAATTTTTGCAACTACTAGTATGTACTACTGCGTACTTTTATTTGAGAGAAAGAAGCCACTTCTTTTTTCACTTTATTCTTCTCAAAAAATAACATAACCAAATAAATGGCAAAACCTTACCTAAGCTAATCTTAGTAATTATAAATCTCAAAAATTTCAAAAAAAAATATGTTTACAATCTCCATACTAAATCTCCGCATAATAATTCACATATTATTAATTTGTTATAAATAATTTATGTAATACAATTTCGGTATAATTATCCTTCAAACTGGACCCTTAATAACTATTAACATTAAATCGCGACAATTACAAAAATATATAAGATCATTTAAGAACATAATGATTGAAACAAGATTCGGTGGAATTTAGAATCAGTAATCAAAGATCTCTACACCTATTTACTCAACCTTCCAAAAACATAAGAAAGTTAGGAAAGTCAAAAAAAGGAAAAAGACAAGGCCAAATTGAGAAAAACATTTCCAACACATTCCAAAATTTTCATTCCATATGTAAACAAATTTAAATCATCTTGCAGATCAAAAACTTGTCTCTGCTCTACTATTCACAGTAGTAAGAAGTATGATATTTCTCTATTCTATTTTATCACACTTATGAATTCTGATCTAAAAATGTGACATTCTCAAAAAATTGTATAATAGCTTTTCTAGTGATAAAATAGTATACTTTCTGTCTTAATTTATGCGGTGCATCGCCCTTGACATCATCTTGATAACTGGACTGAATATCTCAATCATAGTCTATACCCTATTGTAGGCTGTAGCCATTTTTATTTAGTTAGTGCTCGTTTGGTTGGGCGCACAAAAGAATTAATACCTGCATTAAATCACTCGCAATATAATGCAGTATTTGGTTTGTTTTGTAAGAAGGTATAAAAATCTGCACTAATAGTACAACGTTTGGTTTGAATTTACAAACCTGCACTAATTAATACCCGCACTAATTAATACCCGCATAAATTAATGAGTGAATTTATGTATTATTTTGTGCGTCATAGAAGATGGAATAATAATGCTGATATTAATAACGCATGTATTAATTTATGAGAAGACAAATATACTCTCACATCTCTTTACATTATTAGTATTCAATAGTAAACAAGCATCTATTGAATAATAAAATTTTAAAATATAATTTAAATTATAAAATGTATACTAATTTTTTAATACAACAAATCATTCATTAACCAAGATATAATACCTGCATAATTAATATATGCACAATTAATACCTACATTGTTAATACTTGCATAACTAATACCTACATTACTAATATCTGCATAATTAATACCTGCATTACTAATACTTGCATAACTTATCTCCGAACCAAACGAGCGCTTAGTGTGAAAAATGATGACAAATTTTTATATTTAGTACTTACTTAACAATTTAACTTTATAGAATATTATACAACCACACAAATTTATATATCTATGACACTTTTTTTAAAATTTTAAATTCTTTATTAAAATTTATGCTAAGCCAAACTCCTTACATAATTTGAAACAAAGTTAAAGTACATTGTTTTCCGCGTATGTCAAATGCTTTTATTCATTAACAATCATATACGATACGTATAAATATAAAATAACAGTGAAGAAATTTACCCGAGCCACTTTCTCCCCATGTTTACCCCCTTCCATCTAGCCCCCTTCTAAAATAGCAAAACAATCATTCTATTTGAAAAATTTGTACTCTTTTTTAAATATAGTACTGCTTGGCATTGGCTGTCTCCTTATTTATCGTTTATTTTTATAAATTTAGTAAAACTTTAAAACTATTCCCATTTCTCTATTCTTTTAACACGTTCACGCGTTTACATTGTCTCGTTTATTTGTGGTCACCCACTATATATATTCCTCTACCTTTCTTCTTCCTTTCGCAGATGCAGACCCAATTTCTCTAAATTGTCCTCTGCATCTGCTTCTAAAAATTCCCATTTTTCTTTACTCCAAAAAAAAAATAAAAAAAAATCAAAACTTTGTTCATTGTACAATATTTACAAAAATGCCATCATTAGAAGAAGAATTGTTTCCATCAACACCAGGAAAATTCAAGGACAGGAACCGTCATTTCCACAGATGTTTTGCTTCCACAAGTACAATGTTCTTATGGGCATTATTCTTAATAGCTATAACGGCGTCGTATTTGTGTTTCCAATCTTTTATGGATACCGGTAACCGGTATTTCTCTTCTACATGGGGTGGTCAACATTGGGAAAAACAAGTCAAAGTTTCCTCCCAGATCCACCGTTCTAACGGCATGTCCGTACTTGTTACTGGTGCAGCCGGTTTCGTTGGGTCCCACGTTTCGTTAGCTTTGAAAAAACGCGGGGACGGCGTTGTTGGTTTAGACAACTTCAACAATTACTATGATCCTACGTTAAAAAAAGCGAGGAAGAATCTTTTAAATAGCCACAACATATTTATCGTCGAAGGTGATATTAATGATTCGAAATTATTGTCCAAGTTATTCGAGGTCGCAGCGTTTACCCATGTCATGCATTTAGCGGCTCAAGCTGGTGTGCGTTATGCTATGGAAAATCCACAAAGTTACGTACATAGTAACATTGCCGGTCTCGTTACATTACTCGAAGGTTGTAAAAATGCTAACCCGCAACCCGCTATTGTATGGGCCAGCTCCAGTTCAGTTTACGGGTTAAATGAAAAGGTACCGTTTTCCGAATCGGATCGTACGGATCAACCCGCTTCATTATATGCTGCGACAAAAAAAGCAGGTGAGGAAATAACACATACCTATAATCATATTTACGGGTTGTCAATTACCGGGTTAAGATTTTTCACGGTTTATGGGCCATGGGGAAGACCCGACATGGCTTATTTTTCATTTACCCGTAATATATTACAAGGGAAACCTATTACGGTTTACCGGGGCAAGAACCGGGTCGACCTAGCTCGTGATTTTACGTACATTGATGACGTGGTGAAAGGTTGTATCGGGTCATTAGATACTTCGGGTAAGAGTACCGGGTCGGGTGGGAAGAAACGGGGACCCGCTCCGTATCGGATTTTTAACTTGGGTAACACGTCACCTGTTACTGTTCCAATGATGGTTGGTATTTTGGAAAAACATTTGAAGATTAAAGCCAAGAAGAAGTTTTTGGAAATGCCTGGAAACGGTGACGTTCCGTTTACACACGCGAATATTAGTTCGGCCCAAAAAGAATTCGGGTATAAACCGACTACTGATTTGCAAACCGGGTTGAAGAAGTTTGTTAGGTGGTATCTATCTTATTATGGCTATGATCAAGGAAAATCTGTAAAGTGATAATTACCTTTTGCTTTTTTTATATTTTTAAATTCTTTTTTTTTGTTGCGGTTATTTTTAGATTTTTTTTTCTTTTTCTAAATGACGAGAGAAAATGGATTTGGAGGAAGGAAAAAGAAAAGAAAAGAAAGAAATGGTGAATACCAATTCTTTTTTATAGGGGGAAAGAGGAGAGATGAAGATTTGATAAAACTCCCTTGCCCCCTTTGTTAGATGATGTTATTGTTGCTTTCTTTGTAAAGGATAAAAAAGTTTATTATTCTTTGTCCCACATTACATTGCGTCTCTTCCTTTTTGTGTATATGTCTATGTACCTTTTATTCTTGTAGTGTTCTTTTCTTTTTGACAGTCCTAACACAATGGCAAGAGAAAATGATACATTACTTTTACTTGTAAAACTACTGTCACTTTTAAAAAAAACATAGCATTATTGAAGTTATGATCAGTTGAACATGAACCAAGGTAAGATATTTCCATTCAATGTAGACATAATGAACAAAGGGGAGGGGGAAAGGTAGAATTAGCATTTTGCATTAAAGATAATCGAGTTTCAATCAAGAGGAGGGTACTTAGTAAATGGAATAGCTAAGCTACACTCCTGTTTTTGACAGTGCCTTAATTACTGAATTGTTTAAAAATCTTTTGCTTTTTGATTGATATATATTGCTTTTACAAAATATCTATTAAGGAAATAGAAGATTTTGTTAAAATATTTAGTGAAATTTGTAGTGCACATGGGATATTTGGCATATAATGTACGTATAGAGAGACAGCTAAGGTTGAGCCTTAAAAAGTGGAGAGGGAACAGCTAAGCTTGACTGTGAAATACGGGTGGAGGGTTTTTATTGTTTGAGGGTCCACACTCCACACCATGTGAATGATGTAATTGACCTTTAAAGATTTAGGCCGCTGGATTGGGCTCTAACATGGGGATGCTATCCAACTGTAAAGCTTCTATTTCTTGGCTTTTTCCTACCGACACTTCATTTAACTTGGGCTTTCTTTGCTCTTTTAAACTTGGGCTTTTGTGGGCCTATGTTGTGGGGACAGTACCTTGATATGAGAGGGTTTTTGTCCATTTTGATGTCTTCTTCAATAATTAAATTAGTTCCACTGATTGATATTGATATTTTTCATTTTGCTCCTTTAATGGAGTATGAGTTATATTCTTCGTCCCTTTTTCTTTCAAATTAAGATTTGTATGATTTAGAAAAGGACTAGGTATCAACCGACAGTTTGTGGACCCATTATATGGGATTGATTTGTAACTTAATGTGGACTTATGCACCTAGTATTATTTTGATTCTTATGCTTCTTGGTTAAGAATTGATGACAGAAGGTATATTTTTAGTGCCTGCCTTGATCAAAAGAGAATGAGAATAGATAGTATAAGGATCTCAAATCCATGTACTTAAGGGCTAGGCAAAGTATTTGGTAATCGACGAACTACTTTGTGTTTTGTTGGGGAAAAGAATCGAGTTAGTTTATGTCTTTATGATGATTTTAGAAATTTCCTGTGGATTTGACCTTGAAATATAAAATACAGTAAGAGCTAAGGTTTTGATTTATTTCACTTGGAGATATTAATCTCTAGTAAATCGTTATTTCCCTAATAATGTGCATGGGGTCTAGTGACATCCTCAGTAGTCTTTAATTCACTTTGGAAGTCAACCTAATTGAAGAAATTAAAGTAGAAGTATTGCTTATATCGAATATCTCTCATGTGTATAGATTTGGGAGAAAATAACAACTCCCACATGAACAACTTGTAATTCTTCGAATTAATAAATCACACATGCTAATAGTTGAACCCATCGCCACTTCATCACGTTACAAGTTTAATCATAGATGTGGCAACTAATCAGATGTTAAGCCAAATTCAGTTTATTTAAGAAAAATATATATGATTTTTCTCTAACTCAAGAATCACTTTGAATATAAGTCAATTATGACATTACACTTTCGGTTGTTCTTTGTAATTATGAAAGACTATCGTTGGAATTGTACCCTTTTTTGCATTTTTTTTTTTTAACGTTGAAATGGTATATTTCTCTTGAATAAATTCAATGAAGATGGTCAAGATAATAGAAATTTGTCACAATACCTTGATCTTGCTATGCTTATCATTGTTCATGCAAGTGGCAAATAAATTGGGGAAACTACCAATCTCCAGTTCATCAACAAAGTCTTTTTTCTTTGCGGTAATTACAAAGTCATTCATTTGCTGTTCCAGTATGTGAGCAAACCCTATTATACTCAAAACTGTCCTATCTTTGGTATAAACGTTTGCTCTTTGTTTATATTTAGCTTGTCAATAAAGTTCAGTGTAGCTCAATTATACTAAAATAGTTAACTATAAAAGCGTCCTCACTATTATAATTCATGAGTAATTGACTAATTATTGATCATATGACAAACTCGATACACTTTATTTACGAAAACTCAGTAACTTCTAGAAAGGTTTATGTGATAGAATAGTTAATAAGTTATGATCTATGTGGATCGTACACAAAAACTTCAACTTGCTTTGCCTTCAGAGCATTAACTCTTGTGAGCATTTAAACTAGAAAAACATATATGCATGTGCTAATATATTAATAAAGAAGGATTAAGTTGTTTAGTACTAGAAAATTTCTCTCTTATTCTTTACTTTTCATATTTATAACAAATGACTATTGGCAACTTAAAAATAAAATGAGAGTAGGGAAGTCTGACAAGAATATTTCGTCTTCAAACTAAGCCAGTTAAGTCATCGATAATGTGGCAACCAATCGGGTTTTACATCAAACTCATTTAGCTCGTTTACGAATAAAATGATTTCTCTAATTCAAGATCGCCTTCGGAATACAAGTCAAACCCAAACTGATAGCTGCGAATGGAGAGTTATCATAAATTAATTCGATAACCCAAAAAGTTTATACAAACTGTCAATATGCAAAAGACTACGCCTCCGTCCCAAATTAGTTTACGCCTTCAACTTCTGCACGCCCATTAAGAAATCAATAAATAAGGTATGTATTTTACTATTTTACCACATTTTCAATATTAGACTATTAAAGTTTTTTTAAGAAATACTTCTTTATATAGTTGGAAAGAATTGCCAAAAAATATCTTGAAATCTTAAGCGTCAACTAAGTTGGGACAAATGAATAATGCTAAAGCGTCAATTAATTTGGGATGGAGACAGTATTTCCTAATTGTAACAACGCTTGGAAATTGCGAAAAAACATAAAGTCAATGTAAATGCAAAAACTTTCACTAGGTGGCCTCCATAAAGAGTGGTTTTGCAAGTGTGTTCCAGTTTAACAAAGTTTTAACAAAATACCTTTATTGGCACGGGTCCAAAATTTCAAGGCACAAATTTACAAGTGTTGATTTCTAGGCAAGAGGTCAAGGATTGCCAACACTTCAAGTTATATGGAGAGAATACAGGAAGAGATTGAAAGGGGCAAGTATTGCATTTTACCAACACTTGCGATCAGGTGCTGACAAGTATTTCCTTTTACCAACACTTCAGGGGTAAGTGTTAGAATATAGAGAGTGCTCAAAGGGCAAGTCTTGGCCCAATACCCAAAGATTGAAAGGCGTATTTTTGTCTAGATTTTTTTTCATTCAACTTAACGGAGATATTTTTGCAAAACCCTATTTAGCGTGTGCAAAAAGGCAAACCATTGCTTATGGTGTCATATTCTTGCAAAAAAGTCGTATAAATAAGTGGGAAATATTCCTCGTATTTTCTTAGTCAATTCATTTAGGGCAATTTACAAAAGTATACAAGCTAACAATCTTTTTTACACAAAAATATCAATATTTTCCTATTTACAAAACATGGCAACATTTTTTTTTCAAAACATAGCAAAAATATATAAAAGGGGACTAAAACTCTAAATCTTCCTCCTACTACCCCCAGCCGCCACCTCCATCACTGCCACCACCTCCGGCCACCAGCAGCCGGTCGTCGTCGTTTTTTTTTTTTTTTTTTGGATCTGATTTCACATCTTCTCAAGAATGTCATAGAGGGACAATAGCCAAACCTATGGTCAATAGCTACTTTGGTTGATGAAATATTATTTTTGAAGAGGCAAGGAAGATTTGTGTTCAGCCTCACATTGAGAGAAGATAATAAGCTTGCAGATTTCATTGCTAATCTTGCATATGGTGCTCAAGAGGTCACATTTTCATCATTCAAGGACTTGTCTGCTTAAGCCAAAGTGTTGTTGAATTTTGATAAGTCACAATTTAGCTCTATGCGTGTCCGTCAGGTTAAGAGATGAAGATGATGGATAGATTAGGAGTGCTGGATGTCATAATTTGCAAGTTACAACAGGGACAACTTGGTTCAAATTTTATAATTTTCTACTATTTATTGATTCCAACTCTTTGAATGCACTTCCTACATTTTTCCGCAAAGAACACAATATCATGAAGAGGAGATGAGCTATGATCTCCATTGTTGTTAGAACAGGTTCAGCGCCTGTTTCAAGTCACACAACTGCAGTTTTTCACATTGCTTAGGAACAATTCCATCACCTGTTTCTTTAGCTACTAATCAATTTCATGTAAAGTGATACGGTCGTGTATTGTTCTCACATCTCTTGGTGGTATTAGTACCAAAAGGTGTTCATTCCAAGAAAATGAGTATAGTATGTGGACATGGTGCTAGTTCTTTTATAGCTAGGCCGTATTTATTTTTTGCATTAGTAATGCGATCAAATTGTAAAGACAAATTATTTTTGAGTTTAATTATTAATAAAAATGGTCACAAGGCATTTTTCCTAGTTGATTCTTTTTTTTTTTTTTTTTTTGAAAAAAAAAATTGATCTCAAACCCTTGATCTCTAAACTTCCGCTTTGTGTAAATAGATGTAAAAAATTTGTGCAAGAATGAAAAAGCTTGTGA
This sequence comes from Petunia axillaris subsp. axillaris, assembly GCA_029990575.1. Taxonomy (NCBI): domain Eukaryota; kingdom Viridiplantae; phylum Streptophyta; class Magnoliopsida; order Solanales; family Solanaceae; genus Petunia; species Petunia axillaris. The sequence goes on from JARKNS010000002.1 coordinate 32,591,016, forward strand.
TTAACTCAAAGAAATCAATACAGCCATTTGATCGTTTTTCAAGGGCTAAAAAGCTCTTTAGCTACTGTAATGAAGCTAAAGGTTTTTGCCAGAAACCCAAAAATAAAAGCAGCAGCAAAATGCAAGCGAAACTTCGGTGATGATGAATACTCAACCTTTAAACCACCACCGCCGCCTTCCTCTGCCACCAGAAATAGCGGTGCAATTGACTTATCACCACTCGAGGCCCTAGAAAAATCTCAACAGAACCTCGTAGAAGCACTTGATATTAGAACCGTAAAAAGCTCGTGCTCTCCTTCGAACGTTGTTTAACGGGAAACATCTCCGCTTATCTCAAGTACCTGCACCAACCCAAAAAGTTTGCGGAATCTGAAATTGAACTCTATGAAGAAAGCGAAAAACTTAAAATCCTTGTCGGAGTCCCGCAATTTCACCCGGAGCTCACTAATTGTAGTACTATGACTTTGATTACAAGTTTGTTAAATCATGAAAACACCGATATAGCTATAGATATTGTAGGTTTGTTAAAGGATTTAACGGATGAGGATGTCTTCGAAGAAGAAGAAGAAGAAGAAGAAGAAGAAGAGGAGGAGGAGGAGGAGGAGGAGGAGGTGGAGGAGGATTTGTAGTTCACGCATAAGGTCTGATAGACATGAGTATTTACGAGACACAGGGGCCAAGTAGAAGTGTCTATCTGATTTCTTCGAAAGTATGAGTGTTTAAGTTGGAATCTGGGCCAACTTCGAGGGCTACCTATGTATTCTGTCTTTTTTATTGACTATGACTAATTTATGATGTTAAATTGAAAGAAAAATATTTTAGTTAAAATGATTGTTATTAGCTTAAGTTTATAAGCATGATGTCAAGGGTGGCTCAATAAAATCGGGGGCTAAAGCTAACACCTAACAAGATGCATAAGTTTTTTTTATAGTATTCATGTATGTTTTGAATTTAAAGTTCATTTTTTTAATTCTTTGAGCTGTAAACTACAAAATGATGTTTTTAAGAATTAATTTCTCTAATATTACTAATAATTAAATACATTTGATTAAGAAAATGAGTTAAAATTATACATGACTAACATTATTAATACGGTAAATCTTCTTTCCAATGTCCTTTATTTTTTTAAATAAAAAAGAAGAATTCAAATTTTTAATAGTAGAAATTTATCTAATATTTTAGAACCTTTATTTAACATACTCAAATTTTTATATTCGTAAATACTATTTTTGACAGTCAGAATCAGTGTAATGTATTGAAACAAATAGTTATATTTTGTTTACTTCAAAAAATAATTATTATTATTATAAATAAAAATAGCCTATGCTCTTTTAAGCCTATGCTCTTGGGGGCCTAAAGCAAAAGTTATAGTGGCCTTACCCTTGAGCCATGGTAGTCTTGCATCTAAAGCTTGCTCAAAGCCAGCAACCATTTCTTGTTTGGCAACTTCGATTTTTTTACCTTGCTTATCAAGTTGTTGATTCTTAAAATAACTTTTAAAAGCACACACACCATGTTAAATTTTTTAACAATACAACTATAAGTAGAAGATATATAGCATCAACATACGGAACAATAAAATACTCACTGTTATGAAAATTATAGAGTGAGAAAGGAATGACGTCACACCATTCACCCTCTCGATGTCGAAGGGACCGAAGACCTCCTTCTCATTCTCTCCGTAGTAGATTCAGTAAGCTTTTTTCTGGATTTGATATTCCTTCAAAACAACTTTATGTGCCATCACAGCCACTCGAGGGTGGTTAACATTTAGACATTATGCTTTTCCACCACTTTTGCAAGTTTGTGCTTAACAATGTTTCAACAAAATACCCTTATTTTGACATGGGTTAAAGATTTCTGAAACGACGTTAGGTAGTCGTTACGGGAGTTAGGACTCCGATTGGCATACCGATAATTTTAAAATATTCGTACAGTTCATTAGGAACTGTCGGTAAAATTTGAGCTAAATCGGACTTCCTTTGGTAGGTGTCGGTAGAAGATTTCAGTTTTTATTGTCGATAAATATTAAAAAGAGATTTTCGAGCTTGATTTTGGCGAATGAACTCCGATTCGAAATTCGAAAGCACCGTTAGGTTCGTATGATTATTTTTGACTTTTTTGAACGTTCGAAAGTGAATTTCGAGGTTGTTCGACTAGTTTCCGCTAAAATGCCGAAAGTTAAATAATTTGATCTTTTTCCATTTAATTTGCTTATTGAGTTTCGGGAGTCCGATTTGAGATCCGCCCTAGCAAGTGTGTTACATATCTTTTGTATAACTTACTTGAGAAATTTGAGATTATTTCGAATTTTGTAGAGTTCCGTTTTAATTTTCGTCGCGAAAAGAAAAGAAAAGAAAAAAAAAGAGAAAAGAAAAAGGCAAATAAAGAAAATGAAAAGTTAGATGGTGGCTGATTATATATATATATCTTTAAGGAACGAAAAGGGAAAGAGAAGCGGAAACAAAAACGTGAGAAATGCAACAAATAAAAATAGCAAAATTTGAGAAAAGAAAGGAAAATGAGGAGGAAAAAAGTAGAATTTTTACCCCGAAATATTTAGGTAATGATCTTAATGCATTATTTTAGTTTATTATGTGTGTTTGAATATATTTTGACGGTAAAAATTGAGATATTAGACATCATTTTAATAAGTTCAACTGATAGTTTAAAGGGTCAATTGGACCCCGATAGTGGAATTGATTATATACTCATACTCAGAGAGTTATGGGCAATATATAAATGTAATTTATTTAGGGTTTGGTTATGTGACTTTAAACCCTGTACATAGTCCTGGCCTGCGTATTGCATATGCGAATAGGGTATCAGGTTCCTAAATGGATTGCCCTAAGATGTGAGGAATGAAGCCTTTAGCCTAATTTGATATATTTTCTGCTTATTGAATAAGCAGGATCATTTGGCAATGAATTCAAAAGATAATGCGTTTGTTGAGTAACAATGCTAGCTTTGGAACAAGATAAGTGTTTGCATCCATTTGTTTGGAGGCCCTTGACCTCGTGTATAATCTACCACGTGTTCCTTACGTGTGTAACTGCCGATAGGCGTACTCATTAAGCCTTAGCTTTGGATTTACATTGTATAATATATGTTATGTCCTGTTGTTAGTTGTATTGCATTGAGGATCTGAACATTGTACTCTGGCTGTGAGTTGACATATACTTTCCAGCTGTCGATGAGAGTTTCCCGCTGGTCATGGGTTATTGTTGCATCATGTTGCATTCATATGCATTATGTTAGATTCATATGCATTACATTGCATTCATATCGGGTGCAGGAGTATTCCGCCTCTGATTTACATTTTATCGGGGCAGGAGTATTCCGCCCCAGGAGCAGGAGTATTCCGCCTCAGCTTTACATTATATCGGATGCAGGAGTATTCCGCCCCAGGAGCAGGAGTATTCCGCTCTTATGCCAGATACTGAGTGCAGGAGTATTCTACCTCAGCTTTATATTATATCGGGTGCAGGAGTATTCCCCCCCCCCCCCCAGGATAGTGTAGGAGTATTCCACCTCTGATTTATATCATATCGGGTGCAGGAGTATTCCACCCCAGGAGCAGGAGTATTCCGCTCCAGTTGGTTATCAGATTGGATTCCCCTCGAATGCAGGAGTATTCCGCTTCGAGATGGGATGACGGGCACATGTGACCCTTTCCATCATATTTTATTTCATTTCATCTCATTTCATTTCATTTCATACCATTGGGTAGACTTGCGGTACATGACTACTGTTCTGCTTATTTGTTGATATGTTTCTGGCTCGTATTCTGGGTTGCACGTTACAACGGTATAAATATATGGATCGGGTTGCACTCCGCGATAGTATAAATATATGGATCGGATTGCACGCCGCAACAGTATGTCTTTATGATTGTTGATATGTTCGGGATACTTAAAAACCTATATGTTCTGTCTATCTTATGTCCCTAGTTGTTTATGAGTTTATGATTCCATACGTGTTTCTGGTTATTTTCTGGCACTGCCTTTTTATAATTTAAATAAGAGGAATTTGGTTTAATTGTTTCTTTTCTCCCTGGCTAGCTATCCTATTCTTTGAGGTGGCTTGTATGCCCCACTTATTGAGTCCTTTTCACTCACCCTTGTTTGTTGTTTGTTTCTTGTCTATCTATTTCATTTCGGCAGGTTCGCTCCAGGATTGAGTTCGCCACATTGTTCATGAGGGAAGACGACTTCAGCTGTCAGGGTGAGGCAACTTTTATTCTGGATGGCCACCAGTTTTATGTTTATTATTTCAGTTGTATTTTGCTCTCTTCAGGAGGTATCTATCTTCTTTTGTACTCTTAGATGTCTAGTCTGGATAACCCTAAACCTAGTATGTTGGGTAGTCAGCTGTAATTTATTTTGTACAGCTTAGAGATATCAGTATGTCTGTGCTTTTTTTTTTTTTCTAAGTCTTGTTCTTATTTATGAATTGAATTATATTTATTTTCCTAACTTAATTAGTAAAGGTTCGCCCGCCGGGTCTAGGGGAGGATGTCGGATGCCCACACGTCCTAGCCGGATTTCGGATCGTGTCAATTTCAAGGCACAAATTTACAGGTGTTGGCTTCTAGGCAAGAGGTCAAGGGCAAGTGTTGTCTTGCCAATACTTCAAGTTATACGGAGAGAATATACGAAGAGATTGAAAGGGGCAAGTGTTGCATTTTACCAATACTTACGATCAAGTGCTGGCAAGTGTTTCTTTTTACCAACACTTTTAGGGTAAGTATTGGAAAATAGAGAGTGGTCAAAGGGCAAGTCTTGGCCCCGTGCCAAAAGATTGAAATGCGTATTTTCGTCTAGATTTTTTTCATTCAACTTAACGGAGATATTTTTGCAAAACCCTATTAAGCGCGTGCAAAAAGGCAAACCATTGCTTATGGTGTCATATTCCAGCAAAAAAACCGTATAAATAAGTGGGAGATGTTCCTCCTATTTCCTTAGTCAATTCATTTAGGGCAATTTATAAAAGTATACAAGCTAACAATCTTCTTTACACAGAAATGTCAATATTTTCCCATTTTTAAAATATGGCAACATTTTTTTCAATACATAGCAAAAATACATAAAAGAGTATTAATGAAACGACCTAGGTTAGTTGTTTCGGAAGTTAGGACTCCGATTGACGTGCTGATAATTTTAAAATATTTATAATATCCATTAGGACCTGCCTGTAAAATTTGAGCTAAATCAGACCTCGTTTGGTAGGCATCGGAAGAAGGTTCCAATTTTTATTGTCGATAAATATTAAAAAGAGATTTTCGAGCTCGGTCTTGGCGAATGAGCTCCGATTCAAAATCCGAAAGCGTCGTTAGGTTCGTATGATTATTTGTGACTTTACGAACTTTCAAAAGTGAATTTCGATGTTGTTCGGCTAGTTTCCGCTAAAATGCTGAAAGTTAAATAATTTGATCTTTTTTCATTTAAATTCGCATCTTGAGTTTTGGAAACCCGATTTAAGATCCGCCTTAGCGAGTATGCTATATATATTTTGTATAAATTGTATGAAAAAGTTGTAATTATTTCGAATATCGTAGGGTACCGTTTTAATTTTTATCGTAGCAGCGGATTTTAAAGGAAAAAGAAAAAAAAAAGAAAGGACAAAAGACAAAATAAGACAAAAGTTGGCGGTGGGTCCTTAGCTTAGGACAGTGTAGCTGTGTAGAAATATACAGAAATAGAAGCAAAATGGAACGTGAGCAGAGGAAACGAGAAATAGAGATGACAAAAAAAAAAAAGCCAGAAAGTGAGAAAAGGGGCTGGAGAAAAGTAGAATTTTTACCCTGAAACATTCAGGTAATGATCTTAATGCATTATTTGAGTTTATTACGTGTCTTTGAATATATTTTAACGGTAAAACTTGGAATATTAGACATCATTTTAGTAAGTTCAATTGATAGTTTAAAGGGTCAATTGGACCCCGATAATAGAATTGATTATATATTCGTACTCAGTGAGTTATGGGCAACATATAAATGTAATTTATTTAGGGTTTGGTCTGGTGACTCTGAACCTTGTACATAGGCCTAGCCTACGAATTGTGTATGCGAATAGGGTATCAGGTTCCTACCTGGATTATTCTAAGATGTGAGGAATGAAGCATTTAGCCTAATTTGATATATTTTCTGCTTATTGAATAAGCAGGATCGTTTGGCAATGAATCCAAAAGGCAACGCGGTTGTTGAGTTGCTTTGTAATATGGTAAGTGCTTGTATCCATTTCTTTGGAGGCCCTTGGCCTCGTGGATAATCTACCACGTGTTCCTTACGTGTGTAGCTGCCGATAGGCGTACTCATTACGCCTTAGCTTTGAATTTACATTGTATATTATATGTTATGCCCTGTTGTTGATATTTTATTGAGCATATGAGCATTGCATAGACTTCCCGCTTGGCGATGAGAATCCTGCACCGGTGAAGGGTCATTATTTCATATACTTCCCGGTTGGCGATGAGAGTCCAACACCGGTGAAGGGTCATTATTTAATATACTTTTCGGTTGGCGATGGGAGTCCCGCATCGGTGAAGGGTCATTATTGCATATACTTCCCGGTAATCGATGAGAGTCTCGAGCCGGTGAAGGATTATTATTGCATATACTTTCCGGTTTGCGATGACAGTCCCACACCGCTGAAGGGTCATCATTGCATATACTTCCCGGTAATCGATGAGAGTCCCAAGCCGGTGAAGGGTCATTATTGCATATACTTCCCGGTAATCGATGAGAGTCCCGAGCCGGTGAAGGATCATTATTGCATATATCTCCTGGTAGATGATGAGAGTCTCGTGCCGGGGATAGGCATCAGGCATATGTGACTGCATTGCATCGTACCGCATTCATCCCATCTCATTCATATGTGATTGCATTGCATCGTACTGCATTCATCCCATCTCATTGCACCGTATACTGACTATTGTGTGTATTGTGTTGTGTTTTATGTATGCGGTATGTATACTATGTCGTAGACATATTTCAGTTTGCCTATATATTTTTGACTCGTATTCTGGGTTGCGGGGATCGGGTTGCATGTCGCGGCAATACAAATACTTGGATCGGATCGGGTTGCACGAGGCAACAATATAAATATACGGATCGGGATGCACGTCGCGACAGTATGAATATATGGATCGGGTTGCACGCCGCAACATGATGTATTTCTGATTGTCGACATGTTCGGGATATCTATATGTTCTGTCTACTTTTTGTCGCTGGTTGTTTATGATTCCATACGTGTTTACAGTTATTATCTGGCTCTGCCTGTTTATAGTTCAAATAAGATGGGTTTGGTTTACCTGTTCTCTTCTTCCTGGCTAGCTATCATATTCTTTGAGGTGGCTAGTCTGTCCCACTTATTGAGTCCTTTTGACTCACCCTTGTTTGTTGTTTGTTTTTGTCTATCTATTTCGTTTTTGCAGGTTCGCTCCAGGATTGAGTTCGCCACGTTGTTTATTTGAACCCAATAGGAAGAAGTGGGTATTTGAATGGGGAAGAAATGTTTTAAGTAGAAGAAAAGGGGTGGCGGGTTATTTGGGATATGTGTCAGGTTAATTTAGTTTGGGGTGGGTTAACTAAGGGAGTGGGTTAATTAGTTTGGATGGGTTAAATTAAGTGACGTGGCAAAATATTAGGCAACCACGTAATTAAAAGAGAAAGAAAAGCAAAAATAAATTAATTCCGTTAGTGGGGAAGGCAAAGTTGAGCCACTGCGTTAACGGTGCGTGCAAAAAAATCAAAAAACTAACGGCGAGGGCAATTTTAATCCTTTTCGCATACGTTAAGGGCAGTTTTAGCCCTTTTCCGTTGAAAAAATATTGCTATATATGAAAAATGGTCAATATGTTGCTATGTTTTTTTTTAAAAAAAAATCCTTAAATTGACATAGAGTAATTTAACCATTTATTTAGATAAATAGGTTATTTACAAATGATCACGTAACTATGACCTTTTTATGTTAAAGTCACATAATTTTTATTTTTCCCAAGAAATCACAATACTTTAGTTATTATAACAAGACAGAATAGTTGGAAAGTTTACAATGCGGTGGCTGTTGTTTTCTTTTCATGCCAAAAAAAATGTTTTAGAGCCTTTTTGGATGGGCTTAAAAGCCGACTAGCTTTTAAACCGTCTTTTAGCTTTTTTAGGTGTTTTGCAATTTAAAGAAGTGCTTTTAAGCCAAAATAAGCTAAAAAGCCAAAATCAAAAAGTTGGTAATCCTACCTTATTGCTTTTGGCTTAAAAGTTGCTATGGTTTGACCAACAGTTTTATCGTATTTCTCTAATTCCACTAAAAATCCTCATTAACTAATGCCTAGATTACCCTCTTTTTTTCTTTTATTTATTTTGAGGATATTTTAATTATTTAACATAAAAAAGTATATCTTTACCAAACATCTCTCCAACTTCTTTTTTTCAGTTTCAGCACTTCTATCCAAATAAGTAATTTCTTATTTATAAAACAAACTCCAACAATTGTGCTTAAAAGCTAATATTTTTCAGCTAACCCAAGCAGGCTCTTAATCCATTTTAGATAAATGGTTATACTAATTGTACCAAACCCGACTCAAAATCCATTATTTATTAAATAAAGTCAACCTACTTACCCATATGTTCAAGCACTATATATGACCAGCTTTATCTAATATTATCTGTTAAAAATTTAATATTTTTGCTACTAAACATCATATTAAATAATAAATAAATAAGAAAATAATAATACAATAGTATATTGTTTTAAATCCAAATGGCAATATTCACACCGAGACTTTATGAATTAATATAATATGCATCAATCAATGAGAAGATTTTTATTTTTATTTTTTTAAAAAAACACAACATGTTTCTACATAGGAAGCCATGTTTTAAGCGGGAGCGTGAGAGAGAGAAACATTTAGAAAGTGATGTGAGATAGTGGGAATATGCATTTGTTTTATTTTATTTCGGGTTATTTATTTTTGGTTTGTGGTTGGGTTTATTTGCATAAGTTTTACACAAATATATAAATTTCCACCCTTAATTACAAAAAAAATAGCAATATTTCTCTAATTACAATGCATAGCATTATTTTTCTAACACATTTAACAATAATTTAACACATTTCACTTTTACTTCCCATTTTTCCCAAATTAAAAATTCTCTCACTTACTCTATCTTTCTCCCATCACCCCACACCCACCCCCACCACTCCAACACCATAACCCCCACTCTAACGCCATCACCACCACCCCACCATCATTACCCCCACCACCCTAGGGCTATCACCCCCTCCCCCACCCTAACGCCATCACCATTACCCCAGCTCTTTGCTACTCTAATTTAAAAAGATACAATCTTGTCCTGCAAGCCCTCTATGAATGCTTTAGTTATCTCAGTGTCTAGATCATCTTGGAGCTTCTCAAGGACTTTGCTAATTACAGGATCAGATGGTCCCTTAGCTTCTAAAATCTTCTTCCTGAAATTTGTAAGCTCTAATTCGAAATCAGCGGGCCGTGTGCTAGCCTCTGATGGCTTCATGTTGCACTTTCTTTCAGGTTCAATCGGAATACCCTCCTAGAACACTCCTATTCCAACTGAACGAAATTTAAGCATCCGGTGGTAAAGCAATTGTTCAGTGTTCATCCTTCCAAGTTCTTGTATCAGGGGCCATATTGAAAAATCATAACAAGACTGCATGTCAAATATAGGATACACACAAATGTTGGAAACCCTCATTCCCAACCAAGTTGAAACCCGCTAAAATGTTAAAATTCGTCATAGCATAAATTAAGCAATCACCCCCAGTACTTCCTAGATATAATGCGGAAAGGACTTTGGTAATTAGTTGATATTTCAGATCCTCTTATGGTATAAGTTTATAGTTAATCTTTCTCAAGCTAAAGCATCAGCCTCTAGTCTCTTTCCAGATACACAAGCAGAAATTACCCCCATAGCCTTGACAATAGCCTGCTTAATCTGCTGAGATGTCCAGAAAGGATCGGCATGTGAACCACCCAGAGGCTCCTAAAAAGGATAAACAACAAATAAAGTCAACATTTATACAAATAACTTTTTCTGATAAGCGATCTTGTACTGTTTTCCATCATAAACAGTTAGATACGGTGCTGCAGAAACAGTTTAAACGGCTCAGAAACAGTAAGAAACAGTTGAAACGATGCAGAAACAGTTAGATACGGTGCTGCAGAAACAGTTAGATACGGTGCTGAAGAAACAGTTGAAATGGTGCAGAAATAGTTAGATACGGTGCTGCAGAAACAATTGAAACGGTGCAGAAACAGTTGAGATACGGTGAGATACAACGAGATATATCGAGGATTGAATGAGGAGAAGTGAAATTGAGGGAAATGATAGGAATAAAAGTGAAATTGGGGGAAATGGTGGGTGAAAAATTGAAATAGGAAGAAATGGGAGGAGTAAAAGTAATAGTGGGAGAAATAAGAGGAAGAATGTAAGGGTTTGGTATGTTATGAGAAAATATTGCTATGTTTTTGCTATATCTGTAATTAACTTGTGTTTTCCTCTATATAGGGTTATTTTGCTAAAATGTTGCTATGTTTGGTAATTAAGTTCTAAAACTTGTACTTTTATGTAAAAAAAAAAATCCTTATCTAAAATAGGTTATACTATTAGGTTTGGGATGACAGAAAAGAGCCACCAGTGTGATACAATTTCCGGCTATTATGACATCCTTGTTATAATGGTCAAAGTACAGGGATTTTGAGTGAGACACAAATTATGCGACTTTTATGTCAAAAAACCACTATTATGAGACCATTAGTGAAATTACCCTTAGATAAATTAGGGCAATTTACATAACTATACAACCTAGCATTCTTTTTTTACACAAAATATTAATATTGTCCCATTTTCAAAACATAGTATTTTTTTAATACACAACAAATACATATAAAAATGGTGATAAAACCGTAGATCCCCCTCATACACTACTACACTATCATACAACCCCCCCCCTCTGTCGTATCCGGCGACCGAAAAATGTTTTTAGTATTTTTTTTCATTTTTTCTGGATTTATGTGCATTTTTATTGTATGAACAAATGATACACGCTATATACAATGAAAATACAGTAATCATACAGACATACAATTATTGTATGTTAGTATATTCTCTGTATGGTTATTGTATGCACGGTGTATGCATGTTCAGACACCGGACATACACACCATATATAATTCAACAACCCAAAGTACGTATTGTATATTTATTTTATGACAAGTGTATATTCATTGTATGTCTACTGTATATTTATTGAACACCAAAAAATAACCCGAAAAAGTTATATTCAGAATATCAACTGAATGGACTAACTCTTTTAGAGTCGCCACCCAATTTAAGGAAAACATGAAACCAAATTAAGCAAATGCGTACAAAACTCTATTTTGGAAAAAAAAAAAATCAGAGATTCTAAGTAACAGGTTTTGTTAATTTCGAATGAAAGTTTTTAAGGTACTATCGAAATTCCGTTAACAATGGTTAATCCGACAAGTTTCCAAAATATCTGCAAGCGTGATTTTCTAAAAAATAATTAATTGAAATAAAATTTATTTTTTGAAAATTGTTTAACTTGCACGCATTTTGCTAATTGACCCCAATTTGCAATAAATAAAATAACAACTCTAAAATAACGAACATAAGGTAAAGCAATAACTCAAATAATCAAATATTTATTCACAAGACAAAGTATTCCACAAGTCATTTACATTAATATCTCCAAGAGAAAGGAGGATAAATTGAAAAAGTAGAACCCGTAAAGTGGCTAGGAGTTGAAGGCCTGATGCAAAGGAGAACTGGATGTCAAATCCTATAACCTTGATCGATACAGCAACTTGAAAATTAGATCAGCTACTTTGAATTTCTGACTTGTGGATGCAAATACGAGACCATGTACTCTTGCAATAGTCTGATGAAATTGAGTTCCCGAAACTCATCCCATGGGTGTATTCATGCAAAGAAAATGGGAGATAAAAATTGGTATGATGCTTTCGGACTTAAAAGTACAAAGAAACAAAAAGTATGTAAATGATACTAGTTTCAGAGAATGGCCTGAAATGGCCCGTGGACAAACTCAGGCAGCTTCACACTTGAAGTGAAATAATGCTAAATACACTCAATTTTCACTTAATAAGTTTTCTCATTTGAAACTATAATTCCAACATGCTATTAATCAGTTTTCAGTGGGACTTTCATTACTAAGGAAAATAAAGGGAGGCAAATGAATATTTAACAATACTTGAACAAAGAAACTAGCAACACTCAATGGAAACATTTTCAATTGAGAAGAGAAAGCCGATTATGTGATTAAAATACACGTAGTGAAAATATGATTACCTAACAGGGCTAACAATTGGTGAATTTTACATATGAATCAACACATTAAACATAATCTCTAATTGAACCAACCTTGAATTCACAGGGGTCATATATGGATTCTACTATATAAAAAAAATCATAAACTTCATTAACAAGTCAAGTCAATAAACTGAATCTTAACCACAGATGCAAACACATGACTTAGACATTTAAACTCAACTTGATAAGAACCAAAGTAAGAAATTAAGTAGAAAGCTCCAGCTTTTAAAAACGAAGAAAACTAGTCCCTTTAAATTTATTCTGAGAAAACTAACAGATGACAAATTACAGCTTTTCCAGAAAGACTATGACTTGGCTTAGCTGATACACTTTCTTTCTTTTCTCAAAGAAAACCAGTAAAAGGTTAAGTAAGAAGAGAAAAGATCATATTTATAATTCATTAGACACCTCTGCTTAAACCAATGACTTTTACAGATAAGAAAGAACAGAACTTTACACCTTAAAATATCAAGCTTCAACTAATTAATACATGAAGATGCAGGACTTCACCCAAAAGTTTAAAGAACTAGAAGTTAGCAGGCATTCTTCCATGAAATATGAATCAGGCTATCAAGAACTTCACATATCTTTATGGCAACAATTTGGACGTAAGATTCAACTCTGTTTTTCAGGTCATTACATGTTAATCATCTTAAATAAACATGACAAATTATATCTAAGCTAACTAGAACAAATGACTACCTGGAACTCCTTCCTGGATCCCTCACACACCTGCAAACTAAACAAAACTCCCTAAGCAACAGTGGCATCAGGACCTCTCATAGCTCACACGACAAAGCTGAACTCCTCTAACCACTTACTGCCAGACCTTTCTCTATCCTAAAACAACTCCTAGCCCACCTGCTAACACCAGTAAACCAAACCAGAAAATCCTACACTACTTCAAAGCCAACCAAGACAACCTGCAATAATTGCAGCCAACTTCCAGAACTACCTAGGCAACCAGGAAAACCAATAACAATATCAGAGCTTCATACACTAACCTATTGACCTCCTGAACTACTCTACTACCTGATCTGAACTAGGGACAACCTACACTTTGACGTTTTTAAATTAAATAAAGACTACATCTTTATAACTTCCTAGCATATCTCATGACTTAAATGCAATAGGATTAACATTATATGAAGACAATTCTGGTCTGAAGGGTTAGCGAAATCATGAACTCTAGCAGATTACACAATGACTGGAACATACACACATAAACGATACCCCTTGTATTGAAGCATTTAAAGTTAAACGGCCAGCCGGAATCAAATTTCTGCTCAAAAGAATGCTGCTCTTTTTTTGTATCTCTTCCAGGTTCTGCCTCTAAAACTGGAACCCTATAACTTAAAACTGAACTCTCACGCTCTCTGCGACTTAAACTCTCCCCTCCATTTTATGCTTATAAGCTGCTATTTATAGAAGTAAATTAGGGTTCTTGGGTGAATGAATTTCTGGAATAAAATCCTACTAAAAAACAACCTCAAACGGTCTCAATTGGATAAAGTTGTACGTCAAGGTGAGGTGGAGAGGGAGTGGGGTCAAGAATTTTGAATGAATTTAGGGGGAAATCTAGTTTTGGGTGATGCGGGTAAAGGCTTTCGGGTGTTTCTGAATTGGGGGATTCTGATTTAGGGGATAATTTGATTAGTATATATATGGGTTTTACAATGGGGGCTGTGCATTGCGTTTTTTAGCCTTTTTCTTTTAAATTATAAAATTAGTCCTTCTAATTAAATATACTTTATAACTTAATATTAACTTAAAATTTGGGACAAAATTGGGTGTAAACAATAATTACTGTATATACAGTGCATATACCGCGCATACATTGAGAATAAACGTGTAATACATTTTCACTACCAACAAACATCACACATACACCACAAACACTAAACATACACAACATTGTAGCTCCGTCGTGTCCCATCGAAAAATTTAAAAAGAAAAAAAACAGCAAAGCAGCAGCGCCGCAGGACAGCAGTCATTGAAAAACGCCGGATCTGTTTTATTGTACGGAGCAGCGACAGGGAAAAGGTGAGGGGTCATCAACGTGACAGTAGAAGCAGCGGTGTACAGTCACCATGAATGGGATTGGGGGTGGTCGCCGACAATGTGGAAGGGGGAGGCACGGTGGCAATGTGAGAGAAGAGAGGAGAAAGTGTTGGGTTTGGAAAGAAGATAAAGTGGTGTGAATGGGAATGAAGGGAATATTTATTAAAGATTAATATTTATATATTAAATATAAATATTTTATATTAATATTTGATTTGAAGCCGTTTTCATAACGGAATTAAAGAGTAGAATACTTATGCAAATATTCCAAAGTTCCCAAAAGCTGTAACGTTAATGAAAGGGTACTTTTTCATTGAACAGCTATCTTGAAGGCTGCCTTTCATGAACAGCCATTTCACCAAAATGAAAAGACACCTGTTCATTGAACAACCACCTTGAAGGCTGCCTTTCATGAACAGCCACTTCACCAAATATGAAAAGACACTTTCATGCCTTTTCACTCAAAATCTTGTGGCTATAAATAGAGAGGTATTTTGCCTCATTTTGTTCATCCAAAAAATTCATACTCTCTCTCTCTCTCTCTCATTACCTTTTGCATTTGTTTTCAAAACAAAAGTAAGTTCTGAGTCAGTATGATTTGCTACCATTATTTGAGTTCGCTATTCACTGTGATTTGAATTACCGCTATCACAGTGAGGATAATTCCATTCTATCTTGGGAGAAATTAATCCACAAACCTTGGGTAACTGTGAGTGAATTAGATTTCTTAAGGACAGACAGTGTATACTGTTGGCTTGGAATTTTTCTACTTCATCTATTTCTATTTTGGTCATTATCAAAAGTGAAGACATATAACAATCTCTAACAGAAAGAATGAGATTATGGTTTTTTTTTTTTTTTTTTTTTGCTTTGTTTGGTAGCATTGCAAAAAGTATTATACTATTTTTAGTAAAGTAGTAGAATATTGCTATATTTTTTACCCTACATTTAAACTGAGTGTAATTTTTCTGATAAATTGTCCATTATGTCTCTTTCATCCTTTCGGATTATCAAATAATTTGAATATGCTCTTTATCAGTAATTTTTTTTACATGTGAGTAATTTTGATATATACTATATATCTCCTGTCAAACATAATATATAGAGGTCCACCCTATTAATATAGGTTAATATTGTAAAAAGGATCTATTGAAGTCTAGACTCTAAGAGTAAGATGTTCAGAACCAAAAAAGAAAAGAGAATAAATAAACATATGAACTACTTACAATATTTTGTTAATTATCTTGGTTGTTATTCAATTAAACGATATCAGAAGCACATTCTTTCCATCCATAAAATAATTCTGATACATTTTCATCTCTCGTTAAATGAGAAAAGTACATAATCAAAATGGCACTTTCATGATGAGGTCTAACAAAAATGACATTCTAGCGACTTAGACGTTTCTTGTTTTGTTTTGTCAATTAGAACAAAATAACTCTACCGCCGACCACTCAATTCTCAATAACGGCGCCGTGCAAGGCACAACTCTTGATGGGGTTGACAATTTTGCTACAATTTAAAGTTTCTTAAATTTGGAAATGATGGAAGGGCAAAGTAAAACATGTCACTTTTCTTTTTAATTGATGAAAACTATCATTCATGCATGATAAAATACCGACTTTACTGTTTTTGCTTCCTTATGAGGCATGTTGCCATGCTAAATGTGACTTTACACATGTAGCTTAAATTGATGCCTAACTTATTTTAGACGTCTGGTTGGTTGAATTGTTACACTCTTATACTAGTCCAGACTCTAGTTCTACAATATTTTACTAAAATAGGCTTACGAACAATAAATTTCAAGTTATATATTCTCGGTTTTCCATGTAGTTAGTCATCTATCAAAGCTGGCAAGGCCTATGGAGTAGGCAAGCTCAATTTAAAACCTATGTGACATGTTTATTAACAAAAACTAAACTGAGTTAAGAAACAACGCACAAGAAAAGAAATTACATAACACCCAAATGAATTGAGGAGTGCATCCAACGTGGACCATTATATATTTACTCCTAAGAAAATGTAGTCTCTCCATTTTAATGTAAATAATACCTTTTTGATTTCACGATTCAAATGGTTGAAATGATTCTACCAATAACACTATTATCGGTGCTCACAATATAACCTTCAGTCCTTCACCATTAAGCAGAAAGTAGAGATTAGAGCGTCGGCATATGAAGCACAACCTGTTTATTGGTTCAGGATTCTTGTGACATTATTGGGCCAAAATGTGCCCGTCGATTTTTTTTTTTTTTTTTTTTTTTTTTGGAGTTTTTTACACTATATACCCATAAAATTCAAAATATTTATAAGTTATGCCCATTAAAAATTACACTACCCATAAAATTAAAAGTATTTACCAACCTACCCATTTATTACTGTATATCTTTGTTATACCTTATGGGTGTATACTGCATAAATAATAGTATGCAAGTCTAGATATGGGTGAATACCTTTTAAGGTATACTGCATAAATAATAAGTATACAAGTCTACGTGGGTAAGACATGTAAATAATTTATGGGTAGAACTTGTAAATATAAAACTTATGGATAGAGTTGTGTAAATATTTTGATTTTAATGGGTATTTTCGTAAGCCTCCTTTTTTTTTAGCCCATTAATGTGTAAGTTCGTCTTGGGTTACAATAGCTGGTGGCTGTTGCGCACAGAAAATTTCAACAGATGCTTTTGCGCGTTGCTTGAGTTTTGCCGATTTAAAATTTGTGCAACCCCATTTTTCAAATTTTGATGGATATATAAAAATTTCATATAAGTTTTTATTATTTACCCTAAGTTTATTTGTTCATAGTTTTGACAAATCAATCAAAATTTATTTGTACATTCTTAATAGTGATCCCAAATTTTGATGACAGTAACTAATGAACTTTAGTCTAGAGTAAGGTAAAATTAGAAAAGGCCGTTTTGTTAATTAATGCAATGTAACTGAATAAAAGGATAGTTCCTATATTGTGGGAAATAATAGTTTTTACGCATCAGTTACGATTATGTTAAATCTACAGTCCACTAACACTATAAAGAAAAGAAAAACAGGGGAGATCGCAAATTTATTCTCCCTCAACAATTTATATATATATTTGGTTAATTAATACCTATGTAACTGAATAAGGAACCTCAAAAATAGATATAAGAACAAAATAACCTATTGATTCAATGCATCACCTTATACCATATAAGGATTCCGGATTGTGAACAACATTAGATATGGGAAGGTTTTGTGACTTCTCTACCATATGCATGGTGACAGTGTTGATTATTAGCGGAGCTACCATGATTGGCCGTGGCCATTGCCACGACAACCCCGTTCCACCACTCAAACACTATCGTCGCCTCCACCGCGAAAGCATTGTATCGCCCGACGGAATATATCTCAAGGGATTGCCGCAAAAGTCTAAAGATTTTGTAGACAACTGCACTAATAACATTTCACAATCTTGTGGTCAAGAAGTCGTCACGGCTATGTTTAAGTATAAAAATATAACGACCAATTGTTGCCATGAGCTTGTTCATAACGGTATAGAATGTCATATTACTATGGTTAAACTTCTCGTGCGATTGCCAGAGTTTAAGGAAAAAGCTGACTTGATTTTGGCAAATAGTAGTCGCATTTTCAACAACTGTGTTTTTGTTGATAAGAAACACCATCCTCATACTCACAAATTATGTTAGTTTTTGTTTCTCTTGTCTAGATTATGGTCACTCATCTGTTTTATTATATCAAGTGTCTTTGTCTTTTTCTATTATAATTAAGAATATGTTGTTTTTAATAGTTTATAGCTTACCAACATTGTAGGAAAAGTTTTATGGGCCTACTTTAACTATTACTTACACTCTATACCCATAAAATTTAAAGTATTTACAAGTCATACACATTACAAATTATACTACCCATAAAATTAAAAGTATTTACCCAACCTACCCATTTATTATTGTATACCTTTGTTATGCCTTATAGGTGTATACTTTTAAAGTATACTGCATAAATTATGATATACAAGTCTAGAGGGACATTTATTACTGTATACCTTTGTTATGTCTTATAGGTATATACCTTTATGGTATACTGCATAAACTATGGTATACAAGTCTGGGTGGGTAGAGTGGGTAAATAATTTAATGGGTAGGTCCGGTAATATTTAGTGGGTAGTAGTTATAATTATTTTAGGTTTTGTGGGTATTTTTATAAGTGTCCCTACATCTTTTTAGCTTAAGTGGTTGCTTTTTTTCGATTTGTTTTATGTAAATTGATAGAAGTTTATCCACCCATTTTCAGATGGAAATTAAAAGTAAACAAAGAAGGTGTAATTGACAGAAAGCTTCTCGATTTTAGCCAATGCAATGGAGTACAAATTAATACTCCCATAGCCATATTTTGTTGAGCTTTAGATTGTAGTTTAGCTATCTATCTCAAGTTCGAATCAAAAAAAAAAAAAAGCATTCTTAGAGTTTCTAAAGTACAAGGGTGTGTTATTGTTAATGTAGGTGAGATGCAGTCTAATAATTATGTAACATAGTACATTTTGGTACTATATAACATGTATGGTTGTTTGTCATAAGTATTTGTAAAGTAAATCATATCGACCGTCTTAAAGTTATATACGTGTTATACTTTGACACTTCAATATTAATCTGTTTTATTTGAACACTTCAATTACATTTTGAATGTATTATTTAAACACAAAATTAATCGATTTACACATTAGAAAGACAAATAAGACATGTACATGTTGTCGCACCCTATTTTTTCGAAGCTCGGAGCGAGTTCAAAGGGTTGGGTTTGACTGGGTGACTTGGTTGAGTCAAAATTGGAGTCGCCACCTAATAAATTTGTATAACAGGCGTATCAGGTCACCTAAATATTCTAAGTGTCTAAAGTTAACTCCGGGTTGGTCGTACTAACAAAGATTCTAAGGTAAGAAGCCCTTATGACTCGGGAAGAAGGTGTGAGGCACTTCCCAAGTCCCACTAAAAGTGGTTCCCGACCGAGTTAAAATTTTGGGATTTATAGACTAAGTATGCAAACAAACTTACATAAGGGATTTTGAATAGTTATCGAGGTCAAATGCAAACATAGGTTACAATAGAGGCTAAGAATGTAAATAGAGTTAAACAATTCAAATTGATGAAAATGAGGCCAGAAATTAAAGTCAAACATCAAATAGAATATGCTACGCAAGTAAAAAAAATTCCAGCGTGTATTAGAATTCTAAAGCTTGCGTTTCTAGGCCAAGCCCACTGACCAATTTCGAATATAGCCGCCACAGATGCAATATTTTGATTTTTTAGCGAGACTAAAAGTGGCAACGTCTATTATTCAAAGTATTCCTACAAATAAATTTTATGACAGAAAATAGTAACGTAAAAAAATATTTATTCGAACATGATTTCCCAAAATACACAATAACTTAAACGGAAAGGGACAAAAATAGAGATTATTGTGTATAAGGGATGTTAGTTGTCTTTGAAGGTGTTTTGACATTAATTGTCAAGTACCGTTTCATAGACAACTATTGCTTTTGAGGTCGCGCAAAAGAAAATATATACGTATATAAGTAGGAAGGTTTTGATGAAAAAAAGTGAATACACAAAGCAAGTCAAATGCATATAAAGGGACGCGCACATAAATATATATATTAATGTTATATTCATGCAATACATGTTGGGTGATCTATTCGAACGAATTTAATTTTTAAAAAAATATGTATAATCCGACCCCAAAATTTAATACTTCCCTTATAAACTATTAATTAGTGTATAAGGAAAAAAAAGTTTGCCAAAATCAATTAGTTTCAAAAGAAATTTCCCCATTCAAAAAAAAGAAGAGAACCTGCAGCGAAAGGTTGTTCTAAACTTTGCAGAAATAGGCCTTTTTTTACAGGAATTGGAAGAACAGCCCCTGCTTAACAAAACTTTGGAATTTCAATTTCTTTTGGCATGGGCTTGTCGTTCAAGCCTGCAGTTCCACAAAAAAAAAAAAAAACAGCCAATACATATTTTTACGAAAAATGTCCTAGAATAGGTCATGATTTTCACAAATGGCCTCATTTTAAAGAAAAATTGCGAAAACCTTCCCCCTTTATACGAAACGGGCCTGCCTTAACAAAATCCAGATTTAAATCCTAACAAATCTCATCCGTTCTACAACTTAATCACATTAGTTTCGAGGCTTATGAATTAATGCATATACCCTCACGACTTCAGCCACAAATGAGCGAGAAAAAGAGAAGAGATAGGGTCCCTGGGTAACCCAAACACAATTATTTTATTGAAACACTTTTCTTACACCCCAAAGGGGCTCATGAAGCCACAATACTTACCACTTTCTTCCCTGTCTTAAGCTTAGATTCATACAGGTAAATAGAATTGCATACAAGAGAGATAAACTAAAAATGAACACAAGCTGGAAATATAGCGCCTTGAATACACCATTTACATAGCTCCAATTAGGTCTTTTCTGGACCCTATACTTCGGCTTTAAATGGTTTTATTTCCTGCAATCAACTTGTTAGCATTGTCAGGCTTTCTTGGTGTACCTGTAATGAAGGACACTGGTATAGTCCTAAAGACTATCCAATAAATCTGCAAGAAGGGATTAACGTTGGCCAAAAGGAAGGCAAGACAGATATGCAAACAAAGCAAGCGAAACTTGATAAAATCAAGTTGTTTGTTACAAAAAAAACAAGAGCACATCAGCCTAGAGAATTCTCTATTCAATCCCAAATATATTACCTTAGGATTTTATTGAGTAGTCAGAGGGGTAAGTCTCAAGGAGATGAGAGAACAAAATCTTTGTAGAACTAGTGAATAATAGGAATATTTCTTTTGGTAGCAAGTTGTTACTGCTTCTATTGAGATTTTTCAGCGTGTCCGTAATAGGGGAAAGACTACCCCTTTTATAGTTTTAAGTAGGAGTCTCAATCCTAATTTCTAGGTGTGAAAGGAGCAAGTTAAATTCAGAAAAAGGCTGTCAATCAAGCAAAAATCAGGGTAAATCAATTTAACAAAATAAAGGAGGTTTACTTTCCATAAATAAAATTTAACTAACTAATTTTCGGAATTAAAAATGGCATATTTTGAAAGAAATAAAGTCTGATTTTTTCTAAAAGATATACATATATTTCAGAATTTACATACCTAATATATTCCAAATTATATTGATTTTATACTTAGTTAAATCCTAGTCCAAGTCTTTTTAGTTTAACCACATTTCTTTTTCAAGATTTACATGGCTTAGTACATGAAGCAAATAACAAAAAAAAATTTATACTCACATAGCATTAGAATTCATGGATTTTCAGTTAATATACAAACGAATCATAGAATTAACTAGACATGCATCTCCTATTTTTTTTTTCTAATCATGAAAGGATGATGATACACAAGTTAACAAGATTAAACTAAATCAACGAAAACAGTACCAAAAAGTTAAAAAAAAAACGGTACCCGCTTTGGATCGGGTCGGGTCAATCCGACCCGATTCGGTTTTCTTCAATTTTTCCTTGTTTTGATTCCGAAAACTTGGTCTATGCCTTGTTTAGGAATGTATCAATCCCGTTCTTGTGTTGATTAGCATCAATCTTTCATGATTTTGTCCAATCCTTCCATTTTCTTACTTGAATCACGACGAGGAGAGAGAAACACGAAAAAAAAACGTGGAGCTAGCGTGATTGGGGCGGAACGACGGATTTTTGGAAGATTTGGGTGGAATAGTGTATTGGGTCACGTTTTTGGGGTAAGGGGAGAGGGGAGTGACGGCTGGTCAAAGGGGTGTGGGGAAGGGAAATGATTTTAGGGTTTGAAGTGGGCAAGGGGAGTGTTTGGGTTAAAGGAAAATTTTGGAAAAATGGTAGTGGAGGCTGACGTGTAGGGGTGATTGGTTGAGAAGGTGCCACGCGGGTCTGCGTGGCAGATGTGTGTATGTGTGGATCCCAAATAATATGACATGTATATATAATATGTGTTTTATATATATTTATGCGTATATATGCGGTATATTTCGAGTATATGGGGGTATATTTGGTCAATAATTAGCTTTAAAAATACCAATAAATAAGAGAAGATTAATAAAAATATAAGGAGCAATATTATAGGCTTAGAAAACATAATAGTTGATTTGAAATAATTTTATGTAATATCAATTGAATGTAAATAATTGCAAAAAATGTATATTTGGGTATAATTAGCCAATAGTTTGGCTTAAAAATGCTAATGACATAAAAGAAAAACATGATGAGTAATATTATAGACTTAAAAAATAATAATTGATTCTAAATAATTATAAATGAATTTATGCAACATTAGTCGAATGTAAATACTTGTAAAAATGGATATTTAAGTACATAAATTGCATAAATGATTACAAAATTGTGCTATCTCTTCGAAAATGACTTAAATGGCGTATTTATGTAATATAATCATTTTTTTTTGAGTGAGTATGTATATAGATAGGGCGTTGGTGATACGGATGAGAGTACGGTAATTGACGCGATTTTGTCTAAAAAATATTAAAATTGCATTTTCAAAGTGTTGTATGATAAATTGTGAAATAGGAGGGACAAAATTGGGTGTCAACAGCTGCCCCTCTTTGCCCGGGGATGATGAAAGAGTCTTCGGGCAAAGATGTTGACAGTGCGGCCAATTTTGTCGTGACTTTAGAAGGATGTATTCGGAGATTATGGGTGGTCGTGTAGGGTGCCAAATTGTAGTGTCGTTGCAATGCCAGTTTGTGTGCCCTGCGATAAGAGTGAGTTTTTGCGAATAATATATATATATATATATATATATATAGGTGCATAAATGTACTTTCCTGTCGTTTTGAGTGTCAACCGTCAATGCGTCGCGGTCCTTTGTCGTGGGATGTTTGCATGCCCGTCAAGAGTCATTTTGCCTGCTCGTCAAAAGCTACTTTGCCTGCTCGTCGTGAGCTACTTTGCCTGCTCGTCGTGAGCTACTTTGCCTGCTCGTCGTGAGCTATTTTGCCTTCTTGCCGGAGCTGTTGCCTGCTCATCAAGAGCTATTTTGCCTCCGCGTCAAGAGCTATTTTGCCTGCTCGTCACGAGCTATTTTGCCTTCTTGTTAGGAGCTTTTGCCTGCTCGTAAAGAGCTATTTTGCCTCCTTGTCAAAAGCTACTTTGCCTGCTCGTCACGAGCTATTTTGCCTTCTTGCCGGAGCTGTTGCCTGCTCGTCAAGAGCTATTTTGCCTCCTTGTCAAAAGCTACTTTGCCTGCTCGTCACGAGCTATTTTGCCTTCTTGCCGGAGCTGTTGCCTGCTCGTCAAGAGCTATTTTGCCTCCTTGTCAAGAGCTATTCTACTTGCCAGGAGCTGTCTGTCTGCTCGTCGAGAGCTATTTTGCCTCCTTGTGCTGAGTCGTATACCCTACATGCAGCGAGTAACATGAGGTGATAAATATAGAGATACTACCTTGTCGACAGGACTGCCCGAGATGTTGTTATGCTGATTATGATATCGTTTGTCTTTTGATGGCCTGCACTCAAAGGAAATTTTGTAAGTTTTGGGGGAGGGAGGTTTCGTTTGTGCATTCTCTGCCTGTCTTGCACCTTTCCTTTGTGATGTCTTCTTTCACGAATGCTGGACCTTGGTCAAACTACGGGGAGTAACAGAAAAAGAACAAAGAGAAAGTAGACATGCGTTTTTTAAAAGTTTGTGAAAAAAATGTATTTTATTCCATAGAATCAATAGACCGCGTTGTGTAATACAAGCACAATGTTGCAACTATTGTCTTTCAGATTGCAGTAAGACATCCTTGAGGAATTTTGAGGTAACGACCTCAAAATTCTACCCCAGTTTTTTGCACTTAGCTTTCCTCTGAAATTTTTGAGAGAACCTCAAAAATTTCTGCCCCAGTTTCTGCACTTAGCTTTCCTCTGAAATTTTTGAGAGAACCTCAAAAATTTCTGCCCCAGTTTCTGCACTTAGCTTTCTCCTGAAATTTTTGAGAGAATCTCAAAAATTTCTGCCCCAGTATTGATCTCAATTTGTCCTTTCGAATTTTTTGAGAGATCCTCAAAAATTCTGCCCTAGTGTCCATTTCGTGGGGAAAATAAAATTTTTGTATTAATGCGACCGAACCTTGGGTAGGTTGCCTACGTATCCCACTTGGGGAATCAGGTCGTAACGTAGTTCCAGATTACATGAGATATTGCATAAAGAATAAAGCTATTAGCAAGTGCAGGTTCTCAGATGTAATATCTTTTGACGGCGTCTCCGTTGATAGGTTTCGGCCAAACTTCACCATCCATTTCTGCCAGTATCAATGCTCCTCCGGTCAAAACCCTATGAACCATGTAGGGTCCCTGCCAGTTTGGCGCAAACTTTCCCTTTGCTTCTTCCTGATTAGGGAAAATCTTCTTCAAAACCAACTGTCCTGGTTCAAATGACCTTGCACGGACCTTTTTGTTGAATGCTTTTGCCATTCTTTGCTGATACAATTGTCCATGGCATATTGCGTTCATCCTCTTGCCATCAATGAGTGCCAGTTGTTCCATTCTCCTCTTAATCCATTCTGCGTCTGTTAGTTCTGCTTCTTGAATGACCCTTAAAGAGGGAATCTCCACTTCTGCTGGTATTACTGCTTCAGTGCCATAGACTAGGAGATAAGGAGTAGCTCCTGTTGATGTTCTCATTGTGGTGCGGTATCCTAACAGAGCATAGGGAAGATTTTCGTGCCACTGTCTTGAGTTGTCGATCATCTTGCGTAGTATTTTCTTAATATTCTTGTTAGCTGCCTCAACTGCTCCGTTCATCTGAGGCCTGTATGCAGTAGAGTTGCGGTGATTGATTTTGAAAGTATCACAAGTTGTTCTCATCAAATCACTGTTGAGATTGGATCCATTGTCAGTGATAATAGTCTCGGGGATTCCAAATCTACATATCATCTTGTCTCGGACGAAATCAACCACTACCTTCTTCGTCACCGACTTGTAGGACGCGGCCTCCACCCATTTGGTGAAATAATCAATGGCTACCAATATGAACCTATGTCCATTTGATGCGGCAGGTTCAATTGGCCCTATGACGTCCATTCCCCAAGCAGCGAATGGCCAAGGCGATCCCATAACGTTAAGCTCATTCGGGGGTACTCGAATCATGTCTCCGTGCACTTGACATTGATGGCATTTCTTCACGTATTTTATGCAATCATGCTCCATAGTCATCCAAAAGTATCCTGCCCTCAGTATCTTTTTTGCAAGCACAAAACCATTCATATGCGGACCACAAGCTCCAGCATGCACTTCTTCTAGTAGCCTGGCAGCTTCTTTAGCATCCACACATCTCAATAAACCTAGGTCAGGCGTCCTCCGGTATAGGATTTCACCGTTTAGGAAGAAACCATTTGTCAATCTCCTCAATGTCTTCTTCTGAAGGCTTGTAGCATTCTCAGGATAAAGGCTTTCTTTGATGAATTTCTTAATGTCATGGAACCATGGCTCTCGGTCCGATTCTTCTTCCACCTGAAAGCAATATGCTGGTTGCTCTTTCACTGCTATGGGTATTGCATCGATATAATTCTTGTCTGGGTGCTGAATCATGGAAGATATTGTGGCTAAGGCGTCGGCGAACTCATTCTGCAGTCTGGGTACATGTCGAAAT
The DNA here is from genome assembly GCA_029990575.1 of Petunia axillaris subsp. axillaris. NCBI lineage: Eukaryota > Viridiplantae > Streptophyta > Magnoliopsida > Solanales > Solanaceae > Petunia > Petunia axillaris. Next base: position 32,617,088 of record JARKNS010000002.1, read on the forward strand.
TCTATCTTGATAAACCTCTTGCTCAATTCTTTTATGCACTCCAAATACGGCAATATTTTAGAATTCTTTGCTGCCCATTCCCCTCGTACTTGATGTATCAGCAGATCCGAATCTCCAATTGCCAACAGTTCTTGCACGTTCATGTCTATGGCCATCCTGAGCCCTAAGATGCAAGCTTCGTATTCTGCCATGTTGTTGGTGCAAGGGAATCTGAGCTTAGCAGTGGCCGGGTAATGTTGGCCAGTTTCAGAAATCAACACCGCTCCAATGCCGACTCCTCTGAAGTTTACCGCTCCATCGAAGAACAGTCTCCAACCATCATATTCTTCGGTGATGTCTTCTCCGACGAACATGACCTCCTCATCTGGGAAGTAAGTGTATAAAGGCTCGTAGTCATCGCTCACAGGGTTCTCAGCCATGTGATCGGCCAAAGCTTGAGCTTTCATGGCTTTCTGAGTGACAAAGGTGATGTCAAACTCACTGAGTAACATTTGCCATTTGGCTAGCTTTCCGGTAGGCATCGGCTTCTGAAAAATGTACTTGAGAGGATCCATTCTCGAAATCAGTAGGGTTGCATACGAAGTCAGATAATGTCTCAACTTCTGTGCTACCCAAGTCAATGCGCAACAGGTGCGTTCCAGTAGTGTGTACTTGGCTTCGTACGGAGTGAATTTCTTACTCAGATAATATATTGCCTGCTCTTTCCTTCCTGTCAAATCGTGCTGTCCCAATACACATCCAAATGCTGAATCTACCACAGACAAGTACAGTATCAAAGGTCGCCCTGGTTCGGGCGGAACCAACACGGGCGGGCTGGACAAGTACTCTTTTATTCGGTCAAATGCTTTCTGGCAATCCTCTGTCCACTCGATGACGGCATCTTTCCTTAACAATTTGATGATGGGTTCGCATATAACAGTGGACTGGGCTATGAAACGACTAATGTAATTGAGCCGTCCTAAGAAACTCATGACTTCTTTCTTGCTCTTCGGTGGTGGCAATTCCTTGATGGCTTTGATCTTGGCTGGATCCAACTCGATACCTCTTCTGCTGACGATAAAGCCCAATAACTTTCCGGATGGAACACCAAAAGCACACTTCGCTGGGTTCAACTTCAGGTTGTACTTGCGCAAACGGTTGAAGAACTTGCGCAAATTGTCCAAATGTTCGGAGCTTTTCTTTGATTTGATGATCACATCATCTACATACACCTCAATCTCCTTGTGCATTAAGTCATGAAACATTGTGGTCATTGCTCTCATGTAGGTAGCTCCAGCATTCTTTAAACCAAAAGGCATCACTTTGTAACAGTATGTTCCCCAAGATGTAGTGAAAGCTGTCTTTTCGGCATCTTCCTCATCCATAAGCACTTGATGATAACCAGCGAAACAATCTACAAAGGACTGTAGCTCATGCTTTGCACAATTATCGATCAGGATGTGTATATTTGGTAGAGGGAAATCATCTTTAGGGCTTGCCTTGTTCAAATCTCTATAATCCACACAAACTCTGATTTTTCCATCTTTTTTCGGCACTGGTACGATGTTGGCCAACCAAGTTGGATATTCAACCGTTTTAAGGATTCCCGCATTGAGTTGCTTGGTCACCTCCTCCCTGATCTGCACTAAGGTTGATGATTTGAAAGTTCGGGCTTTTTGCTTGACCGGTGGGAAACCTGGATTAATGGGCAGCTTATGTGCAACAACATCCGTGCTTATGCCTGTCATATCATCGTATGACCATGCGAACACATCTTCATACTCTTTTAAGAACTCGATGTATTGTTTTCTAACTTCAGGGGTTAAGTGTGCATTAATCCTTGTTTCTTTTACGGTTTCGTTGTTTCCTAAATTAACCACCTCTGTTTCATCCAAATTTGGTTTAGGCTTGTTTTCGAATCTTTTAATTTCCTCTTGTGTGACCTCATCAAACTCTTCGTAACCAGAATCAGATTCTTCAGACACAGTTGTTTCGTTACACATTGCGGCTGTCGATTCGATGGAATTATTAGTTTGAATGCTGAAAAGATAAAGTAATGCATAATTAAAAGGATTTAACAAATGGAAGAAAAAGAAATGATAAAAAAGGTCAATGCTTTTATTCATGAATCCTCGCAAAACAATGTTCATATGGAAACATCATGATAACTGAAAAAAGGTAAGGAATGCATTCTAACGACTCGGAGTCGTGTTTTATTTCGAAAGCATGAAAAAACAAAACTCCCTAGCTCTACCAAGGTCCGCGGTATGCTCGGGTCAAGTTGCTGGTCCAATTGTTCAGTTCAGCTCCGAGTTCAACTTTTGCAGGATTAAGAGGTTCGGTGTGTTCTTCCAGAATTGCACAACAATCTTCATCAGATGAAAACAACTTCTGTATGCCTGTCAGCAGGTCTTCCTCGGCATCAACAACCTCTGATTTATCCTCTTGCATTGCGAGTACCTCCCCTTTGTGACCATCCAAAAGACCAGACGAGATGAAAACATGTAGCAGAGGTTTGACAGCTCTTTTGTAGTACTTGAAATCCAAAGAGGCTTCCTCCAAACTTCCTTCGTAACCCCCAAAATAGCCTATGCCTGACCTATCTTTGTCGCCTCTCGTCACAATGTGAACGGGTTCCAAAAGACCATCCAGATTTTTGCCTAAACCTTTCCCAGGTTCATAACCTTGCCTCAACATAATACCCATCACCCAATCTCCGGGCCATCTTGCAGGCTGCGTGAGTATGTATGGCTCTTCAGTCTGAACTTCTTCAGGTTCGGGTTCAAGCACTTTAGGTATCCACACTTGCTTTCCTCTTGTCTCTCTAGAGATGCGCTCCCAGTCAGGACGGGCATTGGGCGGGTATACTGGCTGTTTCTCCGTTTTGGCAGGTATTGTTTCACGGAACTCACGTGCAGGCACCCCCCAATCAGACATTACAGGTTCCCAGACCAGATTTCTTCCTTCATAACCTTTACCTTGGCCGTCCCAATAAGCGCTGTAGAGGTTCTTCTTCTTTTCGATCCCTGGCGGGGCATTGACAAGTTTTGGAGCAAAGTATGCGGAATATCCTCCTCGAGTGCTTCCTCTGTGGCTATTGGGGCTCCACCCTTCGTAGTTCTTGCGGTAACCACTTTGACTACCATGCACTGCTCCCACAAACTCTACGGTGTAAAAGGTTTGTCCGTCCAGAGCACTTCCTTCAATTACTGGTATGGTTTGCTCATTGTATATAGAGTTGCTCCCTTCGCCGAACACCACAACCTCTTTGTTGTCCCATTCAAACTTCACCGTCTGATGCAAGGTAGACGGAACTGCACCAGCCATGTGTATCCACGGCCTTCCCAATAGTAGGTTATATGATGCCGAGATATCCATGACATGGAACTCGGTAGTGAACTCGACTGGACCTACCATGATGGTTAGGTTGATCTCTCCAATGGTGCTCCTTTGTGACCCATCGAATGCTTTCACCTTCATATCACTCTCCTTGATCTTGTTTTGGTCAATTCCCATCCTTTTCAAAGTGATGAACGGGCATATGTTCAAACCGGAACCTCCATCGATCAAAACTCTTCCTACGAACCATTCTTTGCATTTTACAGTGACGTGCAAAGCCTTGTTGTGTCCGAGCCCTTCCGGTGGTAATTCATCTTCATGGAAAGTGATTCGGTTAGATTCCATGACTTGTCCGACCATGCTGGCCAGATTCTCGACAGTGGTGTTTGCAGGTACATATGCCTCATCTAGGACTTTCATCAATGCATTCCTATGCCTTTCTGAATTCACAAGTAAGGATAGAATAGAGATTTGGGCCGGGGTCTTGCCCAAGTGGTCGACTACAGAGTAGTTCTTGGCTTGCACTTTCTTCCATAGCTCCTCAGACTCTTCCTCACTGATTCCTTTTCTACCTTGCTCTTTGCTATGAGCAAAATTCTCGGGAGCATAGAACCTTCCACTTCTAGTCATCCCTTGCGCTGCAACCGTCTCAACTACTGTCTTCCCTTTCCTTTCCCTTTCCCTTTCATAATCCCATGGCACTGCCTTGTCATCATAAGGTGGGATCACATCCACATAGAATTTGGGAGCCATTTCCACCTCTATAGGAGCTGGTACTTTAGCAGCCTGTGCAACAGAGGCGAGTGCTGGTGTAGCCTCTTTTGCTCTGACGATGGTTCCTTCCAGATTGCATTCAGCCTCTAATTCTATCAAATTTACTCTGTTATCTCCATGATTGGGCAAAGGATTATTGTGCACGTTGGGTGCCTTCAAGTGTATCACTTTCTGATCGATCAAATCTTGTATCTTGTCCCTCAAAGCAAAGCATTTTTCAGTATCATGGCCAGGTCCTCCAGAATGGTAAGCACAAGTTTTGGAAGGGTCGAAGAATGGTGTAATTGTTTCAGGCATTTTGAATGGGACGGGTTGGATATGTCCTGCCGCTTTGAGTCTTTCGAACAGCTGGGTTCGGGATTCAGCAAGCGGGGTGTAGTTTCTTCGGGGTCTTTGGTTATTGTCTGGGCGGGGTCTAGGGTGGTATGTGTTGGTGTTTCTGTAGTTTGAGCTTTGTGGATATGCTGGCCGTGGTGGGTGTGGACCTGGGCGAGCGGGTTGTGTGTTATATACGGGATAAGCGTGTGGTGATGGAGCATATGGGTATGGTGGGAGGGGTGTTTGATAATAGTGATTGTGGGTGGGAGTATGGTCAAGAGAAGCAGTGACGAAAGAGACTTCGTCTTTCTTCTTCTTGGTGATACTAGTGCTACCAGACTGTAGGGCCTTATTGGCGGCTTGCAATGCAGCCAAGCTAATGATTCTTCCAGATTTCAAACCATCCTCAACGATATTTCCAATCTTGATCAGCTCTCCGAATTTCTTATCCTGCATGTTCAACATCTTATCAAAGTATACATCCTCTTGTATGCGGATAAAGGTTGCTACGATTTCTGTGTCGTTCATGGGTGGTTGGACCTTTGCGGCTTCAGCCCTCCACCTCGTTGCATACTCCCTGAAAGTTTCATTAGGCTTTTTCTTTAACTTCTCCAGATAAAAGCGATCAGGCATGGCATCGGTATTGTGCCCAAAACTGTCGACAAAATCCCCGGCCATTGCTTCCCAACTAGTCCACTTTTTCAGCTGCTGCTTGGAGTACCAGGTCAGTGCATCCCCTGTCAGACTGCGGTTAAACAACTGCATCCTGATCTTCTCATCATGCCCTACTCCGATCAGCTTGTCACAGTAAGACCTCAGGTGAGCCATTGGGTCTCCACTACCATCGAACAGGTTGAACTTAGGTATCTTATAACCGTCAGGCAACTTCAAATTGGGATAAAGGCAGAGGTCTTCATAAGCTAATCCCCTTGTCTCCTTAGCTACCTGAAATTGTTTAACCTTTTCTACCAACCACTTCACTTGCTCCTTGGTGTCGTCTGTCTCTTCTCCTACCCATGCATACATGTCTTGCTCTTTGGTAGGTGATGAAGTGGGCTTGGTTTCGACAGTGAAGGTGTGGAATTGAGCGGTGGGGTTGTTTTGGGGTACTTTTGGTGGTGCGACATAAGTGGGGTATGGGTGATCTTTTTCAGGCATAACGGGATCTTTGCCATGAGGGCGTGTGGGTTTGTTTGGATCAGTAGTTCCATCAGCGTAGATTCGGTTTTCCAGTTCAAACATCCTTTGTTGCAGCTTTTCATAATCTTCGTATGCAACCATACCCTTCTTCCCAGGAGTCCCTCCAACACCAGAATTTGCGGTAGTGCCGTCAACTTTGTCAAACTCTGCCATGATATTTCGTCTCGTCCTTGCCTTTGTGGGTAAAGGGGGAGGTGTTGAAATCGATCCTCTGGATCTTAAACGGTAATGCTGTTCGGCCAGAATGCACAAACCAACCTTCGGGGATTGGGAGCGAAATAACCTTAAAAAATAAATGACCAAAGATAAATGTGAGCGAAGTATTTAGAGAGCTTAATATACAAGTTAATGTCATGCAATCGCGTCCTATTATGCGGGGGACCTCTTTTATGCCAGAGGTAGGCCTAACGACGATTTTTTTAAAGGTAATGTTTGCGCCAATTGTTTGCTTGAGAATAATCAAAACAACTTTATAAACTCCAAAACAAGAAATTTTATTGATAGAATTGCTTGGCTTTATTACAATCTCTAATCTTGCAAAAAGAAAAACAACTTGACTGGAAAGGAAATGACTCGACGAAAACAACTTGACTGAAAGGGAAATGACTCGACTGAAAAGGGAAATGACTCGACTGCAATTCAAACTAAGGCCAAGCAAAGATGCGCTCTGATCAAGCGTTTGGTTTGTCTTCGACATCATCATCAGCATCCTCTTCATATTCTTCCTCTGATGGGTCTTCTTCTATGAAGGGTTCCAAGTGCATCAAGTCTGACTCAAGAAGATCTTTCCCAGACTGTATGTCATCCAAAGATTTCGCACAAGCAGAGAGAATTTGTATTCCTAGCACTTCTTTATCCTCCAGTGGCGTGGACAGGAAATGTCCTTTCCAAGAATTCAAGATGTCTTTAAGGCTCCCTGCGATATGTCGGAGTTGCACTGTCTGGTTCATCCAAAACCTGGTCTCTTCTTCTTTAGCCTTCCCTTGGTATTGCCTTCTCATTTCTCGATTCTGGGTTTCTTTCAGCTCCACCTTCTTTTGATCATATCTTGTTCTCAACTTTTTGTATTTTTCTTCAAAGTTGGTGGCTTCGATTCTTCTTTTGAGTGTGGGTTTATTAGATAGGAATCTCTGTTTGTCGAACTCAAGCCAGTGAGGATAAGCTAAGGCAGCCTGGGGTTTAACCCTATCATCTTGGTGATGGCAGAATTGTCTAGTCTTTCTCTTCTCCCATATGGTCAGAATCATTTCTCGTGTAACTCCATCCATGTTGCCTATTTCGGTGTTGAGGTTCCTCCCTTCTGCTAGTCTAGGGGTTGATTGCATCGTTCCTACTTGCCTGAGAATCCTCAAAGGGATGTAGTGATGAGTCCCTCGCAGCCCGATCAATGTCAGAAAAGTAGCGTCTTGGCTTTGAATGGAAACTATAAAACAGACGCAGTGTTTTATCACCCACTGTATGTCTTTCTCTCGCAATTGATTAAGCTTGTCGAACCATCCACTCATATCTAAGGGCTTCTCCCATTGCAGAGTGCCAGTCATGCGAAGTGAGTGTGTCATGATACCATCAGGTGTATGGGCTATTGGCGCAGATGGGGGCGCCTCGAGCTTTTGGAGATGCTCGATCAACCATATTTGCAATAAGAGATTGCAACCCTCGAAATAATCTGCTCCTTTCTTACATTTAGTCAAAGCTCGATAAATATCTCCCACGATCATTGGAATCAAACCCACTCTACGCCTGTTTATGTCCCTACGCAATATCTCGACCACCAACGCTATCCCTGTGTGGATTTTTCCTCCTTTTTCAGGGAAAATCACAGCTCCTAAGAAGGCAATGGTGAAAGCAACGGACTCGGTTCGTGGCCAATCTTCAACTTCGGATGCTCCTGGGAAGTCATACCGAAGAGTAGTGTCTCCGAATCTGGAGTACAAAAACTCTAAAGTTACCCTTGCATTTTGAACACCGTTATAGTATGGTTCCTGGGGAACCTCCAGAAAGTTGAAGAATTCTTCGGGTTCCACCCTTCGGGGACAAATCAAAGTCTCTGGGTCAGGTGCCAAGCCGGATAAACCTGCGATCTCTTCTATCATTGGTGCTAAATCTATGCCATTGAAGTGGAAAACTGCCCTCTTGTAATCCCAAAAATGAGCAGCTGCCTCAACCAAACCAGGAACTGTCTCGTACCACATAAGAGACAACAAATCGCCTAGTAGCGATCGAACTCTTTCTTTGCTAGCTTTGGTCAAATCCTCCCACCAAAGTTTGAGCACATAGGGGGCTTGAGCCACTGAGTCGAACTGGAGTGAACCTTTTGCAGCCATAGTCTGAAAACAAAACAAAAGTTTAAAAAGAAATAATCCTAATATTTTGATTAATCTTCAAGCAAACAATCAACAATTGGCGCAATCATTTTATGAATATTTGTCATTTTCGGGTCATGGACCTTCTGACGTTTTGGACGAGGTTTATTAATGGACTAGGACGTGCCAAGGACGTCTAGCCTTCCTAGGTTTGTCATGATGCAAAAAGAAAATAAATACACACTTTGTTGCCAATTGTTCTCATAATTTCTAAATAATCTTTAGAATTCAATACATGAAGACTCTTTTGAAAGAAAAAACAAAATATAAAAATGACACTTAAACTAATCGACATGCTCCTTCTCCAGCCTGGCTCTCTTTGCTTCTCGGGCGACCTCCTTTATCTCCTCCATAGCTTTGGTCAAATACCCCTTGGCCGTAATTAAGTGCAAGATATCTATTTCGGCACATTCCGAATTCCATTGTTCAAGTTTTGCTCCTAACACTTCTACTTTTCCTTCCAAATCCAATGCACGGTTCTTCCACGTCTCGATCTCTTCTTTGTTTTCTTTGTCTATTTTAATGGCTTTCAGCATGAACTCACGGTATCGAATTTGAGCCTCTGCTTCTCTGTCTCTGATGTCATTCCCTTGGCTTGGTCCTACTACCACATTCCCTTTTATGCTAGAACGCAACCAACTGATGTAATTTGGTTCACATCCTGCATTGTATCTGTCTGGTGCTAATGTCGGCTCTTCCATGACTTGCCTTCCTAACCAGGACTTTCTAATGCTTTTGAAATGTGGAACTAGGTCTCCAGTATAATCGACTTGGTAGGCTTTCGTGTCTGGTATAATTGGGATGATTTGCTTCCTCCCTGCTTGCCTCATCACCCTTAGAGGTTGATAGGGTTGGAGGCCTCGTAATCCCATAAGTATCACAAAAGACGCTTTCTCAGAGCTGATGATAAAGTCTGGTGAAGGAAACCAAGTGAACATCCATTGGATTGAGTCCTCCGTTATGTTTTCAAACAGTTTAACCCATTTCTCCGTGCTGCTTGGCTGCTTGAATTTTGGAACCCCGTACCGTTCTCCAATCAAGTAATTCGAACCAGTTGGTTTGAACAATTCTTGCGCACCGTTCACCTTCCTTAAATGCTCCTTGAACCATGCTTGCAACAGAAGATTACATCCTTGAAAATATTTTGCTCCCTTTTTACAACAACCCAAAGCCCGATAGATGTCTGCTACAATCATAGGGACTATAGTGTGTCGATAACCATCAATCCCGTTGAACACCGCGTCGGTAACCATGATAAGCTTCGAACATATGTTGTGATCCGAGCTTTCAGGAAATACCATTACCCCTAGGAAACAAACAGCAAATGCAAATGGTCTAGCTCTCCTCCAATCACTATAGGATGTGAATTCTCCTTTATGATTGTCAAAAGCGGTCAAGTACCCGAATTTATTATAAAGATAGGAAAAAGGTATTTTCTTTTGTTGCAAAAACCCCACATCAACGTCCGCTACCATCCCCAATTTATCACGGAACTCCTGTGGTGTAGGAACGCTGGGAGCCAAAATGCGACCTCCTTGCCAACGATGTTTGTTTAAGCCCGAATGTGATATGAACCCCCCTATTTCTTCTAGCAAAGGTGTTAACTCGACGTCTCCAAATCTAAACACATTTGATTCTTCATCCCAGAACGTTACTGATGCTTCAATCATTTCTCTACACGGTTCCATTTCTAGCAAAGACACCAAATGCCCTAAGTGTTTACGGACTTCCGTTTGTTCACCCAGTGATAAGTTGTTCCACCAGTTGGTCAGCATAGGAGGTGCACCCAAAGCCATTCCAAAACGATAAAATTTTTGACTCATGATGTCCTAAAAAGAAAAGAAAAGACAAATGATTAAAAGAAAATTCCTAACCCCTTTTTGAGAACAATTGGACGATCAAAATGTGTATTTAATTTCATCTCACTTTTTCTTTTTCTCTCTTTCTTTCTTTCCTTTCTCTTTTTCTTTCTTCTTTTTTTTTTTTTTTTTTTTTTTTTTTTTTTTTTTCAATGCATGTAAGCATGTTTAAACGTCTTTTCGGGGTTACAAAAACCCGTCAAGTTGTCTTAACAAGTTGAAGACTAGTCGGCTTACGGGAAGCCCTTCCTACGGCATGATGCATGCATATTACATCTCAAGAGTGGTGTAATTCTAGACACGGTTCCCCGAGGTGGACAACCAAGGGGTGGGAACGTTTGGAATTGTTGGTTGTACCACGGACCAACTTATCCCAACCGTCCCCCCTAAAGGGTTTTTTGAGGTGAAGCGACCGTGAGATCCACGTAATCGCTCGTGTGTGTGCAAAGTGTCGTTTCCAGAAGTGGAGGAGTATGAGTGAAAATGCTAATAAATATTACAAGGAATATTTCATACAATCAAATAAAGAAAACAAAGATATTTCATACAAATAATAAAATAAAGAAAGAAAACAAAAAAGAAAACAAGTTAGTAAAATAATAAGCAAAATAATAAGCAAAATAATACAATTAATTAAAATATCCCAAAAAGAAAAACCCGTTGTGGTTAGGACTATAAATCCCCAGCGGAGTCGCCATTCTGTCGCACCCTATTTTTTCGAAGCTCGGAGCGAGTTCAAAGGGTTGGGTTTGACTGGGTGACTTGGTTGAGTCAAAATTGGAGTCGCCACCTAATAAATTTGTATAACAGGCGTATCAGGTCACCTAAATATTCTAAGTGTCTAAAGTTAACTCCGGGTTGGTCGTACTAACAAAGATTCTAAGGTAAGAAGCCCTTATGACTCGGGAAGAAGGTGTGAGGCACTTCCCAAGTCCCACTAAAAGTGGTTCCCGACCGAGTTAAAATTTTGGGATTTATAGACTAAGTATGCAAACAAACTTACATAAGGGATTTTGAATAGTTATCGAGGTCAAATGCAAACATAGGTTACAATAGAGGCTAAGAATGTAAATAGAGTTAAACAATTCAAATTGATGAAAATGAGGCCAGAAATTAAAGTCAAACATCAAATAGAATATGCTACGCAAGTAAAAAAAATTCCAGCGTGTATTAGAATTCTAAAGCTTGCGTTTCTAGGCCAAGCCCACTGACCAATTTCGAATATAGCCGCCACAGATGCAATATTTTGATTTTTTAGCGAGACTAAAAGTGGCAACGTCTATTATTCAAAGTATTCCTACAAATAAATTTTATGACAGAAAATAGTAACGTAAAAAAATATTTATTCGAACATGATTTCCCAAAATACACAATAACTTAAACGGAAAGGGACAAAAATAGAGATTATTGTGTATAAGGGATGTTAGTTGTCTTTGAAGGTGTTTTGACATTAATTGTCAAGTACCGTTTCATAGACAACTATTGCTTTTGAGGTCGCGCAAAAGAAAATATATACGTATATAAGTAGGAAGGTTTTGATGAAAAAAAGTGAATACACAAAGCAAGTCAAATGCATATAAAGGGACGCGCACATAAATATATATATTAATGTTATATTCATGCAATACATGTTGGGTGATCTATTCGAACGAATTTAATTTTTAAAAAAATATGTATAATCCGACCCCAAAATTTAATACTTCCCTTATAAACTATTAATTAGTGTATAAGAAAAAAAAAGTTTGCCAAAATCAATTAGTTTCAAAAGAAATTTCCCCATTCAAAAAAAAGAAGAGAACCTGCAGCGAAAGGTTGTTCTAAACTTTGCAGAAATAGGCCTTTTTTTACAGGAATTGGAAGAACAGCCCCTGCTTAACAAAACTTTGGAATTTCAATTTCTTTTGGCATGGGCTTGTCGTTCAAGCCTGCAGTTCCACAAAAAAAAAAAAAAACAGCCAATACATATTTTTACGAAAAATGTCCTAGAATAGGTCATGATTTTCACAAATGGCCTCATTTTAAAGAAAAATTGCGAAAACCTTCCCCCTTTATACGAAACGGGCCTGCCTTAACAAAATCCAGATTTAAATCCTAACAAATCTCATCCGTTCTACAACTTAATCACATTAGTTTCGAGGCTTATGAATTAATGCATATACCCTCACGACTTCAGCCACAAATGAGCGAGAAAAAGAGAAGAGATAGGGTCCCTGGGTAACCCAAACACAATTATTTTATTGAAACACTTTTCTTACACCCCAAAGGGGCTCATGAAGCCACAATACTTACCACTTTCTTCCCTGTCTTAAGCTTAGATTCATACAGGTAAATAGAATTGCATACAAGAGAGATAAACTAAAAATGAACACAAGCTGGAAATATAGCGCCTTGAATACACCATTTACATAGCTCCAATTAGGTCTTTTCTGGACCCTATACTTCGGCTTTAAATGGTTTTATTTCCTGCAATCAACTTGTTAGCATTGTCAGGCTTTCTTGGTGTACCTGTAATGAAGGACACTGGTATAGTCCTAAAGACTATCCAATAAATCTGCAAGAAGGGATTAACGTTGGCCAAAAGGAAGGCAAGACAGATATGCAAACAAAGCAAGCGAAACTTGATAAAATCAAGTTGTTTGTTACAAAAAAAACAAGAGCACATCAGCCTAGAGAATTCTCTATTCAATCCCAAATATATTACCTTAGGATTTTATTGAGTAGTCAGAGGGGTAAGTCTCAAGGAGATGAGAGAACAAAATCTTTGTAGAACTAGTGAATAATAGGAATATTTCTTTTGGTAGCAAGTTGTTACTGCTTCTATTGAGATTTTTCAGCGTGTCCGTAATAGGGGAAAGACTACCCCTTTTATAGTTTTAAGTAGGAGTCTCAATCCTAATTTCTAGGTGTGAAAGGAGCAAGTTAAATTCAGAAAAAGGCTGTCAATCAAGCAAAAATCAGGGTAAATCAATTTAACAAAATAAAGGAGGTTTACTTTCCATAAATAAAATTTAACTAACTAATTTTCGGAATTAAAAATGGCATATTTTGAAAGAAATAAAGTCTGATTTTTTCTAAAAGATATACATATATTTCAGAATTTACATACCTAATATATTCCAAATTATATTGATTTTATACTTAGTTAAATCCTAGTCCAAGTCTTTTTAGTTTAACCACATTTCTTTTTCAAGATTTACATGGCTTAGTACATGAAGCAAATAACAAAAAAAAATTTATACTCACATAGCATTAGAATTCATGGATTTTCAGTTAATATACAAACGAATCATAGAATTAACTAGACATGCATCTCCTATTTTTTTTTTCTAATCATGAAAGGATGATGATACACAAGTTAACAAGATTAAACTAAATCAACGAAAACAGTACCAAAAAGTTAAAAAAAAAACGGTACCCGCTTTGGATCGGGTCGGGTCAATCCGACCCGATTCGGTTTTCTTCAATTTTTCCTTGTTTTGATTCCGAAAACTTGGTCTATGCCTTGTTTAGGAATGTATCAATCCCGTTCTTGTGTTGATTAGCATCAATCTTTCATGATTTTGTCCAATCCTTCCATTTTCTTACTTGAATCACGACGAGGAGAGAGAAACACGAAAAAAAAACGTGGAGCTAGCGTGATTGGGGCGGAACGACGGATTTTTGGAAGATTTGGGTGGAATAGTGTATTGGGTCACGTTTTTGGGGTAAGGGGAGAGGGGAGTGACGGCTGGTCAAAGGGGTGTGGGGAAGGGAAATGATTTTAGGGTTTGAAGTGGGCAAGGGGAGTGTTTGGGTTAAAGGAAAATTTTGGAAAAATGGTAGTGGAGGCTGACGTGTAGGGGTGATTGGTTGAGAAGGTGCCACGCGGGTCTGCGTGGCAGATGTGTGTATGTGTGGATCCCAAATAATATGACATGTATATATAATATGTGTTTTATATATATTTATGCGTATATATGCGGTATATTTCGAGTATATGGGGGTATATTTGGTCAATAATTAGCTTTAAAAATACCAATAAATAAGAGAAGATTAATAAAAATATAAGGAGCAATATTATAGGCTTAGAAAACATAATAGTTGATTTGAAATAATTTTATGTAATATCAATTGAATGTAAATAATTGCAAAAAATGTATATTTGGGTATAATTAGCCAATAGTTTGGCTTAAAAATGCTAATGACATAAAAGAAAAACATGATGAGTAATATTATAGACTTAAAAAATAATAATTGATTCTAAATAATTATAAATGAATTTATGCAACATTAGTCGAATGTAAATACTTGTAAAAATGGATATTTAAGTACATAAATTGCATAAATGATTACAAAATTGTGCTATCTCTTCGAAAATGACTTAAATGGCGTATTTATGTAATATAATCATTTTTTTTTGAGTGAGTATGTATATAGATAGGGCGTTGGTGATACGGATGAGAGTACGGTAATTGACGCGATTTTGTCTAAAAAATATTAAAATTGCATTTTCAAAGTGTTGTATGATAAATTGTGAAATAGGAGGGACAAAATTGGGTGTCAACACATGTGAATTAACTTAAATAAATTAAAAAGAACGTTAAGAAGAAGCAAAAGTTCTGATGTACTCAAGACAACCTAGTTGTTTCCTCCCATTCACCGCATGGCAATACAACTGTATCGGTCGGATTTCGTCCAAACACTCAAGGACATATCTATGGTGATGTGGAAGATATGACATAGATATCAGAGATAAGTCAGCAGAGACTTCACAATGAAGAGCTAAGCAACACCAGAGACATGAAGAGATTGGCCGGTTCAAGATCCGAACACAGTTATCTGGAGATAACAAGTTTGGTCACAGGCATTGGAAAAGCTTTACTTCCAACTAACTCTGCTATTTTCGAGGAAAATATTAGAAGTGGATAACAACACTATCAGTTATAGAGAAACATAGGGAGGGAGGCGTCTAGCTAGGGTTAGGACTCTTACACTTATTAATAAACCCTTTCCCCCATATTGTAAAGATTACGTTATATATGCTGTATTGCATTCTACATTCAAACTCTTCCTTTTTAGCTACTCCCATACGCCATAGTTACTTAGTCGTTGTATCTGCTGCATTATCTGCGATTTGTCTTTTGGAGGAGAAAAAGTTCATCTTTCTCACGGAGCACGAGCACATCGAAATCAATAAAATTTACTTGTTTTATTTCATTATTTTCATTATTTCTTTTTGTCTGTTTATCACTGCCATTGCTTTACTCGATCATCTTAACACAGTTATCAGCCCACAATTTTTACATCTTTAGCATTATCACCTTTGACTAATTGCCCAATCTATTTCCTATCCATTTTGTTATTATGAACGGCATAATAACCAAGTTTTTGACATAGGTTTAAAAATTAACCAGTGAATCTCGATATGAAGGGATCGTCTGTGGATTTATTAAATAACAATTTAATTGTAATACTTGAATTAAATTTTAGGTAATACAACAACCACCGCCATTGATTGTTTGTACCGAGCTAATTGAATACTAGCCAATAACGCAAAATTATTTGAAAACTAGCCAGCTCTGGACAAGTCCTATTATTTTATACTGGGACTTGAACTAACATATTCAAACTCCCAGTATTTTAAATTGGGTTCACTTAAACACTAATCCCAATATAAAATACTGAGACTTTATATAAAAAGCTCCAGGTACTTTGAACATGAAACACAGTATAAAATAATGGGACTTTGAACATGTTAGTTCAAAGTCCCTATATAAAATACTGACACTAGTCAGAGGTGTTTGCCAATGCTAATTGAGTGTAAGTGTGCGGACAGATTTTTTGTTATTTCAAAATAATTTTAAAACGGTGAATAAAAATTTCACTACAGGTACCCTTTATCATTGGTTACGATTTTTTGTCCTCACTTAAGAATGATTTAGCAAAATGCCATCGGTAGGCAATACTTCACGTTATAAATTTTCAAGTGTTCCCTAGGGAAAAATACTTCAAGTATAAATTGCAAGTGTTGCGTGCAAGGCAGCACTTCAGCACTTCAAGTTATCTGGGAAGAATGTTGACAGAGATAAAAGGTCAAATGCTGCTACGGGGGCAGCACTTCCAGCACTCGTCATTTTATACTTGAAGTGTTGCCCCCGTGGGCGCACTTGTCAAGTTTATAACTTGAAGTGTTGCCCCCGAAGGAGTATTTACTTAAAATTAGTAAAGTCATTTTTGTAAAACTACTTTAAGCGAGGTCAATAAGGCAAACTATTGCCTAAGGTGCCATAGTTTTGTAAATTGCCCTCCAAAATTAGCCAGTTATCAAAATTTCACCTGAGATTCATATCAACCGGCCCCTTAGGAAATACTCTTTCAGGCCTATTTATAACAAGTAATTTACAGAAATAGGTCATTTCTTGCGCTATTCACACTTTCGACCTCTAAAAGAGATTAACGAACAGCTTCAGTCACCAGAAGTTGTTAGAGTGACCTACAAAAGTTCATTGGGTGCAAAAACGAGCTGAACGAAAGAACAACGGCAAAATACTTGGTAGTAAATGTGATAATACTGTATAATATGTGCTATTGAAAAATAAGCAAAGTAAAATTTCATTAGTTCAAAATTTGTTTTTTTAGTAAAAACGCAGAAAGCATGTAATATCCGAAAACACATATTTTTATTAGCTAAGTTTTTAACGAGAGAGTTAACATAATTTAAACGAGATTAGAATTATCATTATCTGTAATTTTGGAACGGGTCTGGGTGAGTACTAGACAATTTCGCATGGCATATATCTTTCACCCCTTCTGCACTTTTCATTGACCTCTTCTTGAGTAAGATGTTTAATAAAGTCCCACCCAAAAACCCCCCAATCTTCTCGGCATTGATAATAGCAATAATCATCCAATTCTTGAGGAGTCATTCTACAATCTACCAATGTCTGAGGAAATAAAACAAAGACAAAAACACAAATTTGCAAAATCGCCATAATTTGCTTACAACTCATGTTTTCCCGGGATTTATTTCCTGCAAGAAAAATAAAATTATACTAGCAACAATAAGTAATTGAGTACTAAACTTGTGAATTTAAAATTCATTCGCCCCCCAAATCCCTTCATTCAAACATAACTAGGTAATCATAATAAGAATGTAATAACAAAATGTAAACTTGGCTTTTTTAAAAACTCAACTAATTGAGAGAATCCACTGATATCACCTCATTAAAAATCGATTCTCCGAAAATCTATAATAAAATATTAAATAATTTTCATTTACGCGATTAATATCAAATTAAGTTTGCTTACACAATTTTGACAGTGATGCTATATCTGCAACAATCTTCTTCTGATTAGTAAGACATAATAGTATAATTTTATATATCTGAGGCAAGAGATGGTTCATAAATTGGAACTCTTTGAGAATGTAACGTATGTTCCAATTAATGTATTTACTCTTTTGGGAGTTCAAATTCAAAAGGTTACTGTAGAATGTTTCATAGGATCAAGTAGGTCAATTAGGAAAAGTGCAGGAGACATTCCACTACTAAAAAAACCGGAATTTTCGACTACGCTATTTCGACCGAAAATCGGTCGAACACGTATTTCGACCGATTTTCGGTCGAACAGTTCACTTCACGAAAATGTTCGACCGAAAATCGGTCGAAATACGTGTTCGACCGATTTTCGGTCGAACAAAAAAATTTCAGCAAAAGCTATCGACCGAATTTCGGTCGATGTGGCGGTCGACCCACGCGATGATAACTAGGGCAGTGAGCCCTCCTCCTCCATTTTCTTCTTCTTCCCCAACCATTTCTCTCTCTCTAAACACCCCCAAACCTCAAAAAACCCGAAATCTACCCAAACCCACCCCCAAAATCAACACTTAAACACAATCTACCCTCCTAATCACTACCCATAACAACAAATTCAAGGTAAATTTTTAATTTTAGGGTTACTTTAATTACTTTGTAAAACTTGAACCCTAACTTTTTAACTCAATTTTTTTTGTAGTTTTGAAGCATATAAGCAGTGGGGATTCAATTGTACGTGTTATAGGAGCATAAATCAACGTTTAGGTACTTTTTTTTTTTAATTTATTCCGAATTTAATTAACTTTATAATTATTTTGTAACTTTGCATATTTAATGTTGCATATTTAGTTACTTATTAGTTAGCAAAGCTTATTGTAGTATAGTTGATGTTGAACAACTTGTTTGGTGTTGTTAGCTATTACAAAGTTAGGTTTGTGTTGTTTGGAATTGTTGTAGTTGAATTCGTATTGTTTGGTAGTTTTGTTTGCAATGTGTTCTTGCCTTGGTATTGTTGAGAAGATGAACATGTTATGCCTAAAACGAATAAGCTTTTGTTTGTTTGAATTGCTTGGATAATATTAATTAATAGGGTGTTATTAGATAATATTGTTTCTTTGGGGCATTTCATCAAACAAGTAATTTACTAGTTTAATGTAATTTTTTAATTATAAACATAAGAAGATATTTGTATTCACTATTTTTGTTTACAATGATTGGGTCAAGATTTTTGTTTACTAAGAAGATAATGTGTGTATTTAATCTATGTTACCCGCCTATTTGTTTTCAATGAATGTGTGTATTTAATCTATTTAACCCGTGCTATATTTTTTTTCAATGAATGTGTGTATTTAATCTATTTAACCCGTGCTATATTTTTTTTCAATGAATGTGTGTATTTAATCTATTTAACCCGCCTATTTTTTTTGCAATGAATGTGTTTATTTAATCTATTCAACCCGCCTAATTTTTGTGCAATGAATGTGTCAACAGGAATGAAGAATATTTTTTCAGGAAAGAAGGGGACTAAAAAGGCAGCTGAGCCTTCACGTGAGCCGGCACAGGACAGTCCTCCCCCTCTAGTGTTTTCAAGAAGGAAGGGGAAAGGAAAGGCATGTGAGCCTTCAGGTGAGCCGGCACAGGAGACTCCTACCTCTCAGGTGCCGCATCACCTTCCTACAGGAGCACCAGCAGCAAAAAGTCCAGATTTTTTCAGGCAGCCCGGCATGTCCCAGGTGCCGCATTCGCTTCCTACAGGAGCACCTGCCGGATACAGTCCGGATTTTTTCAGACCACCTGGCATGCCTCCGAGCCATACTGGTTGGAGGCATCACTTCAGTAGTTATGACATGACTGAGAGCCAGGACGGTCCATCCCAGGGCGTTCCCGGACTAGGCGATCCCACACAGTCCACTAGTCCGTCTGGGTCGACTCAGCCGCCTTCCGACCCATCTAGCCCTACCTGCCCTTCGGTACAGCAGGAGATTCCGTACTATGATCCCAGATCGCCATATTACATCGGTGAGCCTGGCACTTGGGAAGACGGGCGTTTGATTATTTATCCCGAGGGGGATAAGGGGTAAGTATAGTATTTATGAAGTTCTTATCTATTTAGCAGTAAGCTTTTAAATATTAGTATTTCTATTAACCCGTCTGTTTTTTTACGTAGCTTTTGCCCCAACACTGATGCTACTCCTGTGTTGACGAAATGCATGAAATCTCAATGGAAGGAATCATGGCCATCCTGGGGCGCTGTGCCCCCTCATGTAAAGCAACAGATAATGCAAGCTTTTGAGGTGATAAATATGCATAACATTTTTCACTAATTGCAGGTTTTCTTAATGATTATGTTTAAATAAAATATTTTGATGAATATTGCAGGTTCAGTGTAAGTGGCATCCGGCTCTGGACTATAAAGTCCGTTGTAACTTCCCTAAGAAATGCGCGGATGTGTACAAGAACGCAATGTACAATGCGCGCAAAAATGGGAAAATGCCCGGCTTCCTCTATGATCATCAATGGAGAGAGCTGCTGCAGTATTGGGGTACTCCAGAATTTCAGAGGAAGAGCGAGCAAGGGAAGAAAGCTCGGGCATCTACTAAGGGTGGATCGCTGCATACCGGCGGCGCAGTTAGCGCTGCGACGCAGAAGATGCGCTTGGTAAAGTAATTTAATTTATAAGAATTACTATAATAGTAAATTTTCTATCTATCTAATTTTCTCTTCTTTAATTTGTAGGAAAAGCAACAAAATCGGACTATTCCGCTCTCTGAAATGCATAAGATCCGTCATATCAAGAAAGATAAAAAGGACGGAGAAACATGGGTCGAGCCCCGAGCACAAGAGGCCTGGGTAAGTACTTAAATTTAAACTAAAGTCGCGCCAATCCTTCAAGTTTAAAACTTCACCCATATAGCCGTTGATATATTTATGTTTTTCAGGAAAAAGCTACAAAGGCCCTTGAGGACTGGACTACGACTCAGCAATCTGAATGCGGAAGCAGTACCCCAACACCGCTAACGCTCGAGCAAGAAACCAACTTATGGTTGGAAGCGGTCGGAGGGGTGAAGAAGGGTTCAGCTTATGGCATTGGAACACTGTATTCATCTGCCAAGCATAAATCGAACTATTTGGGCTCGTGTTCAAGTGCTCCAGCAAGCTCTGCTCCCGCTCCAGAAATGACACAGATGCAAGCGGAGATCGAAGAACTGAGAAAGCAAAATGAAGCTATGCGCTTAGCACAAGAGGCGCATCAGAGAGAAGTGCATGAAATGATGCGCGCATCACAGGAGGCGCATCAAAGAGAAATGCATGAAATGATGCAACAGATCCTCAGGAACCAAAGAAAAGGTAAAGGAAGGCGTGATAGCTCGGGAAAGGGAAAGAGCAAGAGCAGACATAGCCACCATTCACCTTCTCAGTCTGATGCCGGGTCTAGTTCGGCTTCTAGCCATTAGTAGTGAAAGTTGAACTTTAAACTATTTGTTTAGTTTGTTTGAATATTGTAGAACTTGAACGAACTATTGTTTGGCTTTGTTAGCCTTGTTTAAACAGCGTTTATGAATGTTTTGAGGACTGGTTTTTCTGCGTGTTTACAGGTGGTATAGGCCTAATTTCAGCTTTTATGTTGCAGGTTTTTACAGGTTTTCGACCGACTTTCGGTCGAAAGTTGGTCAAAAAAAATTACCAGACCTTCGACCGAATTTCGGTCGAAATACACTTCGACCGAAATTCGGTCGAAGGCCTATCGACCGAAATTCGGTCGAATCTCGGTCGACCTTCGACCGAATTTCGGTCGATACTTGAATTTCTACCTAAATTTTATCGACCACCGCAATCGGTCGAAATATGGTCGATAGGTCGACCGAATTTCGACCGATTCGGCGGTCGAAAATGACGGTTTTTTTAGTAGTGTTCATAAACAATCAAACTTACATTGAATGTGTTCATCAGTATCTAAAGTTTGATAGTTCAATATAGGTAGTCATTCGATGTTACTTAATTATCTGAATTATTATATTATTAAATTAGTTGCTATAAATTTATTTAATACTAGGAGTAATAATTATTAGTACGTTGTTGATTACAAGAACTTAATTGTTGGTGACGGTCTCATGAGTTATCAAATAACAAGTACATTTTGTCATAAACCCATAACCTAGCCCCTCCTCTCATGGGAGGCTAACATGAGCAAGCGAACCAAATAACTTTTCCATTTAGTAATTGATTACTACATCAATAAAAGATTATTTGAACAATTTAACGTATTCCATTAGCAATTGGACTTTACACTTTTGGTAATAATCTTTTTAATTTTCTCTATCACCCTTTGAATTGATTTTCTTGCTTTGAGTTGTTAATTTGGCTTAAAACATGGGCATGATTCGTGTTCTAATTAATACCTAAACATTTCATGAACTTGAAATTGGTGTAGCCGTATATTCTTGTCCGAGATGGATTTTAATCTGAACTTTTTAGACGGCGCCTTAAAACATGTCGAAGTGAAAACAAAAACGTTTCAAATTTGCGATAATAAACGAAGTTTGAAGAACAATCTTAAGAAACATCCATGTGTTTTTTATAGTAGCCTCAGTTACATACGAGGTAGCTTACCTTTTACAATAGATACTCTAGCTACTAGATAGACAAAAGAACATTTGAAATAGTATAGCACAACATGAGCACACCTCTATTGGCAATATTTGCCACAAGGATATGGGCAATAAACCCCTCGGAATACACTCCTACCGAAAAACCAGTCTCCAGCAGCTTTTGCAATTGTCTGTTACAATGAGTTAGTGTCAAGCGTCAAATAACCACTCAGTAAAAGTTGAAAATTATATAATCAGAAAAAGGAAAAAATGGAAAATTTCCTTGCTAGCTACTGTTGGAGAGGAGCTGTTGGACCAGTAGCTTTGTTTCTCAATTCCATCGTGCGAGTGGCAAGAGGAAATGAAAAATCCTCTAGTTACACTTGGTCCTAGTTGATTGAGCGTGTCTAAGAATGTCAGCCTGAAATCTGAAATAAATTCAAATAAAGCAAGTGAGAGAAAGAGAGAGTAAATTACATTGTAGTATTCACTTAGGTATACCTTGGAGAATTTGCAGTTGATTATCTGAGCAATTATTTATATTTCCTTTGCAATGCTCCCATACATGCTGAGGGTCAGCACCTTTGGGGACCAGACTGTTGTTTATCTAATTTTCAAGATCAATCGAAGGCAAAAACCATTTAGAATTGTAAGGGAAATAAAAGAAACAAAGTCACTCATGAAAAAAATATAATTAATTTGGTAACCATAGAAATTAACTTGCTAACCTGCCAGGAATCATATGCCGAATTAATGATGAAGAGTGGTGAGAGAATATGTTTTGCGGCATATTGAGGGAAAAAACACTGCCAAGTCATTTTATTCAAATATAAATGAGACACATCATGTAATATTTCCCTATTTTTTATCCGGAGGAAAAAAATATTGCTCTTACCAAACTTGGGTCTAATAAGCTAAAGGACGTGCAAACGGGCGGCAGGTTCTTGGCAGATCCCTACAAAGTAGCCAAAAAGAGAGTTAACACTGTCTATATACTTTAGGTACAAGAAATATTCACAGAGAAGTTAAGATATAAAACAATGAAGATAATAAAAGAGAAGCTTACGTGCAAAGTAACTACTCTCTTAAACTTCTCCCTAATAACTGGTTCACCAGATATAGTCTTTCTGCATGATAAACTCATTCAAGAGCTAGTCGATCATAATAAAACACCCAAAATGAGTTTCTCTTCAGAATTTACTAAGACAACTTACATATTGACAAAGAAACCAGCATCAGAGATGCATTTCACTCTGGCAGTCAAGGAGAAAAAAAATCTGAACTTGTCACAATGAAGGATTGCAGCCAATCCTCCTGCTGAAGTTCCACTAAGGATGGCCTACAAAGAAAATTGGAATTTTTTTCGTGAGCCACCCTTTGAGAGAAATAAGATCGAGGACCCAACACTCCAAGAATAACTTACATTTTGAGCATACTCCATCCCTTTACGATACAATAGCTCCTCCATGATGACTTCAAAGATTCTTGCCCCTCTATAGTGTAGGTTAGTAGCCTGAAATTGTCATTTGTAGTTAGAAAATTAAATCGATAGAAAACATCATAGACGATAATGAGAGGATTCTGACTTACTGGGTCAACTTCCTCAATATCACCAGTAAATGATGACCCATCGCAATATCTAACTTTGACGCGGTTCCAGTTGTAGAAGTCTAAAAATTTGTTGATTAAAGAGTTATATAACTGCCACAATATCGTAAAGAGAAACAAAATAAGGTAAATGCATCTAACATCGTACCTGGATTCAGATGAGAATCGTTGCTTAGAACTCCCTTAAAATAAGCAACACTAGGAATATATTTCGAAGATCCTGAGTAGTACGATCTAGACAGTCGGAAGTAGACTCACACAAACCCCCACCCTAGATATTAACAGTTGATGATGAGTAAAATAAAAATGAATATATTAAACAACAGTATATAACCAAATTAACAACATTAACCTGAAGGTGAATGAGCCAACTATAAACTCCAGAGCCACTTCGATCCAGGATGAAAGTTGAACGCTGGAGCAGTCCCGTCCACGCACACTATAATACATAAATTAAATTATAAGACTATAGTAGTCAAGAAAATGCGTGAATATATATAAATGAGGGAATTTTTTTCTAAAGAGAGTTGTAACCTGCTCCTTTTGCTACTGCACTCTCGAAATAGGTTGTGTTAACAATGAGGTGTGCTTGAGTTGTCCAAAGACACAGTAGAGAAACTAAACAACATAACGTCTAAACGTTAATATAATACTCTTAAAACAATCCATTCCAGTAAACTTATTTCAATAAACTATATAACTCTGACACCGTCTTTTGAAAGTTCTTGAGGACACATTTTTCATTCTTAAAATTTCTTTAACTTTAATAACGAAACAACTAAATATATATGTAGTCATCAGTAATAAAAATGTCGTTCTAGCGTGTAGTAGTGCGTTAGACAAGAAAGTTACCAAGCAAAACAAATATTGCCTCCATTAGCTCTGAGCTGCTACAAAACATCATTTTCATAAATCCAAGTGCTTAGTGAAATAGAAAGCTAAAAAAGAAGTTTAGAGACAGTCTCTCTCTCTCTCTCTCTTTCTAGCAAAGAAACAAGAGCTTATAGTTGTAAAGAAGAAGCAGAAGTGAATTTGATAGTTCTGAAATGTAAGAGTAGCACCTTCTTATATAGGCATTACACGCAGTAGCTTGTTTTGGATTAGGCCTAATCCATTTTAGAGATAATTTAGCGATCATTGGGACACTAATCAAATGCACCAGTCTTTTTAAACATAACCAAACTAAGCAGCCAGTGCAAGAATCAACTCTTTTAAATGGTATACCATATTGGGTATGTCCATGCATGTGATACACTTAACTCTTTCAAATTTCCACCAAAACGTATGGTCCCCTCAGACTAATTATTAATCATCTTTGAACTGGTTAACGTATTTATTGTAGGACAAATCTTCTATAGCAACGTGCATACTAAATTTATCTGTGCCTACTGCCTATGTGACCATTTCTTTCTAATTTTGGAGCACACACATTTATGTTTCTTTCTACATCAGAATAAATAAGAATATTGGATATATTAAAGAATTGAAGTAAGGTTTATTCCCTCATAAATATCACCTAACGTTCACATGAATTTCAAAAATGTAAATTTAGTGAATAGTCTATATCTTGTGATTTCAGATCACTATAAATGTATAATGAATATCTTAAAATCCTTTAGTGATCTGGAGTGGCAGACTATTTAGATATGTTAGGATTAACGTGGTTTATCATACTCTCCTAAATATGTTAGGATTAACGTGCATTTCCTAACTCTTAGCTATTATTTTATCATGTACTCATTGGGCGTGCTTGCGTAGCCACTTATGATACTCATTTTGTGCATGCCTTTACAAAGCCTAGCCGCGCTCCAAACTAGAAGGCCTTTATTTAGACTATCAAGGCTGAAATTTATGCCAAATTAACCCAACTACAAACTTCATTATGATGGTTTTTTAAATATTTTTTTGCTCTATTTTAAACCAATGGTGTAAATTTGGTATAAAATTATTCCCAAATCACACTTTTGGTCTGGACTTGACTCATTTTTAGACCAAGAAACTCAAACTGAGTGAACTCCATTGTGTGAAGCTGAAAACTTAACTTTAAAAATGATGTTTTGAAAGTGAGTGACTACACTTGCAAATAATTCGTTAATGGTGGTTGCAAATTAAATGGCATTGGCAAAACAGGTCACCCAGGGATATTTATATTAAATAGGATTTTTTACACAAATAAATAAATTTTCACCCTTAATTACAAAAAAAAATAGCATTATTTTTCTAACACATTTCATAATACACAAGATAAATCATAATTTTCCAAACAAACCCTAATTTCAACCTCAAAACCCCTGCCTCCCACGCCTCCCCCCTGCGACTTGCACATCAACAAACACCACCATACGCCACCAGCGGGCAACCACCAGCAAACACCAGAAAACACCGTCATCATCGCCCCTATTCTGTTTCAAATTCCGACGGGACTGAGAAGTCATCGTAATTTCAAAGTTTCGTCGTCGTCTTCGTCACGGGAAAAGTTGAAATCATCACGGAGGAGTCTGATCTGGTGGCGGAAGTGTTTTTGAGCGGCGGATCTGGTGTCGTGGTGACGCCACTGCGTCTGTCACCGAAAAACCAAACCGATGTCGCATCAAGCTCTGATGCTACATATTTCATGTACTTCCTTGCCAATTGTACGATGAAAGCTTGATATGCAGAAGAAAACCTTGTGTTTATGTTAATAGGCCTTGAGAAAGAAGATTTTTTGAAACAATATCATCTGTTATTTAGATTTGTTTCAATTTTGTTCCGTTTCTGTTTCTTCAAAATTGTTCAGATTTCGTTTTTGTTCCTGTTTGTACGGATTTGTAAGATTAATAAATTTGAACTCTTGTTTTCTATTGCTCACAGCTGATGGCGTTGAAACAATATGATACGGTTTGAAACATTGTTGAAATATTGAAACAGTTGTTGCAACAGTTTCATACATCTGAAACGATGCTGAAACAGTATGATACTGTCTGAAACGACATTAAAACAATCTGAAATAACTGTTGAAACAGTCTGATACGGTCTAAAATGGGAGTTGATATAGTTTAAAACAATATGATACAGTCTGAAACGGGACTTGATACAGTTTAAAATAGTCTGATACAGTCTGAAATGAGACCTGATACAGTTTAAAACAGTCTGAAACAACATTGAAACACTATGATACGGTCTGAAACAGTCTGATACGGGAGTTGATACAGTTTAAAATAGTCTGATACAATCTGAAACAGTGCAGAAACAGTTGAAACGGCGCAGAAATAGTTAGATACGGTACTGCAGAAACAGTTGAAACGGTGCAGAAACAGTTAGATATGGTGCTGCAGAAACAGTTGAAACGGTGCAGAAACAGTTAGATACGGTGCTGCAGAAACAGTTGAAACGGTGCAGAAACAGTTGAGATACAACGAGATACATCGAGGATGGGATGAGGAAAAGTGAAATTGGGGGAAATGATAGGAATAAAAGTGAAATTTGGGAAAATGGTGGGAGAAAAATTGAAATATAGAGAAATGGGAGGAGCAAAAGTGATAGTGGGGGAAATAGGAGGAAGAATGTAAGGGTTTGGTATGTTATGGGAAAATATTGCTATGTTTTTGCTATATTTGTAATTAACTTGTGTTTTCCTCTATATAGGGTTATTTTGCTAAAATGTTGCTATGTTTGGTTAAGTTCTAAAACTTGTACTTTTATGTAAAAAATCCTATTAAATACTACAGAACAATTTTGTACGAAATATACTTTCGACGCAGCTGTTACACTTTTAACCCTTATAAGAAATATATAAATAGCCCTAGCAGGAAGTGTTATTGGCAACGCCTGTGTAAAGCTCCTATCATATAAATAGCCCTAGTAGGAAATGTTATTGGCAACGCCTGTGTAAAGCTCCTATCATCTCCACATCTTTCCTAATAGACAGATCTATACGCTCCAAAAAATTTCCTACGAGGATCATTTATATAAGATTTTCTTTTAGGGGATAAATACGTGATGAGATGCCGAATGTATCCAATATCTGTAAATCAACCAATAAGCGATAAGCAAAACTAAATTGGGCCTTCAGGTTGGGATGTGTGCAGTTGAATTACAGAACTATGACATAATAGGCAATAGTTTGTCTTGTTGACTCCACATAACAATGAATAAATTTTGGATTGAAATACCTCTATGAATCTTGTAATGACGCTCGTATCTCCGTTCTCTCTTTCTCCATAAGTATTGTTTAAGAGACAACACTTGTCTTTGACCCCTCTTTTATAGGCAACACTTGCCATTGAATCTCACGTTCTCGTAGATAAAGTATTGCATATGCAGCACTTGTCCCTTCAAATCCCTTCCGACAATATTCTCCCAGATAACTTGTAGTGTTGCCTACCACATGACCCCTTCATAAAAGGCAGCACTTTTCAATTAAACTTGAAGTATTAACTACGGATCAAGGAGAGGGCATTTGCTAAAACCATGTTGAATGAGGACAAATTCTCACAACTAGTCAATTTTGGAAAACCAGGTGAAATTTTTTGGACGTTTGCTACTTCATTGTGGGCATAGGATAATAGATTCCAAGATCATGGAATTGATGTGTCCAACGATCCTATAATCCTTTTTAAGAAGGTGCTAACTTGAAAGGTATGGCTACTCTCTTGTTTTCTGATGAACCTCCTTCCCAATACAGGCTTCGCAGCCATCCCTGCTTGCATTTTTTTAAAATTGTTGATAGGGCCCGCACCGAAACAGTGCTTTACCCCTAGATGTCCAGTCAACTGCTGCGCCTCAATGCATTTCGGGGAGAGCCAGCTAGCTCTGGGTTCGTTCAAATCCAGCTTGGCCCGATAATTCGCCAATCCGCCATGAGATGATAAAACCCCAGCTTGGACGTTGTTCCATCTCCCCCTACGTCCCCTTTGGTTGACCCAAATTTGCTGGGGCAGAGGGAGAGCCTGGATGCTAGACATCCCTATGGGTCGAGTGAGCTCTTGCTTCTCCGCTTCGAGTAGCCGACTCGAATAGTTGTCCATAACTTTTTCTATCCAAAAATTTAATACATAAATATATATCCGAAATATTTAAAATATATTAAATATATATCCAACATATATATTAAAAATATATTCAAATTACATATATATCAAATGTATATCCGAAATATTTAAATTATATTTTAAAAAGGAAAAATAGTTATGGAAATAAAAAAATAAAAAGTGGACAAAAACATTAATTATTCTTTTACAACGATTATGTGGCGTAATTTTCTCTTTTAAGAAGGTGAATTATAGAAATAGGACTTTTTTGGTGACTTGTCACAGATTTAGCCATGATAAGAAAATTTTCACAAAAATAGTTCATAAGAAAGTTTCCGGCGATCGCCAGATCTTTCTAGTTAGACACACCTGGTGATAGCCAGGAACTTACTTCTGGCGATGCCAACAAAATTGACCGAATAGGGTTCTTTTTTTAAGATTTTTCTTATGGGTTAGAAAATTGTGGTGGTACGCCAGAAGTCTCCGATTCTCGCGAATGCTTCATTTTAACATGATTTAGTTCTTGCTGCTCTCTTAACTGATGCAGTAAAACTATGGTAAGGTGAAAAAATGAGAAGATAACATCAACCCGCGGTAACATCAATCCATCATTTTAATATAATAACCATTCTTAGCAGCCAGTAAATGAAGCTTCACGAACCATTCATGAACCTATACATGCCCATGTGACCCTTTTTTTCTAACTTTGGAGCAGTATTTGTTAAGTTTCATATAATGAAGCTTAAGAATGAATACATTGAAAGGAAAAAAGAAGCTAAGGTTGAACCCTTAATTTCTGGTTTATTTCAAGTGGTGTATTGGCAGGCTTGGCACCACTGAGCCCTAGTTCTGAGATTAACTCAAGGGCATATTTTCTCTGAGTAATCAGTATCCCCTTTTCAGATCTTGAAAATTCCATCCCAAGGAAGAATTTGAGCTGACCAAGATCTTTTATCTTGAATGTGCTTTGCAAATCTGTTCTTGCCTGAGCTATCAACTTCTCATCATTACCAGTTAGGAGTAAGTCATCTACATAGATCAGTATGATGACAATACTGTTGCCTTTGTGCAAAATAAACAGTGAGTAATCATGTAAACTCTGAGTGAAACCCAATCTGAACAGGGCCTGAGTGAGCTTAATGTTCCACTGTCTTGAAGCCTGTTTTAGTCCATATAGGGACTTTTGGAGCTTGCAAACCAACTCCTCCTGGCTTCTGAAGCCTAGTGGAACTTCCATGTACACTTCTTCAAAGAGATCACCCTGAAGAAAAGCATTATAGACATCCATCTGAAAGATGGGCCAATGCTCAGCAGCTGCAATAGAGATCACACTCCTGACTGCACCATCTTTGCCACAGGAGAAAAGGTTTCCTGGTAGTCTAACCCTTCTCTCTGACTATAGCCTTTGGCAACCAACCTTGCCTTGTACCTTTCAACCTCACCATTAGCCTTATACTTGATCTTGTAAACCCACTTGCACCCTATAGGTCTCTTCCCTTTAGGCAATGGAACAACTGCCCAAGTCTTGTTTTCTTCTAAAGCTGCAATTTCTTGCTGCATTGCCTCAATCCATTTGGGATCCTTGGCAGCTTGGGCAAAGGTTTTTGGTTCAATGAGAGAGGAATGAGCAAGGAGTGCAGTTTAATAAGCTGGGGAGACATGCTCATAGGTCAGGTAATTGGACATAGGGTACTGACAAGTAGTACTAGCAGGTGTGACATAATCCTGTAACCAGAGTGGTGGCTTACTTACTCTAACAGACTTCCTGGTGCCTGGAGGAGCCACTGGAGGATCAGGTAATGGTGAGGAACTAGCTTGTGACTCAGGGCTAGTGTGATCAAGACTGGGAGAAGGAGGTGGTATGGGTTCTGTAACAGGAAAACTGGCTGGCTGAACAGGTACACATGAGTAATCAGGAGTGGATGGGAAAAGTGGAGTTGGTGTTGAGTGATTATTCTTAAAAGGGAACGCCTCCTCTTTAAAGACTACATCCCTACTAATGAAGAAGAGTCTAGACTGCATATCATACAATCTATAGCCTTTCTTTGTAGAAGAATACCCCATGAACACAGCAGGTATAGCTCTGGCCCCAAACTTGTCATGATTATGAACATGAGTGGCATAGTACAGGCACCCAAAGACTCTCAAGTGAGAGATAGAAGGAGGGTGTCCATGTAGCACCTCAAAAGGTGACTTCCCTTTAAGAACACTAGAAGGGAGTCTATTCATTACATATACTGCAGCATGCACACATTCTCCCCAGAATCTTAAAGGCGCACTACTCTGAAATCTTAAAGCTCTAGCAGTTTCAAGAATGTACCTGTGCTTTCTCTCTACCACACCATTTTGCTGTGGTGTGTAGACACAGCTGCTCTGGTGTATTACTCCAAAACTTGTCAGTAATTCACTCATCTGAGAGTTGAAGAATTCTCCACCATTGTCTGATCTCAATGTCTGTATTACTGCTCTAAACTGAGTTTTTATCATATTGAAGAAACTCCTTAGGACAACTACAGTTTCATCTTTAGTATTCAATAAGGTAATCCAAGTGAACCTTGTATGGTCATCCACTAGGGTCAAGAAATATCTCTTTCCATCATGAGTGGGCACTCTATATGGCCCCCAAACATCTGCATGCAATAACTGAAAAAGGCATAATATAGACTGTAGTACTCAATGGAAAGGGTAGTCCTATTTGTTTTGCCAAAGGACATATGGTACAATTGTGATCAGTTCCCTTAATGCCTTGCATACCATTTATTTTCTTAATGGTATTTACAGGTGTATGGCCTAATCGTTGGTGCCAAACATTCAGACTATCCTTAGTTACATCTATTGTCTTAGAAGCAAATTTTGCTGCACTACATACTTCAGCTTGTCTCTGTACTTCAGCTTGTCTTCTCATCCTTTGATGTCCTTCCAAGGTGTAAAGCCCCTGCTCCTCTTTACCAATCCCAATCACCCTGCCATTGGAGAGGTCCTGAAAGATGCATAAAGCAGGAAGGAAGGTAACAGTGCAGTTCAATTCCTTGGTTAGTTTGGACACTGAGAGGAGATTATACTTAAACTCAGGCACAAACAGGACATTGCCTATCTTCATATTGTTTAGTATACTGGATGCACCAACATGACTGATTTCTACTAGCTCTCCTGTGGGCAAATGTACTCTCCCAACCTCATGTTGACTAACAGTTCTACAACTGTCAAGTAAACTAATGTTTGCACACATATGGTTTGATGCCCCTGTATCAATTTTCCACTTCTCATTACTTTTGTATGACATAAAAGCAGATATGATACCTGCACTGTTAGCATGAATGTCCACTCCTTTGCCCTTGTCTAACAGCTGCAGAATTCCTTGATATTGCTCCTGTGTAAATGTGGGGTTAAGGTTGGGTGCTGCAGTATGACTGTAGTTTGTGAAAACATGGTCTCCAGAAGATCTCCCACACTGCTGGAATGAGGTTTGTCCAGGTTGAGACTGATAGAATGATGGTCCAGCTTGATTAAACACAGCTCCTCTTGTGTCAGGATATCCAGATGGTCCAGCCTGCATAGCATTTCCATTCTGACTATGGTGATATTCAGATGTTCCAGCCTGCTGTTGATAAAAGTTTGGTTGAATCTGATGACTTGCTTGGTTCACCTCAGCATGATTTGCTGCAGTCCTGTAATCAGTTCTGTAACCTTTATTCACCTGATGCTGATCCTAATCTGTAGGATACCCAATGAGCTGATAACAAGAATCCCTGGTGTGGCCTTTCTTGTGACAGTGATCACACTGAACATTCTTCTTCTTGCCCCTAAAATTTGGCTTGTTCTTCCCACTGTAGAAAGCTATGGTGTCCTGTATTGGCTCAGTCATTTGAGTAACATTAGCTAAAGGCTTCTGGCTCTCACTCTGCTTAACCATAGCATAGGCTTTGTTCAGGCTAGGCACAGAGTCCATTAGCAAGATTTGATTCCTTACATGGGCATAGGATTCATTTAGTCCCATTAGGAACTGCATCAACCTCTGAAATTGCAAATGCTCTGAGTATGTCTTGGACCTTGGACAACCACAGTCAGGTGGAGGGATCATTACATCATACTCATCCCAAAGGTCCCTTAACCTTGAGAAATACACTGAAACTGGTGCAACACCTTGATACATTGTGGCAATTTCCTTATGAAGCTGGAAAGCTCTAGAAGTATTTACCTTATCAAAACGTTCCTTCAAGTCATCCCAAACACGTTTTGCATCAGAGGCATAGACAATTCCTGTTACTAGTTCTTTAGCCGCAGTGTTCATGATCCATGACAACACTATCGCCTTACATCTCTCCCACTGTGGATGTAACACAACATCAAAGGACTCCTTTCTACAGGTTCCATCAATAAAACCTAGCTTATTCTTAGTTAACAAGCAGATCTTCATGGATTTAGTCCAAACAGTGTAATTTTCTGTTCCTAGAAGTTGTACAGCAACAATTAACGAACCTGATGTATCAGATGGATGAATATAGAGTGGATGATTATGATCTATCACCACAGCATCACTGACTCCATCATTCCTCAAGCTTCCAGTTGAAGGACTTGCATTTGCTGCCATTTTATTACCTTTGTATTGCAGAAAAAATTCCTTAGTTTCTCCAACAATTTGAAACCCTAGCTTAATCAAAAAGCACAAATTGACTCAAGCGGAAACGAAAACCAGCAACGATTGCTCTGATACCATGTTAAGTTTCATATAATGAAGCTTAAGAATGAACACATTGAAAGTAAAAAAGAAGCTAAGGTTGAACCTAGATCAAAGGGGAAATGGGGAAATGGAGAACTTCCATTGATGAACTTTAGAGAGAGAATTACTGCATATTACAAAGTATGAATAATCAAAATATCTAAGTTACCACTACTACTTATACTAAGCTAAGACTAAGCTAGGTTGAGGTCTTAGCTCAACTTCCACTAACTAACTAACTAATAGGTAGTTACTAACTTCTATAATTTACACTTAAGTCCCTAGTAACTAATAGGTATACATTGGTCCTAATACCAGCTAATAATGTAGCTCAACAGTATTTATTTATGTATTGTACGTAGAACAAAGCAATTAATATGGGCTAATCATCTCTAACGCCGTTACTAAGAATATGGAAACACATTTGACCCTTCCTTTCTGAGTTGAGCAGATTTACGTTTTGCTCTTTGCTTATGTATCTTATTTGGACTTTAGTGCATGTGCAGATGTGCTATTTGACTAAAGACTTGACCCTTAAGTAAACATAGTACTTATGTGATTGCGGAAGGAACACTCACCAACGAAAGCATAAACATACTTATGATGATTTTTCTCTTCAGTCCATTTTATTTGTTTTTCTTTAACCTTTTCTATATGGTCCAATAGAATTTTTCTTTTTCAAAATTGACCGTTATCTTAAAAATCTTCAATACTTCTTTACAATTTCCTATGAAAAGAGATAACTGTTATATGGTTAATTCCACTCTTAATTATCGTTGAAAAGTTACTTTTTTAAAACGTTAATTTGTAAAAGACTAAGAAGTTAAATAAATGGACCAAATAGAGTGTACTAAGAGGGTGTTTGGGTTAGATTAAAAGCTAGTCAAACTAATTTTTAAGTTACTTTTTGGTTGTAGAAGTGTTTAGTAAGTATAAAATGACTTAAAAGTAAAGTACTTAAATAAGCAAAAGTAAGAACCCGGACAATCACAACTTATTGCTTTTGGCTTAAAAGCTGTTATGGTTTGACCAATAATTTTATCATTTTATCCCTTATAATTTTTTCTACTTCCACTAATACTCTCATTAAAAGAGGGCCTACATTATCCTCTCATTTTAATTTATTTTAATATATTTGAGTCATTTAGCTAACCCAAACGGGCTCTAAATAGCAAAATTTTGACATTGCATACAGAACTGTGCTCTGTCCGGACTTGCTACTATATGTATCACAATTCACAGGACAGACAACATGTTAATTGTCCTAAAAATTATTTTTCGATAAATAGAGAGACATTCCTCATGTAACAACAACTGCCTTTAAGCTTTTTGAAGTTATGGGAAACTGTGAGTCCTTTGATCAATCCGAACTTAATATACTCCACAATCACATTTTTGGAAGTACTAAATTAAGGGTATTAATTTTGGAAGTAATTTCATTTAGAAGTGAAATTTTTTGAATTTCAATAAAAGATTATGGAGTTTGATAACTAGGATTTTTCTTTCTAAAAGTCAAGATTTCCCCCCTTAAGACTTCCAGTATATTTCCTGGAAAAATGATAAAATCACGAAACTTAAGCGTGACAAAGTATTTGAGTTTGAGCGATTGTAGATGTTATATATAAAGAACTTTACAAATGCTAGTTATTTTGTTGATCAACACTCCAAAAAGTGGCTATCCGACATACATTCACCTCTATAAAAATGAGAAATTTACCAAAAAGACAAGATATTAAGAATATCTGTATGACTTTCTTAATTTTTTTATTTATCATATATACCAATTCTACATATTCCTAAAAATGCTGTCCACTAAACATGGGTTCGATCAGCATTCATTATCCCACTAAAATGGGGATTAGAATTACTAACCAAAATCTCCACTTTTCTCACTCATTTAATATAACCATATTCATAGAACAATATGATATTATGTATGGTATATATCATTAATTTACCCTAATATATTTGTCTACGAAATATATATCATTTTGTTCAAATAAATCATTTGAACAATAAGGTATACACACATAATATAAATGTATAAACATGATATGTTGCAAATACTATTTTTAGACATATATTAAATATATATATTACTGGATGTACATGGTATATTTTGTACGTGAGTATATATATAACATGTTATTTGCGTAGTTTTTATGAAGTTTGCTTTATTATTGAATGAACTAAACTTTCCCTGTCATTTTTGGTGTTGTATAATCGTTTGGATAGGATTAGAATTATTTGTGATATAAATGTAATTAGTATTTAGATTTTAGGTATCAAATGTGAAGGGTACGAAATGCATACTGTGCCTCTTTGCATATTTACGAGTTTTCTATTTAGCTGGTCACCCGGCCCCCACTTGATGTAATGAATATTTCTATGCCTCCCCTCTTTCTTCTATCACAACTCCTCCATATGTCTTCTCCTCTATGAATGTGTGCTGCTCGGGTGTTGGCCTAGGTAGTGCCGTAATGGTGTCACCTGAAAATTTAAACGATAAATTGAGGGAGTGTGTGTATATGTACACTGCACTTGTTTTTCAGATAAGAAATAACACTGAAAGTCTGTAAAACTCTAACCTCAAGGCGAAGAAGCCAATAATAAACTCCTGAGCCAGTCCTTAATTGATAAAAGTTGAATGCCGGAAACTTCCATCCAAGCTAGCATACTCTAATTAAAACCAACATCAACCAGAGAATAACAACTTAGACGGAAGTCCTCCCGCATTCAACTTTTATAGACTCCGGTAACGATTGGACATTTCAGTCTTAACATTTCTAATTTCATGATAATAATGGCCTACTTTTAAGCTATAACTTACGAATTGACAAAACATAAACAAGTTAAGCAGCAAAAGAAAATGAGGAATAATAAAGATACAGACTACCCAGTGAGTATCTGCTTTTATA
Organism: Petunia axillaris subsp. axillaris; assembly: GCA_029990575.1. Taxonomy (NCBI): domain Eukaryota; kingdom Viridiplantae; phylum Streptophyta; class Magnoliopsida; order Solanales; family Solanaceae; genus Petunia; species Petunia axillaris. Next base: position 32,653,056 of record JARKNS010000002.1, read on the forward strand.
AGCGCACATGTAATAGTATTGCAAACGGTGACGTACGTCATAGATATGTGTAATAATTTTAGGCGATACTTGAATTATATTATAAAATAAGACTAAAATCCCTTAAATTTCTTCGGATCAAAATTGAACTACTGATGGTAGAATTAGAAAAGATAGTCGTTAGTCGTTACTGTAAATTACTCCCTATTTGTCAAAACTTTTACATTTTTCTTATATTTTTATTAAATATGTTTGTGAGAAGCTTTAGAGCCTAGCCGCTTATGTGCGTAAACTACAATTGTTCGAAACTAAATTTAATAATAAAACAAGTTAAATAATGTACACTTTGATGTCGTTTCCATCCTTAGAAAAGTTTTTTAAGGATAAAGAAGTAAACTTGTTAAACATGCGATATACGTTGCCCGCTCCTGTACATTAACCTATGTGCACTAAACCCTTTGCGCCCTAAAATACAATATAATGAGGAAACAATCTTTTATACTCCCTCCGTTCCAAAATAGTTGTCACAATTCGGATTCGAGAGTCAAACGAGTTGAACTTTGACCGTAATATTTTCATATGTCTTTTAAATATTTTAAATTATTAATTATTGTGACTTATAGTACTTTTTATGTAGTTTCTAAATATATAAACATCGTTACAAAAAACTTAAAGATTATATGTTTAAATTCACGGTTAAAATGAACTCGTTTGACTCTCGAAATTCGAACTGTGACAACCATTTTGGAACAGAGGGAGTATTCACTTATAATTTGAATATCAAATGTTTAGCCTGTTATTTTAATATATTTTCTTTGCTATTTTTCACTAATCTCATGTAGAAAACGCCATATACTATGTATACAATGGACTAGAAATTTAAATTTAACTATTACTGAACACCATGAATATGAACCTTTTCTACATTTAACTACAACAGCCCATATAAATGTGCCTAAAGAACAACTGGAGGTGGCGAACCCCTCCACCAATCGTCAATAAATATTGGGAGTAGTTTTTATCATGTCTTCCGATATCCAGCATTTATATATAGGCCATGCTGCGTTGCCTAAGATTTGCCTAATCTCCTAGTTTTAGCAACCTATGCACTAGCTGTCTCTTTTTCCTAGACCTGATTGACGTACGTTCCCTTCTATTTTTCTTTTTCCATATAAGTGAAATAAAAAAATAAATACTGATTATTTGGAATTAAATTATTGTAAAAATTTAGTATTCTCTTTTCTTTTTTTTTTTTTTTTTGGGGTCCAAAGGAAACACGAGAATAAACTACTCCTATATGTTGTTGCCACTTGCCAGTCGCCAGAGTCTTTAAAAATGAACTGAATTATGAAACAATATAAAAGAAAGGAACGGTAAAAGTTAAGCATACACGTGCAAAGAGAAAAAAAGAAAATAGGAAAAACATGAGTTGGTATAACCATGTGGAATTCTTTATCGTTTGTTGCCGTGAGATGTCACTGTGTTTATGGTCGACTTTTTTTAACTAATTGCAAGTTACATATTAGATTTTTTTAAGATGTTCAAGGGCAAAAGCAACGAGACAGCGATTTCACCACTACTTTTATCTGATTACGATTAATTTTAATTTCAGTAATACCAAAAGGATAGAAGGTTACGTCTCGTAGTAAGTTGATTGAAATTTTTTTAACGTGATTGAAATTTGAATAAGGATAAAAGGTGAAGATATTCATCGAAAGTCATGCACGGAAGTTCCCTATAACCAACAGTACTAGAACATACGAATACTCGTCGAAGTTTATAACGCCGACGAGCTATTTTAGGTTCTTAAAAGATTTTGATGAATAAAAAGAGAAAAGAAGCTAAAAGAAAATTGGTTCTCTCACACTCTGTGTGAAAATTGTGTAATACATGCGCTGTGCCACATCATCAAATTGTGTCTAAATGACATATTCGATGTATAGTTAAAGTGTTCAAATAGAATGGACTTAGATTTGAGTGTCAAAATAGAAAAACATAGACACTTTTAAGGACTGTCGAAATATTTTGCTTAATTGTGATGTAACTAGTCGATGCGTCTCTGCTTCATGTGGTCACATAGAATTAAGAGTTTATTTTTTAGCACGCAATAAAAAATGTGTTTCTCCAATACGTAAAACTAATTAATAAAACTTTGCTATCAAAATTTACTCTACCTGGATCTAAATTATAAAAACTTTTGGGATGTTACAAGTTATGTGGATGAACATCAATTGATTGGTATTATCCCTTCCGAAGCAGAACTTCACATTTACAAGTTTAAAACTCCAACCCTAAGGTATTATAATACTTAAATCTTCTAAACCTAAATCATAAACAAATCAAAAGACAACTTAGTGAAAACAAAGAAGCAGGCTGATTGCATGATACTCAGTGTGTTTGGTTAGAGAAAAAAATAACTTCTAGGAAAATAACTTTTAAGAAGAAATCATTTTCCAGTGTTTGGTATGACAAGTTATTCTCTATGTAAAACACTTCCATTAAAAAGGATGAAAATGACTTCCTTCACTAGGCAAAAGTCCTTCTCATTACTTTTAACTTCATATATATTATTTAATTCGATTAAATTTTAGACATATTATCAATAACTAGCACTTAAAAGTTTTGTCAAAACTCTCTCCGGTTTGTTGATACTGTTAATTATCTTAAACAATTTTTTCTTTTATAAAAAATATTTCAACTCACCAACCAACACGGGAAAAGTCATTTGCATTACTTATAACTTCATATATATCATTTGATCCGATTAAAAACTTAGACGCATTATTAATATCTAGCATTTAAAAGTTTTGTCAAAACACTCTCTGGTTTATATTGATATTGTTAAAAATCTCAAATAATATTTTTTTAAAAAAAATTTCACTCACCAACCAACACGAGAACTTTTCTAGAAGAATATTCTTAATGTAGAATTGTTCGTGTGCTTTCAGAAATAATTTTTCAGAAAATATATCAGATTACAAGAAAAATTAATAAAATTCGTACATTGCCGAGTTTTAGCAATTTTAGTAGGTGGATCTTTTTATCATTTTTTGTTTTTTTTTTTTTCCTCTTTTTTCCTGTTACATTCCTCATTTCCACTCAATTCTACCTCATTTGATTAGGCAATCAATCCACAAAAACTCAATGTCGTTCCATGTAAAATTTTGAAAGTTGTTAACTTGAGTATTAGCTTGAGGTTGTTATTTATTGAAGAATTGTTTTTACATTTTCTGTGGCTGCTACTTTCCGCCTATTAAACTTTAAAGACGCGAGATTGAGAGAGAATGCGGTGCTTCGCTAAATAAGAAAGAAGGATTTACATTTGGCATCTATAATATTTCAATGAATTTAAATCGGGGCTCTTTCTACCACCACTCAACACTATTTACTAGTAACTTATATGCGTTAATAATTCACTTAAAAGTGATGTAGCAAATATTTTACAAGGTTCCAATCCATATTTTTATGTACAGTTACCTGTAATTTGTCTTAAACTAAAGGACAAATCTGTGTATTTTTGCCTTATGTTTCCCTGTTGGAGTGGGGGAGGTGAGGGGAGGCCGGGACGGACTAATAATGTCATTAAATTAGATAGAGAACTACTACTGAAATTAAATTGCAAGTTAAGTCATCAATAAGCAAGCGTTACTCAAAGATAAATTGAAACAGATAATTAAATCTTAATTCAGTACACTGTATAGCGTCAAGCTTTCTAAAAAGCAAAACTGTATATAAACCCATGAGCATCACATGCATCAACAACAAGACATACAAAAAAATGGCAAGGCTCAGTGACCTCTCTTTCTTGATAGCCATCTTGATTATTTGTGGTGCAATCCCTGCCCTTTGCGAAGACCAGAAAGAACATGATGAGTCACCACCTGTTAATGCAACTCAAGTAGATGCACATGACGCATACATCAATAGCTTGCCAAAAGACTTCCTAAAATTCGTAGAAAATTGTACCAAGAAGTTCCCTCTTAAATGTGGTCAAAAGGTTATAAATGCCATACTTGAGAAGGGACATGTCAACAAAAGTTGTTGTCATGATCTTGTTCAAATGGGACTCAAATGCCATAAAGCATTGTTGAAGGTCTATCTTGGCTTGCCTGAGGTTAAGGATAAGGTCGATGCCAAGCAAGTCAAGTCCAATTCCAAAAAGGTCTTCAAGAAGTGTGTTGCCCTTGATAAGAAGAAGCACCACGATCATCCAGACAATAGACGTCCGATTTTACCTTGAATTTTAAGTTGAGGCGAATTCTATGTTTGGTGTGATTAGTGGACTCATAATGGATGTAATTTATTATATATTTCGAATTTAATTTTTCTTGCATACGGATAAGTGATTCTAGCTGAAAGTAGTGAGTTAATTTAAACTCGCTATAGATCCGCCTTAACTTGATTTTGAGGAAATAAACTTTTGTTAAAAATGTAATAATTCCATTTTGAGTCAAATTGCCCGTAGTGGGAGCATCTATGCGTGATTTTAATTTTATAACCCTTTTATTTTTTTAGTTTTGTTGCATTTCCATTTACCATACCAAAATCCTTTTCAACAATCTTGCATTGCATTAGACCATGGCAAGGCATCCTTTTATACTCTGAAGGGCTTGAAATATACATTCTTCTTTTTCATGTGAAACGTACGTAAAAGCTTTCCTAATTAGTTTGGCTAAAAATCGGCACAAAGATGTTGCTGTCTTAATGAATATGTCCTTAGAACATAATATCCAGTAAATAAAATCAAGGAACATTCTATACAAGGACCTTAAGATATATTTGAAGAAAGCCTTTTATGTAGGGAAAGCTAACTAAGGTATCCTTTGTTTCCTTTTCTACATTTAAGATAGTCCTTAGCCTCAATGTTCCTTGTAAATTGAAGATCCATGCTTGATTTCAAATTCTCGTTCAGCTTCTTTCATCTTTCGCAAGAGAAGTTGCCTGTATTTCAGTAACTCTAGCTCTTGATCCAATCTTCTTTGATTCTCCCTGTCCCAATAACATTTCTGTTGATAGAGCATAGTCACCACACCAATACTCATGGCACCTACCGTCTAAACCAAAAAAAAGGTAATAAATAAACAGCAATGTCATTCTAAAAATAAGCATCCACTCAGACATGTATAGAATATGTGTGAATTTGAGGTGACAGATACAAGATCCTGCACCGCTTAAATGTTGTGGTTTACTAAACTTTGAAAGTAAACATCAACGACAAATTAAATCCACATACCGACCAGCGAACCAGAAGATTGACGGTTGTCTCAATAGCTTTCTCCTCATCAGCAAGGTCCAACCGCCATCGCTAATTCCAGAATAAGAGATAGCAGGTGTCAATAGTTGTGGCTTGTCCGAGGAAAACTTGGCCAATTTGAGATTCTTAGTTTAAGACTTTCTAGAATTTCTTTGAAATTTGCTTTTCCTTTTCCAGCGTAAATAAGGAATATGTCATTTACCTGTGCTATTTTGAGGACGGGTTGGTGGAATATGGGGTGCAAGGCACCACCTTTTCTCAGGCTAGAAGCTATACGCTTTGAGGTAGCATCGCATGCAGCATCAATAAGACGAATGAGTACTGCAACAATGAGGAAGGAAGAGATGAGTGAAGCAGGATTTGTTGAGAAGCAGGACGTATATACATATGAACAATATAATGCATGCTAGGCTTGCCCATAGACTGGACGAGTCATTTCTGGCCTCCAAGTTGGACTCAAGCCTACTTTGGGCTAGCACGTTATCAGAAAGACCAAAGCCGAATACTAACCATCACTCTGAAGATATAACTGGACCAAACCATCATCCCTCAAGAAAAATCCAAATTGACAACCACACTGGACGAAAATTTTGGTATCAGTATCACACGGGCTCTCTCAGCACCAGTGAAATCCTTAGCATATGATTCAATTAACTTTAGAAGATAAAGGAGCACGAAGGATACCTTGTGTATTAAATGGATCCATAGCTACTATGTTAAGAGGCAGGACATTAATAGAATGGCTCCACAAAAGCAGGCATCATGGCTGGTTAGGAAAATCTTTGGTGTGAGAGAATGGCAGGGAACTCAGAATGTTCAAGGTTGGCAAGGGATCAAGTTCAGAGCATCATAAGAACCTATGTTCAGGCCATCCCACAATTTCCAGAAGTGCAATGGAAAAGCCTGGTTACAGGAGCAGGAACACAACCAAGGCATCAGTTCATCCTGTGGGTAGCCCTCCATGAGAGGCTAGCTACTGTAGAAAGGCTCAAAAAATGGAAGATCCAGGTGCTAGCGAATGTGCACTATGCAACTCCAGGGAAGAGGAAACAATGGAACAGCTGTTTTTCAAACGCGAGTATACCAGACACCTCTGGGGCACCCTACTGCAATGGACAGGGGAAACCAGACAAGTGGGAAGCTGGAATGAAGAAGTGCAATGGATGATAAGGAAAACCAACAACAAAAGAGCAAGAGTAGAGATCCTGGGATACTTGTTTGCAGCAGCTGTCTACCATAGCTGGATGGAAAGGAACACCAGAAGATTTCAAGGGAAAGAGAGCAGTGCAGACCACAGAAATAGAGAGATCATACTTCAACTGCATGTTCGAGGGCAGACTAAACCCCAGACATTAGAAACACTGAATAGATTTCCAAGCTAGGCATTCTGTTACCATGTAATTAGTGACTAATACTATGTATTGTCTTATTGGATAGGATAGATGTAGAAAGAGGTCTAGTTTTGGAGTCCAACAAAACTAGCGGAGCTGTAAATATACTTTTGGTTGATATATACAAATTTTATTTTTCGACCAAACAAAGTAGCCTTTGCATAACCAATGACACTATTGGCGCCCAGTAAATTTTACTAGTGATGTATACACTGTAAACTTTGTGCCCAGTAATTGAACACTCTAAGGACAGTGTTCAATTGGAAATTTGAAAACGTGGATATTCGAGAAGAAAAAACTCGTTAATTTGATTATAAAGAATTCTTTAACAATATTTACCAGTAAAAAGACACTTTTCATGGAAGTTCATCATCAGTATTGTTGAGACCTTAGAATGTTGTGTGCATTGCCCTTAAAATCTCAAATACAGTGTGGTTTAATCATAAAAGCGGCAACGCTTAGTGTCTAGTCAAAAGATTAAGAAGAAAGAAGCAGGTAAAGCTTGAAAACTTGACATGATTGGAAGTAATGAACCCTAGTTAGAACGAAGATTCGCCATAACATAAAGTACTAAATTCATCAAATGACACACACTTTGAAGCAACAATTGTTGATTATAATCACAATAAGAAAAAAAAAACACTCACCTTTTACCATGATGATGTTGAATAACTTTAGGGCTCTCCTGGTACGGCCAAATGAACTAAAATTATATAATAGTAATAGTAATAGTAATAATAATAAGATAAAGGGATTAAGGGACTGCATGTACCTCAGAAATCGCCGGCTTTTGATGCAGATGTCGGTGTTACCAATCAAAATTTCGGAGCTTAAATTAGGCAAATGACCTGAAGCTTGTACCAGAGTCAAATGCTGTAGTACACAGCTCCGCTAGGACCTGGGAGACTACCTACAATTTTCACTATTTCTAATCCGACCCCGGAACTACTAAAACCCGACCCCATTCGGATCCGCAAAAATCCGTATCCAAACCCGTAAATCTCCTAAAATATCCCTATTCATACGGGTATTTTTTTTTAACGAATACCCGTCCCCATTAAGATCCGGCAAAATTAGCGTGTATTAACGGATATACTCGTACCCGTTAAAATTTTAAAAAATGGAGATATTAGAAATCAGACCGTTAGCAAATGACCGGCCAACTTTTTGAGACGTTGGAAAGACTTGGTGAGACCTGCCACTCTTTGGATAGTAATATTTTGGATGTTGTAGTTTATTTACGAGACTGGATTAGATCGAAATCAAGGAATTGAACATTCACTAGAACAAGATGATAACCTTGAAAAAATTATGTTAAGTGAACCTACACTGGAGCACGAGGGAAATAATATAGAAGAAATTAGGGCAATTTTCAAAAATACACATACATCTCATTTTATTTACAAGGCTCTACCCATTACATTAATACCCATAACTTATTTACATTTTATACCCATTAGCTAATTACTTCCTTATTTTGAGGCATAAAACAAAAAATTCAAGTCTCTCTCACTCCTAATATCTTTTATTATTTATTCTCTTTTCCTTTTGTCATTCTTTTATTATTTTTTTCTCCTTTTACGTTTTAATTCTTCTTCTTTTTTTCTTTTTTCTTTCTCGTTTTATAGCACTATTCATGTCTCCCCAATTTTTTATTTTTTTATTTATTTTCTTTCTGCGTAATCTTATTGCACTCATTTTTTTTTTCTTTTTTCTTCTTTCTCAAAAAAGGTATACTTTGTTCAAAAACACAAAAACTTAAATATTTATTTGCTCGATAGCATCGCACACGTTAGTCCAAAACATAAAATGATATACCAAAAGAGTATACAACATATCAAAAAGATGTACTTATATAAAAATAATAAAAAATTAAAATATATATATATTCTAAAACGTCTCGCACTTTGATCCAACCATAACAAGGCAAACAAGCTATACCAAAAGACTATATAGTATACCGGAAGAGTATACAATATACCAAAAGGGTATACTTCGTTCAAAACAACAAAAACTGAAATATTTATTCGCTCGGTAGCATCGCACACTTTAATCCAAACACAAAAGGGTATACCAAAAGAGTATACAGTATACCAAAAGGGTATACTTTGTTCAAAACAACAAAAACTGAAATATTTATTCACTCGGTAGCATCGGATACTCTTATCCAAACACAAAAGGGTATACAGGAAGAGTATACAGTATACCAAAAGGGTATACTTTATTCAAAACAACAAAAATTAAAACTTTTATTCGCTCGGTAGCATCGCACACTCTGATCCAAACACAAAAGGGTATACCGGAAGAGTATACAGTATACCAAAAGGGTATACTTTGTTCAAAACAATAAAACTAAAATATTTATTCGCTCGGTAGCATCACACACTCTGATCCAAATACAAAAGGCTATATCGGGAGAGTACAGTATACCAAAAGAGTATACTTTGTTCAAAACAATAAAACCTGAAATATTTATTCACTCGATAGCATCGCACATTTTGATCCGAACACAAAAGGATATACCGAAAGAGTATACAGTATACGAAAAGGGTATACTTTGTTCAAAACAATAAAAACTGAAATATTGATTCGCTCGGTAGCATCGCACACTTTGATCCAAACACAAAAGGGTATACTGGAAGAGTATAGAATATACCAAAAGGGGTATACTTTATTCAAAATAATAAAAACTGAAATGTTGATTCGCTCGGTAGCATCGCACACTTTGATCCGAACACAAAAGGGTATACCATAAGAGTATACAGTATACCAAAAGGATATACTTTGTTCAAAATAACAAAAACTGAAATATTTATTCGCTCGGTAGCATCGCACAAACAGGTATACCGGAAGAGTATACAGTATACCAAAAGGGTATACTTCGTTCAAAACAACAAAAACTCAATTATTTATTCGCTCGGTAGCATCGCACACTTTGATCCAAATACAAAAGGGTATACCGGAATAGTATACAGTATACCAAAAGGGTATACAACGTTCAAAACAACAAAACTTAAATATTTATATGTTCGATAGCATCACACACTTTGATAGGGTATACCAAAAGAGTATACAATATACTAAAAATATCTAATTCATCAATAATAATAAAAATTAAAATATCTATGTGTTCTGCGATATTTGGCACTTTGATGTGAACATAACAAGGTATATCAAAAGAGTATATAGTATACCTAAAAGGTATACAACGATAACAAAAAATTGAAGTATACTATTTCAATACATAGAATTCTTCAAACGAAAAATAACCTTGTATACTGTAAAAGTATACGATATACTCTAATGGTATACAATGATTTTTTTTTTTTTTTTTTACAATATACTATTTCAAATCACATCATTTTTCAAAAGTATAAATAACATTGTATACCATAAAAGTATAGAACATACTCCAAGGGTATACAATACTGTTTCAAATCACATCATTTTTCAAAGGTAAAAATAATATTGTACACTATAAAAGTATACAGTATACTCCAAAAGTATACAATATATCCCAAAGGTATACAATGATAACCAAAATTGAAGTATACTATTTCAAAACATAATATTATTTAAAGAAAAAATAACACTATATACCATAAAAAATATAAATTGAACAGGGAACTCTCTTTCTAGTACTAGACGTGCCAATACTCGTGTTAAGCACGAGTTCAACAACTTGAAGTGGAGTACTGATCAACTAAATCTTCAAAATAGTCCTTCTAATCTGCATTTGTTTGTTTGGCACCTTCGATAGAGAACCAGCAGAAAACTTGAATATCTACATAAATTGGACTAGGGGTGTTCATGGTACGGTACGGTACAGTTTTAAGCTTATCGGTAACGGTATATCGGTTAACGGTATGTAATTATGTAAAACCAATACCGTACCGATAAGTTATCGGTTATCGGTTATCGGTAGTTAACGGTTCGGTAGTTAGTATACCGAAGCCACAATAGTCCAGATTTACGAAAGGAAGTAATCAAAGAAAGCTTGCTGGATTAATAAGAAATCTCACAAAAGCACATAAAAAGATTAGCATTACTCTTAAATGTACAACTTATAAACTTTTGTTACAAGCAGCAACACAACCTATAGAAAAGAAAATTAGCCAAAAGAAGGTAAATTTCATTCATATCTTCCATAAACAGACAGCTATGGATATTACTTATCAACATTAGCAACCTCAATCAAGGGATTATCATTTTACAGTAATGTTTCCTCCGCCAACATCTATGCACCTTATGCAATGTTTTCTCCCCAACATTCTCCATCTTAGAATGTTGTAATGACAAATTCAAAATGGGACAGGCCTCATATGTTTGTAACGACAAATAGCCACTAGTAGCAATAATATTTATACTTTAACATATAAATTAATATACTAATAATAAATAAAATACATAAAAATTATTTAAAAAAAATCCTTATCGGTTATCGGTACGGTAACGGTAATGATATATAGAAACCGTTACCATATCGATATCTTATCGGTATTAGAAATTTATACCATTACCGAACCAATAACCGTTATACCGATACCGTTATGCTTATCGGTAGCGGTAACGGTTCGGATATCGGTACCGGTTCGGTTTTGCACACCCCTAAATTGGACAAAGAAAGCTCATTTAGTCAAGTGAAACGTTTAATCAAGACATGAGTCAATAAAAGTAGACCTAGAATTGCTAATAAAGCAGAGAAATTAAGGAAGACACAATATGAGTTGTAGGATCATCCAAAGATTTCTTTCCGAATTATTTTCCTCCAAATATTATCAAATGCATTATCTGATTAAGATATGAGGTCATCGAAAACTCACCTACTTGTACATCATATCATACTTCTTGGTCTTGAAATGTGAAATTTTTTCAAGGTATAACTTCCTAAAGTTGATCATCGGAGGTATCAAATCATAGTCAACTAAAGAACATAAAGAAACCTATGTGATCTATAACACTGGCTGTTCAAAATGAGAGGAGTTAAAAAAGATAATCAAATACTATCATGAAATTAATAGACCATACAAATGGACATGCCACGACCACATCATTTCTTCTTCTTGGACTTGAGCATAACATATCCAATGAACACGCTCACGAGGCAGATGAGAGCTGCGCCAGCATATAGTGGAATGAGAATTGCAAACTCTTGAGGTAGAAAATATTTGTGGACAAAATGATCACTATCAACTAAAGGCTGAAAGGAAAAAGCATATATCAATCTCACCTTAATAAAACTTGGGTCTCAAAAGACACAACACATATCTAGAAGGAAGAGAATATCAGCTTACCAGAATGATCACCCAGAAGGTATAATAAGTGAAAATGGACAAACTTATGAATGTCAAAAGCAGCCTAACAGCTCTGTCCGCTAATTCCATTGACACTATTCAAGTTGTGCTGCCTGAGAAAAAAAATTAAGTTAAGAACTTGTATACCTAACAAGAAGAAGGTCAACACAGAGTGTTTGGCCTTGGCCACAAGTTTTCCTATACATGGTTCAAGGGGCTAAAAGGAAGAGAGAAAACTGAAAAAAGATTGGAACAAAGTCTATAAGGATGTCACATTGATGACCAAAAGGTACTACATTGTTATACGCCAACACCAAAGACATCCCCACTCTAAAGAGCACAGTTCTAACAACATAGCAACTTTAACAGTAAGTGTCACTCTGGTTCATTCATTTAGAAGACCGTATTCACTTCAATATGTGTGGAGCTTAGTTTATGTCTTCTAACATTGGACCATTAACCTGGTCTAATGCCTTGTGAAGAACAAGGAGAAGAACCGCAACATTTTTTAGATAACCGAGAAATTCCCGACCGATAGCGACATGGTTTGGAACTAGGTGGATAATGGTCCAGTTCCACTGCCCTTATCCACTTAATATAGGACTTCTGTGTGCAGCATTAGAACCTGTTGCATGCATGATGCGGCATGTAACCCACATAGCACAACCTGAGCTCTTACCGCTAGACCAAAGCTTTAGCGGCAAGAAAAGAAATTCTACTTATCCACTATATGTTGATCTTAGCCAATTAACCTGGTAAAATGCCGTGTGAATGAACCAATTACATTAAAAGTAAACTTCCAAAAGCTACAAGAGCAGGTCACATAGCACCTAGAAATACAAAAGTAAATTAACAAATCAGCTAATGTAAGTAACTACTTATGATCCTCACAGGGCCACATAGATCAAACATGATGCATATAAAACTTGGAAAGCACTTATAGCATAGTTGAAGAATAATTTCCAAAATGAAAAAGTTGCATACAAGATAAGTAGTGTTTGGGTGAACATGGGATCAAATATAACATTCATGTCTAGAAGGTGAACGTCGTACCTGTAATATTTAGTTCATTATACGATGCCTCGCTTTTTCTCATCCATCGTCCCAAACAAAGACCTAGCCAAGAAAAGTCCGTAAAGAACACCTTCTGTAAAATTTACTAGTGCTCTGAATTATAAAAATATAGAAGTAGGCAATAAGAGTGTTGTAGGGCAGAAATTTATCTATCCACTTATATTAAATATTCTTTGCAAATTAAAGTATTCATGACTCAATTCTTGAAGCTACTAGCTATCCTAGCCACCTCTTTGCTAATGTAAATAATTTCATTGTGTTGATATAAAAGCTGGTGCCATTTTTATAGCAAATTTTCTTGGTGTGAAACTAATTGATTGGAAGGAAATATAACAGCTCAAAACAACAATCCAACAGACAAATTGACAACACCCCTAAGAAGAAAACTAGAGAAGACATAGACTATAAGTAGTACATGTCTACTGTACTTCTCCCCCATTGCGCCCTAAAATCAAGAGATTATAACTTTTTCATGTCAACAAAAGAAAACCATAAATCTAAATCTGGACCTCTGAAAAGAATTTGAAAAAGTTGTCAAGTAATTTTTCTCCAAGACCTCTAATTTTCTTGATTATGTCTTTTATAAGTTTGGTAATTATCCGTAGGGGTTAGTTTCTTTCCAATTGTCATGTATTTCATGTGTATTTTTCTATCATATCAGTATGAAACATACATCCAGGAAGAGCAATAATATAGAAAATATTATAATTTGCAGGGATACAATGAAAATCATAAAATGAAAAGAAAAATTAAAGTAATTAGGATAGTGTTTGGGTACTGCACTACTATTGGGTTTTACCCACATTTGTTACATTCTTGGAGGTGCTATTCACAGAATAGGACATGGTCTCTCAGATCAGCACAGCGTCAGCAGCCATCAAGGAGTTGCTAGATCTAGAAATTGCCTGACTATGGTGAAAATAAGGATTTTGAAAAATAAAAAGAAGTTGTGCTTAAGTAAAACTAAAAGAGGGAAAGTCCTGGAAAATACAAAAATATTTTCACTCATCACCATTGACATGCCTCTTAATGCCACCACTGCCTCACAGCAGCATCGACGCCTACTCCTACGCCACTAAGTTTGATTCTAGCCCCACAAACGCCACCACCCTAACCTCACCATCACCACTGCTACTACATCACGACACCATTACTAGCGGTGGTGAAATTAAAGAAAGAAAAATTAGAACACGGGCAGATCGAAGGAGAAAATTGGAGGGGTGTGTGTGAAAAATTACCTTGATATTAGTGTAGAGAAGTGTAAGAGGAGTCCAAACATGTATGAGTCACCGGAAAATGGTGGAGATCGCCTTTTTAAAGCCCGATCTATGGCGGAGGAAGCGGCTTATGGGGAAACGGATGCTGGAAGTGGAAAGAGGAGTGTGAGACGGTCCTGAACATGTATTTTGAGAATTTTCAGGTGGCGGGCCGACGGTGGTTCTGTGGTGGAGGACGGCGGATTTACGGTGGCCATAGGTGGTTTTTGGTGGTTCACGGTGAGCTGGAGAGAAATAGCCAGAGTTTGGCTTTTGTCTGTATTGATTTGAGTGGGAATTGGGGAAAGGGGAAATGAAATGGGCCATATGGGTATATCTGTTAATAAATTGGGTCTGATGGGCATAGGCGGTAAATAAGATCGGTTGTACGTGCAGTGGGTGAAAAACAACTTTTAATGGGCATAAACGCATAAATAAATTGCTTTTATGGGCATGTGGTGTAAAAATCCCAAGAAATTAAACAACAAGTAGGCATATTTAAGTTTGATTTGTATTTGCATTATCTAATGGGTTTTTTACACATATATACAAATATACACCCCTAATTACACAAAAATAGCAATATTTTTAAAATTACCAGACATAGCAATATTTTTTTATCACATTTTAACTACATTTGCACCCCACTCTCCTAAAAACCCTAAAGTATTTTCTCCACTTCCCCCAAATCAAATCAGCCGCCACCCATACAACTCCACCACCACAACAACAGACCCAAACACAAACAAAGCCACCGCCGCCGCCGGAATCTCCACCGGAAAAATACCCATCTTCGAAGAAACCCATTCCTTGTTTCTCCTTTGTTCTCTTTGACTCCCAAACCACAGATCAAAAGGGACGGGGTCCCGATCCAAATCCCCTATCTCAATTCATACCAGTAAAAGGGAATAGAGGGAAAGGGGAAATGCGAGCAGGAGGTTCAACAACAGTATCCAAATAATTGTTCTTCAATTTTCACCATGTCTCTTAAATTAGAATGGCAACAGAACAACAAAAGGCAGCAACTGAAGACTGGATCTATTTGAAGACGATTATGAACCATAGATTTTCCATTATGTTCAAATATTTTCTATTACATACTACTATGTTTCATCGAATGGGATAAACCTGAAGTTTTCACCTTTGAGTGTTCGTAATGATAATTTTGGATGCTCGAGAATAGTAAAAAAGGGGAAATGGCTAAGACACTGCCACCACCGGCAGTGGTGGAGACGACGGAAAACGAATATATGGAGATATCAATTGGCAAAATGTTTGGAAATTTGCTCTCAACCGTTTCTGTTTCTTTAGATTTGTTTCATTTTTGTTCCGTTTATGTTTCTTCAAAATTGTTCAGATTTCATTTATGTTCCGTTTCTATTCATGTTTCTTCATATTTGTTTCATTTCTGTTTCTGTTTGTACAGATTTGTTATAATGGTTTAATAAATTTAAACTCTTGTTTTCTATTTATTATTGAAACGGTATGCTACAGTTTGAAAATGGCGTTGAAACAATATGATACGGTTTGAAACATTGAAACAGTTGTTGCAACAGTTTGATACAGTCTGAAACGATGTTGAAACAGTATGATACGGTTTGAAACGGAGTTAATATAGTCTGAAATGAGAGTTGATACAGTTTAAAACGGTCTGAAACGGAGTTGATACAGTTTAAAACAGTCTGATACAATCTGAAACGACATTGAAACACTATGATACAGTCTGAAACGGACTTGATACAGTCTGAAATGGGAGTTGATACAGTTTAAAACAGTTTGATACAGTCTAAAATGATGTTGAAACAGTATGATACGGTGTTGAAACAATCTGAAACAACTATTGAAACAGTCTGATACGGTCTAAAACGGCATTGAAATAATATGATACGGTCTGAAACAGTGCTAAAATAATTTGAAACAGTGCAGAAACAGTTGAAAACGGTGCAGAAACAGTTAGATACGGTGCTGCAGAAACAGTTGAAACGGTGCAGAAATAGTTAGATACGGTGCAGAAATAGTTGATACGGTGCAGAAATAGTGAGATTCAACGAGATACATTGAGGATGGATGAAGAAAAGTGAAATTGAGGAAAATGAGAGGAGTAAAACTAAAATTGGAGGGAAATGATAGGATGAAAAGTGAAAAATGGGGAAATTGGAGGAGCAAAAGTGATGGGGGGGGGGGGGGAATAGAAGGAAGAATGTAAGGGTTTGGTATGTTATGGAAAAATATTGCTATGTTTTTGCTATGTTTGTAATTATCTTGTGTTTTCCTCTATATAGGGTAATTTTACTAAAATGTTGCTATGTTTGGTAATTAAGCTCTAAAACTTGTACTTTTATGTATAAAATCCTTATCTAATTTTGATGTTTCACTTTTTAAATTTGCTAGTTTTATGTTCAAGCTTTAATAGTTTATTTGTTTTGAGGTAGCTTAATAAAGTAAGTCTTTGAGCCTTTTCTATCATTCATCTTTCTTTTTTTATTTGTTTTAAGTATTTAAACTAATATTATTAAAAATTAAAAAATAAAATTAAAACACGAACGCGGACTCGATTTGTTAAGACCCGAACCTGTACCTGCACCCGCTAAGAACCGAACCTGTACGGATAATATTTTCCTACCCAAAATCCGAATTCGTTAAGAACCCGTAAGTTAAACCCGTATGCGGACCCGTACCCCTAACCCACAGGGTTTACGATTTTACAACCTGGACCCATATACCCATTTGACACCCATACTTTGAAGGATCATTAATAAAAATCTATTGTTGAACCCCAAAAAATTACTGGTTAAAGTGAAATTCGGAATATCAACTGAATGGACTAACTCTTTGGAGAGAACTAATTTAAAAATTGTACTAAGGAGGGGAAATTCCCCCAAAATTAGGAATATACCTTGGAACTTTGAGATTTTTAAATTAGTTGGTTTGACGTTGTAGGGCCACTATTCATCGAGGGTACGATTTGTTTTGGCTGGATTCAGGCGTGGGGTCGAAGGATTTTGGAGGAAATTGGGTAATGGCCGCATGTTAAGGGATATCTAAAAACGGGTTTGTAAATTGGATTGTGAATGTTTATGATTTTAGGGATTTTTAAGGAACAATTACATTGAGAGACACCCCACTCATGAAAATTACCAAAAAAGACTCCTGTTTTGCTACCTTACATGACATAGCACCCCCCTCCCTTTTTTTAATTTTTTCTTTCACTCCATAGCACCCCTATTTAAAGAAAAAAATCATAGCCCCCATTATTCCTCTCTTCTCCTTCTCTCATTCACATTTTTCTCTCTTCTCTTCCCCATCAAACCTAACGCCGCCGCCACCCCTCCCCCCAACCCTTCCACCACTGCCCCAACATCATCCCCTCTCCTCCAAGCCACTAACGTCGTGGTCACCACCACCACCACCGCTGCTGCTTCTTCTTCGTCTCTTTTTTTTTCTTTGTATAACAATGTCGATTTTCATTGTATATCTCGGTTAAAACTCCGCTGAGTTTGTTTTAAAAAGTTGTTTATCATGTTTCTTCTTCTTTTTTCACAATTTTCATAAGTATCCTTTGAGATCTACTAGTTTTTTCTAAAAACTTTTTAGATCTAGTTTTTTCTTGTTTAAAACTGTATAGATCTGGAATGTTTGTTAAGCTTTTGTGTAAAAGCTGCCTGAAGCACTGTTTAAAGTCAGTTTTGCGAGTTTATACAGTTTCATACATTTTTATACAAGTTTATACAATTCTATAAACGTGTATAAAAATGTATAAATCTGTATATGTGCATATTGATAGTGTATAAACACATTCTATGCACTTTTATAAATTTGTATAAAGTTGTATATGCATGCATGAACAATGAATAAAGTTGTATAAATTTAGATTTGTACACTATTTATGGATGTTTGTATAAATTTTATGTTTTTTGTGTATATTTTTGTATTTTCCTTCTTGCATATACATTTTTCTATGTATTTACATGTATAAGTTATTATTTTCATAGATTTAGGTGTATAAATTTATCAAAAAATAACTATTTAAGAAAATCCACAAATAAAATAAGCAAATGCGGTGAAATTTTCATTTTTCGGCCACCGGCCACCAGCCACAGCCGGCCGGCGGCGGCAGCGGTGGCAGCTCGGTTTCTGGTGGTGGGGCAGTGGTGGGAGAGGGTGAGGGAGTGGCTCCTAGGGTTTTTAGTTTAAATGGGTGCTATGTTATGTAATTTTGAAAATAAGGGGTGCTATGTTGTGTAATGTAAAAATAAAGGGGTGTTATGGATGAAATGTGGCCCCTCATTTGTAATTTTGTGGTGTGGCCTGCCTAGTTTTGAAAATTCCCCGATTTTTAATTAGAATGGAGAATTTACATGGGTAGGTTGTATTTTAGGTTGCACCTTGCAAATTTGGCCCTTTCCTCAAAATTTAATTGTTTCAATTTCTAATTTTCAAAACTTAACCTTGATTACAAACCTTTCATAATAAGTTACTAAAACTTAAAAACTCGGGTACAAAATTGGGTGTCATCGTCTATCTTTAGCTCTTTTAGTTGTAGCTTCAAGGGCAAGTGTTGGCAAATAAAGAGGGGTCAAAGGCAAGTTTTGGCTCCATTCTAAGAAATTGACAGGAGTGTTTTCGACCATAATTTTTTTATTAAACTTAACGGGGGTACTTTTACAAAATCCTGCTAAACGCAGGCGAAAAGGTAAACCATTGCTTATGGTGCCATATTTCTGCAAAAAGGTCCATTAAAAGACCTCATTGAAGTCTTGAATTGAGAGAATGACCTTAAGTTGTTTTTCATTCACTAGATAACTTTGATTTCTTGGCAAAGTGGGACCCAAAGCAGTCCATTTATCAAGTAAATAGATGTCTCACGCAAGTATGATGTGGAGTGTGAGACACCAAATAAAATTTCTCCTCTAATTGAATGTAATCCTTGCCGATTAGGATTTGAACAAGTGAATAACAATAGCTTATGTTATGTTGCCTAATTGTAATAATTTTTCTTTTAATTATGTTGAAGCGTCATGTATACTTTTGTTTAATGTCATTTGAGGCGAAGTTCGGGCATGGAATACTGGCTTGACTTGAGTACATGCACAATTTGTTGTCGAATGAGACAACTTCAGCTAAAATCTAAGTTACTCGTACTCGGGTGCGGGTGTCCTATACGGGTGCGGATCTAGAGGTCGGATCCTTCATGATCTATATTTTAAGATTCGGGGATACGGATCCAGTTATGGATACGGGCATGGGGATTCGGCTAAAAAAATTCAATAATCTAAAAGTAGAGTTATAAAACCTAAAGTATGAGATATTATGTGGAAAACTTGAGGAAAAAATATTGGTCAGGATATAGAAATTTCTATATACAATAATACAAGGTATTCTATTTCCTTCAATTTTCCCTTACTTTGTTTTGATTAAAGAAATCATTGAATCTGTCAGAAATTTCTCCGTTGATTTTAGTCAAAATATTCAAAATTAGTTGACCAAATCGGGTACGGACCCCACACCCACACCCACACGGGTACGGATCCGACACGGGTGCGGCACCAAAATGAAGAGTCCGAGTAACATAGGCTAAAATGGGGTAGATCGAGTCCAGCAAGTAATACTGTATTTACAGCTTTGTTGTCGTTGTACTGAGATGATGACAAGTATAGAACCAGATGCTGAGCTTGAGATTTTATCAACATAGGCATGTTAATGCATAGGTACCAGAGCATTGCTAGATTGTACTCTAGCCTCATTTATTTGTACTTATAAGGCTCTGCATATGGTTCATATGTTAGCCCATTAAACGGGCTCTAAGCCTATTTTTTTTTAACATCCAAGCACTTAATGCCACTTAATAGGTCTGCCCAAATCAGATTTGCGGCAATATTTGTGTCTGTTCATATTCTTAAAATTGAAGCGGCTTCTTTTGTGGATTAGATTTTCATTTCCACTTTTTTTTTCTGTAAAAATTTCACCCAGCTCTCCCTCTCTTCTTATTCACGCCTCCTGCCTCCTTTTGTGAAAGATTCACGCATCTCTATCAAACATTGCAAAAAAATTCAACCTGAACTTGTACGATTTCAAGATCTACACTAATATGTTACTTATTATTTTATAAAATTCACAATATACAGAGGCAAAGGCAGGATTTGAAGTTTAGGGTTCGAAATTCTAATCTGTTTAAGTTACGGGATTCTAAATTAATAATTTGTATAAATTATATAAATTTTTTAAGACAATATAGAGTTTTGACGAATGCTTGGGGTTTGGCCGAACTCCCACTGCCTCCGCCCCTGACAACATGTTGGTCTGACTTTTTTACAATGGAGTTCGGAGATTTTGTTGTGGGAGACGAATGACAATAAGGTAGGAATGAGAACTTTTTGAATTCTGATGCCTAGCGTTCCCTGATAGAAAGAGGGGGATTCAATTAAATGGTCTCTCAAGTCTTTATCGAATATAAGAATTCTCAAGTATTAAAAGTTACATATAAACGAGCTCCAAATTGTTTTTGTTTGCGCAAAGGCCCTCCTCCTCTTTACGTGTGTATCCTTTTTCTTCTCCTTCTTCCTCATCCTCTTTCTCATGTTCTTCTTCCTTCGCCTCGTCTTCTTCATTTTATTCTTCTTATTTAGTGTTTCTTATGCAAATGTGAAATACACTATTACAGAACCAATCTTGAATTTTGAAGTTCAAAAAAACATCTGAACCTATCTTTGTTGGAAAAACACAATATTATTAATATGAATATTTATTTTAGCTTTCTTGGTCTACTACACCATATTGAAATAAAGGATAAATTTCATCACTGGTACCTCAACTATTACAGTACTTTGTTATGCTAAAGTACGTTAACTTTGTTTTGAAATCATAATATGTTAGTACTATATTTATGTTTATACTAAATACTATTCACCTTATTTGCAAAGTTCCGACCACTTAATAGATTAAATGATTTTAGAAAAAAAAAGTGATTTTACATTTTACCAATTTAAAAAAGAATAAAAAAACCCCTTTTTTATTACCAAAACTTTAAAAATTGGCCAGAATTTTGCAAATTCGACGACGGGTACTCTGTGGAAGTATATAAATATGGTATAGGGGTAAAAACTTACCCGCACCGGGTGTTTACACCCGGCCAATAAATAAACAACACATGTCCCTTTATTTGACTACATCTATTAGCACTTAACCATAGTTAACCTCATTTAATTTGCACATGGCATAAATAATAATATAATAATCTTTAGTTTATGCTATTATCTGTTATCTCTTTTAACATTAATATGAAATTAATACCAATCAATTTGGTGTCCTAAGAAAATCCATTACTGGACTACTGGATATTACGAGCCTATGTTGTAGCTTGGAAATTTATATTTTAACACTAACAGAGAAGCACTTTTTTTGATTAACAGATTGTTAAATACATGTTGTGGAAAGAGTGTGAAAAATTAATCTGAGAAAAAAATTTATACTTAGGTTCTTATAAAAGATAGTAATATATAAGACTTGGTGAATTACCAACTGTGAAGCTTAGCAAAATTTTTACTTTGTTAATAAATTAAAAGATAATAACAAAGTAAAGTTTTAATAACATGTGAAATTCCAGGCATTCCTTTTATTCCTAGATTAACAATGAATTAAATCATCATTAATTTTTTATAGAACTTATCTCTATAATATACTATTAGCTGAGTCATAGACGGAATACTATGTATTAGTTTCACTATAGAAAGATAAAATTAAAGATTAAGGAGAAAGGACAGAGAGCTTGAAATTAAGCAAGAATATTAGGGGAAAGAATGAAAATAAGTATAAGAGAAATGGATGACAACCCTAAGTAGCGTTTCTAGGATTTTAGTTCCATTTTTAATTATTATTTATTATAAATATAATTTTTAGTAAAACCATAGTTTGTCTTGAATGATTAATTTAACTAAGTTGGGTGTAAACACCCGGTGCGGGTAATTTCTTACCATGGTATAGGTATATCGAGGTTACAAAATAAAGTTAAATAACAACAAAGTAATAGTTGAGGTACTACATAAAATTTAAAATAGTGCAAAACTAAAAGTACTACTACTACTACTCCATATGAACTTAACTACAAAACTTAAATATACAAAAATTAAATAAATGTATGCAATATCAAATCCTAAACCATTTAGGTTTCCCATATAAAATTGAATTAGATTCAACATTCTTATATATACTTACCTTGTATTTAGGTTTTTTGTTTTGAGATTGAAAGCTGTATTCACAAGTTTTGTAGTTTGTTCAATCTCGTAAAAAGTCCCGATCAACAATCAACATGGCGAAACGTAAGTCTTTTTGCAGTTCTTATTTGATATCATGTGATTATAAATTTACTCCTTGATGTTATAGCTTGCAAAATAATTAATGAATCACCGGCCGCTCCAGCCAAGGGCATACCTCTAGGCTTGTTTTGCAACTTCCAATTATGTAAATCTTTACCTACTTCTTAATTGAACATTGGCACTATTTGTGTTTAAACCCCAGAATGGTGTGAATTTGGGGTGCGAATCACTGGATACTTGGTGACCAGTGATGAAGAGAAAGAATGAGGATAGTGTTCAAATCCTTCTCACTTTAGGCCTTGAGAGATAGTAGTATTTGTTGTGTTGTCTACTTGGAAAAACTTTTAAATTGGAATTATATCTTTAGGGGATGCTAGATAAACAATTTGGAACTATCTTGGTAACAAATCGAACCATGAATGCCCTTAAATATGTATGTACATTCTGCTTCACAACAATTTTTGCTTGCTCTCTTAGAAAAAGAAACAATTCTTGCTTGCGCTCATCTGTTAACCATCGTTTCAGTACTCCTTCGGCGTCTTGCCAATGCTGCATTCGAAGTTACAAAAGAGCCCATCATCAAATTATTTGAGGTAAATTAATGAATTATTCCTTATTTAAGCTGGAACTTGAAAAGCAAGTTTGAAATAACATGTAGAAAGTTTTAAATAAATCTCGATTTAGCCAACTTTTCCTTGTACAACCCACAACTATTAACAATTGTTATCTTTTTTGCTGGAATTAGAGATGCAACTTTGACCTTGCAGACAACAAAGCAGTTGCGGAAGCTTACAAACTTCTCTTTCACTGTACGGTATGCAAAATTAATTTGTCGTTGATGTTTTACTTTCAAGCTTTAGTTTACAACAACCTTTATATCCTGTTTGGATGGTGGTAACCACCCCTGTTGCCTTCCTCAAATTGGCACATATTTCAATCAATTGCTGGACATGTCTTATCGACTGATTGGGCATCTCTATAAAACCGCTTGTGTGTTTTTTCTTAAAAGGAGATTATTTCTGTAATTTTAGAGTGATATTGCTGATTATTAAATTATTATTTTTTTAGATTGGAGGTGCTATGTTTGTGAATATGGTCTATGAAGCGAGACAAGATATCAATCGAGTCAGGCAATTGTCGAATAAGCAATTCTAGTAACACGATTGAGAGAAGATAGATAATATACTTGGCAATTCAATTTCCTGTCATTCATATTATGCACACAATTTTAGCCTCAAGAGACACAACATTGAGAAGCTAAATTGTTTTTACTTCCAAATAGCCTCTAATCAGCTGTTGTGTGTTAATAATACTATTTGGTTTCTCATATTTACTGTGGATGCACAAATGATGTTTTTCATGTCAATTTAGCTATTGATGTCATCCAACAATGACGAAAACATTTTAAACTATGCAAGTTAAGGTTGGCTTGTTGTAATATTTGTGGCTTTATTGAGAATCCTTAGAATAGATTACCATCTATCTTATGAAATTATTAAAAACCAGTGGCTGGAAGACAATAAAAATTCATGCTTCATTAGAGGTTCTTTTGGGCCCTTTGTACTCATAGATGCCTTTGGGATTGCGTATAAATTGACATGCTTTTAGGATTAAGGAACAACTGTATTCTGCATAATAGATTTACAGTTAAATGTATTGCAGTTATTCTTGGAAAGAACGGATACAGAAAAATGGTCAGGAGTACAAAGTAGATCAGCATGAGTGGACAAATGCAAAGTGGAGAGATAGTATCTTTATAATGCCAGCTAGGTTGCCTATGAGGATTGTTCGAAGTTGAACAAAAGAGATTATTCACCCAGTATAAAACTTTGTACTGCAATTTGGATGTCATGCTATATGTAGTAACATTGGCAAAGTAATAATGGTCAATGAAGTAAAAATAAGAAAAAAACATGTCATGTCATCTGTCAGTCATTTTAACCCAATTGACTGAAGTTAGATGACTTTTGAGCGACAAATGAAAGAAAGATCTTTAATGACCAAAATTACTCAAAATTGAGTGACCATTTGAACCATCATTGGTCAGTAATCTTCTCGCGAAGGTAGGTAGTCAGCCAAAAAGTTCAGATCCTTTATTGAAAGAATATGAAAGCTATATGGACCAGGAGAGAAGATGCTAGCACATGTGCTTGAAATTCATGCTAAAGAGATGAGGTAGAAACTATTGTAAAAATATGTAATATGTTAAACATCCGTAAACTATTACCTTCCCCTTGCATTGCCCCTTTCTCCCCATATCATACGCTTCTTCTATTGTGTCCAATGAGTTGATTGAGCAATCTAATCACTTTTAGATAATTTCCTTGTTTCACAGCAAGAGTTCTCCACATACTCTGTGTTGGATTTGGAAGGAAGGTAAAGTGGTGTGAATGGGAAATGAAATAAATATTAATATTTTATATGGAGCCGTTTTTGTAACGAAATTAAAAAGTGGACTATTTATGCAAATATTCCAAAGGTGGGCTGCTGTAAAGTTATTCCAAATGAAAGGGTGCTTTCATTGAACAGCCACTTTGAAGGCTGCCTTTCATGAACAACTACTTCACCAATGAAAAGGTGCCTTTTCATTGAACAGCCACCTTGAAGGCTGCCTTTCATGAACAGCCATTTCACCAAAAGACACCTTCATGCCTTTTCACTCCAAATCTTGTGGCTATAAATAGAGAGGCATTTTGCCTCATTTTGATCATCCAAAAATTTCATACTCTCTCTCTCATTACTTTTTGCATTTATTTTCAAAACAAAAGTAAGTTTTGAGTCAGTGTGATTTGCTACCATTATTTGAGTTCGCTGTTCACTGTGATTTGAATTACCGCTATCACAGTGAGGATAATTCCATTCTATCCTGGGAGAAATTAATCCACAAACCTTGGGTAACTGTGAGGGGATTAGATTTCTTAAGGACAGACAGTGTATACTGTTGGCTTGGAATTTTTCTACTTCATCTATTTCTGTTTTGGTCATTATCGAAAGTGCAGACATATTTGAGGCCCTACGCCCAGCATAATCCCCTGCTTCTATATCTATACCACGAGTTCGTTCCCATAAATACTGCAGCTTTTAAGTTTGTTTGCTTCACCTTTCTGCCATTGTTCTTTCTTGCTGATACAAACTTGCCTTCTGTGCTGGTCGTGCCCAAAATCCTCATGCAAGGCAAGAATTATTGGAGCTAAGGAAGAATGATAGCTCCTTTGACACACTTGGTAAGGGAACAGGGAAGCAAATACGAATGAATTCCATACACCGAGCTGTTTCCGGACCATGACCAAGGACACCGCATAAACTGGAACCACGAGAGTGTACTGCTGATTCCTTGATTAGCAGCGTGTGAAATCTGCCACTCATAATCTGTATCTGCCAATAATTTGTTACAGTAAGTAATCACTCTACATGAAGTTCTCCAAAATTTCCTTAAAACCACTCCCAGTTCACTACAATCGCATGATATTTTTATCCTTTTTTCTTTTTATGATAAGTATGACATCTCTAGCGGCATATCTCTCCGAAAAGATCATCTCTTGCACTATCAATTCAATAATTTTTGTAGTAGAAGAAGCCATTCAGTACTCCTTCGGCGTCTTGCCAATGCTGCATTCGAAGTTACAAAAGAGCCCATCATCAAATTATCAGAGGTAAATTAATGAACTATCCCTCCGTCCCTATTTGTTTGTCATAGTTTGACTTGACACAAAGTTTAATAAAGTAAAAAAGATTTTTGAAACTTGTGGTCTAAAATAAGCCATGAATATTTGTGTGGCTATAAATGAGTCAAAAAGTAAGTTTGGAGTTGAATTATTACCAAATTTAGAAGTATGACAATCTTTTTGGGACAGACTAATGAGGAAAGTATGACAAATAAAGTAGGACAGAGGGAGTATTTCTTATTTAAGCTGGAACTTGAAAAGCAAGTTTGAAATAACATGTAGACAGTTTTAAATAAATCTCGATTTGGCCAAATTTTCGTTATACAAGACACTTGTTATCTTTTTTGCTGGAATTAGAGATGCCGCTTTGACCTTGCAGACAACAAAGCAGTTGCGAAAGCTTACAAACTTCTCTTTCACTGTACGGTATGCAAAATTAAATTGTCGTTGACGTTTTACTTTCAAGCTTTAGTTTACAACAACCTTATATCCTGTTTGGATGGTGGTAACCACCCCTGTTGCCTTCCTCAAATTGGCACATATTTCAAGCAATTGCTGGACATGTCTTATCGACTGATTGGGCATCTCTATAAAACCAATTGTGTGCTTTTTCTTAAAAGGAGATTATTTCTGTAATTTTAGAGTGACATTGCTGATTATTAAATTATTATTTTTTTAGATTGGAGGTGCTATGTTTGTGAATGTGGTCTACAAAGTGAGACAAGCAGAGTTGGAAAGCTTGAAATGACAACAAAGCTATTAGGAATGCTTGCGGGTGTATCAGGAGAAACATGACGCAGATATCAATCGAGTCAGGCAATTGTTGAATAAGCAATTCTAGTGACACGACTGAGAGAAGATAGATAACATACTTGGCAATTCAATTTCCTGTCATTCATATTTATGTACACAATTTTAGCCTCAAGAAACACAACATTGAGAGGCTAAATTGTTTTCACTTTCAAATAGCCTCTAATCAGCTGTTGTGTGTTAATAATACTATATTTGTTTTCTCATATTTATCGTAGATGCACAAATGATGCTTTTCATGTCAATTTAGCTAATGATGTCATCCAAAAATGATGACAACATTTTAAACTATGCAAGTTGAGGTTGGCTTGTTGTAATAGTTGTGGCTTAATTGAGAATCTTTAATTTAGAACAGATTACCATCTATCTTAAGAAATAATTAAAAAAACCAGTTGATCATAGACAAAAACCTGTATTCAGACCCGTAAATTTCCTAAAATACTCCTATTCGTACGCGTATTTTTTTTCTTAATGAATACCTGTACCTGTTAAGACCCAGCAAAATTAGCGGGTATTAACGGATAGTGTATCCGTTAATATAAAAAGATATATAGATATTAGAAATCATACCGTTAGCAAACAATCAGCCAACTTTTTGAGACGTTGGAAAGACTTGGTGAGACCACTCTTTGGGTAATGATGTTTTGGATGTTCTAGTTTGTTTACTAGACTGGATTAGATCGGAGTGAAGAAATCAAGGAATTGAACATTCACTAGAACAAGATGATAACCTTGAAGAAATTCTGTTAAGTGAACCTACGCCGGAGCGCGAGGGAAATGATATAGAAGAAATTAAACAACGAAGTAGGCATATTGAAGTTTGTAATTTGAATTTGCATTATCTAATTTTGATGTTTCACTTTTTAAATTTGCTAGTTTAATGTTCAAACTTTAATAGTTTATTTGTTTTGAGTATCTTAATAAAAGTAAGTCTTTGAACCTTTTCGATCATTCATCTTTTCTTTTTTATTTGTTTTAAGTATTTAAACTAATATTAATAAAAAATAAAATTAAAACACGCACTCGATTTGTTAAAACCCGAACCCGTACCTGTACCCGCTAAGATACGAACCCGTACGGATAATATTTTTCTACCCGAAACCCGGATCCGTTAAGAACCCGTTAATTAAACCAGTATCCGGACTCGTACCCCTGACCTGTGGGGTTTACGATTTTACAACCAGGACCCGTATACCCATTTGACACCCATACTTTGAAGGATTATTAATAAAAATCTATTGTTGAACCCCAAAAAATTACTGGTTAAGGTGAAATTCGAAATATCAACTGAATTGACTAACTCTTTTGGAGAAAACCAATTTGAAAATTGTATTTAGGAGGGGAAATCCTCCCCTCCCCCTAAAATTAGAAATATACCTTGGAACTTTGAGATTTTAACGTCGGATTAGCTGGTTTGACGTTGTAGGGCTACTACTCGTTGAGAGTACGATTTGTTTTGGCTGGATTCAGGCGTGGGGTCGAAGGATTTTGGAGGAAATTGGGTAATGGGCGCAGGTTATGGGTGTCAAACGGGTAGGGGTTTACCCGTCAAAACCCGGACCCGGACTCATTAAAACCCGACCCCATCCGGATCCGCAAAAACCCGGACCCGAACCCGTAAACCACCTAAAATACCCCTATCCGAACGGGTTTTTTTTTTCTTAACGAATACCCGTATCCGTTAAGACCCGTCAAAATTATGGGGTATTACTGGATATACCCGTATCCGTATCCGTCAAAATAAACTGAGTAATAAAACTTGTGTATATCTTTCTTTACACATACAAGTGAAAGATATACACAAGTTTTCCACTCATGGTTTAATTCGTTTTGTGTCCATATTGTTACTAGTGAAATATGTTCAAGAGAAACAAGTTTAGCTATTTAATTACAAAAGAAACTTGATATTCCATAATAAATCAACAATTTGAATATATATTACTCAAATATGGTATAGAACTTCAACTATTAACTTCGATATATACCTCAGAAAATAAGCTATTTGGAGTCGGACAAAGTAATTATTGGGCGTATATTATTAGAAAATATTATTACTTAAAACACTACATAAAATATTTTAGTTGTACCAGTTTCAACAGTTGTATCAGAAAGTGCATTTAGCCAAGGAAGACAAATGATAGGTAATGCCCGTCACTCTTTCGGTAATAATGCTTTGGATGTTCTAGTTTGTTTATAAGACTGGATTAGATCGGAGCGAAGAAACCAAGGAATTGAAGACTCACTAGAACAAGATGATAACCTTGAAGAAATTCTGTTAAGTGATACAAGCACTATCAATGGCACCTACACCGGAGCAGGAGGGAAATGACATGGAAGAAATTACACAAATAAATAGGCATATTTAAATTTGTAATTTGAATTTTCATTATCTAGTTTTGATGTTGCACTTTTCAAATTTAGAAGTTTAATGTTCAAGACTTTAATAGTTCAAGTATCTTAAATAAAAGTAAGTCTTTCAGCTTCTCCTATCATTCAACTTTTTTTAAGTATTTAAAATAATATTATTAAAAAAAATAAAACCCGGACTCAAACCCGATTTGTTAAGACCCGAACCCATACCCGTACCCGCTAAGACCCGAACCCGCACGGGTTTTTTTTTCCTACCCAAAACCCGGACCCGTTAAGAACCCGTAATTTAAACCCGTACACGGACTCGTACCCGGAACCTGCGGGGTTACAATTTTACAACCCGGACCCGTATACCTGTTTGACACCCATAGCGCAGGTTAAGGGATATCTGAAAACGGGTTTGTAAATTGGGTTGTGAATGTTTATGATTTTAGGGATTTTTAAGGGGAAAAAACATATCTAGCCCTCAAACAAAAGGGCCCTATATTAAAATGGCCTCTGGGCAAGTTTCAAAATGGCTAGCCAAAATTATTCCAAATAGTAAAAAACAGTAAAGAGTCACCGGTAATTATTAGCCAAAAAAATAGGAGGATATACTCAATCGTAACAGGCATTACCGTAGGAATAGGAAGAATCTAAATGGTAATTGATATCTTTTATTTACCTTATCTGCTTTAAGCATATCACACCTATAACTATGTTAACTCAATCAGCATCACATCTACGCTTTCTTTCTTCTATATCAATCTGATATTTTTTCTTCTATATACAGTACATATTCAGTTAATACCATGGTTGTTATGTATATATGTATGGGATACTGTTTGCATATTATTAACTCGTCTGATTATTCATTGCATACGGCACTGTGAGTAATTATACTCGGTACATATTTTAGTAATATCATGCTTGTTTGCATATTAGTAATATTCATTGCATATGTTTTCTTCCCCTGTGTGTGTATGTGTGTATTTTGCATATTAGTAACTCGCCTGAATATTTAGTTCATACAAAACGTTGAGAACAAAAAGGTACAGTATACCCTAGTAATATATGATAAATATTTGCATTACACCGCTATTTTTTTTTTCGTCGCGCGCTAAATGTGTATTACCTGAATGTCAATAACAAAGCTTCATATGTCCCCAGTTCTAAGGAGAAAACAAGGAAGCTCACAAACACTTTCAGTGGCTATATGAACAAGTAAATGTAACTACAATGTATATTAAAATAAACAACAATCAATACTGAAAAATTCATTTGCCACATAACTTAAATATCCAAAAGAAATAGCATACATTAAATCATAAGAGTCGGCGGTACGTAATCAAAATAAAAAAACACAATTCCTTAACACAGAACCAAATTCCCTCCTAAAATGTTTGTTCTTGGAATATTAAAAGTTCATTCAACAACACCGGCTTGATGGTTTTGGCGCTTGTCAAGTATCATCATCGATGTAGGCAGGTGCGAGTTGTTTGGTAAAACTATGGTGCCATAAAAGTATTGTATATCGAGCATGTATCCCAGATGAAATATTCGCCGAGCGCATGCAGCAGCAAAAACTCCATAATCGCTGTGAGAACAAATGAGGAAATATCAATGAAATACTAGGATCAACCAATTGTAAATATTTGCTAGATATACTGGTAATAACACTGATACACAATGGAAAAGTAATATTTTAAAACAATACTACTAAGGTGATAAACAATGACATTAAAGATGGTTTTAACTTTAAATAACTGCATACCACATCACATACATATGCATGTAATATATAATAAATATGCACATAGTGTTAATATATTATAAATATTTGCTAGATATTACCTCCATATTCCAGTTAAGATGTATACAAAATGATGGAATGATTATAAGAAAAAATAATGATATGCACGTGCAATTAGAACGATAAGAATATACCTAAAAGAATAAATGAAATGCACATGCAAGAACTAAAAACTACTACCTTAAAAACACGACGAGGATGGTGAAAATGAAATGATCCCAATGAAATGAATGAATGAAGAGGTAGACTGTAGACAATTTTTTTATCTTTTACCGTGATTGTGCTTGATTAAGTGTTAAATCTAGGATAACTGAATGATATAGTTGAATTCTTATATTTAGCTACTTTTTAGAGTTATAATTATCTATGAAAATAAGGAAGGTAATTATCACTCACCCTAAAAAATAAGCACTATATCCTCTCCATGTTTCAGAATAAAAAAATGGCTATAAAAAGTTTAGTAAGATTATCAAACGTTTATATGATACAATAAATGGATAATGGGTTTATTTTATGTTTTAACTTTTAACAAATGTCTAGGCCACGTAAAAATTCCGATTTTTAGCTAGAATGGAGAATTTATACGGGTAGGTTGTATTTTAGGTTACACCTTGCAAATTTAGCCCTTTCCTCAAAATTTAATTGTTTCAATTTCTAGTTTTCAAAATTTAACCTTGATTACAAACCTTTCATAATAAGTTACTAAAACTTAAAAACTCGGGGACAAATTGGGTGTCATAGTCTATCTTTAGCTATTTTAGTTGTAGCTTCAAGGGCAAGTGTTGGCAAATAAAGAGGGATCAAAGATAAGTTTTGGCTCCATTCCAAGAAATTGACAGGGATGTCGATCATAATTTTTTCATTAAACTTAACGGGAGTACTTTTATAAAATTCTGTTAAACGCAGGCGAAAAGGTAAACTATTGCTTATGGTGTTATATTTCTGCAAAAAGGTCCATTAGAAGACCTCATTGAAGTCTTGAATTGAGAGAATGATCTTAAGTTGTTTTTCATTCAATAGATAACTTTTTTTTAGGATTAAGCCTAATAAATGCTTAACTGTGTTGAACTAAATTTTAGAATAATTTAGAACATCATACCCCAAACTTAACAGTGTGTGCGCTCGTGTGTGCCAAAAATAGGTAAAAGAAAATCATAAAATTGTATCCCGCCACCACTACACCTTTGTTCCCGCTTCTTATCATCGTTGCTGAAAAATTGACCAAATATGGTGTCTGAGCTTGCAAATCTCTCCTAAACGTCAACTCCAACTTTGATTTCTTCATTCATATTTGTCAAGAAAGATTTCAATTTCTCAATTATGGAGGCTGATTTGTGAGTACAAATGGCTCAGAATTAGTTGAAATCCAGCTGCTAAGTGGTATAAATTCTTTTCTAATCACACATTATTGGATACTATATTTTTCATATTTCTCTACAAATTTTAGTACACCGGTGTTGGTTTATTGTACACCTTAGGTTGACAATTAATTGTTTTCATTAATGAAAAATTTTGTAGCAGTAGATTTTGATTATTTGGATGAATGAGTAGAAACCCACAAATGTTGGACATGCGTTTCAAAGACGAGCTCCATTGTGCCTATAGTTGTGAGGAGGGACTCCACCTATGACGAATTGGTTGAAATTATTATTAAAAATTGTAACTTGCATTATGGTCCGATGGAGATCACCATTAATTATATGCTTAGTGCTGCTCTTTCTAGGAGAAAAGTAGCTCTTGTGTTCATAAAACCGATAGTGATGTTTGTCTTTATTTTCTTGAAGTTGCAATTAATGATTCCAAACCTATTTTAGACACACACACACACACACACATATATTCAAATGGTAATATGTTCCATTCGTATTGCCTAAATGAAACAGTAAAAGCAGTTTTATATCGATCTCTTGGATCAATTTGAATTTTCCAAAAACCTTATTTTAAATTAAAATTTGAAAAAATAGTTGAAGCATAAAGCCGCTGAAGTAAGAGGCGGCACAACTCCAGGGTAATTTGCTGGGAGAGATGATGCGTTTCTCAAGAAGATAATTGATTTTATATATATATATATTGTATTGCTCTACCACCATCTTCATTAGCTGTTATAAAAGAAAATGACGGATATACACATAAGTTGGATGATATTGGAGAAAAGCCAATAGATGTTGAAGAAAAATGAGTGATCCGCCTGACTTCTCAAGCAAAAATATTAGGGTTGTCAGCTAATACACAAGTCAACAACGCTTATGAGGATGACACGGGTTTTTGTGTTGGGAAAACTTTCACCAACAAGGAGGAGTTGCTTTATGAATTAAAGCTAGTTTCCTTGAAGAAGATTTTTAGTTTCATTGAAGATCTCAAAAACATTGTATGTTGTGGCATGCGTTGACGAGAATTGCAAGTGGTGGCCGTGTGCTATTAGATATGCAAAATATGCTAGGTTTTATATCACCAAGTACTTTGGCATACAATCATGTGGGGTACAACATGTGAGCAGCCATCATCGGCATGCTTCCGCTGATGTCGTTGCTAATAACATGAAAACCAAGTTTATTGAATGTAAAGGTCATTCGACGAAATACGTCAATAAGTGTGTTGAGTTTGAATTGGAAAGTAAAATAAGTTACTGGAAATGTTGGAAGGGCAGAATTTTAGCACAAGCTCTCATGAGGGGTATTGTGGAGCACCGGTATGCTGTTATCGATGCATACCATCATGAGCTCGAAAGGGCAAATACTGAGAGCAAGACTACATTGTAAGTTGAGTTTAGATGGAAGTAGAAAAATTATTTTGTAGCTCTTGGAGCCCGCATAAGAGGATATCAACACACGTGAAAGGTGATTTTTATTGATGAAATGCATTTATCTGGCAGTCATGGTGGTGTAGTTAGCAACTATGGTACCGGATGCTGAGAACCACACACATCCACTAGCATTCTTAGTAGTAGATAATGAGTGTTATGACTCCTGGACCTTTATTTTTGTTTAGTTCCTAGTTGTTGTACCTAATGATCAAGCGTTGTGCATCATATCTACTAAGCTTTCAAGCATAATCAAGGCCATTATCAATGTTTAAACTAAACCAGACTATGGATTTTGCATAAGGTACCTTGCTAAAATCTGCGTGCAAGGTTCGAATGTGGGCTATTAGTTGGAACATAGCTAGTTCTACAATGTAACGAAAAAATTATTACAGGTTGATCAAGTGCAAAGTAGTTTAACATAAATTTCACAAAAAGTTTCCTTGAATTTGCAATGTTGTAAGTATACTGGCCAAATAAACGAGTTTTCGGCAATTTATTTATCTATTTAGGGCATTAGCTCAACTCTACTGTTCTTGATTAAAATGTGTTGGAAATATTATTTGTTTTTGTTGACTGAAAATCACGTATCACGTCATTAACTATCACGTCATTAAAAAGTTAATTGATATATTAATTTCTAGCTTGAGTAACATTTTGAGTGAAACGACAAAAAATAAGTGACTTATCTAATACGAAAATAAGATTGATTACATTTTGAATGAAATAATTAAATATATTTTCTTATACCAAAGAAAAGCATCGACTTTGTTAACCTATTTTCAATAATTTAACAACTTTTTAAGTATTAAACATAGGTAAGTGTTTAAAGGATTGAAATAAAAAAAGACTATAATTTTGATTTTATTGCAGCACATGCTACTTGTACTAGTTACTATTAATAAGGGACCGATTATATATGTATGCAACGATGTATTCTACTTTACACAAAAATGACATATGTCACGCCCTAAAATTTACTAAAAAATAAATAAAAGTGCAGTGACTTAGGTGTTTTAAAGGTACAAAATTATTGAGATTTACGGAGTCGCCACTTGACATAGTTCAAAGGTGTGTCAAGTTACCAAAGAGGTACCTTGAAACACCTATGACTCGTAAGTGGTCTGCGTCAGAGTTCCGGGTAAGGATCTCGGTTGACTCTAGGGAAGGTATTAGGCACCCTCGAGTCCTGTGCCAAGCACAGTTGCTTCATCGTCTCATTTCGACTCTTTGAATTTGTTTGTTGTTTATTGCCTTTATTATTTTTCGCTTTAATATTTTTTGAACTAAAGATTGTATTAGCAACCCATTGGGTATACTTTAGAACAAATTGTCTCTCTGTTTATTTTGGTGTGCCTAATAAGTAGATCACGAATCATACTTATTTGTCGTACTTATCTTTAAATCGACTTGACTTTCTTACTTTTATTGCTCTTTGCCTAATAAGTAGATCACAAATCATACTTATTTTGCCTAATCGAGCGAATTTTTATTTCTATTGATTTGCCTAATCGTTTCACTGCACTGATCTGCCTTGCCCGTGTTACTGCCCTTGTTATTGATGATTATCATTTAAACTTGAGTAGATTTATAAAATCAAAGCTTACCAATATATGGCATGATACCTACTGTCCAAATGGTGAAATTTCAACATGTCGACATTTACAAGTTGCGTTTTAACCACTGCCGAGGACTGATTACTGCCTAACATGATATTGCTTTACACAAATTTGCATTCAAACCCTGTTTTGCATAATTATTTTAATTTTTGTCCACTCTTCACAAATCATTCACGTTTAAGATTTGGTTTACTTTTAAAAGTGAACTTTAAATGCTAGACTAAGTAGTAACACACAACTTAGTCAACCTTTAACCTTCTTCTCCTTTTTAACATATAA
The DNA here is from genome assembly GCA_029990575.1 of Petunia axillaris subsp. axillaris. Taxonomy (NCBI): domain Eukaryota; kingdom Viridiplantae; phylum Streptophyta; class Magnoliopsida; order Solanales; family Solanaceae; genus Petunia; species Petunia axillaris. Next base: position 32,688,951 of record JARKNS010000002.1, read on the forward strand.
CAACATCAATAAATACAACGCAAGATCACCAACACAAAGTAAAGTCTTTTGGACCTCAACATTTCATTTTATGCATAAACATTTCATAAAACTTCATTACAAAAACTTGAAAGAAAAAAAAAATACCTAGAGCAGATATTTCTCAAATGGCAAGCTGCCAGCTGGTTAAAGCCCAAAGGAAAACAAGAGTGCAACGACTCAACAGCATCAGCGACACAGCCACGAGCACACCCTTCAAACTTAATTTACACTTGAACTTGAAGATTTAGACCCCTATTTTTCAACTCTGAAATCCTTTCCTCTCAGATTGTCCCAAGAGAGAAGTCAAGTTTTTCAGCTCTCTTGTGTGTGTTCTGTGTGTAGAGAGGAGTAAAGTTGTGAGTCCTTTTATAGCTGAAATTTTCAGCTAGCTTTCCCCTTCCCAAACTCCCAAAAATTAAAGTACTTTTTGCTAAAAGCCAAACAAAGCATGCTACATAGTTAATGTAAAGTGAAAAGGACAAAAGTCACAAGTGCACACTTGCTTTTCAGAAAAGTAACTGGGAATCCTATGTGAAAAATTCTTCTTTATGTGCTGACTTTGGTACTTTTATTTGACCCTTTTGATTGCTCTTTTTCTTTTTCCTTTTTTTTTTGTTCAGATTTACACCAAACTCAATCCAACCAAACTCACAGACTAACTTCAAACCAAACAAAAATAAATTTCAAAGCTATTTTTATTAGACTTTGTGAACAAACTACCTAAAAAGATCTAAACATCAACTTTAGCTAAACTAAAAATCAGTAAGCACAAGCGATCCTTTCCAAACTCAAGCACACTCACAGCAGCTTCAAAATTGACTCAAGACAAATAAAGACAAGCCACCCTTACACTTGAACAGTTGCTAATCATGTCGGACAATACATTTCATGCTTGGCTGTAATGAACACTAAACACGTTTTAGAAGCTTCCTTTCAACAACTCTTATACACTAATCAGATGAGGAAAATTTTAAACTAACATATAAACTAACAATCAGTTAGAACTAATGATACTACAATCTAAAGAGTGAAACAAACTACTTAAACTCACGATTGAATACAAACAATAGGCAAACAATTCAAATGAGAACCATTTTTTTATTTCTTACTTTTAATTTAAATGCAAACAAAGCATACAACAATAGGCTACATCATTTCCTTCTACCACTAATAGCTAATTAATAAACATACTTAAACTAATCATGGAACAAAACTGTCACAAGCTAGACACAATGGTTCTACAAACTAAAGTTACCACTAAAACTCAAAACAAGTTTCAGAAACATGGAATAAAGATCAAGGAAGACTAAGTTCCAATCTAACCCGTGGGCAAGAAACATACCACTACTGGCTTGTCACAAACACCCTCGCTGCTACACCAGCTCGCTGCCGAAGACGCCACTATTACAGAACTGAATCGACGCCCTCGGGTCAGCTGCATTGCCTCGCCCATCGCCATGGTCACCATTCCACACCTGAACAAGCTGCCTCACTACTACTATAACTACTCTCCAGCTACAGGCATAATCACAGCGACTCCAAACCATCGACATCACATCTCTAAAGGCTGCCTCGCCACCATTTCATCATCCAAAAAATCACAGTATCAGCCATCATCACAATCCCATTGCTACCAAAACAAAATTAGAACCAGCACCGCTATAGCACGATCAACACAGCAGAAACAGCCCTGACGCCATTGCAGCACCATTAATCAGAGCAGCCCCTAAAACTCGCACTACTGCCTGTGCCAAACGTCGTCTCACTGCCTCGCTCAAACTGAAACAGCCCCCCCCCTTCTAAGTCAGTCACCAAACAGCCCCCTCAAATCATCCTCATCAAAGCCCTCCAAAAAACAAGCAGCGCCCAAACAAAACGATAAAAAGAAAAAAGAAATGAGAAGAAGAAAAAAAACGAAAAAGCAGAAACGGGCGGAGCAAAAAGGGCAAGGGAGAAAGGATTATTAAGAAAGGGGGTATGGGAAATCATAGAGAAAGGTGAGAGTAGGAAGAAGAAACAAAAACATACCGAAAAAATTGGAGGTGGCCGGATTTCGGGTTTGACCGAAGCTTTGACCGCCGATCTACGCGAATTGGCTATGAATTTGAAGAAGATAGTTGCGAAAATGGAATGGGGGGGTCGAGATCTTTCCAATGGTGTAATTTGGTATTTTTCCGGCCACCGGAGGCGGTGGCCGGCGGTGGCACAGTGGCGGAGGTGCGGCGGCCTAGGCGAATTCCGGCGGCTGTGTAAATTTTGCCATGGTTTCCCCAAGTCTTTGAGACTTAAAGTGTGTGTGGTGTAGAATGAGGTGATTTTGTGAACTTGTAAGGGAAATAAGTGGAGGAAGGGAACCATTGGATCAGATTTGATCCAAGGGTTGAGATCAAATGGATGTTGGACGGGCCATAGAGCAAATGGGCTGACGGGCCAAAGCATTGGGCTACATATTTTTTATATATGGCCATTAAAACGATTTATACACACACAACTAACTAAAATTAAACCACATACTTTACAACACCATCACAATTAAACTATAGGATCAAAAATTAAACACGTAACATATAGAATCACAATTAAACAAATAACAAGTAATTTTTTTTGTAATTTTCATATTTTCCTTCCTAATTAATGACAATTTTAGATAAAATAGAGACTAAAATTTAGGAAAATTTCGGCAAAAATCCTAAGAATCTAACACGGCTATTTTGAGCAATTTTTCTGTATTCGTGCCAAAATTAGGTGATTACAGCTGCCCCTCTTTGTTCGGGAACACGAAGAGTTTTCAGACAAAGAAGTAATCGACAACTAATTTTGGCTTTTCGGTTCTAGCCGAGAGCATGCTTTCCAAAATGGTGACCGTACCTTGAATTTCGGTTCCAACCAAGAACAAGGCTACCTACATATCCCCGGACTAAGGAATCAGGTCAGTGTAGTTCCTCACATGCGGTAGCTGGGACTACCGCTTTTGAAACAGACACTAGACTCCTCTAAACGCACTAAGACAAACTAGACATTCTAGACTAACACTAAAACAAAGCTAGACACTTTAGACTTCTAAGACAAACTAGAGATTCTTCTAGACACACTTGGGGCTGATACTAGACACTCTAAGGCACTGAAAGGCTGTCGTTGCTGAGTACTGGTCGCTTGCTGGTGGTCGTTGCTTTTACAAAGAAAAATGAAATTACAACATTGAAATGGAAAATTACAATTTCTAGGCTAACTCTTCATGCTTCCTTGAGGCAAATCTTGGCTTGAAAGACAAACTCCATTTCCCGATGTATGGGCAAGCACTATCTGAAACTTGAAATGGTTGCATCTGTTTCAAGCAGATCTTGACTTGAAGCTGGGGATGGTTGCTATCTTCGAGCTGGACTAACTTGAAAAGGAAGTGGTTGCTATCTTTGAGCGCAACTGACTTGAACTGAATCTGAGCGCTATCTTCTAGCAAAACTGACTTGAAAAGGAAGTGACTGCTATCTTTTAGCGGAACTGACTCGAAAAGGAAATGATCGCTATCTTTTAGCGGAAATTGACTGTAAAAGGAAACTGACGCTATCTTTGAGCGGAAACTGACTTTAAAAGGAAACTGACGCTATCTTTTAGCGGAACTGACTCGAAAAGGAAATAATCGCTATCTTTTAGCGAAACTGACTCAAAAAGGAAATGGTTGCTATCTTTTAGCAGAAATTGACTCGGAAAGGAAACGATCGCTATCTTTTAGCAGATCTTGACATGGAAAGGAAATGACGCTATCTTTGAGCAAAACTGACTCGAAAAGGAAATGATCGCTATGTTTTAGCGGAACTGACTCGAAAAGGAAATGATCGCTATCTTTTAGCGAACTGACTCGAAAAGGAAATGATCGCTATCTTTTAGCAGATCTTGACATGAAAAAGAAATGACGCTATCTTTGAGCGAACTGACTCGAAAAGGAAATGATCGCTATCTTTTAGCAGATCTTGACATGAAAAGAAATGACGCTATCTTTGAGCGAACTGACTCGAAAAGGAAATGATCGCTATCTTTTAGCAGATCTAGACATGAGAAAGAAATGACGCTATCTTTGAGCTAAAACTAACTTTAAAAGGAAACTGACGCTATCTTTGAGCGGAAACTGACTTGAAAGGGAAACTTCCGCATTATCTTGGGGAAGTATGTTATTGTGGTTGACATCTTCCTGGTGAGTTATGTCCTCTCTGTTCACCCGCTCATGATTAGCTCATATCCGGAAGCTGTACAGTCCACACATTTTTCACATGTGGCTTTGACTTGAATCTGAAATTGGCCCGCTTTGATGGGCTTTGACTTGAAAGATAAAAACTGGAACCACCACTCTGGTGGGTCTTGTTCGTGTTGAATTGAAAACCATCACTCTGATGGGTCTTGCTTATGCTGGAAATTAAAAGCTATCACTCTGATTGGTCTTGCTTTTTCTGAAAATTGAAAACCATCACTCTGATGGGTCTTACTTTTTGTTGAAAATTGAAAACCATCACTCTGATGGGTCTTGTTCTTGACGAGGAATCCCATTATCCCAACGGGTCTTGCGTTGAGACTTGAATCCCATCATCCCAATGGGTCTTGTCTTGAAAGTTGAAAACCACGGCTTCCTGCTCAGATGGTCCCTGATTTCTTTCTTTATTTCTTTTTTGCTTTTCAAGTTTGTCCCCGACGAGCAACCGACTTGATGTAGTTGTGTTCTAACACTTCCCAACCCAAATTCTCATATCGGTCTTTGCTCACACCTTGTAGAAATAACAAACTATTTCCTGGTGATCTTCATGGTACAATCCCAGTATTAGGTTCTCATTCTCGACTTTTCTGGTACAACTGAAACTTGTTGACAAGTTTTGCAAACCTTTCTGACTGCCCGAAAATAATGAGAAAGAAATAAATGAAAAGGAAAGTGAAGAAACTCAAAAGGAGACATCGAACGAAAGATGTCCCTGGTAGATAGAAGAAACTTATTTGGGAGGTGCAACGACAACCTTAGTAAAACATGACATGAATCTTGGAATCAACACTTGATCCGTTCACACGGGGTATTCTTGAACTTGCTCCCAGTTTGACAATCTTTCTCAACCCAGACTTGATGACGAATTCCACGACCCTCAGTCGACTAGTAGTGCCCCTCAGGGTTTTCACTAACTAGCCTCTCTCTTTGTTCTTTTACCTCACTATTGTCCTGCAGCGCCCTTTCAGGTTTTCACTGACAAGACTTCATTCATTTTCTTTTCTTTTTTTCATTTTTTTTTTCGCTCTTTCCCAATCGACCTTCGATCTTTCCTCGCTGCTCGACCCCGCCTTCCCTTTCTTTCTTCAATTTTGGCCTTTATCTGATTCCACGGAGAATTTCTCGTTTAATGACCTTGGTGCTCCCAGCTCCTAAATGCGGTTGTCGGCTTATAAGAATGCGACTTTACAACGTGAAACTTATCCCTTGATACCCTACTCGGCTTGACATTCTCAATGATCGGTCAGAAGGGTCTTTATTTGGAGTTTAACATTGGATTTGGTTAGGCTATGAAGAAAGGGGTTCAACATAAAAGCTCAGAAACATCTCATGAGACGACCAGATGAATATCACAAACTATGAATTCACCGCTTTTTGAATAATAAAACAAACTTATTTCCCCCAGTTTAGGCAAGTTGGGGATTATTTCTTTTCTTTTCCTTTTTTTTTTTTTTTTTTAGAGAGTTTTTCTCTTTAGTTTGAAAAGCGGTATGAAACCATCTCATGAAATGACTTGGTGAATGATACAACCCTTGGAATCATTTTCTTTAAAAGTAACAACAAACTGTAGTCCTGGTTTAGTGAAACCGATAAATTATCTTTTGAATTTTCTAATATGAAAATATAGGGAATATTGAGATTATCCCCCGAGGTGAACACAATGAAAGAAAAGGAATGTCGACTTTCTCCTCTTTTTCTTTTTTTTTTTAAAAAAAATAAACTTCTGCCAGTTTAGAGTAAAACTGGGTGCTTTGAGTTTTTTCCTTGACTTCGAGACTGATATCTCGTGAAACATATGAATTGATGGTACAAAAATAGAAGTTTGTTTTTATTTTATATTATACAAAATAAAATAAAAACAAACTTCTGCCCCAGTTTAACATTAAATGGGGGAACTGAATTTCTTTTGATGTTGGCCGCAAACTTGGAGGCAAGTTTTGCGTCAATATGAATAAAGGAAAAAAAATGGTCTTTCCCCTGTTATGACCGCACCCGAATGGTTGCCTACGTATCCTTTTGAGAGGAATCAGGTCAGACGTAGCTCTACCGCGGAGGTAGATTTTGTTTTGTTTTCTTTTGATTTTTTTTCTTTTTTTCTTTAATCACATCAAATTAATTCCAAGGGATGGTAGGCCAAGGAAAAACACAAAAGGGCTGACAAAGGATATAGTGTTTGGGTAGCAAAACGAAAGCCGTTCGTCATCCCGACCCGAGAATGTCTTGCACAAATAATGATTCAAAGAATTGACCTAGACTGATCCACGCGTGTCATCGACTTCTGCTTCACTGATGGTTCTCAAAAACTGGTATTTCAAATTCGGTCGAAGCGACCGTGTACGATTTTGAACTTCTCACCGATATCCCTTATCGGATGACTACAGATTAAATCCCAACTTACTTCGCTCCCTCTTTTATCCCTCTTTGCTACTCAAATAGCTCATAATGCCAGAGCGCGTGTCTAGATCAAGACGTAAATTCCGCACGCATGTCATGTTACTAAGGTCGACAAAACATGAAACAGAAAATTAAGGAGGTAAGAACAGGAAATATAAAAGACCGAATATTAGGATGAGATGGATCTCTCTTTCATTGAATTGAAGATATAAGGGTTTGAACAAACAAAACAAGCAAAATAATGCACTTGGGTTAACCCTTAAATAACCAAGTACATAGAAAGATTAGCAAAACAAGCTACAACGTTTCACAGTCACTTAATTGCAAGTCAGGCCCAGTTTCCTGTGTTAGGCATTGTTGAGTCCTTCACCAAGATGTACCATGCTGATACCAAAGAAATCCCCTGAATCTGGCAACATCTTCTGCTGTTCCTCATTTTCTCCAACTCCCATCAGGGTAGACTTCACTTCTTTGGGGTTGATGAATGACCCGGTAAGATATGGAATTGGCTTCTCGAAAGACATGTTCGTCTTCTTCATTTCACCACCCCTTACTCTGTCTGCTACCCCAAGCTCGATTTCAGGAACACAATCCACTGTCACGAGCATTTGGTTAGCCCAAATTGACACATCACCAACAGGTACTATCGGGATTGCAGATTCAGCTCTCAAATCTCCTCCACATACCATTCCCACCATATACACATCATCATGGACGGGAAATGAGTTCTGGTTGATATCTGGCGCATTTAAGTCCTCGACTTGGATCAGACCATTATCTATCAGAGCTTGGATATCCTTCTTAAGAAAATGGCAATCCTCAGTGTCATGCCCCGGTGCACCTGAATGGTAAGCACATTGACGAGAGTCGTCAACTCTATCCCTAGGATGCATTCCTCCATTGATCGATTTCAGAATGTCCAAACTTGCAACTTCTGAAAAAGTTCGGCATAAGATTCTTCAATTGGCGTGAACTCATTCTTTTTCACTTGATGCACCCTTTTATACTCAGCTTTTGGGCGAAAACCTGGAGGACCTCTTGGTTGGTAGGGAAGGTTCGGTGGAGGCTGGAATTGGTTATGTGGAGCTTGGTGAATGGGATATATAGGATGTGGGGCTGGAGCGTGCCATTGCGGATAAGACGATATTGGAGCATATGGTTGCGCTGTATGGATTGAGTATTGGGGTGGAGGGACGGGATACTGCAGATTTTGTGCGGTGGAGTAGTGTTGTGGAGGGTGTACTTGTGGAGCTTGGTATGAGTGGGTTTGATTGTATCTTTTCTCGCTCCACTTTTGTGAACCCGAACCCACCATGGCTACATCATCTTGATTATTCTTCCCAAAGGCTCCTGCCTGAGCTCGCAAAGCTGTTTGGCTGACAATCTTTCCAGTCTTGATTCCTCTATCAATCATTTCACCAATTCTTACTGCTTCACCGAAGTGCTTCCCAATGGCAGAGGCCATTGCTTGGTAGTAGGTCTCATCAAGCACTTCGACGAACTCTTCAACCATCTTATCATCTGGGATCAAAGGGCTCACACGCGCCGCTTGTTCACGCCACCTGTAGGCATACTCTCTGAAACTTTCACCTGGTTTCTTTGTGATTGTCTTCAAGGAAGAACGATCAGGAGCAGCCTCCATTTTGTAAGCATAATGGTTTAGGAAAGCGCTGGCCATGTCATCAAAGGTGACCCACTTCGAAACATCTTGTTGCACAAACCATTCTGTTGCCGGTCCTCCCAAACTGTCAGCAAAGTATGCCATCAACAATTCATCCTTCTCAATGCCCCTCATTTTGTTAAGGTAGATCTTCATATGGATCCTCGGATCACTTTGCCCAATGTAGAGATCAAATTTGGGCACAACAAAACCTTCAGGCAATGGCACATGAGGGAACAAACACAGGTCTTTGTATGAGACATTGATTTTACCCCCCTTGACCTTGTATGTTTTTCACAGTTTGCTCCAAGCTTTTCAATTTTCGAGCAAAATCATTCTCTTCTGTCTTTCCCAACCTCTCGATATCAACGTGTGATTCTGGGTGGTGTCCCTGATCATATGACTCGGTTTGGCGGAAGACATTACCCTGAGCTTGCTCAAATTGTTGATCATGGGCCCTTAACTGTGGGTCACTGTTCGATCTTTGCAAAGTGTGCCCTGCAGGAACGGTGAATGTTGCGGCAGGAACCTGGGGTTGGCCATGCTGTCTTTGTTGTGGGAATTGTACCCTTGGTTGTATAGTAGAGGGTCCGGCTGCATTGTCAGTTGCCAGATGTGGACCAAATCCCGGAGGGTGACGGGGGTCTTCTACCACTGTGGATTGCCCTTGCCCTGGTGGCTGGGTATTTTCCATGAAACCAGCAGCACCTGGCAGAACAGGAGGTGCCTGAACTGCTGCCAAGTTACGAGTTAGCAGCGTCATCATTTCTTTCATGGCTGCAAAGTCCTCGGCCATCTTGGCCTGTTGCTTAGCTAAGCGAACCAGCTCAGTGTTCTCAATTTCCTCAGCCATCGTTGTTTGCGTGATTTCCTGAAGAGGAGCTTCAACCACTTCTGGTACAGGCGGTGGTCCCTTGATTCTGGTGGAGTAGGAATGTGGGGCCAGCACGGCAGTTGCTCAAGCTAGTGAACCAAACAGGTTAGCACAAAAGAAACACAGATTGCAGCCTAAGGTTGTTATGCGTCATCCCGAAATGGTTAACGACGTAAGCCGAGTGTACCGATCGTATCCCCGAAAGATTGCTTATGTGCCTTGATCAAAATTAGAACAAAATTGTAACTGATACGCAATCAGCATAAGGATGAACTTGGATGATTATTATTTTTTTTCTTTCTTTTTTTTTTTTGACTCAACAAACGTAATTTAGACGAACGACACGAGACGAACTCAACATAAAATGCTTGACATAATGTACGAGTCAAAGATATATACAAACTGACACATTGGGCGGGTACACCCAGACGGTGAAAATAATGGGACTCGACATTTTAGCGGAGTCAGATTATTCTACGAGGATCGATACAAAATACAACTTAGCTAATTACAATTTATCGTCTGTACCCTGACTTGACCTTAAACAAAACAAAATAAAGCGGGACCCTAAAACAACATTTTTTTTTAATGAAAAATTAAGACTCAACCGAAGATTCGAAATGGAACTTAAGAACGGATTATGAAACAAACTATATTTTCTTTATCCGAAAGGTGACTCCAAAATCGGACATTATGGCAATGCGAAGATAGACACGAAAAATTGATTTTTTGAAATAAACTCCTCGATCTAACTTGAAAATTAAACTTAGAGTATTTACAAAATCTGGCCATTATAATGGCGTAAAACCCCGATAAATTACTTTCAAAACTTGGTCTTGACTTGGACACAAACACAAAAAGGGTCCCAAAATTTCGCCATTATACGGGCGCAAAATTATGACAAATTATTTTCTAATACTTGAGACCAAACCCGCACACAAAATTAGACTCTAAGAGTTCTTGAAAAAATTCGCCATTATAACGGCGTAAAATGACAACTAAACAAAAAATATTTCAAAACAAAAAATATTTCGAAACACGGGAATAAACCCAATTTTTCTATCATTTTCCTTTTTGTTTTTTTGTTTTTTTTTTTTTGACAGTCGCCCCTCGGTGATCGGTCAGCATAACAACCTCTCGAACATATGCAGCACAGAAAATGCCATAAATGTGCCTTTCTAGGACGTGGGTCCCGTCCTGACACGAAGGAGGTCAGCCTAGACTAGTGCAGTACCGGTGTACCACACCTCACTAAGTCATCAAATGAAATGCAGATAAATCGGGCCTAAAGGTTTAACTCTAGGTGACACAAACTGACTCGGTGTCTAGACTGGCTCATAACCCGGTGGACAAACCGGGCGGAAAGCGCGTCAGGGCCATCCGGAGACAGTGTGTCCGGCCTAAAACTCCGTCACGCCTTCCTCCTAAATCATGGGCAATTTAGTAAGAAATCCCAGATGCCACAAGCAATCTGGTATATATATATCAGAGACTCAGAGGGATTGTGCGAGAGGAGACAGTTTATATACAGTTCAGATAAATATTAAAGCAGTAACATTCAAAACATGGCAAACAAACAAAACAAATATTCACAAGACTAAAAAGCGACAATGGTTAAAGCCTGAGATTCTAATTTCCCCAGCGGAGTCGCCAAGCTGTCACGCCCTAAAATTTACTAAAAAATAAATAAAAGTGCAGTGACTTAGGTGTTTTAAAGGTACAAAATTATTGAGATTTACGGAGTCGCCACTTGACATAGTTCAAAGGTGTGTCAAGTTACCAAAGAGGTACCTTGAAACACCTATGACTCGTAAGTGGTCTGCGTCAGAGTTCCGGGTAAGGATCTCGGTTGACTCTAGGGAAGGTATTAGGCACCCTCGAGTCCTGTGCCAAGCACAGTTGCTTCATCGTCTCATTTCGACTCTTTGAATTTGTTTGTTGTTTATTGCCTTTATTATTTTTCGCTTTAATATTTTTTGAACTAAAGATTGTATTAGCTAACCCACTGGGTATACTTTAGAACAAATTGTCTCTCTGTTTATTTTGGTGTGCCTAATAAGTAGATCACGAATCATACTTATTTGTCGTACTTATCTTTAAATCGACTTGACTTTCTTACTTTTATTGCTCTTTGCCTAATAAGTAGATCACAAATCATACTTATTTTGCCTAATCGAGCGAATTTTTATTTCTATTGATTTGCCTAATCGTTTCACTGCACCGATCTGCCTTGCCCGTGTTACTGCCCTTGTTATTGATGATTATCATTTAAACTTGAGTAGATTTATAAAATCAAAGCTTACCAATATATGGCATGATACCTACTGTCCAAATGGTGAAATTTCAACATGTCGACATTTACAAGTTGCGTTTTAACCACTGCCGAGGACTGATTACTGCCTAACATGATATTGCTTTACACAAATTTGCATTCAAACCCTGTTTTGCATAATTATTTTAATTTTTGTCCACTCTTCACAAATCATTCACGTTTAAGATTTGGTTTACTTTTAAAAGTGAACTTTAAATGCTAGACTAAGTAGTAACACACAACTTAGTCAACCTTTAACCTTCTTCTCCTTTTTAACATATAACAACATCAATAAATACAACGCAAGATCACCAACACAAAGTAAAGTCTTTTGGACCTCAACATTTCATTTTATGCATAAACATTTCATAAAACTTCATTACAAAAACTTGAAAGAAAAAAAAAATACCTAGAGCAGATATTTCTCAAATGGCAAGCTGCCAGCTGGTTAAAGCCCAAAGGAAAACAAGAGTGCAACGACTCAACAGCATCAGCGACACAGCCACGAGCACACCCTTCAAACTTAATTTACACTTGAACTTGAAGATTTAGACCCCTATTTTTCAACTCTGAAATCCTTTCCTCTCAGATTGTCCCAAGAGAGAAGTCAAGTTTTTCAGCTCTCTTGTGTGTGTTCTGTGTGTAGAGAGGAGTAAAGTTGTGAGTCCTTTTATAGCTGAAATTTTCAGCTAGCTTTCCCCTTCCCAAACCCCCAAAAATTAAAGTACTTTTTGCTAAAAGCCAAACAAAGCATGCTACATAGTTAATGTAAAGTGAAAAGGACAAAAGTCACAAGTGCACACTTGCTTTTCAGAAAAGTAACTGGGAATCCTATGTGAAAAATTCTTCTTTATGTGCTGACTTTGGTACTTTTATTTGACCCTTTTGATTGCTCTTTTTCTTTTTCCTTTTTTTTTTGAATTTCAGATTTACACCAAACTCAATCCAACCAAACTCACAGACTAACTTCAAACCAAACCAAAATAAATTTCAAAGCTATTTTTATTAGACTCTGTGAACAAACTACCTAAAAAGATCTAAACATCAACTTTAGCTAAACTAAAAATCAGTAAGCACAAGCGATCCTTTCCAAACTCAAGCACACTCACAGCAGCTTCAAAATTGACTCAAGACAAATAAAGACAAGCCAGCCTTACACTTGAACAGTTGCTAATCATGTCGGACAATACATTTCATGCTTGGCTGTAATGAACACTAAACACGTTTTAGAAGCTTCCTTTCAACAACTCTTATACACTAATCAGATGAGGAAAATTTTAAACTAAAATATAAACTAACAATCAGTTAGAACTAATGATACTACAATCTAAAGAGTGAAACAAACTACTTAAACTCACGATTGAATACAAACTATAGGCAAACAATTCAAATGAGAACCATTTTTTCATTTCTTACTTTTAATTTAAATGCAAACAAAGCATACAACAATAGGCTACATCATTTCCTTCTACCACTAATAGCTAATTAATAAACATACCTAAACTAATCATGGAACAAAACTGTCACAAGCTAGACACAATGGTTCTACAAACTAAAGTTACCACTAAAACTCAAAACAAGTTTCAGAAACATGGAATAAAGATCAAGGAAGACTAAGTTCCAATCTAACCCGTGGGCAAGAAACATACCACTACTGGCTTGTCACAAACACCCTCGCTGCTACACCAGCTCGCTGCCGAAGACGCCACTATTACAGAACTGAATCGACGCCCTCGGGTCAGCTGCATTGCCTCGCCCATCGCCATGGTCACCATTCCACACCTGAACAAGCTGCCTCACTACTACTATAACTACTCTCCAGCTACAGGCATAATCACAGCGACTCCAAACCATCGACATCACATCTCTAAAGGCTGCCTCGCCACCATTTCATCATCCAAAAAATCACAGTATCAGCCATCATCACAATCCCATTGCTACCAAAACAAAATTAGAACCAGCACCACTATAGCACGATCAACACAGCAGAAACAGCCCTGACGCCATTGCAGCACCATTAATCAGAGCAGCCCCTAAAACTCGCACTACTGCCTGTGCCAAACGTCGTCTCACTGCCTCGCTAAAACTGAAACAGCCCCCCCCTTCTAAGTCAGTCACCAAACAGCCCCCTCAAATCATCCTCATCAAAGCCCTCCAAAAAACAAGCAGCGCCCAAACAAAACAATAAAAAGAAAAAAGAAATGAGAAGAAGAAAAAAACGAAAAAGCAGAAACGGGCGGAGCAAAAATGGCAAGGGAGAAAGGATTATTAAGAAAGGGGGTATGGGAAATCATAGAGAAAGGTGAGAGTAGGAAGAAGAAACAAAAACATACCGAAAAAATTGGAGGTGGCCGGATTTCGGGTTTGACCGAAGCTTTGACCGCCGATCTACGCGAATTGGCTATGAATTTGAAGAAGATAGTTGCGAAAATGGAATGGGGGGGGGTCGAGATCTTTCCAATGGTGTAATTTGGTATTTTTCCGGCCACCGGAGGCGGTGGCCGGTGGTGGCACAGTGGCGGAGGTGCGGCGGCCTAGGCGAATTCCGGCGGCTGTGTAAATTTTGCCATGGTTTCCCCAAGTCTTTGAGACTTAAAGTGTGTGTGGTGTAGAATGAGGTGATTTTGTGAACTTGTAAGGGAAATAAGTGGAGGAAGGGAACCATTGGATCAGATTTGATCCAAGGGTTGAGATCAAATGGATGTTGGACGGGCCATAGAGCAAATGGGCTGACGGGCCAAAGCATTGGGCTACATATTTTTTATATATGGCCATTAAAACGATTTATACACACACAACTAACTAAAATTAAACCACATACTTTACAACACCATCACAATTAAACTATAGGATCAAAAATTAAACACGTAACATATAGAATCACAATTAAACAAATAACAAGTAATTTTTTTTGTAATTTTCATATTTTCCTTCCTAATTAATGACAATTTTAGATAAAATAGAGACTAAAATTTAGGAAAATTTCGGCAAAAATCCTAAGAATCTAACACGGCTATTTTGAGCAATTTTTCTGTATTCGTGCCAAAATTTGGTGATTACAACATATTACTATATTTTCAAAATATTTCAATATTTTCTTCCGCAGTTATTATACAAACTATATATATACATATAGTACACGCGAGTTTGTAGGGAGAATCTGAAACGACCTCGGTTAGTCGTTTCGGAAGATAGGACTCCAATTGGCATACCGATAATTTTAAAATATTTGTAAGGTCCATTGAGACTTGTCTGTAAAATTTGAGTTAAATCAGACCTCGTTTGGTAGGCATCAGAAGAAGGTTTCAGTTTTTATTGTCGATAAATATTAAAAAAGAGATTTTCGAGCTCGGTTTTGGCGAATGAGCTCCGATTCGAAATTCGAAAGAGCCGTTAGGTTCGTATGATTATTTATGACTTTTGTGAACTTTCAAAAGTGAATTTCGATGTTGTTCGGCTAGTTCCGCTAAAATGCTGAAAGTTAAGTAATTTGATATTTTCCATTTAAATTCGCATCTTGAGTTTCGGGAGTCCGATTTGAGATCCGCTTTAGTGAGTATGTTACATATATTTTGTATAACTTGTATGCAAAAGTTTGAATTATTTCGAATATCGTAGAGTACAGTTTTAATTTTTACCATAGCAGCGAATTTTCAAAAAAAAAAGAAAAAAAAAAAGGAAAAAAGGACAAAAGAAGTTAAGAATGGCGGTGGGTCCTTAGCTTATAGCTAAGAACCAGCATAATGTTGAAACATTGGAAGCTCAAAAAGGAACGATATAAATATATGGATCGGGTTGTACACCGCAACGGTATACATATATGGATCGGGTTGCACGTCGGAACGATATAAATATATGGATCGGGTTGCACGCCGCAACGGTATAAATATATGGATCAGGTTGTACGCCGCAACGGTATAAATATATGGATCGGGTTGAACACCGCGACGGTATGATGTATTTCTGATTGTTAATATGTTCAGGATACCTATATGTTCTGGCTATCTTACGTTCCTGGTTGTTAATGAGTTTGTGATTCCATATGTATTTCCAGTTATTATCTGGCTCTGCCTTTTCATAATTTAAATAAGAGGAATTTGGTTCATCTGTTTCTTTTCTCCCTGGCTAGCCATCCTATTCTTTGAGGTGGCTAGTCTGTCTCACTTATTGAGTCCTCTTGACTCACCCTTGTTTGTTATTTGTTTCTTGTCTATCTATTTCGTTTCGGCAGGTTCGCTCCAGGATTGAGTTCGCCACTTTGTTCAAGAGCGAAGACGACTTCAGCTATCAGGGTGAGCCAGCTTTTATTAAGGATGGCCACCAGTTTTGTGGTTATTATTTCAGTTGCATTTTGCTCCCTTCAGGAGGTATCTGTCTTCTTTCATACTCTTAGATGTCTAGCCTGGATAGCCCTAAACCTAGTATGTTGGGTAGTCAACTGTAATTTTGTTTGTACAGCCTAGAGGTATCAGTGTGTATGTGCTATTTTTTAAGTGTTGTCCTTATTTATGAATTGAATTATATTTATTTTCCTAATTTAACTGGTAAGGGTTCGCCCGACGGGTCTAGGGGAGGATGTCGGGTGCCAGCACGGCCTATTCGGTTTTTGGGTCGTGTTAGTTGGTATCAGAGCCCGGTTTTGAGTGTATCCAGACTAAGACAGTGTCTAGTAGAGTCTCGCTGATGGGTACGTAGACGTCCGTACTTATCTACGAGAGACTATGACGGCATTTAGGAAGTTTCACTTCCTTCTTTCTGATCGTGCGTCGGTCTAGGATGCAAAAGTATTTTCGTTAATTCCTTTGTGGTAATTGTGAAACCCTCGTGCGACAAATCAGCAAACAGTATGAGTTCAAGACGAAGTAGTCTAGCCTGGAGCTAGCACTGACGAAGCTCCGAGAGTTTTGATCGTGCTGACGATCTAGTTACAGAGGTCCCAGCCGTATGAGCTCGCGATGGGCAAGGGAACAGGGCATTGTGGTTCCCTTGGCTCTCTACGATGCTTTTACGAGAATCTTGGAGACGCAGATACCGTAAGAACCTATTATTCTCTAGGCAGCCTATCAGGTTGCCGCATGTGCAGACGTTCGGTCTCAGGGAGTTCCTATTCCGGTTCTTAATATTGCTGCAGTAAATTATGTTCCGGAGATAGCATGTATTGTGCCTCTAGTTATTCTGGATGGTTAGTTAGCCTGAGTAATGGCTCGGTCCGAGTGTCCGAAGAGGTTGCATTATTTTACGCGGTTGAACCTTCCGATATTCTTAAGCAATGCCATCAGATAAACCTCGTGATTTTTTAAGATACAAGGATGTCAGCGTATCCTTCAGGCTCTTGATTATATCGAGCGATATGGTGTTTATTATTCTACTTTCCGATTTCAGTGTCCAGCCTTGAATTGGTGGGTCGCTCTCTTATTAGCTAACTTGGTTCGGTTTTTCTTCTAGATTCGTGGAAAAGCTCCTTTTGAGTAGCGAGCGAGATGAAAAGTGTTGCCAGATTGAGTGGATTGGACAGGGTAGCCTGCCGGTTAGCCTGTTGGGTTTAGAATATGAGATTGAATTCTATAGAATGGCTGAGTATGCATTAGAACCAGTCCATGAGCCTTTCGAGAAATTCAAAGATTTATTGATGACCTTTCTTTTTCCTTGAGATCCTAGATGGCTCGAGAGATTGAGGTCGGGACTTCATTTGATGTTGTTGTTGATATTGCTCGGAGGTACGAGGCATACCATAAGTTAGAGCGGGAAGAGTTAGAGCGGGAGAGCAAGTGATCTCGTGGCCCTAGTGGGCAACCATGGTACCTCATTTGGAGGTAGGAGTTCTGATTATTTTGGAAGGTCACCTGCCAGGTTATCTCAGCTTACGCTAGTAGTTCATCAAAATAGACTCAGTTTTCTTTTTGTAGCTATCAATAATCTGTCCAGTTTTCATTCTCAGCGAAAAGGTGTTATCATTGTCGTGAGTCCGGTTATCCTTTGAGGAGTTTTTCATTACTCTGGAAAGTAGGCATCTGTCCTTTCTCTCGTTATCTGGCAAGTGCAAGGATTTCATTTAGATCTCAATCAGCTAGAGAAACGCCACCATCCAGTAGAGGTCGAGAGTGTGCTGGCAGTGGTTCTTCAGGAGGTGATTATCAGTGTAGTGGCTTAGTTCAGCCGCAGAGGCAGTTTTATGAACTGCCAGTCTGGCAGGATGCTGAGGTATCTGATATAGTAGACCCTGGGATTTCTTCTTCTCTTAAATGTGAGTAATTTGATTCTTTCGATCGATCTGGAAGTGGTGTGTCTTGTCATGTTTCGATGGTTTCTTTGGATGTCGTTTCTATTAAAAATCGGTTGCGGTAGAGGGGTGAGCTTCTGATATGATTTATTCCTGGAATTTGTGATGACCCTACTAGTTTATCTGGTTTAAATGTGAGAGATTTATGAGTGAGTATCAGTATTGTTTGCATGGCATCTTGTTTTGCCTCATTCTGTTATAATGTCAAGTTAGTCTACCGCTCTTTGGAATTCAGTGTTGGTAGGATGATAGGATTCTTATTCATCACCATCAGAAAATGTCATTGTTTCTTCCGATGTAAAGTTATTACTCCCTCCGTCCCAATTTATGTGGCACCATTTGACCTGGTACGGAGTTTAAGAAAATAGAGGTTGACCTTATTAAATATCAATTTTATCCTTAAAAAAGTAAGAGAGAGAAGATTTGAGTAATAAAAAAGTTGTTGGTAGGTTTAAAAGTATGTAGGACCCAACAAGGGTAAAATAGAGATGATGCATTAAATAGTTGTCAAATAAGGAAAGGTGCCACTTATTTTGGGACAAACAAAAAAAGAAATGGTGCCACATAAATTGGGACGGAGGGAGTAATAAATAATACTCGATCTACGTGTCTCATCTTGGTTCGAGATGCTAGTAGAGTTAGTTATTCCAAGAGCTTGTCTCGGCATAAAAGGGTTTTCTGGTAAATTGTCGGAGTTTCCTTTTATAGGAAGGTTAAATTGATCTAGATGTCATTCCATAAAGCTTATTTAATGTCTATCTCTTCAATTGCGATTCTTTGGTTAGCCTGACTCGGAAGTAGTATAGCTCTGGGAGCCAAGCAAATAAAAAGATGAGCTTCCTGAAGCTCTAATTATTTCTATCCTACCATCTCTTTGTTCGGCACTGGTGAGCTTAGGCGGTCAGTAGCCTCTTATAATGTTCCCTGTGTGGAGCCAGAGTGCGTGTCAAGGTAGCTGGGTAAGCGCATTGTTGTGTTTAGGACTACTAAAGGTAATGAGGAGCATCATTTGACCTCTGATTTGATCCATCAGAAGGTAGTGCTTATGACAAAGATATAGAGTTGTGAACTCGGTAGTTGCAGTCGTTTGGCAACTCGAGAGGGTAATTTGGTAGCTCAGGTCTGAGCTGCATTCTATTTTTAGCTATGTCTTCCTTAGTGCGGTAGACTGTGCGAGGATGACTATTTCTATTCAAGTTAGCGGTATGAGTTAATTCTCTAAGTGGAGGAGTCTTCCTCAAGTTGATACCGAATCATAATATTAAATCTCTAAAGCGTTGCTGAAGCGTAAGCTAATTCTTAGTTCCATCGACTTGTTCTATATCGTAAAATATATCGACGAGGTGATTTGTCGGCAGAATCATGTTAATCCATCCAGAGTTTCGTGTATCTTTGTTTCGAAAATATAAGAACTCTCCTCTCGTGATCGAGGAAGGATCAGCTTAGTCAGAATAAGCTGGGCAACGATGTGAAGATATAATTTATTCCAAGAGTTCGGTATGCGTATATTCTATAATCAGAAGATAATGCCCGTGGAGTAGTTTATGAAGGTCATGCAAGTTCTCTTGTTATCTATATGAATTTTTCTTTAGATTTAGGTTCGTTCGAGGACGAACGAGAGTTTAAGTGGAGGAGAATGAAACGACCTCGGTTAGTCATTTCGGAAGATAGGACTCCGATTGGTGTGTCGATAATTTTAAAATATTCGTAAGGTCTATTGAGACTTGTCTGTAAAATTTGAGTTAAATCAGACCTCGTTTGGTAGGCATCGGAAGAAGGTTTCAGTTTTTATTGTCGATAAATATTAAAAAAGAGATTTTCGAACTCGGTATTGGCGAATGAGCTCCGGATTCGAAATTCGAAAGCGCCGTTAGGTTCGTATGATTATTTATGACTTTTGTGAACTTTCGAAAGTGAATTTCGATATTGTTCTAGTTTCCGCTAAAATGCTTAAAGTTAAATAATTTGACCTTTTCCATTTAAATTCGCATCTTGAGTTTCGAGAGTCCGATTTGAGATCCACTTTAGTGAGTATGTTACATATATTTTGTATAACTTGTATGCAAAAGTTGGAATTATTTCGAATATCGTAGAGTACAGTTTTAATTTTTACCGTAGCAGCGAATTTTAAAAGAAAAAGAAAAAAAAAGGAAAAAAGGACAAAATAAGTTAAGAATGGTGGTGGGTCCTTAGCTTATAGTATAACGTTGAAACATTGGAAGCTCAAAAAGGAATGATATAAATATATGGATCGGGTTGCACGCCGCAACGATATAAATATATGGATCGGGTTGTACGCCGCAACGGTATAAATATATGGATCGGGTTGTACGCCGCGACAGTATAAATATATGGATCGGGTTGAACACCGCGACGGTATGATGTATTTCTGATTGTTGATATGTTCGGGATACCTATATGTTCTGGCTATCTTACGTTCCTGGTTGTTAATGAGTTTGTGATTCCATACGTATTTCCAGTTATTATCTGGCTCTGCCTTTTCATAATTTAAATAAGAGGAATTTGGTTCATCTGTTTCTTTTTTCCCTGGCTAGCCATCCTATTCTTTGAGGTGGCTAGTCTGTCCCACTTATTGAGTCCTCTTGACTCACCCTTGTTTGTGATTTGTTTCTTGTCTATCTATTTCGTTTCGGCAGGTTCGCTCCAGGATTGAGTTCACCACTTTGTTAAATAGCGAAGACGACTTCAGCTGTCAGGGTGAGCCAGCTTTTATTTAGGATGGCTACCAGCTTTGTGGCTATTATTTCAGTTGCATTTTGCTCCCTTCAGGAGGTATCTGTCTTCTTTCATACTCTTAGATGTCTAGTCTGGATAGCCCTAAACCTAGTATGTTGGGTAGTCAGCTGTAATTTTATTTGTACAGCCTAGAGGTATCAGTGTGTATGTGCTATTTTTTAAGTGTTGTCCTTATTTATGAATTGAATTATATTTATTTTCCTAATTTAATTGATAAGGGTTCGCCCGACGGGTCTAGGGGAGGATGTCGGGTGCCCGCACGACCTATCCGGTTTTCGGGTCGTGTCAGAATCATTCAAAACTAAGATCTTAGGGAAACAATCACACAAATTCGCAATCTAATCTCTTAGTGTTCCGAATCTAGCATAAATTCAATTGAAGCTCTGTATGGAACTTCAATTCCTATACAAAAATCATCTTATATTTCGAAATTGATAATCATGATGCCAGTACATCGCAATACTGATCACAATCTCGCTTTGAATTCAATAGCTAAAATTCAAAAATGTGTATTACAGTAGCGATAGCATTTGATCGTGACAAAATCGGTTCGCGTTGAATTCAATTTATGATTCGAAACTATATATTGTAGTAGTGAATCGCAGTTATATTCAAGTTTGCAATTCAAAATTGTACATTGCACAAGTGATCGTAATTCACTCAATATAAATTTGTTTTATTTATGATTATAATTTCACTACAACGCGGTGGCTATTAGGACAAAAATTATCGATAAGTAAATTTCGCGGTCAATGGAATTATTTTAAGCACTGATTCTAGATTGACAATTTAGTGGCTACAATTTGAAAGTAGTTAGGAGTCGATACACTATAGAAACATATGGAAATTACAAATTGAACGACCAATCTCCCCCAATGCAGATTTATAATGTCATAGGAGTCCGGTTTTATATCGAGTCGAAAAATGAGTAAAATGATATAGGAATGTACCCATCATATATTTGTTTTAAGGATATGGTAGTGGATCAGTTTGTAATTTATAAAAAATCAACCATTGTTTCATATAATCATGTAGAGAGTAGCAATGCAGATAGATATACAATGTCGATACATATAGCATATATTGGTCGTGATGAGAAACTGTGAAGAAGATGAAACTGAGTATGTTGTAATGATTACCAACCCTATGCACAAAGATGTTGCTGAGGGACATGCTTATTATGACAAAGCTATGCTTGTCAATGTAATGAAGCATTATGCTTTCAGGGAAACGTTTCAGCTCAAAGTCATGAGTATATCAAGTAGAACTAGATATGCGATCTTCCTATTGCTAGTGTAAAATTCTAAACATACATTATAGGCACATTAGACATACACTTTTATGTAACTTAGTATACACTACACATATAGTACATATACATAGAACATACATTATGGTTAGAGCATACAATTACTAGTATAGGAATATGTAAAAATATATAACACAATATATATACAATTGAGGCGTACATGAGGTATATAAACTCTTTCTACAGTACAAATACATTATGTATAGATATTTTATGTAATTAGCTTGTGTTATTGATTTTTACGTCAATATGTATAGATTCTGGTGCGTACCTACAACCTTGTATGCGCTAGTGAAATTTTTGTGCTTCAACTTAAAAGCATCGAGCGTCTTCAAGATTAAGAATTTCATTTATGTCCACACATGCACATTGAAGGAGAGGATCTATTCACAATGTCAAGCAACAAGAAAAATAATTGGAAGCATTATCAAGGACAAATATTATGACCCGAGAAGGACCTACAGACCTAAGGATATAATTGAAGACACAAGGAAAGAAATGGGCAAAGAAATCCATACATGAAAGCATGTAGAGCAAAGAAAAAAGCTCATGAAATGATGATAGATGAGCCAAGTGAGTCATATAAGTAGCCGAGCTATTTGCAAATTACGAAATACAAATATGGGCTTAGTAGTTGCTTTGCGCATATATATATATATATATATATATATATATGATGAAGACTGCTTCATGTATGTCTTTGTGATATTCAATTCGTCGATCAAAAGATTAAAGTATTTTAGGCCAATTGTGATTGTAGATGGGAGTTTTCCTAGGGTAGCACACATAGGCACATTTCTTTCGGCTTTTACACTGGATGCCGCTGGTAAATCTTCAAAATTCAAAGCTGAATTGGTTATATTTAATTGTATATTGATGGACATTTATTATATGTTTACTGTTAATTGTGTGGCTCACCGTGTATGTCTGATATCTGGCAAGTGTATAAACAAAGCGTGGTTATTATATGTTCACCATATATGTATACTGTGTGTATATAAGAGAATGATTATTGTGTTTCCATTGTGTATGTCTATTGTCTGGCAAGAGTATATAAGAGAATGACTATTGTGTGTCCATTATGATGTATACATATAACAAGTGTATACATAGAGAATCTTTACTGTTTTATTGTCGTATTCGTGTTATATTTACATGTTGTCTTCAATGTATATTTTTGAAAAGGTTGAATCCTACCATTCACATATGGTGTAGTTAATTCAGAAAAGGACGACAGGTGGGAGCAGTTCTTTGAGCGTCTAAGAGAAGTTTATGGTGTAATGATGAATACATGCATACCAAGTTTTACATATAAATAAAGAATGCTTACCCTGATTACGGTAAGCAACCAATTTTATAGGCATGCTTTATATATAGGCATGCCTTATTGCTGACATTGTGCAACATTTTGTTGATGCTAAATTGGAATTTGATGCTCGTTATGTATATGAAGATGTGAATCGAGCGATACAATATGTTCATAATAGCGGGTTAGTTCACATAGGAATTCTTGTTGATCCCCAAGATACTTTGTGAAGAATGTAAGTATAACCATAGTTGCTATGTAAATTTCATGCCTATTAGAGCTTTCACCCTCTAGACCTAATTTTTGTGCTTATCTTTTCCAGGATCAGCTTCTTCGCTTTCTAAGGATGCTGGAGCTACGACCAAGCAAGGGTGGTTATGCGAACAATATTCGCCAAAAAATTATACCGTGTATATTAGTCAAATCCAGTAAATTATCGATATATTATAAATGTTGAACAACCTTGACATAACAACCATAGGCAGCACAGTGGAAAAAGTTTGTTAAATCAAAGGGTTTTTTACAAAAATATACAAATTTAAACACTTAATTATGAAAAAATAGCAATATTTTTCTAATTATAAGCTATAACAATATTTTTCCTAGCAAAATGTCAACATTTAAAATACACACACCCACTCTCCTAAAAACCCTAAAATATTTACTCCACTTCCCCTAAACCAAATCAGCCCCACCCCCCATTCCCTTCTCTCTTCCTCCACACTGAAACCGTCCAAATACACCCCATTTTCGTCTCCACCATTATCTACGCCATCTCCGCTGCCGGATTCACACAGCCACCACCATCAGTGACGGATTCACTCGATCCGTCACTGATTCCGATCCAAACGAACTCACAAAAATCGGCCTATTACCGTCATCATATTCACCGGATCTTCACCGGAAAGCAGCTACAGCACGACGGAGAGCCGATTACCCTTTTCCCTTTACGATCTGTCTCCTCCATTTCTGTTACGATCTGGCTCCTCCGTTTCTGTTACATATTGTACTGATAGCGGCTGCATATGTCTAAATTGACAGGGAGATTGCTTTTGTTAGTGAAGATTTACAGAGATAGGACACTTGTGATGGAGCTTCATTTAAAGTTTTGATTTTTTGAAACAGTATCATTTTCTGTTATTTAGATTTGTTTCATTTTGGTTCCGTTTCTGTTTCTTCAAAATTGTTCATATTTCATTTATGTTTCTGTTTCTGTTCCTGTTTGTACGGATTTGTCAGATTAATAAATTTAACTCTTGTTTTCTGTTGCTCACGACTGATGGCATTGAAACAATATGATACGGTTTGAAACATTGTTGAAATATTGAAACAGTTGTTGCAACAGTTTGATATATCTGAAACAGTGTTGAAACAGTATGATACTGAAACGACATTGAAACAATAGTGATACAGTTTGAAAACAGAGTTGAAATAGTCTGAAGCGGTGGTGAAATGATATGATACAGTCTGAAACCGTTTCTGAAAAATTTTGAAATAAAATATAAAAAATAATATGAAATAATGTTAAAAAGGTGAAAATAGCTTAGAAACAGTGAGAAACAATGCACAAACGGGATGAAACAATGGTGAAACAGTCAAGAAACGGCTTGATACAGTCAAGAAATAGTTAGATACGGTGTTGAAATAATCTGAAACAGTGCTGAAACAGTCTAGATACAGTCAGATACGGTGCAAAAACTGTTAGATACGGTGCTGCAGAAACAGTAGAAACGGTGCAGAAACAGTTAGATACGGTGCTGCAGAAACAGTTGTAACGGTGCAGAAACAGTTGAGATACGGTGCAGAAATAGTGAGATTCAACGAGATACATTGAGGATGGATGAGAAAAAATGAATTAGGAAAAATGAGAGGAGTAAAAGTGAAATTGGGGGAAAATGGTGGGAGGAAAAGTGAAATAGGAGGAAATGGGAGGAGCAAAAGTGATAGTGGGGGAAATATAAGGAAGAATGTAAGGGTTTGGTATGTTATGAGAAAATATTGCTATATTTTTGCTATGTTTGTAATTATCTTGTGTTTTTCTCTATATAGGGTAATTTTACTAAAATATTGCTATGTTTGGTAATTAAGCTCTAAAACTTGTACTTTTATGTAAAAAATTCTAAATCAAATGTCATTGGTTCGATACTCTCCTTGGCCAGCGGCGCTTTGTTTTTTAAAAGACTTGGACTGGTTCCCATTCTCAAGTCTGTTTAATTAGGAAGTCTTGTGTTCCAATATATGCTCTACGCTTACATGATTTTTTTCCCCGTTTGCTTCTTCATTTTTATTTTATTTATTATTTTTCTATTGTTATTTGCTTCTTTCAACTTCAATGTGAGATTATTTAAATCAAATTAATTTATTTTGTTCTTTTCCTAAGCATAAATTCTTTTTCAATTTTACTTTTTTTAATAAGTTCTTTGAAATAGATAAACAGAATTTATTACTCTAAAAGAAGGTTTGCACTATGACTTAGTATCATTTGTAAAATAATAGAGTTTATTAATGTTGCGATCAATAAATATTACCCAACATCATCCATAAATGAAGTAGTTTACTGTTTTCATTACTAAGTGTAACAAAACTAAGGGAAAAAAGAAACAAATAAATATCTAGACAATCTGTATTTGGTAGAAAGAATATTGTTGAAATTCTCCATTATAGAAGCGCTAAGTTGAACAAGATAACGTGAATTCGCTCGATTTCTTTTTCCACTCCTTCAAATATTGAACAACTTTAGTAATTTTTTTTAGCAATGCCACTGCACTCGGCTTCTCTGGTATTTCTCTGATTTTGCTTTCCATAAACTGCTTATAATTCTGTTAGAAGCTCATACTTAAGAATTGGTAGTTTTGCATCAACATTTTTCTGAAAACTAGCAATCACTTATGGTTTAGCTTCTTCAATCTTTCTGATTTCTTCAACAACTCATTAAAGTACCATTTGAAAAGGGTCAAGGGTGCAATGAGTTTTGTGGCTCACTCTACGATCTTTGTTACTGTGGGTATTTTTTTTCTTCCCATATGTTTGATATATCATATGCCCTACTAACAGTATTGTTGAAAAACAGGGATGGTGTAACCATTAAAGTAAACAAAAAAGCCACTAAAGCTTCCGCTTTAGGCTCCCAAGAGTTTATAGCATTTGGACATAGATTTGGTTGAAACTTGAAAATTTGAGTTTTTAGATTTGAATTGAAAAATAGTTTTTGGACTTGAAGTTGTGTTTGGACATACATTCCACTTGAAAAAAAAACTAAAGTTTTGTGAGTGGTTGAGACTAGTATTTGAGAATTTGAAATTTTGGGTTTCAAAGTATCATTTCAAATTAAGTTCTCAAGTTTTATAAACAAATGGATAAGGCCCTCAAAACTTTGTTATTAGTTATATTAATTTATAAGAACAATTATTTTTTCAAGTAAACAAAATGTAACCATTTGTTTCAATACATTACAATGATTCTGATTGTAAAAAATAATATTTACGAATACAAAAATTTGGGTAGTTTAAATTAAGCTCCTAGAATATTGGACAAATTTTTATTATGAAAAACTTGAATTCTTTTTTCTTTTTCTTTTTTTAAACAAAAAAACTTGAAAAGAAGATTTACCATATTACTATTGTTAGTCCTGTACAATTTATGAATGGAACATATTGCTCCGAATTTAATATTGGGACACTTACAAAAATACCTACACAACAGAAACTAATTACAAGCCTCTACCCACCACTTTTGATATTACCTGACCTACCCACTAAAATATTTACCCAAATACCCACTTTAACTCCCGCCATCTCCCAGCCTCTAAAATCTCAGCAAATTTCCCCAAAACTCACCCTAATATCTCCAAACCTACGCTAATCTCCCCCAGACTCAAAGACTACTTCTTTAACCCACCCCTACCCCTTAACTCCCTATACCAGCTGACACCCTTTATTCACTTCTCTTCATATCTATACTGTATCTATATGTTACATAACATTTACATACATATAGAATTTGTCCCTCTTTTATAACTTAAAGTTTATATTTTTTGTCCACTATTTCACAAATCCTCGGTGAGTTTTCAGTTTATTGAGGTAAAGTTTCATGCTTTATTAATTCTTGGTATTTTCGTGAAAGTTTTGTGAATTTAAAATTAAGCCCATGTTGAGTGTTTATGAGAAAAAAAGATTGATTAAGGTTGCTTGAGCTGATCACATTTATTAGCTTTTTAAGTTGTTATTAATTGTTTTTAAAGTTATATGCATTTAATAGTTTAGTGTTGTTAATCTTGGAAAAAAAAAGTTGCAGGTAAGATTTATTTTTGTTCATATAATTTTCTCCCTTGTTCTTTTTGAAGTTCTTATAGTTTTTGGGATCTTGTTGAATATATCATTAATATTTTCTAAATTTTTTATAAGGTGGTGATCTTATTTATGAGCTATAGGAAAAAAATAGCAGATTATTTGAAAATAAAAAGCTCTCAATTTCAATTAGCTACTGATGTTTTTTTTCTTTTTGTGTGTGTGGGGGTGGGGGTGGGGGTGGTTAAATTCTTGGGATTTTTACATTGCCTGGACAGTGGCTAGTATTAGCGTGAACAGTGGACAAGTCGAAAATAAAGGTAACAAGGGTTTTTGATGTTATGAAATTTATGGTAATTTATCTATATAGTGTATGCCTTTTTAGTATACGATATACGTCATTGGTATATTAGTTATTTGCGTTTATAAGTAATAAAATATTTTTTAACTTTAACTGTATGCCTTTTGAGTATACTGTATATGGCATTAGTATACCAGTTATCTGTGTCTATAAGTTACTAGCAACCATGTTTTAGTTTTTACTGTATACCTTTTTAGTATACATGTTATTGGAGTTTTAATTTTATATAGTTTGCAGTATACGGTTTACGACATTGGTTACTGGTTATTTGTTTCTATAAGTCAATAGGTGCCATGTTTTGATTATATACCCTTTGGTTACCGGTAGCTTGTTCTAGTACTCAGGAGAGACAAGCCCAGAGTCATGATGAATTTACCACTCCGCCTAGCACTTTCTATAAAAGTTACCAAAGTAAGAGTAGTGATGTTGCACCAAGTAACATTGATGTTGGAAAGCAAGTAAAATTGAGCGAGGACATCAAAAATCTATGCCACAAAGTAGGAAATGTGATCCTCAATCAAGCAATGAGCCAATGTTAGTGTTGCAGAAATTAAGAAACTTGTATGTTTAAGAATTTAATTTTTGTTAGTTAACACTTCCTACATTATTTACTGATTACATTTTTGCAACTTGCTTCATCAGATAGCAAATGGGTCTCAATCTATGAAGATAGAATTGGAGAATTTAAAGCAACATTTTGCTACCAAATTTAATGAGGTACTTGTAGCTATTGCTTTACTTGCCAAAGCTAAAGTTGCGCCGCACCCAAAGGTACTTTCTTTTTTTGGTTTATGATCCAAAGTTGTATACCCTTTTAGTATGTTGTATACCTCAATGGTATACCAACTCAACATTGTAGGCCCAGCCGTGGAAATATAACAAAAAATTATTTTCCTACTGTATACCATTGCAGTACTCTGTGTACTATAAAAGTATACTTGTTTAACTGTTTTGCAACAAGTTGACAAAAAAAATTCTCTACTGTATACGCTTTACTATAGAGTATACCAGATTCTTTTAGTGCACAATACTTAGGTTTACCACTTTTTTTTGTTTTTTTAAAGGATACGTCTAGAGATGATCGCAAGGATAATGATGATAGTAACG
Organism: Petunia axillaris subsp. axillaris; assembly: GCA_029990575.1. Taxonomy (NCBI): domain Eukaryota; kingdom Viridiplantae; phylum Streptophyta; class Magnoliopsida; order Solanales; family Solanaceae; genus Petunia; species Petunia axillaris. The sequence goes on from JARKNS010000002.1 coordinate 32,717,860, forward strand.
GTTGTGCCGATGTGATGAATAGAGATCAAGATTGGTTTGCCCAGTATGACAATGATGTCATTAACAAAGAGACTTCCTCACTTGGAGATGATCCATTTGTTTATCCATTCTCGAGTTCCGAGTGCGTGAATTTAAGTGATTCAATTGATTTCAGTGCTTTGCAATCTTCTGCGGATCCACTATCAAGTTCTGACAATATGAATACAAGTGGGCCTCTGACACAACCAGCCTTTGGTAGTCCGAGAAGTGATGGTTGTGATACTCCTTGTCAAGATTCATTTGAAGACCCCTTGTCGAGTTTTGAGTACGTGCATTTAAGTGAAGATTCGATTGATGACTTGTTTGAAGCAATATTCTGTGGATCCACTTTCAAGTTCTGGCTATGTGAATACAAGTACTCCTACGACACAACCAGCCTACTATGGGAGTGGAAATGCTTGTGATGGAGATGCATATGTTGCTGCTTTGGATCTACTAGTACATACAATAATGAACTATGCAGCACCGAGTATGGTGTCATCTGAAACAACTGCTATCGCTCCTTCAAGGATAACAAAAGGTATACCTCTGACATAGTCACCTCACATTTCAGAATGGGGATCTGGTATACGTGTTCGACGAGCAACTAAATGGATTATTGTGTATGGATCGTACCCATTTAAAGAAAGTATTAGTACTGCTTCTATTTACATTATCTTTGCGAAGCTGAAAAGGGACCTTCATAGAAAGTGGGAGGAGGACGTGCTCAAGCCAACATACAACTTTGAGGTTGCTACAATAGAAGATAAATAATGGTTTTGGGAGTTAACAAGGAGTACTGCTTCCTTTTCTGTTGTGGTATGTCTAGTTTTGTTTATTATCGTTGTATACTTTTATCATATATAATATACTCTATAAGTATACTGCTCAGCTGATTTGAAGATCCATTAATTTCTTGGGTTTCTTCCCCCCTCCCCCCCTTTTTTTGGCAAACTAGGAATCTTCTGCCATTGGAAATTCAACAATATTATTGTGAAATAGGCAATCGGAATGTTGATATAATTGAAATGTATTTTTTTCACATTGCCGTTTACTGTGATTCTTTGATAGTTGTTACGAAAAACATAGCATTTCCTACTAGTGAAATTCCTGTGCATTTGGTAATTGTATACTTTTTTGGTATATAGTATGTCTTATAAGTATACTGGTTTACTGAGTTTATAATGAATTGCCTTCTTGGGGTTTACTGATGAGAATATGAACCGTCTTTCAAAGTCTGATCATTTTTCCTTTGAACATTTCATTCATGATAAAATGAGAAAAACTAAAAAAGACAACTGCTTCCTTTTCCGTTGTGGTATGTTTAGTTTTGGTTATTTTCAATGTATACTATTATGTTAGACTGTATGCTCATGGAATATAGTTGTCTTGCAGCACATAGATGTCATTTTCTACTATCTTCGGAAGAAGGAAAAGTATGGAGTTAAAGCGAAGATAACAACAACAAACAACTATTTCGACAATGCCATTCAAAGTCTATATAAGAATTTCATATGTGTGGAAGGGAATCAGGGACTAGCAGCAACAAAACTTGCTTGGTCACATGCTGTTATGTAACAGTTCATGGAAGAATGTTGATAAGGTCCTTCTTCTTATGCATGTGTTAGTGGAGTGGCATTGGATCCTAAAAAGGGTTTCATTTCGTGATAGGTGCATATACGTATATGACTTCCATCAAAACCCAGATGCTGCTTATGAAGTTAAGCAAGTAGTAATGACATATGCTTTCCAATTACCCATGTTGTTAAATGACACTAACTTTTATGCTCAGAGGGATGCCATTATCTTGCAGGATGGATTGTACAATGAAAAGGCTTTAACAGATCCGTTTGAATGGTGTCATCTGGCAATTACACGATGGATTTTTTTTAAAACTGTGAACGTCCAGTTTTTTCCTGAGAAAGTGCTGATTCGAACGTGCAGTTATATTCTATTAATGAAATATGGTTTTATCTACACTTAAGTTGACAGTTTTCACTGCTAGCTTTTTTAAATTATTGTGTACGTCTAGTTGTTATTTTAAATAAACGAAAAAATGGTATGTTGTTCGTACAGTGGTTTACTTAGTTAAATATCAATTTTTCTTTACCGTTTAGTAAAATTTCTTCAATATGGGTATTTCATTGTATACCTTGCTATTGTACAGTATACCCTGTACGTTTACTGATTAATTTGTTTGTCTATACACCTTTAAATTAAAGTAGTATACCATCAGGGTATATTGAATACAAGAAAGGTATACGGAAGAAAATATACCCCTAGTGATATGCAACTTGTTCTATTATTTATTTTTTTCTTATGTATTACTTTATTGTATACAGTATACCCCATGGCAGAGCCCACTGGTAGTGGTATTATTTCTGTACATTTTTTGTTCTATACCTTATGCAGTGTATTATATATACTTTTGTAGTATATGGTTTACCACAATGGTATACAAGTTTTATTTGTCACGGTATACTTATGTATTAAGAGAAAATTATGCTTCTATTGTATACATTTCTAGTGTATAGAATATTGAAAGGATATACAAATATAATTTGTTACAATATATTTGCGTATAAACTAAAAAGAAACTATGGTTCTGTTGTATACCTTTCCAGTATACAGTATATCTCAATGATATACAACTTTAAAATGTCACAATATATTTGCCTATGAACTAAAAGAAAATGTTGCTTCTATTGTATATCTTTCTAGTATATGATATACCCTAATGGTATAAAACTAAAAAAAATATCTCGTTATTCGATACCTTTTTAATATATAATATTACTCCAATTATATACAACTTTATCAAAGGTACAAGGCTTTCTTTTTGGTTAACATATTTGTGTCTACTAACTAAAAAATAATCGTTTTCTATTATATACTTTTGTAGTATATGGTTTACCACAATGGTCTACAAGTTTGATTTGACACAATATACTTTTGTATTAAGAGAAAACCATGCTTAAATCGTATACCTTTCTAGTATATGGTATACAAGAATGGTATACAAATATAATTTGTTACAATACATTTGTGTATAAACTAAAAGGAAACCATGGTTCTATTGTATATCTTTCCAGTATAACGGTATATCCCAATGATATACAACTTTAAAATATCACAATATATTTGCCTATAAACTAAAAGAAAATTTTGCTTTTATTGTATACCTTTCTAGTATATGATATACCCAATGGTATACAACTAAAAAATATCATCTCGCTATTCGATATGTTTCTAATATGCGATATTACTGCAATGGTATACGACTTTCCCAAAGGTACAAGACTTTCTTTTTTGTCAACATATTTGTGTCTACTAAGTAAAAGAATACCGTTTTCTGTTATATACTTTAGTATTATATGGTTTACCACAATGGTATGCACGTTTGATTTGTCACAGTATACTTTTGTATTAAGAGAAAATCATGCTTCTATTGTATACCTTTCTAGTATATGGTATATAGGAATGGTATACAAATATAATTTGTTACAATACAAAATCACACTTTGATTCAAACACAAAAATGTATATACCGAAAGAATGTACGGTATATCAAAAGGTATACTGTATTTAAACAACAAATTCGAAACATTCATTTGTTTCATAATATATCACACTTCTATCCAAACACAAAGAGTTGTATATTAAAAGAGTATATAGTATACCAAAAAGGTATACTGTATTCAAGATAGTAAAATTCGAAATATCTATTTATTCTATAGTAGCTCACACTTTGATCTAAACACAAAAAGGTATATACCAAAAGTATACGGTATATTAAAAAGGTATATAGTTTTCAAAATAATAAAAAATATTTATTTATTTTATAGCAGTCCGGGCTTCGAACCAAAAATAAAAGGGTGTATACCTAAAGAGTATACAATATTCAGTTGAAGTATGCAGTTGTAATAAAATATATATATATATATATATATATATTAGTATACTATTTCAGTAAACTATAACATTACACTATTATAGTATACATTTTAAGTAAACATGTAGTAAACTATATACTATAGTAGTAAACTATATACTATAATAGTAAATTGTTGCAATTAACAATAGTAGTATACCAAGTATATGAAAATAGTAGTGTCTGTGCCACCATGTGTTGAATCAAATATTCCACTAAATACTTACTACTTTCACTAATAAAAATACCAAGTAACTATGCTTAGGTAGATGGAAGATGTAATAATAATGAATTCTATATAACATGAAGGGAAAAAAATACCACCATCTAGAGAAACTAAATATGAACAAGGTTTATTCACAATCACAAACGACCATATCAATTGACTCGTACATTTAAAGTTGCTCAGTACTATATCAGGCTATTATTTGCTATCACACAATTTACACATTTAGTAACAACACTATCAACAAACTCGGATGGCATCATGTTACTTGCTAAGTTGGAAAAATACAGTCTAAACCACCCAAACGAGCCACCTTTTCTCCATCGATAATCACCAGGATTAGGGAGCACTACAGCCTTTGCACTCCCTGAAGGCAAGGCTCGTGACCGGAATGCTAGTGCATGCAGCTTAAGTGAATCTTTTGCAAGTGCATCAAAAGTTGCACCCTCCACTCTGCTGGGAGTTCAATTGATACACCGCTCCATCGCTTCTGACGAAAGGTTAACTGCTTCAAAAATATGAACACCCTAGTACGAGGACAATGTTGATATGCTCATTTTTGCAAGTATCTTCATCATGCCATAGTGACTTGTTATAAAGTATTTCTTAACAAGCTCAATCTTGGAATGGAACTTACCAGTTGACTTGGGTGGGATTTTCCCATCAACCTGTAGTCTCCATATATCTTCTACAGCCAGATAACGGAAGATGACATCAAGACCAAATCCTACCAATGTACAAAAATAATGTACTTATCATGGCTCAGCAGATTCAACAATCAATTCAACACGAGTTCTCTCAAGCTTTTTAACTATATATGTTCACCAACAAAATCATAACATATATTTATTTGATGGCAAACGCCTCACTTTGACCAAGACGCTAGAATGTATACCAAGGTATACAATATTTTTTAAACATATACATTATTCTATAACAGTTCACACACTTTGATATAAGCACATAAGACATACCAAAAGAGTATACGGTACACAAAAAAGGTATATTATGTTTATAACAACAATAAATCAAAACATACATATGTTTGATAGCAGACCTCACACGTCAATCTACACACAAAAGTGTATACCAAATAGTATACTGTTACAGTAAAGTGCAATATATTATTGCAGTATACAATATACACAATACTTCTCCTTTGATTTTCAACTCAGAAATTCGATCTCAAGCACCTCTAATTAACTTCAAATGCAACAAAATTTTTGAACGAACTTTTCTTAGATATTAGTGACAATATTTTACAACACCCACTTTGACTCAAACAACACATAAAAATATAAAATTTTATATTCAAGAGTTTCAAGCTCAACAATGGTGGATAATAAAAAATTATCATCTCTAAGATCTTTTTTTACACTTCAAAGTTCAAAACATAAGCTTTAAACTTCTCTAGGATCAATCCCAACCCTCAATTCAAGCTAACAACCAAGAAACTATGAAACTATTTCAAAACATATATAGTTTAAAGGAAGAATAACACTATATGCTATAAAAGTATACAATATACTCTGAAGGTATATAGTTATAATAAGTTATATACTACAACAGTATAGTACATTAGTAAACTAATAGTATACTACAACAGTAGCAAACTATATACTATAATAGTATACTGTTATAGTTTACACAGTTTTTTCTTTGATTTTAAGCTCATAAAATCGAACTCAACCACGTCTAATCAGCTCCAAATACGATCAAATTTTAGCATGAACTTTTCAAAGATACTAGAGACAATATTTTACAATACCCAATTTGAAACGAACAACAAATAAAAAAATTGATAATATCTTGCACTTTTCATCCAAACACAAAAGATATACCAAAAAAATATATTGTAAACCTTTGAAAAAATGAGATCGGAAAATAGACATATAGCTGCCAAATTATCGTAACAATATTTTATACCGCATAAAATTATTGTAATGTTAGATAAAGATAAAAATTATTCTTTTATGAGTTTCTAGTTGAATTCTTCTTACAGATTTGTAGCGAAAATGTCTGCTGCAACAACTGCCATTGTAAGAGCAGTGGTTGTTAAGGCCCATCTACTGTAATTGTTACAAAAAATACTAATCATCAAAATTAATTGAAGTTTAAAAAGATTAGGTGAATTGGAGTAGATAGAGATGAGATTCATTGAAATAGATCAAAGAGTTTCAACGTGTTTAGAGAATGATTAGGTAGGAAAACTGAAATATAAAGAATGGAGGTGAGAATGATTATGAGAGAAATAAGAATGGGGCAGATTGTAAGGATTGAGGAAAATGGGTAGTTCAGGTAATATTTTTAGATTAATTGGGTATTAGGTTTAGTAGTAGGTAGTGCAGGTAGTTACTTTTGATTATGTGGGTATAGGGCGTAAAAATCCCTTTAATATTTTATCGCTCCGAATATAATATTTTATCCAAATTACAGTAGATGACTATGGTAGCCACTGCATATAGAACTTCTCATAATTATTATGACCAGTTCACTGCCCATATATTAATAGCAGGTTTTATAGGTTAACTAAAATATTGCGAAACCATTTATGATTCAACCAACACCCTAATTTACATTATTATCAAAACATTCATAACTACTTCAATTATTTTCAGAGAACTAGTTTTGGCAATGCGCTTCGCGCGTGTAACCACATTAAATAAGTAAACATAAAAATGTAATTACATAAAGTATGAACAAAAAGAAAAGATTGATGACAGCGATAAATGTAGATGTATATTTCCTACGGAAAATTTTTTATTTTTTTATTTCTTTCAATAAATTCATGAATTTGACTTTTGAAAAATGCATGCTCAAATTATGATATGTCTTCAATAATAAACAAAGCGAATGGACAATAGAATTTTACAAAGAGAGCCTTCACTAAGAAATCCAATATTCATAATTACGCTAATATAAAAGAGGAAGAGACGGAATTGGGAAGAACAAATTAGTAGAAGATCATATTCTTGAACATATTGATTAGTTCAAAGCCACAAACATCAACAACAAATGTTTTTGTATCTCGATAGATAGAGTAACATCTTGCATATGTATTTGGTGACCACATCATGCATGTAAACGTAAAATGCAAAGAGTTCACAGTGTTTTATTCAAATCATTTTGGATAAAAATGTGAAGTTATGTTGTATCTAGTATCAAAGTGGAAGCTTTTAGGCTAGTCGTTCTCAAGAGTAGGAACACAAATCAATTTATACACCATAAATGGAATTGTAAGAGTTAGCTTAGGAAGACATAAAGACTCAATACATGCATGAGAATTTGAAATGTTGACTTCAAAAAATGTGAAGACATAATCTAATTCAGATTGATGTTACTACTATAGCCAAACAAATATATTAATCACTTATTAAAGGGTAAATTTACTTTTTAGTACAAATTTTTTATAAGAGTACTTTTAATGTGAAGGGTAAAAATGCCGTTCACTTTTACCTATAGGGATTGACTCTTTTAGAATAGTATGATGATGATGATCTTTTGAGATACTCAATAACCTTAAGTGTTAGACTCTCTTTGATTTTAGGACTTGAATATCATCTTATGAAACTCAATGGTCTTTAGATCCAAGAACATGAAATATTTAAGTCATTATTGTTTTATCAACTACTCCCTTCGTCCCAAATTAGTTGTCGCTTTAGCAAAATATGTTTGTCCCAAATTAGTTGTCACTTTAGGATTTCAAGGCTAAATTGATTAGTTCTTTCCAACTATGCCCCTAATAATTAAAAAAATTCTCAAAAGAAGTTAATGGTGAAATATTAAATAGGGTTAAGATAGTAAAATAAACACCCTATTAATGACCTTCTTAATGGGCGTGAAAAAGCTTAAAGCGACAACTAAAATGGGATGGAGGGAGTAATTTTGTGCAAATCTTACTATGACAACCTTCCACCCTTCCTCTTCCTCCGCTAAAAACTCTTTATGTTCCTCTTTTAGTCATACATCCTCATATTCCTCTTCAAATTCTAAATTCAAAAAGAGGTTAGCTTTACTAATTTACAATCAATTGATGACAGAAAAATTCCTAAACACCCGTCTACAATTTACAAATTCCCAAAATGTGGTTTGACAAGTGACTACAACATTTTAACCATGAGCAAACCATCCCTCTTTAATCATTATTAAAAAATTAATTTTTATTCGTTCATTCTTATTTCCATTCTCTTTTTAGCCTCTTTTTTTAGACCAGCAATTCACATTAAGAAAGAAAATATGAAAAAGTTTATATAGAGAAAGAGGAAAAACGTGTAGTTAGTACAACATCTATTGTTTGACCCCAAAAAGGAAACAGAAAAAAAAGAGAAAATGAGTAGAGTGGTTGTGTGTGAATCCACCCTCCTCCTCTCACTCATTCCTTCACTTACTTCTTCCTCTGCTCGTTTCAGATTTACACACTTGCCCACTTCTTCATCTAGGGTTTCTCGTATGGCCACTGAAGCTTCCTCTTCTTCATCCTCTTCGTCTCCTTCTCCTTCTTCCGCCATTGATTTTCTAACCCTATGTCACCGCCTCAAGGTAACACTCGACTTTATATACTAGTATGTGTTGTTTACAGCTAATTGTACTCTGTGCATCACTACGCTCTATTTGAATTTTTGTTTATTTGCTTTGCATTTGTACTATTTCAGTTAGCTTGCTTAGTATATTCATACTCTATGCATCATTTGTTGTCCCTCGCTGAATGTAATCCTTGTCGATTAGGGTTTTAACTATTGGATACCAGCAACTTATCCATTTTATGCTGCCTAATTATTAATTTTGTTAAAGCGTCGTGTATGCTTTTGCTTACATGCTAATGTTAGTTTGAGGTGAAGCTCTTTAATTATTATGTACTGCTTACTGTTATCCCTTTCTGAGCTGAGTTTTATGTTTGGAGTTGTGATCAGACGACAAAAAGGGCAGGTTGGGTACGTAAAGATGTTAATCAACCAGAGTCTATTGCTGATCACATGTATCGTATGGGAGTAATGTCGCTTATTGCTGCTGACCTTCCTGGTGTTGATCGAGACAAGTTAGTGATTTTTTCAATTTGTCCTTTTTAAAAGCTTTATGGCGCTTCTGCATTTGTGTATTTGTGTTTCCGGCAAATATGTGAATTGTTATGAAGGATGATGTATGCCTTTTCTTTTTTCCAAATTTAGGTGTGTAAAAATGGCAATTGTGCACGATATTGCAGAAGGTGAGTCCGTCATTTATGAATATATTATTTCTGTTTCCTTTGCTTTTTGGCTGTGACGACATGATATAGGCTGATAGCATGTTGTTACATTTTCCCATGTTAATCTTATTTACCTTTTTTTCTATGTAGAGATTCTTCCCTGCATATTTGATTGTGGCGTTTGTGTCATTAATAATTCCATATCACAGAATAGGACTTAGTTAAGAGTAGAAGGTATGGTGTAAGAAATGGAGAATATTTTAAATGCCTAAGCTTGTCAACTCCTATCTTATACCCTGGAAGAATGCTTTTTAAGGCTGCAGTTTAATATTACTTCTGTGGACAGTGACATTTATTATTGATCTATCAGCTTAATCATTAGTAAATTACACCAGTTTCTGTATAGGCAAAAGATGAATGAAAACTTACCTGAAATAATATTTGTTTTCCTTATAAAAAGAATGAATTAGAACTTACCTCCGATCATCGTAAGTCTGTCCAAAGGGAAAGTATTACTCTGTAATGGGAAAATAGATGGATATATAAATATATTTTCTGAAGTCAGATTTCTATGTCGCAAGACATTTGAAAATTTGTGTACGTATTTTATTTAGTCAAATGGTTTTAGTCAATCTTTGATAATTTATATTTGCTGAAGTCAGGCAATCAAGTTGTTTGCAACCTGATGATTTGATTTGAAGCTTGATTGTAGTGACAAAAAAACTAGGAATTTTGAAATATGTTACATACACTTGGTTATGGGTGTCTAACTGTTTGGTTTAGGTACACCGTACATGCATTCCTTTTCTTTGGCAACTTTTTGGTCTCTTTGAAGAATCCACACGAAGTACCCTTACCTAGTTACACACATTCTGCCTAGTTACATCAATCCAAAGGAGTGATCGGTATTTAATTAAATAAATGGAGAAGTGTATAGCATTAATTGATAAGTGTATAGATGACTTGCTGAAATAGAACTAGTAGAGGTTGTATAACGTGAACTTCAAATTTTCTGTCAATTGGAATCAACAATAATTTTCACTTAAAATACTTTTCTCGCATAAATCTGTTAAATGAGGTTAAACTGTCAGAAGACATAGTTCTCTTTATCAAATGATCTTCCTACAAACAATGTCTTCTAATCCTTGTGGACCTTTTCCTTGGAAAAATTGTGGCTTCTTATTTAATGTATTTCCTCAAATATTCTTGTATTCTACTGAACAGCAATTGTTGGAGATATTACTCCGTCTGATGGGATTTCAAAAGATGAAAAGAGTAGACGAGAACGAACAGCACTAGAAGACATGTGTAAACTTTTAGGTGGAGGACCCCGAGGTATTGCTTCTCTTTCCAGTTGAGTTTTCCTCCAACTAATTTGTACAACGAAAGATTGATCCTTGATCTGTTCTCCTTTTGATTATTTACTGTTGGGTGCTTGCAGCCAAGGAGATCAGTGACTTGTGGATGGAATATGAAGAAAATGCTTCTTTAGAAGCCAAAGTTGTAAAGGACTTTGATAAGGTAACTTTACATCACCAAGATGTCCATCTATATTGGTACTTATGCCAGATGTTTTGTATATTATTTTGCACAGGAATGAATAAACACAGTTTTATGCTATATTTATCTTATCTTCCCTTTCTAACTGCCTTGTCAATTGTTGCATCTTGTTTGGACTTTGGCAATAAACATACAAGATCTTCAGGAGTAACTTAAGTAGCATTCAGACTTGATTATAGGAGTTCATTGCTTTGATATCTTGTTTTGCTTAGCTCTGCTGTCATCAATTTCATAGACTAAGAAACTTGCCTCGTGATAATAGTATTGCTATCAGCGGGCGACTGTTTAAACAACTATAACTCTACACATTTTTTCTTTCCCCAAATAACATGCTCCTGTTCTTTGTAAATCTTTATAGTGCCCATACTTCCTCTTTTATTTCAGCCTTTAAGAAGCTTAAAAGTTAAAACCTAGTGCTAAGATATTCATTCTTTTTTGTAACTAAGTCATTGATGTTGCTTAAGCTCGATTAAGATAATATAATGAGAAGAGAAAGAAGGTATCTTCAGCTAAGAACAGAGTGAAAAGGTATCTGATTGGGAAGTGAACTTTATCAATGTGAATAGGGGATACATGTATGTGTTCATATACACATCTAACTACTTCTGTCATCTACATCTTTTAAACATATAACTGTTCCGTACACTTATTCCTATCTACACTTTAGTCGTCAGACTAGTACTTTTCACCAAGTAATTCCCTTTTTAGTAATTTTGTTGCATTGCTAAGTTGGTGTCTATGGAGAGTGATCTCTTTCTTCAGCTTAATTCGTTGCTCTCCTCTGGACTGATATGTTGTTTTCTTTCAGGTGGAGATGATACTTCAGGCATTAGAATATGAAAATGGTAACTTCATGTTTCTCTCTTTTCCCCTGGATTTCGGGTGTACACTGGAGATATAGTACTATATTTGTATGTATACTCTCTCCGTTCGAATTTATGTGAAACTATTTGACAGGATATGAAGTTTAAGAACGAGAGACTTTTGAAATTTTTAGTCTTAAACATGCTATAACATTTGTGTGATTATAAGACTACATCCTTCTGCATGATAAATATACATACCATTTGATACCCTTGGCATTTAGTGATTGTGCTATTACATTTCTTGAATATTTAATCAAAACACAGAAATCCTAGTATTCAAATAATGACGACTGGCTTTTATTTCGTATGTACTTCATGCAATTATACTCTTTAAGATGTGCATTACTAATCTCTCAAAAACTAAATACTAGATTCTTGGGTCGTAGTAAATACTTGATGTGTAGCTGTTTTTAAGCTGTTTCTTGATTTCCTCTGTCGTGCAGAGCAAGGGAAGGATTTGGAGGAATTTTTCCAGTCAACGGCAGGTGCCATGTTTATCATTATTATTGTTTAACAACAGTTTAATTGCTGTACTATAATACAAGCCTGAAAGTTCTAAATTCCACTCGGTCTATCTCTTGGTTTGCTGTGCGTGTACTCTATACCAAGACCCTTCTAGCCCCATCTTAACCTGCTATTGTCCTGCTGTTCTGACTTGATGATGCATCTTGTCTTAGTTTTGCCAAGTTAGTGGTTGACTACTGAGCTTGGATTTCAAACTCCATTCCGTCGTCTGAACTGTGGACATTTACATGTGAATTTGTTGAGAGGATTGGTGAATAGTAGAACAACAACAACAACAACAACAACATACCCAGTTTATCCCACAAGTGGGGTCTGGGGAGGGTGAGATGTACGCAGACCTTACCCCTACCGAAGTGGAGAGGCTGTTTCCGATAGACCCTCGGCTAGGAAAAATAAAGATATTTTAGACAAATCTGAAAATCAAGACAACAACACATCGTCAGAAAGAAAGATACAACTAACGCATATACATAGGTTCAGTTCTGAGTTTGCATATACTGCACATTGGTCTTCTGTTATGGATTTAAGTTCGCATGGAAAGGATTCTCCAACAATCAAAAGATAGAGTAGAGACCTATGTTGCCATTGATTTGGAAATTACATCTTTTGAAAAGACTTAAGGACATGAAAGATATACCCGATATATTCTCTTGTTGGTATGTGCTTGTATGTGGCTTCCCTGGTGAGTACATTCAGTTGTGCTATGTTAGTCTCGAGTTAAGTAGGTGACCTTTTGAGTGTATCCACATTTAACTGGAGTAGACATGAAGTTTAAGTAACTAAGAGAGTATATATCCTTAGGTACTGAAAGTCCAAAGTCTTTGTGATGATGATGTTATTAGTTTCATAAAGTGGAGAATTTCCTTTATTTGGGAGTTGAAGCTATCTTCTTCCTATTCTTCTTTTGCGTTGACTGAGGTCGACCGTGCCTTTACCTGATGCATCCAATTTTTGCTAAAGATGCAATCTTTTATAATGCCTAAAATCTCTGCAGGAAAGTTCCAAACAGACGTGGGCAAAGCCTGGGCTTCAGAAATAGCGTCAAGAAGAAAGAAATCCAACTGAAACGTTGTGGTAGTAAACTAGATTCCATTTGAAAACATTAGAATTGATATTAACAGTGTTGCGACCACAAGGTCTCTTTTGTTAATTTTGTAGATCTCTGTTATTTTTTTACTGAACTCTTGTGAAAAGGTTAACCAAAATAATAGATTTGTTTAGGACTACAAAATCAGATCTCCGAACCTATGCCCATTCTTTTGTCGTGATTTTGAATTCTTCTATCACTCAATGTATTTGTTAAAAGTTGGACTGTATTTTATCACTATAATATATTGAATCTGTTTCATATTTATTTAAAAGTCAACAGAAAAAAAAGGACGCTAAGAATACCAGAATCAATCCAAAGCAATTTGTGCTGATCGTATGATTGTATAATTACTTGTATATGAACGTTTGCAGCCCCATAAGTTATTAGTTGCAATTTGGTCCGTGTGAGTATTGCAAGTAATTATATTTATATGGATTGACTTGCGAGAAGAACATGAGCCGTCCAAATTGAATAATCAGGTGAAGGTACTGAAATCATGTGTTAAACAAATAAGCGTTAATCTTCTTTATAATAGAAAATAGGCTGTCCTTTCCCACTTCACAAAACTTTTAATTTAAAGAAAATTGGAAATTGCAAAATACTTATGTCTCCAACTTTTGTCACGTGCAACGTTGGAAGTTGGCAAAGAGACTTTTCTCTCATAATCATCAGAAATAATAAGAATATAATTAAGTTGGGAGACGCGAATTTGGTTATTGCGTCAACATAACATAATACCCGTGCCGCAAAATTCAAGAGGGTCTGCAAGTTGTGGCATGGTGGGTTGAGCTGCAGCAGCCCCACCACCATTGCAATGGCGGCATGCCTCCGCAGAAGGCTCTTCCCTCTCCGTTCTTCTCTTCTTGTAAGCTTTCTTCTTTATAATATTGTTTCTTTGTGTTTGTACATCTCCTTATATATACTTCATTCTCCTTGATCTTGTGAATCTATTATTTCTGCATTTCAATCATACATATGAATACCCTATTGATAGTACTATCATATTTTGTCTTGCTTGTTTATGTATTTTGTGTAACAAAGTGCAGCCCAGTAGACAAAGCATCCCGCTCATGCAGGTCCGGTGTGTAACGAATGCTTATTATTTTATAGCACTCCATACCCTCTATAATCTTGTGTATCTATAATTTCCCTTTGTGGCTTGATTGTGTGTAATCAAAGGATAAGAATACCCTTTTAGGTGTGGCTACTTGTTTTTTTACTGTGGTAGCATTTTTATATCATAGCATGAGCTTTTATACCTCTTGTTTATACTGTGAGGGGTTCATATTGATGCTTCTTATGAAGAGACGTTACCCTATTACCTTTAAAATCATGTCTATGTATCGATTTTTTTTTTTTTTTTTTTTTTTTTTTTTGTGTTTATTTGTGTGCTATTTCAGCCATAGGTACGACTACCCATTTTTAAATGCCGCTTATGGTGGCAAATTCTATAGCAGAATACCTGTCTCGTTATGCCATTTCCAGTTTTTGTATAGATGCTTATTAGAAACATATGCCACTCATCTACCTCGATAAACTTGTGTATGCACACATGTCTTCGTAGGTGTTTGTGTCATAGTTGTGATTACCTCTTTTGATAGTGTCACTGATAGTGGCAAATTTTGCTGCAGAGGACGAGTTTCTCTCATTATGGATGTAAAGAAGGTATTGTGTCCCCTTGCTGGTGTTTGCTGAAAGATCTTTAACTTTGTGTTTAATTTGTAAGTGGCTCTGCTGTATTGAGAAACCTAATGAGGTTGCAGTTATCTTGGAAATGCAGGGTTTGGAGGAGGCAGTTCTCTCCGATACAGCATGTCTTCAGAGCAGAAAATACCGAAGTTGGAGGACCAAGAAAAATTGTCAGCAAATACAGCTGATCCACTTTCTTTGGAAGAAATCACAAAAATTAGGGAAGAATACAATGCCGCGAAGGAGAGGTTTCTAAAGATCCCCGATGCATTGAAACAGATGCCGAAAATGAATCCTAAAGGTTGTTCACTTCTCTTGCTGTCCTTCTGTAGTACATTTAACAGTCTATGCAAACTTCTACCACCTTTTGAGGATTGGATTGAATAGGTGCTGATAATGTTAAATTTTAGGTGTATACGTTAATAAAAATGTGCGGCTGGACAGAATAGAAGTCTATGGCTTCGACTATGATTACACATTGGCGCATTACTCTTCCAATTTACAGAGCTTGATATATGACCTTGCAAAGCAGCATCTAGTTAGTGAGGTTTGTTATTGTACTCTTGCATGGTGGTCACTATTCCAAAAATGGACTTTAAAGAACATGTACAATTGTGTTTTGTGGATAAAGTAACCTGTCTGATGGATTTCTCTCTTGTTCATTTTGTGTTTCAGTTCAAATATCCTGATACTTGCTTGGAATTCAAGTACGATCCTAGTTTTCCCATCAGAGGGTTATACTATGACAAATCGAAAGGGTGTCTTATGAAGCTGGACTTTTTTGGGTCAATTGAGCTTGATGGATGCTACTATGGCAGGCGCAAGGTGAAGTTCTCCAAGCTCCCTTTTCTGTTGTGCTTTTTATTTCTTTCATGGAAAATATTGGGAATACCTTAAGTATCTGGTTATTTATTTCATTAAATAGATAAAAAAAATTGCAATCTTCGGAGAGGACTGGTGTTTGGTATTTAGAGGCTGAAGGGCGTCTTTTATTATGTGTGGATATCGTTATATTTTATTGATGTGACTAGAAAGCCCTGTATACAAGGGCTATAACAAAAGGAATAGAATCTACTTAAAAAATGATTCTCTACAAAAGACGCAAAGGAATGTTCTAGGTGCTCCAGAAATTGACAAAACAGAAAATTAATTCAGCCCGGTATACAGGAAGCTAAGGGCATCATTGAAATGAAGAATTTGAATGTAGGGATGGCACTAAGGAGGTGTAGACTATTTTCTTTTTTATTTTTTATTTTAAGGTTTTTGGCTCTAAATACTCCCATTCAGGTCCTTATAAGATCCCTACTTTTCTTCACAGATCATAATTTATGTCAATTAACATTTATTTAATAGATTATTTTTTTCTTCACATGTTAGATTAAGATGTGAAGTTACAGAACTTTTATTTTTTTTATAACCAAAGGAATAAAATGTTATTGATTACTGATATTACATAAAGATAATTAGACATAATAAAAGAATTGGAAACGATGGTCAAAGTGGATAAAACAAGAAAGAAAAATTATTAAAAGCAAAATATTGAACATAATGGGAATGAGTGGGATGATGCAAGGTTGAGTACGCCAGGTAGGGCGTAGTTGGAGAGAAAGCTACTAGGACATGCATGCGTTAATTGGTGATCCATCAAAATATTTGTGAACTCTCCTGGATGAGCTTCACGAGGTAAAAACTTGAATAAATTGGTTTAATGAGCATTTATCGGTTATTCTTCCCGTTTGCTCAACAGGGATAGGTTTATCAAGACTATTAAATCTTCCTCATAAAAAATAAACTATTACATAAGTTACATCTATATCTCTATGATAGGTAGAGTAGCCAAGTGTTTAGTAGTTCGATGTATAATCTTGTTGTGTATCAACTGCAGCTTTGTGCAATAGTAGACTAGTAGTTAAATTGATTTTACTTATGATAAACAAAAAGGACCAAAAAAAAAAAAAAACCAAAAGGGAATATAAAATCTATGCTATTGAGAACTAATAGCATTTTTTCTTAAAGCCCGGCACTTCTCTGTCCAAAGGCAAAAGAGAGGCTGCTTGAAATATAGGTCAGGTTAGGAGTATATCATCGGCCGAGGGTGCCTTCTTCAATATTGGGTCTCTCTAGGATGCCTTGCTAGTTGATTGCCCTATGTATTAGAAAATTGCTAACGCCAGAAACCATCTTTAGTTGATATCTTTACGCTCACTCACTGATGTTATTTGCAGCTCAGCGGAAAGGAAATAGATGAGATGTATGGTACAAGACATATTGGCCATGATCATGCACGGGAACTAGTTTGTTTGATGGATTTCTTCTGCTTTAGCGAGGTTAGTAGTTATTAATTTATTGATCTCAATTAATCTTTAGCACTTGCAATTTTGTTGCGCGCTCTTGCTTGGGTACTTGCTTTTACTTGACAATTGACACAGCTTTTCCTTTAATATCTGGATTTTGTTAACACATATGAGATTATCTATAACACATGAACACCTTAAGCTTCTCTTGATGATTGATTACTAGTAGAAGGGCAGTATTCAATAGCATAAAAGAACCTTCCACTTCTCTTTAATTGTGAATTTTGTAAAAAAGCATCTGTGAATGATTGGGGGGAAAAAGAGAGGAGGGAGAGGATATTGGACGGGGGGTCATTAAACTCGAGTCTCTCTCTACTTTTTCCTTTCTTTTCTAATTTGCTTCATAAAATTTAATTTATTATAAGTGTACGTTTTCTGGATGTCTGCACACTGTCAGCTTAGCA
This sequence comes from Petunia axillaris subsp. axillaris, assembly GCA_029990575.1. Lineage (NCBI taxonomy): Eukaryota > Viridiplantae > Streptophyta > Magnoliopsida > Solanales > Solanaceae > Petunia > Petunia axillaris. The sequence continues at coordinate 32,735,705 of JARKNS010000002.1, forward strand.
GACCCTTTATGTCTAATCTGATTTTAGTTTGTTCTTCCCTAATCCAAGCCAAAGTAAGAGCAGTTAAAAAACATACTACTTTTGGCCTGCTTTCAGACTTCCATTTGGACTGTCTCATTTAAGTTCCCAAAAAAGTTTAACACACTTATGATGTGATAGATCCTCTAATCTCAGTTTCCTGGTTGCATCTTCACCCAAGCAACCTGTTACAGGTTAAACATTAGGGGATGATTGCAGATCTTAAGAAAGAATAAAAATAACAAATTGCACCTCATAGGCTATAATTGCCAATGATTAGACTAATGTGCATATGACTGTAATATAAACTGCGATATGCATGTTGTGATATGTTTCCTAAAGAGAATAATATGTAAATAGTCGGCAGATCTCTGCTTCACTATGCAAGCATGTCTGATATGCATATAAGAAACTTTAATGCTGTCATGAAATAATTTACCTTATCAAAAAAAAAAAAAAAAAACTTTATTGCTGTCATTTTGGTTGGGACGTGGGCTTTTGGGATGGATCTAGACCCTTTGAAGGCACAATTTGAAGATGGATGAAACTAGTGAAATTAGAGTAGAGGAAAACGCTGGTATATCACGAGATTTCTGATGTAAAATCTAGTACAAGATCCAAGATTAATCCATTTATCTGGACACTTAGGTAGTGTCATACCTTCTCGCTGTGTGGTGTAACAAATAAATCATTGATGTAGCAATAGCGATGTTTAATGAATCTCATCTCCTTAAGAATGTTGTCTTTAAATGAAGTAAAAGGATGAAACTAGATATGTTCTTAAAGATTTTTATTAGTGATGATGTAAAAATTACCAACTTGAGTAGGATGCATGTTTTGATTTATTTGAATAATTAGTTGAGAAAATCTAGAATAATTAGTTTAAATTTTGAATTTTAAATATTTGTTAGAGTTGTTAGGTGGTTGAGCTATTGTAGCTATTTTGAATATTTAGATGCTGAATTTTTTTTTTGAAGTTTGGCTATAAATAGCCTCAACTTGAATAAGAATAGTAGAGACTATTTTCAATCCTACTTTTAATCTTACTTTTGTTGCTCCATATTTTCAACAAAAACCAACAGATGTTCTGACCTCTTGGGTTCTCTCTATTTTCTTTTTTATAGGCATGTCTTATTGCTGACATTGTGCAACATTTTGTTGATGCTAAATTGGAATTTGATGCTCGGTATGTATATGAAGATGTGAATCGAGCGATACAGCATGTTCATAATAGCGGCTTAGTTCACAGAGGAATTCTTGCTGATCCCCCAAGATACCTTGTGAAGAATGTAAGTATAACCATAGTTGCTATGTATATCTCATGCCTATTAGAGCTTTCACCCTCTAGACCTAATTTTCGCATTTTTCTTTTCCAGGATCAGCTTCTTCGCTTTTTAAGGATGCTGAAGGATAAAGGAAAGAAACTTTTCCTATTGACCAACTCTCCCTTTTATTTCGTGGATGGAGGGATGCGCTTTATGTTGGAGGTATTTTCAAGTGAAAAAAAAATCTAGATCCACAGCAGAATGAAGTTCATTTTCGATGATCTACTAATTCTTTTTCTTCTTTCCCACTTACCAGTTACCCTTGAATTTACTAAATATATATGTGACTCTGTTCTCTGTGTCTTCTACAAGCATGCGTGTGTTCTGCAGGCAACACCTTTCTCACACATTGTCTGCATGTCTGATGTTTGGTCTAGGCCGTTTGGGAAATAGTATGTTTTTTTTTTCTAAATTTCCGGCACTGGAGCAACCTTTGTATTCATGGTTAAAATAGGTGCTTTGACTAAATACATCTGCAACTGGTTCTTTTTTTTGAAAAGGTAAATGATTTTTATAGTACCAAGATGGTAATTAGATACAAGATACTGGAGTTTTGCTACAAATTAGAGAATACTACTCTCTTCCTCCAGAAACTCCATATATTGGTCTATGTTTCCTGTTCAGCGAAGCAAGTTGCTTTTCTTTATGACGAGTTGTAGTTTTTCACATGGTTTTCGACAATTTTCACTTCTTGAGCTTGCTTTAGAAGTTGTATTGAGCCCAATATCCATTTCTTAAAATGGTTATAGAGGCAGATCATCCCCTGATTTTAGGCCACCAATGTTATGTTACACCATGCTCCATATGTCCAGTCTTGGCTGCCGCGACAGAGGGTTGTAGTTCAGTTATATGGTCTTTGGACAATCCTATCACTTGAGATAACTTTTGGTGTTGAGTTAGGTCCAAGTTTGATTTCTCAACGTAGTGCATGTCATATTACTACCTCTTTAAGTTTGCCATTATGGGCACTGTTACTTGATGAATCAAGATTTTGGTGGTCCCATGGAGTATAACCTCATTTGCCCCTTAGAAACAACTAAAGTCTGATACTTGTGTCTTCTCTATCATGTCTGCCTTGATTTATTGTCTATTCTTACTTTGTTTATCAGTCTAAAAGTAAAACGGCTACTCCAGTTTAACACCTTTTTCTTTTTGGTATATATTACATTAGGAGTCTTTGGGTCAGCAAGATTCTTGGAGGGAACTTTTTGATGTCATAATTGCTAAAGCAAACAAGCCAGACTTTTACAAATCTGACCATCCATTCCGGTTTGTTCTCTACCATAAGTTTACTGTCAAATATTCCTTTTGTTTAACATTAGTTCCAACTGTGCAATCCCCACCCACAGTTGTTCTTTTTTGGTTGAGTGGCAAGACAGTTCTGGTTGCATTTCAAAAATTTTGATTTGGCTAGAAACATCCTCTTTTAAGGCTCGATTCACATTTTCTATCAATATCCTCCTTTTGAAGGCTAACTTATTCATGCTACTATCACATACGGTTTCATCCTCTTTGTAAAATACTGGATGTTTATGCAGCTGCTATGATGTGGAGAAGGACACATTGGCTTTTACCAAAGTTGATGCGTTCTTTCCTGGTAAAGTTTACTACCATGGATGCCTTAAAACGTTCTTGGAGATTACCAAGTGGAAAGGTTCGGAGGTACGCTTTACAACATACTGGTCTTTTTCATGGCAGTGACTTTTTATTCGGTTACATGCGAATTTGACCGAATTTGATAAGTCAATTCAAACAGACCATCTCATTTGTGTGTATTTATTTATTTAATTCTTGAACGTCATTAGTTACATTGCTGAGATAAACTCTCATGAAACTTTAGGTGATATATTTTGGGGATCACCTCTTTAGTGATCTCAGAGGGCCTTCAAAAGCAGGGTGGCGAACTGCTGCCATCATCCATGAATTGAAGGTATGCTGTCTTTTAGTGTTTGTTCTGTTTATGTTACAACTAATACTGTCTTTTGTTGTCAATGCATCACTTTTTATCATACTACTACAATTTGGAAATTCAATAAATTTTTTCTTTTATATTGATTTTTTCAAACTTCTCCTAAAATATATGATCATGAAAAGATGTGACTTTTAGTACTCTTTATGGCGTCCAAGTATATAAGTTTTTATGAAAAAGCACCTCTCTTTAGCTATAAAGATAAATGGTTTTCATCTCAGAAATCCTTTTCCCTGCTCGTTTGTCGCAAATTGTTGAATTGCGAAGTCCTGATTTCGATATGGAGCATATATCTATGCATTATGAGATTTTAACAGTTGGAACCACTTGTATGGTGACTGGAAATCTGGATTATCCATGGATTGCTTTCAATAAATCGCTTTAGTTATTGCTATCTTTATCAACACTTTGCTGCAGAATCTAGAGGGGAGAGGCGTTGTGTATGTGTTCGTTTTTTCTTTGTTTTGTTCAAACTGTCCTATATTTCATCCTTTGTTGATCAAAGTTTATTTAACTCCTGTTGTCTTTTTTGTTTCCAGAATGAGATCATAATTCAGAATGATAATACTTACAGATTTGAACAGGTAGAACTTGATAGTCTTTCGTCTTTTACTTGGAGCTGTATGCAGTTGTAGTCTTTCATCTTTTACTTGAAGCTGTATACAGTTGTAAACTTATATGATAAGTGGTGCAAGAAGGTTTCTGCTTTTGATTGCCTATGTTATATATAACTTGATTACTTGATTCAGAAGTTCCTGTTACATGATTTTGCAAGACCACGGTTTGATGCTGGTATCTTTCTGTGGGTACATTGAATTTTAGATGGTTTTAAATATACTTTGGAAGACCTATACAAAATACCCACACCTTTACTCGATCTGTACTGACATAATTTTCTGGATACAAAATCGAAAGTCATAGCACCATATATCTGCAACTTTCAGAATTGATACTGAATATCCATTTTTCTGGTCAACCTTTCGCCAGTATTACCAATGGCTGGTCACTGGTGAGATTTGGATTACTTGGTTAATTTTCCTTACTTTGGCTGCAAGTTTCAGTTGAATGGTGAATATATTATATATTCATTGCTTTGCCAAATGTATTTCACTCCAAATCACTGGTTTTGGTCATCTTTTTTTGAACCTCCACACAACGTTCGCTTCAGATTGAGTTTGAATTGTTTGGAGTTTATTCTCTGTTTATTTAATGCATTCGGTGTTAAACAACTATGAAAACGGTATCCTTGTTCCTGACTGTTAATTTTGCACTTAGCATGAATGCTCATCTTGGATTGCTTAACAATATAATACTCGGCGTAGGTGAGCTTTCTTGGGCTTGTCTCTTTAGAGAGTCCCCAACTATCTCTGGGCTGATTGTTTTATTTGGACATGAGTTTGCTTCGTAAACTGCTTCAAACTAGTTTAACCCAGCACTTTCTTGATGTATTGATTCCTTGCTTTCATTGGCCATTGTCTCATCAGAAAGTATTGGCAGTAAATACACTTGCATTATCCATGCATTATATAATCTGTCGTACTTGGGGGCAGATGTTTCTTGTCATCAGATATGTCAGTTTTGAGTCTAACTAGCTTTATTCTCTTTCTGTCCTCCCCATTCAGGCGAAGTTTCACATTTTACAAGAACTTTTAGGCAAGCTCCATGCTACAGTAGCTGATAGTGAGACAAGTGAAGCATACAAGTCTCTGCTTAGGGAGCTCAATGAAGAGAGACAAAAGACACGCTACAAAATGAAGGGAATGTTCAATAAATCATTTGGAGCTACTTTCCTAACTGACACTGGTCAAGAGTCTGCCTTCGCTTACCACATTCATCACTACGCAGATATCTATACTAGTAAACCTGAAAACTTTTTGTACTATCCACCTGAGGCTTGGCTGCATGTGCCCTTTGATATAAAAATCATGCCACACCATCTAAAGGTACATTTTTTTCCTTGAAAACGTTTAGTCATGTCTATTGTATCACTACTATAGATAACATGTGTAGTAGTTTATTCATAGTTTTCTTGATGTTGCAACATGATTTGGCCGAGGAGGGAAGTTGATCAAGTAGTTTGGGATGGAGGATGTAGATTAAGCAATGAGATTAACTTTGAGGCCTAGAAAAGTTTGTCGTCTGCCTAACATTCTGCTCTAGTGAAGACCTAGTGACCCAGTCATCCAGAAATGTTTACTTTCTAAGAACAAAGAATCATGAAATTTGGATGCCAAAGTTTAGTTTTTGCTGTTCCAGATTATGATTATAATAAAAAGTTTGCACCTCTGATCTCTTATGCTTGTAGTCGATTTCACTCGCAGTACTTCTATGACTTTTTATCTATTTCACGGCCCTCCACTAATATGAAGTTTTCATTACAGGTTTCATCAAATTTGTTCAGGACTTGATTACAACCATCATATTCCAATAGCCATGGGATCTAAATGAGCATATGAACTTTTGTGGAGTCGGATGTGGAAATTGTTGATTACTCATTTATGTAAGCAATTGTTGAAAATTTGGTAGATCCATTAGCATTCTCGTGCTCCTTTGGAAAGAGCAAAAGAATTACTACCATTCTAGATTCTAGTGATTGTAGCATATGCTCTTGTTTATAGCGTAGTCATTGCCTTTATGGAGGGAAAGCCAGCCTAAAGGGGCAGTATTCTAAGTAGATGATAGATATTCAATTGTTCTTGCTACTAAGTGAATAAAATGTAAGACGCAGTACTCAATACATGTAAACACAAAAGCTAATGAGAATTTTTGAATCATCTAGCAGTTTTGTGGTTATTATGGAAAATTTTGAATCATCTACGTATTAGTATACTTGGATTTTCTGAGTCCTCATCAAGTATATTTGTGGTTGTGGAAAATGTTTAGTTGTGCAATATCTTTTAATGCCAGATTGACTAAAAAATATAATTCTGAGCCTCCTAAGATGATTGTAGTAGTCAATGAAATGCCAAGTCTGAACTAAAAAGCATTAAAAATACAGCCTTCTTACAATTTACTATATCGGGATATCAAGAAGAGGAGAAAAGAGGGGGGATTTCTATATTGGGACACCTGGTGGTGTAAGTGTGGAATATTTTAGAGCCATTTATTTGGAGCCAGTAAGGGGAATACCAAGTAGATAACCAAATCACAATTGGAGACCACAATAAGAGCCACAGCTGTTGGGATATTGGCAAACCCAACACATCAAATTTCTTTGGACGTTTCTTTGGTAAACAGTTTCTTGAATATTCTTTAAAATCGTTACTCTAATAAATAAAACATATGAAAGCTGTATCGTTCTTAGGCAAGCCCTTTATCTTTCTCTTTTTTGGGATTAGTCGGAGGTGGGCACATTGACTCCCTTTGTCTTGTCAACGTGTATTTTATGGCCACTTGTCCATTGTCGTGTGTATGGGTATGATATAAATACGTAGAAGCAACAACCAACCAAATGATGAAATGGAAAAATTTTGATCGCCAACACTCGAATAACAGTCTTCACGCTCATTTTTTATATGAGAAAAATCTTGAAAAACAATTATATTGTTATTTTATGCATTATGTAATTGCTTTTAAAACCAAAGAATTAATTACGCGCCTTGTAAGAGATCAAGGAACTTAATAAATCAATTTTATTCCTTTAGAATTCACAATTATTTTCTAGTAAAAGTTTTTTAAGAAAAGAAAGAGTTATGTGTGGATGCTAAACTACTAATCCTAATTATATACAATTTCAATGATCAAATCCATGAAACGGAATCAAGTACGTATTACAGTGGAGTACTATTTAAAGAGACGTATATGTATTCTCAAACTAAGCTGCCACCTCAAAGGAAGGTACCCGTGTCTCACGTCGTCTAACCAAGTATCATAGCTGGAAATTATACAAATGGCTGATAAGTGGATGCAAAGGCGTTATTAAAGACAGAAACAACACAAAAATGCAGAATTATTATTTAATGACATTATTGTTAAAGACTAATGATAGAGTGAAACACTAAACCAACTTATAATTTATAAACACAAAGACAATTTGGGTAGATGAGAACGTGAATTTAAATAGTTCACCAACTTTTCCTCTGTCACCTTCCCATCTACCTTTATATCCTCTCACACACTCTTTATTCACATATATAAATAACACAAGAAATAAGGCCAAAGAGGTACATAAAAAGTCATAAACAAAACTGGGGAAAGGAAAAAAGGAGCCTTCAATAAGAAAGAAGAATTTCAAGGAAGTAGGGAAAACAAACGAGGGATATGGCAATATTAGACAACGATAAACCAAGAGTTTGTGTTCTTGATGCATCAACTTACGTGGGCTACTGGATTCTCAAGAAATTATTAACTAGAGGGTACAAAGTTAATGCAGCTATCCAAAAGAATGGTAATCAAACTTTCTCCTCAATGGCCTAGCTAGTGGTCTTAACAAAAGCATATTCATGATTGAAATTTGATCGATTTAGATATTATGTTCTTACCACTAAACTCATTGCATATCTCATAATTTAACATATACTGTATTAAAGATTAACATATCTAAGCTTCATGCCGAAAATATTGAGTTCAGCTAACACTTAAACATATTGCATCCTTTTAACTCTCCAAAATTCCATCAAAACCGTGTAGGATCCTCCAATGTATTTTTGGTAGATTCGATACACACCTAGAGAAAGTCCGAGCAACATAGCTAGCCAGTAGCCCGTAACCCAACAATGAAGTCATTATTTTAGTTTTCTTTGATGTATATATATAATTGAACAGGTATATTCATTTGGTGCAGGAGAGAAAGAAATAATCAAGAAAATAAAGGAGCTAGAGAGGAGTAAACAGGAACAACTAACGGTTTTAACAGTGGATATTTTAGATTACCATAGCATTCTTGAAGCTCTAAGAGACTGTTCTTCTTTGCTGTGCTCTTTAGATAGCCCAGATGGTTATGATGTAAGTTAGCTTCATTTATTTTTGTTTTACAATTAAAAAGGATTGATATATCATGTTTATATATCCTGTTTATGACCATAATTTGCAGAAATTTATTTGCTTTCTCCACGTTCTATAATTTGTAGGACAAAGTGGTGGATATGGAGGTTAGAGGGGTGATCAATGTGATAGAAGCTTGTGCACAAACTGAGAGAATTGCAAAAATTGTGTTCAATTCTTCAATAACAGCTGCAATTTGGAGAGAAAACATTTCTTCACAAAAGGATGTTGATGAAAGATCTTGGAGTAATCCAGAATTTTGCAGGAAATTAAAGGTAATTTGGATATTCTATTTTTTCTTCAACTGATGGTTTTCATTTTAGTATTCAACTTATACCATGCCTATATTTTATTCTTATTTTTGAATTCGTTCGTGCTATTCAATGTTAGCTTGACTTTATGAGCCTAATGTTTTTGCACTATGCTAATTTTGGTGGTGCAGTTATGGTATGGCATGGCAAAAACATTGACAGAGAGAACAGCTTGGGCACTAGCAATGGATAGAATGCTAAACTTGGTATCCATTAATGCCGGATTAGTTCTTGGTCCTGCTGTTGCTCAGCTCAATCCTCGCGTCACATTATCATATCTTCAAGGTACTAATAACAAATGGATAAATTACACCGAGTATAACTTTATCTACTTTGTTACAAAATATATAAATATTTTCAAAACTTACAAAAAATAGCAATATTTTTGTTGTTTGCTACAAATAATAACAAAATGTATTTAAAAAGAAAAATAATATATTTAAAAAAAGAAAGATAAATCTAATCCTATATCTATGCACCCAAATCATGTTTAGATAGGTTTAAATCTTTTTACATTTAAGACTCATTTTCTCTCTCCCCTCAAAACCATCTGTTAAAAATTGACAATAGGCATACGTAAAAAACAATAGCCATACAATACACATACAATAGCCGTACAATACACATACAATAGCCGTACGATAGACATACAAAAGACTAACAATAGCCATACAATACACATACAATAGCCATACAATAGCCATACTATACACATACACCATACGATAGACATACAAATGACATACAATAGAAGTAGTAATTGGGTAGTTGTAATCCCAAAAAAGTAGGAACAGATGAAAAAACATGCCTATAATTATGAGCGATTTTGGTGCATGGTGTATCTTCAATTTTATTGAATAAATTTTTTTTTAATAACTTGTATATATAATGTTAAGAAAGTATTGCTATTCTTGAAAAGTAATATAATGTTGCTATTTTATTGTAAACCTGCTATTATGTTTGTATATTTGTATAATTTAGCCATAACAAACACAATAATATAACGGGAAATGATGTAACTTATACACAATAATGTTGTTACTTAAGTATTTTCTAAACTAGATGAAGTAATACAATAAAATGCACATATTTGATTACTTTGAACAGGGGCAGCAGAAATGTATGAGAATGGACTTCTAGCAATTGTTGATGTCAAATTCCTAGCAGAAGTTCATATTAGAGCCTTAGAAGATCAGTCCACTTGTGGTAGATATTTGTGCTTCAATAAAATTGTCACTACAGAAGAGGAAGCTGTAAAACTAGCAGAAAGCTTGAGCCCCTTGATCTCCTTGCCCCAAAGGTACTAAAACTTCAAAATAATAGTATTCAGAGCCCAAATATAAAGTAGACAAGATCACCTATTTTTATGTTTAGTACTAGTAAATAAAAGTAAAATCCATATATAATAAGGTCATGTTCTTTATATATTGATTTAAAATTGCAGGTACGAATGTCAAAGTAGTGAAGTTTATGTTGGGAGACGATTGAGGAACAATAAATTAAGCAAGCTAATTGAGGGTACCACTGCTGCTGCTTGCTGACATATTATACAGGACAATGTGATTCTTTTATACTAAAGCATGAATTAATATTTTCAAATGTAGTTGTTATTGATGGATCGGATTCAGCGGACTGTCTTGATTATTGCCATTGTCAATATTGTTATTCTTTTATATATAGTAGTGTTTAATTTGCCACATCAGAATATCTACAAGTACTATAACACAGAAAATGAAACCAAAAACTTTTAATTAGCATTGCTACGATATCAAGATCTCTGTTCTCTTAACAATTCGAGGTTTAATTAGACTTCAAGCAGATATCATTGGACTACAAGCCAAACGATTAACCTACTTGATCCATGATTTTGGAGAACGACATATGGATTTTAAAAAGCCATCTAAATTTTTAACTTAAATTACCAATTATAGTTGTGAAATTTTGATTCGTAGCCATTTTCGGACGCGCTAAATGAGAATTATCCACCGTTTCAGAATTAATTGAGGAATAGCCACCGCGAGCACATAAACTCCATTAGCATTAGCAAATAACCCGGACTAATCCCAGGTTTTTATACTGGGACTTTGAACTACACATGTTCAAAGTCTCATTATTTTATAATGGGATTTCCTCCTGGTGCTTTATATATATAAAGTCTCAGTTCCAAATTTTTCAGTGGCGGATGTAGAGTATGGGTAGCGGGTCCGGCGGAATCCAGTAGGTTTTGCAAAGATAGTATATTTATGTTAAAAAAATTATTAAATATATATAAAAAATCAAGTCGAGAACCAGTAACTTGCTCTTAAAATCATTATCATAAAATTTAGAACCCATAAGGTTCAAATCCTGGATCCGCCTCTAAGATTTTTATACGGGGACTTTGAGCTCCAATTATTTTATAATGGGATTTCCTCACGGTGCTTTATATATATAAAGTCATAAAGTCCTAGTCCCAAATTTTTATACTGGGACTTTGAACTATACATGTTCAAAGTCCCAGTATTTTATAATGAGATTTCCTCCTGGTGCTTTATATATAAAGTCCCAGTCCCAGGTTTTATACTGGGACTTTGAACTACACATATTCAATGTCCCAGTATAAAATACTGGAACTTGTCCGGAGATGACTATTTCTCAACAAATTTATTTTTGGTGGCTACGAATCAATTAGCGTGCGTCAAATTGGCCCCTACGCGAAATTTTTACATTATAGTTAGTTCTAGTGATTCATGATAAAGACCTTTTGAGTTCATCTCAAGTAATACATATAGTCAAAGACGCATTAAAGCTGAGCAATAGTTATATAATATATATATACACACACATACACATACGCGATTTATATGTCCCGTACACAACACGACCCCAATTTGTTATATTTTTCTTATCTGATTTCACTCTAATTGACGCTTTATGATCTTTATTACAAAACATATGAATACTTCTACAAGATTTTGCAATATAACGTACAAACATAGCACTTCAGGCAAAATATACACAATTTGTATATACATGTATAAATTTATTTATATTGATGTATATATAATGACATATATACATGAATATACAAACATACACATGACTTATATGTACATATAGTAATATATAAAGTTTGTACATGTATATATACAGTTGTTGGAGTTTGTATATATTATGTTAAAAAAGTATTACACTTCAGGGTCAGGAACCAAATATTTTCTATCTAATAATTATAATGTGCGGTATATTATGAATTGCTCCACCACAACGCACAAAGATGGATCCCATATAAGGTTGGGAACGAATGTTAGTTTGGCTAACATTAGGGGAGAAATTAATGCAGTTGAGGAATAAATAAATTAAATTATCATTTAATTACTATCCTCATATAAAGATAATTCAAGTCACTGCCAGACGCATTGCTGACCCAAAAAAAATATTATATTCCAGCTGCTAATGCTCCTGATGTCCTGTTGAGACAATCTATTTATGTCAATGAGTCTAAGGCACGCCTGAAGCGTGATAGACCATTCAGTTCCAAAGATAAATTCTTGAAAAAGAAAAGGAGCAAATGATTATGATGGTCAAATAAGGAGGCAGGGCTCTAAAATAGCCCACGACATAACACTTCATAAAACCTCATCAGGAGAGGTTCAGGTACCTGAAAATTTATGAATGTGAAGAGATCTCAATATGTTATGTCATATTGGGAATCGAGATATGAAATTATCATCGACGATATCTTACATATATTATAAAGCTCAATATTAATATGATTATGAGGATCTTGAGCTTAAGTCTGTTAGAAATACAGACATGAAATTATTGGCCAAAAATAGCAAAACACATTCAAGCAAAAAATGGGCTTCACTCTAGTGACGTGAAGTTTTTGGACTTATAGTCCAAATACCTGAAAGTGCAAGGCCAGTGGTGTTCAAAGATATTTTTGTGCAAAAATATTGATAATAATAAGTCGTTAAAAATAAAGTACGATTTGAGGCACAAAGATCTGACATTGATTATATGGAGCTATATTCTCCTTTTGGTGGATGCAATCACATTCATGTATTTTATATGTCTGGCAGTGCATGAAAGACTTGATATGCATATGAATGTTGCAACAGCCTTTTATATGGCTCATTGATCAACAATATATTTATCCTTGAAGGATTCAAAATCCTAGAAGCATGTAAAGGGTTCCGAGAAACCTATTCAATGAAGCTTCATAAATATTTATACGGATTAAAACAATTCGGCCACATGTAATAAAATTTCGTTTGCGAGCTTCTTGATATTGAAATATTATATTTTAATACAATTGATGCGTTGAATTATCTTATCAAATATACTCTACTGGTTATAGCTTTTGTTATAAGCTTATTGGTAAGAATTATTTCTTCCTCAATGCAAAGACATCGGAAGAATACATGGTATCTACTTGATCCACAAAGGCCGATATTAACTTGGTATTTATTTGTTGTGGTAGAATACTGATGTAGGAAAAATAGGCGGAAGCGATAAACTAAGATGCAGAAGCAATAATCATAAGATAACAAGAAATAGGGAAGGGGAAGAACAGAAAATAGAAGAAAAGAATGAATCAAACTAAATACATAGATTGATTCAAAAGGGAGAAGAGAATTAAACCATTAAACGGGGTCACACTAGCGGTAATCCACCATCGATTCAACGTAAGAGATACATGAAGCCCAAGCTTCAACAAGAATGACCAAGCCTATTCTATCTTCTCAATTCTATCTTCAAAACTAGCTAATGAAATAAAGTGACTAAGTGTGGTATTTCTAGATGTTCCACACTCCTAATGAAATAAAATAAAAGCCCCTACAAGTTTATTACACATAAAAGACCACGTAGGGTCAAAATAGACAAAACACACTTTAAATTATGTGCTTCAGCTTTTGGGGCGGAACGCCTCTCCTTGGGTGGAGCGCCCACGAACTTGTGCAGTGGAGAGGGCTGGGCGGAGCGCCTGGCCCCTTTGGTTCCTGGGCGGGGCGCCTGAATGGCCTGGGCGGGGCGCCTTAGCCTGGAACTTTCCGGAACATCTTCAATTCATCTTCGATGCTCTTGACCTCTCTTCCCTTGCATCCTCCAATCCCGGCTCTTGATGGTAAGTGCCTTAGGCTCGATTTGCCCTGCATCATCCTCCCCTTCTTGAAAGGATTTCGTCCTCGAAATCAAACCATCAAGACCTACATCCAAAGACAAGCACATCCAAAAGCTCCTACTACAAGAGTAGGTTAGTGCACCAAGTGTGAAAAACACACTTTTATGGTAGAGCCAAACATCAATACTAATAAAAAAGCTCATGTCCCCAAAGGAAACAACAAGTGCTTGACTAAAAAAGATAGTGCATCCAACACAATAACATGTAAAGAGATCAATAGGGTAGGGAATATGCAAGATCAAGCCATCAAAATTCCTATGATCCCTAAGTCCAATAAGAACACACTAAAACTTCCCACTACAAGAGTAGGCAAGTCTAACAAGAGTGAGTGCAAGTGCTATGGAAAGCACACTTTTGTGATAGAGCCAAGTATCAATACCAATAAAAAAGAAGAGGTCTCAAAGGAAACAACAAGTTCTTGGCTCAACAATGAAAAGCACTCACTAGCATAACAAGCAAAGAGATCAATAAGGCATGGAACATGCAAGATTAAGCAACTAAGTTCCTTATGACCTCCAAGCTTATGGTCAACACACCAAGCCTTCAATTCATTACTATCACAATGTGGCTCATTGGCTTTGGCATGCCCAACACCCAAGGTGTAATTAACATGTGGGGTGGAGCAAACAAAATAGTTCAATTGGCAACTAACATCAAATACTCCACTCCCCTTCTTGGAAGCACTCTTACACACACCAAGAGTGGCTTCCTCACCTCCAATTCCACCTCTAGACAATCTTCCTCACTAGGAGTTCCAAACAATGGATTGTCTATAGAATTCAACTTTCCAAACCATGGAGGTTTAAATCCAAACTCTTCTCTAGTTTGATATTCACCATCACCTCTTTGAGAATCCTCTTCAAACAAAGGGTTTGTGTAAACAAGTCCACTACCCATCAAAGGTGAGGCATCAAAACTAGAGTCATCATCCACACTTGAGAAGTCATTGAATACAATTCGATCCATCTCATCCACTAGGGACTCCTCAAGATCATTACCATCCTCACTACAACACAAAGGTCCACCATTATCAAGCAATTCATCAAGGGAAATGATAGGGTATTCATTCAACTCATTTTCCCATTTATCAAATATAGGTGGGGTGTCATAACAACGGTCACAATCAAGGTCAACTACACAATCTTCACTAGAGAGAGGTTCATTAAATATCGAGCTCACATCATGATGTGGCTTATCATCCCTCTCAAATAGTGGTTCACAATCACACATAAGTTGACTAACCGACTCTTCACTAGTTGCAAACACATTGTAATCACATAATTCATCAACTAGTGTTGAGTTATCACAAACACTATCATAAGACAAGGAAGTAACATGTTCAAGGGAAGAACTTTCACATACCTTTGAGTGGCCATCTTGCTCACTCAATGCACTTGAAGTGTCTTGGATTGTCCATTCACCTTGAAGTTCACATTGAAGATCTTCTTCACCTTGTCCATCAATCTTGGAACATGATTGGGCTCTATTGATTGGCCTCCAAGAGTACCTACACAAGAGTTAACACAAGTAGAAGGTATGGATAAAGGGTTAAGGTTAGAATAAGGGGTGTCCTCACTCTCTTTTCCCTCTTTCTTTTCTCTCATTTTCTTTTCAAGATCGGGTGTAGATTCGGGTGGTGACATCCCACTCACATCACTCAACACATCATCTCCTTTTTCCACTCGAGGAATGTCACCGGTCACTCCCTTACTCCTCTCAATCTTTTGTCTCTCAAATTCGGGTGAGTTGGGACGAGGCCCAAGAATACCCATAGCCGGAGTAGGTGGACTTTTAACATCAACCCGGAATCTAGGACTAAGAGACTCGTCACTTGAGGTCTCTTTCTTCTTTGTTGGTGAACCACTTGGCTGTGGAGCTTGTGGCTTGGGGTTCACCTTGTTGACAATTGTCAACTCTTTTCTTGCACTAGTCCCACCGTTGCTTGTGATTGTAGGACTTCTTGTTTGCTTTCTTGCATCCTTGGATTAAGATACTTGATCCTTTCCCTTTTGCATAGGCCAAGAAAATGTACTAGGATAGAACTTAAACTTTGCCCGGCAAGGTTCAATGTCATAAGTTCTTTGCCCCTTGCTCACTTTGTACACATCCTTCACGATATCATACCGCACCCTCTTACCTTGCAACCACGGTTGTCCTAGCCAAACACCATAATGCTCCATGGGACACACATCACACAAAATATATTTTGTAACTCCCATGAGATATGAGTACCCGAGTTTCACTATTAATCCAAACACCTTGATACTCATAAGGATATTTCAATTTGTAGCATGGTATCTTTAGTATATTAACCCAAGAGACATTAACAAAATTAGCATAGGCTTCACTAATCTTGAGCAAGCATCCTCCTCTACCATTCACCTAAAAAATGAACCTACATTCACACATGTCTTGTATAGGATCAAGTCCAAGAAAACCATCACCCCCAAGTTGGGTTCTCCTTATCTCTCCACTAGTGGCAACACCACTAGAATAACATCCACTTCCCGTCACTCTTCCAACATTAGAAGTGTTGTTGAAAGTTGGGGAAGGAATACCACTATGGAACCCATAATTGCCTCTCGCCTTGGTTCCATAGCCCATAGCACCACTCCTACCACCACTACTAGAGCAATGCACCCCCGTAACGGTAAAAGCAATACCATTTCTCCTTCCACCCTTCACATGGGAACTAGAAAATGCAAACCTCCCATTTCCCATGGAACAACCACCTCCTTCTCCCATACTAATGGAAGGATCTCTACTACTCCCTTGCACACCACAAGCAACATCAAGGGAAGATGAAAGTGAACAATTCTCATAATCAACCTCATCATCAATTCTCTCTACGTCACTATCATCATGTTCAAATTCATTACAAGAAGAGTAAGTAGGATTATCATACCTTGAAGCGTCACCATCTTCAAATTCTTGACTTGGAGCATAAGATTCTTCACATTCATCTTCGCAAGCCCCATAGTCTTCTTCATCTTCATAATCAACATAGTGACCCGCTTCATCATCATATGAGCCTTGGTTCCACGAATCGTCATAACAATACCCATCATCACCATCATAGGAACCATAGTCTCCATCATCTTCGCATGAGTCATACCCTCCACAATCGTCATCCTATGCCATAGTTGTAACAAAAGAGTAAAGGACCTCACAAATTCACTCCCTCACGTGTATCACTCAAAAGATGACACTCAATTTTCTTTCCACTCGTGTATACACTCAAGGTCATCGGCTTTTGTGACCGCACTCTATTGTTTTCACCACTCAAGCCTTTTTCCACTCAAGACCTTCTTGTCTCTTAGTAATCACAATAGCAAGATCAATCAACTATTGCACCCAAGTAATGGTTCGGAATGGAGTTTAAGGGACTCGATGTACGGAAACTAATTTAATGCGCACTTGAAGCAAACAAATTCTACGACTTTAAGTAAAGACTCCAAGACACATAACACCCTAAGGATCAAAGATTAGTGTCATTAAAGTAGGAATAATACCTTAGAAACACTAAC
The DNA here is from genome assembly GCA_029990575.1 of Petunia axillaris subsp. axillaris. Lineage (NCBI taxonomy): Eukaryota > Viridiplantae > Streptophyta > Magnoliopsida > Solanales > Solanaceae > Petunia > Petunia axillaris. The sequence continues at coordinate 32,753,005 of JARKNS010000002.1, forward strand.
CAAGAAGTTTGGAATCGAAACAAACACAAAAAACCATGAAACGAAGCCCAACGAAACCACCAGCACACTGAGCGGTCCGCCTGGGGTAGGTAGGCGGTCCGCCTGCCTTGGTAGGCAGTGAGGTAGGATAGGCGAGGCGCCTAGGGGGTGGGCGGTCCGCCTGGGGGTCGGGTTCAGCTTTTTCCAACTCTGATTTTCTTCAATTCCAACTCAATTTTGGGTCCGATTTCAACGTTTTTTTGCATAATTTCAAGGTACCCAAAGTTGAATATTGATATAACCTTCAAACCCCAATGATTTTCACATCAAAACACCCAACAAATCAAGAACAATCATCAATCAAAGTTTGGACAAGGGTTTTTCAACAAGGGATACCATAGGGGCAATAGAAGGTCCCAAAAAACATATTTATGAAATAATAAAGCTAATAATTAAATCAAAAACTAATAATCAAAGTAAATGTTAAAAATATTTATAAGATCAGAAAACTTACTATTAAAATTGGAACTGTTTATTGAACATGAAGGAACATTGTTTTACAGAGAGGGAAAGTAGGCAATATTTCGAAAGTGAGGATTTCGAGTGATGTCTTACTTCTGATTTCTACTTCTATTTATAGCTGCTAATGACACTATTCTCCTTTACAGGTGGAGAGCTATTAACGGGGAATCTTATCTTTTATAAAGTAAGATAAGATTTACATTATTGATGCTAATGGGGGTCCTATTGTCAAGAATCTTATCTTTACAAAAGTAAAGTAAGATCTACATTATTGATACCACTTGGCACTTATTTGTTGTCTATCTTTTGCTAAAAATCCGTGAGATATGCTTGAGCAATCCCTTGTGGGTCTTCCATATCTCCATTATCTCCTGCTGATGCTGTTGATGACGCTGTATGTAATAATTCAGTGATTTGATTTATTTCACTGCCATTTGCTTGGTCTAAATTTGCTAAGGCCTGTTGAAGTTTTCTTTTCAACGCTTCCTTTGATAATTTGTCTGTTGATCCGATCTTCGTTTGAACTTGCTGAACCTGTTTTTCTTTGTTCTTAGGGGTCCACCCCTTAATTTTTATAGTTTTAACAAGGTACCTGACCTTGCATAATACCTCTATATTGAATTCCCAACTAATAATATAGGACACTCTTTTAGCCATGAAGAATTTACATAACTGTATATGTTCTGGTAATGCTGCTAGTTCTTCGTTTTCTTTCTGGTAATTGGTGTGTAATTGTTTGAAAGAAGGTGACAACACCCTTTCGTCTGCTCCAAATGTATTCCACCATTCATAAAACCATCTTGGGATGGGATCCGTTGATACCTTTTCACAGAACTTGACAGACCATGAATGGCTGCCAGGTCTTAAGTATATGAAGTTACACCACGCATTTTTGTAGTCGTAAAAATTATAACCTGATATTTTAAAATTCACTGATAATGGAAATTGAATCGGTGTGTGTAGATGATCTACTGGCCAATCCGCAGGGCTTAAAATTCTTTTAATAGTAAACTTGGAGTACCTAATACTCCTTGGATCATTTTTATCTGCTAACTCATTTTCAATCTCTATTGAATTGGTTGCTATCAATATAGCTTCATAAAATTCTCTTGTTTTATAAGGGTTGTCTGTTTCCACATAATTTCTGTCTGTGTAACAAGACTTGATAATATCTGTAATTCGTTTTTCAACTAATTTTCTCTCAATCGCAATGATTGGTACCTGTTGACTGTTTATCCAATCGAATTTCTGTTGACTTGCTGTTGAAGAGCTTGCTTGTTCTTGTTTAATGGGAGGTTGAGGTTGTACTGCCTCAGAATAACTGTTTATGATTCTTTTGGCATAACTGTTTAAGGATTGTTTTGAGGTTCCTGGGGTTGCTTCTCTTTTTACCGGTGTAGGAGGAGGTAATTGAGGAAACTCTGCTAAAGCCGTATATCTGTTTATATGTGAGTTCTGGTTATGATGCTGTTCAAGGAATTGCCTCGGAGGTCTTACTGGATATAATGGCCTCATGTCTTCTCTGTAAAAATTCTCTAGTTAAAAAATCTGGAAGACTATTGTCTTCTCCTTTAATAAATTCTATTTGAAAATCAAAGCTAGATAATAAAGCTTGCCATCTGGCAAATATTTGTTTTGAAACTAAATTCTTAACATCTTTTTGCAAAACATCTTTTGCTGCTTTACAATCAACTCTTAAAAGAAATTCTTTGTTTATCAAATCATCTTGAAATTTAGTTATACATAAAACTATTGATAAAATTTCTTTTTTAATAGTACTATAATTTTTTTGAGCTCCGTTCCATATTCCAGAGCAATATCGGACTAATTGTTCAGACTCTTTTGGAGAGAGATGCTGTTTAAGAATTCCTCCGAAACCTATTTCAGAGGCATCGGTTTCAACAATCATAAAGGCATCCGGATGTGGTATGCCTAGACAAGGAAGTCTTTGAACAATACTTTTGACTTTTTGGACTGTTTGTGTTTGTTCTTGGCTCCAAGGAACTGGATTTTTCCTAAGACGCTGATAAAGGGGTTCACATATTTGTCTAAGGTTTGGAATAAAATCTGAAACATAATTGAGGCTTCCTAGAAACCTTTGTAACTGAGTTTTATCTGTTAAAACATCTGGAAATTTTGTAGAGAATTCTATGGCTCTACAAATTGGTTTATACATGCCTTGAGACAAGTCATGTCCTAAAAATCTAATAGAGGTTTGAAATAATTTAATCTTCTTGGCACTTACTACCAGCCCATTTTTCTTAATAATATTAAGAAATATCTTTAAATGCTTAAAATGTTGATCTATATTTTCTGAAAATATTAATACATCATCAATATAAACTATTGAGGATGAACTATATGGATTAAATATATTATTCATTATATTTTGAAATTCTGATGGGGCATTCTTTAACCCAAAGGGCATAACATTCCATTCATATTGGCCAAAGGGCACATTAAATGTTGTTTTATACTTATCCCTTTCATCTATTTGGATTTGCCAAAATCCTGATTTCATATCAAATTTACTATATATTTTAGCCTTATACGTTCTTTTTAATAAATCTCTTTTATTTGGAATTGGATATCGTATCCATCTTAATACTTTGTTTAAAGGTTTATAATTTATAACTAATCTTGGAGCTCCTCTTTCTCGTTCAGCATTATTATTAACATAAAATGCGGAACAACTCCAAGGTGACTTAAAAGGACGAATTATTTTCTTTTCAGAAAAATAGCTATAATATATAGAGTATATTATAAATTAATGAAAACTACTCTAGCTCCCAAAGCTAAAGTCACCATTAATGGAAGCAAATATTAGACATCATAATATATTTGTCCCAAGATTACTTAAATGGGATGAAGTCTTATCAAAAGATGAATGGCACTTTGATTCCATCACGGAACCAAAAGTGGAAGATGAATATATACAAATAGAACAAGTTATACAACATACAGATGGATCAATAGATTTAAAATTCCTAAAATCTAGATCCTCTAATGCTACATCTTCCAGGAATCCACATCATGAAATTCAACATCCAATTCTAAATCCACAAGGCCCAAATGTCGAACATCAACATCCTAATGAAAATCTTCCACCACCCATTTTTCTCCCCACACTACCCCAACCCTTCCCAAACCACTACCGTTGTGGTGCATGTAGAATTTTAGGAAAACGATGCACACAACAGTGTCCATATCGTCTTTTAATTGGAAATCACGCTGATCACATTTTTGCCTTATTAAGACGAACCTTTGGACCTGAGAACTTGGAGGAATTGATGCAACCCTACCCCGACCATGCTAGTAGGGTACAGTTCCTCCAAGAGAGGATCGCCGAAGCAAATATGCTTCAGGCAGATCCAATGGGGGGGTTGTGCAAGAGCGATAAGGCAAAGAGATAATATCATTGCACAACGGGACGCCCAAATTACTCAACTCTGGAACATTCTGCAACAAATGTGAGTATTCAATAAATTTTTAGCTAATGAAACATTGCGCTCGTCTAATAAAAACAGTTGGTGTTTGCGCTTGTCTAATAAAAACTGTTGGTGTTTGCGCGCTGAATCAGGGAAACAATCCCCCTCCACCACCTCCCAACCCACCCCTCCATCAACCACCAATCGACGCCCCTAACGACAACCTTCCACCACCCACCTTTCTCCCTATCTTACCCAGCCCTTCCCGCCTAACTATAGATGCGGGGCCTGTATAAGCTCGGGAACAAGGTGCACCGTAGACTGCCCCTTTAGAATGATCATAGGTTCCCACGCAGCGATTACATATGGGTTGTTAAGAAAAACATTTAAACGGAGAAATCTGGTTCGCATGATGGCAACCTATCCTGAACAGATCAGGAAGGTGCAGTTCCTCCAAGAAAGGATCTCTGAGGCAAGGATTATTCAGGAAGATAAAATGGGAGGGTGTGCAAGAATTATACGTCAAAGAGATCGAACAATAGCTGCACGGGATGCGCGTATACTGCAGCTCTATAACATGATGCAACAAATACAGCAAATGTAAGTATTCCTCACAATTTACACCTACATAATACACTCAATTTTTTTCTAAACTTATCATCAACATAATGTATAGAAAAAAATCAAAAGCATACTGGAAAGCAAGGGCAATCGAGGAGTTGGAACCAGAAACTTCTTCTGGAATCGTATTGAGTTATTGCTAGATTTGGCGATTTCTAACTTTTCCTTCAAACGATAGTTCAGTAAAGCCCTTGCTATTCTGATATGCTCCTGCACATCGTTGTTTTCTGGTTCAGATGCTGAACTTGAATCCTGTTGTGACACTGGATAGAAACAGAACTTTTATTGCCTAGGGAAAATAATTCCCCCTTTTTTCAGAAAAGAAAGCAACTCTACAGATTTCCATAATGGATCATGAGTGAATCAGAAGGCTTCTCGGTTCTAATAGGATGAGGGGTTAAAAAACAACATGAATCTGAAAGACCTAAAAAAAATAACCTGTACAAGTGGTACCACCAACTCGAGTTAAAATACAAGCCAAGAAAAGAACTTGTGGTGACAAACTAACTTCCATAAAAATACCCAAACTAATTACTTCAATTGGCTGAATTGATATAAAATTATCATCGGATTCTTCGACTTTAGGATCGTTTTCAGAAACAATAGCATCAAAAGCAGGGCTTGTACTATAAGCTGAAGATGTTACAGATGACCCCTTTTGTTTCCGACAACTAACAAATTGTGGAGGAAACCGTTTTGTTGATGATGTAGAGAAATTAGAGAGTCTATTGAATTGACATAGTAATACTCGTTGCTTGAACCGGTGCTGTGTGGTGGAAGGGGAGAAGGGAAGACAGAAGTTGTTTTTGTTATAGTAGCCATGTTTTTATTAAGAGCTTTGTTTCTGTTTAGTTTTTCATTTTATACATATGACTAGGAAATGAGGAAACACACTTGTCTTCTCTTTATCCAGAGTGTCCAAATCCTAACTTGTCAACCTTGTTCTTTTCAGTTAATCTTGATTTTGTTGTTAACAAAGTAGACGTGCCACTAATTTTTCCTCAATGTTTGCAGGAATCTACAAGGTTAAGAGGAACTGAAGCAGGAGCGATAAACATTCTTTTAGTAGTAATACTCAACATTCTTTTAGTTTTTTTTTAAACATTCATAGTTATACTTTTAGTGCTATGTATGTAATAGACTAGGCTGAATTTGGTGTGCCTTCTCCCTCCTTGTCTGCACTTTGTTTCAAATTACAGTAGCAATATCTTCAAAGAGTAAAATGGAAGATAGAAGGACATTCTTTTAGTAGTAATACTCGACATTCTTTTAGTTTTTTTTAAACATTCATAGTTATGCTTTTAGTGCTCTATGTGTAATAGACTAGGCTGAATTTGGTGTGCCTTCTCCCTCCTTGTCTGCACTTTCTCCAAGTCATGTGTTTTTTGTCATAATCAGAATTAATAGAGTAAAGCAGTACAAAATTGTCCGCAACACCCTCAAAAGGATTACCTAAGGACCATTTTAGTGAAAGACTAGCTGATCTTACTGCTTCCTCAATTCAAGAGGATTTCCAAGTGTGTACTGCATCAAGATTTGGTGGAGAGATTAGGGACCAATATGCAGTAAAGTTGCCGAGGGGAAATAAGAGAAAGGTTTATGTTAAGATGGTAGAGGGAAATGGGGAAAAGATGCAACGAGCAACACATTTTCTTACTGATTGGTAAGCTACAGAAAGGGTTAGTTTCATCTTATTACAAATAATTTACGATTTAATCAAACATGCTTGAATAGATAGAAGAGTATGTAATAGAGGTCGGCCTAGCATACTTGAGATATCAGTCTGGTTAAGAGGACAAGTCCTTGCAGAGTAGGTGGTGGTGATGGCTTAAGTAGGCTAGACCGAACTACATAACATGCTTATCTATTTCAGCTTTTTTATTTTTTAAATTGTTAATTTTCAGCAATTTACTGCTCAATGCAAACTCTGTTCCTTTTTTCCCTCTATCATCTATTGCATCTTCCCACAAACTTTGACCATTTTTCCCCTCTGCAATTTAATTACTGCAGAACTCAGTTCCTAATAACCCTCCAAAACTTTTGACATAGCTTTTTCTCCATTTCCCTCTATGTATTACAGCGAAATTTCTCAACTTTTTCAATCATAATTAAATATTAAACTATTAGAAACTACAGAAAGAATACTCCAAAGTTACAAGCAAAGACTAAAGTATACCAGAGTGGCATAATCTTCTCTAACCCAAAACCTAGAAGCAATTATCACCCAGATGTACCATATAACTGTTCAAAAATAAATTAAGTTGCTCAATCACGAAAAACTGCAATAAGGTAGCATATCTAAAGCTCACCAAAGTTGGCTCACCAAGGAAGCAGCTTAGGTGGAGGAAGAAGAACCGTCCTGAAGGAGATCATCATAGGGATCACGACGGCCCTGGACTTGGCTGATCTGAGAGTCCCAAAATAACTGAGCATTGTGCCTATCAAATGTCCAGAAACCATAAGGACATATTGGATAGCTCCACATCCCCTTTGTTTTCTTTGTCCTCTCCTTAGTTTCATATGCATGCTCCCGGAATTTCTTATCCCTCTTCTTTGGATCCTCCATTAACCTCAAAATCAAGTTCTCCGCAAATTCCATTATAAATCTCATTTCTTCCTATTCCTGTGAAAACTAAATTGATTAGAAATTCCAAATCAAGCAGTAGGTAGTATCATAAGCTATGGCAAGGAGTTACATACAATACACACACACACGCACACAAAAAAAAAAAAAAATCATCGAATAGGACGGGAGAATATCAAACGAAAGTTCCATTAACAAATCCATCCTTTTCTTTCCTGTGCAAACTGATGTACAACATCCATCCTTGGCTCTCTCTCGCTCTCCCCCTCCCTCTCTCTCTCTCTCTCCCCTTTGCTCTCTCTCCCTCTCTCCCCCTCGCTCTCTCTCTCTCTCTCTCCCCCTCTCTCTCTCTCCCACGCTCTCCCTCTCCCTCTCTCCCCTTTGCTCTCTCTTGCTCTCCCTCTCTCCCCCTCCCTCTCCCTCTCCTACCCTTTGCTCTCTCTCTCTCCCTCGCTCCCTCTCCCCCCCCCCCTCTCTCTCTCTCGCTCTCTCTCCTTATCCCTCTCCCTCTCTCCCCCTCGCTCTCTCTCTCTCTCGAGATCTCTTTCGATCTCTCACCCTCGTCTTCTCTCGATCTCTCCCTCGCCCTCCATCTCTCACCCTCGAGCTCCCTCTCTCGCCCGTGCCCTCGCAATTCACTGCTTATCATCTATCTGAATAAATTCAGAGACTTCCAAACCCCCTTGTGAGCTTGTAAATCATTTGCAGAGAAATGAAGTTTCCGAATCCAAATAAAAAAAAAGACATTAATTTGGGAGGTGTTTGTTTTTTCTGAGATACTGCAAATTTCTCCTAACATAAGTTGCTAAAAAACAGGATTATGAGTTTGTTGTTAGATCAGTAATACAATAACGCAAAGATTCCTATTCAAATAAGGTACAAAATTCATATGTAACAATAAAAATAATATATTTACAAAAAAAAAAAAACAAGGAAAAAAGTAGCTACCTTTATTCAACTTCTGTATAGATCTGTGGATTTAGCCATGGAAATAAGATAAAATGTGGGAATTTGATGTATAGATCTGTATTTTTGCTGAAAGGATAGGAAAGGTAAGGTTGCCCCTTTTTGGCAATAGCCCCCCGTTGGTTTTGGCAATAGCTCGTTGAGTTTGACTTTTTAATATTAGGGGTCGTTTGGTTGTTCAACAAATTTTCAACTTTTTCAGTCTTTACGACTTTCGCTTATCACCAAACACCACGTTCCTGAGGCGTCAAATTTCGCATCATTATAAAGCATAGGCCTAAGTTAATCAGCATTGTACTTTACATCAGAAAACACCAATAAGTAAAAGATCAAACAAGAAAACTATTTACCCAATTACATACATTATTTTTTTACTCTTTAAACAAGGATTTTTTCACTTCTATTACATTGTCATGCCAATAATTAATTTAGATGCTTTCCTCGTTTTGATGAAGATAATGCTTAGTCGAGGTTAATTCTTTACGCTAATTCAAATATTTGAGTTATTTAGAATTTAATAGTTAATTACATATCACCAATGAGTTTTACTTTAAATTTTATCTATTAGACCGTCAAAAAGAAAAATAAAATATAAATTTTACATAAATTTCTCAAGCCGCGGTTTCAACCAACTCCTTTCATCATTAGTCACAAACTATGGTCACTAAACACATTAAAAATTATGATCAGATGGGGATTTGCAAACCACTTCTAAGTTCTAACATATCAAACTTCCACTTAACACACCAAAAATGGGGGAATAGAACACAATTTCATTGGATTTAGGAAGAGATCAGTAGGCTTATTCATGAGTTTAATACCTGAATGTTTCTACATGATCGTTTCAAGGGCCGTGGAGTTGGTATGCTGGAGTTTCTACATATGATTTATGCTTTTAGTTCATGAAAAAAAAGGAAATTGTGTATAAAGGATCATCATCAAAGGTAAAACTCGAAGATTCTGATGTCTATAATGCATCGATAAATCTGATGTCCAAACCAGGTTTAACGCAGCAAAAGAGCAACTATTGTTTAGAGCTTATTCTTACTTAATTACACTTAAACTTTAAGGTGGTGTTCTGCTGGCATACTTCTGTCATATACTCTGTTGGTCCAAATTATTCGGAAGCTCATCTTACTTGGCAAAAATTTTCGGAAGCTGTTAGTTTACCATGGTTTATAGAGTAATATAACTAAAATTGAAATATACCATTAGATTAAGATATGGAGATGTGTTAAAAAATTAGATATGCACTTGATGGATTGGATGATGAGTGGACTGGAGAGGAGCTCGATCAATGCCCTTGGTCCTGAAATGTAGTCTTTGGACTACAGTTTCATCTTAACCCAATATATTTGACACATGTTGTGTGTGTGTGTATATTATTATGTGCGTGTGTGGAGAAAATCACTAAAATTTCAATAATATTAAATTCTGAACTAATAATCAAAAACCTCTAATGAATTTACTACTAAAAACTTTGAATGTTGAACATATTAAGTTTACATCGTTGATGCCTCAGGTTCAATCTAGAAAAATATCATGGGAGCAAGGTTGCATATTAGTAGCAACGATACTTCATAACCATAGACTCAAAATCCTAGATCCGCCTATAGCAATGCATTAAGTATAGGAAATAACAACTTCTTCTGAAAACATAATCTCTATTCTAAAATGTAAATAACCATTTCATACAAAAAATTCAAAATACAATACAATATAAACAACAAATTGAAGTGCATTTCTGAAAAAACGTCTCGATTTTTCGTGTTCCTAAAGGAATTGGCTTATCGATTGATACTCAAGGACGATTATAAACCTAAGGAGATGGATCAGACGGCTGAGAAGGCAACGAAAGCGAATCAAATAAGAAATCACTCATCGGTTGATGCCTTTTAACACCAACTCTTATATGTTCCACCTTAATGCTTTTTTTGTTCTTCTCTACCGCTACTTCCGCAGATTTTTCGGCTAAGTATTCGATGAAAAGCTCGGTGCAGTTAGCGATAAGATGTAATGCTTCTGAATTTACCTTGTTTATGTCCTCATCTAGTTTCATTAGTTTATTTACCCGGCTTATCAGAATCTGGAGCTGATGAGTTTCTCCGGCAACTTCCACAACGGTAGCAGCGGCGGCGCCAGCGGCAGAGCTTTCTGGTTGATCTTCTCTGGCCATTTGTTTTATGAAAATATCTAGTACTAAGGATTGAATGGAATTTGATATTTAAGGGATTTGAATTTGGCGGGAAATACTTTCTGAATTTGCCGCCAAAAGGGTGGATTTTTTTCTTTTTTTTTTTTTTTTTTTTTACTTTTTTGTTTATTTGGGGTTTGGAAAAAATAGTAAATTCCATTTTGATTCCCGAATGTCTGATAGAAGAGATAAAGGATTATAATTTCAATAATAAATTTGAAATTATATTATTCCGTGTTCAGTGGGAGTTTTATTCCTGGATTATCAATTCCAGAATTATTCATCCCACAATTATGACACTATTTTTATTTCAGGCTCTAATTCGGAGATTATCGATTTCGGGATTAACATAAAAATAACTTATCTGTCTCCTTTTTTAAAGCTACTTTTATAAAGTTTTTTGAATAAGTTGAGGTCAAAATTGAATATATATAATATTTTATTCAATTTTATCTACTTTAAATCAAACACATATTTTATATATATCCCATTTTTTAATAAACAAAGCCTCTAGAAATAAAAATATATCCACTAAATAATCTTATCATTATTTAATTCTAAAATTACTATTCTAGAATAATAATCCCGATATAACTCACTCATGCATCATACCTCTTAATGATTTGAGTTTCCTTTAGTTTGGGGCTTAAATGTTCACTTGTCTTGAATTTCCATGCATTATTATTTATTTTGTTTAATTTGTTTTTTTAGAGACTTAAAAAAAATCAAATTGGTTAAGAAATTAGCATCAAGTTTGACTTATTTTTGTAGAAAATCTAAAAGGAAATTATATAGTATTGAATTTGTTTGGTATATTTGTATTGAAGATCTCTCTTATTTTTCGCTTGAAATGAGCTCTAGTAAGTGTGCAGTGTGGTACACTGGATAATGCATATCATTTTGTGATTTATGGGTTGCTTTTCTGCATTTTTTGAAGAATGTTTAAATTTGGGTTGTTGTGTGTACGGATGTGAAGAATATACGTGTACACATGTGTAAAAATATGTACACATAATGAGAGATGTATAAAATATACGTGTATACCTCAATATAATGTGTACATATAATTTATGATGTGTACACATCAACATATTTGTGTACACATAATATATAATCTGTACACTTTAAATGAAGTTGCATCCTAATTTTTTTTGTACACATCAGTATAATATATGTATACACATCTCAATTGTGTTTTTAAGTTCTAATGCATATTAATTTCGGATGCATCTAAGTATTTCCACTATAAATGGGTGTGCAACTGTTAGCAGTTAGATTTAATAATACAAAATATGTATCAATTAATTATGTTTGATGATGGACATGTGTCCAGTTTATGTAGATTCAAACACACAGCATGATACTACGGTGAACACCCGAAAGGAAACGACAATTAAATTGGTTTGATAAACATACTCTAGTTGGTAATTTTGTTAAAATGGTAATCAGTTTATGATGATAGGTTGAATAAAATAAAATTAATGAATAAATTACGCTGTGTGTCAAATTAGGGATCTTTTTTTAAAAATAAAGCAATATTTTATATATTTACCAAATATAGTAATACTTTTTCAAATGCTACCAAACATAGCATAATCTAAAAAACCCTAATTTTCTTCCCTCTTCTCTCTCTTCCCTCTCTCTTCTCTCCTCCACCCCTACGCCCCACTGTTAAACAGCCACTCGCCGGAAATCTCCTCTGGACAGTGTTGACACCCAATTTCGTCTCGATGTTTAATTAAGACATTTTTACGCTAATTGACGTATTAAACAATGAAATCACAAAAAAAACCGACATTATTAAGAAATTACACAACATAACGACATTTGTATGAATTTTACAAAACATACCATTTTATCATTTTCCTTTCTCTCTCTAATCCAAAGCCCTAACTTCTCCCTCTCTCTTTCTCTCCCCTCCTCTACCCACCCATCTCCGTCGTTCCCCACCCTATGTTGCCCGCCGCCGCTGCTACTATACCTCCGGCGAGACTAGAGCCGGCTGGTTCTCGATCTTCTCTTCTTTTTCCTTTTTTTTTTTTGTTTCATTTTGTATGTGTATATGTGTGTATTTTATGTATATATATGTATTTTTTATATATTCTTCGATCTGCTTCTCCTCCTTCTTTTTTTTTTTTTTTGATTTTGAATATACATATTCAAATATTCAGATGCAGATGTATGTATCTGTATGTTCGTGTATATACATGTAATGTTTTTCAGCACACAAGTGTATAAACGTGTATGTTACTGTATGAACATGTATATATGAGCATCTATCGTATGTTTTGTGTTTTTTTTTTTTTTTTGTGTGTATGTCAATTGTATGTGTGACATACATAAATTTGTATGTTTAATTTGTAGATCCGTAGATCCTTGTATGTATGTGTGTGTCTAGTGCATGTAAAATATTTTTTTTTGTGTATTTTACATGTATTTTTTGTTTATATGTATGTTGCAAGTGTATTTTCAAAGAGAAATCAATGTTTATATGTGTATTTCATATTTGAGATGTGGGTGGCCGGCGGTGATTAGGCGCCGCCGCCGCCTGGGGTGGTGGCAGTTGGGGGGGGGGGGGCAGTAGGAACCCTAATTTATTAATTTTGTTGGTTTTGTATATAATGTGTAAAGAAATGTTTGTATTTTATGTAAATTGGAATAATGTTGTTATTTTTTGTAATTTTGGTGTTAGGGTTGTATATATTTGTGATTATCCCTTTAATTAATGATTAATTATTTAAATAAAATTCAAGCATTAAAAGAAAATTTAAATTAAGATTAATTAATTAAAATTAATTCTGAACTAATTAGTTTCATATAAAGGGCTAAATTATATCGCTTACCCTAATGTAGCTTATTTGTGTAAATTACATTTTAATTAGTTTAGTTAAAGAAAAGGGGCCAAAAACGTTTTAGAGCCTAAAATACGGCTTAATTTAACAACCCATATATACACTAGAGGCCTGATGCCCGTGCCATACGCGGGCCCAATATGTCGGTTTTTATTTCTTTTCTCAATTGTCTTATTTAAATCTTTTAGTAAACATAGCACCACGCACTGAAGTAAAATATAATCAGAAGAAATTTTTATACAACATGAGTGCTTGGGTACGATAGGCTTTCTTTACAATGTGTACAAATAGGCTTTTTGTTAAAACATTGCGAAGAAAAGAAACCAGAATGCTCTTCCAATGACCAATCCACAATTTCTCAAAAGTGATTATGGAGTCTCCTTTTCTTGTAAGTTGGCATTGCATACCCTGCTTCACTCAATATAGTCTGCTCGAGTTTCTTTTCCTTGACCAATAAGTGGTGGTTTAGATGGAGTTGAAGCCTGATGACTAACATTTTTAGTCACTTTCCCGTAAAACAAATAAAGAACGACTGAATACAACCAGAAGAATGCAAAACCTAAGAGAAAACCTCAACGACAGTAGTTCGTAAGCTTCTCGCAACACATGTAGAGATCAACCATCACTTTCCCAATGTACATGGCAGTTACTCTTACTTACCTGAGCATAGTTTGTTGAAGAATCCTAGAGAAGAAACTCTTTTATAGCCTGCCTCTTCAAGTACTGAAAAAAAAAAAAAAAAAAAAAGAGTACTTTAAAGAAACAAATAGAAGTGTTGATGCAACATTCTACTTGCATGCATAAGAGTATGGAGAGCCAGCTCACACTATTACATAGAGAGGTATGAAACAATCCTCTAAGAATGAATTTGTTTTTCCCAAATATGACTTGGGTAACAATTAAGCACTTAAAAGTAGCTTCAATATGAATGATAGGTCCCCACTGGCTTAGGAGTATTAAAATGCCAACATGTGCACGTACCGGGCAGACATAGGTAATTTCAAGAGAAATAATAAAATACTTAGAAAGAGCAAAGTAGTTCAAATGTGTTCTTCCAAATGATGTAACCACCTCTTCTTCAGGCACCTTTTACTGCATTTGCTTCTTTACTTGGAATGATATTTTGGTAATCTGCTGTTTTTAGCTTGAAGAGTCCATGCCGAGTTGCGGACTAAGCAGGGAATCACGATGTGCTCATAGAATCTTGAAATTACTCTCAATTAGTAATGAGTAAGACTTAGCATTGATATGTGGGACCAATTATCTTAATTGGTAAAATTTATCCATAATATGTTGAACTACTAACGCGTTCAACTCGTACAAAACATTGCACACAAAGTCAGGATGCATAAATGGTACAATTCATGCCTGAAGATGGAAATAATGAAGTGGACTAATATATTGCTCGCGCAGATAAAACATCAATACACCCATAACTAACATATACTCTGAAGCTATAGGAAACATATGATGTTCAAGATAAAGCAAAATATATAAATAGAGATACACAAATAAGCAAAAATACATTAGGATTTACTATCACTAATTTTGACTTACAATTTTGATAGACTTACAAATTGCTACAGGTCAAAGAAAATTGCTATGTGACGGTACTTCCAAGAGAGCAGTAGGTATCCATGAACTCATCCTCTGATCCTAAACCATAAATCACTTATTATCTCTTGCTATGCTTCCCGTCTGATCATTAGGAAAAGAAAAGAGTTACTAATAGTTTAGCCAAAAAGTATTAATGAGAATGGAAAATGGTATGAGTCATTCATATGTGCTTGCCTCGTTTCATAGCTTGAAAGGAAATTATAACATTGATTGCTATCTGTTCACGAACATAGAAAGTTAAAATAACAAATCAGTAAAGTTTCAGTTCAATTAGATTTCAAATCATTTGGTAAGGGAGAGGTAACATAGAAAGCAAAGTCATACTTGTGTTGGTTCAGGAGACTGCAAAATCTACCTTTTGGTTACCCAACCTGATATTATAGATGCATCCAAATCATTAATCAGAACCAAACCTATATAAATTACTATATAAATACTAATGAAAAATACAATACTAAAACTGTCCACATTGATAAGTCTGTAAAGCATTTCACAAATCATCACACCATTCTTAAAGTCACATTGTCTTCTAATATCATTGCAACCAGTAGTTCCTGACGCTTAGAGTAACTCATACAACTGGATATATTTTGACTATTATCCACTCTACAAAGAGGAGGATTACAGCTTAATGAAACACTACAATTTGGGAATCCTATACTGACTCGAAGGGTGCCTAAATGGCATTGCCGTAGCATCAAAAACTCACTATCATCAAGTATATATTTGTTGCTCAATCCTCACATATCAAATATCTATTTGTTACTTTATTCCAGTAATCATTTCTCTACTGACCATTCTCTAATTCTATCCTAAGTTTCTCATAACTACAACTTCAAAATTTTCAAGATGTATTCCCCAGTTTTTTTTCTTCCTGTTTCTATTGTACCCATTTTTCCTAGTACGATAATGCCAAATTGTAAAGTTAGTAATCTTATACTTAGATTATTTCATAATTCCAATAGAAACTTAAGTGAAAAGAATTACGTACTATACCATGATTCATTAACTAATTAACAAATGTTTTGGTAAGGACCTGCACCTTTTCTGATAGACAGGGCTGGGAAAACATTATCTTGACCGCAATCATATTCATCTTCAATAGACACTTCCAAAGAACTCAATTTACCTTCAAAACAACATCTTAACCAAAAAATAAATAAATAATAATAATAATATGAACAAACATATATATGCAAGTGATATATAAAACTACATGCATGCACAAATTCGAGCAAGAAACTATCCGAAGAATACAAAAAATAGTAACATATGACCATCAAGTCCTATTACCCAAAAGTAGAGTTCGACCGAATTCGTAAAAACCCCCAATATAAGAAATTCGATTAAAATCCCAAATTTCTTGTATTAAAAGTATTTATTGAGTAAAGGAAATGCCTAAGAGATGGCACTTTGAAAAACAACATACATCATTTTTTCTGTAGAGAAAATTAGCAACAGCGAAGAATGAAAGTAAGTAAGAGAGTGAAAAACAGAACACCAAGGAACGGAGAAGGAGAATTGAGAAGTGAAGTCAAGGAAACCAAATGTCTTGCGATAAAGAAGCAAACATGTGTCATCAAAAGAGGGAAAGCAATTAAAGTCAAATACGTGTCTCAAAAGCAAGCAACTATACTAAACGACCACTGAGGAACAACCACATGTAAAGTACAATTTGTATTTCATCTTGTACAATTAGTTAAAGCTGTGTTCGTCCCTTTGTCAGCCACTTATATATAGTAGAAATACAACACACACATATATATTTCCCTTTTCAGAGGCCCATCAGCACACACCCATTTCACTCCTCACTCTTACCATTAGAAAACCTGTTTCCCTCTCTGCAACCCGATAACCCGCGATCCCCAAAATCAACCTCAAATTCGTCCAAAAACAGCTCAGCTGGTCCCCCCCCCCCCCCACGTTTCCTCCTTCACCTTTTTCGTACCAGAGTCGTAGGTTTGATCTCAGCCGTGTATTTGAGTTCCTGATCAATCCGAGCCATTCGATTGCAATAACGGTCAAATCCTTGCATGTAAGGATAAAATTTGTACGAATTCTGTGGATTTTGGACAAATTTTACCCTTAGTTTGTAAAGGGAATAGCCGATTTTTTTGGAGAAGATTGGAATTTGGTAAAGGGTAGAAAACCCTAGAATTCAGGTATAAATAAATCTTTATGCTCATTCTTTTAGGGGTCCAGTTTATTTTTGGGGAGGAGAAAACGGCAGCAACTATATAATTTCCCTCTCAGCTTTAAGTAAAAAAATAGATATATCCACAGTGTCATTGCATTCTTTTTCCTTGGATTTTGTTCTTGTTTTGGATACGAGCGTCGCTTGCTGTTCGTGTTGTCGCAAGTTCAAGCCTCGATTCTTCAAATCCTATTGCCTAGTTCACTGTCTATAGGCAGGTTACATTTTTAGTTGTATACATTAATTTGTTTATTTATTTAGCTTTGGTTTCATTTGATTGATGCAAGGTAAAACTGTTCATAGTGGATTTTGCTTAGATAAAAGCTGAATCATGATGTGTATATGCAGCAGTTCACTTAATCTTAAATCGAGGTCTTTTTCCTAAAATGTCATGAAAAGGAAGCCCTTTATTGGTTATCATGTCTAGTTTAGCTTTTCTCCGGTCTATAGTCTGGCAGTTCTGTTATTTTAGTTTAGATATTTTCCTGTTTCTCTTGATTTTAGTCAGTCTTATGTCTGAGTTTATGAGTGTTTTCAATTCTTAAAGCCCTGGTTCTGGTTGTCTATGTTCTAAAATGTGTTAGAAGGAGGAATGGAAGAAAAGGTTGTGAAAGAAATCTTGGAGCTGTGTGTTGTTCAAGTAGAGAAGAGTATTAAGTAGAATAGAGGATGCAGGTTTGTTTCTGGGTTGTAGAAGTGATGTAAAGGGAATGATGGTGTCCTGTGAGATTGTTAGGGATGTTAGTAGATGGTTTGCAGTTTGCTTTAGGATGTAGGAAGGAGTGGAGTTTGTTTCTGGTTGGATGAAGTGGTTTAGGGCAGTGAAAGGTTCAGGTATATGTAGAAGGGTGTGTAAGGTGTTGTTTGGCCTGATATAGAACTCTGCAGGTTGTTTAGAGGTGTTCAGGTGGTTTGTAAGGTTGGCTAGGAAGGGCCCTGGTCCGCAGGTTTTGGGAGGAGTTTCTGGAGTTGTTTTCAGGGGTGTAGTTTGAGGTTTAATGGTGTTTTCTGCCATGTTGTAGTGGTGCAGAGAGTTAAAGGCCATTCTAGGTGGTGCAGCTATGTGCAAATATTTCCAAGGAACCTGGTAGTTGCATTAGGTATGTGTAGGTTGTTTAAAGGGGCTTGGTTTCAGTTTTCGTTGCTGCAGCAACCATGTAGTATGCTGCAGCCAAGTTTCTGGTTTGATCAAAGTAGAGAGCGTGTTTGGTTGTAAGAAGGAGTTGGTGTGTATGTTCTGGTGCAATTAGAGTGTTCCAGGATGGAGGTTTCAGGGGTGGGTGTTGCAGTTTGTTTTTGAGGGTATGCAGGTGTTTAGCAGGTGCTTGAAGTTCAGTTTTCATCGAGGCAGGTAGTGAGGGAGATCTTGTTTGTGTGTGCTATGTATGTGTTTGTGCAGTAGTGTGCATGGTGTCCTGTAGTTCAATGTGGGCCACATATGGGGGTCTGGTATGTATCCTCGTATATTGAAGAGTTCAAGTGTGTTTAACTCGATCTTTTGTCTGTTAGAAGCTGCCTGAGGGATGTTCAGAGTGGGTGTTCTTTTCTTTGGTATTTAGCATGGGTGTCTGAGGGATATAAAGGTCTGTGTATGCAGGGGTGGGATGCTTTTCTTGCTTGTTTGCTGCATCTTCGTTAGGCTAGTTTAGGAGGTGTTGCCTTAATGGTTCAGGCAGGTAATGCAAGAGGTTAGAGGTTGTCTATTTGGTGCTAGTAAATGTTGGGAAAGGGTTTGGGTAATTGATTAAGTGAGCAGAATGCAGCATAATTTTCCTTCTAAGCTTATATTTTCAGTCTCAATCCTCTGTTCTCCCTTTCAAATTTCGGGCTCAGTTTCCAATGATCCTGCCTTATTCTCCAATATGTTGAGTTTGATCTTATGGTCTTTGGATTAGTCTGCCATGTTCTCTCGAAGAATAGGTAAGTTTAAATCTTGTGTAGAATGGAAGTAGAAGTAGTCCAAACTCCCTTTTAAAGCAGAGAAAGAAATAGGCATTTTTTTGTTGCCATTGCTTGTTTGAAGTATGCAGACAATGTCTTAGTTCAGGTCCTAGAATTTTCAGTAATAAATTTGTTATATCTGGAGATTTCAAATTGAACATGGGTTTGTATTTTGAGTTTACCCTAAGATTTTGATAAAATAACATGGTCTATGAATTTTATCAGTTGCCTATGCCCCCTTGATTTCTTCTTATTCTATTTAAGTTGACTCTTTATATACTAATTTCCTTCTCTCTCCTATTTTCTTTGCATGAACTCTTGGGAATGAGTCGATTAAAACTAACAAACTAGGTTGGCTGTCTGCATTGGAGTTTGTTTGATCCGCGTCACATTCTTTTCGGGCTTGAGATCCCCGAAAAAGGAAAAGAAAAAATGAAAACCTTGTGAAATACAGGGCTTGTGTTGAATTTGCTATCCGGTTCTATCTTCTAAACTCCTTCTCTCCCGTCCCCTTTAGAAAACATGTTTTAGGATCTCCGTAAACCGGATTAGGACTTTGCATGATTAGAAGTTTGATAGGATAACCGCTTTATCAAATTGTTATCTTATTGCATGTTTAGAATTGATTATACAATTGCTTATCTCGTTTCTTTGGGACTCGCCAATTAGTTTAACATAATAGGAATCTTTGATTAACTATCGAGTGCAAAAGAATCAAAATTAAAATCGTATTCATTTTTAAGTTAATTATTTATCCATCTATTATTTATTTACTCATTAATTAAATTATTTAAGTGGTCTTTATTTATAAATAAATAAATTAATTTATTTATTCATTTATTTAATTATAATTATTTATTTAATCAATTATTATTCTTTTTCCCCCCTCATTTAATTGAATTCATATAAATATTTATCTATTAAATTAAGTTATTATCTATTCATTATTTATCTATCCAACCAATTACTTAATTAATTATCACTATTTATCTAATCATTTATTTTATTTACTTAATTATATTCAGGCTTTATTTATTTAATTAATTAAGCAATCAACCATTATCTCATTATCCATTTGATTAATCTTAAGTTTTGTTATTTATTTATCTAATTATTGGCATAATCAAACCTTATCTTATTTATATTATATTATTCATCGTCTATTTATCTTTATTTAAAATTTATCCTAAATTAACATCTTTAAGTAAAATTCGTGAGAATCGCTGGATTAACCGCTTTTAGCGGATTTTCGAAAGTGCTCCCGTTAGAGATCTTCTTTCGAATTTAATAGAACCATTTACCTAAGAATCTCTGAATTATTTTCCTTTAAATAAGGAATAAAATTGCACTCTTTAGTTAACTTAGGTTCCTAATAATCCTTAAATTACGTAGCGACTCCAAAGAAAATCCTTTGGAGTCTCCATTTTGTTGAAATCAAATCTCGATGCATACTTGTATGCATTTTTTGGGAGGGTTCAACACACTGCTCCACCGAACCCCCGCCGTATTGCCGCCATCGGACCACCGTCGTATTGCCGCCATCGGACCACTGCCTTCCCGTGGTCGGAAAAAATTACAAACGATACCTTTCCGGAAAGCTTCTGAGCTCCTCTTTCCATTTCTACAATTATTTTTTCTAAATTCTTAGTCGCTTTTTCATAGATCGGAGGAGAAAGTTTCGGCCATGGACTAGCTCTGGTGGTTTTCATGTGTTTCTGGTAAGTTTTAGTTTTTTCCTCTTCCTCTCACCCTCATCTTTCATCTCCCGTACCCCATTTACCAAAGATCCCTATCTTCTTTGTTTGTTTTCCCTTTGTCCGTATTATTTTCTTTTCCTCTGTCATTTACTTTTTTTTTTTAAAAAAAAAAATTCTGTTATGCATTGTTGATTGTTGTTGTTTGGGCTATTTCGGATGAGATGATGGTATTTTGGTGGCTGCCCCATATGAATCAATGGTGGCGACGCAGCGAGTAATGTGATGCTATGGTGTTGGTGATGACGCTGCGACATCGAGGCAGCCATTAGGGTGGTGGTGGTGACATGGTAAGTAGCGATGCAGCAGTGGCATCACTGCCAAGGCAGGTAAGGCGCAACAGTTGACTCGGTGAGACAGTGGTTATGGCGTTTAGCTTGTCGGGTTAGAAAGAAATCCTAATTGTGGAACAAGGCGGAACCGTGGCGGGGTTGGTGTATGTTGGTGTTTTGGGACGGCATGAAATATATGCTATGTGTATTTTCATTGTAGCCCGGTGTATCCACTGTATATACAGTGAATATACACCGGACATACAATGAATATACGCTTTTCATATAATAAAAATACAACACGTATCGATCTTGTTGTTTGTGTATATGTACGATGAATGAACATGCATACAATGACCATACAGTGCATATACAGTGAATATACACACATAAATAAGAGTGTGTGTGCGCATCTACCGTTTTTTCACTGTATGGACAATGTATACACTGTCCATACACTGAAAAACACCCAAATCAAAAAAAAAAAATCAGTGAAGGTTTGCCTACGGCGGCTGGCGGTTGATGGGCCGCAGTGGTGGTAGGAGGTGGATCTAGGATTTTATACACATGACATACATTGTGCATACAGTGACCATACAACAGAGACACACACATACACTGTCCATACAGATATGGGGTTTGGGGGCTGGGGTTTGTATTTGATATGTTTTGAAAAAAAATGTTGCTATATTTTGTAAATGGGAAAATATTGACATATTAGTGTAACAAGAGTGTTAGTTTGTATACTTTTGTAAAAAGCCCTAAATTTATAATGTAATACCTTCTGCACTGCGATGTATATAGTCACTTAAAGTACTGATATATAATTTAGCTAATAGAGGGTGTTTGGATTGGCGTTTTAAAATATATTCTTTAGATAAAAGTCAAAATTCAAGCTCAAAAGTAAGTGTTTACAAGCACTTTTCATTTTTGCCATACACTCCAAAAATAAAAAAATAAAAATTGCTTAAAAGTTCTTTTGGCTTAAAAACACAAAATAAGCCAACCCAAACAGGCTCATAGTCTAAAACTTTCTCACTCTTTTTTTATATATGCATTGGTAGCTTAAAGAATTTTGCCGGTAGTTACAATTAATTTATAATAACACTGATTTCAAATATCATCAAGTCTGATTCATATGTTTTGAGTGTTCTTAGCAGTATTTCATTTTATTTACTGACGTTATTTAAGCTGAGAATCTAAAGGTCTTTCTACCTTGATGAAAGTCAAGTCTGTGTATATCTCACAAATATCACTAGATACATTGCTTTGGTTTGATTTAGATTCAATAACGCAGACAAATAGGTAACAATTAGGAATCATGACATATTCTATAATAATCTATAAATCTTTAGTAATATTACTGTATTATACTTCAAGGTCCTTTAGAAAGAAACTGGTCTAGTGGCATGTCACCACGTTAGCACGTACAGGACACAACTCAAATGTCGCACTACGTGGGACTGTGGTGGCATGTGAATTAGTCTATTTAAAATAGGGTGGCGTTGATGACAAATATCAAACAAAAAATAATGCGATGGAAGAAAGCAAGCACAAAGAAACAGATAAAGGCCAGCTCAATCGAATGAAGAAAAAATTGATGACAAGAACAAACCTCAAGGCAGTGCCAGAAACTTTCTGGAAAAATATGCAAACGCTAGTTTGTATCATAGAAAAAGTTCCTCGATAAACAAATTGTAACGCTAAGTAAGAGAGCCATATTGAAATTACTAGACCACAAATTCGTTATTTTGGAGATACCAAACTTTCTGAATAAGCGAACCCATCTTGAATGGTAATTGCAGCAATTTCATCTGAACCTAGAGGCCATATTCTATTGCTTATTCCAGATGATCCAATTATACTAAGCATCATTTCTCCTGAATGGTTGCTATATTTAACGAGCACTTCATCATTTGACAACTTATACATCGGTATGAGAGAGACCCCATTACTTGGTATACTGAGCGATTTAATCCAAGATTCTTTGACTCCATAGTCATTCATCAGCCACAAACTAAAAGTTATATAGTCGTTAAGATAAATACAAAGCAGTCCACCCAACACTGACATGCCCAAGTAACCATTCGGAGGCAAAGAGTGCACTATCTCGGGATACGATATTTCTCCGTATGTCTCATTTGAAACATCCAGTGTAATCACTGTGAACGACCCGAACCAATGAAATGCTCCGTGTACAAATGCCAAACAGTCCCTATCAGATCCATAACCTGATGATATCCCACGTGAGGTTTCACCAATATTTCTCCACGAATCATTTTTCAGTGAAAGAATTTCAATAATTAGGTCATCAAAGTCAATTCTAAGCACCTTATAATCATCACTTTTAGAGTCATATCCCAATCCATAAATAAAATCTTTTGATGGAAATTCTGAATTAGGAAGTATTATTGATTCCCTTGTGGAGGGGTTCCATAGCAGTAACATTGAAGGCAAGTCCGTATGTTGACTTAGTGAAGGCAAGTCCGAAGGTTGAGTCCAAACCCCAATGAGAAGCAAGCCATCGCAACAACACTCGACTCTACCATACAATGGTTTAGTGCATAAGGGCCAATCAAGTCTCTGTATGTCCTTAACAATTTGAATTGAGGATAAAGAACAACTATAGAAGTAAACAGTATCCATATCGATCACTTTGCCAATCAGCAACTTTTGTGAAGTCTTGCTCCTGGCATGAAAGTTGAGATGCATCTTCTTAAAATTAGGTTCTGAGATTAGTGCCTTCCAAAATTTTGCAACGCACTTGAACCGAAGGAGAGACTTCACAGGCAGCAAAATAAGAATCTCCATAATTAGATCCTCTTTGATAACGTGAGTTCTCATTCCCATATAGCTTCTTTAAATATTGAAGAAGAAGGCTACGGCAATTGAAATCATCAAAAGAGGTTTTAGAGAAAAAAAATTATGGCGTGGGTTTTGAAATAGGTTAGGTTTTGATGGGAAAAGTGTATGAGAGGCCACTTTTGTCAGTGGTCTTTGGTTTGAGGCTTTTTTTTTTTTTTGGAATTTTCAAAAATAGGCAGCCCACTACCCAAAATTACAAACAGGAGACCATATTTTTTTTATGCATAGCACCCACCCCTAAAATTACAAATTTTAGCACTCCTTCATAAAAAACACCCTAGCTATCAAATTTTCCCCTCCGCAGCCACTAAGCCACCGGCAAACACCTTCCCCCGCCAATGGTGTCATTATTTTTTGTTTTTTACTGAATTTATGTTGTTTATTGCGTCTAAATCATTGCTTTGGACAAGTTTATACACACAAATCTCTCTCTAAAAATTAAATTATACATGAATATACATATATAAATATGTAGCAATGAGAGAAATACAAAAATATACACAAAAAAAGTAAAAAATCATATAAACATCCTTAATATACAGATTTATTCACTCGCATATACACACTTATACAAATTTATACAATTTTATACATTGTATAAAATTGTATAAACTTCTATAAACTTGTGGCGACTGCTATCTCGGGAAAAGGGTGACAGCTCGGGTAAGATTCGAAAATATGGGCCATTTTTGGTAATTTTCGTCTTTTGCTTGTCTTTTAGTGTAATTATCCTTTTTTTTTTTTACTGATTTTACATGAGAGGCCATTTTTGGAACTTCAATCCTTGTGAGTTGAACTTCACACATGTTCAGCCCACAAGGGTTGAAGTTCAGCTTTAGTCCACCAGAAATCTTGAAGTTCAGCTTCAGTCCACAAAGGTAGAATTTTACGTATCTATGCCAAAAAGTTCATCCATTATGGATTGAATTTGAACTTCATAACTTAGGCATGAGTTTAACCCACAAGGTTTGA
This sequence comes from Petunia axillaris subsp. axillaris, assembly GCA_029990575.1. Classification (NCBI taxonomy): domain Eukaryota; kingdom Viridiplantae; phylum Streptophyta; class Magnoliopsida; order Solanales; family Solanaceae; genus Petunia; species Petunia axillaris. The sequence goes on from JARKNS010000002.1 coordinate 32,777,766, forward strand.
ACTTCAGCCCACAAAAATTGAAAATCCAAAAGGTCGTCTCTCATATAAACCATAAAAAAGTGGCTTCAAACTAAATATCAGTGATAAAAGTGGTATGTGGGCTAAATTTTTATGGTATTGATTTATTTATAATAAAATGATATTTTTACACTCTATACCCATGGAATTTAAAGTATTTACAAGTTATACCCATTAAAAATTACAATACCCATAAAATAAAAAATATTTACCCAACCTACCCATTTATTATTTTATACCTTTGTTATGTCTTATAGGTGTATACATTTAAGGTATGCTGTATAAATTATAGTATAAAAGTCTGGATGATAATTTATTACTGTATACCTTTGTTATACCTCATATGTGTATACCTTTGTGGTATACTGTATAAACTATGGTATACAAGTCTGGATTGGTAGAGTGGGTAAATAGTTTAGTGGGTAGGTTGGGTAATATTTAAAAGTAGTGGGTAGTAGCTGTAATTATTTTAGGTTTTATGGGTATTTTTGTAAGTATTCCTAATAAATTTTGCTAAAGAGCTCAAGCCTGTAGAAGTAAAATTTGATTCCTAATAGGATTTAAGTACTTACTGCATATATTTGTTTTATCATAGTAAAAGGATTCCCGAAAAATAGAACTAGGACTGTTAAACTTAATTTTGGGACACTCTCGTCCTAACGTTTTGAACTGGGACATCGACCAAACTTTGAAGTTTGAAACTGAATAAAACTTCAGTTCAATGTCCTAAACTTTGACCATATTTTAAATTATGGTTAAATAACAAGCATAGTATAAGTATATATCCTTTGGGGTGGGGCCTTTTTCCGATTTTGTGTGAATACGAGATATTTTATGCACCGGACTCATCGTTTCATAACATATTGTATTGTATTGTATTGTATCGTACTGTATCGTATTTTGTTGCACAACGTTTGAATAAACTGTATTGTTTTCCGTGATTTTATAAGTGAATAGAAGGTAAAAGGTAAAATGAAAATATATATATATATATATATATAAAATCCTGGCCCTAAGAAAAAGTGATGTGACAATCTCTGATGGTAGGAATCCTATCCATCTATTTTCTCATTTTTTAATTTGGAGCTTCTTTCCACTTTATTCTTTTAAAAATTCAATTTAAATTATTTTTCAGGACTATAAATTCTATGTTAATAGAGCATTAAAGTAGACGTTTTCTTCTTTGTTTACTACAGTACTTAAAAATGCACCACTTCAATTTTTATCTTATTAAATACATATCATTATATCTCAATTATACCACACAAAAATTACAAGAAACTTCTCATCTAATCTATCTAAATCTAAATATACTAAAAGAGCCAATCCCAAAAACAAAATATAAAAGACCATTTTGCCCCTACAGCTAAATATAGATCTAAATTATATTATCATATTATTATAAAAGTGCGAATCCCAATGACCATTTTACCCTTTTAACAAATATTTTATTTAAAAATTGTAAATGTGCAATCCAATAAATACTAAGTATTAGTTAGATATAAAAATTAATTTATTGGAGTAGCAATCACTACAATAATCGCTTGTCATTCTTGCTAGGTACATTGAACCGAGTGCATGATAAAAACTATTGGATAAATCTTCTGATACTCATTAAATTTATTGTTACCGTTTTAGTTTCCACCATTAAGGCATTTCTTGAGACTTGAGAGCCTATTCACATTATGTGTCCTTTCATAAAATGGACAATGAATTACTATAAAAGAATGTTGCTCTTTTGTTTAATTTGAGTTAAGGCTTTATTCATTGGTTAAATCCTTCTTCCCAACAACAAAAAATACAGTGCTCTTTTGCTTTTCATCTGGCGTGACCGCGTGAGCGTGACACGGTAACAAAATACAAGGTTTGGCTTTTCCCTGTTGCATTTCTTAAGTTTGGACTTACAATAGTTGTCTTTATTGATCTCTTTAAGTATTAGCCTTTTGTAATTAGAGTTGTTTACACTATTCCTAAGTTATATAACTATTCTTGATATTAAGTTGCACCTTTAATTTCTCCATTTTTTTTAAAAGAGAATTTTTCATCTCAATAATTGGAAAATCTTTTTCAATATAGTTGTTTATTTATTCGTTTCAGCATATAGATTTAATTCTGAATTTATCTTAATTAGAACTCAACAGTCAATATCTCATTAATCTTGTGATAACCTTGTGATAAGCAACTTATCATTAATTGACCAAAATGAGTACTATGGATACACTGAAGCTAACGAAAAGTGATAATGGGAGTCTTTTGGGCTACTACTGTGGCTAAACAATAATTATTTTTTTGGTGACTTATGAGTGCTTAAGTTTAAATTGCGTGAAATGTAATCACCATTGAAACTTGCTTTGCCGAATGGTGTAGTTTAATTTTGTTCAAGAGATTTTTGGAATTTCAAAAGTTACAATATTTATTGAAGCTTTTAGGTATTCTAATTTCTAATACAGGGAAAGAAACGTAGGGAAAGGAAAGGTTCTTTTTTTAGGTTAGGTTCATTAATAACTTCAAATAGGTTGCTAAACGTGTGTGGTAAGTTGACCGACAAGATTTAGGTAATCCTTAAAAATTGTTTGTTAACTTCCCTTTGTTCTTTTTTCAACTATAAGCATCTCACGGAGCCTCTTTTCCTGCTTTTATATTTGTTAATATTGTTGCTTCTTTTGATTTATTTTATGGTTATGTTCAATTATCTTCTGTTCTTCCTTTGAGGTGTCAGTTGCTACAAGGTCAGTAACATCAATTATTTAAAAGCGTGATTGGTTTAGTCTTAATATTTTTGTATTATCTTTGATAAAAATTTGCTCTTTATTTGTAGATTAGTTGGGATTCGATCATGAGGCCTTTTATTACAATCCTTTTCTTCTTGTGGATATATTCTACGTATATGTCATTGTTCGAGTAGTCGTTTTTGCTAGAGAAGAATGTACATAATTGAGTAATGTGAACAGCTTCTTTATGGACAAAAAGAAAAAAAAAATTGATCTAACTTCCATCTTTGAACCAATTTTTGGGTTGAAAGATCAAACAACTAACTTTTTTTAGCCATCCTAAGGAAGGCATATATTATCGATTTTATGCTCCACTTCTATAAAGTTTATTTTATATTCGATGGCAAGACCTCGATATGCATGCGATGGTAAGAAGGAGTAGGTTGTAGTTACTTATAATTGAACATCATTATAAGTACAAGATTTATATATTTTGTACTGAGCTGCATAGCTGGTTGTTCAATCTTTCAACGTAATTGCAGGATTCACAAGTACATAATATTAATTGCATGCCTATTGAAGTGTCTCTTGCTCCAACATTTTATATAAGGAGATCACCGAGATTCAAGACATATTTTATAAACCCTCAAATTTTCATTATTGTTGATAATACAAGCGGTGTTCGGGTGGTTGGAGGAGAACACATAAATATAGATTAATATTTTTTTGGTGTTTGAGTTATTTTCAGATTGTTAAATTACTTATGGAGAAGACAATGAGGTTACCCCATAGTAATTTGCCTTTTCTCTCTCTTTCTTTTATCATTGGTTTATAAATTTAATGTTTCTCTTATTTACATTCTCAAAGGATTGCTTATACAATGTCAAAAACATCCTGAGATGCTGATACAATCATCAAAAATATGGAGATGTATTATTGCAATCTTATAATTTAGTTTCTTTCTATTTCCATTATTATTTATACAACATACCGAGTTAGCTATTAAAATAGTTGAATCTAAATTTATATCCAACCACATTTGGACAACTAAAATAGTTTGTATTTATTGATATGACCTACAGGCGCAACGTGCGTTCCCAAGACTAGTTTATAATGTCTTTCTTTCCGAACGAAGGCTGAAGAAATTTATGCAATTAATTGGGAAACTAAAAAGACTCTTTAACATTTGATTAAGGAACTCGAACAATAAAGATAGTAATGCATGAGTTAACTACGACTCACATCTTTATGAATTAAATCGTGATATTTTGTTGACTCCAAAGCTTACGTTCACTGTTTATTCTCATACCAAAAGAAGAAAGCTGGAAGGAGTAGAAGCAAATGGAACAGATGCAACATCTTTCAAGAATATTTATCGCTTTCATGAAAAAATCAGTGTGTTCTTCGCATAGCTCACTGTTGGAATTGGAGGTCTCCTCTTTGCCTATGATATAGGTGCTCTCTATCCAAAATGAACGTGCTATGAATAGTTGCGCATATATATCGTATCTATGAGGAGATTTTTTATACATCATGTACATAAAAGTTAAAGTCTTGAAAAGTTTAGTAATAGTATCATTTGATCAAACGTGGAACCAGAATTTGAAGACATTGAGGGAATCACTAAAGTTAACATAGATATACCAAGTAGTGTATATCTGTTGTAAATTCATGTATTTGTGTTAATGTGGATGATCACTACTCACCACTAACTTATGATTTACTACCCACTTTCTCATACATAATTCCTCCCCACTATGTCCTACTTAATGCTTGTAACCTTTGGGTTGATTTGTAACCTATATATTTGTATCCTATAAATAGAGCACATTTGGCTCTATGGAAGATACAATTGAAACACTTGAAAACTTTGAGAATAATACAAGTTCTTCCTTCTCCTCTCACATATTTTGTCTTGTTCTTGCACTACTTTACTATTAGTTTTATAACACGTTATCCGCACGAAGATCCTCTAATTCAATCCTCATCATGATTAGACGAGCCTCATTCAACACATCAGGTAAGTTACCTTGTCTCATAAGGCATTAGTGCAAAATAATAGTACCTCTCACATGAAGGTTTTTCTTCAACAAATTTGTATAATATATTACTTTTGAGTTTTACTAATGTCTATATATTAAGATGGTTATTTGAGTGCGAGACTCGAGGGTGAGATTTGATGTTTCGGTAAGAACCATCTTTGACAATTGAATTAAGAACAAAAGATGAGTTGGCTGCCATAATTTATGGTAAGGTTTCTTACAATTTCTTTGAACCACATTATCACTTGTGCCATCAGTTGAAAAATGTCAATTTCATTGAGCATTTATCTTGTTAAAGGCTTGATAAAACTTTTGAATAACATATTTTTCATACGTCGTTTAATTTTGTCCACATAATATTTTGTTCATTTTTTTTACGTTGGTGGTTTCATTGTCATATCTTAGTTAAATAAATATTTACCTCGTGCCACTTCTTAATAAAGCAATATTGTGTTATGTTGATGTCCTTTTAAATATTTCAAGACATTGGATAAAATGAGACACAAAAGTGGATACTCACGGTACTGCTAATTTTTTTTTAGCACTCTACTATATACGAGTGTGGCACTAATATTTTTTTAAGGTATATTTATGTGGTTTGAAAAGGTAAATATAAAATTGGGAATCATATTTTTCCTAACTGGTATATTTGTCTATATTTTATATGACCTTGCACTTCTTACCAGGTCAAAATTGATGGATTTTGAATATGTCATAACTTTCACATTTTTAGCTATTTAGCTTATGAAATCACATGACTTAAGTCTAATAGACTGCCTATTATTTATATTTAAGTGATAAAATAATAATACAATACTCGTATTCAAAATAACCAATATTGCACTAGATGCATTTAAAGTCTTTTAAGGTATGTTGATTGACTCAATCAAATGCAGTAACCTGTAATATATGATGAATGGTTATGTTAACATTTTAGACATTATTTGGTACTATCTAATGCTCGACTTTTATGGTAACATTCTACCAGCACACTTTCGCACAATAAGCCATTTTGAGGTTCAAACAATGAGTAAGAGTCTCATCGGATCATTGAGGATAAAATGTTTGGATTCGAGTATGACTATGGCCTGAATCGACTTTATATTGGTTAAAGATATTGGGTTTAAGTCCCAATGCATCATATTGATGACATATGATAACCGAGGCAAAATTATATGACTTATAAGCCCGTTCTATGGATATGCTCAATTCATAGAGGTGAATGTGGGAGCAATATATGCTCAATTCCCTAAGATGAATGTGGGAGCAAGACAAGCTCTATTCCGTAAGGTGAATGTGGGAGCACAACATAATGCTCCATTCTCAGATGTGAATGTAGTAGCAATACATAATATGCCTGAAAGAAGGCAAATTATCATTATGTCTGAAAGAAGGAAAATTATCATTATGTCTGAAAGAAGACACAACATAATATGCCTGAAAGAAGGTAAAATGTCTTTTTGTCTGAAAGAAGACACAATATTTTATGTCTGAAAGAAGGCAAATAATTTTATGTCTAAAAGACGACAAAATAATTACCATAGTAGAGACCATGGACGTAAACGTGGCAAGGGATGAAAAAATACTTATCATATGTGAAATAAATAAGAGAACAATAAGGGTTCTCAAAAAGTAAACGTTCAAACGGTAAATATAATAATGCCTTCAATGTATCATATGAGCATGAGGCAAGTCCAGATGATTATGGTCCATTCCTTGCAGTGAATTAGATAATTTATAATAAAAATTATGAATATAGACCCGTTCACCGAAGTGAATGTGGTAATATGTGATAAAATATCAAAATTCGCCTCCAGAAGAGGTTCGAGAAAGATAAATATGGACTTGCTCATGCATGGTTGATAAAGTACCACAACTCACCTCTAGAAGCGGTTCGAGTATAATAATTCTATTATTTATTATTGTATAAATGGACATTGCTCTCGTACAGAACGTACGTCATAATTATGTATTATTATGAATTACATAAGAGCAAGTGAAGCGATAAATTGATCTTGTCTATAATGATTTTACCATGAGAAAAATAATATAATTTTCTCCTTGAAAGGAGATATTCACCATATGGTTGGTGTAATAAAATATATGGTAGTATAAAGCTAATTGAGTGCTCCGGAAGAGCAAAATTATTACTACCTGGAGGAATGAGATTGATAAAATATTTTATTGTAGTACGTCTCAAAAGAAACTTGTAAAGTTTCAAACACATTTGCCAAAATGGCTAAGAGACTAAATTTGATAGAAAGATATGAATATCTTTATATTACTACAAGAATGTCGGGTGAGATATATGTGTTTGAAAAGCTCCCCGCCTCTTCCTCGAGTATGTACTGCTAAAAATATAAGTGTGGTAAAATCATATGCGCATGCCACAATAAACTTTTAGTTTATTGTTACAATACCCATGCTATAGTAAACCAGAAGTTTACTAGATGAATAAACTTATAAGTTATACATTCATTTATTTATGTGGATGACCACTACTCATCATTATTCAATTATAACATATGGTTTACTAATTCCTCCCCACTAAGTGATCACTAATTCCTTATTAAGTCACTACTTAATTTTTATAACCTTTGGGTTGGTTTGTAACCTATGTATTTGTATCCTATAAATAGAGCACATTTGGCTCTATGGAAGACACACTTGAAACACTTTGAGAATAATACAAGTTCTTCATTCTCCTCTCATATATTTTGTCTTGTTCTTGCACTACTTTACTATTAGTTTTACAACACGTTATCAGCACGAGTCTCTATTTTATTACACGATTTAGAAGAAACGAAAAGTAAATTATGATGCAGTTGATAGAAATCAATGTTCTGGTTGCTAACACAAGATAAGTATTTTTTTTCTTCTAAATTCATTCATATTATGGTTTTTGTTAATCTCAAAATTTATAGTGCCCTATTTTCATTTTGTTTTATACCACTTTAAATTGTGAAAACCTTTCACTGGCTACAACTTTTGTCTATTCTTCCATTGTTTGGTTGATTTTGTAGCTATCCTTTGACAACAATTTAAGGGTGCATGGCCTAGAAACATGAATATTGTAGATCAGTTCTACTCATGTTTCAAGGTAAATTACTTGTGAGCGCAAACATGGATTATGTAGTATGGTTAATATTTTAATCTAACATGGATATATGAAATGAAATAAATATGGCAACTTCTAAAGAATGCTGCTTTGATTTATAGTTGGGTATAAATTTTTATACTCTTGATAAGTGGAGACCGGAGAAATAATGCTTATCTTTTTTTATGATCTTTACCCGATATATTAGTATTATATCATTGATACATGATTACAGTACTATGTTTCAATTACACGAAGCATGAGTACCTTTGAGTATTGTACTTCAAATCGAATCATATGTACACACTTTGGCCTATTATGTCATTAGTTAAGGGTAAGATATCATATTCAACTCCTAATGCATTATGGCGTAACACGCTTTTGCGATAATAAGATATTGATGGCATAATGATGATTGAGGCAAACTAAAGTATTATAAAAAAGATAAAGTAATCATGAAGCCCGTCCACTAAATAGGCTCCATTCATAGAGGTGAATGTGGGAGCAATATATGCTCCATTCCCTAAGATGAATGTGGGAGCAAGACAAGCTCTATTCCATAAGGTGAATGTGGAAGCATAATATAATGCTCCATTCTCAGATGTGAATGTAGTAGCAATACATAATATGCCTGAAAGAAGGCAAATTATCATTATGTCTGAAAGAAGACACAACATATTATGCCTGAAAGAAGGCAAAATATCTTTATGTCTGAAAGAAGACGAATAATTTTATGTCTAAAAGACAATAAAATAATTACCATGATAGAGACCATGGACGTGAACTACGGTAAGATAGTGTCTGCATTTTTTAAAAAACTATTCCGTAATGTTGAGTATTTATAATACATGCTTCTTCTTCTTCTTTTTTTAATTTTTTCTATATACAGGTAATAATACTCGCGCAATTTCTAGGTATATTGGCATTAGTATTAGCCATATGTATATACTACTTTTATTTTATTTTTGGAAAATTTACACCATATGACTATCCTAATAGCTAAATTATAAAATATACCAATATTTTTACTATATTTACAAAACATAATAATAGTTTTAAAAAATTACTCTACATACCATTCTCACTCTTCTAACTACAAACCCTAATTTCTTCCTATCTTTCCTTCTCTCCCCTCCTCCACCCATCCACCCACCCACCCACCCACCGCCATTCCCCTTCCTCTCACCGACGAGCAGCCCCGTCGTTGCTGCCGTCGCCGTCACTATGTCTGCTACTGTTGCCCGCGACTGTGTATGCTTATCGCGGCGCTGCTGCTGCCGTAGTGCAGCGGCGCTGCTGCACTGCAGCGGTGCAACGCCCCGATCTATATTTTTTCGGTGGGTTTTCCTGATTTGGTTCTTTTTTTTCCTTTTGTATGTGTATATATGCGTATGTGTTTATGTATATATTTGTATTTTGTGTATATATTTTCAGATCTGCTTCTCTCTCTTCTTTTTTCTATTTGTTTTTTAATTTTTTTATGTGTATTTATTTGTATATACATGTATAAAATTTTGTATTTATGTGTATATGTATGTTTTGGTGTATAAATACATTAAAGTTTTTTTGAATATCTAGTTGTGTTATTCTTGTATATTGTTGTATGTTTCTGTATTTTTTTATTCTCAAGTGTATGTATTGCAATTTTTTGGTCATGTATTTTGTATAGTTTTATATACAGTAGTATTTGTATGGTAGTATTTATGTGTATTTGTGGTTTAAATAATTGAACGTTTTGTATTTTCTAGTTTATGTATGTTTATATATTTTTATTTTGTGTTTTTTTTTGTATGTTAGAAGCTTTTTTTTCTAGATTAAAAAAAAAAATTTCCAGTGACCTGCCGCCTGTGGCCGGCGGAGACCGGCTGTCAGTGGCCGGCGGCGACCCTGTGACTGGATCACTGCGTGTGGGAGGGAGTAAACCTTCATTTGTATGGTTTTAATGGAAATTGTATATGATTTGTAAAAAAAAAACTATTGGCATGTTTTGTAAAATGGTATAGTATTGTTATTTTTTGTAAATTTGGTATTAGGGTTGTATATTTGTGTATTTCTCCCTTTATTCTTTGTCTTTATCGTTATTTCTTTTGAGAAGGTTTGAGCAGTATAGGGACAAGAAAAAAGGACTTACATATGGTGTTTATTGATCTAGAAAATGCTTATGACAAAGTCCCAAGGGAGGTTTTGTGGAGATGCTTGAAGTCTAAAGAGGTACCTATGACGTACATCAAAGCGACTAAAGACATGTATGATGAAGCCAAGACCCGAGTGAGAACAATAGGACATATCACTTTTTAGTCGAGACAGGTTTGCATCACGGATCAACTCTTAGTCCATTTTATTTGCTCTGGTGATGGATGAATTAACAAGGAGTATTCAAGAGGAGGTACCATAGTGTATATAGTTTGCAGATAATATATTTTTGGTTGATGAGTCACGTGGTGGAGTTTATGATAAGCTGGAGGCTTGGAGGCAAACTCTAGAGTCTAAATGTTTCAGGCTGAGCAGGGAGTGATACATCTCATGAGTCTGATTTGGAAATGACATTGGATGCACAAGTTATCCCAGGAAAGGAAGCTTCAAGTATCTTGGCTCAATAAGGTAATGGTGTCGTCACTCATTATGTAGGAGCAGGTTGGACGAAGTGTAAGCTAACTTCCGCCTTCCAATGTCCTATACGATAAAAAAGTGCCACCTAAACTTAAAGGTAAGTTTTACAAGGTGGTCGTTAGGCCAACATTATTGTATGAGGCAGAGTGTTGGCCAGTTAATAGTACACACATTCAGAAGATAAGCATAGCAGAATGAGAATGCTTAGATGGATGTGTGAGCACACAAGGATGGATAAGATCAGGAACGAGGCCATTTGCGATAAGGAGGGAGTTTTCTCGGTGGTGGACAAGATGTGAGAAGCGCAGTTGCGATGGTTCGGTCACGTGAAGAACAGGAGCGCAGATGATCCGATGAGGAGGTGTGAGGGTTGGTTGTGTTGGGTCTGCTTAAAGGTAGAGGAAGACTGAAAAAGAATTGGGCCGAGGTTATTAAGCATGACATGGCCTACCTCCAAATTACTGAGGACATGACCTTCGATAAGAAGGTATGGAGGTCGAGATTAGGATAGATGGTTAGCTAGTAGTCGCGCGATTCCTGTCGTATTAGTAGTAGCATTACTTCTGTATATACTTTTTTATTATGATTCTTCATCTTTATTGTTTTTGGCATCTTCTTCTTTAGTTTATGCAACTATTTTTTTACCTTGATATTTTTCACCTTGCTTTAAAAAATGTTTGCGAAAATATTTTTTCTTTAGCCGAAGGTTTACCGGAAACATCTTCTCCACATCTGACCCTCCAGACCCTACTTGTAGGATATCACTTGGTTTGTTATTGTTGTATTTATTTTTATTAGTGTTTTGTGTTTACTTAAGTTATTTTATATTTTGTGTCGATATTCTCTTTGCAATGGTATCCTCATTGTGTTTTTTCATGTCTAGCGTGTTTTCATAATTGTATTTTTTGTAAGCCGATGGTCTATCAGAAACAACCTCTCCACCTTGGTAGAGGTAAGGTCTTGTGTACATATAATCCTTTCCAGATCCCACTTATGGGATATCACCGGGTATGTTGTTGTAATTTTTTCTTTCTTCTTTTGAAGTTTTATTACTACTTGTTGAAGAAAAAAAGATAATAAGTGTGTATGGGCCTAAACTGATTTAGGATCACAAATCAAATTTGGGTTAAGAACACAAGCAAATCTTATTATCAAAGTCGAAACAATGCTAAGAATAAGCGAAAATGCAAGAAATAACGTGATTTCAATATATAGCTGTGAGTACAAATTTTGCCAGAGTTTATGTAAGTATTTTTGAATTCCTACAATGTAAAAGGAGGAGCTATTTATAGATACAAGGGGGCCGTGCCCACATTTCCCATGATTGATCATGCCTAAAACCACGTTCAACATATTTAGTAGTGGAGTTAGTGGGCCGAAACTGAAGGCAACCAGTTGACTGCACACTACCTCATTCACCGAGGCATAGACTGTTGACTTCGGGCGCACGACTGAACAATCGACCGAGGTGACATTTTACTGAGGCAAACACCTTACTTTCTATCCTCGGTTATCAGCTTCGGTCTCTGACTTCGGCCGTTTGTGACTCGCTTCGGCTTGCAGCTTGCCAATACCTGTTCGGTCACCATTTTGTCATGTCACCGAGGTGCCGCGTAGGCAAGCTGATTTTTACTCAATACAGATAGTTCCCCCACTCCTCGGTCAGTTACCGAGGAGTGGAATAAAATTTCGCGGGAGAATGATGTGGCTCAATCCTATCCAAGCGTTTCAAATTCTTGTCAACGGTGCGCGTCCTTTCAGATCACTATTGCTTGACACGTGGCGACCGCTCAATGGGCACCGAACGGTCACGCCGTTTTTCTCGCATCTTCCAACGTTACAATGATGATTTTTCTCAACTTATTTTCCCACCAACCTATTTATACTTCCACTCTAAGTTGTTCTCACCACTTTCAACATCTACTAGCAACAGCAACAAAAAAAAAAGAAAACACCCATCTTCATCTTGACCATTTTCTGTTTCCAAGAAATCCTTTGTATTCAAAAGCTATAATCATGTCTGCAACAACCTCCCCACAAGATTCAACCTACAAAGTGTGCACCACGGTTTCATGTAACATCGTTTCTATTTTTTTCTTTTTTCAAAGAACTTTGTGACCGTTCCATATAAATAACTATAACTCACTCTTCCTACTTAAATTTATTCTTCGTTATCACAACTATATGTTATTTTATATCAAATTATAATCTGCGGTCCTTTGCAACTAAATCTAATGCATTGAATAATGTTTTTATAATACTTCAAAATTTAATTAATATTTTTCTTTTTGAAATATTAAAAAGTAAGCAATATAATGTGTCACCCATATTTACTTATGCTATGCATAATAATTAATTGCATGTATTTGGTAAATAGTGGTGATTGGTTTGTACTTACATGCGCTGGACAATAAGATCTGGTTATAGTTCTACTTCACAAATTGTAATTTTAAATAATGTATGGTACTTTTAAACTTAACACAGACCAAGAAGTTTAATAAGTAAATGACTATTTTTAAAATTTGTGGTCTGAAATAGAAGTTTGAAGTTAAATTATTTTTAAATTTGAAAATGGTCATATTTTTTTGAAAGAATGTTCTTAAGAGTTAAGGTTGGACATGAGTTAGCGCCAAAATGTTACTCCCTTCGTCTAATATTAGTTATCCCTTTCAGCTATCACACACTCATTAAGAAAACCAATCAATAAAGAGTGCATTTTACTATGTTAGCTCTATTTATTGTTTAATTATTAAATTTTTTTAAGAGTTCTTTTAATTAATAAGGGTGTAGTTCGCTCTAGAGGAATAGTAACTAATTTGGGACCAATTGATTTTGCTAAAAAGACAACTAATATGGTATGCAGGGAGTACAAATCAATATGTCAATAGAAGCTACAGTAAAATAGATCGTCATCAACAAACATAATTGTTCAAGTCTCGTTTAGTTCTTACAAAGTGGGGACAGGCTTGGTGCTATTGTCCCCCGTCCCAATTTGTTTGTTATTGTTTGATTTGACCAAAGTTTAATAAAAGAATAAAAACTTTGAAACTTGTAGTCTAAAATAAGTCATGAATATTTGTGTGGCTATGAACTAGTTAAAGTATGTTTGAAGTTGAATTGTTGCCAAATTTAGATGTATGACAATCTTTTTGGGACGGACGAAGAAAATATGACAAATAAAATGAGACGGAGGGAGTATTTCCTTTATTTTGTTTTGAGATTTGAAAGACAGTGGGGCCAAAATTTTTGAAGCTTTGGTTTGTATGTGAAAGAAGAATGTTTTCGGACTTTTGTGGAGTAGAATTCTGAAGTTACTTTTAAATTGCAATTATGAAATTACGCCCGATTGAAACACATCACTATAATATAGAGAGTATGTATGTGTGTGTATGTATATATATATATATATATATATATATATATATATATATATATATACACCTTTTATTGCAACTACAAAGGCTTAGCCATTGCACGGAAAAACTATACTTCTTTTTATTAAAAATTAAAATCTTAGTAGTGATTAACTATTTAGCTAATAAAGTTGAGGAAATTCCTAGTAGTTGGTATCAATCAAGTGCAGACTTTGATGCTGCTATTTCCTTGAATTTGTTGCATCATTTGTTCTCCATTTTGCCTCTTCTTGCTTAATTTTGTGCATGTGATTCTATCCCTAGATTAGTTATACTTATAGCTCTATTGTATTCCTAAAATCGGTAAACAAAGACTGGCGGTACATATTCTATCTCTTCTTCTAACATACTAAGATATTCTTCTAACATAGTAAGATATTTTGGGATTATATATCAAGAACAACTTGGTACGTGTCCAATATAATCCGGTGTCAGGTGATTGATGTTTCTTTTTAGAATACCTTGGTACCACTAAATTTGAATTCATCTCTAGTAATATATATAGTCAAAGACGCAGTAAAGCTGACTAAAAGTATGTATATCTTTTATTGCAACTACACATTAAAGGTTTATCCATTGCACGGAAAAACTATTATGATGAAGAAAGTATCATATACATAATGCAACTCAACAGACAAGTAAAGCTGATTAACATCTAATCTGAGGCTCCAATGGAGAAAAGTAAGAAAATACAGGGCTTAAGAGAGATTGTTACAGAACTCATTAATCTAGTCGAACATGCAAGACCCTAAGTAAGCTGAGAACCTTGACATCTTCCTTTATCTCTTGTCTTGTTTTCCAGGAACTCGTAAGATCTTAATTATGAGATGTTCTCGTAGCTTTGGACATCCTTAACATCAGCATCTTCCTCGATCAGGACATACTTATCATTGGGAATGTGGTCATCAACCATACGATACTCCTCGTCCTCTGATTTATAGTGCACAAGATAACATGAACTCACAATTACAAAGGCTACTATCATGAGAACCAGAATTAACTGAGATAACTGAGGATGATTCAACCAATATCCAATAACACCTTCAAAGCTCCTCTTCTTTTCAGTTTTTTCAACATACTTATCATTGTTGGGATAAACCAAGATTTCTAATGCGGGGTCAAAGAACTCATCAACACCATGCACTATTACACGTCCGTTGTTGTACACATTCCATTCGATGACATTAACATTGTTAATAGAAACCTGTTCATGCTGAGGCAATGTAGTAATCACAATAGAGTGGCCAGGGAGTAGGGTTTCAAGTTTAGAATACTTAGGAATGGAAGTTTCGAGGATTTCTTTGTTGATTTTTAAAGGGACAACTTGATATTGAATCAATCTATAAGGAGGGTCGGGATACTTTGAGACTAGTTTGAGCAAGCCTTTTTCAGTAGGGCAGAATATGGTGAAAGTTGTATTACTATTTGGAGCTGAAGATATAAGACGATTTAGGGTGCTTTCAAGAATAATTGACATGGAAAGGTAGCCTTTTTGGAATAATGTGCTAGGAAGGTTACTGCTGGTGATTGGATTATTATCAGAAGATGAAAAAACTTGGTTTGAAAGGCTAAGGAAAGAAATAAAGAGAATAAGCAAATACCTGGTTGATGATGCCATGATGGAGAACGTTAGAGAAGCTTTGAAAATCTTCAATGATAGAATGGAGTTTCAACCTAATTCGCTAGGTCTATTTATAAGGTGTTTTTTTAACATAAACTTAGGGGGAGTGAGATTTCTTGTTACCTTTTCCTGCATGAACTCGCATTCTAATATTTAGAAAACTTTTTACACCGATATTCTGAAAGAAATTTCACAATATAGAAAATCAATTACATATATTATTGTTTGGTCAAAGTATTTTTATTACGTCATCTACTCATGATGGAACATGGATATGGTGCTTAATTCGTTTTAGTTAAGATATCACTTTTATTTTCCTAAAATATTTTGGAAACCGACTCCATAACTCCCCCTCCCCACCCAAAAAAAAAAGTGCAAGCAATCCTCCCGCTATTATTTTTCTTCCTTTTTGGTTTATGAAAACATTTTGGCCCAAACTTTCTTAATTATCATTCATTGTCATTGTTTTTTCTCCAAAAAAAAAGAAAAAGATATGAATAAATAGAACGTACCGGCCTTAATAGTAGTAAATTTCTCATATACAGAAGTCTATAAAAGAACAAGTATTAAATTCATAAACATCCCTGTTCCGTAAGATCGTAACACTCACCTCCTTTGTGGTATACAATATTATAAATATTGCCTATCTCCCTTATTTTAATTTTCTTGTAACAATTCTTCTAATCTATTTTTTACAAATATAAATAAAATGTATGACTACTTTAATTTATCCTTCCTACTATTAAACACTTTCAGTTATTAATTCTATCAAAATATCTTAATTACAAAGTATATAAAAGTAAGAAACTCAACATCGGCTCCAAAGACCTTTACCTGCTGCAAGCCACGATTTTTATGCTCTTCATTTCAAATATTCTCTGAAAGAGTCATTGTGCTAACAGTCACTTAACAGTATGAGTAACCAAAGAGAACAAAAATGTTATCACTATATTAAAACAAGAAAGTTGATAAGTTAACACACATATTTGAATAACTACTGTATTGGGTAAAAATCGGCTCGCGATGATTCGCTCCGGTCATGCAAGTTGACAACGACCGAGCACGTAACAACAAGCCAAAGACCGAAGCAAATAAGTGGGTCACCGAAGTCACACGTCGAGGTCGTCACTGAAGGCGAGCCGTAAGCTGAGCTTCGGTGATGTCTACCTCGAGCGAACAGCAAGACCCCCTCACCGAGGTCACCTATATGCGCCTCGGTGAATAGCCTCGGTTCCAGCTGCTTTGCAGCCCACTACTTCAGCCCACTAACTCCTCTCATTAATGTCAAGATCGTGGGCCAAAGTATAACTGATAGTGGAGAACGTGGGCAAAGCTCTTAGGCCTATAAATAGTACTTCATTTTGTATAACGGACATCCAGAAATACATACTGAAACTCTGCCCAAATTTGTACTCACTATTATATATTGAAATCAAGTTACTATTCCGCATTTACGTCTATTTCGTGCATTTATTTAGCTTTGATAAGAAGTTTTGCTTATATTCAAACCCAAATTCGATTTGTAATCCTAAAACTGGTTTAGGCCCATACAACTATAATAAGGTATCAGTATCTAATTTCATCATACTAAAATCACTTCTCTTTTCTTCCCGTTGTGTAGATTCATCAAATCTTCTATGCAAAGCAAACTACGTTCTTCCTTCTCTTGCAGTTGCAGATAAATGATTCTTTCCGAGAAGATGAGATGGAAAGAAAGAAGGTGGTTCGCTGGGAAAAGGTCTTTAGAGCCGATGATGCATTTTTGATACTCCATTACGTAGATAATTTGTTAATGAGATATGAGATTTTTTCATTACTTCAACTAGTATCGATTGATGGGAGAGACATATGTGGAAAATTAATAATTGAAAGTATTTAATAGTAGGAAGGGCAAAGTAGTCAAGTTATTTTTCATTTATATTTATAAAATATAGGTTAAAAGAATTGTTACAAAAAAATTAAAATAAGGGAGGTGTACGTAATCGAATACCACATGGAGGTGAGTGTTACCGAGCGAAACCTGAAGAGAGGTTTATAAAATTAACCCAAAGATCAATATATATACAAATACTAAACAATTTTAATCCTCTTTGTCATACATATACGATTTTTACCTTTAATTTAATGCTATAATATAGTACAACACAAACGTACTTACAAAATGATTTTTTTTTTTTGATAGAACCAGATATATATTAATACTTAGATAAAACAAAGTTTGTAGCCTTTGAGCTACTTAGCAGGGTGGCTGTATAGTAGCCAGATTACCATGCATATTAAGTACATTACATGCATTAATAGAAACTTTCCTAGAATAAGTAGTAGATTTATCTAAAGTAACAATCATGTCAATTTGTGCAGTCGGTTGCCAAAAAAGTTGCAGCTGACTTGTCAAAGGGACTTGGAGTTGGGCTACATATATATTTAGCCAAAAGATGTGCGACCCTATTTGCTTCACGGAATACGTGCTGCACCACTGAATTCTACATAGTCTTCAGGGCGCACCTACATTGATGGATTAAATTAGTATAAGGCAATGCTCCATGATCAAGTTGTTGTAATACCTCAATGGAGTCTGTTTCAACTTCAAGTTGAAATTGATGATGATGAGCAAGCTGAAAACCTTACAAAATGAATTAGTATATTATAATAATATCAAATATATAGCTATGTTACTGTTGGTTCGGATTCAGCCTACTGTACTTCTGCCCTCGTCAAAATTGTTATTCTTTGTCTCTAAGTGTTCGCAGTTCCTATGTTTATCATGAGAAAAAAAAAACTTTTTAAAGAGTTTTAGCCATCAAAATTAGTAACTTAATGTGAAATAACGTGTAATTAACCGGTTCCATTGTTTAAGGATGAAGACCTTTTGAATCTCATATAACGTGAGAATATTTGTTCCCATGAGAAGAATTTAATAGCATGCTTACTTTTAAATCAATTGTTAAAGACTAGGCAGAATACATAGATGGCCCCTTGAAGTTGGCCTTAATTCCCAGTTGAACATCTTAATTTACCCAATGATCAAATAGACACATCTTTTTGGTAGAAGTATGCCTCGTGAACTCCTGTAACCGTAAGCTCTTTTGAGTGAATCTCACTCGCTGCTGACGTGTAAAGCAGCCCAATAAAATAACGACACGTGTTATTTAAAAAGAAATCACCTATTATTAAAAAGGGAAAATACAAATTTGCAAAAATAAACCAAATACTATCAATTAAAATTATTTATCTTCTCTTCCCCAAAAATTAGACCATCCCCACCACTACCCCTTTCTTATTTACCACCTGCTACCCTCCCCTTTTCCCCCGCCACTCTTCCACCCTTCCCCTCTAACTCATAGTCCATATCAATGGGTTAAATGGACAAAACGGGATCCTGTTCGATTCCATCTTTAATTAATTTATTGTGAACAATTAGAGCATCAGAGAGGGAGTGTTTTTGGGAGCAACACAGGATGAGAAGCTCGTAGGTACGTTGGGTGGGATTGGGCTCTCTAAACAGGAGTTGAAGGGATTCTTTGATCTGTCTTTTTTTGCAAAAATATTGGATTGAATTGTTAGTAATTATCCAAAGTTAAAGAGAGCCGGTGGATTTTTCGGCAGAAGGTGGCGCTGGAAGTGGCGGGATCATTATAGAAGAAGAAGATCCAATGTAGAAATTGCTTGTAAGTTGTTGTTTGCTTCTAAAAATACTGAATTTTTGGACAAAAGGGTGTTAGCTTGATGAAAGCTATGGAGAAACTGCTACAGTAGGCAGAGCGGGGAGTGGGTGAGTTTGAAGAAGCTTGGATTAGTGTTTTTCAAGTGGGACCTACACGTAAATTAATATTATTTAATAAAAGAAGATAGCATACGAAATATGGAAGCTCCACGCGCCCAAAGCTGAGTGAAACATATATGTTTTGCCATGTCAGCATTGGGTATTCACGAGGCATACTTCTACCAAGAAGAGGTGTCTATCTGATCATTGGGTAAATTAAGGTGTTCAACTGGGAATTGAGGCCAACTTCAAGGGGCCATCTATGTATTCTGCCTAAAGACTATATTCAAAAGCTGAATAAAGTTATATTTTTATGTTGCTTCAAATGAAAAAAGAACAACACAGAGAGGAAGACTATTTGCCAATTGTAACAATCGACCAAGCTAATTAACACCCTAAGTAGAGGCTTCTGAGGAAGTAAAATATTTAAACAAAAGAGAGTTTACAAAAGAGTGTCACAAAACTCAGTACAATGATGTAGCTAGTCAAACATTCATGTTAAGGAGCCATTGACACCTCTCTTTAAGGCTTGTTATTCGAGACCTGTTTGAAATACCGTAATGAATAGATGAGTTTGTCGTTTCGTATAAGTGACAATCTTGATATTATCTTCCTTGAGCACGACCATTTTGGCACGGAGAATGTGATCACTCAGCTATACAATTCTCATCCTCTTCAAAAAACATTTTTGCCCATTTGCTAATATTTTAAGGAAATTTAGTTAAGAAAAAAAGGTTGAAGGAATCGAGGGAAATTGTTGTCTATTTGTTAATATTTCAATGCAATTTGTTTAGACACAGACACATGGTGAAAGGCGTCGATGACACGTGTTGCCCTCCAAAAAATTCAAATTAATTTAGCGAGAGAGATAAATGAAAAAGCGTGTAATAATTTGGTGTTGGAAGATATTTTGGTCCAAATATTATTCATTAAGTCAGCGGGGAGGTCATTTTCGCTAAACCTTTCAACCGAGGTCAACAATATGGGCAAGGTGTACGAATAGCCACTTTTACCATTGATCTTAAGTTTGGGGCTAATTTTTTTAGTAGTTTTACATGAGAGGCTACTTTTTGGAACTTCAATTCTTTTGTGCTGAAGTTCAAACCTTACGGACTGAAGTTCAAACCTTACGGACTGAAGTTCAATCCCTGTAGGCTGAACTTCATGCCTAAGGTATAAAATTCAATTTTAATCCGCAAGGGCGGAACTTTTAGGCATAGATGCGTAAACTTTAACCTTTGCGGGCTAAAGTTGAACTTCAACCCTTGTGGTATAAAGTTCAGTCCAGAAAGATTGAAGTTACAAAAAGTGGTCTCTCATGTAAAGCCAATAAAAAAAATGGCCTCAAAATAAAGATCAGTGGCAAAACTGGTGTTTGAGCAAATTTTTTAGGGATTTCCACATAAATAGCCCACAATATTTCATATTAACAAGTTATTTAGCACTAATATAATATAGCCACAATATTTATATTTAAAATTTAATTTATAATTAAAATATCAAATATAATAGATTGATATTTTGTATATATATCTTCTATACACATATATATTTGTCCTATATTTTTTAAATATTTATATCATCAAATTATATTTAATAAATATGTTAGGAAAAGAAAGAAAGGACAAAATATGATTACAAAAAGTGGATGAGGGTTGGAAATGATTATGTGACGGGGTAAAAATCACAATTTTGTACCAAAACCAGTGACTCACACGGGTGTGTCACTTACCCGTTGGATCAGGCACCGCCCCGAATAACTTAAAATACAATATTCATGATAAACGGTGTCGTTTGGTATAATAAATTGAAAAGCAAAATTGGTTTGTGGAGGACAGAAGAAAGTTGTAGAAGAAGAAATGGTGTTGATTGAACAAGTTCCTTCCGAACAACCTAAACAAACACAACCCTCTGATTCAACTCCCTCCGCCGCCGACACTACTTCCACGGCGGCGCCGCCTCCCTCCTCCGATTACAATTCTGATGGCTACGAGACTGCAAGTGACACGGAGCTCAATGAAACAGAAAATAATGAATTAAATCAGGAACAACTTAATCAGGTCTTTTTCTTTCCCACTTTTTTTTTTTTTAAGTTATTATATTAAGTGCATCAGCAAGAGATGGACCGATAGTGTTATTAATCTATCTGAGTAATTGATCAACTTGATTTGAACATGTGATCGTCTTTGTTATATTCATCAAATAGTAGTACTAATTGTTTCTGTTAACAAAGAAATAGCTGAAAGACGACGAGAGAGATGATGATTTTTAGTGACACAATATGGATATCATCAATGTAGTACTCTCTGTCTTTTGTTATAGAAACAAAAAACTTCAGAATATGTACAATACACCGGCTTATATCACATTTTGTGTTTGTAAAACCACAAACTTAGCTTAGCACTGCTAATTACTTGGCCTTTCTTAGTTGTCCTAGCGGGTTTACATGATGTCGGCGGAGTTTAGCTCCTTAGACATGAACTTTATGGATGTGTATGGTGGTTTTTTCTTGCCATCACTATACATTGAAATAAGAGGACAGTATTTCGTATAGAACTGTATGCATGCGTATGGTAGAGTTACCTTGTACCTGTTGGTGGTGAGAGGTGGCAGGTATCCGGTGGAATTAGTTGAAGTGCGTGGAAGCTGGCCCAACACCACCATAAAAAAAGTATTTTAATGATAGATTCAACCAACTACTAGTACTTAAGATCTTTACTCCAGCCCTTCTTGTGCTACACTCTGTAAATCACTAGCTTCTTTTAAGTTTTGTCTTCAGCCATGGACCTTGGGGTAAAAGTGGCACCGGCAAACAATGTAGGTTTCCTGCTTGTGCATTGTCAAATTTAACAACTGCAAATTTGATTTGTTTGAGTTGATATTGAGAGATATTCCAGATGCATACTTGTCTGAATCCTATCTGCCTAGTGTTTTTTTTTCTTGTTAATAAGGTTTAAAGTTTTTGTCCGTTGGCAATATAGCTGCCACTACTGTCATTTTTGGACTGTACTCTTTCAAATGTTTGCCCTTAGTGAATCTTTATTAATATCTTCCCATTTTTTTGAGAAGCAGAACACCTTAGCTCAAGCAAATGATGCTAAATTTGAAGGCAACACATTGTTCAAGGATGGGCTTTATGAAGAGGCATTGTCAAAATATGAGCTAGCTTTACAAATTGCAGCAGATGTTCCTTCAACTACTGAAATTCGTTCAATATGCCACGCTAATCGTGCAGCTTGTTTCTCCAAATTGGTATGCTTGGCATATTCATTTAATACACTTCACATTAAATTTTATAATGTCAAAAGTTGACAGTGCAGATTACTCCTGCTCTTTTACAAGTAGTTCGTCAAAGTTGTCAGAAGCTCTTATGTTTTGCATCTTTGTTCATGACTTGGATTTAGCTCCTTATTGATTTGCGTTGTCCGGAAGTCAGATTCTTAACTGCTTTTAGTTTAGTATTTAGATAGGTAACTGGTACTTCAATAAACTTCCTAGCATTTGCTTGTCATTTGAACCTTTTGATTTGAACATAAAAATGGCACCTGTCAGTCTAGTATATATTTCGGATTAGCTTGAGATGGAATCATCTGAGTGGGTTACATCTTACTCTTTACTAGAAACAGTCTCTTCTTCTAAATCCCGTTATTCGGATCTACATTAATTGTGCCTGAAAATCGAGAAAATCAAGTTTGCATGACTTACCAACTTAGTTAGCTGTGATGTTCTCGTTGTTAGCTATACCGTTTCGTGGTTGCTATCTCAGGTTTGTTTTCTGTCCCTTTTCTTTTGAGGTAGTTATTGTTGCTTACAGATGATTTCCTATATTTTCTGCATGCGCTAGACAGTGTCATGCACGATTGTTTCTGCAGATGTTCTGTTTCAGCCACAGCAAACTTTATTGCGATCTGCATTATCTTGTGACAAGATATTGGATCTGTTATATTTTGTTGTTGGTTTTGAGATATAGGTTTTCTGTATCTAACTTGGTCTGAAATTAATGAAAATACCAGATCCATGGTTGTGTACCATAGAAAATGACAACTATGAAGAACTCAAGAAAATTAGTAACTTATATGTTTGTAGACAAAAATGATTTTGACCGTAGAGAATGAAGAGGGAAAGAGAGTATATTAAGTACAATATAGGTACAAGCTAAAAGAAAGGATGAAATTCTGACGGAGGGAATCGCATTTTAGGAAAAAGTAGAAAATTATAGATATCTTCTTTGTTCACATTTAGGAAGAAGCTTACCTCCGAGAAAGCAGTTGATTACCCTCCAAGTGAAGAAGAAATGAAGTTTCTTCATAGGCTTGAATTGTATAAGGTCTGAAACCCATAGCAGATTTTTGGACTTCCCAACTTTCTAACCTGTTGGCACATCCCCCAGTCTAAAGGAGGATTTGAGTTAGAAATCTAGGATGAGATAATACACATGCTAAATCAAGTTCTCTCTTGCTTCCTTGGACTTTCAGCTTATGTACAACCAAAAATATTGAAGGGTGTGTTTGCCTGCATAATATATTAGCAAACACAGAAACTTTATGTATTTTCTTAAAGAAATTAAGCTGGGATAATATGTTAAAAGATTGACGGTTACAATCTTTTTCTTAGTGAGCATGCTATGTAGTACTTGCCGAATTGTTGAGAGCTTTACATTCAAGCGGCATTCAACATTTCAGTTACCCAAATTGAAAATGAGTTACAAAGTAGGAGATATAGCATATTGGTGTTTCACTAATAGTGTAGATGGAAATTATTTGGGCCATCATGTGGTCTTGGTAGTTGGTAGGAAGCATTTTATATGATACCCAGCTGCCCTCTGCGGGAGTGTTCAACTGCATTGATTTACAAGAAGCTAGAGAAAATATTTTATGAGCTGCTGACAAGGTCCTGTTAATTGGTTCTGGAACACATATGGGTAACTGCTTTTTGTTTCATTAAACAACGAACATGTGGTAGATTGGCCTTATGGCCAGTGTTTACAGTTGTGCAATATGTTTGTGAAACTTTGATTTTAGCTTAAAAATTGATGTGGGCTTCACTACCAATGAATTCTTGGCTGAACTAATCACACACTGTAAGCTATAATAAAGCTTCACATTAAGCTTTTCTATATCTTTATATTTAACAGTAAAAACACAACTTCCTTATTATTTTTTGCCTTAAAGATGTTTGCTTCATGCTTACTGCTGTTTGGGAGTAAAGTTTCATTTCAGTTTTTCAAGAGTTACATTGGTTTCCAATTTGGAAGGTTTAAATTGATTTCCTCTTTGGAAGATTATCGAGCACCTAGAATCAGTGAAGAGCAAGAGAAAAGGTTAATTAGCAATTCAAAATCAATTGTAGTTGCAGTGTGGTCGTTCTTAAATTGTGTCTTTTGAAGCTCTTACTCCTAAAATTTGCGGACATTGATGATTCATGAGTCCTTACATCCTAGATCAGTTGTTTTTCTGTTAGTGACCAATAAATCATCTGGTGAAACTAAATAATTGGGGAAGAGGAAGAGGAGGAGAAGAGAATCGAAACTTTAAGGTTGCGGGTTCAATCACGGGTGGGAGCAAATTACCATATCACATTCGTCCCTATTCTTTCTTGCATATCTTTGTTCAATGCGTTTCCAGTATAGTGTGCATGATATCTATGTGTTTACCTTTGTAAGTGATTCGTGCAAGAACTTCCTTATCACTGTACACACTGGGAAAAAAGGGAAAGGAAAGGAGAACTTCCCTACCATGCTGTATTTTGTTGCATCTAATACTGATTGTACTTTCCCATTTACAGGGAAATCATGCCGAGACTATCAAGGAATGCACAAAAGCACTAGAACTAAATCCTACATATTTAAAGGCTCTGGTTAGAAGAGCAGAGGCACATGAAAAGCTTGAACACTATGATGAGGCTATTGGTGGTAAGCACTGGGCTCTGAATTGTATTATGACTGTTGTTCAATACAAGTCATTGAGATTGGTACTTTCTAGTTACATCAGTGTACTAAGTAATACTAATCATAACTCATTTACCAGGTTATGGTGACAAATCTTGTGTTTATTCTCCTTTCTTTTTTCCCTATTTTATCTTCCCCTCTATAACCTGGAAAACAACAAACAAAAGAGTTCATATATGTTTTCTGGCCACTAAAACGATTCATGTTGTTGGTGAATAATAAGAACAATGGAGTTCTACTTATGGATCTTTGTCTCTGTTCTTACTTTTGTTGCCTTTGCTTTTTTTAAATTCTTCCAGACTTGACAAAGATCTTGGAATTGGAACCCTCAAATGACCAAGCCAGGAGAAGTGTGATGCGTTTAAAGCCATTAGCTGATGAGAAGCGTGAGAAGATGAAGGAAGAGATGATTGGTGAGCTTTACAATATTTTATTGGTTGGACGAAGCTTTCTTTTTCTTTCATATTTAACTCTATTAAATAATAGAGAGCATTTCTTATCGTAGTAAAAGTGGTTCAACATTTGTTCCCACGTCATAATGTTAGTTGGAGTGGAGGATATCTAGTCCATGCCTAACTGACTCCCCCTGGAAGTATTGGAACAAACACTTGTGTGCAAAACTCGAAAAGAATCCCAGAGAGGTGTGTCATTCACATGGTTGTATGTTTTTGCACCTACAGAGAGTTTTACTTGTCAGGCTTGTTGTTTGGTGAGGATTGAACATGTTTTTTAGGAATTAGTCCCCTAAACTTTGCAATCATTCATATAGCTGCTTTCCGAAAGCCTGTAGTAATGGCATACAGTTTGTCTAGATCTTGCTCTTTAGGGGACAGCTGGGCATGCCTGCTTGGTACTTCTAGTTGGAAGATATTCTTGTTTCTATTGTAGTACGGATACTTGACGCATCTTTCCACTCTCTTAGTGGGAGGTCTCATTTTATCCTTGACCTAATAAGGTGGAATGATTAAATACACATCACTGTTTCGAGAATGTTAAAAGGGCACCCGAGTGCACAAAGCATTCCATGTTCATGCAGGGTCGGTGGGAGGGCTGCACCCCAAGGGGTGTGATGTACGCAGCCTATCCCGATGCAAACATCAGGGTTGTTTTCACGGCTTAAACCCGTGACCTATCGGTCACATGAAGACAACTTTACCCGTTGCTCCAAGGCTCCCCTTCTATTCTGAGAATGTTAGCTCCCAATAAACCCATAAAAAAAGTAGCTATGATGACTTTCCTATGTGGAGGCACCAACCATTAATGTTCTATTGGCATTAGAGTAATCTGCTATCGTATGTACTATGATAGATAGCAGTTTTAACTCTGAAAACTGGCGGTGATGTTAGTCTATGCTATAGTGTGGACATCGGTAGACAGCACCTTTTAAGATAGGCTATCAACTGTGACATGTACATCATAGGGTTAACAAGATAATTTGCACTGATAATTATCATACAAGTGCGATTACACATTTCTTGCAGGAACTGTGGTAATAACTTCAGAATTAGGGAATGCAGGCCCATTTTAAGTATAAAATCTGGGGAAAACTGGTGGTAAAGTTAAGCTAATATGACTCATCAGTTGGGTAATTTCTACTGCTATGGTTTACTTAGTATGACACATCAAGAAACTTTAACAAATATAGAAGATAAGGTAAAAAGGAAAATAAGATGTGTGATTTACTGCTTTAATCATGTGAATGCTTACTTAATTGACTTATGTGCTAAATGTACTATAGCTACTGTTCTGGACTCCATGAGATTTTGACCATTAGTTTTTAGTCCTAATTAACCTATCTTGGACTGATTGTATCATCTCAAGTTTTCCTAAAGAGAGCTTTATTTCTGGATTAAAACCTTTGAGTAACGGTTTGTCAACAAACGTGGGATTCTTCTTTTTACTTTCAAGGAGTATAAGCACTTAGCAAGCATGTGCATTGCCCCACTTCTATTTTGTGGTGCTTTGGATGTTCAGGATTTGTATTTACGTCAAAGTTTTGTGTTTGGTTTGTATTCAAAATTCTTACTTTGAGTATAATCAAGACTGTTTGTCTCTTTGATCAACACCCTGAAGCATTTGTTTTAAATGTTACAGGCAAGCTCAAAGAAATGGGAAATTCCATTTTGGGCCGATTTGGTATGAGTGTTGACAACTTCAAAGCAGTTAAAGATCCAAATACTGGTTCCTACTCAGTTTCGTTTCAGAAGTGACAGGGGATTCTTATGTTGGCATGCAAATTTACATTCCTTGAATGAAGGATTAAACAGGACATTAGATCATGCTGGCTTTGAACAATTATCTGATAAATAGTTCTTTCAAGTATATAAGTTTTGGCCGTAGATTTGAAAGTTGATGTCACTAAAGGTGAAAGTGTGTGGCTGTTAATGGAGTACGTATTATTTTGTTTTTGATGAACTCCATTTATCATTTCAGTGCTGCTAAACTGCTAAGCTTTTTGTTAAATCTATATTTAGGGAGGGCTTACCTTGTGACTGGGATAAATTTTTTTTTTTTCTGGAAAACAAAAATTAAGCCGTATTTTCTCAGGTCCCGAAGCTTCTGCTTGCTTAAAATTATGTGTAGACACCGGTGCAATTTTCTGGATCATAGAAACAATGATGGTGCCGGTAAAATAAAAACTTGCAGTGTCGTTCATTGTTGAAATTTTGCTTCTCTTAAGTTGAATAACAAAATTTAAAGAACTCAAGATTGACGAAAACAGACCTGGCTGCTCTTATATTGAAACTAGGTGGCAGTATGCCAGGGCCGGGGCCCAAGTGCTATGACGATTACTGAAAAATATTGGGGTAAGTGTATGAAAGGGAAATTTTGATCACTAGCCATTTTTGGACGCGCTCAATGGGGACTATCCACCGTTTCAAAATTTATTGAAGAATAGCCAAAAATTCGCGCGCACACTTAAGCTCCATTAGCGTTGGAAAAACACCTCAGACTAGCCCCATAACAAAAAACTGGGGCTTTGAACAAAACTTGTTCAAAGCCCAAGTATTTTGTTATGGGACTTTATATATAAAGCTGAGTCCCATAACAAAATGATGGGGCTTTGAACAAGTTTTGTTCACAGCCCCAGCATTTTGTTATGGGTTATGAGACTTTATATATAAAGCTTCAGTCCCATAATAATGCTGGGGCTTTGAACAAGTTTTGTTCACAGCCCCAGCATTTTGTTATGGGACTGAAGCTTTATACATAGTCCCATAACAAAATGCTGGGGCCTTGAACAAAACTTGTTCAAAGCCCCAGTATTTATACTGGGGTTAGTTTACTGAAGCTTTCCCAGTACAAATACTGGGGCCTTGAACAAGTTTTGTTCAAAGTCCCAGTATTTATACTGGGATTTGTCCGGAGGTGGCTATTTCTCAGCGAATTTGTTTTTTACGGCTACAAATCAATTAACGCGCGCCAAACAGGCCCCTACACTAAATTTTTACTGTACGAAAGGCCACTTTTGCCACTGGACTTTGGGCACATGCCACTAATACCATAACATTTAGTTTGTGGCCACTTTTGCTTAAAAGATAGAACTTCAGTCCAGGGCCATATGGACTGAAGTTCAGTCCTTAAGATAGAACTTCAATCCACGGCTATGTTGACTGAAGTTCAGTCCAGTCCTTAACGATGGAACTTCAGTCCAGGACCCTATGGACTGAAGTTCAGTCCTTAAGAGATGGAACTTCAGTCCAGGGGCCGTATGGACTGAACTTCAGTCAATGAACAAAACTTAAGTCAATGTTTATTTAGTAAAGGCCCAAAAATGGCCTCTAGTGTAAGACCAATAAAAATAGTGGCCTCAAACTAAATAACGGTATTAAAAGTGGCTTCTGGACGAAATTTTTACAAAAATATTTAGTTACTTGGTGTACTGTGCATGTTTATTACATTATACTTATTTTTTGAATGAATTTTTTTTTACATGAAAGTACAAGTTTTAGAACTTAATTACCAAACATAGGAACATTTTAGCAAAATAACCTTATATAGAGGAAAATACAAGTTAATTACAAATATAGCAAAAACATAGCAATATTTTCTCATAACATACCAAACCCTTACATTCTTCCTCCTATTTTCCCCACTATCATTTCTGCTCCTCCCATTTCTCCCTATTTCACTTTTCCTCCCACCATTTTCCCCAATTTCACTTTTATTCCTATCATTTCCTATAATTTCACTTTTCCTCATCCCATCCTCGATGTATCTCGTTGTATCTCACCGTATCTCAACTGTTTCTGCATCGTTTCAACTGTTTCTGCAGCACCGTATCTAACCATTTCTGCACCGTTTCAACTGTTTATGTTTCTCTAATTGTTTCTGCACCGTATTAACTGTTTCTGCAGCACTGTATCAACAGTAGCTTTGTTTTAGATATCAAGATCTAGTCCATCAATCTTCCCACAACATTCCAACTCAAATTCTTTCTTTTCATTTCCTCAAAGTGTTAGTTGTCTCGAACTGTAACCTCACTGGTGAAATTCCAACTTCTATTGGAAACTTGTCATCTCTGAATATTTTAGATCTCAGCTTCAATGCTCTAACAGGAAGTGTTCCCCCCGAAATTGGAAATTTATCACAACTGAAGCAACTTTCTTTGAATTCCAATTTCTTGCAAGGTCAGATACCGAAGGAGATCAGAAGTTGCTCAGAATTGCAGCTGCTTGAGCTCTTTGACAACCAACTTTCTGGAAAGATACCTGGAACGAGCAAACAGAGAACCAAAAAGAAACGGGGGAGGGGGGTGATGGCGCTGGGGTGGTGGGGTAACAAATCTGTTGTGTAAACTCCTTTGATCCCAAAAAAATGTGTTCGTAGAAGTGCTGTAGTTGGCATAACAAATGTGACGTTGTTTACAGTAGCCACTACTCTGCTTCCATTACCCTGTTTGCAACTTGGACATGGATTAATTCCTAGTCCAACTGTGAATAACAATGAATGATCCACATTTAGTGGAATTTTAGCTGGGAATTTGTTCGAATTGAGGCTTCGTAGAATGGAGAAGCAGTAACAATTTTGCCAGAACCTTGATCAACTGTGGGGGAGGGGGGAGGGTGATGGCTATGGGATGGTGGAGGTAATGGTGGGGGGTGTTGGTGATGGCGTTAGGGTGGGGGTTATGGCGTTGGGGTGGTGGGGGTGGGTGTGGAGTGATGGGAGAAAGAGAGTAAGTGAGAGAATTTTTAATTAGGAAAAAATGAGAAGTGAAAGTGAAATGTGTTAGATTATTGTTAAATGTGTTAGAAAAATAATGCTATGCATTGTAATTAGTGAAATATTGCTATTTTTTTTGTAATTAAGGGTGAAAATTTGTATATTTGTATAAAAAACCCTTTTTGAATTAACCTATACAGAACTACGGATTGAAATCAGATACAATTTTGACTAATAGATGGTTTAAGTACTTCAAATGAAAAGTTTAATAGCTATATTAAAGAGTTAGATCCACTATAAGAATAAATTAAAAGTATTTACTAAATTTCTTTTATCATTTGTAAACACAAACTTCGAAGTGGCGATTTCGCCCCGTAGGCGCTTAGCTTCAGCCTCGAGTGTCATCGTACGACTTTCTAGCTCATTCATTTTAAACATATGACCGGTCAGTTTGTTGTGATATTCTTCAGTGAGTTCCACAAACTTGGTGTTGGCGTGGTCTAGCTCGCCACAAAGCCTATCAAACTCGGCAGTCAACTTGGAACTCTCAGCCTGGTGGCTTTCATTTAAAGCCTGCACTCGAGCCTTGGAAGTGACGGCAGCCTCGTGCGCTTACTTGAGCTCAGCGGTAGCCTTAGCCAGTTGAGCTTGAAGAGAAGAGATGTTAGCCTTGTACCCCACCTTTTGGCGATCCCAAGCATCCCTTATGCGCTGAAATTGTTAGGCTTGGTTACGCTCAATTTGCATCATCTTGAGTGAAAGCATAAGGCACTGTAAAAGGTTTAATTAAGAGTCAAAACAAAAGTGTTAAATGTAAAAGGAAATTGCAAGTATCGAAGTTTACCTGAGCCGTGCTAGCAGCAGACCGAGCCATCAGCGCCAACTGGGGCACATCTTTGATATGGCTCTTTTCATTTGGCCTGAGGAGGCGAGAAAGATGTAGGGCAATGTCGACAGAGCCATCAAAGAGATTCAGGTCAAAAGGGATCTCAATATTTCTCTTAGCCTTTTCAGAGGCCGAGGCGCGGGGAGGTTCGGAGTTAGCTCGAGCTGCGCTCGGTGCCATTCTCTCTTCATCAATAGGAGGAAGTTCAGCCTCACCAACTTTGGCCTTGCCCTTGGCCTTGGTAGAATCGTGGTCAGATCCCTCGAGGTCTACTACCTTGATTTCCTTGGAGGCCTTGGTGCCTTCGTTAATTGGCTCATCCCTCAGGCTTCGCCGCGGTTCGATAGTCGCCTCGACCCGGAAATGCACAACTGTAGCTGCTTCTCCGAAGCCGTCATTTTCCTCTTTGAATTAGTGGGAGTGTAAACTGGAGGCTTAAGAGAAGAAGAAGAAGATTTTGAAATACAAGTGAAACGAACAATAAAGATGTCGTCATCACCTTTAGTAGAGGTCCCTTGACTAGAGGAGCCCTTCGAGGAGGTCTTAGCTTTCTTCAGAGAACTAGCCAAGCTTGCTATCGTAGCTAAGTTGGCATCAGCGTCAGGGGCATCCTTCTCTTTTTTCTTTCCATTTCCCTTTTTGCTCTTCTTCTCTTTGGTCTTGGTGCTCGCTGCCATGTTAGGGAAACCTGGAATAAAAAGGGCAAAATCAGCGAAGAGAAAACCTCGGGCGATCCCCTAGGAGATTGGCTTGTGACAAACAATTCACTGTGCCTCTTGCACACCCACTTATTTTTTGGCTCGACGGAAATGTTCATCCAAGTCCTCTTAGGCCGGGTTCGATCCTTAATCATCGCTTGAACCCAACCAACTAGATTAGTTGGGGGTTTGATGGGAACTTTATTCGCTGTAAGAGTCAAGCATGAGATAGAAGATAAGCTCGAGGTCGGAGTTAGAAGGCAGATAAATTATGCAGAGGATCACTTACGTTTTTCGTGCCGTACCTCAGTTCTGCAGTAACAGATGCCATGCTTCTGTACTCAGTTTCTGCAGAGCTTCCAGATATAGTAGTCTACTTCTTAGATTTCCAGGATATTAGTGAATCACCTAGTTTTACCAGAAATCCAGTCACTGATCTTCTAGAAAATGGACAAGCTGCCCAGTCTGCATCACAGTATGCAGTTATTGAGTTTTGAGTCTTGCTTGACAGTAGAATTCCTTGCCCTGGCTGATTTTTCACATATCTGACAATCCTTAATGCTGAGTTAAAGTTTGCACACTGAATGCAATGTCTGGTCTGGTGAGTGTCAAGTATAGTAGTTTACCAATCAGTCTCTAATAGACAGCTGGATTTGGTAATAGTTTGTCACTCTGAGCAGTTTTGTTGGAGCTTTTCTTTATTACAAAGTCATCATACTCCTTGGTGGTAAGCTTCACATTGGGATCTATAGGTGTGGGTGCAGGCTTTGCTGCACTCAAGCCAGACTCTGAGATTAATTCTAAGGGATATTTCCTTTGATGCATGAGAATACCCTGTGAGGACCTAGCAAATTCAATGCCCAGAAAGAACTTTAATTCTCCTAAGTCTTTCATCTTGAAAGCTTGCTGAAGAGCCTTCTTAGTGTCCTGAATTACTTCCAGATTGTCACCAGTGATCAACATATCATCTACATAAACCAAGACTGCCACCATCCATTCCTTAGTCTTTCTTGTGAACAAGGAGTGATATAGTTGGCTCTGATTGAATCCAACCCTTACTAATGCTTCCGACAACTTAGCATTCCATTGTCTTGGAGCTTGTTTAAGTCCATACAAGGACTTTATGAGCCTGCACACCTGATTCTCCCCTGGCTCTTAAAGCCTTGTGGGACTGCCATGTAAATTTCATCATGTAGATCCCCTTGTAGGAATGCATTATATACATCCATTTGACGGATGTGCCAGTGCTTAGCAGCTGCAATAGAGAGTACATTCCTTATTGTGACCATTTTGACCACAGGTGAGAATGTTTCATGGTAATCAATACCCTCTTTCTGACTGTACCCGTTTGCCACCAGTTTGGCCTTGTACCTTTCTACTTCACCAGAGGCTTTGTACTTGATCTTATAGATCCATTTGCAGCCTATAGGTTTCTTACCTGGGGGCAGTTTAACTATGTCCCAAGTATGATTACTTTCAAGAGCTGCTATCTCAGCTTGCATGGCTTCTGTCCACTTAGGGTCTTTAACAGCCTCTGCATAGCACTTAGGTTCTATCAGGGTGGAGAAGTTGGCTATATATGCTTGATAATGTTCTGAGATGGTGTCATAGGTGATGTATTTGTCAAGTGAGTAAGGTTGTTCTTGGTGCACATTTAGTGACACAAAATCTTTCATCCAGACAGGTGGATTAGTATGCCTGTCTGATCTGGTTGAACTGGGTTGTGTGATGGCTGGTTCAGGAACCACTTCAGCCTGTACATCTTGATGTACTGGATGTATCTCCTCATCTATAGGTTGTTCAGCTATAAGAGGTTCTTGATCAAAGAAGACATGTATATCATCATGTCCTTCTAAATGGGCATCTGGATTTATCTGTTGGCCTGCTTCTATAATATCCTCATGTAGCTCTGTGTCTGCAATTAGCTGTAGATCCTCTTCAGTTGTGAGTGAGGGATTGTGTGTAAACACGAGAGGTGATTGTTTGAGTAATTTGAAAGAAAATATGGTTTCTCTAAATAGGACATCTCTACTGACAAGGAACTTTTGTTCTGCTAAGTCATAGAGAATATACCCCTCCTGAGTATCTGAATAGCCCATTAGCACAGCAGACTTACTTCTTCGACTCAGTTTGTCAGGTTGATTTATTATCTTGGCATGACATAAGCATCCCAGGACTTTGAGGTGTTGTAGTGAAGGTTTCTTCTTGTACAGTTTTTCATAGGGAGTCTGATATCCTAATACTACTGTGGGCATCCTGTTGATCATATATATAGCTGCTAGGACACAATGTCCCCAGAATTTGATGGGAATGTGAGCTTGAAATCTCACTGCTCTAGTAACTTCTAATATATGCTTGTGCTTTCTTTCAGCAACCCCATTTTACTGAGGGGTGTAGGCACAGGACCTTTGGTGTATAATACCAAGAGTTTGGAACATAGTACCACACACAGAGTTCAGGAACTCAGATCCATTATCAGTTCTGATTATTTTGACTACACTAGTGAACTGAGTTTTGACATAAGAAAGAAACTGTTGCAGAACTACACATACATCAGATTTGAGCCTTGTCAAATATACCCAAGTCATTCTAGAAAAATCATCCACAATTATTAGGAAATACTTGAAACCATCAACAGTTGGTACTTTATATGGTCCCCACAAGTCCACATGAATCAAATCAAAACAGTTAGAACTTGAGATATGTGAAGCAGGGAAGGGAAGCCTTACTTGCTTGGCACAAGGACAGACAATACAATTATCTAATACAGTGGTTTTCTCTCCAGCTTTATCAGATATCATTTTCTTGAGGACACTAGATGATACATGCCCCAGTCTCCTATGCCATAGATTAATGTCTACAGTATCTAAGCTCTTTACTGACAAGCTAACCTCCTGATTTGCTTTGCTGAGTTGATCTTGCTTGACCAGGAGGTACAAACCATTTTTCTCTTTACCAATCTCCTTCACCTTCCCATTGTAGAGATCCTGAAACACACAAAAGTCAGGATAGAAAGTCACTGAGCAGCCCAGCTCCTTAGTTACTTTGGACACTGACAGTAGGTTGTACTTGAATTGAGGAATGTGAAAAACATTTCCTATGGTGCTTCTGTTAGAGATTGTGCTGGTGCCAGTATGAGTGACTTGTGATATGTCACCATTAAGCAGGTACACTCTCTTGGGATTAAGGTTCTTGACTACTGTGGACTGATTCAGTAGCCCTATATCAGATACCATATGATTAGTTGCACCAGTGTCTATAATCCATTCCTTCACATTATCAGATACCAATAGGGCACTACTAGTACCTGCTATGTTAGCTGCAGAATGTGTAGAATTGGTCCCATTTTGGCCAAGGATCTGAAGAATCTGCTCATATTGCTCTTTGGAGAACATGCAAGGCTTGCTACTTTGATTCAGCTGAGTTGTATCTTCTCCTGGAGTCACCTGTGGCCAACCTGAATTGCCTTGATAGCCAGATGATTGTGCCAGTTGCCCAGAGTCATTGATAGTTCCTTCAGAGAACACATTATATGCAGTTGAACTGTTAGGTCTATAGGAGGTAGAATCCTTCCTTTTCTTGGACCTGTAATATTACACCCCGTACGTCTAAATTGACGTATATAATTATAATATCATGTTAAGAATGATTTAAGTGAGTTTAAAGTAATAATATGACCATATATGATGTTTATATGTTGAATATAAAGTTTGGGAAAAATCAGATTTAAGTTGCGGAAAAACCGACTAAGGAATTGCCTTGTAACGGAGCTTTTTCAACAATTAATTTGATGTGTTATATGAGGTCTTTTGGGGACATATCATATATCAAATTGAAGTTCTTGGAGTTTAGTTTCCAACACTTTTAACGGTTTGTTCATACAACTTATAGATAATAAGATATGAGCGTCAGAAGTCAGGCCAGAAAAAGGGACATAAGCGCAAAAGAGGACTAAAACTGAAATTTTTCGAGTATAAAAGGGAAAACTCATCTTCTCCTCGTCATTTACAGAAATATCAAGAGATGAACAGTTCATCATGAGTTTTCAAGCAATTTTTATGATTTTGAAAGAAGGACGCCAATCTTAACTCGAAATTGAAGACAGATTGCGTCAAAATGCTCTACGCGATTAGGGTAACATTATGCTACCTTCAATTTCGTCTATAGCTTGAGTTTTAGAATTACTTCATGGCTAAGTAAAGTACCTAATTGTTGTATTATAGCTTGTTTAAGCTTTAGAAGGTGTTGAATTCAAGGGAAACAAGGTTTAGAAGCAAGAAACATCAAAGGTATGTAAGACTAAACCTTTCTTTTGGCAAGGCATGTATCTTTTAGCTTTTGAAGCTTTTCTTAGTTCTAAACTTAGTTTTTATTGTGAGAAACTTGTATGGTACCAAGGAAACCTTGTATATACTTAATTTGGTACTAAAATCCAAGGTAAAAGATGTCCAAATCAGCAAGACAAAACGTTTCAAAATCTGGAAAATTGTTTTGATCTTTGGACAGTTGTTAGTATATTTATCATAACTCCTTGTAAAAAAATTGATATTTAGACGATTTAAGAATCTTTAGAATCTTAAGACATATATCTACAACTTTCATGAAGACCATGAGGTCTATAACTTTTATCTGCACCTTCAAAACTATGATGCAATACAGGACGCTGGTACTGTCTAGAAATTCTGTACATCCGTGGAATTGTTATGCCACTCTTATCTTGTTATCCAGTTAATTTGTTTATGTTATCAGTTTATCCGGGTATCCATTCCCATGTATAGTATAGTGTTGGTTCTGTTTTTGCAGATCATCCAGTTTCAGAGGAAACTCTGCCAAAATTTTTATAAAAATCAAAGAGTTAGACAAATTCTAAGTTTCATGTTGTGTCTATAGTTCCATCCAGAGTTTTCTTATCATTCATTCGAGTCCATATATATTGTTGCCACATTTTTTATGCCTCATACATGCTTATGCTTATATTGTGATCATGTTATGTGTGATTTGGAGTCCCCCATAGAGGCTGGACATTGGACACACAGTCCGGTCGCATGTGATACTACCTGTCTGGGGGATATACAGCCCCTCTGGTTCAGGCGGGGATTGAAACACCTAGTGTGACCGGGTGTCATTCACACACTCTGACCAGAGAGACTAGATATTACTGGCTGGGGGGGGGGGGATATAGCCCATAACACCCACCAGGTTTGTTATATACGCGTATATAGCCACAGTATGCACTGTATGATTATACATGAGGCTAGTTCCGGTTTTCAGTTACCTGATTTGGGGGGATACAGCCCATAACACCAGACAGGTACTAGTTCGGGTTTTCAGTTACCTGATTTGGGGAGATACAACCCATAACACCAGACAGGTACTAGTTCAGATGTTCAGTTACCTGATTTGGGGGGATATAGCCCATAACACCAGACAGGTACCAGTTTAGATAACAGTTCAGTTTTAGCTCAGTACCAATTATCAGTTCTCAGTTATCATCCACCAGTTCTTAGTGTCAGTATCAGTTGACAACTATCAGTTCCAGTTTCTAGTTACCAGCTGTCAGTCATATTACAGTTATTTATTTGTATAGTTCAGCTCAGTCTTCAGTTTCAGATTCAGCTAGAGCTCAGTTTATATTCAGATCATGTTTAGTACGTTCTTCAGATTTTCAGCTATATTGCTATGCTCCAGCTCATATTTACATATCTATATTCCAGCCTTACAGTTTCATTCAGCTATGATATATTATATGTTCATGCCTTACATACTTGGTACATATCGTACTCACGCCCTTTTCTGGGGCGCTGCGTTTCATGCCGCGCAGGTGCAGATAGATCAACGCTTGGACCATGTTAGTAGGCCATCTATCAGTTATTGGAGTCACTCCGCTTACTCCCGGAGTTACTTATCTTTTGGTATGTGTACAGTCAGCCAGCTGGGTATGTCGGGGCCTTGTCCCGTCCTTTGTATATTCAGTTCATCACTCTTAGAGGCTTGTAGATATGTCCCTGTGTGGTTCAGTCAGTATATTATGTATGTCAGCTTATGTTAGCCTTGTCAGCTTTTTGCATTGCATAATTCTCATAAGTTAGGTTTATGCTTATTCCGTTTATCAGTTATATTCATGGTTAGCAGATTATCAGCAGGATTAGTGATGATCGACGCTTAGTGTTGGTCATCCATCGCGGCCCTAGGTTGGGTCGTGACATGTAATCAGCAGGGTATCCAATCTCCTTCCACCATCCTTCCCTGTTGTGTCCTTTAATTTTGCACAGATCACATTATAGATGCTGATTGTTCCTGTATCTTGGATTTCTTGTATATCCAGCAGTCCTATTGGTGGTGTACATTGCAAGTGGATCCTGGGAACTTATAACAGGTGCAACACCCAACACTCAAGACTGACTCACTATGCCTTTCTGACCCTCATCACTTATGATCATATTATAGGCCTGATTAATAGTTGGTAAGGGACTCATCAGCAAGATCTGACTTCTTGCTTGCAGGTATGAGTCATTTAAGCCCATAAAAAATTGATACAGCTTCTGCCTTTGCAGGTACACCACAAAGTCTTTAGACTTATCACAACCACAGCTGGGAGGAGGTACTAGGGCCTCAAACTCATCCCACAAATCCTTCAATTTTGAGTAATACACTGACACAGAATTTGTCCCTTCATTCAAGGTGGCTATTTCTTTGTGGAGATTGAATGTTCTAGAGTCATTGGCTTTGTCAAACCTTTCATGCAAGTCTTCCCACACAGCTTGAGCACTGGTAGCATACACAATACCCCCAAGAAGACTACTACTAACAGAATTCATAAGCCAAGATAGTACAATGGCATTGCACCTTTCCCACTGGGTCCACAAATTTTCAGGGTGATCCTCTTTCCTACTGGTTCCATCCACTAACCCTAATTTATTTCTCCCCAATAAAGCAATACGCATAGATCGAATCCATAGGGCATAGCTTTCAGAACCAGACAGTTGAATAGAAATGAGTGAAATGCCACTTACATTAGATGAATGCAAGAACAACGGGTGATTGTAATCCAAGATTGGTGGTTGTTGAGGGACTTCTCCTCCATTGTTTTGCAAATTCGCCATTGTTGACGATCAAGAACTCAGTACACCAAGAACTTCAAAAAACTAAAAATTGATTTTGAAACTAGTCTTCAGGATCTTAACAGATTGAATTTTAGTACCAGATTTGATTATCTGGCTATTGCTCTGATACCATGTTATTGTTGATGTGTGATCTTAGCTGAGAAGGAAGAAGAAGACGAGAGGGAACAGTTGGGAGAGAGAGAGTAATTCTCATTCAGTTTCAGAAGTTGTACAAAGGGGAAGAGGGAGTTGGTTATTTATAACTAACCTCCCTAACAAACATAACAGAAATTAGGAACTAGGGAATTTACTAAACTACCCCTACGACTTATTATTAATCCTAACAGCTAATCCCTTTTAACTACTAACTCCTCTGATTAACTTCCTTCTAATTCAGCTCAATTAGGTTAGGTGCTTTGTTTAACACTCTCATGGTGTGCATTTATGTTTTGCGAGACAAACACATGTATATGCCAAGCATGTGACTCTGTTTCTCTCAACAACAACACAGCGAAGAATAATGATCAGCCTTGGGTTGGATTAATTGAGCCTAATCCTGTTATCCATTTTAAAGATGAGTTAGAATCTCAAATGGTCACTCAACTTTGGCAAATTAACCACCGAAGTCACTTTACTTTGGTTGGTCCCAAAAAGGTCACTCAACTTAGGAAAAATATCTCCAAAAGTAATTCTTGCCGGTTTTTGCACCGTCACCCCACCGAAAATCTGACGTGGCTTTTTAAAATATTTTTACATACCCGTAGGTCCCACTTTCTTTGCCATGTAGCACTTTTTTCTTCTTATAGTTACTAATTTTCTGGCAAGTGCATTGCACGTGTATTCTTAATAATTAATAAATATTATAAATATCTTATAATAAGCGTGTATAGTTGCTTGTAAATTAAAGAAAAATATATAAATTCAAAGTATTGATATATCGAATCCTTTTCGATCGACGTTTCTTATTTATGCAATATATAATCATACTAAAAATTACTATTGTACGAATGCCAGTAATTAATTTTTGAATGATTTTAATCATGCAAATTGTATAATACATCAAGTACGAAGGCCAAATAATTGTTTGCCATACTTTTAATTTTTAACTTTTAATACATAATAACAGTTTGACAGTAGCACAAAATATCAAGAAAAGTTATTGATATCAAGCTAAATCATGAATAGTTGATATAATATAAAATTTGTCTATTATACGAAGGCCAGTAATTAATCTTAGAACGATTTTAATCATGCAAATTTTATAATATATCAAGTATTCAGCTTGATAGTAGTACCTTTTTTTTTTTGTGCTAATGACAAATTCTTATTATGAATTACGAGTATAGCAAACTATTATTTGGCCTTCGTACTTGATATATTATAAAATTTGCATGATTAAAGTCGTCCAAATATTAATTACTGGTCTTCGTACAAAAGTAATTTTTAGTATGATTATGTATTGCATAAACAAAAAATGTCGATCGAAAAGAATTCGATATATTAGTACTTTAAATTTATATATTTTCTTTTTAATTTACGAACAACTATACACGCATATTATAAGATATCTATAATTTTTATATTAATTATTAGGAATACACGTGCAATGCACGTGCCAGAAAACTAGTAACTATAATAATAAAAGTCCTACATGGCAAAGAAAGTGGGACCTACGGGTATGTAAAAATATTTTAAAAAGCCACGTCAGATTTTCAGTGAGGTGACGGTGCAAAAACCGGCCAGAATTATTTTTGGAGATATTTTCCCTAAGTTGAGTGATCTTTTTGGGACCAACCAAAATAAAGTGACTTCGGTGGTTAATTTGCCAAAGTTGAATGACCATTTGAGATTTTAACTCTTTTAAAGATATAGTAGTAGTATGATTTAGTGTTGGTTCTCTTAAAAAAAAAAAAAGTGTTGGTTCTCTTAGCGGAGAAACTAGGAGGTGTCATTGTAATATTACCATTCCTGGTAGCCAGCTCATGGAGCTTCACCAACCATTTCTACCCAACAAGATCTTTTAAATGATATACCATATTGGGGATTTCTTTTTTGAATCCACGTTACAACATCAACCAATTATAGCAGCCAATACAAAAGCGCTTTATTAAATGGCGCATCAGATGAAGTGCTAGTTCTTGATAAATATACATGTGATAAAATCAACTAGTTATAGCAGTCTGCAATGAAAGAGCTACACGAACCTATTCTAAGATAAAAATGTTAAGTAGGAGTAATAGAAAATTCATCCCTTTTTCCCCTTAACATATATATGGACCATGCTTTTAAGTTTTACCTACCAATTTATGCCTTCTGAAGTAAGAGTAATATAATGGAGGTTTCCTTATAGATCCATAATAGAGATCCAAAGCTGCGCCTTAACTTTGAGCAGAATAATTTATTGTAGGACAAAGTATATGGACAAATTGTCTCTAACTTGGTTACCGAAAATATTCATAGCTATGTGACCCTTTCTTTCTAATTTTGGAGCAGTATTTATGTTTTGTAGGACGAAGCAATATGGACAAATAGTCTCTAATGTGCCCATGTGACCCTTTCTTTCTAACTTGGTCCATGGAGCAAATTTATGTAAGGAGTACTATTATAGGATAAAGCATATGGCTAAATACTGACAGTCTGCAGTTACTAATATTACCCATATCAATGTGACATTTCGTTTCAATTTTGAGCAGATTTATGTTTTGTTCCTTGAATTATTGTCTTATTCAACTTTAGTCAATGTACTGGCTATTTGACTGGGCACTTAAAATAAGTACGTGATTTGGGAACAATCATTAACGAAGCATAAACATATTTGCTACCCCAAACGTTGACTCAAAAACATGCTTCCATAGCATTGTACAGCTCAATTAGAAAAGAAAGCGATTTCTTTTACCTTAAAGTTATGTAATTATATCCTCTTTTTAACACATTAAAATTTCAAGAAGACATTACAAACGTTCTTTTGGACATATATCAACACGTAATTTATTCTAATTGGATAGGCTAATGTAACTGTAATTCTGTAAAATTTGGATAAGGTCAGTGGTGATAATTATTGTGGCGAACATGGAAATAATCTTTCACCCCTTCTGCATTTCTCCTCTATCTGGTGTTGGTTAAGACCCTGAACTACGATATCCCAAGTCGCATAGTCTGCCAAGCATTCCATAAAGCAAAATTTCTCCCTGTCTTCTTCATGAGTTCTACAACTTACCAATGTCTGAGGAAATAATACTAAGAAAAAAATAAAAATTTGCAACAAAACCAAAACTGGTTTACAACACATTTTTCCTGCAAAAGTTTCGTGTCAACATCAATATACAATTCTTAAAAACAACATTATCTGAATAATGAAATAAAACAAAATTTTAACTAAATTATTCAAATATTGCTACTTCAAATCTCACCTAATTTTATATATTTGAAGTGTTACTAGAAAAAGGGTAGAAGTATCTATTGCAAATTTAGCGAACAGTTACTTCTTGTGCATCCAAGTAATTAGTATTACCTTATATACACACGGATTCTTAGAAAATATATTTTCAAGCATAATGCGAGTTTTCAATTCGTGGATTGATCTCAAAATTAAATATAAAGCTTTTGCAATGCAGATAAAATAAAAGGAATTAATAAAGGGGATAGTAACTAGTGTAAGGAATACTTTGTAGAAAAAGGTGAAATTAAGTTTTCTTACCTATTTCGGTAATCAAACTAAGGTTCTGTTTAATCAACTAAAGTGAGACAAACAGAGGATTTATAAATAGGTAATTAACTTTGTAACGTTTGGTCCGATTGTATTTATTGTTTCGGGAGTTGCAAAAATATCTATATATTCATTGTAGGAGACCAATTAGAAAAAGGAGGTGGGTGCTACTACAAAAGATGTAAATGTTATGTGTCATACGTTTTATATGATCTGATATTTTTCCAATTGATCAGATACTATGGCTTAATTGTGAGTTTTGAAACCTTACATCTAAACATCTGGTCTCTAGTAGACAATAATGTTCTCTTCTATGTTGTACGATAATGCATGGATACTTGAGCATCGCATATTTAATAGAGTTGCGTTTCAAAAAAAAAAAAAAAAAGGGTTTTGGACAAGCAAGTGTAGAAAAAAAGGGGTCAATCTCTCTTTAGATTGAATTAAATTAAATCTACGTTTGGAAATTTAAATTAAATCTTTTTTCCTTTCAAAGAG
The DNA here is from genome assembly GCA_029990575.1 of Petunia axillaris subsp. axillaris. NCBI lineage: Eukaryota > Viridiplantae > Streptophyta > Magnoliopsida > Solanales > Solanaceae > Petunia > Petunia axillaris. Next base: position 32,821,045 of record JARKNS010000002.1, read on the forward strand.
GTCAATCTTTTTAAAATGATAAAAAAGAAATAAGATTATCTAATTATATGTTGGTCTATATCGCGTTTCACTTCCAATGACGTCCTCCAATGTGTCATTAAAATTACACCAATCTTCTAAAATATTTTCTAAGACTTGTTTAAGGTTTCGTATAGTTTAAGACATGGTTAACCCAGGGTCATATTTTAATGCTAACAAATAATGGGTTTTTGTATGAAATGGAATAGAAAAAGGTATTGGACGCAAACTATGTATGCTGTTGTATGTTGCATATTTGCACTTTCTTGTTATTGCCATTTCCTACGTACTAGTAGTACTACGTAAGTTAAGTTCAACTGGTGAACAAAGGGAATTAATTGGAGCACTTATTCTTCCTCGCCTATAAAAGGAGCTGCTTATAACAGCTTCTCTACAACAGTAATTCCTACTCCCTTTCTTCTTCTTCTTCGGAACTGAATAATATTGAACATTCCTCACTGCTTTACTCATGGAGGCAGCAATCAATTTAGTGTTGGGTAATTTAATCTTGTTTAACTTTTTTATTTAGGTTGAATGCATGCCAATTAATATTTTTATTGTTATGTACATGTAACACTATGCTTGTACAATGAGCTTTCTCTTTTGTTTTAATTAACATTAAGTCTGTACATGTAAGACTATGCTTAGTGATAAAAAAAATTTCAGAAATATTGTTAAGAGTAAAGAATATCTAGCTTATTAACGTTTAAATATGGTTCGTTTTTATAGTTTTTGTTTTGAGTACTCTTTGGAGAACAGAAGCCCAAGACACTACCCTTTATGTTAATACCACCATCCTAGAGAGTGCAGTAGCAAAGGGAGCAGGTGATAACATACTTCCAAAATTTAGTTTTCTTGAGTTGGTGTTTGATTATATGAAAATTAATTAGCATCTTATTTGATTACTCTTTTCTATGTTACTGCAGTTTGCTTGGACGGTAGCGCTCCAGCGTACCATTTTCACAATGGAACTGGCTTGGGACTTAACAATTGGCTCCTTCACATTGAGGTTGATAAATTGGATATATATATATATATATAGATATATATATATCCTTCATTTCTTTATTTAATTATATTTTTTCTTTAATATCAAGTAGACTAGCATGGCTTTGCACAAAATGATGGGTTAAAACCGAATAATGAATATTGACTTCAATTTTTCTAATCTAAAATAGGGAGGAGGTTGGTGTGAGACTGTCTCACAATGCCAGGATCGAACTAATAGGTCACTTGGATCTTCAAAACATCTCCTTCCCGTAGGGGCTTTCACTGGAGTTCTAAGCAATGACCCTCTCAACAATCCTGGTACTTCCTAGTACAGTACTTACTATGTTACGTACATACAGCCTTCTATATTTTTTCTTATTGGAGATTTTCTTCTCCTCCTAATTCAATGTTATCTTTGTCATAAATGTTTTTCAGACTTCTATAACTGGAATAGAGTCAAAATTAGGTATTGCGATGGATCATCTTTTACCGGTGACATTGAAGAAGTTGATCCGGTAGTTAGTAAAAATTTGCACATACTAGTAATTACAGTAATTAATAGTGTTAAAAATATGTTGCAGTGAGTGACTTTTTTTGAATTCTAAGTGGAAATGCTAATTTCTGTATTAGGCAACAAATCTCCACTATAGAGGGGCAAGAATTTTCAAGGCGATAGTGGAGGAATTGTTATTAGCTAAAGGAATGTCGAATGCTCAAAATGTAGGAATTTCTTTTATTCACTTTCCAGTCTCTAGTTTCTTGCTGATCGATTTTGTGGCTGAACTTAAACAAGAATATTTTACATTGCATGATAGGCCATTCTGAGTGGATCTTCAGCTGGAGGGTTGGCTGCAATCCTCAATTGTGATAAGTTCAAGCATTTCCTCCCTTTCACTGCTAGAGTGAAATGTGTTTCTGATGCTGGTTTCTTTATTAATGTGTAAGTATTATTCATGATATAGTAATTCTTGACAACTTTTGTTTGTTGCATTTTTATAACTAGTTTTCGTGTGAATTCATGCAGAAATACTATTGCTGGTAAACCGGAGATTGAAGAGAAGTATGAGAGAGTTGTTGCGTTGCATGTAAGAAATCATGCATCATTTGACTCATTTTTTAATATAGCATTATTTTAACCCCTCATATAGGACATTATACTAATACATTTGACACTTGGGAAATTTAGGGGTCTACCAAGAACCTGCCAACATCTTGTACCTCCACATTGTTTATAAAGCCAAGTTTGGTAAGAGAAACTTATCATGGGATAGAATTGGCCTCGTATATGTAGCACATGATATATTTCTCACAGCATACTCTTTGATAATTGTACAGTGCTTCTTTCCCCAGTATGTAGTACAACATATCCGAACCCCTCTGTTCATCATTAATTCGGCTTACGATTCCTGGCAGGTTATTACAATAATTCTAAGATTATCAACTTTATATTACTATTTTCTGCTTTAATTTCTTTTATTTTCCTTCAAACTATAAATGTTTTTACCTTTGGATTCCTGATAATTAGGTGAACAACAGCTTTGTTCCCAAGGATGCTGACCCTCAAGGTATTTGGGATAACTGCAAGAACCATATAAGTAAATGCTTACCTAGTCAACTCAATATCCTCCATGGTCAGTATCTTTTGATTGGGTTCTCTTTTTATGTGACACGTATATTAAGAGGCTTATATTTTTTTTAACTCTCTCTCTCTCTCTCACTCAGATTACAGGTTGAAGTTTTTAATGGCACTAATTGGATTAGGACCTAGTTATTCGAGAGGATATTTCATAACTTCCTGCCATTCCCACGATGGCATTGAAAAACAAAGCTTTTGGTTCTACCCTGACTCTCCAATGTTATGTAACAAGGTTCTTGTACAATTTTTTTCCCCCAAATTTTAGCAATTTGCTGTGTTTCTCCATGACTGTTGAGACTAACTATGTCGTTATTGCAGGCAATTGCCATAGCTGTTGGAGACTGGTTTTATGACAGAAGCGGTTTCCAGAACACAGACTGCCCCTATCCGTGTGGCCAAAAGTTTTGCCACTATAGACATTGAGTACTTGGAAACCATGCTTAAGATATTTTTCAAATATTAACCTTTAATGTCATTTTGGTTTAGATGTTCAACTTTAATGAGATATGATATGAATGTTTTTATCTCTTAATTGTGTCTCTTTTTCATTAGCCCAAACTACATATCAACAATCCATCTCATGTGATTTATGTTCAAGTAAAAATTCTCTTCTCTAACACATTAAGTTCGTAAATGAAACACTGCACATTGTCACTTTACTTTCATAACTTCTTGGCCACAATGTCATTACTAAGCATCAAGATGGGTGAATATGGATACAATCTTTCACCCCTTCTGCATTTTTCTTCAAGCATTTTTTATTGAGACGCTCTTTATCGACATTCCCAAGCATATACTCTATCACGCTTTCTTGTTACCAAAACAATTTCCTCCTTGCTAAGGAATGTAGTATTTACCAAAATTGTGTTATGACTTTTCACTTAATCACTTTGCAACTAACCTGTAACAATTGAAACACTTAAAAAACAATCAATTTAAAAATAGATCACTTATTAGGTCTAGACTTTCTTGATCTATTCCTTTCATACAATCCACTTGGATCCACTCAATTGTTTTTTAATCTTTTTCTAAATTAACTAAAATAGTTCTTACTTGTATGATTGATCAGAGAATCCAAGGGCAGCAAGAGTGACATGGCACTTGCTAGCCTTACGTCCACACTAGCTTTGCGTGGAATAAATTATACACCCACTACACGACATAACATGTTTATTAACAGCAAATCTAAGGGAGGATCCTAAATTCACTTATGTGGTTGATACAATGTTCCTGCCGAAAAGATGCAACCCAATGTTAAGACCTAATTAGCAATTAGCATCAGAGGAGTAGCTCCTTTGACATCATTGGATTGTATAGTTCATTCACTACTAGAAATTAATCATTCTGCGTCTCGCTTTTAAGCGCGTCGTTGGACTGCTTTCCGTCTCCAAAAATGTGTCAGTGTGTCAGCTTCCCTCTCCAAGCACTAAATCAATTAAATTAATTTAGTGCTTGGAGAGGGAATTCCCTCTCCAATCATTAAATTAATTTAATTAATTTAATGCTTAATTAATTTAATGCTTGGAGAGGGAATTCCCTCTCAAACATAAATTATATATAATATTTTTATTGTTTAGAGACGGAATTTCCTCTACAATTAAAAATTTAAAAATTATTTTTAATATTTAGAGACGGAATTCCGTCTCTAATAAAATTATTTAATTTTTTTTGGTTTGTTAGAGACGGAATTTCGTCTCTAACTATACAAATCCTGCTAAACAAAAATATTATAAATTCGGTACAAAGCAACCAAATACCAAAAACAACCTGTTTAACATAAAATACCTGTTTAACATAAAACAAAGCCACCACGGCCAATAAAAAACAATACTGCATATTGTTTCATCATTAACCATTCAACACAAATAAAAACTAAAGTATTTAATTAGTAACATGTTCACAACTTAACAAACCATGAGAGTACTAATCCGCTCCTTGGGACGAGCCACTTCCTTGCTCCTTATCTCTCCAAATCTTTGCCACAATATCCTGTAATTTCTTCACATTCTCACGGTCTTCTAACCGTTGCCTTTCACTATCTTGTAGCCTTTGCTCCATTTCAGCCAATCTAGCGCGCAACTCATCATCTCCAGCTTGTGGTGCATGTGAAGAAGAAGAAGAACAATTAGCATTGACAATACCTACACGAGAAGGCTTCTTGTACCTCGAAGGACCAAGGCCATAGGCTCGATTTTTGCTAGTATAGCCACCACCCGCCTGAACGAACATTGCATTTTCTTCATCCTGGGTGGGTTTAGGAGAGCCTTCATCGACTTGTGACCCTTGGCTCTCAAGCCATTCTTGGTGTAAAGCTTTGTAGTTTTCCTAAAACACACGACGCGATTAGAATAATTAATTAAAGAATAATTTAAAAAAAATAAAATTATTTATGATATCTCACCTCTAGTTGTTGTGCACGTGGCTCGACCCATCCCACCTCATTTCCTTGTTCGTCATATAAATAATGGAACAAACGGAAAAATTCATATTCACTAACTTTTCCATGTACCGCTTCCTACACAATGCAAATTTGTTAATGCTAAATCAAAATGGTGTTAAGTTTTTAATTTAAATAAAAATTAGATTGACTTACATATCGTGCCCGATGGGTGGCCAAACTAACTGAACCACAAGTGTGCTTCGATCCTCCCTTTGCGGATGCTCTATTTTTCTTAGCCTGCTCGCTCTGGGCTAAGAATTCAGGTGTTTCCCAATAAATTTTGAGTTTATCCCAATTTTGTTGATAAATCCATTTGGGAACTTTACCCTTTTGCCTGTATTTTGACAGGGAATCACTTAGCCTTTTAGCCGCCTTTTTGCCGCATATATAGTCAAACTCTCCATCACCAGTGCCTGCATTCACCCACACTCCGCAGTTATATGTTTTCTTCCCCATGGACCATTCTTCAATATGAAACTTATAGCCATTGATGAAGTACTTAGACATTTGTATGTACTTATAAATAGGGCCCAATGATAAATCACAAAACAGTGGATGATTGACGCCGTTTTCAGGATTGTGCACCTAACATGCATACAATTGTAGATTTATAAGTTAAAACATACTTGCGTATAGTATTCACCAACGGGATATGTGCCACTAAAATACTTACGTATTCTCTAAACCACTCTGAAAATTTGGTCGTCACAGCATCGTGCCCAAAGTTAGTGACAAATAAACTGCTATGCACAACAACAATATTCAGGATGTAAAAATTAATATATGTATTAACCTTTTTTTTTTTAATGTAGAAACTGACAAATACCTATAAAAAGGTTGCACTTCTGGGCAATTCATCAGTACATGTGCCGTAGCAACTTGTCTATCGATGTCGCTGAATGGTTTTGTGCAACCTTTTTCTGATCCTCGACCGGGATGATTGAATATGGAAAAATGAGGATACAGTGAATTGTCGCTTCCACCATCATCATGTCGGTTAGGCCTGCGACTTAGAGAAGGTACTTCGGCCCCAAAATAATAAGAACAGAAATGCGACGTTTCCCTAACAAGATAAGCCTCACATATCGACCCCTCAATTCTATTCCTATTTTTTGGAGTCCGCTTACATTTGCCAATAGTCCTGTATAACATAGATAGCCATATAATTTAATAATAAATTAAAAAATATTAAATATAGGAGGAAATCTATGATATGCATTACCTTTCAGTAGGATACATCCACCTTCCCTGAACCGGGCCTCCAAGTCTTGCTTCTTCAACAAGGTGCATAGGCAGATGTTCCATAACATTGAAGAAATCAGGGGGAAATATCTTGGTCAATTTAGTAGAGATCACAGGAATATTACTTTCCATCAATTGTAGATTTTCTTCCCTCAATGTACTAGAACACAAGTCCTTGAAAAACACACTCATTTCAGTGAGTGGTTTCCAAATTGTATCAGGCAAGCCATTGAACGCAATTGGCAACAAATTTTCCATGAAAACATGACAATCATGGCTTTTCATTGCCGTAAGCTTACCTTCTGTCATGTCGACACATTTGGATATATTCGATGCGCAACCATCAGGAAACTTAATATTCTGTATCCACTCACAAATCATTCTTCTCTCCTCCAAGTCAAAAGTATAGTTCGCTGATGGCTTGCGCACCTTAACCCCATCTGATTGTAGGTGCAATTCAGGTCGTCGACAATATGCCTGAACATCTAACTTTGCCTTCAAGTTGTCCTTTGTTTTGTTATTGACATCCATCACAGTGTTAAAGACAACATCAAAAAAGTTTTTTTCAATATGCATTGGATCCAGATTATGCCTAAGAAGATTGTCCTTCCAATAAGGAAGTTCCCAAAATATGCTCTGCTTTGTCCAATTATGTGTAACACCAAAACCTGCTATTCTAGGCAATGGTTGCTGCTCCGTTGCCTTGGGATACCCCTGAACCCTAGACCAAACTTCATGCCCCGTCAACCTCTGTGGAGGATCATCAAAATCCTCCTTATTCTTCATGAATGCACTAGTGTTTCTCCTAAATGGATGGTCATCTGGCAGAAACTGTCGCTAACAGTCGAACCATGTGTGCTTACGCCCATGTTTCAAATAAAATGCTTTTGTATCTTCCATACAAATAGGACAAGATAGCTTACCAGCAGTGGACCAACCAGACAACATGCCATATGCAGGGAAATCATTAATTGTCCACATCAAACAGGCATGCAATCTAAAGTTTTGTTTCAAGGAACAATCATATGTTACAACACCATCACGCCACAATATTTGTAACTCATCAATCAAAGGCTGCAAGAATACATCAATAGAGCTTTTTGGGTTACTAGGACCAGGGATAGTACAAGTCAGGAAAATATATGGACTTGTCATACACATTTCTGGGGGTAGATTATACGGTGTGACGAATACAGGCCAGCAAGAATATGGTGCAGCAGAGACAGCAAACGGAGTAAACCCATCAGAACTTAAACCCAACCTGATGTTTCTAGGTTCACTTGCAAATTCAGGATACACTCTATCAAAATGCTTCCATGCTTCTCCATCAGACGGATGACATAGAATACCAGATTGTCGTTTACGTTCATGATGCCATCTCATATGAGGAGCAGAACTCATTGATGCATACAACCTCTTTAACCTTGGTATAAGAGGTAAGTAATGCATCGCTTTTACTGGGACCTGTTTCTGTTTAGAATTTTTGACTGGCTTGTAGCGAGCCTCACCGCAAAACGTAGAAAATTGCTTATCTTTATTTTCTTTGTAGTATAACATGCAACCTTTTTTACAGCAGTGAATTCTTTCTGAAGATAGCCCTAAAAACGAAACCAACTTTTTTGCATCGTAGTCCAATGATCTCATCCATGCCTCCTTGAGATATGTTATAATCTGATTTAATACTAAGCAACCTAACTGCCACCGACAGCTTTGAATGACTTGCCCCCTCGTAAAATGGGCGACTTGCTTCTTCCAACTGTTCATAGAAGAGTTTCGCCTCATTATTGGGAATCTCCTCAACATTCGGTTGAGAGGGTTCCCCTTGGTACATTCCAAACGCATCATTCAACATCTCATTCATAGGATAGTTATACCCGACATAGTCATTTTGGAAGTTCTCTCTATGGACACTAGGGTTACACTCTCCGTGTGCAGTCCACACAAAATAATTTGGCATAAATCCTTTTCTATAAAGGTGCAACACGACATTTTCAATTGGTTGCACGTGGCTACACTTGCATTTCACACAAGGACATTTGATTGACTCCCCTCGTATATATTCAGGAAGTAATTTAGCTTTAGCAATAAACTCATCAACCCCATCTACATAACTTTTCCTCAAACCCATATTTTCATAGAACATATTGTACATCCAACTACGATTTTCATCATGTTCCATCTACAAAAGTTGCACACAAATAAATATAAATCAATGCAACAAATTATAGCAATTTTTCTAGCAAACTATAGGTGTATAACATTATTGTTAAATTATGTTGTATATTAATTTTTTAATTAACTAACTAAATCAAACTCCCTACATTTATTTTATTTGTCATGTTCAATAACATTGTTCTTAATTATTTCTTTCTAATTATTCTTGCATTAAATTTATCTACTTTATATTATTTTTCTAACTATTTCTAAATTTCCAAGAACTAATGACATTTAATTTCTAATAATCCAATCTAACAAATATTAAACAAGTATACAAACATGATAGAATTATATAATGGAGTGTCAAAGTTGGTATTGGGGTGGAGAAAATGGGGGTCGAATTCATGGATGGAAAAAATGGGGAGGGAAAAATAATTTGAATTATAGCTAAAAATAATGGGGAAGATGAAGAAAAAACTTACTTGAATAAATTGGGGATGATTGGGGATGTTTTTGCCGGGGAGGGAACAAATTCGCCGTGGAGGGAGCAGCTTCGCCGGAGGGAGCAGTGACTGAATGTGGGAGGGGTTTTTTAATTTTGGAGAGAGGATACTGAATGTGGAAGAGAGAAAGCAGGTTATAATTATGAGTTGGAGACGGAATTCCGTCTCCAACCAAAAAGCAAAAAGCGTGTCAGTGATTGGAGACGGAATTGGAGACGGAATTCCGTCTCCAATCACTGACACGCTTTTTGCTTTTTGGTTGGAGACGGAATTCCATCTCCAACTCTAAAAAATTTAATTATTTTTTTATTCTTTCAGTGATTGGAGACGGATTGGAGGCAGAATTCCCTCTCCAATCAGTTGGAGAGGGAATTCCGTCTCCGACCTCTTTGTAGCATTTTCAGCGATTTCTAGTAGTGATTTCTTCGTTGTGCCAATCATGCTTTTTTGCACATGTAAAAATAAGAAACAAAACGACTATGAAACTTAAAGTGCTTATAACTCTAACCTCAAGGAGAAGATGCCAACTATAAACGAGAACTTATTGCTAGTTACAGATTCTATTTTTCCTTTTGAAAAAAAAGATTAATATCAAGAATATAAAGTAAAAGTAAACCAAACTCATACCATGATACTGAGTTTTCTTTCTCATGGTGATGATGGGCAAGAAGAGCACAAACAGACGTAACAGCAATCTTAAATATAGATACCTCAGCACCTTTTGACATCTGCGAGTAAACCTGGATGGCAACAGATGAACTTAGGTGCAATAGCGGCAAATCTGAACGACATCTGCGATGCGAAAAGATGTATGACCTGTAAATTTGCACCTTACACCTTTTTTCACACATTCTTTGTACAAAAGCAAACTATCTACTACAACACACACCTATGCACGGGTGGATCATTGATGTTGAGCTGAATGTTTTGAAGAATGATAAATGAAGGACCAGTGGTTCTGGTGGAGAACTTGGTCCATATTAAGAAGGGCACGACTGATCGAAAAGATTAAGGGTTGTGAATCCTTGCAGAAGTAGGAACAGTGGCGCGCGAACTAGTATACATCCTAGTCAGCTAAAAGAAGTTGTGCTGTGGCTGTGTCTTCGAAGTACGAATAAGAGTTGGAGCTAAACAAGGAAAGAGTTACAGGAAACCTTGTCTTGCTATAATTACAAGGTTTCCTTGTGAAATACGACTAGGGTTATGAAGCCCATATAAAAGCTAGTAGTTGAGGCAGCTGATACTCAGCTATTCACATCGAGAGTTGAGAGTAATACAAAGGCGGTCCAATAACTTTCAAAGTGACTTAACTGGTGAAGACAACTGTTGAAGGTTGCATAGTTGAACTTAGATATTCTGTCTAGGTTTTGTTTTGAAGTTGTCATAGTTTTGTGCTATTGTTGTTTTACCTACATGCTTACTTTAGAAGCAACTGTATTAGGTGAACTATTGTGAGATTACTTTGTAAAGCTAGGGTTTAGCTTTGTTGAGTGATTAGGGTCTAGAGTGTAGCCCCCTTGGTTACAAAGTCTTGTAATCTAAAACTTACTCTTTGTGTTAGTGAAATTATTCAAAAGTCCCAGAGTGTGGGTCGTGGTTTTTCTCCCTTGAACAAGGAGTTTTCCACATAAAAATACCGTGTTCTCTGAGTTTGCAATTTGTGTGTGGTGAGGTGTTTGTCGTGGAAACAGGTGCAGCAAAGACAAGGTTCGTGACATTAAGAATCGAGTTCTTCGACGAAAATCAGAGGATACTATTTAACTCCCTTTTAGTGTCCATAGTAGGTGCTTGGTGTATAACAAGTGGTTCGTGAAGAACTTCCTTATCACTGTACACACTGGGAAAAAAGGGAAAGGAAAGGAGAACTTCCCTACCACGTTGTTTTTTGTTGCATCTAATACTGATTGTACTTTCCCATTTACAGGGAAATCATGCCGAGACTATTAAGGAATGCACAAAAGCACTAGAACTAAATCCTAAATATTTAAAGGCACTGGTTAGAAGAGCAGAGGCACATGAAAAGCTTGAACACTATGATGAGGCTATTGGTGGTAAGAACTGGGCTCTGAATTGTATTATGACTGTTGTTCAATACAAGTCATTGAGATTGATACTTTCTAGTTACATCAATGTACTAAGTAATACTAATCATAACTCATTTACTAGGTTATGGTGACAAATCTTGTGTTTTACTGTTAGGTTTTCCTTTCTCTTTTCCCTATTTTATCTTCCCCTCTATAGCCTGGAAAAACAACAAACAAAAGAGTTCATATATGTTTTCTGGCAATAATTTCACACCACTAGAACGATTCATGTTGATGGTGAATAATAAGAACAATGGAGTTCTATTTATGGATCTTTGTCTCTTTTCTTACTTTTGTTGCCTTTGCTTTTTTTTAAATTCTTCCAGACTTGACAAAGATCTTTGAATTGGAACCTTCAAATGACCAAGCCAGGAGAAGTATGATGCGTTTAGAGCCATTAGCTAATGAGAAGCATGAGAAGATGAAGGAAGAGATGATTGGTGAGCTTTACAATATTCTATTGGTTGGACGAAGCTTTCTTTTTCTTTCATATTTAACTCTATTAAATAATAGAGAGTATTTCTTATCGTAGTAAAAGTGGTTCAACATTTGTTCCCACGTCATAATGTTAGTTGGAGTGGAGGATATCTAGTCCATGCCTAACTGACTCCCCCTGGAAGTATTGGAACAAACACTTGCGTGCAAAACTCGAAAAGAATCCCAGAGAGGTGTGTCATTCACATGGTTGTATGTTTTTGCACCTACAGAGAGTTTTACTTGTCAGGCTTGTTGTTTGGTGAGGATTGAACATGTTTTTAGGAATTAGTCCCCTAAACTTTGCAATCATTCATGTAGCTGCTTTCCCAAAAGCCTGTGGTAATGGCATACAGTTTGTCTAGATCTTGCTCTTTAGGGGACAGCTGGGCATGCCTGCTTGGTACTTCTAGTTGGAAGATATTCTTGTTTCATTGTAGTACGGATACTTGACGCATCTTTCCACTCTCTTAGTGGGAGGTCTCATTTTATCCTTGACCTAATAAGGTGGAATGATTAAATACACATCACTGTTTTGAAAATGTTGGGGGCACAAAGCATTCCGTGTTCATGCAGGGTCGGTGGGAGGGTTGCACTCCAAGGGGTGTAATGTACACAGCCTATCCTGATGCAAACATCAGTGACTTTTCTACGACTTAAACCCGTGACCTATCGGTCACACGAAGGCAATTTTACCAGTTGCTCCAAGGCTCCCCTTCTGTTTTGAGAATGTTAGCACCCAATAAACCCATAAAAAAAGTAGCTATGATGACTTTCCTATGTGGAGGGACAAACCATTAATGTTCTATTGGTAGTAGAGTAATCTGCTATCGTATGTACTATGATAGATAGCAGTATTAAATCTGAAAACTGGCGGTTATGTTCGTCTATGCTATAGTGTGGACATCGGTAGACAACACCTTTTAACTTAGGCTATCAACTGTGACATGTACATCATAGGGTTAACAAGATAATTTGCACTGATAATTATCATACAAGTGCGATTACACATTTCTTGCAGGAACTGTGGTAATAACTTTAGAATTAGGGAATGCAGGCCCATTTTAAGTATAAAATTTGGGGAAAACTGGTGGTAAAGTTAAGCTAATATGACTCATCAATTGGGTAATGCCTGCTGCTATGGTTTACTTAGTATGACACATCAAGAAACTTTAACAAAAATAGAACATACGGTAAAAAAGAAAATAAGATGTGTGATTTACTTCTTTAATCATGTGAATGCTTGCTTAATTGACTTATGTGCTAAATGTTGTTGGAATATTGGATACTAGTTAGTTAACTAGTTTTCATAGTCAGCATTAGTCAGTAGATAAGTCAGCTATTTATTTTACATTGTATTTGTATTTGTAATAGAGTCGGGTAATCGGGTCATTGTATATATAGGATTGGTTACAACTGTTAATACAGACGATTCATTTTCCATTTCCAATTTCTCTTTCTTCCCCAACTTCCTTCCCTCACGATAACACAAACCGTAACAACTGATCAATAGCGATCATTCAAATCTGAACTTTAACATGGTATCAGAGCCTAGATTCTGATAGATCTACTGATTCCGCATCGTCTGATACTACCCTCAACCATTTTCACCTGAGTTTTGTTGTTCGGCGATTCAGATTTCGGCGGAGTTTGTTTGGATTTCGTAGATTCGAATCTCAGGGGAGTCTGTTTGGATTTCTAGAAATCTCCAGACGAAGTTATACAGCTAGGGTTTTTTTTTCGGGCTCTGAAATTGCGAAGATTGGATGAGCTAGGGTTCCGGCGTTACATCTGATTTAGATATTTTCAGAAGTTTCTGTGCTATTCGTCAATTGATCCTCATACTCTATTTCAGTGATGGCTAGTATTGGTAATAATGCTACTAGTAGTAATGTTGCCCAACCTATGTTCACACCTAATCCCTCTAGCCCATTGTACGTACATTTCTCCAATATACCTGGAATGTGTCTAGGTAGTGTGCCTTTTTCTGGTTCTGCTTTTGGGGGATGGAAAAGAGACATGACTGTATGTCTATGTGCTAAAAACAAAATTGCATTTGTGGATGGAACCTGTACTAGACATGCCGCTCTACCCAATGGTATGAAATGAGATGAAATGAAATATGATGCAAAGGGTCACATGTGTCAAATAAATGGAGCGGAATCCTCCTGCTCCGAGGGCGAAATCCTCCTACCCTCAATATGATGCAATGGAGCGGAATCCTCTTGCTCCTAGGGCGGAATCCTCCTACCCTCAATATGATGCAGTGGAGCGGAATCCTCCTGCTCCTAGGGCGGAATCATCCTACCCTCAATATGATGCAATGGAGCGGAATCCTCTTGCTCCTGGGGCGGAATCCTCCTACCCCTTAATATAATGCAATGGTGACCCTTCACCGGCTCGGGACTCTCATCGATTACCTGGAAGTATATGCAATAATGACTCTTCACCGGTGTGGGACTCTCATCGCCAACCGGGAAGTATATGCAATGCTCAAAACCAGTGTGCAATGCTCATATGCTCAATACAATACCAACAACAGGGCTTAACATATAATATACAATATAAATTCAAAGCGCCATAAAGCTCATTTAATATTTATTTCTTCGATTGCGATTTTTTGGCTAGCTTGACTCGGAAGTAGTGTAGCTCTGGGAGCCAAACAAACAAAAAGATGAGCTCTCAGAAGCTCTAATTATTTCTATCCTTAGTCCATTGCCATCTCTTCTTTATTCGGCACTGGTGAGCTTAGGCAGTCAGTAGCCTCTTATGATGTTCCCTGTGTGGAGCCAGAGTGTGTGTCAAGGAAGCCGAGTATGCACATTGTTGTTTTTCAAGGCTACTAAGGGTAATGAGAGGCGTCATTTGATGTTTGATTTAATCCATCAGGCGGTGGTGCTTATAGAAAATGTATGGAGCTGTGAACTCGAGAGTTGCAGCTCTTTGGCAACTCGAAAGAGTAATTTGGTAGCTCAGGTCTGAGCCACATTCTCTATTTAGCTAAGTCTTCTTTAATCCAGCAGGTTGTGCGAGGATGACTATTTCTATTCAAATTAGTTGTATGAGTTTATGCTTTAAGTGGAGGAGTCTTCCTCCAAATACTGAATGGTAATACTAAATCTCTAAGGCTCTGATACCAATTGACACGACCCGGAATCCGGTTAGGCCGTGCGGGCACCCAACATCCTCCCCTAGACCCGTCAGCCGAACCCTTGCCAATTAAATTAGGAAAATAAATATAAATCCAACTCATAAATAAGAACAAGACTTAAAAAAAAATACAGACATACTGATACCTCTAAGCTGTACAAAAGAATTTACAGCTGACTACCCAACATACTAGGTTTAAGGCCATCCAGACTAGACATCTAAGAGTACAAAGAAAACAGATACCTCTTGAAGGGAGCAAAATGCAACTGAAATAATAAACAATAAACTGGTGGCCATCCGGAATAACGCTGGCTCACCCTGACAGCTGAAGTCGTCTTCGCTCCTGAGCAACGTGGAGAACTCAATCCTAAAGCGAACCTGCCGAAACGAAATAAATAAACAAGAACCAAACAACAAACAAGGGTGAGTCAAAAGGACTCAATAAGTGGGACAGACTAGCCACCTCAAAGAATAGGATAGCTAGCTAGGGAGAAGAAACAGATAAACTAAATTCCTCTTATTTAAATAATAAAAAGTAGAGCCAGATAACAATCGGAAACACGTATGAAACCATAAACCCTGTACATAGGCCTGGCCTGCGTATTGCGTATGCGAATAGGGTATCAGGTTCCTAATCGGATTTCCCTAAGATGTGAGGAATGAAGCCTTTAGCCTAAATTGATATATTTTACTGCTTATTGAATAGAGTGGGATCGTGTGGCAAGGAAACCAAAGGATAAAGCGGTTGTTGATCAGCTGTACTAACTTTTGGAAGAGGTAATATTTGTTGTTCGGCGATTCAAATTTCGGCGGAGTTTGTTTGGATTTCAGAGATTCGAATCTCAGGGGAGTCTGTTTGGATTTCTAGAAATCTCCAGACGAAGTTATACAGCTAGGGTTTTTTTTCTGGCTCTAAAATTGCGAAGATTGGATGAGCTAGGGTTCCGGCGTTACATCTGATTTAGATATTTTCAGAAGTTTCTGGTAAAGTTTCTGTGCTATTCGTCAATTGATCCTCATACTCTGTTTCAGTGATGGCTAGTATTGGTAATAATGCTACTAGTAGTAATGTTGCCCAACCTATGTTCACACCTAATCCCTCTAGTCCATTGTACATACATTCCTCTAATATACCTGGAACGTGTCTAGGTAGTGTGCCTTTTTCTGGTTCTGCTTTTGGGGGATGGAAAAGAGACATGACTGTATGTCTATGTGCTAAAAACAAAATTGAATTTGTGGATGGAACCTGTACTAGACATGCCGAGAATTCTCCACAGCTAAGACAATGGGATCGTTGCAATAACATGGTCATCTCTTGGATAACTAGCTCCCTGTCCCCTGAAATTGCTAACAGTGTGAAATATTCTGAGAGTGCACAAAGTATTTGGAAGCAATTAGAGAGTAGATATGGGGTTGTGAATGACACAAAGGTTTTTAAGAAAGAGCTTGCTTCAACACAACAAGGCTCCTTAGATATAGCTTCATATTTCAATAGACTGAAAAGACTAAGGGATGAGTTAGGAGCAATGCGTGAAAGTAAAAGAAATCAGTGCACATGTGTTACTAAAGCTGAGTTGCAAAAGGAGTTAGAAGAAGACAAACTGTATCAATTCCTCATGGGACTGAATGAGGTGTATGTAACAGTGAGGAGCAACCTTTTGATGATGAATCCCCTCCTAAGCCTTGATGCTGCATATAGTATTTTGCTACAAGATGAATCCCAGAGGCAGATTCACTTTAACCCACAGATCACCTCAAATTCATCCTCTTTCAATGCCAACACTAATTCTTACAGAAAACCATCATACCAAAATAACAACACATATACAGGTAATAAGCACAACTCCAATGCAAACACCAGAAACTCAAATCAAAGGAATTACACTCAGAAGGTCAATTTTGAGCAGACAAAGTCACAGATGTTCTGTAGATACTGCATGAAGAATGGACACCTGATTGAAGATTGTAGAAAGCTTATTGCCCACAACTCTAATGTCAACAACTACAACCCTACCACAAACACTAATCACCCTTCAGGTTCCAACTTCAGACCATACAACAGGGATCAGAGGAGAGCTGTAAATGCCAACACTGACCCTGATTTCAGCCTTGGTGAAGCCAGTCCTTCTGATTATGGACAACAAGAACAGATCCCTGGCTTGACTAAACAGTAATACCAGTAGCTTCTACAACTACTTCAAAGCACTCAATTTCTAGGTCCAGAAATACAATCTAGTCTCATGGCATCTGCAAACTTTGCATGTATTATGCTACCTCCTAGATGTAACTCTGGTTTTAGTTCATGCATGCCTAGTAATTTTTCTAAAATAACCTGGATCATTGACTCTGGTGCATCAGACCACGTGACCTCTAACAAGGAACTTCTCTTCAATATCACTCCCTTAACAATTCCACTTCTTGTATCTCTACCAAATGGATACAAGGTGAAAGTCACCTGCACATGCTCCTTATTCATCTTGTCTCTAGATATCACTCTTCATCATGTTCTCTATCTTCCTTCATTCCAACATAATTTGATATCTGTGCACAAGCTCATTCACCAGTTGCAATGCACTGTCCAGTTCACTGAAAGCTCTTGTATTCTACAGGGCCCTTCAATGAAGAAGCCTCTGGAGCTTGGTAGACTGGATGGTGGGTTGTACACGACAATGTGCAGTGTGCTTGATGCTCCTGTCACTCATTCTTCAGTTCCCCAATTTGACACTGTCTCTAATTCTTTTGTAAATACCATATCTGCTCTTCATAGGTCTGATTGTAATAAAGCAGGTTTTAATGAAATGGATTTGCTTTGCCACTTCAGACTTGCACATATACCTTTTTCTAAAATGAAACATATTCCTAATTAATCCCAACTATTTTCTTTTAAGCAGAATTTCACTTGTGATGTGTGCCCCGTGGCTAGACAAACTAGGCTTCCATTTCCTGATAGTGTCACTCACAGTACTAAACCTTTTGAACTTGTCCATATAGACACATGGGGTCCTTATCATACACCCACATATTCTTGCTCAAAATACTTCATCACAATAGTTGATGACTATTCCAGGGCCACTTGGACCCATCTCATGGGATCCAAAAGCAATACATTCACCCTTATTAAGGCTTTTATGGCCATGGTTAAGACTCAGTTCTCTACAACAATCAAAGTGATTAGAAGTGACAATGCTTTAGAAATAGGGGGAGTGCTTCAACTATTTCTTTCTTTTCTGAGAATGGAATCATTCATCAGACTAGTTGCCTCCACACTCCACAACAAAATGGAATAGTGGAAAGAAAACACATGACTGTGCTTGAATTATCCAGAGCATTACTCTTCCAGTCACACCTACCTATTCAGTTTTGAGGGGATTGTCTTTTAACATCAACTTACCTAGTGAATAGAATACCATCTCACATTCTACAAAATAAATCTCCTTTTGAAATCCTCTATGGTAAGACCCCCAATTATACTCACTTGAGGACATTTAGTTGGTTATGTTATGCAACTGTCCCTATTCCACAGAGAGACAAATTGAAACCCAGGGCTATCCCTTGTATTTTTCTGGGATACCCTTTTGCCAAAAAGGCATACAAATTGTACAATTTAATCACTAAGAAAACCTTTGTGTCCAGAGATGTAGTCTTCCATGAGCAGATTTTTCCTTTCCAGTTTTCTACAAAACCATCCCATACACACTTCTCTCCTCCTCCTTCTTATCCTGATGATCATATTCCCTCTCCTGATGCTATCCCTGCTACTGATGCTTCTCCTATACCACAATCTCCATCACAGTCTGCTCCTTCACCTCATCCATCTCCTATACATCATCCTGTTTTGTCACCACCTACTGTATCTCCTCCTCCAGATCCTCCTAGACCTTCCAGAAATCACAAGGTTCCTGCTTACTTGCAAGACTATAGTTATCAACTTCCTTCTTCTTTTTCCACGAACTCCACCTCCTCTAAGCATGCTGAGACTAAACCAACTTCTTACTCTAGGGCAACACTAATCCATGCATGGCAAGATGCGATGAGGAAAGAATTTGAAGCCTTAAAGGCTAATCGCACTTGGACAATAGTTCCTTTGCCATGGGGAAAGAAATCCATTGGGTGTAAATGGGTATACAAGATCAAACATAGGGCAGATGGCAGTGTAGAAAGATATAAGGCCAGGTTAGTAATTAGGGGTGATACTCAGGTGGAAGGAGTAGATTTTCATGAAACCTTCTCACTTGTAGTCAAGCTAACTACTGTCAAGTGTTTGATCTCTGTAGCAGTCAAGAAGAATTGGCCCCTCTTCCAATTGGATGTAAACAATGCATTCATGCATTGTGATTTGGAAGATGAGGTGTACATGAAAATTCCACCAGGCCTTAGTGTTTCTTCCAACATCCCTAACTCTGCACCCTTAGTGTGTAGACTCCAGAAATCCCTTTATGGTCTTAGACAAGCTTCTAGGCAATAGTATGTCAAGCTGTCTACTGCCTTATGCTCCAGGGGTTATGAACATTCTCTTAATGACTATTCTCTGATCACCAAGAAAACCTCTGCTTCCACTGTTATATTGGCTATATATGTGGATGACATCATCTTAACTGGTGATGATATCCAAGAATCAGTTGAAGGCCTTTTTGGATGCTAAGTTCAAGATCAAAGACTTAGGCCTTCTTCTATTTTTTGGGCATTGAAGTTACTCCTTTTCCTACTGGTATCATGCTGAACCAGAAGAAATTTGTTACTGACTTGCAACTGGAACATCAATGCAATGATGTTTCTCCTGTGGTAAGTCCTATAGAGCTGAATGTTAAATTGAGAGTTGCTGATGGGGAATTATATCCTCATCCAGAGAGGTATAGAAGTCTCATTGGGAACTTATTGTTCCTCACTCATACCAGGTCATATATCTCTTATACAGTACAACACCTGAGCCAATTTTTCAAGCACCCAGGGTCCCTCATATGTGTTCAGCTTACAGAATTCTCAGATATCTCAAGGGCACTGCAAACCATGATTTATTCTATTCTACTTCTCCTGATTTCACCTTGGCAGATTATTGTGACAGTGATTTGGGGAGCTTGTCCAGACACCAGGAGGTCAGTCACTTGGTTCTGTGTTGTACTTGGGGATTGCTTGGTTAGCTGGAAGTCCAAGAAGCAGCCTATTGTTTCCCTCTCCTCTACTGAGGCAGAGTACAGGGCCTTGAGCAAGGCAGTGGCTGAACTTACTTAGTTAACCAGGTTGTTTGGTGATCTTGGTGCCCCTATTCAATTGCCAGTTGATGTGTATTGTGATAGTCAATCAGCTATATACATAGCCAAGAACCCAGTTTTTCATGACCGTACCAAATACATTGAAGTGGATTGCCACTTTGTGCGCACCAAGTTGGTTGATGGCTTGATCTCATTGCTCCATATTTCCACCACCAACCAGCTAGCTGATTTTCTCACTAAGCCTCTCCCAGGAGTTCATCATCACAAGACTTTGGTCAAGTTGCAGGTACTATCCCCCTCCAACTTGGGGGGGGGGGGTTGGAATATTGGATACTAGTTAGTTAATTAGTTTTCATAGTCAGCATTAGTCAGCATTAGTCAGCAGATGAGTCAGCTATTTATTTTACAGTGTAGTTGTATTTGTAATCGGGTCGGGTAATCGGATCATTGTACATATAGGATTGGTTACAACTGTTAATACAGACGGTTCATTTTCCATTTCCAATTTCTCTTTCTTCCCCAACTTCTTTCCCTCACGATAACACAAACCTTAACAACTAATCAATGGCGACCGTTCAAATCTGAACTTTAACAAATATACTATAGCTACTGTTCTGGACTCCATGAGCTTTTGACCTTTAGCTTTTAGTCCTAATTAACATATCTTAGACTGATTGTATCATCTCAAGTTTTCCTAAAGAGAGTTTTATTTCTGGATTAAAACCTTTGAGTAACGGTTTGATCTGAGACAAATGCGCAATTCTTCTTTTTTACTTTCAGGGGGTATAAGCGCTTAGCAAGCATGTGCATTGCCCCACTTCTATTTTGTGGTGCTTTGGATGTTAAGGATTTATATTTACGTCAAAGTTGTGTTTGGTTTGTATTCAAAATTCTTACTTTGAGTATAGTCAAGACTGTTTCTCTCTTTGATCAACACCCTGAAGCATTTGTTTTAAATGTTACAGGCAAGCTCAATGAAATGGGAAATTCTATTTTGGGCCGATTTGGTATGAGTGTTGACAACTTCAAAGCAGTTAAAGATCCAAATACTGGTTCCTACTCAGTTTCGTTTCAGAAGTGACAGGGGTTTCTTATGTTGGCATATGCAAATTTACATTCCGGATTAAACAGGACATTAGATCATGCTGGCGTTGAACAATTACTCCCTCCGTCCCATTTTGTTTGTCGTAGTTTGACTTGGCACAAAATTTAATAAAGAAAGTAAGACTTTTAAAACTTGTGGTCTAAAATGAGTCATAGATATTTGTGTGGCTATAAATGAGTCAAAAAGTAAGTTTGGAGTTGAATTGTTTCCAAATTTAAAAATATGACAATCTTTTTTGGACGGACTAATAAGGAAAGTATGACAAACAAAGTGGGACAGAGGGAGTATATGATAAATATTTCTTTCAAGTATATAAGTTTTGGCCGTAGATTTAAAAGTTGATGTCACTAAAAGGTGAAAGTATGTGGCTCTAATCTTGGAGTACGTATTATTTTGTTTTTGATGAACTCCATTTATCATTTCGGTGTTGATAAACTGCTAAGCTTTTTGTTAAATCTATCTTTAGGGAGGGTTTAATTTGCAATTCGGATAACAAATTTTTTTTTTTTTGTAAAGCCGTATTTACTCAGGTCCTGAAGCTTGGGCTATAAAATCATGTGTAGGCACTGGTGCAATTTTCTGGATCTTAGAAACAATGATGGTGCTGGTAGATTATATAAAATAAAAACTTGCATTGTCGTTCATGCTTGAAAATTTACTTTCTCTCACGTTGAATAACCAAAATGAATCAAGATTGACGAAGACAAACGTGGTTGCTCTTTATATTGAAAAACAAAATTTTCTTTAGATAAATGCAACAACGAACCAATTTATAATTGAAGAACAATGACCTCTTAATTTCGATATAAGTATAAACGTTACATAATTTTTTAAACAGATCCTCTACAAATTGTCGTAACATCAACAAGACATAGAATATAAAGATAAAGAGGAAACATTAATCTTATACTTCTATTAGAGAAACCTTTTCATCTTCCTCTTCTTCATGTTTTTCATGAACAAAACCAAACCCCATAACCTCATCATATCAGCCTTAAAACCAGCGAAGAATCTTTTCAAGATAACTCTCAGCCTTAAAACCATGGTTCGTTGAACTATCTTTATCCATAATAGTAGGATCAGTAACATGTCCAGGTTAACTGATGTTAGGCTAAAAATGCATATATTTAAGTATTAGTTACATCATATTTTGGTGCTTTTGTGGATTATTCTAGCATGAACAATAGTATTTTGTGCTTATATTGGGTGTCTGAATGTGTAGGAATTAAGTGGTATGAAAAAGTGTTAAAGTCTGATGATTTGGAGCAAAATGAAGTTAATTTACAGCGGTGTAAGGTGCCAAGGCCGTGGATTAGCCATGAGAGGAATTTGAAGACGAAATGTCACGGCCCAGCCATCGTAATGCCATGATTCAGCCATGAAGTCGAAAGCAGATTTTTTCAAAGCTCATGGCCCAGGCATCGTAAGACCATGATCCAGCCATGAGGCAAAATTTCTGGTGAAAAGTGGCGAGGGGCAAACTTGTCCACGAGTTTCACACGAGGTATAAAAGGTTTTCTAACCTATTTTCAGCCCCCATATTGACTTGGGAGAGCAAGACCACCATTGTTGAAGCACTTTGGAGCTTGAAAACGCATCAATACCATTGGAACTGAAGAATCAAAGAGTTTTTCTCAACTTTTCTTATTCTCTTTCCTATGGGTGTTGTTTTAACTATGAATTCATTATTGTTTAATATAATTATGAGTAGCTAAATTTCTACTCTAGGATTTTGATAAACCCATTATTGGGGTAGTTTTGAGTAACTCCAAGATTGAGTAATACAATATTCTATTTATTTGGCTGTATTTATATTGAATTCAATTGTTAGGCCTGCAATTATTTGTGCCCTTTTTACTTGAATGATCTTGGGAAAGACGTTTGGGTTAGGGTCAGTCAAATAACATTGCTTCAGGTTATGATAAGGGATTACTTAAACTGATTTAGAGTCATTATAGGGATATCGTGATTCGACTGTGGCCTGAAATTGGACAGTTCTGAATGGTCTTGATTATTTTGGGAAAAATATATCAAGAACGGTGTTGTTAGTAGTTGGAAAACTCTAGCGAACAAGTTTAAGTTCAAGGCCAATAGAATAGTATTTCAAGCAAGTTTGGAGTGAACTCAGGACTAACCCAATAACTGGAAAATTCATTATCCTAGGCTTTTTAACATCTTAAAGTTCAATTTTTATCATTCTTCGTTGATCTTAGTAAATTGTTAATTAAATTAATAATTTAATACTTGAAATATTATTGTTGAACTTTGAATCTTCGGCTATTAAAGTTACTAGAACTTGATGTTGCTCCCTGTGGGATTCGACCCCGGACTTGTTGAATCGGGTTATATTTGCAGCGACCGCTTATCCTTTTTAGGACGAGTTTTGGGCGTGATCAAATTTTGGCGCCGTTGCCAGGGAGCATCGGTTTAGTTTGTAACTGTAAATATTGTTAGGTTTTAGTTTAGATGATTTTCAGGTCTTGTACATATTTTATTTTGTTTATAAAAAAAACGTTAGTTAAAAAAGAAAAGTTATATACATGGCATCTGGAAACTATGCGAGGCTAGGCTATGGTTATTCCTGTCGGGTGCATTATTGTTCTAGGTCTGGAGGAAATCACCCATGGCAGCATTGTCAACCTTATTTTTTGAATAAACGCAATATGTGTGGTTGTCACAGTGGTCATTTTATTGGTTGTGCTTATTTATCTTACCCTTCCCTGAGCCCCTATTATGATGGTTCTGACTTCCCTTATGATGCTAATAGGTGCAATGAAGTGGAGGATAGTGACATGAAATATAAGGCTAATTTGCAGAAGATTGAAGATATGTTCAAGTTCTTGTTGGAGAATGATAGTGAGCAACAACTCCAGATATAGAGACATGAAGTGACTATTCGCAAATCTTGAAGTGCAATTGAATCAATTGATTGAGGTTTTTAATGCTCAACAAGCAGCTGTTATGGATAGTGATCAAGGAGAAATTAAGATAGATGAAAAAATAGAAGGCTCAATAGTGGAGTTAAGAGATGAATGCCAACCACCTAGCCAAATGAATTTTGATGATGTTCATGTTGAAGAAATGGTACTAGAGTCAGACACCAACATTGAAGATGAAATTTCATTTGACCCTGATTTGTGCCAAAAAGAGGATGTCTATATTCAATTGGAGTTTGAGCATATTGTACCTCATTCTAGACACTTCTCAACATTGTATTTGGATGAAGACATGGAAATTTCCTACCCTTCCGAACCAATGGAAAAGTCTAAGGAAGAGGTGCATGGTGCATACATTTTAAAATTTGTATTGCCGTCTAGGTAAGACGACATTCCTCAATTTAAGGTCAAGAAGTATAAGATGACATATTTTGTACTTGGCTCACTTGAATTTGCACCACCACGAGATCATGATCATAAGCTTGAATCCAAATTGGGAAGGCAATTCATCTTTTCAAAGTGGAGAGAAAAGTTTTGATTATGGGATTCGTCGTGCCACGACACTAAATAAGGCACTTGTTGGGAGGCTCATGTAGTTCTGAGTCTAAGTGTGAGGTGTTTGTAACCCTATGTGCTTGTATGGGAGAATTTTGAGTATCCCGTGCTTTATGGAGGTTGAGCCTGCAAGTAATGATGATGGCGAGTAAGAGTCTTGCAAAGCTGTGGATCTGATAGCACCACTGATAGTGCCAGTTCTTTGGGTTTACAACCCCAGGGAGTATCTCTTCACCTTTGGTTTATATGTTGTTTCATTGAGGACAATGCAACTTTTTAAGTGTGGGGTGGGGAGTACTTTGTGTTTATTCAATGTTTCTTTTATAATAATAATCTCTTTGGGTTTTTTAAGCCTTGGTTCTTTCCCATTGAGTTATTTCAGCTGAACCAGGTATTTTGTAGGCTAGATATAAGAAAAAAATTAAAAAAAAATAGAGAAGAAGAAAAAGTTGAGAAAAAGGAAAAATGGGAAGGAGGCAGAAAAAGAGAGAAGGAGAACTTTGAACGACAACCTTTAGCTAGAACTACCTACATATTTTTGAACTTCTTTTTTTAGTTCATAATTAGGTATTGCGAGGTAAAATTGAAACGATCCTTGAGTTCCATGTACAGTGTGTGGTGAGCTTACTTCTTTTTCTACTTCTCATTGTTTCATGTAAAGTCTAGAACTTGCCCGGCTTGTTGTTTGAGGCGAAATCCTAGGTAGTCCTGATCTTTAGAATGAAAGTAGGACTTCTTTGGCCCGCCAGTGACTAAATAAGCCTACCTAACGAATGAATTCCCCAGTGTCCCAATTTGAGCCTATTGACCTTTTTTTTTTTTTTTTTGGCAACCTGTGTTACAAGCCCTATCTTTTTCTGCTATTTACCTCTCTTGTTACCCATCTTCCCCTTAACTACTTTAAGTCGTGTGATTGGTAAGATGGTGGGTATTTCATAAGAGTTGTGCACTTGAGAAGAAAGTTGCAAAAGAATGAAGGAAGAAACACTTGATATTCTCCTCAGATACAAAAATTGTGAAAAGAGAAAGAAAAAAAAATCAAAAAACAAAGAAAAAGAAAAAAAAAGATGACTAAATTGATGAATAAATGAGGAGAAAGAACGGTGTAAAAGAAGGGACTCTTGAGTTTAGAAGTGGATGTGAATGAAAATCTTGGGAAGTGCTACAATTGTATGACTATGTGAGGAAATTAGTAGTGAGTGATGCTTAAAGTGTTTATGGGAAGAATTAGTCACTATATACCCAAAAGTGTACCACACCTTACCCCAAGCCAACATTACAACCTATGAAAAAGTCCTACTTGACTTTTGATCGGGACTCCTACATTAGTGGAGAGCAACAAAATGGGCAAGCCTATGGTACTTTTCTGTGAGACATGAGAATATTCTTTGTGAGTGTGAGAGTGATATTGGATATGCCACAAAGTTTATTGAAATCATATCTTGTGTGTTTGGTGGCATCTTCTTGTTGTGAGGTACATTGGAACTTGAGTGGTCTATAGGTTTCTACTTTCAATACTTCGTTATGACCAAAAGAAAGGGTGTTTGAATTTCATAGGTGAGTTCGGTTCGGTTGTTTGTCATGAGTTCTTATCTAATCTTGATGTCTTGCCAACTTTCTATGTGTTCTTTTTCTTTGCTCGAGGACGAGCAAAATCTTAAGTGTGGGGTGGTGATGTTAGGCTAAAAAGGCATATATTTTAGTATTAGTTACATCATATTTTGGTACTTTTGTGGATTATTTTAGCATGAACAATAGTATTTTGTGTTTATATTGGGTGTTTGAATGTGTAGGAATTAAGTGGTATGAAAAAGTGTTAAAGTTTGATGATTTGGAGCAAAATAAAGTTAATTTACAGCAGTGTAAGGTGCCAAGGCCGTGGATTAGCCATGAAAGGAATTTGAAGACGAAATATTACGGCCCAGCCATCGTAAGGCCATGATTCAGCCATGAAGTCGAAAGCAGAATTTTCAAAGCTCATGGCCCAGGCATCGTAAGGCCATGATCCAGCCATGAAGCAAAATTTCTGGCGAAAAGTGGCGAGGGGAAAACTTGTCCACGAGTTTCACACGAGGTATAAAAGGTTTTCTAACCTATTTTCAGCCCCCATCTTGACTTGGGAGAGCAAGACCACCATTGTTGAAGCACTTTGGAGCTTGGAAACGCATCAATACCATTGGAACTGAAGAATCAAAGAGTTTTTCTCAACTTTTCTTATTCTCTTTCCTATGGGTGTTGTTTTAACTATGAATTCATTATTGTTTAATACAATTATGAGCAGCTAAATTTCTACTCTAGGATTTTGATAAACCCATTATTGGGGTAGTTTTGAGTAACTTCAAGATTGAGTAATACAATATTCTATTTATTTAGCGGTGTTTATATTGAATTCAATTGTTAGGCCTGCAATTGTTTGTGCCTTTTACTTGAATGATCTTGGGAAAGACGTTTGGGTTAGGGTCAGTCAAATAACAGTACTTCAGGTTATGATAAGGGATCACTTAAACTGATTTAGAGTCATTATAGGGATACCGTGATTCGACTGTGGCCTGAAATTGGACATTTCTGAATGGTCTTGATTATTTTGGGAAAAATAGCTCAAGAACGGTGTTGTTAGTAGTTGGGAAACTCTAGCGAATAAGTTTAAGTTCAAGGCCAATAGAATAATATTTCGTGCAAGTTTGGAGTGAATTCAGGACTAACCCAATAACTGGGGAATGCATTATCCTAGGCTTTTTAACATCTTAAGTTCAATTTTTATCATTCTTCGTTGATCTTAGTAAATTGTTAGTTAAATTAATAGTTTAATACTTGAACATTATTGTTGAACTTTGAATCTTCGGCTATTAAAGTTACTAGAACTTGACGTTGCTCCCTTTGGGATTCGATCCCGGACTTGTTGAACCGGGTTATATTTGCAGCGACCGCTTATCCTTTTTAGGACGAGTTTTGGGCGTGATCAGTAACGAAGGATTACCAATGCAGGATCAAAAAACTCCTCAGCGCCATGCACGATCACACGTCCATTGTTATAAACATTCCATTCGACGACCTTAACATTGTTAATAGAAGTGCTTTTTAGGTGATGCAACGTAGTAACCACAATAGTGTAACTAGGGAGTAGAGTGTCTATTTTGGAGCCGATAGGAAGAGTAGTTTCTAGACTTTCTCTATCGAGTTTCGAGGGCACAACATGATATTGAAGCAACCTATAAGGAGGGTCTCCATATTTCGGAAAGGGTTTTTGGAAAGCTTGTTCAGTAGGGCAAAAGATAGTAAAAGTAGTGGTGTTTGAAGAAGGTGAAGAGATGAGTCGGTTAAGGGTATATTCAAGAATAAAAGACATGGAAGTATAGCCCTTCTTGAAGAGTGTCTTTGGAAGGTTAGAAGATGCAGAAGCTGAGGTTGAAAGGCTAAGGGAAAACACGAAGAGAAGAATCAATAAGCTGGTAATAACATTTGTTCTTGTTGATGCCATTTGGGAGAATTTTTTAGAAGCTTAATTTGCAAAGTGTCTGCTGATGGTGATTGAGGTTATGGCCAAAGCATTTTATATTGTTGCTTTCTTGACCTAAACCTTCGTGAAGTTGGATTTCATTGTTTCCACGCTAACTATATTTTTTGTAATTGATAAGGTTTAGGAAAGTTGAAAATTAGGTTGATAATTTTTTTAAAAAAAAATTGAAAGGGCGGCTTAGGACATCAGTATAGTACTATTTTTATTGAAAAAGTAACTTGATTATTTTGTCTGACAAAAAAAAAAACAAAAAAATAATAATAAAAGCCAGTTTCCTTTTTTAACCTAACTTGCTACCTTTCCTAAACAAATTTGGACATTTGTTAATTAGGCCACAAACTTTGTTTTGTTTTTAAGAATACTAATTTTAGCATACTGTGTTGCACGTGTAATTTCATGTAAATAATTTAAAATTTTATATATTAAGACAACAAGTATGACATTAATAAATAAGATAATGTCAAACTTAATTCATATACCAGGAAATAATATCTTTTATAAAAAAATAGAAAAACGTAATCTAAAAACACAATAAAGAAAATAAGTTTTTGATATAAAGTACGCAAACACGTACTTATAAGTTTATTATGAAAATGAAGGGAGAATTACACATATATACAACCCTAACACTAAAATTACAAAACATACCAACACTATACCACTTAAAAAAAATAACAATACTTTTTTTACATAATATATACAAAACTCATTTAAAACATACAAATTAAGGTTTTAACCCTCTCCCTTGTCCACTGCTACACTGCTGCTATGCCACCAGCCACCGGCAGCCGGTCGCCACCGATCAGCCGCCGGCCGGCAGCGGCAGGTGGCCGGATTTGTTTTTTTTTTTTTTTTGTTTTTTTTTGTTTTTCTTAGATCTACAAAATGAAACATACAAATATACACATATATACATATGAAACATTATATAATTTATTGTTTCGTATTTACTCACAGTCAAACATACACAATATACAACAATATACACAAACATACAAAAATATACAAAAAAAACAACATACAAACTATTTGTTACTGCATACATACACATACAAAAACATACAATAACATACACATTTGTACAACAATATACACATACAAAAGTGGAGATTATACATCTATATACAGAAAATACAAAAAAATACGTTTTTATATACAGAAAATACAAAAAGGCGGATCTGAATATGTATATACATAATATAGAAATATACATAAACATACACATATATACACATACAAAAGCGAAAAAAAAGAAAAAAATAAGGAGATCTGAAATTATATATATAAAATACAAATATATACATAAAAATACGCATATATACACATACAAAAAGGAGAAAAGAAAAAAATGACTAAATCGTGAAAACCCACCGGAAAACCACCGAAAAAACATAGATCCGGGCATTCCACCACTGCAGTGCAGCGGCGCCGCCGCGAGGAGCAGCGCCGCTGCACTGCGGTGGTAGCAGCGCGGCGGCAGTTAGCTTGAGAGAAGAGGACGGGTAGTTGGAAGAGGGAAGGGGACGGTGGTTGTAAGAGGGAAGGGATGGAGGCAGCAGTATTGGTGGCGGGAGAGGGAGGAGGATGGTGGTGGGTGGGTGGAGGAGGGAGGAGAAGGAGAGAGAGGGAGAAATTAGGGTTTCATGTTTGGAAAGGGGGTAATGAGAAATGGGAAAGTATTGTTATGTATTGGTATGTATTGTAAATAGGAAAAAGTATTGTTATTTTTTGTAATATAGCTATTAGGGTAGTCATGTGGTGTAAATTTTCCCAAAATTATTTCTATATCTGGTACTAACTTGTGGAAAGATTAATGCAGATTTAATTTCACTTTGTAAGTACCTTAGGCATATATAATCCTATGCAAATCTATATTGGCTACATTTAAAAGCGTGATTGGACATAGAATTTCGAAGAGCAGCAAGTTGAAATTCTCTTGGTATCAGAAGTCCTGTAATATCGGCTATTAACGTTATAAGGACTTTTGGTGTTAAGAGGTCCACACCAGATTCATCTCAAAAACTTAATAATAAAAATAAATCAGATACATGAGATTTAAAAAGTGCATTCAATTTTATGAACTTCCGATAATAAAAATAATGATGCAACCAAAAAAAGAAGAAGTTATAGCTAGTTATTTAGAGATAGAATAGTATATAGATGAATATTGCTAAAAATCAAAATTCTAAAAGTAGAGAATAACACAAAAGAACCGAAACCAAACCCGATACCATTTTAATTAATTCGGGAACAAGGACCACAATATACTATAGTTTTGGAATCTTTGCTCGGTTGAAAAACGGAACCAAATCAAAAGGACTTTCTTCATTGATTCAATGAAGATATTTTTCTGACCATGATATAATGAAGATATTTGCCTCCAAATAAGTTGGTTACTGTTGTATGATATAAATAAAATATTTCAAGTACATCAATTGAGCAAAACGTTGGGTTAATAGAAAACCTTTTTGTGCATACGTAAGTAACCTTTTTGTGCATATGTAAGTATGTTAGACCACCCTAATCTTATTTTGTATATTCAAATATATTTTGATAACATTAGTTTGAATTGTAGTCTAGCCGATTAGGAGTCTGTAGATAATTCAATCTTATCTCTTCTAACAATCTTGTATATTCTCCTATATAAACAATATGAAATGAAGCAACTATTCAAGGGCTTCAAGCATTTGAGTTCTACTGCGCAGTACATTTCACAAAGTAAACGTGCATTAATTTGTCTTGCAAATAAAATAGCATGTTAATCATTCAACTGAATAGTTTTATGTGGTTTATTATTATAAAAGATACTAATTTTTTATCTCTTATAATTAACTCACATCTCTTTTTTATTCGCTCCTATTATTAATTCATCACATAATCTTTAAAAAAAGTTCATGATTTACTCACCTAATTAACATGCAGTGGAAAACTTGAGACAAATTCACATCATGCCTTATTAACCACAAATAAACCTATGACTGAATATTTTGAATAATGCACTCAATTAAGAACTTTTCTAAAATAGAAAGTAGTATGAGGAGAAATAAAAGTCAAAAATGCAAAAACTGGACATTATATACAATTTGATAATATATTTCATATAAGTGGATTAGCATCCTATCAATATGAATATCTAATCCTAGAATGAATAGGCAAAAAAGACATTATTAAATAGAAAAGTTTATGATCTACTTACTTGTATCTCAATAAAAACGCAATGAAAAGCCTGAAACAATGTCACATTCTTAATTAATCAATCACAAATACATCTAACAGATTGAACAACTTGAATAACATTATATACAAAACTACATATCAATATGAAACTTTATTAAAATATAAAAAGCAAGGAAAAAAATTAAACAAAACTCAAATCTCAAAATGGTAAAAACTGCATATTATATGCAATTTGAAATTAAACGAAACTCAAATCTCAAAATGGTAAAAACTGCATATTATATGCAATTTGATCATATAATGTATAGGGGTGGAATAGTGTCATGTGCATATTTAATCCTAGAAATAATAAAGAGAGAAATAAATGGAGATATTATTAAAAAGAAAAGGAAATGTTGCGGCAATCTTGAGATTGCAATATGCTAATCATTGGCATTATATAAAGTTAAGAGGCATTTAAAGGTTTTCTATCCATCTATACTTAGATTGGCTCTCAAACTTCGATATCAGTAGGACTTTCTCATTCTTAATAGTGTTAATCCTATCCGTCTCCCAGTTGGATTCTTTAGACGTAAAGTAACTCAAATTCATATTAATTTATCTTAAATGTAATAAATAAAATATAAAAATATAGTAAATGATAGTTTATGTAAAAATATAATAAATAACTATTTTGTCTATTGTAGAATCTTTTAATAAAAGACAAAAAGTTCAATCAATATTTCTAAAGGGCTTCGTACTTTTAAGATTTTATATATATATTCAGGGGAATTGTTAAAGAACAAGCCCAGATCAGGTGTCCCTGCCAAATACCGAAGGACATGAAGACCAACTTCCATATGAGGTATTCAGGGCTTAGAAATAAACTGGCTTAAATGTTGAAGCTTGTCGAAGACCATAAAGGGACTTCTTAAGCTTGCAAACAAGAGGAGAAGATGTTGGAAAAGTAGACTGAACCTGAAGGCCAGGGGCACCTTCATATAAACCTCTTCCTCAAGGTCACCATGCAAATGCATTGTTAACATCCAATTGGAAAACCTGCCAATTACTCTTAACAGCCACACTAAGCAGACATTTAATAGTGTTTAATTTGACAACCGGGGAGAAAATTTCATTAAAATCAACTCCTTCCAATTGAGTACCACCCCTAATAACTAGTCTAGCTTTATATCGCTCAACACTACCATCAGTCCTTTGTTTAATTTTGTAAACCTACTTACAAGGGATAGCTTTCTTACCAGCGGGTAATGGGACAATCTCCCAAGTGTGATTGGCAGCCAAAGCATCAACTTCCTGAACCATGGCAGACTGCGAGGCAGGATGTAGCATTGCCTGATGATAGAACTGAGGTTCTAGCATGCAAGTCTCAGAATGTGAAGAAATATCCTTAGATACAGAAACAGAAATGCAAATAAAATCCTGAAGGTATTTAGGAGGGACTAAAATTCTG
Organism: Petunia axillaris subsp. axillaris; assembly: GCA_029990575.1. Classification (NCBI taxonomy): domain Eukaryota; kingdom Viridiplantae; phylum Streptophyta; class Magnoliopsida; order Solanales; family Solanaceae; genus Petunia; species Petunia axillaris. Next base: position 32,853,689 of record JARKNS010000002.1, read on the forward strand.
GAAGTTTTTCTAGGAACGAATGGAGAAGGACTATATGTAGCGGGGGGGAGGTGAGATTGGTGAAGGATGAGAATCTTCTGGAACCAAAGGAGAAGAATGGAAAAGAGATGACTGGGAGGAGGGAGAATATGGGAAAATATGTTCATGAAAAATAACATCTCTAGAAAGCAAAACAGTATAGTTGGAAAGATCCAGCAGTTTGTAAGCCTTTTTGGTCATGCTGTATCCAAGAAAAACACATGAAATATTCCTGGACTGAAACTTGTACCTACAGGGTTTAGGAACAGCAGCCAATGCAAAACAACCAAAAACCTTGAGATGTGTAAGTAGGAGGGGAATTGTGAAGAAGTTCATATAGAGTTTTATGATTTAGAAGTGGAGAGGGAAATCTATTAATGAGATAAGTAGCAGTGAGAAGGCATTCACCCCAATATTTAAGAGGAAGCTTGGACTGAAACAAGAGGGATCTAGCAGTTTCTAAAAGGTGCTTGTGTTTCCTTTCCACAACACCATTCTGTTGTGGAGTATGAGGACAAGAAGTCTGATGAAGAATACCATGAGAAGAAAAAAAACAATGGTTTCCTGTGAAGAACCTAGTTCAAAAGCATTGTCAGGTCTAAGAACCTGAACCTTAGAGTGAAATTGAGTCTGGACCAAAACAATGATGGATTTAATAAGAGAGAAAGCATTGGACTTGGTGGAAAGCAAGTGAGTCCAGGTGGCTCTAGAGTAGTCATCCACTATAGTGAGAAAATATCTAAAACCATCATAGGTGTGAGTGTGATAAGGCCCCATAAGTCCACATGAATCAACTGAAAAGGAGAAACTGTTTTAATGGAACTTCCAAGAAAAACAAACCTTTGTTGTCTAGCCATAGGACATATGGTGCAAGTGAATGACTGTTTAGTGGAAATTTTACTTTTAAGTACAGGTATATATTTCATTTTGATGTAAGGTAAATGACCAAGTCTTAAGTGCCAAATAAGATCAGGCTCACAAGCAGAATCATGAGACAAACAGGCAACAGAACATGTACAAGCATCAAAAGTAGTTTTATTTCCAGTGGTTTGTACAATGGTAGGAATGGTATTGACAGTTGAAGAAATGGTATATATTCACATTGAAATGAGAATCAACAGAACAAGAAAATGAAATAGGGACATCAGCAGCAGGTGAGGAAGTGGATGCAGGCCCATCTTGTAGGATGTAGAGACCATTGACAAGCTTACCAAGTGCCTGTGGCCTCTTCAGAGAAGGTCCCTACAGTATACAGGCAGAAGCAGTGAAATAAGCATTGCATTCAAGTTGAATAAGTAACTTATGTAAAGAAATGAGATTGTAATGAAATGTAGGAACCAGAAGAACATCAGTAAGCACAATCCCATTTGATAAAGGTAATGAACCTGTGCTTGTGACCTTAACTTTATACCCATTTGGTAAGGTGATGAGGTAGGGTACAGGAAGTGGATTGAGGTCAATTAAGAGTGATTTGTGAGGGGTCGTGTGATTAGTTGCCCCTGAGTCTATAATCCAAGGATCTTTCAACAAACCATAGAAAAGACATGAAAAGAAACAATAAATGGAAGAGTCGGGCCAGTCACCAAACCTTCAAAATTTATTGAGCCAGAACTGGCAGCCTCTGAGGTAGAGAACTTGGTTTGTTGAAGCAGGGAAACTAAGTGATCATATTGTTCCTTTGAAAAACCAAAAGACTGACCCTCAGTGGGTTGTGCATATGCAGGAGCACTCAGCAGATTAATCTGTGAGCTGAGCACAAGCAGCAGTCCTTCTGAAATTAGTAGAGGGGATACCATTATTTGCAGGTGCTCTGTTGGATTGGTTAGATGTAGAGGAGTTATTATTGTTATTGGCATTGCTATTGATCCTTTTAAGCTTGAGACAATCATTAATGTGGTGACCAGATTTCTTGCAATATCTGCAAGTGATACTTTGCCTCATCTGATCAAAATTAACCCTCTGAGAATAGCCCTTGTATGAACTAGATGAACCAAAAGAAGGAGAATAGGGTCTTTGGGTCCCAGTAGAAAAAGCGACAGACTCAGATGTGAAAAAAGGAAGAGAAACTTTCACTTCTCCATGAGCTTCATCTTGGATGAGCATTGAGTAAGCACTGTCAATATCTGGAAGAGGCCTCATCATCAGAATGTTCCTTCTAATGGTTGAATAAGCATCATTCAGTCCCATTAGGAACTGGTGAAGTCTCTGGTCCTCTTCCAGTTTAGCAAATTCCTCTTTGCACCCATGTGTGCAATTCGGATAGGCAATAGAGAAGGCCAATTCATCCCACAATTTCTTTATTTTGGAAAAATAGGCAGGAAAACTTAAGGGACCCTGAGAGATAGAGGAAAGCTCATTTCTGAGCTGATAGATCTTGGTTCCATTAGGTTGACCATATCATTTTTCTAATTCTTCCCATAATTTTTCAGCTGATTCTGTGTACATGACACTTTCCCTAATCTCAGGTGTTAGGTTGTTGAGAATCCAAGCCAACACCATATTGTTGCACTTGCACCAGGGTTCAAAAAGAGGATCATCTTCAGCTGGTTGTTTGATGCTCTCATTAATGAACCCTAGTTTACTTTTACATGATAAACCGATGAGTATCCCACGCCGCCAGCCACCATACCCCGTACCATTGAATTTACCATCAACCAAAAATGTACTAGGGTTATCGGATGGGTGCAGATACATAGGGTGAGAGGGATCACTCACATGGGAAATGTTAGAACTACTGGTAGATACAGAACTGGATGATGCAACATATGTATTCACCATTGTTTTCAGATAATGTAACAGGTAAAAGGGAAAAACAGAGAGTAGACCAGTAAACCCTAATTTTTGGGAAGCAGAAAAAATACCACCGCAAATCACCGTAAAAAATCTCTGCTCCGCCGGAAAATGAACCCTGACGTCACCGTGAAATGACTACACCGTCGTGTTTCCACGGGAATTTGTTGCGAATCAATAAATCTCCACCAAATATAGAGAATCGAACTAGAAATTATACTAATCCGGCGAAAAAAAAACCAAGAAACTGAAAATTCGGTGACGAAAAACTCCGGTGAACATGTATTTGTATGGAAAAGAAAAGGGAGTCCCGATCTACGAATATTTTTGCTCTGATACCATGTTACAATGAAATATCTGTGTAAAATGCAGATTTAAAAAAGATAGGGACGAATCCCTAGAGAGAGAAATATTGGGGAAGAGAACTTCCTTTTCTAAAAAAGAATCTGATTACAAAGTGAATGTTCTTCTATTACATGGGCTTCTAGAGTATATATATAATGGGATTTTCCCTCACTAATACACATAAATAAAACAATTATTGGGCCAATGTATATTGCTAAGGTGGATCAGTCTTTCTGGAAATAATATCATGTCCAACATGCTCCAATCTAATTTATTTGCTAATGGAAAATCCTAGTAATTTGAAATCAGCACTACAGGGACGCAACCATAATGTATAGCATCACTGATCCTTGCTTTATTCACCTCATAAGTACCTTTGGCGTGGAGGGAGTATCTACTCCGGAATCCTTCTTCGTAAGGGAAAGATGAACTCTCAGACAATATATCGAAGGAGCTATCATTCTATATCCATAAGCACAAAGAGGCAACTGTCAATTTCCTTAGGAGTATTTTCTTTTGCTTGATTTTTAAAAGCCTAACATTTTCTAATATGCTAATTTTGGTGGTGAAATTATGGAATGGCATGGAAAAAACATTGATAGAGAGAACAGCTTGGTGATCACCCCAACAACGCCCTACAAAAGATTTTGAATGGTCGCGGTAAATATAGCTCGGTACTTAAAGTTTCGAGGTCGAATCCCAGATAGAACATGGTTCCTAACAGTCAATCTAACTAAATTATCTGTCCAATCAACTTTGAGGATTATATCTTTAATGTGGTTTATACTAACAACTACTTAACAAGAAATTAAATAACAAGTAAATAAAAATAGTTTTTTTTATTCAAGAGATGTGAAGCCTAAGATTTATTTTCCCAACACCCAACATGTGCTATAGTATTGTACGATGAATTTCCTTTGAGTCTTCCTATAAAACAAGTGCTCCAAGTTTACAACTATAATTAGTCATAACTCAGTCGCTTAAAAGCCTAAGTAAAATCTTTGTTTTAGATTGAAATACTGTTATGTGTTTAACCCTAATTCCTGAATCAATTCCTAGTAATCACGAGAATGAAATGGACAATTAATTAGGGTTCCTACAAATCAATAGCATGAAAATTGTAAATACATAGATAGGAAGATTAATCAAGATTCATTTATAAAATAATAATTGTAGTCACAAGCATATGGAGTGGTTCAATCAATTCTAATATGGGTGACTTAGCCACTCGTAGTCATATTCTAAGACAAGAATTAACTATAAGCATGTAAAAATCACAAAAAATAAATAGTTAGATGAAGTAAAGCCTTGAATCTTGAAGCTCTTCCTTTATTGCCTCCTTTGGATGAAAAATATGCCCAAAAGTCCCATCTAAAAAGGTTTTGTGGGATATTTATAGTGCAGGAAACAACCCTAGATGAAACTGCCCTTTCAAACTTTGCGTAGAACGTGGTTAGAACCAAATTTAGATATGCAAGGCGTGCTCCATGACGTGTTGCACGCTGTGGCTTTGTATTTTGCCGATTTTTAAGGAATTCCAAGGTGCAGTACTTTCCAGAGATGGAACATACCGTGCCTCCCTAAAACAGGTCACACATGGCGTGCAACACCTCGTGTAGCACTATAGTATTGGCACATAGTGCAACACTATAGTGCCTTCTTTAATTCGGGCAATTTCCTTGTTTTGTTCCCGGCCCTCGGGCTTCTACATAAATTTCAAACCCTTAACAATCTATGTTTCAAAAAGGCTTAATATCAATGATCTAGTTCCTACAAAACAAAACACACCAGATGAGTATATTTCCGTCCAAATACTAAAAAGTAGCGCATGTAAAAGCATAAACATAAGGAAAAAAAATCTAAAATATAAGTATCTCTTCTCATATCAACACCTCACACTTAAAAATTTGTTCGTCCTTGAGCAACATGTACCCTGAACTCAAGACTCAATAATAATAACTCCAATCAATAACTTTAGTTTATACAGATACTTAAAAATTCGCATATGAACTACCCATGCAATAATTCATACAAGCCGATGCCAAGAATATTTAATAAATATCAAGTACATCAATCAACCTCCCAATCTCACAAATTGACTCCAAAACCACATAAGAGTCATACAAGTACTTACCTCACTTTGAGAGACTAATAACAAGACTCGCCTTTTGCAACCCTCACAATCAAATCAACTTTTGAGAATGAATTCACATATGAAAGAGGCACTAACTCTCAGAAAAGAACTCACGTTCAATACAAGACATATCATAGTCTTGCTCTTAGTGTAGGACTCAACTAATGTCCATCTACTCGGCTAAGATCAATTAAGACTTCTCTTGGTTGTAATGTAGGCTTTTGGATGCGTAGGATACATTTAGGTAATACTGACTAACCTCCTCAAGAAATTGAATACATCACAATAATTTCAAGTTTTTTCTTCTCAACCAATCTTTCACATTACCACTTATTTCAACCTTCACCATATTTCTTCTTTAAGCAACGATAAGGACTAATGGTAGGGAGTACCTCTAGCTTTTTTCTTTCTTTTCTTTTCATTCTTTTTCTTTCATGTCTCTCTTTTTCTCTAAGTAAATTCCTCCAATAGCACCCTTCTAAAATATCTTTTATCACTTTCAAACAACCATAAGTTTCCCACTTTTTTAGCCTTATATGCTCGTAATACTGCAAATAAAGCCCATAAGTATTTAACACAATAAGTAGGGTACCCAATGCTATCAAACAACATGCAATAGGTTCAAAAGAGTTAACTGAGGTCAAGTATTTCAATGGTTTAATCAAACTATGAAGCCTCAAATAAATTGGCTAAGAAACGAATGTCTATATCACTTCTAATCGAGCAAACTTCTCATGTCGCTTTGTACATACAACAAAAAATTTCTAGACATCAAGCAATAAGCATGGAATAACAAAAATCCTCACACGCTCATGGCACACAACCTACTCAAAAGAAAACACAAGCAAATTCTCAAGCAAGTGGAACAAGATAGACTGTATACATGAAGTTTACATAACTCAATCTAAATATCCATATAAAACTATTCAAAATCATGAAGCCAAGAACTATCCTATCCATCTACACTTCTTGTACACGGTTCAGACTACTAACCTTGAAAAAGAATCGATGCACAAAGAAAAATCAAGGTGACTTATTTACCTAAATCTAGTGGTACAAAAAATGAAGTATCAATCGGACCCTAGCAGGCTGCCTATGTATCGCTAAGCGAATTAGAGAAAAAAAATAGTACACACCAAGCATAGTTCATTGGTAGTACCTATTTTTTTATTTTTTTATTTTTTTTTTAATTTGCCACATAGCTAACTACATACTCGATAACAAGAAAACAATACTACTACACAACGAGCACCCCCTACTTAAATCCAAGCACTGTCATCAGTGCAACAAAATAAAAGCAAGGTGAAAATACTCCTGAAACAACACAAACTACCCCTGGAACTAGTGCCAGAAGTACTGCGAGCTCTCTTTGGAGGCATGAATTCTTCACAAGACGGATATAAGCTTAGACGAGGTCAAAACAATCCAACCATATCATAATATCGATGAGTACTCAAAAATCACCAAAAAGACACCATTGGAACATTACATTGAACACTTAGCATGCATGAATCAATACACAACATTATAGCAGCAACTACACATCACCGCCCTATACAACCACACAATCATAATACAGCACCACAAATAGCACAAGCTTGCACAAAAAATCCTACTACACTAGCTAGGGTCAAAATAATATTCCCTCCGTCCCATTTTATGTGACACACTTTACTTTTTAGTCAGTCCCAAAAATAATAACACATTTTTATATTTAGTAAAAGTTCTACGTTATGAGATGATTCTCGACGACGTAAATTTATATGATTTGTTTTAAACCACAAATTTAAAAAATCTTCTTATTTCTTAAATTTTGTGCCAAGTTAAAGTACTTCACGTAAAATGAGATGAAGGGAGTAATAATTAACTAACTAGAACTAATAAGGTATACTAAAATAGAAATTAAAGAGAAGTGAGAGAAGAATTTACATACCAGTGAAGAAGATGATGATGATGATGGAAAAACAGTGATGAATGGATGTTGTAAGTGTTTTAGTTAATGGATGTGGTTACTTGATTAATTAACAGGTAGTGTTAAAGAAAGAAGAAAAAGAAAAAATTTGAGAGAGAAAATAAAAAGGGGACAAAAGGGGGAAAACTAACGAGGGAGGGGGCCTGGGACGGAGGGGAGCAGTTTAATTTTTTTTTTTTTATATAAAATCTGAAACTTTCAGATTGTGCACAAAATAAATGTGCGCACAGCGTGGCTACACAGAGTGCTGCACGCCCATGCACAGTGTGATTTTCTGGCACCCAAAATTTTCTCAACATAGTGGAATTTTTTAAGATCTCTACACGTGCTTGGACTTTGGGCACATCATGCTGCACGACGGGTAGCACATCATGAGGCCTAAATATTGCCTTATTTCGAGAATTGTTTTTTCAAGTCTGCACTTTGTATTTTAGGGATGCAGGTTTTTCCAAGTTTTGATGCTTCCTTGCACATTTCAAGCCTTGTAAACTCCAAAACAACACTAGACACGAGGGATTAGCGTAATACCTACTAAAACAATAGAAAATTACTTCCCAGGGGCTCTAAGGCCGACGAGCATCGCTGTGAGCTTCGTAGGGCACTGGTACTCAAGCTTTCCTCAAGCAGAACATTATCATTCAGTCATACGATGTTGCAACCACCCCACACTCAGACTCTACACCATTCAAAACCTGCAAAAATAAAGTTCACAATATAACAGCCCTCACAACGACAAAAAAAAATAGACAATAATAAATAAATAAATAAACAAGTAAGTAAAGCAAGAATAAAAATTGGGTTGCCTCGCAACAAGTGTCTTATTTAACGTCGTGACACGACATAACCTAGTATCAAAATCTTTTCCTCCACCTCGAGCTTATGCATACCCAGTTTTTAATTCAAGTTTTCATTTATGCTCCTGTGATGGTACAGTTCTTGCAGGCCAAATTAAGTAATACCTTTTGCGCTGTAGTTCCTGCACTTGAAATAAATTAGAAGATACAAAAATCTGCAGCAAATAATCTGTTAGTATAGGATGATCCCGAGCCCACAAGTTACTTGTGTCTCCTTAAGAAATCTAACCCCCTCACGATGCCCAAGGTTCACGGGTTAATTTCTCCCAGGATGGAACGGGATAACAGTTCTACCGTAGCGGCACTTCAAACGGTTAGAACACGGCGAACACAAAGAACGGAGCAAATCACACGACTCACTTAATATGCAGAAAGGGAGGGGATGCGGTGAGATATGCTTTTTGTCAGTGTTTTTCTCTGCCCGAGTGTTTCTATCTTCTGCCCGAGATTGTGTATCCTCTGTCCGAGGTTACTTCTCTTATCTGTCCGAGTTTGAGTCTCTGTGGAGTCTCTATCTCAGAGCTTTAGTCTATGTTATCTGTCGTCTGTCTGTCGTGATCAAGGACTGACAAATGATCAGTTTATATAGACATCCAAGGGCAGGTGAAGAGACACACCTGGTGATTAATAAGAAAACGTGGGAAAGTTTAACTGTCCACTAATGACTGACTTCAATGTGGAGCAATTAATCTACCACCACTGACTGACATTAATATGGAGGAATTAATCTACCACTTCATGACTGACTTTAATGTAAAACGTGGAGGAACTAATCTGCTGATGTTGCTTCAGCAGCCCGGGTACTGGACCACTTCAGCTGCCCGTTGCTGACTCACTTCAGCTGCCCGTTACACAAACGGAGCTGCCCGTTACACAAACGGATAAAATATATTAGTTTTGTTGGTCCAAAAATTTAAGTCAATCAATCATATCAATTGACCAAATCCAAATCCGAATCTGAATCCGAAGCCGAAGCCGAAGCCGAGACGAGCGACGACGACGGCGCGAGGCTTCCCTTCTTCTCAACCCTTTTAAGAGCTAAGTGAAGTAAATCTCTATTTAAACCCAACAAAATCCTTTTCCTCTACCAATGTGGGAGAAAGTGCATTTCCCTACAAAAGGGAACCTTTCCCTACAAAAGGGAATCTTTTCACTTTTTACCCATTTCCCATTCACATTCTTCCATTAAACCCAACAATCCCCCACATGAATGGGGAATGGCTGAATGGACATATGCATGACAGACTTGTGTGATTTGCAAGAAAGAATTAGTCGCATCTGGATAAGTAGGTTTCCCTTTGAACTTTCCGTAGTGAACATACATCGGATATACTCGATCAATCGGTAGATTTGATATCTTTGAACCGTCGAACTTTGGTGTATACCTAGACAACGTAAGTCACACAACTAACCCTTAACCGTCTTTGGTTCTCACTGTTGTGTTCGTTTCAGCCATGAACACCGCCTGGTTTCATAAGTGCTTAAAGAATTGGCCATACAGAATTCTCCTTGAAGCGGCTTACACTTCACACTTACATAGGTGATTTCTAAACGTGTAATCCTATAGATATACACTGTTTGATAAACGCAATATCAAACTTAGATAATCATTAAAAAATGCCTCTAGCATTTTATCCTTGGTACTTGAACATTGTCTCATCACGAGAATGGACCAATCATTTAATTGACAATGTTGGACCGTCATACACAACTTTGTATTCTCCTTGAACCTAGTTCTTGGGATCTCCAGTCTCCTAGGTAGAGTTGCCGCCGTGATGACTTGTCCTTGGCCATAGTCCCATTCCCTTCGATGAACATTCAACCACCTCTCTAGTTAGGCCTTTTGTAAGTGGATCCGCCACATTATCCCTTGATTTCACGTAATCAATGGTGATAATTCCTCTAGAGAGTAGGTCCCTAACGGTTTTATGCCTTCGTCGTATGTGACAATTCTTACCGTTATACATGACATTCCTCGCTCTTCCTATAGCCGATTGACTATCACAATGTATACAAATTGGTGTCAACGGCTTAGGCCAAAACGGAATGTCTTCCAAAAAGTTCCGAAGCCATTCAGCTTCTTCACCGGCTTTATCTAAGGCTATGAATTCAGCTTCCATAGTAGAGCGGGCAATACACGTTTGCTTGGACGATTTCCAAGACACCGCTCCTCCACTAAGTGCGAAAATATATCCACTTGTGGACTTAGAATCAGTTGTGCCGGTGATCCAATTGGCATCACAATATCCTTCAATGACTGCAGGATACTTGTTATAATGCAATGCAAAGTCTTGAGTGTATTTTAAATACCCCCAAAACACGTTTCATTGCCATCCAATGGGTCTGATTGGGATTACTCGTGTATCGACTTAGTTTACTTATAGCACAAGCTATATCTGGTCGAGTACAATTCATGACGTACATCAAACTTCCCAAAACACGTGCATAATCCCGTTGCGACGTGCTTTGACCTTTGTTCTTCTTTAGAGCAAGGTTTACATCAATAGGAGTCTTTGAAATTTTAAAATCCAAATATTTAAATTTTTCAAGAACACTATTGATGTAGTGAGTTTGAGACAACGCCAGACCTTGAGGAGTTCTATGGATCTTAACACCCAGAATTAAGTCCGCAACTCCTAAGTCTTTCATATCAAATTTGCTAGTCAACATGCGTTTCGTAGCATTGATGTTGACAATGTCATTGCTCATGATCAACATGTCATCCACATATAAACAAACGATGACTACAAAATTAGGAGTGTTCTTAATGTAGACACATTTGTCACACTCATTAATTTTAAAGCCATTTGACAACATTGTATGATCAAATTTCGCATGCCATTTTTTAGGTGCTTGTTTTAGTCCATAAAGCGACTTAACAAGTTTACACACCATCTTTTCTTTACCTGGAACCACGAACCCTTCAGGTTGTTCCATGTAAATTTCTTCCTCCAAATCCCCGTTTAAGAACGCTGTCTTAACGTCCATTTGATGGATTTCCAGACCATACACGGCGGCTAACGCTATTAACATGCGAATGGATGTAATTCTGGTTACCGGCGAGTATGTGTCAAAGTAGTCAAGACCTTCTTGTTGTCTATAGCCTTTAACAACAAGCCTTGCCTTGTACTTGTCAATAGTGCCATCAGCTTTCATTTTCCTTTTGAAAATCCACTTAGAACCTAAAGGTTTGTTTCCAGGAGGAAGATCAACCAACTCCCAAATATGGTTGCTCAAAATAGATTCTATTTCACTATTGACTGCCTCTTTCCAAAACGGAGAGTCTGAAGAAGACATTGCTTCTTTAAACGTCCGAGGCTCATTTTCCAACAGGAAAGTGACAAAGTCATTTCCAAACGAAGTAGAAGTTCTTTGACGCTTGCTTCGTCTTGGTTCTTCCTTATTTGGTGAATTTTCTTTGGTTCCTTCCCGAGGTCGTTTGGATCTTTCACCAACTGACTCACATTCCTTCTTATACGGATATATAGATTCAAAGAATTCAGCACTATCTGATTCCATCACCGTATTAACATGAATGTCAGGATTTTCTGATTTATGAACCAGAAACCGATATGCTTTATTGTTTATAGCATACCCAATGAAAACACAATCAACTGTTTTCGGTCCAATCTTAACCCTTTTGGGTTTTGGAACTTGCACTTTTGCCAAACACCCCCCACACTTTGAAGTAATTCAAGTTGGGCTTCCTTCCTTTCCACTTTTCATATGGAATGGAATGTGTTTTGCTATGGGGAACTCGATTGAGTATTTGATTAGCTGTGAATATAGCTTCCCCCCACAAGTTCTGGGGTAGACCCGAACTTATCAACAAGGCATTCATCATCTCCTTTAAGGTTCGATTTTTTCTTTCCGCAATCCCATTAGATTGAGGCGTGTAGGGGGCAGTTGTTTGATGAATAATGCCATATTCCAAACACACTTGTTCAAAAGGAGATTCATATTCTCCACCCCTATCACTTCTTATCATTTTGATCTTTTTGGTAAGTTGCGTTTCAACTTCATTTTTGTATTGCTTGAATGCGTCAATTGCCTCATCTTTACTACTAAGTAAATAAACATAGCAGTAACGAGTGCTATCATCAATAAAAGTTATGAAATACTTCGTTCCACCGCGAGATGGTATTGACTTCATGTCACAAATGTCCGTATGAATTAAGTCTAATGGTTCCGAATCCCTTTCAATTGACTTGTAAGGGTGTTTCGTATATTTAGACTCAACACATATTTGACATTTTGACTTTTCGCAATCAAATTTAGGCAATACTTCCAAATTGATCATTTTCCGCAAGGTTTTATAATTGACATGTCCCAAACGAGAATGCCATAAATTATTTGACTCAAGTAAATAACAAGAAGCTGCAGTTTTATTCATATTGTCAATGACCATTACATTGAGTTTGAAAAGACCCTCAGTCAGGTAACCTTTTCCTACATACAGCTCATTCTTAGTTATTACAACCTTGTCAGAGACAAACACACACTTAAACCCGTTTTTAACGAGAAGTGCAGTTGACACCAAGTTCTTCCTTATTTCAGGAACGTGAAGAACATTGTTCAGAGTCACAACCTTGCCAGACGTCATCTTGAGGAATACCTTTCCATATCCCTCAATTTTCGCCATTGCAGAATTGCCCATAGAGAGCGCCTCATCAGGTCCAGCGGGAGCATATGAAGCAAAGGCTTCCTTCACAGCACAAACATGGCGGGTGGCTCCTGAATCAATCCACCATTCTTTAGGATTTCCAACTAAGTTGCATTCAGAAATCATAGCGCACAGATCAATGTCTTGCACTCCTTGAGCCAATTTTGTCTCTTCAACCATGTTTGCTTGACCTTTTTCCTTTTTCCTGTCCTTCTTTGCAACACGACAGTCTGCGGACTTATGTCCACTCTTGCCACAGTTGTAGCAATTTCCCTTGAACTTCTTCTTGGTAGGGTTGGTCTTCCCTCCAGAAGGCTTCTTCCTCTTATTTGGATTATGCTCAACAATATTTGCTCCCGCTATTGTAGCATTTCCACGAGCCTTCTTTTCAGCTGATTTGTTGTCCTCTTCAATCCTTAAGCGAACAATCAAATCTTCAAGGGTCATCTCCTTGCGCTTGTGTTTCAAGTAATTTTTAAAGTCCTTCCACAAAGGAGGTAACTTTTCAATCATGGCTGCAACTTGAAACACCTCGTTGATCACCAAACCTTCAAAGAAAAGTTTGTCAGCAACAATATACTTAATACTTTCAACATAAGTATTAATCAGGATCAAACCTTCAGCAAGGAGATCATGTATAATGACTTGAAGTTCTTGAACTTGGGACACAACAGATTTGTTGTCCACCATTTTATAATCCAGAAATTTGGCAGCCACAAATTTCTTTAGTCCAGCATCTTCAGTCTTATACTTCTTTTCCAACGTATTCCACAGTTTCTTAGACGTTTCAACGTTACTATAAACGTTGTACAAGTCATCTTCCAAGCCACTTAGAATATAATTCTTGCATAGGAAGTCAGAATGAGTCCAAGCCTCAATCACAAGGAAGCGTTCGTTTTCAGGTGTTTCATCAGTCAGGACTGGAGCATCCTCCTTAATAAACCTTTGCAGGCTTAAGGTGGTCAGATAAAATAACATCTTTGCTGCCATCTCTTAAAGTCCACACCAAAAAACTTTCTCGGTTTCTCTGCAGGTGGCATAACCGTTGCAGCAGCACGACTAGGCCCAACAGCACCAGAAACTGTGGTAGCATTAGTACTCCCAAACAGGGACAGTTGGATCCGCTCCGTTTGTCATCTCTGCAAGATAACACGGACAGAAACAATATCAATAAACTGTTTAAACAATTGGAGTAGAAAAACCACGAAGGCTTTTAGTCTCCACAAACAGATTATTTCACAGTAATTAGGAGTAGAAAAACCACAAAGGTTTTTAATCCCCACGAACAGAGTAATATGCAGTACAGGAGCAGAAAAACCACAAAGGTTTTAGTCTCCCCGAGCAGATTAATATTCAGTATAGGAGCAGAAAACCACAAAGGTTTTAGTCTCCTTAACCAGTCTCCTTAAACAATATTTATTTAAGCGCAGAAAATAAATATCAACTAGATTTCTTAAGCTTGTAGTTCCTGCACTTGAAATAAATTAGAAGATACAAAAACCTGCAGCAAATAATCTGTTAGTATAGGATGATCCCGAGCCCACAAGTTACTTGTGTCTCCTTAAGAAATCTAACCCCCTCACGATGCCCAAGGTTCGCGGGTTAATTTCTCCCAGGATGGAACGGGATAACAGTTCTACCGTAACGGCACTTCAAACGGTTAGAACACGGCGAACACAAAGAACGGAGCAAATCACACGACTCACTTAATATGCAGAAAGGGAGGGGATGCGGTGAGATATGCTTTCTGTCAGTGTTTTTCTCTGCCCGAGTGTTTCTATCTTCTGCCCGAGATTGTGTATCCTCTGTCCGAGGTTACTTCTCTTATCTGTCCGAGTCTGAGTCTCTGTGGAGTCTCTATCTCAGAGCTTTAGTCTATGTTATCTGTCGTCTGTCTGTCGTGATCAAAGACTGACAAATGATCAGTTTATATAGACATCCAAGGGCAGGTGAAGAGACACACCTGGTGATTAATGAGAAAACGTGGGAGAGTTTAATTGTCCACTAATGACTGACTTCAATGTGGAGCAATTAATCTACCACCACTGACTGACATTAATATGGAGGAATTAATCTACCACTTCATGACTGACTTTAATGCAAAACGTGGAGGGAAACGTGGAGGAACTAATCTGCTGATGTTGCTTCAGCTGCCCGGGTACTGGACCACTTCAGCTGCCCGTTGCTGACTCACTTCAGCTGCCCGTTATACAAACGGAGCTGCCCGTTACACAAACGGATAAAATATTAATTAATTAATATTTTAGTTTTGTTGGTCCAAAAATTTAAATCAATCAATTATATCAATTGACCGAATCCGAAGCCGAGCCGAGACGAGCGACGACGACGGCGCGAGGCTTCCCTTCTTCTCAACCCTTTTAAGAGCTAAGTGAAGTAAATCTCTATTTAAACCCAACAAAATCCTTTTCCTCTACCAATGTGGGAGAAAGTGCATTTCCCTACAAAAGGGAACCTTTCCCTACAAAAGGGAATCTTTTCACTTTTACCCATTTCCCATTCACATTCTTCCATTAAACCCAACATGCGCTTGGCCGTCAACTTAGCAATATCTTCAAATTTTTGGCTATGCTTTTGACCGAGTACCAAATATCCCATTTTGCTCTTTGGCCTTCAATCGAGGAAAGCCATCTTGCTTAGATGGTAAAGCGAATTCTAAACTGTAAGCACCATACACCTCATCCTTCAACTTTTATTTTGGCTCACACGGATCAATTTTATGTCCTCATCTAAGCACAACGTTAAGAAGTGTCTAGAATGCGATGCAACACGCTCAAACTTCAATTTGTTTTAGCCCTCTTCTTGGCACAAACTAGAGTCGACTAAATTCTCATCTTTAATATACGTGTATCACTCTAGTACTAGTTCTTCAACCTCGACATCTTCACACACCATTTGGCTAAGTGGTTATCATTCAAATCTTGACTCCTCCGTTAGAAATTCAATTTTTATCACCTCAATTAGATCATCATCAGCTTCTTCAAGTTCAATATATTCTTGGCTACTAACAACATTACTAACTTGTTGAACATTAAAAGTTGCAGTCAATTGATTCACTTGAACTTAAAATTGTGAATAGTTGCTTTACGTATGTCTTGAATCTTCTTCAGGTTAGCTTCATATTTTCTCATAGTATCATCCACTTCATTGCACCTACTAACATCACAAGTGAAATAAGAACCATCATAATAGGGGCTTGGGGAAGAATAAGTCGTATAAGCACAACCATAAAAATGACCACATTGACCACCACACATATTACACATATAAGATTGACAATAATACCATGGGTAGTTTTCTCCACAATTAGAACACAAAGGGACAAAATAAGATAAACATTCACCTAGCCATATATAATTTCCTTATGTCATTTCATTTTAGTTTTTTGTATTTATTATACAAATAAAACAAATATGTACAAAAGCGAAGTTAATTGAATGAACAATTCAGCTATGCTAAAAGCTAAAAATACACTGTGTTCCCCCACAACAGCGCCAAAAATTGATCACGCCAAACTACGCCCTATAAAAGGGACTAAGCTGTCGTGAAAAATATAGCTTGATACTTAAAGTCCCGAGGTCGAATCCCACAGAGAACACAATTCCTAGCAGTTAATCTAGCTAATCTATCTAATCAACTTCGAGGGTTATATTTTGAATGTGGTTTATATTAACAACTAATTAACAAGAAATTAAATAACAAGTAAATAAAGATTTGTTTTTATTCAAGAGATGTGAAGCATAAGATTGACTTCTCCAACTCCTAATTTGTGCAAAAGTATTGTGTTATGAATCCTTGAGTCTTCCCATTGAACAAGTCCTCCAAGGTTATAACTTTCCACTTCCTTTAAGTAATTATAACTGTCATTAATTAATTCTTCCAATTAACTAATGAAGATAGAAAGAAAAATACTTATGGTTCACAGTAAGTATTAATAGCCATAAATCACCCCTCCTTGAAAACCTAAGCAAAGTCTATATTTTAGGTTGAAATACTGCTATCTGTTTAACCCTAACTCCTGAATCAATTCCTATTAATCACGAGAATAAAAGAGACAATTAATTAGGGATCCTACAAATCAATAACATGAAATTTGTAAATATATAGACAGGAAGATTAATCAAGATTCATTCATAAAACAATAATCCTACTCACACAAGCATATTGAGTGGTTCAATCAACTCTAAAATGGGTGATTTAGCTACTCGTAGTCATATTCTAAGACAAGAATTAGCTATAAGCATGTAAAAATCTAAGCATGTAAAAATCACAGTAGATGGATAGTTGGATGAAGTAAAGCCTTGAATCTTGAAGATCTTCCTTTATTGCCTCCTACGGCTGTATAATATGTCCAAAAGTCCCAACCAAAAAGGTTTTTTGGTGTATTTATAGTGCAGGAAACAGCCCTAGATGAAACTGCCCTTTCAAATTTCGTGTAGAACTGGGTTAGAAAAAAATTCAGACGTCCACGACGTGCTCCACAATGTGTAGCACATCGTGACTTTGTATTTTGATGATTTATGAGGAATTCTAAGCTGCAGTACTTTCTAGAGATGGCACATGTCGTTTCTTCCTAAAACAGGCCACACAACATGCAAGTATAGTGCTACACTACATGGCCTTCGTTAATACTGGAAGTTTCCTTGCTTTGTTCCCAAACTTTGTTTACGCGATCCTGGGCTTCTACTCATACTACAAAACCCTTGATTATCACTTTTTGTGCTCCAAATGGGCTTCATGTCAACAATTTAGTTCCTACAAAACAAAACACACCACATAAGCATAATTCAATCCAAAGTTCTATAAAGTAGCGCTTTTAAAAGCATAAACACGAAGCGACACAACCTAAAATATAATTATATCTAGCCTCATATCGCTTGGGCACTAGCAATGGATATAATGCTAAACATGGTATCCATTAATGCTGGATTAGTTCTTGGTCATGTTGTTGCTGCTTGGGCACTAGCAATGGATATAATGCTAAACATGGTATCCATTAATGCTGGATTAGTTCTTGGTCATGTTGTTGCTCTCCTCGTGTCACATTATTTTATCTACAAGGTACTAATTAACAACACAATAGAATTTTTTTTTTTTTTGCATATTGACAGTATAAATTTTTTTATGTGATCGATATAATTACTATAACATAGTGATAGTTTGTTTTAACTTATGAAATTTTCTTAAATAGATAAAGCCGTCAGTCGATATTATGTATATCTTTAATTATTTTGAAAGGGAGCACCAGAAATGTATGAGAATAGACTTCTAGCAATTGTTGTGTCAAGTTTCTAGTAGAAATCAATTTTATGATGATTAATAGCAACATATCAAATATATGCAACTAAAAAGACAAATAAAACCAATTGGCTTCAAAAGAAAGTAAGATATATTTAAATAGAAGAGAGATTACAAAAGAATATTACAAAACTCAATATAATCTAGCTAGTCAAGCATCATGATAAGGCCTACATAAGAAACTCTTGACATCTCTAGGTTTGTTATCCAGCAACTTGTCTGAAATACCGTAATGAATAGATGAGTATGCCACTAGATATAAGTGACAACCTTGATATCAACTTCCTTGAACATGACACACTTATCATATGGGGAATGTGGTCCTCAACCATAGAGTCATCATCCTCCAAAATATTGTCCTTAATATAATAAAAACTAACAGTTGTGAAGGCCATAATCATGAGAACAAGAGATACTAACTGAGGATGTTCAAGTACCCAATATCCAATAACACCTACAATGTTAATGAAACCTTATCTCTTCTTCTTCCTCTCAGTACTTTCTTCTACATAATTATTATTTTTTGGATAAAGTAGGTCAAAAAATCATCAACACCATGAACAACCATACGTCCATCGTTGTAGACATCTCATTCGATCACTACTAAAAAAACCGGAATTTTCGACTACGCTATTTCGACCGAAAATCGGTCGAACACGTATTTCGACCGATTTTCGGTCGAACAGTTCACTTCACGAAAATGTTCGACCGAAAATCGGTCGAAATACGTGTTCGACCGATTTTCGGTCGAACAAAAAAATTTCAGGAATAACTCTCGACCGAATTTCGGTCGACGTGGCGGTCGACCCACGCGATGATAACCAGGGCAGTGAGCCCTCCTCCTCCATTTTCTTCTTCTTCCCCAACCATTTGTCTCTCTCTAAACACCCCCAAACCTCAAAAAACCCGAAATCCACCCAAACCCACCCCCAAAATCAACACTTAAACACAATCTACCCTCCTAATCACTACCCATAACAACAAATTCAAGGTAAATTTTTAATTTTAGGGTTACTTTAATTACTTTGTAAAACTTGAACCCTAACTTTTTAACTCAATTTTTTTGTAGTTTTGAAGCATATAAGCAGTGGGGATTCAATTGTACGTGCTATAGGAGCATAAATCAACGTTTAGGTACTTTTTTTTTTTTTATATTTATTCCGAATTTAATTAACTTTTTAATTATTTTGTAACTTTGCATATTTAATGTTGCATATTTAGTTACTTATTAGTTAGCAAAGCTTATTGTAGTATAGTTGATGTTGAACAACTTGTTTGGTGTTGTTAGCTATTACAAAGTTAGGTTTGTGTTGTTTGGAATTGTTGTAGTTGAATTGGTATTGTTTGGTAGTTTTGTTTGCAATGTGTTCTTGCCTTGGTATTGTTGAGAAGATGAACATGTTATGCCTAAAACGAATAAGCTTTTGTTTGTTTGAATTGCTTGGATAATATTAATTAATAGGGTGTTATTAGATAATATTGTTTCTTTGGGGCATTTCATCAAACAAGTAATTTACTAGTTTAATGTAATTTTTTAATTATAAACATAAGAAGATATTTGTATTCACTATTTTTGTTTACAATGATTGGGTCAAGATTTTTGTTCACTAAGAAGATAATGTGTGTATTTAATCTATGTTACCCGCCTATTTGTTTTCAATGAATGTGTGTATTTAATCTATTTAACCCGCCTATTTGTTTTCAATGAATGTGTGTATTTAATCTATTTAACCCGCCTATTTGTTTTCAATGAATGTGTGTATTTAATCTATTTAACCCGCCTATTTTTTTTGCAATGAATGTGTTTATTTAATCTATTTAACCCGCCTATTTTTTTTTGCAATGAATGTGTTTATTTAATCTATTTAACCCGTCTAATTTTTGTGCAATGAATGTGTCAACAGGAATGAAGAATATTTTTTCAGGAAAGAAGGGGACTAAAAAAGCAGCTGAGCCTTCACGTGAGCCGGCACAGGACAGTCCTCCCCCTCTAGTGTTTTCAAGAAGGAAGGGGAAAGGAAAGGCATGTGAGCCTTCAGGTGAGCCGGCACAGGAGACTCCTACCTCTCAGGTGCCGCATCACCTTCCTACAGGAGCACCAGCAGCAAACAGTCCAGATTTTTTCAGGCCGCCCGGCATGTCCCAGGTGCCGCATTCGCTTCCTACAGGAGCACCTGTCGGATACAGTCCGGATTTTTTCAGACCACCTGGCATGCCTCCGAGCCATACTGGTTGGAGGCATCACTTCAGTAGTTATGACATGACTGAGAGCCAGGACGGTCCATCCCAGGGCGTTCCCGGACTAGGCGATCCCACACAGTCCACTAGTCCGTCTGGGTCGACTCAGCCGCCTTCCGACCCATCTAGCCCTACCTGCCCTTCGGTACAGCAGGAGATTCCTTACTATGATCCCAGATCACCATATTACATCGGTGAGCCTGGCACTTGGGAAGACGGGCGTTTGATTATTTATCCCGATGGGGATAAGGGGTAAGTATAGTATTTATGAATTTCTTATCTATTTAGCAGTAAGCTTTTAAATATTAGTATTTCTATTAACCCGTCTGTTTTTTTTACGTAGCTTTTGCCCCAACACTGATGCTACTCCTGTGCTGACGAAATGCATGAAATCTCAATGGAAGGAATCATGGCCATCCTGGGGCGCTGTGCCCCCTCATGTAAAGCAACAGATAATGCAAGGTTTTGAGGTGATAAATGTGCATAAGATTTTTCACTGATTGCAGGTTTTCTTAATGATTATGTTTAAATAAAATATTTTGATGAATATTACAGGTTCAGTGTAAGTGGCATCCGGCTCTGGACTATAAAGTCCGTTGTAACTTCCCTAAGAAATGCGCGGATGTGTACAAGAACGCAATGTACAATGCGCGCAAAAATGGGAAAATGCCCGGCTTCCTCTATGATCATCAATGGAGAGAGCTGCTGCAGTATTGGGGTACTCCCGAATTTCAGAAGAAGAGCGAGCAAGGGAAGAAAGCTCGGGCATCTACTAAGGGTGGATCGCTGCATACCGGCGGCGCAGTTAGCGCTGTGACGCAGAAGATGCGCTTGGTAAAGTAATTGAATTTATAAGAATTACTATAATAGTTTATTTTCTATCTAACTTGTTCTCTTCTTTAATTTGTAGGAAAAGCAACAAAATCGGACTATTCCGCTCTCTGAAATGCACAAGATCCGCCATATCAAGAAAGATAAAAAGGGCGGAGAAACATGGGTCGAGCCCCGAGCACAAGAGGCCTGGGTAAGTACTTAAATTTAAACTAAAGTCGCGCCAATCCTTCAAGTTTAAAACTTCATTGTTGTACCGTTGATATATTTATGTTTTTCAGGAAAAAGCTACAAAGGCCCTTGAGGACTGGACTACGACTCAGCAATCTGAATGCGGAAGCAGTACCCCAGCACCGCTAACGCTCGAGCAAGAAACCAACTTATGGTTGGAAGCGGTCGGAGGGGTGAAGAAGGGTTCAGCTTATGGCATTGGAACACTGTATTCATCTGCCAAGCATAAATCGAACTATTTGGGCTCGTGTTCAAGTGCTCCAGCAAGCTCTGCTCCCGCTCCAGAAATGACACAGATGCAAGCGGAGATCGAAGAACTGAGAAAGCAAAATGAAGCTATGCGCTTAGCACAAGAGGCGCATCAGAGAGAAGTGCATGAAATGATGCGCGCATCACAGGAGGCGCATCAAAGAGAAATGCATGAAATGATGCAACAGATCCTCAGGAACCAAAGAAAAGGTAAAGGAAGGCGTGATAGCTCGGGAAAGGGAAAGAGCAAGAGCAGACATAGCCACCATTCAC
Source organism: Petunia axillaris subsp. axillaris (assembly GCA_029990575.1). Classification (NCBI taxonomy): domain Eukaryota; kingdom Viridiplantae; phylum Streptophyta; class Magnoliopsida; order Solanales; family Solanaceae; genus Petunia; species Petunia axillaris. Next base: position 32,875,603 of record JARKNS010000002.1, read on the forward strand.
CGTCTCAGTCTGATGCCGGGTCTAGTTCGGCTTCTAGCCATTAGTAGTGAAAGTTGAACTTTAAACTATTTGTTTAGTTTGTTTGAATATTGTAGAACTTGAACGAACTATTGTTTGGCTTTGTTAGCCTTGTTTAAATAGCGTTTATGAATGTTTTGTGACTGGTTTTTCTGCGTGTTTACAGGTGGTATAGGCCTAATTTCAGCTTTTATGTTGCAGGTTTTTACAGGTTTTCGACCGACTTTCGGTCGAAAGTTGGTCAAAAAAAATTACCAGACCTTCGACCGAATTTCGGTCGAAATACACTTCGACCGAAATTCTGTCGAAGGCCTATCGACCGAAATTCGGTCGAATCTCGGTCGACCTTCGACCGAATTTCGGTCGATACTTGAATTTCTACCTGAATTTTATCGACCACCGCAATCGGTCGAAATATGGTCGATAGGTCGACCGAATTTCGACCGATTCGGCGGTCGAAAATGATGGTTTTTTTAGTAGTGGATGATATTAACGTTGTAACTATAAACCTTTCGTGATCATGAGACAACTTAGTAATTACAATAGAGCCTTTCGTGATAATGAGGCAACTTAGTAATTACAATAGAGTGGTTGGGTAGTAGAGTTTCAAGCTGAGAACCCGTAGGAATAGAAGTTTCTAAAATTTAAATCTTTATTGAGTTTTAAGGGAACAACTTGATGAAGCAATTTATAATGAGGGTCTGGATATTTTGAGAATAGTTTCTTAAATGATTTTTCAGTCGGACTAAATATGGTCAAAGTAGTGATATTATAGGAGAAGATAATAAGAGATGGTTTACGGGTGTTTTCATGATATTGTGAAAGAATCATTGACATGAAAAACATATCTTTTTTCTAAAATAGTGTGTGTGAAAGATTAGTACTGGTAATTAGATCATGATGATCCTTAAGATGATAACCAGAAGATGAAGAAACTAAATAGGATTAAAAGGCTAAGCCTTTTATAATATTTATTTCTTTCACTAAACCTAGATGAATTAGGATTTCATCATTGAGAAGGTTTAAGAAAGTTGCAAATATTTTCCCAAATTGAAAAAAAGAAAAAGAAAAATAAAGCATCTAGTAGATCATATTATTTTTAAATTGTAAATGTAAGTTGATTATAATGTCCTGACAAAAATAAAAATAAAAAATTGAACTTGAACTCTTAGTTGGTTAGAAATTGGTTCGCAAGCTTTGCTTTGTACTTTTAAGAAAATTTTAGTTAGAGTTAAAGATAAAGTAACTAAAATAGTAATAAGTTCGTAGTGTAAAGTTCATTTTACCATTGTAATTCTACAAAATGACGATTAGCACTATGTTGTGATGAAATAATTGAAAATAAAGCACACACTATAAGAGATTTTAAAAAATAAACTTTCGCGGGTGATTCAAAGGTAAGGCTACTAAAGCTCTACTTCAGTGCCCCAAGTGTGAAAGCTCCCAAAATTTTACTATTGGTTATGATTGTTTATATTTGTAACAGTTCTTTCAAGTAAACAAAATGTTAGTCATTTGTTTCAATACACTGCATTGTTGTAGTTGTCAAAAATCTTATTCATAGATATGCATTTAATTTAGACTTATGAAGTATTAAACAAAGTCTAGTATGGAAAATATGAATTTCTTTCTTTATTAAAGAGAATGAAAAAATACTTAAAAACTTTGAAAAAAGGATTTACCACATTATTAATGTCTGGACTATACAATCATCGTTTGAATCAACCATATCTATTTATTCATTAAAAATATATTAAAAAAATAAAAAGCATTAAAACATTGAACTTTGAATTAAAATATACATGAATGTAATTAAATTCACGTTTTGGCTTTAGGGCTCTGATTTGATCATTGAACCACCATTGTAAACTTTTTAATTTTAAACCTTATGGAATTAACTTACTCTTTGGCACTGCCATTATATGTCATGAAAATGGTGCATATTACCTCTGGTGGTTTAAAAAAACAATTAGTTAAAGCTTAAAATATTTCTTATACAATGATAGATTCATGCCCATCCTCCATCATAATCTTATTAAGGTATTGTGTGGGCCAAAATTCACAGGTCCCAATTCACGGAACATAAGGCCCGTTGGCCTATACAAAACGAGTCCTACAATAACAGATTCAACGGATCCATGAGCGACTGTTAGCACAGCAGACAACGGCCGCTGCAACCGTACGAGCATGAGAAAAAGGGGCACGCTAGCGTAAAAGAATGAGTCGCCTTTGGATCTATACCTTTCCTACCTAAGGAAGGACTCAGTTAGCAGCTAGCCGACTTACTTGATGGGTTGTGGGTCTCACAAATAGAATTGTACTAGGATCAGGGTTGGGATAACATTTAACCTATAAATACCCAAATCTCCTCATTATAACGATTCATTCAAGAAATACAACTCAACTCCTATTCGTGTCTCCGTTATTGTCTATGGCCATCAATACAAATTTAATTAGTTTACTTATTACACAAATTTTAGGTTAAACAGTTTGGCGCCCACCATTCTTCGTTATTCTGAAGAAACAGATCGATTATGTCAAAATAAAATCGGACTTTAACGCGATGCCGCCATAGGATCAGAAGACGCGGCTCTAAACCTTAATAGGGAGGTGGACCTGACAGCAGACGGCAACACCGAGTCGCGACAGAACTCCCCCAACACAACCAGAACGGCTCGGAGTCTAAGTCCCAAGAGTGGCACTCCGCCAAAATGAAAGTGTAAGGCAGAATCCAAGAGCAAAATGGAGAAAGTATTGGAAATAATTCTTGAGGCACAAGACCTTCTTCCGGTGTCGATGGATGAAATGCTGTCTAAATTCCTCAATGAAGCACTTAACAAGACGGTGATGCCGCTAGAATCTCCCTAGGGTTGTGCCCACAAGCAATACGTCAGATTCATTAGCACTGTGGACCAACCTCGTGACGGCACTAAGAAATTCGTATACCGCCACCCCAACAGCACCAAGAATAGCTTTCAAAGAGACTGTGCTCCGCCAGCTTAAGGAACACAGCGATAGAATGGATCAAATACCAGGGGCTCCTCTTGTGTTGAAGAAGATCGACGAAGATAAGTTCTCCCAGTTGTCCTACAAGCCGAGCGCAGTATCGCTCCCTATCCCGAAAAAGTTTTGTATGCCAGACATACCCAAGTACGATGGTACAATGGACTCGAACAATCATGCAGCAGCCTATGTGATAGGAGTTAAAAGCATGACCTAACTAGGGAAGAGATCCAATCTGTATTGGTGAAGAATTTTGACGCCACCCTAACAAATGGGTCATTGACCTGGTACACCCAAATTCTCGAATGATCCCCATTCAATCATTTGTTCAGATGCAGGATTTGCTCATGAAGGCACACTATGATGCCTAGAAACGTGAGAAAAGAATGGAAGAGAAGTTTTGAGATTAAGCAAAGGGACGACAAGTTTCTCAAGGATTGCCTTGAAAAGTTCCAGAAAGAATGGATGACACTCCCAACGGTGGCTGACAACATAGCAATCATAGCATTCGCCAAGAGCCTACAGCCACTCAGGAGCTACAAAAGAGTCTGCAAGAACACCCGATGAAAATGTGGAATGAGGTTTACCACTGATACAGTTACAAGCTTAGAATTGAAACTGATTCGGTGAGGTTGCCCGGGAGAAACAAGGGAAAATCACATAAGCGTGACTCGATCGTGAACGATAGGTCCTATTACTACAGATCAAAAAGTATGAGGGAATACTGTTTAAAAATTTCAAGGTTGGTAGACAGGCACGATGATTTCCAAGGGTTAGGTTCCTGTAAAAGTTGGGAATCCCCGCGTTCCAGGAGGAACCACTTAAAGAGATTGGGTTAGCAGGTCAATTGGCCCAAAGATATCAGGACTGACCCAATCAAAAGGGACCAGTCGATTTATTGTGAATTCAACAGAGATCATGGCCACGATACCGCTAATTGTCGAGCCCTAAAGCTCAAGGTAGCACATCTCCTGAGCAAAGGTTATCTTAAGAAATTACTACCAGATAAGGGAAATTAAATGTATGCGTAGAATATGGGCTTAAAGTAGCACCCAGTGCTGCCGAAGGTTAAATGGTCGATCAACGTGATATGTAGAGGCCTGGAATCACAAGCGGGACGTTCAAAACCATAATGGTTTGCAAAGTCTGCAAAGATGGCAAGAAGAGGTCTCATAGTGATATGATATTGTTATGGTGAGGATACAGATGGACTTCTCTTCCCACACTACGAAGCTCTGGTCGCCATCCTGAGAATAGGAGATTCAGAGGTAAAGTGTGTCCTTATTGATGCCGGCAGTACGGTAAACATTATCAGATGAAAAGTGGTACAAGCAATGCAGATGTCAGACTAGATAGTCCCAAGCTCGTGCACACTGCTTGGTTTAATAATTCAAGGGAGAAGTCGGTTGGTGGGAACATCCTACAAGTTTATGTGCCCAGGGTGATCAAGCTAACGTCTTTCCAAGTGATGGCAAGCGATATCTCAATAATATCATAATAGAAGGGATCGAATACACGAGATAGGTGTGGTACCTTCGACACTTCATCAAGTGGTCAAGTACCCGACTAAGTGGGGAATGAAAGAAATTCAGGGAGAGCAAAGGATGTCGAGAGAGAGAGAGAGCGCTATAGATTGCTATTGCTAATGTAGTCGGAGCTGAGGCTAAATAGAAATTACAGAAACTGAGGCTATTTCTAGTCCCCGATATCGCCATCAAACATGAAGAGCCAAAAGGGACGAACCTCATAAAACCACGGACCTCATCTGTGACCCCGACCCGAGAGAGATCTCGACAGCTACAAGTGAAGGCACTACCATATCGAACAACCGAAGCATGGTATGGCGCAAAAAGTACTACCTCTAAGCCTCAAAGTCAATGCAGTTCAATAGACTCAGATGTTGGGGGTGGAAAGAGGCTGAATAGCTAGTAATTCGGACATTGTTATCCCTTAGCTCATTTGTCCTCAAGAGTTTGTTTACTCATGGTTGTTTTCGAACCCAGCATCCCCGTTTCAATAAATTATACGTGTAGTTAATGATGTTATTAGACCTTGTGTCTCCATTTTTCAAGAATACTTTTATTCATTGTCGTATCGGACCCATCGTTCCCGTTCTAATAAAACAACTAATCTACTTAATTTTTATTTATTAAACCCGTCAATTCAATTAGTTAGTTATCATTCTAACTCGCCCCGGGTAACCTACCCCGATGCAAAAATTTACACACCTAAGTAAAAATAGACGTCTTTTTACACATTTTCGAGTGGACAAGCAAAGACGTTCTCCACGGCCGCACACTTACTCTGGTAAAAGTTAGAATAAAACTTGAGGATAAAACCCAAAATTGCTAAGGAAAAATGCATAAGCTAAAGTAGAAAAAACATCGAACAAAACAACAATTTTCTTCATAAATAAAAGTTAGAAGGCTACATATTACAGAGGGGGTTCGGTTCGGGAATAACAAGGACTAGCTAAGACTATGGGAGGCCGTTGGAGCAGCCGGTTCCTAGAGAGCTGAACCGGAGGCTAGGAGATCAGCACCCCCACCTGTCATTTGGGAATAAGTCCCTCCTCCAATCAAAAGAGTTAAGCTTCCTACCCCAACGGCGTCGTCAGTCGCACTACCTCCCTCCTCGACCAAGTCTTCCAGAGGATCTCCGTCATCACCTCCCTCGTTGAAGTTGTCCTACTCAATGCCCTCTTCGTCTCATGAACATTAGGCTCGAGCCTAAGTTTTTCTTCCACTTGGTCCACTATATCCTACTCAACATCGATCTCTGCAGCCAAGTCAAAATCGGGAGTATCCAAGACTTGCTTCAAAGTCGCTAAAGTAGTGGCCACGATTGTCCAAAAGTCCATCTTATACTTGTTCTCCAAGAATGGAATACGATCTCGAAAGTGGTCAGGACGCTCTGAAAGAAGATAACATCAGCCCATAAATGATTGCACTCGGCCATCAACTGATCATACTCAGTCCTTAGCTAACCGCACTCCCTATCAAGCTGCTCATTAGCTTGCCAGAGCTCAACTGCTATCTTCTCAACCTCATATGTCTGCCTCAATACGAGTGAGGCATAGCGCCTGACTCTCTAATTATGCCATCATACCGCCGGTGGAAGCTCTATCCATTTTCTCAGTGGGATCCCTCTCCTGAAGAGACATTTCAAGCTCACTAGTCCGCTCGTCTCATTTATCCCTCATTGCATCTGTGGCGCACTGAAGCCCGTCAATACAGATCCACTGCTGGCGAAACTAGGAGTTAGTAGCATCAAGTTGGGCCTGCACCTTGGCCCTTTCCTCAAGCACCCATCGCGCCTCCGTGGCAACGAGCGCATTCTAGCGACTCTAGCCTATAGAATGATATTTTGTTCATAGAGACTCTCCAACTCCTTATGAAGGCAAAAATACAGCTTCGATGTTGTAGGTCAACCAATATGGAAGCAAAAGGATTACGTGTGTAAGAGAGCATGATCAAAAGAGCAATAAAAATGAAGCAAAGTGCAAGGTAGAAGAATTACCTTCAGTTTATGATGGACCATATTGATCCGCCTGTCGAGGATAAGTTGGCCAAGGTACGTTAACCCCTTCAGGGATGAAGACAACGATTTAATATGTGAGGCCGCAAGGGGAAGTAGCTGCTTCCACAGTCGAATACACATATTTATGATACTACAGAAGATTCCTACAGGTTACTTGAAGTATTTGAAGAGAAGTGAACATGAACGCGCAATCCTGAGAAAGGGCGCTTAGTGGCTAGTGAAACTGAATGATCGACGGTTTGAAGAGGGTCGAGATAATTTATAGAGAAACGTAATTTGTAGTTAGGAAATGTTTTAGTGTTTAGGCATGAAGGAAACATGGAGTTTGAGATTACCATATTTTATTCAAGTTACCGTGGCATAGTATATGGAGTATTTGCAACCAAAAGAAAAGGTAGAATACACAGATAGCCCCTCTAAGTTGACACGGATTCTCAGTTGATCAACACCTCAATTTACTAAATGATAAGATAAATACCTCATTTTGACAGAAATGTGTCTCGTGAACACCTGTGTCTATGAACTCATTTGAGTGAGACTTACTCGTTGCCGACATGTAAATGACCCAATGAAGTGGTGACACGTGTTTTTTAAAAATAAAATCACCTAATATTAAAAAAGTGAAATCCAATAATTTCAAAAAATAAAACAAATACGATTTTAATTATCTTTCTTCTCTTCTCCAAAAGAAAGATCATCCCCGCCCATCCGACCCTCTCTCATTTTTTATTTTCCACCCGCGTGCGGAGCTTTCTAGTAGCCATGGAAGCTTGTTTTTTTCTTTTTCTTTTTCTTTCTTTTAATCTTTTTTGTATGGTTAGTGATTTTGGAGAAATCAGTAACCAAATTCTCTCCCATCATTTTAAAAATACAAGAAGCACGGCAAGAGGCTGGCAGTTGGGTATAAGTCTAGTTTAATGGGGATGGGATTGTGGCTACTGCCTCGAATGTGATGTGCATTGCATCACTCAGAGTTCTGAAACTACAACTGTGGTGGATTTGCGCAGTGGCCAATCCAAGCACTTTGTAACCCGGTGGTGGTGTTTAATTTTGTCTACTAGTTGGTTGAAAGCTGGTGGTTTTTATGGCGGACTGTGGTGGTGGAGGGTGGTAAAGCTATTGGGGAAGAAGGTAGAAATATTGTGGGAGAAGTATGAATATTTTTGTAGGACCCGCACAAAATAATTCAATAAAAAAAAGGAAAAGTCAAACACAAAAACAACTCACATGCTCAGATATGGGTGAATTATGCCTGATTTTGCCATGTCATCATGGGGGATTCACAAGACATATTGGGGACAACATAAGGTGTCTATTTGATCAGTAAGTTTATTCAAGCGTTTAGTGGGGAATTCGTGACAACTTAAAGGGGCCATCTATATATTCTGCCAAAGAAAAACACAAGAAGTCTATATTACTATTGAAGAGACTCCCACGAATTTTGAATTCAAAGAGAAACAGAGGCATACAATATCAAGTCGTCAAAAGAATCGTAGAGAGACTGCTACTGATCACCACAAGCCTCTTGGTGAATCTCATTTTTGCACTGTTAGACCATATCTCATTCCAAGAGGGTTTCTTGTCGATGATGACCTGCGGCGACGCATGGGGGAGTAGATGAGAAGGTTATGAGTCCCTTCCTGGTTGTCGTCCTTTCACGCGCGTATCTCGCCATCCTTGAATAAGTTAGTTACCAGAAGAACGTAGAGGTTTGGGTCGAAATCGACAGCGAGGGAGTTAGAGAATCCACTGGAGGAAAGGGGAAGTTTTGCGAGAGAAGGAAAGGGAAGGAAAGTTTGATAACGCATTTGCTGAAAGAAATTTAGAAGACAATAATAAGAAGAATCTTATGGCCTTCTTTTTATTCAAATGTTAGCCACAAGGTGGGAATGGGTTGAGAACTTCATTTTGGAATGATAATTGGCTGGGTCAAGGGACTTTGAAGAGCTTATTTCCAGATATTTTCGTATTGAATCAACAACAAGAAGCAACTTTGAGTCAAGTATGGTCCCAGCAAGGTTGGAACTTCAGTTTTAGAAGATTGTTAAACGATTGGGAAATCAGCAGAGTTGTAGAGTTTTTTAAAGCTCTACAACAATTTAAAGGCACTAATCAGCAGGTCGACAGACTTTGGTGGCAAAGGCATAACAAAGGTGACTTCTCTGTCAGCTCATCCTATCTTTATTTCAATCATTCAACAGACCAGAGTATCAATTGGCCTTGGAAGCATATATGGACAGTAAAGATACCTTATAAGGTTGCGTGTTTTGTCTGGTTGGTAGCAAAAGAGGCCTGCCTAACTCAGGATAATCTGATGAGAAGGGGGTTTCAATTGTGTTCAAGGTGTTATCTTTGCGGAAAGGAACAAGAAACAGTCAATCACCTTTTTTTGCATTGTGTAGTAACTGATCAACTTTGGAAGATGTTTCTGAACTTGAAGAACACTAGTTGGGTCATGCCGGGTAAAACTGTTGACCTGTTAGCTTGCTGGAATAGAAATGGTGGCCAATCTAGACAAACTAACTATTGGAGAATGGTACCTGGTTGTATTTGGTGGACTATATGGAAAGAGAGAAACTCAAGATGCTTTGAAGACGAGTGTAGTTCAATTCATAGGATTAAGATGAATTGTCTTTTTTTTTATTTCATTTCTGGTGTAAAGGGGTCGTTGTAGAGAACATAGACTCTATTTCTGATTTCCTAGATTCCCTGTAAGTTGAACAGGGACAGTTTCTGATTTTTGTTGTTGTGCATATGATTTCCGGCACAATCTTTGTGCTGTGTATATATAAAATTGCCGTTACCTTCTTCAAAAAAAAAATAATAATAAGAAGAAGAATAAGTAACCAGCAAAGATATATACAGAGAGGTAAGGGGACAGATCTGAAAAGGCGAGATAATGATGACAAATATGAAAAGGCATGCTAATTATAGCTTGATAGGGGATAATAACTTCGAGAAGACACATAAAATGGACATCCAATCAGACGCCGGCACTGTTAGAGTTTTGCCCCTGAATTTCCAACCTATTAGGATTCTACTTTTTGAAAGAAACGGAATTCTAAAAGGACTAAAGCTCCTCCATAGCTCTTATCTTTTTCTTGGAGAGGACGACTTGGAAATCTACAAAGTGAGGTCTCTTCTTCACAAGAACAACAATAAAAATATCATCCACAATGTAGTCTTTTAGGATTTGAGATTAATGGTTAGGGGGAGACTTTATTTAGTATATTTTTTATATTAGTATTAGATTTTTAATATCCTCCCTATGTAGGTCAATTCATGGCCAAACCACAATAAATAAATACCTTTTTAAACTCGTTGATGTCTGATTTATTGTAATCTAATGTTTAATGTGTTAGCTTCCGCATGCAGCATGTTGTTTCGATCCCAATAGATACATGTGTTTACTTGAGTGCGAAACGACATCCGTCAAATCGAAGCAGTACAGCCGAAGCAGTATATAGTTGGTTCCCCGCTAGCACGACACTTTACTTCCTGAGCACCAAAGTAAGCACTCAAAGAATGGGGGGACTGACTGTGTGGGCGAGAATTGCAAAGCTCACAATCCACAAATCCGAAGGCCTGTTAGCCCGTACAAAATGAGTCACAGGATAACGAAATCAACAGATCTATGAGTGAGCGTTAACTCGGTGAACAACGACCGCTGCAACTGTACGAGCACGTGACAAATGAGTGTGCATGCATAAAAGAGTGAGCCTCCTTTGGGTCTATACCTTTCCTACCTAGGGTAGGACTCAGCTAGAAGCTAGCGGACTTACTTGATGGATTGTGGGCCTCATGAATAGAATTGTACTAGGATCAAGGTTGGGATAAAGTTTAGCCTATAAATACCCAATTATAACAATTCATTCAATTAATACAACTCCGAGTCTTATTCTTTTTCTTCAATACTTGCATGTGGCCCTACCAAGGGAACTCCTTGACTTGTAACCATGAGAGGGCAGAATCTGAAAAAGGTGCTTTAACAAGAGAAGTCCTTGACATAGCTAAGACAGAAGAGATCCATTGGAGGCAAAATTCAAGATTCTTGTGGATCAAGAATGGAGACAAGAATACCAATTTTTTCACATAATTGCAAATTCGAATAGGAGATACAATTGGATTGATAAGTTAGAGATAGAGGGAGACATCACAGATGATAAGAACTTGATTAGGAGTCATATTCTGGAATTTTATAAAGAACATTTTTCTGAAAAAAAAAAAATTGGAGGCCTGCATGGGATTGTCCAGAACTAAAAAACATCAGTGATGAAGAGAAACAGTGGCTTGAGAGGCCCTTTGAAGAAGTAGAGGTGGCCGGGGTAATCAACACGATGGAAGGAGACAAGGCACTGGGTCCAGATGGCTTTAAGATATGTTATTTCAAGAAATGATAGCACATTGTGAAAGAATGTTTTGAAGACTTTTGAGGTGTTTTACAGGGAAGGGAATTTATTAGAAGCTTTAACTCAACTTTTATTGCATTAATACCAAAAAAAAGGGACTGCTAGTATCAAAGAATTTAGGCCTATCAGCCTATTGGGTAGTATTTATAAGATAATAACTGAAGTTCTTACTTAAAGGATGAAGATGGTGATTAATAAACTGGTTACTGAAAACCAGAATGCATTTCTAAAAGGTAGACAGTTTTCAGATGTTGCACTTTTGGCTAATGAATGCATAGACTATTATTGGAAAAAGAAGCTGACTGGGTTGATATTAAAATTAGATATAGAGAAAGTGTACGACCATGTCAGTTGGTCATGTTTGTTGAAGTTGCTGGAAAAATGAACTTTGAAGTGAAATGGATCCAATGGGTAAAATTTTGCATCTCTACAGCAAAGTTCTTAATCCTTATCAATGGTAGTTCTACTGGTTATTTTAGTTCTGAAAGAGGTCTTAGATACGGGTTATTTTAGTTCTGAAAGAGGTCTTAGACAAGGCGACCCACTTTCTTCTTACCGTTTTCTTCTGGTAATGGAAGTGCTTAGTCATATGATAAAGCAAGCTGTTAGAAATGGGTGGATGCAAGGCTTTAATTTGGAAGGACAAGCTAGGAATTGTGTTGAAATTTCACATATCTTATATGCCGATGACACTTTGCTGATGTGTGAAGCTGAAAAGGAACAAGTATTGCACCTGGGGTGATTCTCTTGGCATTTGAGGCAGTGACAAGGTTGAGGATTAATTTGGCTAAGAGCTCAATTTACTCTCTGAATGTTGACAGTGACATTAATGTTTTTGTTGATATCTTAGGTTGCAATGCTGATAAGTTTCCCACTAGCTTCTTGGGATTGCCTTTAGGTGCAAAATTTAAAGATAAGTCTGTTCGGAGAGGAGTTATTGAGAAGTGTGAAAAAAAATTGGCTCCCGGAAGCGACAATATTTATCTTTTGATAGTCGGTTAACATTAGTTAATAGTGTTCTTGATGACATCCCAACTTATTTAGTGTCCATAGTTCCCATACCAGCTATGGTGGAGAAGAGATTGGATAGTCTTGGAAGAAATTCCTACGGGATGGAAATTCAAAGATGAGGAAGTATCACTTGGTTAAGTGGAATATTGTAATAAAGCACAAGAAGGAAGGGGGTTGGGAGTCAGAAATCTTAAAGCTCATAACCAAAGTCTATTATGCAAATGGCTTTGGAGACTTGAATGATGTCATGGCAGCACCTTGAAAATCTGTGATTGAAGTTAAATGTGGGAAGGATGGATTTTGGGCACCTAAAAGCTGTGAAAACTCCCTATGGAGTAGCTGTTTGGAGACAGATTGTTAGCCTTTGGGAGGTATTCAAAAAGCATATCTATTTGAAGGTGGGGAATGGGAAAAGAATTAGATTAAGGAAAGACTGAAGTGGTATTAGCAGATAATTTTACCAATTCAGGTTGGAACTTTCAATTCAGAAGAAACCTCTTTGATTGGGAGATTTTAGAAGTTGATGAATTCACCCATAAAATGCAATCTGTAGTATTATTACCGGAAAAAGAAGACTGCTGGTTTTGAAGAGCTAATAAAAAAGGGTGCTTTTCAGTTAGTTCACTTTATGAAATTCTTAATGCTGATCAGTCATTGCAAGATCATAAATGGCCTTGGAAAATGATAAGGAAGACTATTGTCCCAACAAAAGTCGATTGCTTTGGATGGTTAGTTTCTCATGGAGCTTGCTTGACTCAAGATAATCTGATGAAGAGGGGCTGGACTTTGTGCAGTAGGTGTTTCCTTTGTGAAAGAGCTGTTGAGTCTGTGGACCATATTTTTTTACATTGTGAATTTGCTTGGCAGGTATGGTCCATGTTTATAGCCATGTTTGGTATCAATTGGGTGTGCCCATTCAGTTTCAGGAATGTGCTGGATTGCTGGAAATAAATTCATCCTTAAAGAAGAATTTGGTCAATATTCCTCTATGTGTAGCCTGGACTATTTGGAAGGAGAGGAATTTGAGATGTTTTGAAAGCAAAAGGAACCAAATTCAATCAGTGAAATATAATGTTTTGCATTACTTGTACTTTTGGATAGAGGGAAAGATTGTGTTAGATTGGCAAAACTTGCTCGATTTGCTAGACTGCTTAGGCATTTGATGTACTGAGTCCAGTTTGTTTCTTATGTACTCTTCACAGTATCATCTTTATACTGTTTTCTTTCAATAAAATTCTGACTTTATCAAAAAAAATATATATATTGTGTGGCCCTCTTATTCTTGATAAATGAACAAATAACTTTTGAGAATTCTGAATAATGCTTAAATACACCATAGATCCCTTGCAAATGATAGATTCTTCTGCCATTGGAACTCGAAAGATTAGCTGTGTAGTTCTGCATGTTGCAAATACACACAATCTGGTTGTTACAGGTACATCTAGAAAATTGTACATTATAAACATCAATCATTTCCATGACATTAACCCAACTTTCTATTATATTAGATTGTTCTGAGACTAAGATATTTACAACTACATCTGGCAGGATCACTTGATTCAATTATAAGATGATAAAACATGCCCATTGGCTTAAGTGTATTCTATACTGGGTACATATACCTAGGTACCATCAAGCTAGTCGATGAATTCCCCTTCTGAGCCAAAGTTGGTAGACTGTCATATGGAAGGAATCATAGATTTTTGGGCTTCTATACCATGCAAAGTGCCTTCTCACGATGCCTAGGTTCTTATACAGGTTGAGGTACATTCGTTTAGGCACCGAGAGCAATATCCTCTTTAGGTGTGGAATATCCCTTTCATTAACAATAATTGAGAACATACTCCAGTCTAATATGTTTGCTAATGGAAGATCGTAGTAGTTTGAAATCAGTACAGGGACACAACCATAATGAATAGCATCACTGATCCTAGCCGTATTCACCTCATAACCTTTGACATGGAGGCAATATCTACTTCTCCGAAATCCTTCTTCATAAGGGAAAGATGAACTCCCAGAGAATATATCGAAGGAGCTATCATTCTTCCATAGCTCCAATAATTCTTGCCTTGAACGAGCATTCTGGGCACGACCAGCATAGAAGACAAGTTTGTATCTGCAAAAACAAACAAAGGCAGAAAGATGCAACAAACAAGCTTAAAATAAAAGCAGGGTTCACATCACTAATATCAGAACTCCAAAATATTCTTCTTTGATTATATATTTTAGTCCAAGACAGACAGAGCCAAACTCATATTGGACATCTGGGATATGGGCCTGTGTAACAGGAAAGAATACTGGTAAGAAATAAGAATCATCCAGGCACCTGAATTGTAGTTCCACAGGCTCTTGATGATAAGAAGTGTGGATTACATTACCAAATAATACAGAACTGAGCCAATATAGCTGAGGGACAGCTCAACCAGAGATCTTTTGTCTGAGGATGCATACTTGTAATTTCAGACAAATGAGAAGACTTGTTCGGCTGAACTTAGCTGGAGAGCAGGTTTGTCACAACGTAAATAAGAGACGGGTGAAGCGTACATCAAGGTAGCTGCAGTGTTGTCGGGAACAAATGCTTAGTTAGCAATGCAGAAGACTGAAAGGACAAGAGCCGCAGAATAAGAAGGTGCTGGATCTTTTTTCTATATTTTGATATAAAAGCAGGGGATTGTGGTGGGGGTGGGGGTGAGTCAGGAGTCAGGTTTTAGCGCGACCTAAATTCCTTGGAGGATGGCATTCTCAGAATGCCTCAAACTGTAGAGAACTCTAAGATGATTAGTTTTAAAACATACAAAGAAAAAGAAAAATAGTTAAACAAAAACAAAACAAAGGGTACAATATGTGGAGAACTCTTGTTGCGAAACAAGGAAATATACTAAAAGTGATTAGAGTGCTCAGTCAACTCATCAAACACTATGGAAGAAGCCGATGATAGGGAAGAAAGAGTGTTAGCAAGGGGAGGTAATAGTTTACAGGTGTTCTACAGACTACAACGCAACAACAACAAATTTCCCAGTATGATCCCACGAGTGGGGTCTGGGAGGGTGAAGTTTATGCAGACCCATACCTTGATTGAGGTAGAGAGGCTGTTTCTGAAAGACCCTCGGCTCAACAAAATTGAAAACAGGTTATTTACAGCCTACAGGTGTTCTACATATTATATATTTTTACAAAGTTCTTACTTCCTTGTGGTATTTCTGAGTTGATTCATCCATCATGAATGTGGTTCTTACTTCCTTGTGGTATTTCTGAGTTGATTCATCCATCATGAATGTGTTCTACCTCATCCTTTTAGCTTGAATTTCTAAGGAATGTGCCAGCATCTTCTCCTGGTCCATATAGATTTTCATGTTCTTTCAATAAAGGATCTGAACTTGTTGGGAGACCACATTAACTATCTATTAAGACCCTTTATATTCATGTTTCCTAAATTCTGACTTTCGTACTTGGACATCATCTCATGTGTGCTCCATATTGTTAGTTTACTACATTGATATTCTAAGTTTCTCAATGGACCAGTATTGAGGGGGGGCACTTAACCTGTCACATCATTATCCGGGCAGGATCAGAAGAGCAGAATATGACTGAACTAGTTTCAAACTTGTCCTCTTCACTATTACTTTGTCAATGTTACTTCTTATAACATGACATCTAAATTGCAGTACAAACTTTTATAGTGGATACAATATTTCTTTCTTTCAACTTCGAAGAATCCTCATAGGCCATCTAACTGCATTTTATAGATATCTCTCCACTATGCATTTGTCCACTCATGATTATCTATGTTGTACCTGTGACCACTTTTATATGTTGGTTCTTTCCAAGAAAAACTGCAATTAAATCCATAATGTAGATTACATTGTTCCTTAATCCTCAAAGCATGTCAATTTATATGGAATCTAAAGGCCTCTATGAATACAAAGGGCCCAAAAGAACCTCTAATGAAAGATGAATATATTTGTCTTTGATCAACTGGTTTTTAATTACTACTATATCATAAGATAGATGGCAAATCATCTCTTCTAAACTAAGGGATTCTCATAAAGCCACAACTATTCCAACAAGCCAACCTCAACTCGCATAAAGGTCAACTTGAGAAAAACTAGATGAACCACTTAACCAATCTTACCAGATCAATATTCCACTAACCATAAAGCAGGCAGCATTGCTTTCACAGACGACTCATTCATACTTCTCAAGCAAGAGTAAGAACAAGCAAAAAACCCCATACTTGATAACTGGTAAGAACAAGCCAAAAACCCCGCTCTTGACAGATTGTATGATCATCGGGCACATGAAGGAAAGATGCACATATACTATTTCAGGGGAAATCAACCCACTAGGCACACAAAAAAGAAAGATAATATACACAAATGAAAGATTAAGCAGTAAATAAAAGAGTATTATGATGCAGTTAATATCAGTTATAAACAGAAATTGCAAAACAATGCAGTTAAATGACACCATACCTTGCATCAGGAGGGTTCAACACTTCTTCGTGTGGGCGAGGCCAAACTTGGGGCAATCCAATGTCTTTGTGGGCAATGTAGAGCCTTTGAAAGTAGTTGGACGAGCAAGTAACCTGAATAGCATTGTGATGCAATTCTTGATGCTTACAGGCAGCGTCTCGACCAATAGAATGACAATATACAAAAAAATGATCTGCACCACCACTTGCATTCCAAAACTTGAACTCTGATCCAATCCTATTAGTATAGGCAGCGACAAAGTCTTTAATCACCAACGCAGAATGCACTTGAGGGTGATTGCGCATAACATTAATTGAGAAGGGCATATAGTAAAAATGAGCCTCTTCTGGATTCTGAGTAACCAAAGAACTACCTAAAAGAGCAATCTTGAACATGTGCTCACTAAAGTAATTTCCCAACTTGGGATCAAAGGGGTTAGGATGGGGAAGGAAAATGTTAGAAAAAGGTGAAGAGTTGTTGCTCATAAAAGCATCAGGATACACAAATATCTTAAGGGTCTTTATCATTTCCTCATAATCAGCAGCAAATAGCTCCCAATTAAGATAAGGACTATTACTGGTTGACATAATATGACTTTGATTAGACCAAGTTTGCTGCTTTATTGGTTCAAGACTCTTCACAGAAGTTACATTTCTACGTATGATATCTGGTGTTTGAATCCTAACAACATTCTTTATGTTGGTTTGTACTATTATTAACACTGCCACCATTACTACTACAATTAACATGACAGAAGAGGGTCTGAGAAAAACCCACCTCCTGAAAAGTTTAAAGCCTTCCCTCAAAGCCATGAAGAGCTGGAGATACGATTAGCTGGGTCAGCTTGAAAATCGTTTTGCTTCGATCCCAAGAACCTTCTTCAGCTACTCCAATTGGTAGCATATGTGATGAAATATCTGCAGCTACAAGTCATTTGTTGAATGTTTGTTCAGCTACGAGTCATTTGCAGTGTGTATGACTCTTTGTTGGGAGTATAGTAATTTATTGTCTTCCTTCAAGAGACAATTAAACAAAAGCTTGACTTGACTTCAAAAATATTCCAATGTGAATATGTAGAACCATTGGTTGGGCTGAGCAGGCACCTTAAGTTTTACTAAAAGATGCTAATGTTACCATAGACATTCCATTTAGTGGGTTGGATTGGCATAAAAGTTGGTCAACCAAACTTATTTGAATGTTAGGTAGCACACTAGCACTTGGTTTTTAAGCCAAAAGAAGTAAAAGCCATAATTTTGTTTGACCAATAATTTTATCTTTTTATACCTTATAATTTTGTCTAATTTCAATAAAACCCTCAACAACAAAATTAAGCTCTTAAGTTAACTTCCTTTTCTTTCTTCATTTGTAAGGATATTTTAGCTCTATTAATATAAATACTTATGTTAGACAACGAAAAACCAAGAGTTTGTGTTCTTGATGCATCAACTTACGTGGGCTGCTGGACTAAATGCTACAACATTAAATGCAGTATCCAAAAGAATGGTAATCAAACTCTTTCATCAAAGGCCTTAACAAAAGCATATTCATATTTTAAATCTGATGCGTTTAGTTCAAACTTTAATATTCATTAAGATTTAATTGCATCCACCTCTACTCGCCTACGCTAGCCAGTAACCCCACAAATAATCATTTTAATTTTCAGTGTTGGATAATTGAACAAGTACATTGATCATTTGGTGCAGGAGGGAAAGAAATAATCAAGAAAATCAAGGAGCTAAGAGAGGAGTAAAGAGGACAAACTGACGGTTTTAACAGTGGATATTTTGGATTATCATAGCATTCTTGAAGCTTTAAAAGGCTATTCTTCCTTGTTGTGCTCTTTAGATAGCCCAGATGGCCATGATGTAAGTTTATTTCATCGACCTTCATTTAGAGCCATTTTACCTTTAAAAGGTATTGATATCATGTTTAAATATCTTGTTTATTATACCATAATTTGCAGAAATTTATTTTGCTTTCTCTATATATGGTTAATTTATAGCATAAAGTAGTGGATATGGAAGTTAGAGGGCTGATTAATGTGATAGAAGCTTGTGCAGAAACTGAGGGTAATGCAAAAATTGTGTTTAATTCTACAGTAACAGCTGCAATTTGGAGACAAAACATTTCTTCACAGAAGGATGTCGATGAAAGATCTTGGAGTAATCCAGAATTTTGCAGGAAAATGAAGGTTTGGATGTACTAATTTTCTTCAGCTGCTGGTTTTGTTTTTAGCATTCAAGTTATAACATGCCCATATTTAATTCTTATTTTTTAATTCTTTCATGTGAGCCACTGTTACTTATTTTTCACTTTGAATATTCACAAGCACAAAAGAAGCAGCTGTCAATTTCCTTTGGAGTAATTTCTTTTGTTTGATTTTAAGAGCCTAACATTATCCCAATATGCTAATTTTGGTTGCTGCAGTTATGGTATGGCATGGCAAAAACATTAACAGAGCAGACAGCTTGGGCCGTAGCCATTGATAGAATGCAAAACATAGTATCAAGTAATGTTGGATTAGTTATTGGTCCTGCTGTTGCTCAGCTCAATCCCCGTGTCACATTATCATATTTTCAAGGTACAAATTAACTACAAACACAAGGGAAAAATTATAACTCATGCATTGACAGTATAATTTTTTTATGCGATCGATATAATTAAGATAACACTTCGTGATAGTTTGCTTTAACTTTGATAATTTCTTAAATAGATAAAGTAGTCAGTCAATAATATTATATCTTTAATTACTTTGAACAGGAGCAGCTGAAATGTATGAGAATGGAATTCTAGCAATTGTCAAATTTCTAGCAGAATCATATTAGAGTCTTAGAAGATCAGTCCACTTGTGGAAGATATTTGTGCTTCTAACAAAATTGTCACTACAGAAGAGGAAGCTGTAAAACTAGCAGAGCTTGAGCCCTTGATCCCCGTATCTCAAAGGTCCTAAAACTTTAAAAAAAAAATGAAAATCAGACCCCGAATAAAAAGAAGACATGATCAGCTACTGTTATATTTAGTACTAGTAAATAAAAGTAAAATTTATATACATTAAGGACAGGTTCTTATATAGTGATTTAAAATTTAATCTCATGTTTAATGCAAAGACTCTATATTTGAAAGCTGAATAATAAATACTAGTACCTTTATGTTGCTTAGCTTCATAGAAAAAAGAAACATGTATAGAGAGGAAAAAGTATTTTTCATTGCACTAATGTAGTAATGTGTACTTCTGCATGTTGCAAATACACATAATCTGGTTGTTACAGCCTTACAGGTACATCCAGAAAATTGATACATTACAAACATCAATCATTTCCATGACAGTACCCCAACCTTCTATTTAGTTAGATTGTTCCAAGACTAGGATATTTACAGCTACTTCGGCAAGATCACTTGGTTCAATAATAAGATGATAAAAAATGCCTACTGGCTTAACTGGAGGCGATACAGGGTACACATACCTGGTACCATCAAGCTAGTCGATGGATTCCCCTTATAAGCCAAAGTTGGTAAACTGTCATATGGAAGGAATCATAGCTTTTGGGGCTTCTATACCATGCAAAGTGCCTTCTCACGATGCTTAGGTTCTTATACAGGTTGAGGTACATTCGTTTAGGCACTGAGAGCAATATCTTCTTTAGGTATGGAATATCTCTTTCATTAATAATAATAGAAAACTTGCTCCAATCTAATATGTTTGCTAATGGAAGATCATAGTAGTTTGAAATCAGTACTGGGACACAGCCATAATGAATAGCATCACTGATCCTGGCCGTATTCACCTCATAGCCTTTGACGTGGAGGCAATATCTACTTCTACGAAATCCTTCTTCGTAAGGGAAAGAGGAACTCCCAGAGAATATATCAAAGGAGCTATCATTCTTCCATAGGTCCAATAAAGCTTGCCTTGCCCGAGCATTTTGAGCACGACCCGCATAGAAGGCAAGTTTATATCTGCAACAAACAAGGTCAAATTAAAGCAGTTTTCACGTCACTAATATCAGGACTCCAAAATATTCTTCCTTGATTATATATTCTAGTCCAAGACAGAGTCAAACTCATATTGGACATCTGGGCTATTCACTGTGTAACAGCAGTGTATACCGCTAAAAATCATCCAGCCACTTGAATTGAATTCACAGGATCTTGATGATAATTAGTTTAGATTACATTAGAAAGTATTACAGAACAGAGCCAACATAGACGAGGGACAGCTCAACCAGAGATGTCTGTCTTAGGAGGCATTATTTCAGACAAATGAGAAGACGTGTTCAGCTGAACTTAGCTGGAGTGATCACAGCATAAACAAGAGATGGGTGAAGCTTACTGATCAAGTTAGCTGCAGTGTTGTTGGGAACAAACTCTTAGTTAGGAATGCATAAGACTGAAGGACAAGAGCTGCAGAATAAGAAGATGCTGGATTGTTTATCTCATATTGATATAAAAGCAGGGGACTCTGGTGGAGGTGAGTCAGGGGTCAGGCTTTAGTGCAGCTTAAATTCCCTGAAGGATGGCATGCTCAGAGTACCTCAAATTGTAGAGAACTCAATGATGATTCATTTTAAAACATAAGACGATAATAGTTAAAACAAAAACAAAACAAAAGGTACAACATGTGGAGAATTGTTGATACTAAAAATGAATTAGAGTGCTCAATGAACCCATCTACCACTGTAAGAAAGCCGATGATTGGGAGAAAGGGTGTTGACAAGGGGAAGGTAATAGTTTGCCGGTGTTTTACATATTATATATTTTCACAACAGTTTCTTACTTCTTCATGTTAATTCTTTGTTGACTCGTCCATCAGACCTGCGTTTTACCTCATCTTTTTTTTAGCTTGAATTTCTAAGGACATGTGCTAGCATCTTCTCCTGGTCCATATAGCTTTTCGTATTTTCCCGATGAACTCTTTTGGAGACCACATTAATTATCTATTATGACCATTATACATCTTCACATTTCCTAAGTTCTGCCTATAGTACTTGGACATCATCTATTCCTTACCAAAGTAACATGCGTACTCCATATCGTTAGTTTACTGAGCACCTCTATTCAGCTACTTCTGATCCTGCCCAGTTAATGAAGCGACAGGGTAATTTTTTTTTCATTTTTCATCAATGCTAGCCCATTGAGCGACTTAGACTAACAGTGGCTTGGTGAAATGCCTACCTTCATAGAGATCACTGAATGAGTTTCCAACCTGTCTCTTCAGTATTACTTTGTCAATGTTACTTCTTATAACATGACATCTAAATTGCAGTACAAACTTTATACTGGTTGCAATATCTCTTTTTTCAACTTCGAACAATCTTCGTAGGCAACCCAGCTGCATTATATAGATATCTGTCCACTACATTTGTCCACTCTCAACTTTGTACCCGTGACCATTTTTACAGTTGCTCCATAATCCTCAAAGCATGACAAGTTATATGGAAACCCAAAGGCCTCTATGAGTACAAAGGGTCCAAAAGAACCTCTAATGAAGCATGAATACTTTTGTCTTCGATCAACTGGTTTTTAATTATTTCATAAGATAGATGGTGAATCATCTCTTCAAAATTAAAGGATTCTAAATAAAGCCACAACTATTCCAACAAGCCAACTTCAACTTGCCTAAAGGTTCACTACGACAAGAAAGATTAACCAATTAACCGTTGTAACTAGATGACAGGACTCAACATCCCACTAACCATAAGGTAGGCAGCATTGCTTTTACAGACGAAAGTTCATCTATTTCTCTAGCAAGAGTAAGAAAAAGCCAAAAAGACAGCCGTATGACTATCAGGCAAATGGAGGAAAGATGCACATATAATGTATCAGAGAAAATCAATCCACTAGGCACACAAAAAGAAACACAACAGCAACTAGTGAAAGCTAAAAGCAGTAAAGCAAAGAGTTTTACCCCAACAAGATGAAATTAATAATCACTTACAAACAGAAATTGCGAAACCATGTAATTCAATGACACCATACCTCGCATCAGGAGGGTTCAATGCTTCCTCGTCTGGGCGAGGCCAAACTTGGGGCAATCCAATGTCTTTGTGGGCAATGTAGAGCCGTTGAAAGTAGTTGGACGAGCAAGTAACCTGAATGGCATTGTGATGCAATTCTTGATGCTTAGAGGCAGCATCTCGACCAATAGAATGACAATATACAAAAAAATGATCTGCACCGCCACTCGCATTCCAAAACTTAAACTCTGATCCAATCTTATGAGTATAGCCAGCGACAAAGTCTTCAATCGCCAATGCAGAATGCACTAGAGGGTGATTGCGCATAACATTTATAGAGAAGGGCATAAAGTAAAAATGAGCCTCTTCTGGATTCTGAGTGACCAAAGAACTACCTAAAAGAGCAATCTTGAACATGTGCTCACTGAAGTAATTTCCCAACTTGGGATCAAAGGGGTTAGGATGGGGAACAAAAATGTTAGAAAAAGGCGAAGATTCGTTGCTCATAAAAGCATCAGGATACACGAATATCTTAAGGGTCTTTATCATTTCCTCATAATCAGCAGCAAATAGCTCCCAATTATGATAAGGACTATTACTGGTTGACACAATATGACTTTGATTAGACCAAGTTTGCAGCTTTATTGGCTCAAGACTCTTCATAGAAGTTGCATTGCTATGTAAAATAGCTGGTGTTTGAATCCTAACAACATTCTTTAAGTTGGTTTGTACCATTAGTAACACTACCACCATTACAACTACAATTAACATGATAGAAAAGGGTCTTAGAAAAACCCACCACCTGAAAAGCTTAAAATGTTCCCTCAAAGCCATACTTATCCACAAAGAGATCAAGAATACTTATCTGGGTCAGCTTCAAAATCTTCAGCTACTCCAATTGGCAGCTTATGGTGAACTGCAAGAACGTGATTATTCAAGTTGTTTTTCTTGAAACATATCGCAATGTGTATAATGTAGTAATATTGTTTTGGAAAGATAATTAAACTAATGTTCGAATGGAGTTAAAAAAATTACTCAAAATGAGAGATAAGTAGGATTATTTGATAGGCTAAGCAGGCGGCAAAAATTTTATATGGTTAAAAGGAATGCTAACGTTAGCTTATACAGTCAATTAATTAAAGAAATGATGTTGAAAACAACGTAGGATGTCGCGAAAACGTTAACAAAGGAATTAGGAGACGGCATTCGGTCACATAACTTGTAAAGTAGTGCTTCATTAGTTCAGGCGGGCGTTCGATATTTTATGCAATTTTATTAAATTTGATTCGACATTTTGGTATTCGATTTTCTTTCAAGCGATACATATCATATATTGTAGGTATAAAATAACCTCTTCGTATTTCGCTATTACATTTTCAAACGATATATATCAAATATTATTTTAAATAACCTTTCAAAAAAAGTTACATAACCTTTTGGAAAAAGTTGCATAACCTTTCTTTAGTATAAGACAATGTGGAATTGAAAACTTATATCATATATCGACTTAGTATATGTCGTGCTAGCAGTTATATCATATGAAGATGTAATGAAGATATTAAATAGTATATAAACGAAAAAAAAATCGTTATTTCGATACACCAAAATATCAAGAATCTAATATTATATACCGAAGTTATTGAAATCTTATACCACAAACCGAACTATAGAACTAATTCCGTTCAGTATGCTGTTCGTTATTTCGGTAATTTTATCACTCCAACATACCACTACATAAATGAATTAAATAATAAAGAAACACAATTCCTTTTTAAAAATTTAATAGGTTTCTCCATTTATGAAATTCTGCCGAATTTCCCCTCTCAAAACATGTCAATTAGTTTTACAATGCTCAACCTTTATTTACCTTGTACCAAAAAAAGTTGTTATTCTCCAGTTGTACCACATCGCAATTCAACAAAGTTTTAGGGTTGAAAAGGAAAATAATGAAAAACATAAGCTGTGAACAACACAGATGTTTTTGTCTTTCGAGTTTTAAGAAGGTTTTGTAGAGAAAACAACACACACATTGAGCCTGCAAGAAATCAAGCTGTTGAAACATGTCTGAGTATTTGCCACAAGAAGTGTTGATTGAAATATTTCTAAGACTACCCACCAAGTCCATTATTCAGTGCACAAGTGTGTGTAAATCATGGTATTCTTTAATTACTAGCCCTTCTTTTATTTCCACACATCTTAACAACCAAGATGAGCACTTGCTAGTACGATATGTTGACCCAGAAAAAGATAAAAATTCTCCTTACTCTTACAATAGTCAAGCTAAAGAAATTTATGCTTTATACAATGACAATGATAATTTTGATAAGTATGTCCAATTTACTGATTTGCCATTTAAGTATCCAAGTCACCACTTTAACATTGTAGGTTGTTGTAATGGACTTTTGTGCCTTTCCGACGATCTTTATAATTATCCTAACATTTTCTATCTATGGAATCCGGCCATTAGAAAGTCAGTTAAACTCCCCGAACCAATTTTTACATTTCGGACTCATGGTGCGTTTGATCATACGCTTGGTTTTGGATTTGATCCTGTTAGTAATGACTACAAGGTGGTACGCATTGTAGACCTGCATGATAGTGGTAAGAGGGTGCCACCTAGTGTTGAGGTTTATAAGCTGAGTACTGGCGTATGGCAGGACATTAGTCATGTTGCTCCAGCTTATAAGTTCCTTGAGCGGAAACCAGGAGTCTATGTCAATGGGGCTTGTCATTTTGTTGCAGAGGATAAGATTGTTCTGTTTGATGTGCAGAATGAGACGTTCCGGGAGATGATGCTACCGGCTAGTTTAGGTTATGATTGGTGGTGTGGTAATTGGTTCGATCTTTTTGTGTCAGAAGGTTCACTTTGTTTGGCTGATCGTTTGAGAGATGATGACGAAACAATTGATATTTGGAGGATGAAGGAGTATGGTGACCCGCAATCATGGGTGAAACAGTTCAGCATCAGCTCGCGCATCACATTCAACGTCACTGTTGTTGATGAATGGTACTCAAGGTTTCATGGCGGTCACCAGCGTCAGGTTGCTCATTTCTTGAAGAAGCCAATCGGCTCAAGGAAAAGTGGTGAAATGTTGTGGAGAGCAGACAACGGGCTCTTGGTTTCATATGATATTGCTGTTGAAAAAATTAAGAATCTTGGAATTCGTAATGCTAACTTTTTACTGTTTGGCGATGCACTTTATGTTAATACTTACAGAGTGAGCCTTATTTTACTTGATAAGCGGACAGATTATTTTGCTCAGGACACTGGTGAAGAGTCATCCAATGAAAGAAACAAAGTTGCTGATGATAATACGGATGAACAGGCAAGTCGACTATAGCCCTTAGTTATGTTCTAGTTTATCTATATCATGTGGCTATGTTAAGGTTGTTGCTAAATGCACAACAAATATAGCAGCCGAGTGTATTGTTAAGCCGACATGTGCAATATGAGACAGAGACAAACCTTACAAAAGATTTTTTTGGTCCTATTATTGTTCAACTCCTTTAGTCAATAGGTTTATCGATGAAGTACCCTAAAGTCTAGGTGCTAATCTTCTCAAACATATTGCAGCTAGTTCTTGTTTTAGATTCTTATCAATTTCTTGCAACATGACATTGTTTTGCAGGTTTTAGGCTGACACTGGGGGACCTCTTTTAATTCATTGGAAGGTCAAAGTTTCTTGAAGGAGCTAGGAGTGCATGGGAATTTTTATGCTTTTGGGTGTTAAACTCTCTAATTAAAATAGAGGCTGTAGATCTAATGTCTAGAAGGTAGATATTTTTGGACTTGTCACACTTCCATACCTTCTGATATTTTTGCCATTATCTGATGATAACTACTGCTTTTTCTCGCTACATCTCTATGTTGTAGGAGGCTTAGTAGTTGTGATCCTAGAGACCACCTTTATGAGCAGAATTTTGTTTCATAATCTTATGCCTTGTCTGCATTTCTTTCTTTTTCAGTTTGCTGATCTTAAAAGCGGGATTGGCTAATGCTTTGTTAATTCCTTCATCTTCCTATTCTCTTCTATGTGTTCCTACTTGGATTTTACTATTTTTATTGTGTTGAGACCTTCAATTGTAGTTGGCATCAATATTCATCTTGCATTACTCTAATTTACTAGAAAGTGTTTGCAGCTACTATGTGCTGAAGTGTTTTTGTTTGAATAACAAAAAATGTGTTGGGTTTCTTTCTTTGTTTGGTATCATCTGTAGGCTGTAGCATAGTTGTTATTTTGCTTCTTCTGGGAGAAAACTGCTAGTACAAAGTATAATCTAGATGCCACGGTTGGCATGGAATTGCTTTTGACATAGATTTACATGGCACACTTCGATGGAGTACTGAATCAACATGTGTAATGAGAAATCTCTACAGTGTCATATCAAAGGAAATTTCCCTCATTCTTTGCAACTGATTGTGTTCAAGATCCTATTCTGATTCTATCCACCTTGTACTAGAAGGTGGAATTTTCTTATGGGAGTCGGACGTGCATGGTCCATGATTGAGATACGGGCTGTGAATCTATTGTCCTATAGTATACTTTCAGGGTAGCTACTATGTTTGGGGTCACCATTCTCCCCTACTCTTCATGGTAAATTTAACTATTTTTGCTTCAGTAGAAGACTGTTGTTCAGTGTTGCCCCTTAATGCATTCAGCAGTAGGTTGTAGGCTGGGTTTAGCTTTATTGATAATGTCATTCATGTCATGAATGTATTCTTCTATCTTACAGCATCAGCATAATGATTGGCTGATGGTTTGGGTTCTTTATACTCCTTTCTCTAAGTTTTCCAAATTGAAAGTTACTATATGTTCGCTTCAGATATGTTCTATTGTGTTGACATTCTGTAATCATTTGGCAGCTCTTGAGCAAAAACATTAAAAAGCAACTCTTGCATGTTATCTGATGCAACACCTTTTGGTTTTACATAAAAATAAAGAATTAGTAAATAGCAACGACATTGTGCACACAGGTAATTCAACAACATATATGCTTTTATGATGCCATTCTTATTCCAGATGTTGACACAATCAGCCACATAATTGACCTTTACAAATAAATAATCACATTATTTTTCTATTCCAGCCAAAATTTCACTGCCAAATATATCACAAATGTTCATTTCATTTCCAGCCAAAACTTATTAACCCACTTTAAGATGTTATTGCACAATTCTACAGGCAACAATGGCCCCCCGAGTTAAGAAAATGAATGGATTCCGACCAACTATGCCTCCATTGTATTCTCAGCACAATTTTCTGCTGGAAGCTGCTTCTTGGCCAACATTTTAGCATGTTGCTCTAAGTACTCTCTGCTATTTAACTCTGTCAGCCTGCATTACATGGAAAATTTTACATTGTTTCAGGATATCACACAATTCTAAGAAAAGGGTTTGTGAATGAAATAAAAGGCTGAAACAATTGTGCTGCTATAATCCAGCAACAGCGACTTGTAGAGACATAAAAATCATTTTTGGGCCAAAAGAGAATAACAGGTCGAACTTCTCTGTTTTCTTTTGTATTTTTTTTCAGAGAAGCACTCATTCTAAAGATAAACAAGGCAATATACCTACTAATGGTGCGATCTTTTGCGAAGCCCAACTGATTGTCCACACAAAGGTCGAAGTCATCGTTCTTCCTTGACCTTGAAGATGTTCGAGGTGCCATATGTTGGGCATCTGATATTGTCAAAATCCTATCAAAAAGTTCAACAGGACTCCCCTCAGCTGTGCATAAAAGTCTAGCTCTATTTTCATATATTACCTGATAATAAAATCAAAGGGGAAAATCAGTTTGCTTTTTGACCTGGGGAGTTGAACCTTCTTCACGTAAATGTGAGTTGCAAATTCAATAATTTATCCAGAAAGATACCAAGATATAATTCCAACCAGACTACATGTTCTCCAAATTATAGAATTTAGTAAGTAATCAAACTAAGCAGGAAGAAGAGAACTAACATCGACCAAGGTCACAAATCGGTATGCTGCGGTTTTATTATGAAGCCCAAAAATGGGTACCCCTTCCAGAGCCAGTGTATGGAAGTTTTCTGGTTACGTGGAAAACAAAGGCTAATTAAACTATAAACTATGCAGATTACTGATTAAAAAAGGCTAATCCAACTATTGAAGTTACAAGAAGCTCAAGACCAAGACTGAAGCCACATCACTTACTGAATAGTCCAAAATAGTCTGCTGCACCAAGAGGCCTGTCACAGAGGTCCTCGAATGAAAAATATGCACATCCATTAGCACCCAGTGGAACCTAAGAAATCAAACCCAGTAAGTCACAAGACCTTTACATCATCAAATCAAAGGCATATCTGAGCTTGGTCAACAAACCTGTAATTTCCTTCCCATGACAACTTCCACCTCTTGCGGAACCGGTTGAGCATCCCCAACAAGCATTTGGAATTTTTGTTTAATAAGGCCTGACAGATCTTTTCCAATAAAGTAGAAGCCTTGCTCGGCCTACAATTCAAGAAGATAGGAAATAAATTAAACGAACAACAGAAATAACTGCCAAACGAACTTGCACTGAAAGTTAATACCATACCGAAGTCAACTTCCTGTAGTCCACTGCTGAACCAATTTCACGTACTACACATCTTTCCTACATCAAGATACTTCCCCAAGTCATTAAGCCAATCAACATGAGAATGAAAACAAAGTCAAGAATGTTTAAATAGATAAAGGAGATAGCTGACAGTTTCCATTTCAATTTATTTCATTAGTTGCAGAAACAGGCTCTTAAAGAACTTTTCTTTTCTTCTGCTTTGCCTCTTTAAGAAAATAGCTGAGGCAAGAAAACAGGAGATATTGAACAAGTATAAGCACATCAGTAGAAGCGTGAATAAATTGTTAGGCTCATGAAAGCAGAACCTATATCCTCTATCAGCCACTTTATTAAAAATGCAGCAATTTCCAAATAAGGGAATTCATTTTCAAATACCTTTAAGGTAGCTATGAAAGGAAGAAAAAGATCCCTCTGCAGTCGACGTTCATAAAGGTTATCGGGAGCACGGTTTGAAGTAGAAACAAGAATCTGCATTTGTATCCAGAATGGAGATAACCGCTGTTAACCTTCTGCTTGAAGGGATTGCCAGAACATTGGAAATATTGGACTAAAGACGGTGTATGGAACAATGAGTTACTCACAGCGCCATTGCTAAATAATTGCCTAAATAAGCGGTTCAGGATCAGTGCAACACCCACATCAGTCACCTATATTGACAGGAAGAACATTCATGGAACCGAATCTTCTCGAACAAGCTGAAAATACAGTGAAGATGAAAAAAAAAAGATCCACTTTGCACCCAAGGGTGTGGCGTAGTAGTCAATGAAGTGGGTTGAGAACCATGATGTCTCAGGTTCAATTCCCAGCGGAGGCAAAAAACACTAGGTGATTTCTTTCATGGTGGATAGAGTTACCCGTTACCTATGTTGGTGGGAGGTAGCAGGTACCCGTGAAATTAGTTGAGGTACGGGTAAGCTAGTCCGGACACAACGGTTATTAAAAAAGAAAAAAAGATCCACTTCTATACTATATTTACCATAAATTCATCAAGACACAACAAAATGGACTCGTCAGATATTTCTCCTGCCACAACTTCTAGGGGATCTGCCACACCCTTGTGCTTCTGCAATAATATAGTAGCACAACATTAAAATTCCTCATTTTCAGACACCACATAGTATCTAATGCAACAAAGGATCAGAAAGAATTAGGTGGAATGTGGCTTAAAGCTAAGATGTAAGCTTAGAAATGGCCAGATTAGAAAATGAAACACCAAAAGTTGAACAAATGAAATGGTATTTTGAGTAGTTATTATGAAATTTAACCTTTTTGATAGAACAACTCAATAGATCTAAACAGCAAGCTTTAGAATTTTGTAAGATACCTCAATAAGAAAAATAAGTAAAAATCCGACTGAAATTAACAAAAGTAAAGATTATGTTCATACGTGTAATCGGCTGTGAACATTCAGCATGAAGTCGTGGAAATGGATTCTCTTTTTCCTCCAACTGCCAGGCCTGACAGAAAATGTTCATAGATTGAGATCAATAAATAGTCTATTTGGTTCTTATATTAATGCAGATACAAACATCTGAGCTGTGACAAGATCAATCATTATGTCTGATCGTAAATAAGGTTGGCACTTACAACTGGTCGAAGAACAGGTCCATTAGCATGGTTTTGCCTGTCCCAACTCCCCCATAAAGATATAATCCTTTGACAGGGGCATATGAAGACTGAGGCATGAGACGAGACCATAACCATCTACTCCTGCAAATTTACCTGAGTAATGTGATGCATCAATACAACAAAACAGAAACATGAACTCTCCTATCACATATGAATGTTGCCAATTTCGAGATACAAATGCTCGGTCAGTGTGTACCTTCCGGATTTATCAGAAGAGGCATATTTGTCTAATCGGCAGTCTTCAGCATTTTGGATGAGCTGATCATAAAGTCTTTGGAGCTCTCGCAATGTGCCAACCTACAAAATCATCATGAGCAAATACTTGCAAAAAGAAATGATGACATAATAATTCATAAAAAATTAATTGATCATCTATCAACTTCATTCTGATCTTTTCTGAAGCGAGTTTTGTAAAGTTTTAAGCTCCATCAATTATCATGTTTATGAGAAACATTTACTAGCAGTTGAATTTAGGATATAAGAAATTCCCCACATTTTACCGCTTCAATACCTCCAATGGATTCTGTATTAACGCCACTAGACAGAATTTCTCAATGTAAGAGTCACTCCACATAGTGTGAAACCAGAATGACTACAATTCTTTCTGAAGTAGTTAGGATGATGCTTCCTTTGCCCCAAAAAAGGGGACTACAACTTCAAGCGGTCAATAGATTGAGCTATTATGTCATCATAAGAGTGTTGATGCTTAGGTCTTCTCTTTCTTTAATTTGACTCATTGATCTCATACCTATAGGGGGAGGGGGGGGGGGATGCGTTCACTGTCAAGCTTACACCCACCCATTCTGCTCAAGCTTTGAAGTAGAGTCGTTCTCCCATATGAACTCTCAACCAACAGAGACCCACCCCCACACCACAAAAAAGAAAACATAACTAGGATGGATGGACAAATACATTGTAATCTAATTCAAGAAATCAAAGTTGGAAGAATTCAACATTTGCATGGAACGTACAATCATAACATCTTCATTTGTTTCTGCAACTATTTAACAATGACAGCTGAAGCATATAACTAGGCATTCAAATGCATACCCTAAACTGATTAACGTAGGACTAGTTGTTGCTTACCTGGCAAGCATCTCCATCCAAGAGCTCACCCTCAGCAATTCTTCGTTCATATTCCACTAGAGGCCCTCCTCCGCGAACCACTGCAATTGAATCAATCAAAACTAAAACCCACAAGGATAAGAGTTTATGTTCAAAATATGCACAGGAAAGACACAAAAAGAGCTCATTGTAAGACCACATACCTCCGTTAGTAACTGTAGCTACATCAACAAACATGGCTCTGGACAACATGTAATATGGTTGGCAATGCCTAGTAATACCACCATTGTAGGGTAGCTTGCATAGACACCCTCGACTTATATCAGTCGAAAAATGTTTTCTTACAAGACTAGTAACCACATTATTGTTTCTACACCGCAGAGCCAATCTAATTTGCCTCGCAGACTGCAGCACATTCCTCATGTTGATTCCAAACCCCAGGAAGGATTATTCCCTCCCCTAATTTCTGCACGAGTAGCTCAACAAGTTGTTCGTTGAATAAACACCAGATTATGAAACAAGCAAGTAGCAATAAATAATTAGTGGAATATATACCCACTATTCCACACGAGAACACAAATAATTCTCCCATCATAAAAGTTTGATCCATTGATAAAAAATCAATCTTTGCATCCCTACTTTCAAATTGGAGAACAAAATATTCTTTTGACCCTTAATTTAATCTAAAACACTATTTGGGAAAGTAAAATGAACCAATAATAGCAACCATAGCTACACAAACTAGAGTTCCATTGCTACACAAACTAGAGTATTATTAACTATCGACTTTATTCCAAGAATTCATTAACTCCAACTATTAACACTTCAACAACAACATACCCAGTGGGATTCAGAAAGTGTGAGTTGTAAAGAATTTATCCCTACCTTATGAGAGGTAGAGAGACTGTTTCGATAGACCCTCGATTTGATAAACTATTAACACCTCAATTATCTTAAATTCCACATAAGTATTCACATAATTTGACCAAAGCATGTATATCATAAGATCAAACTAAGATTAAAACATACTCCTCTGCATGACACAGTTGACCAAACATAAATTCAAGAAAAGATTCAATTGTATTATCATATAAGCTAATTGAGCAAAAACCAAGAATTGGCAAGGAAATGATCTTTAAGAAAGTGAAATAAAAATCTTTAATTCTTTATATTGGTTTTGGATTTTATAATATGGTTTTCCGCGTCATGATAGCATGGATTTTGTTTAAAATAACTAAGGTCTCCTTTATTGGCTAGGAATATGACTTGGTTAATTTGAGGGTGATGTTGATATTAGTGATCCTTAAGACACAGTATTTGGGGAAGGTTCATTACAGAAGCTGAGTCTCACCTGAACGTCACTGTATGGGTCTTTTCTGCAAATTTATGACTAATCAATTACTACTACTATATTTTGTAAATACAAGA
The DNA here is from genome assembly GCA_029990575.1 of Petunia axillaris subsp. axillaris. Taxonomy (NCBI): domain Eukaryota; kingdom Viridiplantae; phylum Streptophyta; class Magnoliopsida; order Solanales; family Solanaceae; genus Petunia; species Petunia axillaris. The sequence goes on from JARKNS010000002.1 coordinate 32,908,707, forward strand.
GGCATTGTTCAAGTACACAAGTATTCCAACAGCAGAAATTCTTTTATGATGCCATTCTTATTCCAGATGTTGACACAATTAGAGCCACATAATTGACCTTTACAAATGAATAATCACATTATTTTTCTATCACAGCCATAATTTCACTACATAATATATCACAAATGTGCATCTCATTTCCAGCCAAAACTTATCAACCCCACTTTAAGATGCTATTGCACAATTTTACAGACAACAATGCCCCCCCGAGTTAAGAAAATGAATGGATTCCTGTCAACTATGCCTCCATTGCATCCCCGGCATGGTTTTCCTCTGGAAGCTGCTTCTTTGCCAACATTTCAGCATGTTGCTCTAAGTACTCTCTGCTATTTAACTCTGTCAGCCTGCATTACATGGAAAAATTTACATTGTTTCAGGTTATCACACAATTCTAAGAAAAGGGTTTGTGAATGCAATAAGAAGCTGAAACGATTGTGCAGCTATAATCCAGCAACGGCGACTTGTAGGGACATACAAGTCATTTTTTGGCCAAAGGAGAATAATCTGTTTCCTTTTGTATTTTTCATCAGAGAAGCACTCATTCTAAAGATAGACAAAGCAACATACCTACTAATGGTGCGATCTTTTGCGAAGCCCAACTCATTGTCCACGCAAAGGTCAAAGTCATCGTTCTTCCTTGACCTTGAAGATGTTCGAGGTGCCATTTGTTGGGCATCGGATATTGTCACAATCCTTTCAAAAAGTTCAACAGGACTCCCCTCAGCTGTGCATAAAAGTCTAGCTCTATTTTCATATATTACCTGATAATAAAATCAAAGGGGGAAATCAGTTTGCTTTTTGACCTGGGGAGTTGAACCTTCTTCACATAAATGTGAGAGTTGCAAATCAATAATTTATTCAGAAAGATACCGAGATATAATTCCAACCAACACTACATGTTCTTCAAATTATAGAATTTAGTAAGTAATCAAACTAAGCAGGAAGAAGGGAACTAACATCGACCAAGGTCACAAATCGGTATGCTGCGGTTTTATTATGAAGCCCAAAAATGGGTACCCCTTCCAGCGCCAGCGTATGGAAGTTTTCTGGTTACATGGAAAACAAAAGATGAGTCAAAAACACCCAGAAATGAATATTGATTTCAACCTAGGTGCACTATCACATAACTGAAAAATCAGAGCAAAAGAATGTAAAGCAAAAAAACAAGAAACAAACTAGAGGCCAAGGAAGCAGAGACGAGAAAGACTTGCTGAACACTTGAAGACAGAAAAATGCTAGGTCATGCTTGTAGTCACTTCACAGTTAAAAAGGTCACCTACTGCCCCTTCTAAAGGCCAATCCATTTATTGAATTTACAAGAATCTCAAGGCCAAGACGAAGCCACATCACTTACTGAATAGTCCAAAATAGTCTGCTGCACCAAGAGGCCTGTCACAGAGATCTTCAAATGAAAAATATGCACATCCATTAGCACCCAGTGGAACCTAAGAAATCAAACCCAGTAAGTCACAAGACCTTTACATCATCAAATCAAAGGCATATCTGAGCTTGGTCAACAAACCTGTAATTTCCTTCCCATGACAACTTCAACCTCTTGCGGAACCGGTTGAGCATCCCCAACAAGCATTTGGAATTTTTGTTTAATAAGGCCTGACAGATCTTTTCCAATAAAGTAGAAGCCTTGCTCGGCCTACAATTCAAGAAGATAGGAAATAAATAAACAATACTATAAACAAAAAAAAGCAGAAGTAACTGCCAAAAGAACTTGCACTGATGAAAGTTAATACCATACCGAGGTCAACTTCCTGTAGTCCACTGCTGAACCGATTTCACGTACCACACATCTTTCCTGCATCAAGATACTTCCCCAAGTCATTAAGCCAATCAACATGAGAATGAACTCAAAGTCAAGAATGTTTAAATAAATAAATAAAGGAGTTAGCTGACAGTTTCCATTTCAATTAATTTGTTACTTGCAGAAAACAGGCTCTTGCCAATCAACATGAGAATGAACTCAAAGTCAAGAATGTTTAAATAAATAAAGGGGTTAGCTGACAGTTTCCATTTCAATTAATTTGTTACTTGCAGAAAACAGGCTCTTAAAGAACTTTTTATTTCTTCTGCTTTGACTCCTTTCGGGTAATTAGCTCCTTTAGAAGATACCAGAGGCAAGCGAACAGGAGATATTGAACTACTAGAAGCATGTAAATAGAAACTATGAATAAATTGCTGGGCTCATGAAAGCAGAACCTATATTCTCTATCAGCCACTTCATTAAAAATGCAGAAATTTTCAAATTAAGGAATTCATTTTCAAATACCTTTAAAGTAGCTATGAAAGGAAGAAAAAGATCCCTCTGCAGTCCACGTTCATAAAGGTTATCGGGAGCACGGTTTGAAGTAGAAACAAGAATCTGCATTTGTATCCAGAATAGAGATAATCTTTGTTAACCTTTTGCTTCTAGGGATTGCCAGAACATAGGAAATATTGGACTAAAGATATGGTGTATGGAACAATGAGTTACTCACAGCGCCATTGCTAAATAATTGTCTAAATAAGCGGTTCAGGATCAGTGCATCAGCCACATCAGTCACCTATATTAACAGGAAAAACATTCATGGAACCGAATCTTCTCGAACAAGAATAAAACACAGTGAACATGAAAAGAAAAAGATCCAGTTTACACCCAAGGGTGGCCTGATGGTCAATGAAGTGGTTTGAGAACCACGAGATCTCAGGTTCAATCCAAACAGAGACGAAAAAGCACTAAAAGCACTACGTGATTTCTTCCCATCTATCCAAGCCTCAGTGGATAGGGTTACCCGGTACCTCTGCTGGTGGGAGGTAGCAGGTACCTCGAGGAATTCATCAGGGTGCGCGCAAGCTGGCCCGAACACCACGATAATCAAAGAGAGAGAGAGAGAGAGAGAGAGAGAGAGAGAGAGAGAGAGAGAGAGAGAGAGACGAGAGAGAGAGAGAGAGATCCACATCTATACTATAGAAACATACCATAAATTCATCAAGACACAACAAAATGGACTCGTCAGATATTTCTCCCGCCACAACTTCTAGGGGATCTGCCACACCCTTATGCTTCTGCAATAAGATAGTAGCACAAAATTAAAATTCCTCATTTTCAGACATCTAATATAGTACCTAATGCAACAAAAGATCAGAAAGAATTAGATCATATGTGGCTTAAAGCAAAGATGTATGCTTGCAGGCATCATGGCACAACCATTTAAAAGCTTTAAGAAATGGCCAGATTAGAAAATGAAACACCAAAAAGTTGAACTAGTGAAAAGAAATGGTATATTGAGTAGTTATTATAATATTCATTTAACCTATTTGACAGTACAACTCGATTGATCTAAATAGTATTTTCTATTAGCTTTAGAATTTTGTAAGATACCCCAATAAGAAAATTAAGCAAAAATCCGAGTGAAATTAAACAAAATAAAGATTATGTTCATACCTGTAATCGGCTGTGAACATTCAGCATGAAGTCGTGGAAATGGATTCTCTTCTTCCTCCAACTGTCAGGCCTGACATAAAATGTTCATAGATTGAGATCAATAAATTGTCTATTTGGTTCTTATATTGATGCAGATACAAACATCTGATCTGTGGCAAGATTAATCATTATCTCTGACAGTAAGATAAGGTTGGCACTTACAACTGGTCGAAGAACAGGTCCATTAACATGGTTTTGCCTGTCCCAACTCCCCCATAAAGATATAATCCTTTGACAGGGGCATGTGAAGACTGAGGCATGAGACGAGACCATAACCATCTACGCCTGCAAATTTACCAGAGTGATGTGATGCATCAATACAACAAAACAGAAACATGAACTCTCCTATCAAATATGAATGTTGCCAATTCAAGATATAAATACTCAATTCAAATGGTGGAAAATTTCTCAGCCTGTACCTCCCCGATTTATCAGAAGAGGTGTATTTGTCTAATCGGCAGTCATCAGCCTTTTCAATGAGCTGATCATAAAGTCTTTGGAGCTCTCGCAGTGTGCCTACCTACAAAATTATCATCAGAATATACTTTCAACAGGGAATGATGACATAAATATTCATTTTAAAAAAAATGATCATCTATCAACTTCATTCTGATCTATTCTGAAACGAGTTTTGTAAAGTTTTAAGCTCCATCAATTATCATGTTAATGAGAAACATTTACTAACAGTTGATTTTAGGGTATAAGAAATTCTCCACATTTACCGCTTCAATACCTCCAATGGATTCTGTATTAACGCCACTAGACAGAATTTCTCAATATAAGAGTCATTACACAGAGTGTAAAACCAGAATGACTACAATTTTTTTTGAAGGAGTAAGGAGGACACTTCTTTTTGCCCAAAAAGAAGGGGGCTACGATTTCAAGCAGTCGATAGATTGATCCATTATGTGATCATAAGAGTGTTCTTAAAAATAAAAATAAAATAAAAAAAAAGAAAGAGAAATTATAAGAGTGTTGATGCATAGATCTTCTCTTACTTTAACTTGACTCATTGATCTCATACCTATAAGCAGGGTGGCGGTGAGGGGGTTGCATCCACTATCAAGCTTATACCCACCCATTCCTTTCAAGCTTGAAGTAGAGTCGTTCTCCCATATGAACTCCCAACTAACAGAGACAGCAAAGAGGGAAAAAAATGACCCCCCCCCCCCCCCTCCAGCCCCACACCGCCAAAAAGAAAACATAACAAGGATAAATGGACAATACATTGTAATCTAATTGCAGAAATCAGAGTCGGAAGTATATTTCGCAAGTACGTGGAACATACAATCATAACATCTTCATTTGTTTCTGCATCTATTTAACCATGACAGCTGAAGCACATAACGAAGCATTCAAATGCATACCCTAAACTGATAAAAGTAGGACCAGTTGTTGTTTACCTGACAAGCATCTCCATCCAAGAGCTCACCCTCAGCAATTCTTCGTTCATATTCCACTAGAGGCCCTCCACGGCTCGCCACTGCAATTGAATCAATCAAAACCAAAACCCACAAGGACAAGAATTCATGATAGAAATATGCACTGAAAATACACAAAAAAAGTTCATCGTAAGACCACATACCTCCGTTAGTAACTGTAGCTACACCAGCAAACATGGCTCTGGACAACATGTAATATGGTTGGCTATGTCTAGTAATACCACCATTGTAGGGTAGCTTGCATAGACACCCACGACTTATACCAGTCGAAAAATGCTGTCTTCTAACAAGACTATTAAGCACATTATTGTTTTTACACCGCAGAGCGGATCTAATTTGCCTCACAGACTGCAGCACATTCCTCATGTTGATTCCAAACCCCAGGAAGGATTATTCCCTCCCCTAATTTCTCTAAGAGTAAAGCTCAACAAGTTGTTCCTTGAATAAACACCAGATTCTGAAACAAGCAAGTAGCAATAAATAATTATTGGAATATATACCCACTTCTACACAACAAGACAAATAATTCTCCTAGCATAAAAGTTTGAGCCATTGATAAAAAATCAATCTTTGCATCCGTTTCAAGTTGGAGTAAAGTATTCTTTTGACCCTTAAAATTTAAATCCAAAGCACAATTTGGAAAAGTAAAACCAACAAATATTAGCAACTATAGCTACACAAACTAGAGTATTTATTAACTTTTGACTTTATTCCAAGAATTCATTTAACTCCAACTATTAACACCTCAACAACAACATAGCCAGCAAGGTCCCCTAAGTGGGTCTGGGTAAGATGTAGCATACGTTACCCTACCTTATTAGAGGCAGAGAGACTGTTTCCGATGGACCCCGGGTTAACCAACTACTAACACCTCAATTATGTTAAATTCCACTTAATAAGTCACAAATTTTGACCAAAGCATGTAACAAAATCCCATAAGATCTAGCTAAGATTAAAACATATACCTTTTGAATGACACAGCTAACCAAAACTTAAATTCGAGAAAAGAATCAATAAAATTACCTTATATGCTAATTGAGCAAAAACCAAGAATTGCCAAAGAAGTAATGTTGAAACAATTCCACAGCAGAAAATATAGGTGAAACTTGTTTCTGTCTCTCTGTATGTATGTGAATTTTAACAGATACAATGGGATAAACAAGATAAATGGACAAGCAACTTAATTTTCTATCTAAGTTTTTATACAAAGACCCAATTTTATGGAATTTAATTAATAGGGAGAAACAAATAACAAAATATAAAGAATATTATGAAGAGAAGCTTCAATGGGGTAGCAGGGTATGGGCCTTAGAGGTGGGGGTGGGATCAGGGGGTTCTCCAATACTTTATGAGCTTTATTTATGCGTTTTCTAATCTCTCTTTGGATTTTATAATATGGTTTTCCGCGTCATGATTGCATGGAGTTTGTTTTATAATGACTAAGCTCTCCTTTATTGGATAGGAATATGATTTGGTTAAGGTGTAATTGTTGGTATTAATTGAGGGTGATGTTGGTGTTTTGGAATATTTTACTGACACGTATTTATTCATTATAGAAGCTGACTCATCTGAACGTCACTGTATGCCTTTTTTCTGGAAATTTATAACTAATTGAATTTTGTGATTACCATTTTTCTGGCGTTGCTTCAAGCTAAGTACCTCATATGACACTCTATTTTTCATTTAGGATACGATTTTTGAGAAGTTAAAATAATTAAGTAATGACAGCGTTATGTCAGCAGAAGTTTTAGTTAAATAATGTCATTTTAGTTAAGGATACCATGCCGGAGGCCAATCGCCACAAATACTCACTTTTTGACTGAATAAAATTTAATCAAAGAGCACCATAAAGAAAGCAGTGTGTTTTTAGCAGAGTTCACGTGCATATATTCCTTTTCTAAATGAGGATCTAATTCACTTGCTTTTCTTTTTAGGAGTTCCATATACGGTAAATACTAAGTAAATAGTACTGTACTACATAGCTAGTACTAATTATTAGTACTAAAATAAAAAGTTGTAAAATGTGTGGAATTTTGCTCTTTGTAATGAACTTGTTTGTGCAACTCCATTTTCTAACTTCATAAAACTCGCATTATGGCCATATTCGCTTTCTCAATTTAGAATGTATATCTAATTTAGCATATATAAGTAATATAAACACGTGTACGTGCATAAACTGCTTCAAATTAATATAGAGAGCATCAGTAACTATTGCTGACTAATTTAAGATCACGCTTGAAGAAAATTTCGCCTATTATTTTGAGACTCCATTATTTAAGAAAAAATGTGACAAGTTTACCAAATACTAGTAAATGCATAAGACATGATTTCTAAGAAAATGAACTTTCTATCATTACTTGATCAGCAAAGAGAAGGTTCGACGGAAGCACCTGATCACATGCGAATCGAGCTGAAACCAAGAATTGCCAAAGAGCTGATCTTCAATAGAAGTGAAATGAAAATCTCTTCTTCCACACAACTAACACAAATATACGTGTTGCAGCTTGTGTGAATTTAACAGATAGAATAGTACTCCTATAAAGAAGCAAAAGAAAGGTTTAAGTACTGGTACAAAAAACAAGAAACAGACGAGTTTCAAGACCCAATTTTTAAGGAATCTGCTATGGTAACAACAAACAAGGAACAAAGAGAAAGAATAGGAACCAAATCTTCAAAGAGTACGGGGCCACAAAATTTATGCACTCCCAAGGTTACATTAAACTAGATAGTAGTAATTTACAGCAATAAATTACGTAATGAATTGTCATAAGACATAGGAGCACCGAGAAATTTATGGGGTACATGGTTGGGTTTTGATGGGATCTTAGATTCTCCATGAGCTTTCGTTTTCTTAATCTTCATTGGTTTTAGATTTATTACTCCTAATTTGGTGTTCCAATCACAATAACATTGAGTCTCTTTAGATGATGACAAGGAAAATATTTGGAGAACTTGCAAACATATCCACTTTCATAGGTTAATTTTGGAACTTATGTTACTGAATTAAAAATATCTATTAATCTTTATATTTTAAAAAAAAAAATCTTTATAATTAAAATATAAGTGGTCCCAAGGCATTTTTATTTGGAAGTTCAATACCATGCCGGAGGTCCATCCCCACGATCAATCATTTTTTTTTTTGGGTCCACTATATAAATTGACTAATTAAAGGCTATAATTTTCTTGACGAGAAAAGCACTAATTAATTTATTCCTCTTGCGTCACGTGCATGTATGTTCTTTTTTTATAATTGAGGATCTAATTAACTTTTCTCGTCTCATTTCTCCATGTACTAAACGATGTTAGGAGTACCTTTTTTCGTTGTCCTAACTTTATAAGTGAATGATTTGTGTGTGTGGGTATCTATATTTTGTCTTTCTAATAGAACATTTTTTTCCTACTGTATTTTTTTGCTAATATAATACAAAAAATGAAAAAGAAAAACATGGTTGCCTTGTTTACGGTAACTACTTCTTTGTGAATGATAAAATCATAAGTCTACTTCAGATTTCCTAAACAATCATAACTTTCAAATTGGATAAAAAACAAACTGAAAAAAAAAAAAAAGCAAATTAAAATAGATGCGAGTGTGCCGTGTGTGACTTGATGACTTCCGAGAATTACATATCAAGGCATGGAAAACGAAATTCCCACGAATTTGTCATCATTAGTAACCACAAAATGAAAAGCAAGAAGGGATATATTCAAATGTAATGTTTAGAACGTGGAGATGGATATCCTGAAGTGCCTATTCTTGTAAAGAATTAGTGTAAAAAGGTAGAGACAAGTTCATTTTCGGATAGAAGCACTAACAATTGATTTATGATATCAACAACATCGTTGTTGTTGGTTCTTGTTTTAGCTTTAGCTGAATTTTCTGGTGCAGGGGCCACAGGTCCATGCTGCCACAGCTCCCCCACCCCCCTCAACTCCCACACAAGATAAAACGAAAGGCAATGCAACAGTCCCCCACTTAACATACCAAAGAAGCCGATTTGTGATTCCGTTTGACTTAATATTATAGTTCGACTTTTCCCCTAATTAGCACTAAAAACCAAAGGCAAATTTTGGATTTTAAGAGGATGAATTTGCCGTCAGGGCGAAGCTACAGTGCTCTAGGAGTCATCTATAAAACAACCTTCTTCAAAAAATTATGTTGTAGTATATATTAGTCAAATTTTACTTTATATGGTGTTTAAACTTTGTTAAGTACTGGAGTTCAAATCTCCCACTCAACAATTTTTTTTTTTTTAAGCAAAAGTTCAAACAAGTTGGATCAGTGTAACTAATAGAATGGAGGAAATATTAAAAGAACGTATACCATATGAATTGATCCATGCTTTTAAGTTTAAGTGATGAACCAACATATTACCGATTGAACTATTCAAGCTTCTAAAACATGAGTTCACATACATCATATAAAATATATTTTGAGAAATATGTACACATTATATCTAATTTTATGGAATAGCCATGGGTTCACATGAATCCCAATTAAGTATGTAGGTCACCCTGCTTTAAACGCGAATAGGCACGAATGAGCTTGAATTTCACATGTAATTATTTGCATTGGTCTTATAAAGTTTGTTTACTTTGCATAATGGTTTAATCTCTTTATAGATTTATACCAAATAATCTCAATTTTAAATTTATTTTAGTGTAGAACAATAGATGACAGTCAAATATCTATTTGAAGAAACGAATGAGCTTGAATTACACAATCGAAATAATTTAACTGTTTAGTGTTGTCTTTTTTTTTAATGCATTTATCTCCACTCTTTAAAAATGTAGTCTTGAGATTTTGCATTTTAAAAATGCTTTAAATCTCCCATATTGCTCATGAATTCTTTTTTTAGGCACCCCTCATCAAATTCAATTAGAATATGATATCATTATTGGTTTGTAATTGATTCGCTCAGGTAAGATGGAATCAATATTTTAGTTCGGTCACCTGAACATATGAGTTTTTATAAAGAAAGTGATACACTTTTTTCGATGCAATTGACTTGTATGGAAAAAAAATTCTTTTTTTTAGGTAGTTTTAAATTGAGTAAAAAAAAAAAATTGACCGAACCGTCCCGAAACCTAAGAGAAACCGAAATGATTGGTACGATTCCGAGAATTTAAAATTTGGTTACATACATTAGAATAATCAAAAAATTGTTATGATACAAAATTTTTATAATTGACTGAACGAACCATGGACACTCCTACTTTTTATGATTCAAGATCAGATCATCAAAGTATATGGACATATATTTGTTCCTTTGCATGTTCTTACTAACTTCGGCCCAGTCTCTGTAACCCGACCAAATTTAGTTGTTTTATAATTAAAAGTCCAACCAAATCAAATAAAAAAATATCGCTTATTTTTTCGATTTGATTCAGTTTTTTATTTGGATAAACTTATTAATTTTCCATGAACAACCGTACCTCCAATAGTCTAGGGATCTTTACACACTACTTATATAGAAATGTGAAAGGGAGCAGCTTGGGTCGTCCTCTCTATGGTTGGGTAATTTTGATCAGTAACCATTTTTGGACGCATTCATTGAGGACTATCCATCTTTTCAAAATTCATTGAAGAATAGCCAAAATTCGCGCGCACTTTTAAACTCCATTAGTATTGGAAAAACACCCCAGACTAGTCCCATAACAAAATATTGGGGCTTTGAACAAGCCCCAGTATTTTGTTATGGGACTGAAGAAGTCCCATAACAAAATAATCTCATAACAAAATAATGAGACCTTGAACTAACATGTTCAAAGGTCTCATTATTTTGTTATGGGACTTTATCTCATAACAAAATAATGAGATTTATATATATAAAGCTTCAGTCCCATAACAAAATACTGGAGCTTTGAACAAGTTTTGTTCACAGCCCCAGCATTTTGTTATGGGACTGAAGCTTTATACAAAGTCCCATAACAAAATAATGGGGCTTTGAACAAGTTTTGTTCAAAGCTCAGTATTTTATACCGGGGTTAGTTCACTGATGCTTCCCAGTATAAATACTGGGACTTGTCCGAAAGTAGCTAGTCTTCAAATAGTTTTGCATCGCTGGCTAGTATTCATTTAACACGGTCAAAACAGGCTACGTGACTAAATTTTTACCCTATGATTGTGTGCCCTGATTTACCAAAACAATCACTTTTGTTGTTTCAGTTGACTACGTAGCCCGTTTATGCATATATTATAATATATTGATTTGCTAAAACAGCCATTTTTTTATTTCAGTTTACTAGGTAGCTATTTTGCATGGACACTCTTACTTTTTATGATTCAAGATCAAATCATCAAAGTATATGCACATATATTTGTTCCTTCGCATGTTCTTACTAACTTCGGCCGAGTCTCTGTAACCAGACCAAATTTTGTTGTTTTATAATTAAAAGTCCAACCAAATCAAATAAAAAAAATATCGATTATTTTTTCGATTTGATTCAGTTTTTTATTTGGATAAACTTATTAATTTTCCATGAACAACCGTACCTCCAATAGTCTAGGGATCTTTACACACTACTTATATAGAAAGGTGAAATGGAGCAGCTTGGGTCGTCCTCCCTATGGTTGCGTGCCCTGATTTACCAAAACAGCCACTTTTGTTGTTTCAGTTGACTACGTAGCCAGTTTATGCATATATATTATAATATATTGATTTGATAAAACAGCCACTTTTTTATTTCAGTTTACTAGGTAGCTATTTTGCATATATTATACTAACTTGACAATTTTATGGTTACTAATTGGAAGTATAGTCACTCTTTACACCGCATGCAGATTAAGAGGCCACATTCAAAGCTATAAATTGAAGCATAGCCAGCGGTAACAAAATTGATGCAAATCAATGAGTCGTATTCAAATCTATAAATTAAAGCATTGTCATTATATTTTCATCAAATAACCATAAAAATAGGTATTTAGTTGGCAAACTATGCAAAATAGTTTATTTATTCAATTAGTGACCCTAAAGTGGCCACTTGGTTTTGCAGGACGAGTTTTACGCCTATTACTTGAACTTGGGGCATAGGACTCATTGGAAGAGATTCCTATATTTAAGTAACAATAATTTTTAAAAGATAAATATCTATGTATATACTGTATACTAATAGTTTAAATATTTATCACAGTAGATAAAAAAATTAGAGAAATTAATCAAAATAGCAATCACGTAAACAAAAAATAATCGGTAAATAATTAGGATGAATCACATTCAAAATATAGAAGAATGAAACTCTATGTTGGATTTGGTCCTGTGTTGGTACAGGCTTTCGTACCTAGGTATAATGCCACTGGGAGCTGCTTGGAATTTTGTACCCATTGGATTCGTGAATAGCCACTTTTAGGGATGCAATATAGTCAGTTTTTTCAAAAAATTTCACTACATGTACCCCTTTAATCTTGGTTATGATTTTTTGTCCCCACTAAAGAATAGTTTAGCAAAATGGCCTCCGTAGGCAACACTTCACGTTATAAATTTTCAAGTGTTCCCTCAGGGAAAACACTTCAAGTGTAAATTGCAAATGTTGTCTGCAAGGCAGCACTTCAAGTTATCTGGAGATAATGTTGACAGTGATAAAAGGTCAAGTACTGCCACTGAGGCAACACTTGCAGCACTTGTCATTCTATACTTGAAGTGTTGCCCCCGTGGGTGCACTTTATACTTGAAGTGCTGCCCCCGTGGGTGCATTTGTCAAGTTATAACTAGAAGTGTTGCCCCCGAGGAAGCACTTACTTAAAATTAGTGAGGCCATTCTTGTAAAACCACTTTAAGCGAGGTCAATAAGGCAAACCATTGCCTAAGGTGTCATAGTTTTGTAAATTACCCAGTTTTTTTTTAATGTTTTGCCAATCAAATAGCCACTTTTAGCATTTGTGATTCAAAATAGCCAACTTTTTAACACCTTACCGGTCAGATAGCAACTTTAGTGTTCTTAGTTGACAATATAGCCACTCTTAGAGCAGCCTACCAGCTTAATTAACAACATAATATATACATTTACTCAAAAGCTTATAAGCTTGAAAACATTGTAGCATTAAATGATCAAGACTCCAATACTATCTCTACTTACATTATTGCTTTTAATCAAATTACGAACAATTCACCGTAAACCCAAACTTTTTAACCACATGCAAAATACAGTTAATCTAAATCCTGAAAATATTTAGAAGAAAAGAGAGCATGAACATATATCATGAACGTACATATCTAACTGAGAATATTAAACTTCTACAGATACTATTTAAGCCAAACATATTAAACTTCTACAGATACTATTTAAGCCAAACTCTTAATTCTTCAAATATTTGTAATCGACATACTTCTTCTCCTAATTGAATACCTCATCATGTCAAGAGTTAGTGAATTTATAAAGATGTCGCAACGTGTTATAAAACTGTGAAAGGACTATATATTCTGGACTTTTTTTTTTGGCAATTAAAATAATTTGTATTAATCACCAAGTGTTCTTTACATATTTGGGTTTGCCAAAACCTAGCATAACCCATCTCAAAGTACAGATCCCAGAGTGAACCTAAATAACTACCTTGTACTACCTACTCCTCATAATATCATAAGTACAATCTCTATAAAGAACATGTAAAATCAGCGAGCTTTCTATTTCCTCATACTCGGATGCACAGCCTTGTCTTCACTTCATGCAGAAAACAGTCAATTGTTCTTGCCGTGTTTTGGTGGAGCCTGTTATTCCTCTCCATCCATATTTCATATACCATAACAGCAAAGCTTGCTTTCACTAGAATCCCCTGTGTTTTATTTCCTCGTGATGCCTTTTGAACCTAGTTCCATTCCATTTCCCACACCAAAATATTTCTTTGAATTTTCATCCAATTCAATATTCCTTGCCACACTTTTCTGGAGAAAGAACACTCAAAGTAGAGATGCTCTAATATTTCTAAGTGCTGCTGACATAGTATATAGGTCCCACTCACTAGGATGCCCCATTTTATTAACTGCTCTTGTGTTCTCAGCCTACCATGTAGAGCCATCCATAAGACAAAAATGTGCTTTGGCTGCGCAACATTGTGACACACCAAGCCCCTCCACTGGACATTTTGCACTTCACCCTTAGCTTCTTATACATGTTTCTGATGCATATGTCCCCTCTTCTATTGAGATTCTGGAAGCTCTGTACTTGGTGCCAGTATTTCCTCATGTTTAATATCTTCCTAATCATCCAAGAAGCTTGCTTTGGCACATTCATAGTTAGGATATCTTTCCCCTTGATATAGTAAGTGTGTACCCAAATGATCCACAACTTTTCCTTTCTCTGACTTAAGGCCCATAGCAGCTCGCAAATTGCTGCTTGATTCCACACCTTTAGATTCATAATGTTTAGTCCTCATGCTCCTTTAGGTGAACAGATCCTTTTCCAAGCAATTAAGGCCCTTTGGGATACAGTGGCTCCACCAGTCCATAAGTAGCTCCTGTATACTGCTTTTATGAGCTTGATTACCTTTTGTAGTAGCAGAAATAATTGTGACCAATAAGCTTGAATGCCAGATAACACAGCTCGAATTAGTTGCACCCTCCTAGCTGTAACACTCCAACTAAGGGTTAAGTGTCCCACATCGGCATAACACAAGAGAGATGCTGGGTATATAAGTTAACTGGCCTTAGGCCCTAGTTACGCGTTTTAAAGTCGTGCGGGCCCAGGCCCAAAGCGGACGGTATCACTAGCGGGCTTGGGCTGTTACAAATGGTATCAGAGCCACTCTGTGTCAGCCTTGTCGATATGGGTCAAAGTTCAGGATTGGGTCTAGGCGAATCCCGGTACGCGGGGCAAACCTCCGTGGTGAGTTTAGGCGAATACCGCTACGCAGGGCAAACCTCAGTGACGACGCTGAGTCTCTAAGAGGGGGTGTATGTAACACCCCAACTAAGGGTTAACTATCCCACATCGGCATAATACAGGAGAGATGTTGGGTATATAAGTTAACTGGCCTTAGACCCTAATGACGCGTTTTAAAGCCGTGTAGGCCTAGGCCCAAAACGGACAGTATCACTAGCGGGCTTGGGCTATTACACCAGCATAGGATAATCCCCTTGCCATCTATGAAGTTATCCTGGCTGTGATCTTGTCCACCAGTGGTTTACATTGAGCTACACTGAGACTTTTAGTAAACAGTGGGACTCCTAGGTATTTGAATGGAAGTTCCCCTATCTCATAACCTAAGCAGTCCAAGATATTTTGCCTAGTGTCAGTATCCACTCCCCCAAAGTACACCTGACTCTTGTTTAAGTTAGCTTTCAGCTCACAGAATAGAGAGAATTTGGCTTTTAGGAGTTGTATGATATCATATTTACTCTATCACAAACATTAAAAAAGATATATAGAGGAAAATCACATTCTTTAAGCAAAGATACAATCTAGGAAAACTACGGTTTATAGTACTCTATCACTAACATGTTCAAAGTTCCAGTATAAAATATTGGGACTTATACGGAAGTGGCTATTTTTCAGCAAATTTATTTTTAATAGCTATGGATCAATTAGCACGCGCCAAACAGGCCCTACACGAAATTTTTACTACGTGCAATCAATCTGCTCTAGGACTTTCTACACTCGGCTTTGAAATGAAATGAATTTGAGAATTCCTCAAAACAAGAATTGCAGAAATAAGACATCATACGGGTTGTTTTGAACTTTTGGTACTGCTAAACACAATCGTTAAAAATTACATATGCTACCCAGCAGTCATAAGCTCTATTTGTAATGTGTGAAATTAGTTTGTTTCTATGATGTTGAAGCTTTGAATATTTCAGGAAGTTATGACAACAATATATCTAGTATAATCTATGAAGAGTCTGGGAGGGCGAGGTGTATACATACTTTGTCCCTGCCTCGAGTGAAGTAGAGAGGCTGTTCCGAGAAGACCCTCGGTTCAAGAAAAATAATTTTAAAAAATGGATTTGAAAAAGGAATCAGAAAACAAAATTAAAAAAGATATAAAGATAAAAACACCGATATAAAAAAAATTAACAATTACATCAGAATACTTAAGCTAGTTGGGTAGATGCAACTATAGTACTACTAAAAATGTCGAAAAAGATAAAACTAGAAAGACTCAATAATATTGGTAATTTTCTCTAGGACCCCACACTAGAACCATATTCCCCACGGAAAGGAGAGAAAACACTTAGTGCTCGTTTGGTTGGACGCACAAAAGAATTAATACCTGCACTAAATCCCTCATAATATATTGCAGCGTTTGGTTTGTTTTGTAACAAGGTATAAAAATCTGCACTAATATACAACGTTTGGTTTGAATTTACAAACCTGCACTAATTAATACCCGCATAAATTAATGAGTGAATCTATGTATTATTTTGTGAGGCATAGAAGATGGAATAATAATGCGGATATTAATAACGGGGTATTAATTTATGAAAAGACAAATATACCCTCACATCTCTTTACATTATTATTCAATGGTAAGCAAACATCTATTGAATTATAAAATATTAAAATATAATTTAAATTATGAAATGTATACTACTTTTTTAATACAACAAATCATTCATTAACCAAAATATAATACATGCATAACTAATAGGGAGATTTATGAAAATACCCCTCAAAATCAAAATATTTATCCACCTCTACCCATAAGTTTCATATTTACCAGCTCTACCCATGAACTATTTACATGCACTACCCATCTAGACTTGGATACAATATTTATGCAGTATACCTTAAGGGGTCGTTCGGTACGAGGGATTGGATAAGGGATTAAATTTGGGATTATATTTATCCCATATTTGGTATTAGGTATTAGCTAATACTAGGACAAATTTTATGCCTAATTGTAGGATTATTAATCCCACATAGGAGGTGGGATAATCCCGGGATTGTTAATCTCGGGATAACTTAGGGATGAACCGAACGACCCCTAAAGGTATACACTCATAAGACATAACAAAGGTATACAATAATAAATGGGTAGATTGGGTAAATACTTTTAATTTGATGGATAGTTTAATTTTTAATATGTATGGCTTGTAACTACTTTGAATTTCATATGTACATAGTGTAAAAAACCCTAACTAATACTTGCATTGCTAATAGCTACAATATTAATACATGCATTATTAATACCTGCATAACTTATCTCCGAGCCAAACGAGCACTTAAAGACTACAAAATATAGTGCAATGTGTCGACTATACGACAGGAATATGAATTATATTGATGTATTGGGTTAAATCCGTCGTCACCAAAGTAGGTGACTAAGCATCCACGTACGACGAATAGACGACGCGTGGCTATGAATGGGCATAAAGGCAACGGATAGAATCGAAGATGGACAACTATAACGGACAGATGAACAGTCACCACGGCCAGAATAGTCGCAACTCGTCATCAAGCCAATTCAAAATAGAAGTCTTATCCTTAAGCAACGTAACTGCTCGATTAAGGAGTTACAACTGCTCGTGAACGGACGCTTAGTTATCTATGTATTGTAATTTAAGTCACAAGAATTGTATCTAATTCTTCTCTGAACATACATCTGTATTCCAACTATTAATTAATACCCGATTCTTTACCTTCTGTCAATACTTACTACTACTACTCATAATCAAGTGATCTCATTTATTGTTCCGCTGCTTAAATATCATAAAGAGTACGAGGAAGGAAGTTTGATCAAGTCTATACGGCCTGAACACGGTTCCTTTTATTTAAATCTTCATTTATTACATCGCATTAATTGTGTCTTTATTTCTTTACATTTACTATAATCATTTATATCTTTTCACACACGGCATTTAATCTTGATTATTGATCGTGACTCCGCTTTATAAATTTAATTGTGACTTAACCTAATAAACGAAATTACGTTTAAACAATTTGGCGACCACAGTGGGAGCCAGTCAATAACTTCCGTAGGTTAATTGCTTATCGTATTTTATTCTTTATTCGCTTTCTTCTTGCTCGTTGGCTCTCCTCGTTTTCTTTTTGTCAAAATAGCAGATGACAACTCACACAACAGCGCTCCCATTGACGGGCAACAAGACCTTAACGCTGCGGAGCAAATAGACTTGAATCTGGCCGGGGACGAGCAGCAATATGTTATTCCTGCAGACGACGACGTAATCCCCATTGCAGAGGACGAGAACGTGCTCCCAGCAGAACAGGAAAACGAGCACAACCAACAGGGTTGTAGAAATAGCCGCCCTCCTGGCCGAGGAAACTTCGATCAGGGGCCTGGAGGACCTAGAAGACCCAATGGTCCTGGGAATTCGAGGAATTCTCAAGACGCTGTCCTTGAATTCATACGGCAACAGGCTGAAGTCAACAGGCAAATACGGGAAGCTATCGACGGCCTACGAGGACAAACCCTGCCAAACGCAGGAAATCCACCCATTTGACGTCCAAGGGATGCTTCACCGTCCCATGCCTCGAGACGCGCTGAAAATCAGAATGCAGGATCAACGGTGCCAACGGAAATGAGCGAGGTCATGGAAGCCCTCACCAGGCAGTTCAAAGAGAGCCAGGAGGCCCTACAGCGCTCTCTTCATGAGAGGATTGATCAGATCCCTGGCGCACCACCCACTTTGAAGAAAGTTGACGTTCAACGGTATACTCAAAGGCCTTGGAAGAAAGAAGCAGCACCAAAGGCAATACCCAAAACATTCAAAATGCCAAACATACCAAGATACCGGGGAACAACTGACCCCAACGACCACTTGATGATGTTTAGCAATTTCATAAAGGCAAGCGATCTCACCGACGAGGAGATCGAGTCAGTACAATTGAAGAAATTCGTAGAAACCCTGGCAGATGGCGCTCTACGATGGTATTCAATGCTGCCACCAAATTCAATAGGATCTTTTGCCGAGATGGCGGAGTTATTTGTCAAAGCACACACAGGCGCTCAGAAAACAGAAACAAGAGTTGAAGACATCTTTGAAATCAAACAACTGCCCGGGGAGTCTCTCCGGAAGTATGTGGATCGCTTTCAGCGTGAACGTATGTTGCTACCCAAAGTTCCAGATCGATGGGCGGCTATTGCATTCACTAACAGCTTGGACGTCAAAAGTTCTGAAGCGACCAGACGATTGTATGAATCCCTGCGAGAGTATCCTACAGCAAACTGGTCGGATGTCTACAATCGTTATAATTCAAAGGTACGTATAGACGAAGATAAATTGATTGGCACAGGTGCCCGGGGACGGAGCCAAACTCGCACCAATGGCGCTGGGGGAAAGATCGAGACAGATAAACCAGACGCACGGCACGAGCCATATCCTAATCGGTCGCGTAACAACTCAAATGGACGCGGTCGTAACAACAAAGGCCTTGCAAGGGGCAATGATTCCGCTTCAACTTCTAGTGGACTTCCAACTCTGCCCGTTTTCAATATCGGAGCAGTTGAACTTGTAGCAGTGCTTGAGGGGATGAGCGAAAAGGTCAAATGGCCTAAGGATATGAAGGGTGACCCCAGCAAGCGCAACAAAAACTTGTGGTGCGAATTCCATCGCGATCACGGCCACACAACGGATGACTGCAAGGCTCTAAGGTACGAGGTCGCTAACTTATTGAAACAGGGCTATCTCAAGGAGTACTTGACAGAAAAAGGAAAACAAACTCACGCAAAGGCCCAGCAAAATAAATCAGAACCTCCCCGAGCATCATCTCCAAAAATGACAGTCAACGTCATCTCTGGTGGTATTGAGGTTGATGCAGTCACATACACAGCAAAGAAATACACCAAAGTATCTATTACGAAGACCAAACGACCACGACTTGAGGATACAATAACTTTTGAAGAAACAGATGCAGATGGCTTGCAATTTCCTCATGTGGACGCTTTAGTGATAACATTACGAGTAGAAGAGTTTGATGTCAAAAGAGTACTCATTGATCCAGGCAGTTCAGCGAACATCATATTATCTCGGGTCGTGCAGGAGTTGAAACTATACAATGAGATTATACCAATTTCTTGTGTTCTCTCAGGATTTAACAATTCCAGCGAGAAGATGTTAGGAGAAATTACTTTGACGACCCTGGTCGAAGGCGTTATGAGACGAACGACGTTTCATGTCGTTGATGGGGATATGGCTTACAACATAATCCTTGGGAGGCCATGGATACACGATATGCAAGCAGTCCCGTCAACATATCATCAAGTAATGAAATTCCCTTCAGAATGGGGAATACGGGAAGTTCGGGGAGAGCAGCGTTGCGCTAGAGATTGCTACTCAGTTGCAGTCAAGCTCCCCGAGGAGGCAAAATAGCAATTAAAGAACCCGGGATCAGAGTCAAATAATGAAGCATCAGACTACCGAGTCCCGGAATTCATATCAAAGTTGGATGCACGGGAAGAGTACGCGCCAACTATTGAAGCTTTAGAACCAGAAGAACTTTTCGATAACATGCCTGAAAGAAAAGTATATTTGGGAGCAGAGTTAAACAAAGACTTACGCAAAGATATCTTGCACTTCCTCAAGGAGCGACACACCACCTTTGCGTGGTCACATGCAGATATGACAGGAATCTCCCCGGAGATTATTTCTCATAAGTTGAACGTGGATCCGTACCATCGCCCGGTAAAGCAAAAGAAGCGCCAACAAGGAGCATTCAGGAACCAGATCATAAATGACGAAGTTGACCGCTTGCTCAAAATTGGCTCCGTCCGAGAAGTCAAGTATCCAGATTGGCTGGCCAATGTGGTCGTAGTGGCAAAGAAAAATGGCAAGTGGAGGGTCTGCATCGACTTCACTGATCTGAACAAAGCCTGCCCGAAAGATTCTTATCCACTACCTCAGATTGACCAACTAATCGATGCGACGGCCGGGCACGAAGTACTTACATTCCTTTATGCATATTCAGGCTATAACCAAATCTTAATGAATCCCGACGACCAGGAGAAAACTTCCTTCATTACTTGCCGAGGTACGTATTGCTATAAAGTAATGCCTTTTGGACTTAAAAATGCAGGTGCGACTTACTAACGATTAGTCAACCGGATGTTTCACGACCACATTGGCAAAACCATGGAGGTCTACATCGACGACATGCTGATCAAGTCCAAACGGGCAGAAGATCACTTAGCACATTTGAAGGAGGCCTTTCGAATCCTTGATCAATACAACATGAAACTCAACCCGGAGAAATGCGCATTTGGAGTGGGTTCAGGGAAATTTCTTGGTTTCATCGTTTCCCAACGAGGGATCGAGGTAAACCCCGCCCAGATAAAAGTAATAGAAGCCATCCCCGACGTACTTCATAACAGAAAAGATGTAATGCGGCTAACCGGGAGAGTAGCAGCGCTAAGGAGATTCATTTCTCGCTCGTCTGATCGATGCAAAAGCTTCTTCGACGTGCTGAAACAGAACAAGGAGTTCGATTAGACCCCTGAATGTCAGCAAGCACTTAAGGATTTGAAGCGATACCTGTCAAACCCGCCTTTACTTTCAACGCCCCAACCAGGTGAACAACTATTACTTTACCTGGCCGTGTCTGAGTCTGCGGTAAGTGCAGTTCTGGTTCGAGAAGACAAAGGTAAGCAACTTCTAATTTATTACATTAGCAAATCCTTATTAGATGCTGAAACTCGCTACCAACCTTTGGAGAAATTAGCACTAGCCTTGGTAATCGCTGCCCGTAAATTAAGACCTTATTTTCAAAGTCACTCAATAGCTGTAGTTACTACCTTCCCCTTACGCAATATCTTGCACAAACCTGAATTCTCGGGCAGGTTAGTAAAATGGGCAGTAGAATTAAGTGAGTTTGATATATCTTATCAACCCCGGGTAGCCATAAAATCTCAGGCTCTAGCAGATTTTATTGCAGATTTTAGTGCTACTATGTACCCTGATGCTCAACGTGAGGCGGTTCTTTTCGCCGGATCGGAGTCGGGGACATGGACCTTACACACCGACGGGTCCTCGAGTGTAAAAGGGTCAGGATTAGGTTTAGTTCTTACCACCCCCTCGGGGGAGACCATTAGACAGGCCATAAAATGTCCCTTTATTACAAATAATGAGGCCGAGTATGAGGCCGTAATTGCAGGATTAAAATTGGCTCGAGATTATGGAGCAGACAGAATTCACCTTAAGAGTGACTCTGCCCTGGTTATCAATCAAATAACTGGTGGCTTCGTAGCAAGGGAGTCTCGTATGCAGAGGTATCTTGCCCGAGTCACTGGTTTGCTAGCACAATTCGACAATTGGGAAGCCATACAGATTCCACGAGAAGAGAATCACGAGGCTGATGCCTTGGCAAATTTGGGTTCAGTTGCAGAGATTGGAGCAACAGGTTCAGTGGCCGTGGCTCATCTTCTATGTACAACAATCGATAAAGATGCAATGGAGGTCAATACGACCAGTCTGACTTGGGATTGGAGGAATGAGATAATCAATTATATACTACATGGAACCCTACCATCAGACGTTAAGGCTGCTCGAAAACTGAGGATAAAAGCTGCCAGGTATACAATTATAGATGGTATCCTTTATCGTAAGACTTTTGCAGGCCGCCAAGTGTCTAGGTCCCAGCCAAACTGAGTATGTGATGAGGGAAGTTCACGAGGGTTGCTGTGGAAATCACTTGGGAGGCAAGGCGCTTGCACGAAAGCTTATACGAGCAGGCTATTATTGGGACAAAATGGAAAAAGATACTAACGAGTTTGTCAAGAAATGTGACAAGTGCCAAAGGTTTGCACATCTCCTCCATCAACCAGCAGAACCCTTGCATTCAATCATCTCCCCGTGGCCGTTTATGAAATGAGGAATGGATATCGTTGGGCCACTACCCACTGCACCTAGAGGGGTACGTTTCTTGTTAATTATTACTGATTATTTTACAAAGTGGGTTGAAGCTGCAGCATATTCAAAGATACGTCAAACGGAAGTAGTTGATTTCCTTTGGCGTTATGTCATTTGTCACTTCGGAGCACCCAAAGAGATTGTCATGGATAATGGTCCTCAATTCGTTGGTCAGAGGGTCACAAAGTTCCTTGAGGATCTGCATATCAAAAGGATCACTTCTTCCCCATATCACCCAGTGGCAAACGGGCAGGCAGAATCGACCAACAAGATAATAGTGGATTCTCTCAAAAAACGTCTCGAGCAGGCCAAAGGGTGCTGGGTGGAAGAACTCCCCGGGGTTCTTTGGGCATATAGAACAACCACAAAAATGAGCACCGGGGAGACGCCTTATTCCTTAGTGTATGGTTCTAATGCATTGATTCCAGTCGAAATCGGCGAGCCAAGTCTACGATATGCTCATGCAACTGAAGAATCTAATTCAGTCAACCTCTCCGAGGAATTGGATTTTCTAGAGGAACGTAGAGAATTAGCACTTATACGAGTAGTAGCTCAGAAAGAAAGGATAGAACAATATTATAATCGGGGACTTAGGCTGCGTAACTTTGAAGTCGGGGACTTTGTATTGCGTAAAGTCTCCCCGAATACGCAAGAAGCGAACGTCGGCAAACTTGGTCCAAACTGGGAAGGTCCCTACAAGGTGGTTGCATCCGTTGGTAAGGGTTCATATCGTTTGGCACGACCAGATGGATCGCTTCTACCTAGCAGTTGGAACGTGATTCACCTAAAGAGGTACTACTTCTAAGTAGTACGTGGGTTAGTGTTTCTGTCCATTCTCTGTTGCTTACTTGTTATTGTTTTCTTTAAAGTTATTCTGTTTTCTTATCTTTGTCTAAATGGTACTAACGGTCTTCAAAAGGCCAGATCCGTTTAGCTCAACTGGTAGAGCTCGAAGTCCTCGTGCTTCGCGGCTGTGGGTTCAAATCCCACAACGGACACACTCCTCTTTTGGTTATATGTGTTCCTTGATTCAGCGTTTCACCCATTGTCTTTTTATGTCTGAAATTATGAAATTTCAACATAAAAACAGGGGGGTGGCGAGGGCCCCAGTAGGCCAAAGTCCCGGCTAATATGAGTGATCTTCGAGCAGAGCAAGGTCATGATCATTCGCCAAGTCCACGACTAAGCAGAATCAAGTAAGTTCAATAGAACTATTTTACTTGTGCTACGTTATTTTTACATTTTGCGGCCAGTATTCGCCCAAATTCTACAACTTTACGACCAAACAATCTTGTGTTTTGGTCATTGGGTTACCTATTCTTTTCAATAGAAATAACAGGGTAAAACCTCAACCTTAACAAAAAAAAAATTTCAGCGAAAACTTTCAATTGTCAAATATGATAAGCAAAGTTTATCGCAAGGCCATCTTATACGGCCAGATTTCAGCAACCTAAACGGCCTGGTTTCGTCCAGCCCAGGAGGCCTGATTTCATTCATCTTAACTAAGGGCAACTTAACCTGGTTATGATCAAATTTTATTTCAAACATCTGCGCAGATTAACACCAAAAAGGGAACTCAGACACTAGGATTTGAAACATAATTCTGACTTCTGAAAACCTCATTAAACAACAAATATCAACATCATTCATATAAGCACGACTTGAGACCAAAAATGGTCATCAAGCCTCGCCAGTCAAACAAAAAAACAGTCAAAATATACATTCGTTCACGAGTTAGCAATATTCAAAGTTAACAACATCCGGTATAAGAAGGACTAGATAAGGCGTCAGTCATCATTTTGGCCAGGTTCTCGACCTGATGCATTAGCTCCATCAGTCGGATCCCCACCCAAATCTTCATCTTCATTATCCTCATTGCCTTCATCATCCTCTTCATCATCATCATCATCGTCGGCTCCTACTTCCATGCCCAAGGCCTGCTTGACATTGATGATAGTCGCTATGGTCTGATCGAGGACTGAGTCGACATTAACTTGGCCACGCTGCATTTGGATGAGCAACTTCTTCTTGGCTTCGAGAGCTTCCAGTTTGGAGTCGATTGTATAACGATCCCTCAAATTCGCCAATTCCATCGTCAATAGCTCTTGGATCCTCGCAGATTCCTCAGCCCGATTCTTGGCTTCTTGTAGTTCTCCTCGAGCAGCCTGAGATTCAGCTTCAGCTTTGTTCATATTTCTCAACATCAGGTCGGAAGCGTTACGGATGCCTTCCAAAGTAACTTCTTTCACATTAAGCTCATGGGCAAGTTGAGAAATCTGGCTACCTTGTTCATCCATCCTGGCTTTCAGATCTTCAAGGGGTAGTACAAACCTTTCTTTCTCATCCAAAAGACGGTCCTTCTCCTCGAGGAGGGTGTTTATCTTGTCATTAGCCTCAGTGTTGGATTTCTTCAACCTGTCTATCTTATCCTCAAAGAAGCCACGCCTCCATTCCAGGACCCGCTTCTTCCCGATCAAAGCTTGTTTTTCCTCTTCTAAGGCCTGCTTGTCCTGAAGAGCCTTCAAAAGATCTTTCTTTAAGCCAAGGACTTGTTCCTGATTGTTCAACCTAGAACGGAACATGATCTCGGCAGCCATCATACTTGCCTGGCAACAAGTGAAAATACGCAGGTAATCAGAACTAAGGTCTTAATAAAAATAAAGGAGTAAAGAGGGAAACATTACCCGAGCAGTATCTTCAGCGATTGCGTAAGCTAGCTGCTCGTCGCTCATGCTGCGCATATTCCACTCCTCGCGAGGACCGATCAGGTTGGACATCACTTTAACCAAGTGGCCAGGCTCCGTCAGAAAATCTGTGCCCGGGGGAATGGTGAAGTCACACTCCCTCATACACGGCCTGGCTCCCTCGCTTGTTCAGAAGGATATTGGGGACCAAATTTGTGACGAATACCCTTAACGGAGTACGCCCCAATCCTTCCTTCTAAGGATACTCGCCTAGTAAGTTTTGTGCGAGAGATCTCGGTGTCACCTGTCTCATCAGGGTCCAGAGTGTCGCACTCTTGCAGATAAACTGGCGCCATCCCATCACCAGCTAAGTTCATCATGTCCTTGTAGTGAAAGATCTGAGGTTCAGCCTCCCCCTCAGTCTTCCTCCGCTCATCAACCTTCTCATCTTTCTCCTCATCCTCCTCTCTCATCAGCTCTTTGCCAGGTCGCCTGTGGCTGACTTGTTCAGGCTCACCCTGTTGACCACCAACCCGTTCAGGCTCATCTGGCTTTGGGTCCTCGGGGAAGAAGGCAAAACCTTCATGCATTCTTTCTTCCCCTACTTCCCCATATCTATCTCCTTCTTCATCACCAACTCGGGGATTCTCCTCGAAAGCGTAAGAAGAAGTCTCTACATCCTTCCTCTTATCACCCCGAAGAGATGCCCTCTTCCTCTGAGTCAAGCTCACATCGGGAGCCTCTGAATCTGAAATGTCAACTATCATAGGCTCAGCAGATTTAGGGGCAGCCGTCGAGCTTTTAACGCTCTCTTGCCCAGCCTTGGGCGTATCAGCAGCAGCAACATTGGTTTCAACTATTTTTTCAGAGGGCTGAGGAGTCTTACGGGCTGTCCTCGTTTTCTTCTTGGGTTTACTCTTTTCAGAGTCAGATTTCTTTCTCTTCAAATTCGCGAGGACCTCCTCACCACCCTCCCTGGCCTTGATAGCTGCAGCAGTTTGGAGAATGGCAGCTGCCTCCTCGTTGATCTCAGCCACGGGGTCAATGGTCACCTCCACAGGAGGAGGAGCAGGAAAATAACTACCACCAGCACCTAAACCTGAGAATAAAGTCATATTAATACCATGATGAGTTCTGCATAAATTAGCAGGAATTTGGGTAATCAGCTTACCATGGGTGCTAGGGTTCGATAAATTTTTTAAAGAAGCATAGTAAGGCCACTGCCTCTGCTCGTGAGTGAAATCTGCCAAAATAGGTTCAACCCAAGCGGACAGTTCCTCCTCGGAAATCATACCGTCGTAAGGAATCTTGTCAGCTAACCAATAAAGAGTAAAAATTAGAGGGTGCAAATACGTAACTCAAAGAGTATTCAATACAAAGACTCGGGGACTTACGAGTTTTGTTCCACACCTCGCGGAGATTAGTTTTGCAGCCACGTGTGAGGAATTTAGACTGCACATAAACATACCTATGCATCCAACCCCTATCCCCTGTATCTTCATATTTGCTCACTAGAGCTTTTCTTCCTCTCATACGGGCATTAATATATCCATCTCTCGCAACCTGAAGGCTATACAAAGAGACAAAATGCTTAAATTCAAAGTCCTGCCCAGTCTCATTGGCAAACCATTGTAGCAGAGAAATAATTCTATAAATGCTCGGACACAGCTGCCCCGGGCAGATAAGATAGTATTTACAAATATCCTCTATAACAGGATGCAACGGGAGCGTACAACCTATCGTGAATGGATACGTAGATATGGCTGTCCATCCAGTTCTCGCAGAAGTAATATTCTCCGTTGGATAGGGGCAAGAAACTATAACATCATCGTCCCAGCCACAATCTGCCCTAACCCTAGGCAAAAGGTCAGGAGTAATTGAACTCTTAAACCGGCTTGAAGGCCACGACCTTATATTGCCATAGTGACTGAACGAGCTGATTGAACAATCGTTTTCAAGGCTTCCTCAAAGTTTCGGAATCACATCAGCAACTGAAGTTGGGGAACTCGTGGATTGACCACCTGCTGCTGAAGAACTACTAGCCGCAGCATCCATATTCAAACTTTTCTTGGCTTTTGGAGACATTTGGACTAGAAGATTGGAAGAATTTTTTGCGTTTTAGAGATTTTTAGAAAGGTGTTTTGAAGCTTTGAAGGTTTGGATGAAATTTGGAATGAAGTAAAAAGGTTTCAAGCTGATAGAAATCATATTTATAGGGTTAGCAAAACCCGACCCGCCCCTACACGTGGCAAGCATCCGCGCAAGAGGTAAATAAATCCAGCCGTTAAAAGAATAAAAATCGAAATGGCGGTTTTTGCTTTAGGACGTGCAAGACGTGAGTAGGCGCAGTTCAATCATCACTCCTGCAGTCTCGAAACACGCGACAGTCACTTTTTCAGTAAAAAGTGGAGCGAAATTGACAACTTGCACGTTTTGTCTTTAGCGGAGCATTTAATGCTTATACTGATAGAATGTCAATCAATCGAAAGCCCTTGAGGAGTTCAACGGGCAGCATCCAAATATGACTACAAGGGCTCAAATGTGTTACTTGAGGAAAATTCAAAAGAGTTCTTTCCCGCTCAAAATTCGTTTTCCACTCCTCGACCAGATTCTCTGCCCGAGTAGTGCGGGGACTATCTGTATTTGGTTAAATCCGTCGTCACCAAAGTAGGTGACTAAGCATCCACGTAGGACGACGTATAGACGACGCGTGGCTATGAATGGGCATAAAGGCAACGGATAGAATCGAAGATGGACAACTATAACGGACAGATGAACAGTCACCACGGCCAGAATAGTCGCAACTCGTCATCAAGCCAATTCAAAATAGAAGTCTTATCCTTAAGCAACGTAACTGCTCGATTAAGGAGTTACAACTGCTCGTGAACGGACGCTTAGTTATCTATGTATTGTAATTTAAGTCACAAGAATTGTATCTAATTCTTCTCTAAACATACATCTGTATTCCAACTATTAATTAATACCCGATTCTTTACCTTCTGTCAATACTTACTACTACTACTCATAATCAAGTGATCTCATTTATTGTTCCGCTGCTTAAATATCATAAAGAGTACGAGGAAGGAAGTTTGATCAAGTCTATACGGCCTGAACACGGTTCCTTTTATTTAAATCTTCATTTATTACATCGCATTAATTGTGTCTTTATTTCTTTACATTTTACTATAATCATTTATATTTTTTCACACACGGCATTTAATCTTGATTATTGATCGTGACTCCGCTTTATAAATTTAATTGTGACTTAATCTAATAAACGAAATTACGGTTAAACAATTGAGTTGTGAATAATTAAGCAATACATATAACACTTGACCATGAGGTACAATTTGTGATCAATTCAGCTAGGTTACTGCCCATAACCTGTGTCTTATGGCAACAGAGATCGGTTTTTAACGATTTTCAAGTGGAGCTAAAAGTTCAAGATTGACCCTTATGGAGGCCATTCATGCAAAAGAGGAATAGGTAGCTCAGCAAATCCAAACAGTCCATAAGGAACTAAGTAAACAATTGCGTCAGCTTCCTTCTGTCTTCATTTTTCCGTTTCTGATCTCTAATTATTCAATTCCATACAATCCCCAAATCTTCCCAAAATTAGGGTTTAATTTGCTCATAATACGACACCGTTTAGGAGAAATCAAAGATGGCAAATCAAGGTGCAAAGAAACGTAAGGAAGAAAATACTCGTCATATGAAGAAACTCTTTCAAGCCATTCTTGTCTGCAACGTAATTATTCTCCTTTTTTTTTTTTCAATTAAATTCCCAATTATGAAATTATTAGTATTTAATTATTCTTTTTTTGGGTTGTATAGGTAATATATTTATTGGTGAGAGGAGGGATATTCTATTCAAGTTTCACATGGAAGCATATAGTAGGATTAGTGTTGACATCATTAGCATATGGATTACCATACAAACAATTAGATGCAATGTCAAAACCTAGTTATGGTGCTGATGGTGAATTGTTGGATGGTGGTTATGATATGAACACTGCTGGTATTTGTGGGTATGTTTAATTTCATTTCCATTCTGTTAATTTATTATTTTTTTTAATATACTTTTGGGTTTTTAAAACATGTGAGCTATGTTAGATGTACTCGGGGTGTGAGATAATCACGAGCATCCATTATGATTAGATGAATAGTTCGAAGCTTTAAGTTCTTTGCGTTGTTAGTGTGTGCAATTTTTTACACTATCAGGTCAAGCAAGATATATTTATGAGTAATCCTTCATAATAGGTGGGATTGTGATCTTGAAAATAAGGCAAGTTGACCTAATAACATAAGTATTCTTTACACTGTCAATGTATATAACTTAAACTCATTTCTGGTTTTGTATGATAGGAATATATTAGATGTGTTGAAATGCAATCTTTTCTATAAGCTTTAACGCTTATTTGGGTAGTCCAGTTGTTGCTATCCATCTTTTTGTAGAGGTTGTGGTTCGACTTGTGTTGAGATTGAACATTTTCACTTCTAAGATGAAAAGGTTTTAGAGGTTGTAAATGAGGAAGAAAAGCTATCATAGATGCACGCCTTTCTTGTCTTGACTTATTACCCAGTGTTGTGGGTACTTTGGGAAAATTAAAAAAAAGGCGTTTGTCCAGCGTTAAAAATAATTTTTCTTGCTTTTACACATGTCTTCATTTTTCCTCTTTATTTCAAACAAACACAGTGAAAAACAAAAAACCCATATACATATCAGTTGTTTCATGCCTTCTCTCTTACCATGAGTATATGATTAAATTGGTTGGGAAACATTTAGGATGGGTGCTGGTATATATCCTACTCAAAGCTCTAGCTTTCAAGTATAGTGATTATCTCCTGCCCCATTTTTGTTTTGTAAAATTATATATAATTTGACCTTGCTATGAATCTTGTTTGCAGATATTTACATGATGTAATCTACATTACATGTTTCGTGCAGTTGGCTTCTATCATCTCCGACAAGTTCTGGTATACGTATCTAGTGGTAAGTTTATTCTTATACCTCTATCCATGCATTACTTGCATGTCACAGTCACATTTTGCATTTTGAGAATGGATCGAGCTTATAATCAGTAGGAAATATCCATATAAATGCTTGCTAAAGTTAATAAACATAAAAAGTTGGTCATATGCTATTACTGTTGTCCAACTTTTTGTATGCTCTATACGTAAGTTAATGTAGCACATCTCAATCATGAAGGGCTCTAATTCTCTTAAATTAATGAATTACGTGTCTTAGAAAAGGAACTGTTTTCTGACTTGCTTGACCATACGTTTGGAGATTTAGAAGTTGGACACTTTTCAGTTAAGTTTGGCAAGTTTTCCCCTCAAATTAACATTTAGAACCTTCTACTAAAGTGAGGCATTGGCTTAATTAATACTTTCCATTCCAAGGACCCAAGGACTTTTGTTCTTTTGATCTTTTATTCCAAGGACTGTAAGACCTCTTACCATTTACATACAAATTAATGTTGGTGTAATGAACTCTACTTTGATGCTTACATCCAAACAGGAAGAGGTGCATTGATGTCACTGTAGTTGTCTCGTTAATCTGCAGATAAGTAATGGTATCGGCGTATCGCCATGAGTTTCCTGTTTTCGTTGGTCCGTGGTGAAAGACAAATATTGTGTTTTCTATTTTACTGAAGCTATTATGAAGAATGTGGTCATGCTAGCTCGTATTTGAAATTTCTAATAAGTTATTCCTAAAGTGAGGCTTGAGTGGTTAAAGCATCGGATTAGCTACCAGGAGATATCCCATGTTCGAATCTAGCAGCTATATCAGTGTGAGCCGATCCTCCTGCACCCTTGGTGGGTAGACTACCCAACTGCTTGGGGACTATTAAGTTATAGCAGGCTGCTCTTTGGGTATGTGAACTGGTAGAGACTTTTGAGATGCACATAAGCTGGCTTGGATGCTAGTGTCATCCTAAAGGGGGAAAAAGTTAACAAGTTCCTCAGAATCCAGAGCTATATGGAAGTGGTCGATCACCTCTCTTTTTGTGAACCTTTTATGTACAATCTTATTCTCTGTTTTTGAGGGGTGCCACTGGAGCCTCTCTTTTCTCATTGAAGGTATCCTGTAAGAGTAGAGCTACTTTCTGCTAACTGTGTGCATCAAGCCAAGCGCTCAATAGCTCTTACACTTGTGTTAGTTGAAAAACTAATGTGATTTGTAGGTTATTCGATTGATCTACACTAACTTACTAATTCCCTTGCAGATACCTGCATTTGCTGCGTACAAGCTCTCTGGAATTATAAAAGGATTTTTACCTCAAGGTTCAGAGGTTCGTGTTAACAATACACAATCAAATCTTCATAGATCAACAATGTCGTAACTGTGTGACCTAATGTTTCTCATTATTATTCAGGATGTTGAAGAGGATGAGAAGACCAGAAAAAAGAGAGAGAAACTGGAGAAGAAAGCTTCAAGACCCAAATTTATGAAAACAAGAGCTCGTTAGTGCAACATTGCACTGTAGTACAGGCGTTGCTGAAATCTGTGCAAGGATGACATTTGCTCTTCAATGTTAGAAAATTGTGTGTTAGCACATGAGTTGTCTCGAGACCGGAGATCAATGTATTCTAGTTTTAGTTTTGGATTTCTGGATATGCATCTACTTTTGTCTATTTATTGTATTTGTGCATGTCTTGGTCAGCAAATTCATGTCCAGACGGAAAAGAGAAGTCTCAACCTTACTGTATGAATCATGTCTGGCTGATTTGGGTGGACTTGGAAAGGAAGTGTATCTGAAGTTGAAAGTTCAAGAAAGAATAGTTGAAAGTTTTTGTCTTTGGGCATTAATTTTGTAGAAAATAAATCTGTCAAAGTTGATGATTTGTGAGTGGAAATTTCTGCAAACTAATATTTCAATGGATTATTACTATTTATTAGTTTTAGTCATGTGTTCTTAAAACATGAGATGATCATGATGAACAACTATTTTTTTGTTTTGGGTAAACAGACGATATTATTAAAATTAAGGAGTCATTACAACAGTTGCACGGGAATACAAAACAGACAGATTGCCGAGCTGAACCAGATTATTACATACAGAAGTAGACACTTAGTAGTAGAGACTACCCTCTTGGTCTCTTTGGACAAGAAACTGCACATAGGGATGGGGCATTACATACGTAGACAGACAACACATGTTTGGTAATGCATGCGTGACTTTATTCCCTTCGCACTGGACTCCCCAACTGCATCTTTAAGCACTTCATAGAGGGGGTGAGTAGTTTCAAGTAGTGTGATAACTTCGGTGGAATCTGTTTCACTTCCAAAGGCATCAGACGTCGATGCAAAGCCATTTTGTAGGCCAATTTTGAGGGCTAAAAGCTCAGCATATCTATGGTTAAAAAAGGTGACTTGCTTGCAGAAACCAATAATCCAATACCCACTACTATTTCTGATCACGCCACCAATATTAGTTTGGTTAATTACAATTTAAGTGATGGAGAAACTTATCACAAATGTCGTGCAGAAACATTGGTTAGTCATTGCATTTGATGTATCTTTTTAGTACAAACACTTTTTAATTAATGGACAGCAACATTTATATTGAGTAAAATACATAAATGGTCACTCAACTTTGAGAAATGAGTGACCAAAGTCACTTTGCTTTGAAATGTATTAATAAATTCACTCAACTTAAGGTAATTCTCATCAAAAGTCATTGTAGCCGGATTTTGCACAGTCACCGCACTGAAAATTTGACGTGGCATTTTACTTTTTATTTATATACATGTGGGTCCCACTTTATTTTCCATGTAGAATTTTTCTAATGAGTTGATCTATTTCTATACCACGGGAAGTGATATAATTCTTTAAATGTTGACTTACTTTTGTAAATTTCATTTAATTTACTTTTATTTTAAATGTTTCTTTTTATATTTTAAAGAATTTTTGTAAACTTTATATTTTAAAGAACATTTGACTTTTGTAAACTTATTGCCATAACCAAAACTGAATGACTAATTAAACTCTGTAGTTGATTAAAGGAATACAATGTGTAAATCAAGAGAACACAAATAAGTGGTCACTAAGGACAATAATCCAGCAAAATTTACATGTATGATGGTCATTAATGTCTCAACTTTAACTGTGCAGTGAGCCTAAGCCCAAAGCTAACAGAAACTGTGAAGGGAAAATTGAGCCTTGGGGCGAAAATTCTTCAAGTAGGAGGGCTGGAGAGAACGTTCAAGCAGAATTTTAGTGTTAGAGATGATGAAAACCTATTGAAGGTTTCTCAATGCTATTTATCAACTACAGCTGGTCCGATGGCAGACAATAAGTTTACAAAAATCAAATATTTTTAAAATATAATGTTTAAAGAAGTACTTTAAAATATAAAGTTTTTTAAAATATAAGAAGAAACATTTAAAATATGAAGTTTACAAAAGTAAATCAATATTTAAAGAATTATATCACTTATTGTCCTATAGAAATAAATCAACTCATTAGAAAAATCCTACATGGAAAATAAAGTGGAACCCACATGTATATAAATAAAAATTAAAATGCCACGTCAGATTTCCGGTGAGGTGTTTATGCAAAATTCGGCGACAATGACTTTTGATGAAAATTACCTTAAGTTGAGTGACTTTATTAGTACAACTGAAAGCAAAATGACTTTGGTCACTCATTTTTCAAAGTTGAGTGACCAATTAAATATTTTACTCCATTTATATTTTAAGTAATGTACCGGGATATCACTATATATTGAATGTACAGTTCATCTAGTTTATAAAATTATAGCAACAGTGCTTATTAATCTTGTCTTGAAAACAAGGACCTTTTCCCCGTCCATGTTATGAGGAACTTAATAGCCAAGGGAAGAAAGAAAAAGAAAGAACATATAATAATCCGGCTTACCAACTTACATGCAAGAAAGAATGAAAAGGAAAAATTCACTATACATTACGAATGACACCATGCTATTGAGAGTACAAAATTCTATCACAATATGTTAAATAGTAGTAATATATTTTTAAGCCGAAGGTCA
This sequence comes from Petunia axillaris subsp. axillaris, assembly GCA_029990575.1. Lineage (NCBI taxonomy): Eukaryota > Viridiplantae > Streptophyta > Magnoliopsida > Solanales > Solanaceae > Petunia > Petunia axillaris. The sequence continues at coordinate 32,943,153 of JARKNS010000002.1, forward strand.
TCTCTTCAAGTTGACGTTTTCCAACATCTTTTACTTAAAAACCAAATAAGAAAAGACAAGGAAATGCAATGCTCTTAGTCCACCTTGGTGAACAATGATACAAGAAAAACCTTGTCAAACAAGAGTAGAAGACTGACCTCGTTAAGTAAAAGAAGAAACTTCATCCTCATTTTCCTGCCACGTATATTCATTGATAACATATTCTTTACTGGACAGATTACTAGTTTTAACATTTTAATTATGAAACTTCAGTTGATAAGACAACTTAACTGTTTCTCCTCCACTAGTATATATAGAGTACATGCTAAGAGTAGACACTGTAAAAGAAAACTCATATTAGATACAAATGGGGAAGCTTAACAGCTCAGCTGTAGTTTTATTTGTGATTTTCATAATTATTCTGAGATGGGTATGGAAGTTCTTGACTTGGGTGTGGTTTGAGCCAAAAAAAATGGAGAAGAGACTGAGGCTGGATGGTTTCAAGGGTAGCTCTTACAAGCTGTTTCTTGGAGACATGAAGGAGATCAATACAATGGTTGAAGAAGCCAAATCCAAGCCTATCAACTTTACCAATGATTATGTATCTAGAGTCTTGCCTCATTTCACCAAGTTCATGATCCAATATGGTATGTAACTTAGTTGTAATCAACTACTTTTGTGTTTATGCACTTTTAGCTCCCCTGGCTTTAACTTTTATGACAGTATTACTATTTGGCCTTTACTCTTGTTCATATTTTTTGAGTAATTCACACATAGTTCAGTTACTTTACTGTGTCAACAAATAGTTTTGTGACTATTAACTTAGTTGTGATAAATTCAGTTATCTTAATGTACAAAAGTTGTGTGACTTTACTGTTATTGTAACTGAAGTTTAGAGATCATACGTGAAATCAACATGTATATAAGGGTACTATGTAGTAGTTTAAACAAGATCGGTTCAAATAATCCCGCATCTCTATGAAGGATTTTAATAGTGTGAGATTTTTCTTCTCTAATCTAGCTTGTCATATGTTGTAGGTAAGAATTGTTTTATGTGGTTGGGGCCAAATCCAGCAATGTTCATCACAGACCCTGAATTTATACGGGAGATTCTGTCAAAAAGTTACATATACCAGAAGATGCCAAGTAATCCGATCACCAGGTCGCTAGCACAAGGGCTAGCGAGCTATGATACAGAGAAGTGGGCTAAGCATAGAAGAATTATCAACCCTGCATTTCACCTTGACAAGTTGAAGGTAGTTTTATTATCCTAAATCACTTGAATGCTGTCCTAATGATATTACAGATGATTGAACTCTCTGTAAGATGTGAGTTGCTTCTTGATTTGATGCCACCTTTTTAATAGGATGTTCAGAATGTTAGTTTATTGATTATTAGGTAATATATGTTTCTTTGTCCTGATAGTACAGATTTCATAATGCACATCCGAAAGTACACATAAGTATAGATGTAAACTTCCGGTATTTTAACATGTACAAAGCATAGTTTGATGATTCTTTCATTGCAAGTTTGTTATTATGATATTGACTCATTAACCACGATCAAATTCTGGTAAATATAGCATATGCTACCAGCATTCTATATGAGTTGTTGTGACATGCTGAGCAAATGGGAGAATGTAGTTTCATCTGAGGGATCGGAGATAGATGTGTGGCCATTTCTTCAGACTTTGACTAGCGATGCTATTTCAAGAACTGCCTTTGGTAGTAACTATGAAGAAGGAATGCAGATATTTGAGCTTCAAAAAGAACAAGTTGGGTTGATTTTACGCGCAGCACGGTGGCTTTACATCCCAGGATGGAGGTAAATTCTGACTTACAAATTTTTTTAGCATACAAAACTCATATCAGTACCTCAACCACTCGTTTGTTTTTGGTATATGCTATATCTGGAACAACAGGTTTGTGCCAACAAAAAGGAACAAGAGAATGAAGCAAATTGCTAAGGAAGTTCGATCATTAGTGTTGGAAATCATTAATAAAAGAATAAGGGAAATGAAAGCTGGGGAAGCTGCAAAAGATGACTTATTAGGTATATTATTGGAATCTAATTTTAAAGAAATCGAAGTTCATGGAAACAAGAACTTTGGCTTGACCATCGACGAGGTGATTGAAGAGTGCAAGTTATTTTACTTTGCTGGGCAAGAGACTACTGCAGTATTGCTTGTTTGGACTTTGATTTTACTGAGCAAGCATTTGGACTGGCAAGAAAAAGCTAGAGAAGAGGTTCGTCAAGTCTTTGGAAGTAACAAACCTGACCACGACAAATTGAATCAATTGAACGTTGTAAGTATCATTAATGTCCAACCAGTTTTTGTTATCTAAGGTCTTTCAGCATTCTCACAACTTACTTTCAACAGGTAACTATGATATTCAATGAGGTTCTAAGATTGTACCCACCAGGAATTATGATCGGTAGAATGGTACACGAGGAAACCAAATTAGGGAACTTGTCCTTGCCCGCGGGGTTGCGACTTATGTTACCAGCAATTTGGTTGCATCATGACAATGAAATATGGGGGGATGATGCAAAGGAGTTCAAACCAGAGAGATTTAGTGGAGGAGTTAACAAGGCAACAAAGGGCAAATTTGCATATTTTCCATTTAGCTGGGGACCAAGGATATGCATTGGACAGAACTTTGCTATGTTAGAGGCAAAGATGGCACTTGCAATGATGTTACAACATTATGCTTTTGAACTCTCACCATCTTATGCACATGCTCCATATACAGTCGTCACTCTTCAACCTCAATATGGTGCTCCCTTGATTTTGCGAAAGTTGTAGGCTGGATATATACATCGACTTGTTGTCTACTCTTAGGCCACTAAAGCAACAACCCGTAGTTTTTTTCTTTTCTTCGTACTTTCAGATTCCACATCGTTTTATTTCTTTGGTTAATGCATCATGTACTTCCATTTTCTATCACCACTTCCATTTTTTTCCAAATCACATTATGCTTCCATTAATCCAGAAAGTCTGGCTCCTCGGTCAAGGAGTAGTACAGTTTCCCCCAAGGATGTTCATCAGAAACAAGCCATCTTTGGACAGTTCAACAAAAACAGAGGCACAATATATGAACTTCAAGGTTAAAAAGCAGTCCACGAAAAGAGGATATAAGAAATAAGTGTAGTGAAATCTCACGATATGATATGGTCATTGAGATTAATATTACCAAGTCCAGCAGAATCAAACTGAATGCAACCTCGTAGATATATCCATAGTATTTATTCATAATACGGAAATAGGTCCATCACACAACATACTAGTCATAAAAGTCTCGCAAGATGAAAGTCATTGCGATTACATACTACTCCAGCAAAACCATACTGCATACTAGTTCATAGATAATATGATAGTATTAATTAAGCTCCGAACTTCCTAGATAATAATAGTATCAGCTTCATAAATAATAAGATAGTAATTAGGCATTTCACTCTTCCAAGGAGCATGTAGCACTATCAACTCCTAAGTATAACAGATTTAGTTCTTGCATTGCTGCTACACTGCCGTATGATCTTAATCCCTGCTTTGTCACCAGATGAGCCACTTCAGAGACGAAGGCAAAGAAATTACTCCAAATTTATTTCTTAGTGGAGGTTATCCATCTAGTAAACCAAGAAAACAGAAGAATGTTAGAGAGGAAATGATGTAAGTAACTCCAATCTCCAAGAGAGATTGTATGCAAAAGATAGGTTGTTCCATCATCGAAGGAAATCTTTACTGCTAAGCTGGCTGATCACAACATTTCATTCAAGAAAAAACAACACCTCCGCCCACTGACCTGAAGAGCTCTCAGTAATTTGTCGCTAAGCACATGAGAAGCCAGGTCTGGCGAGAGCCCACGCACCATTCCAAGCTTCCTGCTCGACTCCTCCACCAGCATTTATGAGATGAAATTGACCTTCATATTGCTCAAACAGACGCGAAGAAATTACTAGCATGTTCATTTCTTCATACAGGTCATCCATCTAGAAAAAGAAATGAATATTAAAAAGGGAATGATGTAAATATTTCCAATATTCAGGAGATATTGCATGGAAAACAAGAAGGTGGTTCAATCATCAAAGTTGATCTTTACTGCTAAGCTGATCATAACTTCACATTCAAGTACAACATGACGTCTCTTCCACTGACCTGAGGAGCTCCCAGAGATCTGTCACAAAGCATGTGAGCGGCTGAGTCAGGCGTAAGCCCTTTCACACCAGTGCAGGCTGCTTGCCCCACTCCTGCACCGGCACTTGTGGGATGAAAACCACCTTGATATTGCTCACACAAACGTGAAGAAATTACTTGACACTCCATTTCTTCATGCAGGTCATCCGTCTAGTAAATCAGGAAAAAAGAAATGAATATTATCAGAAAAGAAATAAGGAAAATATTCCTAGTCTACAGGAGAAGGTCCAAACCCCAAAGAATATATGTTTCGATCATTCAAATTTGTTTTTGCTGCTAAGCTGATCAAAACTTCACATTCAAGAACAAGACAACATCTCTGCCCACTGACCTGAAGAGCTCCCAGTGAATTTTCACAAAGCACATGAGCAGCAGCGACAGGCGAGAGCCCTCGCGCACCAGTGCAGGCTTCCTGCTCCTCTCCTGCACCAGTTTTTGTGTATTTGGTTAATTGCTATTCAGAATCTTCGTAAACTTCACCATCATCAGAAAGGTCATCAAAAGCTCGAACATCAAGCTGGTAGCGTAGAATCCCTCCAATGCCACCAAAACCACGGCAAAACTGAGATCCTTCTTGTGATTTGTTGGTAACAAACTCCAGATTACAACCAAATTGCCTGTACTCATTAGCAAACCACTCAAGTAGCGGCATTTTATCCTGAACCTCTAATTCAGCATTTGTAACAGGGTCGCGGAAGTTACTTTGGTCAGCGTCTTGCTCCTTATTCAAGTGCTTGATAATTGTTTCTCCAGAAGTGGTGTTTTGCAGCACATACCTAGTAATGTCCAGATTTTCCCACACAATAAGGGTCTCAACAGCACCCATTTCCAGAACTTTCAAGGTATCATCAACCCCAAAAACATACTTCCCAGTGTCCTGACTGATCTCCTCAAAATACTTGCCTATCAATTTCTTCTCTTGTATAAATTTCACATTAGCCAAGATCTCAGCAGACAACTCAATTGCCTGATTGAAACCATTTTCCCCTCCATAAGAAACATCGGCCACATTTAATATTTTTGCCTGAAGACGAGGATCAAACATATCAGACTGGCTAAGCTCTGTCTTGAAGTCAGCTGATCCGGCAAGTATCAGGCCTGAAACATTGGGCTGGCTGGTGGCAGGATTAATAAAAAATTGTGTTGCAAGCTCTGCCGTTTTCCTCACATAATTGTGTCGTTTCTCCATACGAAGACGAGCAAAACGCAGCGCTGACTGTCCTCCTCTTCCATGTTTTTTCGGCAGATCAACACTAAACTTGTGAAGGACCTCCCTGGTGTTGCCACTCAATGTCCCGAAAAGCGTCCCATTTCCATCCATCACAATAAACCCAAACTTGTCATCAGATTCCAAAAGTTCATTGAGGGCTTCTGTGTGGAACTTGTTATCACAAAGATATAGAGATGCATTGATGGGCCTGAAGGGCTCAAAATCAATTGTAACCTTCTTCTCTTTGCCATCTTCAGTCACGATCGTTCCAGTGTAAAGGACAAGCCCATTTGGTGGAACCTTGTTGTAGAGTTTAAGTCTCTGCTGAGCAGATGTGATTGCTCCCAGCACCGATTGACGATTCACTCTACTTTTAATATTTGATGCAGTTCCATACTCATCTCCAAGCATCTTAGCGACCCTAGATACTTGATCTCGTGGAGGCATGATTAGAGAAATCATGCTGGTACCATTACCTCGAGCAGATTCAAGTGCCTTGATAAGTTTCTTGATCTTCCATATCTCAATATTCTTATCGCTATCGTGGCCATCTGCCATCATTGCGTACCGAGCTGTAATTCAAAAAACAATCATTATTATATAAGTAGTACAGAAACAAAGACTAAAACAGGTAAGCTAACAACGTCGCACTAGTGACAAGCAAATGCCAAGCCATCAAATTACCAATAAATAGAAGCAACAAGTTTTATTAATTTTCTAAAGGAAAATTTACAATATACTTTCTTAACGAGCAATATGAACAACACATACACTGATATACTACTTGAGGCCACGGAACCTGCTAGCTACTTCGCACCTTGAAAATGTTGATCATACATATAATATCAAATTAATCGGCTAATTCTACTCACCAATGCTAAACTAAAACACCATAAATACATGAGAAAGCTAACACATCAAAGGGATATAAATAAGTAGGTTTCTTCGCCAGAAAAAAATAATTCTCTAATATTAACATGCTTTTCTAAAACAAGAATCGCCTAGTTAGATCAAAACCAACAAAAAAAAAGGAATATATAAACAAATAATGAAACGAATAAATCACTATTATGTATATGTGCAAAGAGAGAAGAAAAAAATTACCAACTTGAGATTTCAAGAAAAAAAGGAAGTGATGAAAATGGAACCTTAGATTGAAGTGAGAGGAATATGCAAAACTCGCGAGAGAGAGTAACACGCGGTTACGCTATTATGGAGCCAAAATAGGCTTATATACCATTTTATTTTATGCTACTTGGGCCCACAAAACAAAAGCAAATACCCAATTCTCTTTCTGGTAGCAAAAAAAAAAATACCGACTTACGGGACTTTGTTCCATAATAATGACTGACATGTTTAATATTTCAAATTCAAACGACTTTCGTAATATTTTTATATATTTTTTAAATATTTTGAATTATTAATTATTATGACTTATAGTAATTTTAATGTAGTTTCTAGTTATATAAATATGTTCAAAAAAATTTAAAGTTATATGTTCAAATTCATGGTCAAAATGAACTCATTTGACTCTCGAAATCTGAAACATGTCATCTTTTTATTAACTAAGAGAGTACTAATTAAGTACTCCCCTTTTGTTTTTCTTTAAGGAAAAATAAGTACTCCCTTCGTCCCATTTTGTTTGTCGTAGTTTGACTTGATACAAAGTTTAATAAAGAAATGAAGACTTTTGAAACTTATGGTCTAAAATGAGCTATAGATATTTGTGTGGCTATAAATGAGTCAAAAAGTAAGTTTGAAATCGAATTGTTTCCAAATTTAAAAATATGACAATCTTTTTGGAACAGACTAATGCGGAAAGTATGACAAACAAAGTAGAACAGAGGGAGTACATTTTTGTTTTCTTATTCTTTCTTTGTGGCTTTTATTTTATTCTCAAAGGAGTAAATTTTTAATCATATGAAATGGTAAAAAGAAGTGCTTTACAAAAAGAATTTACACTGATTTGAAATATTTGTAATAATCTCTGCATGTTAATTATCTTCTATTGTACTTAATTACTCTAATCGAACAATTACGGTTAGTTACTCAAAGCAATTTGTTACGAAGAATTTGTTGCTGAGGACGAGAGAATAGAATTGATGTAGTATTGTAAGAGAGGTCGTTTTTATGGGAGAGGTCATGTCGCAAGCTATGAGCCTGTTTAGGTGAGCTTATTTATAAGTACTCCCTCCGTTCCATTTTATTTGTCATACTTTTTTTATTATTTTGTTTCAAAAAAATTGTCATACTTCTAAATTTGGAAATAATTCAACTCAAACTTACTTGTTAATTCATTTATAGCCACACAAATATCTATGACTCATTTTGGACCACGAGTTTCAAAAGTCTTCCTTTTTTTATTAAACTTTGTGTCTAGTCAAATTACGACAAACAAAATGGGACGGAGGGAGTAGTTTATAAGCTATAAGTTGCTTATAAACAGCTACTTTTGAGAAGTTAGGATTTACTAACTTCTCACTTTTAGCTTATTTTAAGCATAAAAGTGCTTATAAACATATTATTTTTTGAGTTACCAAAAACTTAAAAAGCATATATATGCTTTTAAGTTTACCCAAACATACTCTATATGGCACTGAGGTTAGTGTTATGTAATGAAATCTGGAGGGAGGTGTATGAAATTATTGCTAAATTAAATTGACAAATTACGCTAAATTCTTACTCTATTGATTTTAGAACCTTACAGACAAGTCATATTGGACAATCTAATTACCACTTCACTTTAAGCGGGCAATGAACGGCTACAGTAACTAGCCTGGCTAATTTGCGGGTAGGCCTGGGCATCGCGCGAGCGAGTCGAGCCGAGCCCGAGTCAAACCTAACCGAGCCCGAGCCGAGCTCAACCGAGCTTTGTTAAAGTTTGACCGAGCCCGAGCCGACTTTTTTTATTGTGTCCCCATACTTAATAATATAAAAAATAATATTTAAATTTTTCTTTTGATCATAATCATAGATAAAGATAAAAGTACTAGTTTATCAATTGTTAACTATTGTATTAAAATATTAAATAACGCATAATATTTTTTTGGTAATTAAGCCTACTGAGTGGAAGTTATATTTTAAAGATAAAGTTACATGATTAATCAAGCTAATCGTGTCGAGCCGAGCTTGATCAAGCTTTAACCGAGCCGAGCAGAGCTGATCCAAATTTTAAAAGAGACCGGGCCGAGCTAAAAAGCAAACGAGCTCCGAGCCGGCTCAGCTCTATGCCTAGTCAAACTACGACAAACAAAATGGGACGGAGGGAGTAGTTTATAAGCTATAAGTTGCTTATAAGCAGCTACTTTTGAGAAGTTAGGATTTACTAACTTCTCACTTTTAGCTTATTTTAAGCACAAAAGTGCTTATAAACATATTATTTTTTGAGTTACCAAAAACTTAAAAAACATATATATGCTTTTAAGTTTACCCAAACATACTCTATATGGCACTGAGGTTAGTGTTATGTAATGAAATCTGGAGGGAGGTGTATGAAATTATTGCTAAATTAAATTGACAAATTACGCTAAATTCTTACTCTATTGATTTTAGAACCTTACAGACAAGTCATATTGGACAATCTAATTACCACTTCACTTTAAGCGGGCAATGAACGGCTACAGTAACTAGCCTGGCTAATTTGCGGGTAGGCCTGGGCATCGCGCGAGCGAGTCGAGCCGAGCCCGAGTCAAACCTAACCGAGCCCGAGCCGAGCTCAACCGAGCTTTGTTAAAGTTTGACCGAGCCCGAGCCGACTTTTTTTATTGTGTCCCCATACTTAATAATATAAAAAATAATATTTAAATTTTTCTTTTGATCATAATCATAGATAAGGATAAAAGTACTAGTTTATCAATTGTTAACTATTGTATTAAAATATTAAATAACGCATAATATTTTTTTGGTAATTAAGCCTACTGAGTGGAAGTTATATTTTAAAGATAAAGTTACATGATTAATCAAGCTAATCGTGTCGAGCCGAGCTTGATCAAGCTTTAACCGAGCCGAGCAGAGCTGATCCAAATTTTAAATGAGACCGGGCCGAGCTAAAAAGCAAACGAGCTCCGAGCCGGCTCAGCTCTATGCCCAGTCCTATTTGCGGGGAAAGAAATACTTAATAGCTCAATAAGATAAACTATCTAGAATTTATATGCTAAAATCATAAGTTACAGTACCATGACTAACCCAAATACAAGCTTAATTAAACAGAACATAAAAGTTAAGCTATAAAGCAAAGAGTTTAACTGATATCTATAGACGGTGTAATTTGTTTACACCATCGAGTAACTAAAAGTCTATTAGGAGTACATTTTCAAAGATTTTACTTGTTTTAATATTCTCAAGCCTAATAAAAGTCTATTAGGAGTACATTTTCAAAGATTTTACTTGTTTTAATATTCTCAAGCCTAATACTCTTTTTAAATAGCTAGTCTAGCTTAGATAAATGACCAATAGTTGAATCAAAATTGAAGAATTGATCTTCAAGAATCACATTGACAAAACTTAGCATATGGTTGAGATCTTGGGCAATAAAGTAAGGACACCGACTTTGTCAAACATTAGCTCAATTAATTAAACATCAAGTATTAGTAAAACAAATAGGGATACCTGAAAATTTACATGTAATAGGCTTTAAATTAACGGACAGTGTGAAAACAAGCACAGAAGCGTTACAATGGAAGTCGTACTGTTCCAAATTTTTGGGGTTGCTTCGCAGTTTTTGCTCACTATCTCCCTACCTACGTGTTGACTTTCACTTTCTTTTGGTCCAGCTAAAGGATTTCTCAGCCTAAAATGTGTATTTTACACGGGGAAGAGAGATGACATTCTGGGTAGAAATATGGGAAACACTGACTTTAGCGAAAAGAAAAATAAGGGAAGTAGAAGAAAGGAAGTACTCACCATGGTTGATTACAACATGAATATATTTACATTTCAGTGCATAGGATGAAATGACTTCCATGGTAATAACACCTTTCGTTTTCTGGCTATCTGCTACATAGATGCAGTCATATGCACAGAAGATGTACATTTTGGAAAAGTTGTCATTTGTGTTCTACTGGGCAAGCTATGGAGCCTTTCTTCTTATAATGTACATTGTCCAATAGGATGGCAACTTGAGCAGGACAGGCTGCAGTTTCGTCATTAAAGTAAAGCTTCGAAGAAGCTGAAGATTGGTGTACACAGTCTTACTTTCAAGGTAATGTGGATGTTTCTGCTGTTAAAAGATTGAATTCTCGTTCCAAGGTCCAAGAAGACTTGTTCTGATGGTTGATATTGTAGGCGTACTCCAGGAAGTATCCACCATAGGTGATCATCGATATAGTGGCTCTACAAAATCATATACAGATCGAAGTTGATAGAAGAGTGAGATTGGGAAGAACCACTGAAAGAGCCATCATTCTTTTGAAACTTGGCAAGCAATGATAACATACCGATAGATCTTCAGTAAAGCATCCATGCAACAGAAATGTCACATTATGAGTTAAATACACCAGTTTTTCGCTCATTTTTCTTTTTCCTATTTCTTTAACTTCCCCAAACCCCAAACTCAGGAGGATCAAAGGCGTTCACAATTACCATCGTCATAGCTCGAAACTGAAGTAGCATTTAAAGATGTCTTAAGATAACACAGTCATTCTCTTGAAAAAATGTGTAGTAGAACTATATTCATAACCTAAGCAGTAAACACCCCTTTCATGTTTTAAAGCTTCAGTTGTTCATGAACTCAAGATGCTTGGATTACATAGCAAGCAACTTCTGTGAATCTGCATATCAAATAACTAGAGCATTGTTGACACCTCTAGCTTTGCCTCAGTACAACCATCTCCGAAAATAAAAATTATGTATCATGAGTCGTGACATTGCATCTCATTGGCTCTTTGGCCACTCGTTGCTAGAGGCTTATGATGCTATTTGCAGTGTTTAATCTTATCAGTTCATTAAATAGGGCGAACATTAGGACCCCCATTAAAATGAAAACCCTCAATGTTACTGTGGAAGTTCAAAGTCTAAAGTTGCTGATTAGGGATAGCAATCAAAGTTTTCCTAAGAAAGAGGAAGACCAAATAGATGCACAATAATTATGTGTGTGCTACATAAAATGGAAACAAAATCACGTTGTCTCACCTTATTGCCAGATGCTCAGGTGTTGCTGTCTCGTCAAATTTCTCTATTTTGCGGATCAACGTATTACTGCATGACAGTATTCAAGAAAAATGTTTGATGAGAGAGATTTCAGGAGATTTATCTGCGAAACATAGAGAAGTGGGGATAGAATGTCCACTCAGTGGGAAGACCAAATGAAAATTGATTGAAGGCTATAGAACACTCTAAGAAGTTCATAGTAATTTCATGATTCACAAGCAAGATTTCTTTGTTGCAAAACAAACCCATTGAAAAAGCTGTCAGTTATTAGTGCTGTTCCTTAAATTGCAGCTGCAGCCGTTCAGATTAACTTATTAAGTCTATTATCATTTGAATATTAAGCAGAGGAATATAGAAGTGGCTATTTAATCTAAGATCACTCTACTTCTACAAAGGTCTATCAGCAATTACAAATCGCTATATCTCCTTTACCAAAAGAGGACTGTTAGTATCTCCTCAACATTTGGAAGGTCTCTTACATCATTGATAAGTGGAAACTTTGACCCAGTAATCAGATCTCTTTCTGCTGCTGCTAGCAGCTGCTCTCAGAACTTCATTGACAATCTTATAGGTCAAATTGGGTGCTTTAGGACAGAAGCAGAACATCTTTATCCAATTCTTTTTTAAATCCACATCTTATCTTGGTATGTGCTCAAGAAACCTATTATTATTATTATTATTCCCTAGCCTTGAAGAGCATTCTTGTTGACTTTGCATTCCAGGTAAAGGTTGGCCAAGCTCTTCTGAACAAGTTCGTCATCACTGTTACAATCGCTTTATTATGAGAATCAGATATTAAAATGTAAAATTCTACCCAATCATCAGAAAGGGGAGGCAGTTGGAAGAGGGGAACCAGAGTATCTGGTACTTGTGATGCGTGGATCAGAGGCGACACTGTCATCACATTGGAATAAGCTAAAGTGAAGACACCATATTTCACAATAATACGCAAGACATTTCGCCACACCCTTCCTATTTATTTCTAGAAAAGACTCAACGAGTACTATAAAACATTTGGAATGCCACTGGCTCTAATCCTGGATCCGCCCCTAAATAAACCCAAACACTCAGCAAAGAGTGTAGATGCAGAAGAACCAACTTCAAGTGGGTGACCAAAGGTTAGCAGGTTTCGATAATAAGCTTACTCAGTTGAATACGTATTGGCGTTGCAAAGAGTTATCCCATTTTAGTGCATGTCGAATGACTACTGTAGCTGGTATACTGTGTGGAGAGAATAAATACCTTCTCACTCCAGCTGGAACAGCATGATGCAATACGCAATGATGAGTAGAATCCAGGGCATCACTAACAGTGTGAGGTATTATTGATGCTAAAAGACCAGAAGACCTACAATTTCAGTGGAAGGAGGGGTCAGAATAAGGTGTGCAGCTTTATATCCAATATAGCTAACCTAAGGTAATTTTGAAGATAACGCAGTTAAGGAACAAAATGCAAAGTAAATAAGGGATGATTCTTGAATTATGCAGAAGATCTTTTACAAAATAGAGAATATGTGCATATTAATGGATCAAAATAATATAGGAAGAGAATGATGGAGGGGAAAAGGGAACTTCAGATTCTTTATGCTTGTACAACCCTAAAAGATTTTTTTTTTTTTTGGGGGGAGGGGGGGGGGGGGGCATGGGAAATTGAGCTCACCTTTGATTTGGGGGTGATGCCAGAGAGAAAACATGAACAGAACCAGAAGAACTAGTTGCAAGAAGAATATCTGGAAGTTCTGCTGCTGGTGCGAATGACAAAGAGAAGATATTTGAAGGGTATGTTCCTCTCCTGAAGCTATATGACTGCAAATGGACACGATCAGATCAATTGAGGAATTGAAATAACATTCGAGCTAAAGGCATAATTCAATGAAGTTGTGAAACTGAAGCATCATTACTTGACAATGTAATGTAACGTATGGTAAGTAAAGCAGTACACTTTGGCACTAGGTACCACCTACCTGTTTCAGTGATAGGTGCTTTAATGTATAAATTATCGCCACTAGTTTTCTATTCACATTTTGCCCAAATTGGACCTGCCTTTCTTTAGATATTTGTTTCGAACGAATGGTAAATTCATATTTGTTGGAGCTGCAAATCTAACTATCTATGATCTCAAGGCTAAACTGATAGCTCTTGCTGAGGTATGAAATAAACAAGGCAGCATGAAAATGATCCCCTTGTTGACCATGCACGGTGGCACTCAATCGAAGCTGATCTTAAAAGATATTTCCCATCAGAGGACTATTCGACTACATTAAATGCAAAAATACAGTTATTTCTCAGCTCCCTATAGAAAAAATTAACATAAAATGGACACTCTTTACTTGTCTGTGTCAAACTCAAACTAGTTCTAGAAATAGTAAACTGAGCGCAAGGTCATCGGTCCTCATATCAGAGCAGAAGCTCTATGCTTTTCAGAGAAGGATTCGTATCTCGAAACATACACCTACCACTTTGCATCAAATTTTGAAACAGTGTGTTCTTGAAGGTTCACCTTAGTTGCATCTGAAACAAGATGAACTCTAATCATGGTCCCTTGTTCAGATGCTGTTGCGATGTAAGTCCCACCTGATGACAGGGTCATGACAGCCAACGGCGCGCGATGAGCATCTATCTGCATTTTATAAGGGTAATCAAAATAAGAAAAATTCTTCTGTTTTTTAAAGGAAAAGAAAGAGAGAATGTTTGTAACCAGATAGGCGGTTCAAGGATAGGAATGTGCTAAGCTCTTCAAAATTATGATATATAACATCTCAAACCCATTGATCTTATTATTGATGATCTTGTAAGATCAATACATATAACAGTAAGAAACACGACCTCACAGTGCAAACGGAGGTCTGAAACATTGTAGATTAACACAGACCCTTTTGTTGTACTTGCTGGAAGAGCCAAAAAGGAACCATCCAATCCGGGTGAAAATGCACAAAGTCCTAAAATTAGAAACAAAAACTCATCAATAAGCAAATATGCTAGGACAACTGGACACTTTTATAGCATCTACTTTCATTAAACATAAGCTTGACAGTCAATTCCTTTTCGATGGGAGGGGGATACCATTGTTCCATTGATTATAGGGTCCTGTTTTTGAAAAGGTTGCAAACATATTGAATATAGGGGGCCCTGTTCCAAACCAATATACTAAACAACATAGAAAGTGAAGTCACTAAAACTTGAACAATATATTTTCCAAACTGACCTTTTGGATTAGGCACCGTATCAATTGTGTCCAATATCTTAAGACTGTTTATATCATAAATAAATGTCTTCTCCTGCAATATGACAATCAATCTGCAAATTCGAGGACATTATCTGAAAAAGAATTGGAAACAAGGGGAAAAAAAACATATGGAGAAGTTTTAGATAATGATACTATTGAGATTTATCCCATTTATATTAAGCTATGAAATTAGTGAAATTCTCTGATTGAGGATATAACTACTTTACCACGTGGCATACTCCATTCTGTCAGATAGATTCAATTTGGAGTCTTACTTCAAAAATTGATTAAAAAAAAATGTAAGGCATTAACAATCAAGTTACAAAGACCAATATATTCATTCTGTTCTGATTCAGAGTCAAAGTGCATAGTTTATAGTACGGGAAAAGGTTACTAGACGTACCACACAAAAAAAAAATTATTATATGTAAGTCGGAGTTTCAACAGGAAGTTTTAGACATTAGTATAATGTATAGTAACCAGTGTCAGTTCAATGAGAACAAAAATATACAATAGCTAGTAGAATGACCACAGCAACACCATAGACACACACTCAAGGCCAGTGAAAAGAGATATCTGATGCCGTCAAGTTATCAGGAATACTACATGTAAAACTTCTCCATTTCGTTTATATTAATGAAAAACCACACATATTATGAGCTCAACAACCGAAAAGCAAACAGCCATCATGTCAGATTAACATGTTATGGTGCGAAGCTGGAGTCAGAGAAGATTTCTTTTGCATCTCTGCCAGGATGAGACTATAGCCTGTGCAGTTGGATGTAACTATCTCAAACTTAGGTTCACAGTGTTGCAACCTCATTATTTTAAAATAAGAATCTCATATGCTCCTACAGTTCATATCTTAAAGAAGCAGAAGATTTACCTTAGGTGGTGGATATTGGGAGCAGTACGATGCCAAAATATTTGGTACAAATTTAGCAAATGATTGGAAAGGGTTAGCTTCGGTTGGGAGTCTTGGGACACACACACACACATGTGGAAATACCTGCTAAAGGCTGCACCATCTTTAGCCATTCTGCTTCTCAAAATGAATTCTTATCCCCTTTTAATTTGTTTATTACATAAGATTGCTCTTTCTGCTGGGGATACATAAAGTCAAAGATCCTCGCCATTAAATCATTTAACAATGAGAGCCATCATGGCAATTTAATGTTGGCACTAGGACTAAAGTCTTTTAGTTGACTTTCTCAGGGATGCATATCACCCGAGATCCACAAACCTCATGTAAGCAGTTGAGTGCCTTACGACTCTACATCTCTAGATACAAAAATCATAGAATCTCACTTTCGTGTGAGAACCAGAGACGACAGCAATCAATCAAAACAAACTATTTACTAGTCACTGATCTCTCCCAATCATTGTGACCCATGTACTAGTCTAGCGCAGCGAAAGACAAAAAACTGACAATAGAGGAAAAGTTGAATAGAAAAGCAACAAAAAAAGTAGCAAAAATTTCCTTTAACTGAAAGAAAATAAACTGAAGGGATTATCCTGATTGATACGATTAATCAACTTTCTAGGCCCTCACAATACCTTAACTTGTTTTGTCGTTCAGCTAGACTCCAATCAATAGCTTAGCATTATCATGCAAAAAAATTCTGATTTTGGTAAATTAGAAAAGCAAAAACCTGAAGAAGAACAGAACCATCCAATCTAACCTACAGTTTTTTTTTTTTTTTTGGTTTTTTAACTAAAGTAGTTTATCCATCTAAAACATCAAGCTCTTCAAATTACTATGAATTTTCTGAATATAACATAATAACAAAAATCGAACAATGAGAATCTTCAATAAAAAATGTAGTTTACCTTTTCTTATTCATGCGAACAGCAAGGATAGAAGTTAAGAAGTTTAGTTCCTCAAGAGCTACTCCATTCGTAGTATTAAACAAACATAATCTTCGAGGCGACAAAGATGGCTGTTGAAATGACGAGTCACAAGAAACTAATCAGAGATCTAGCAAGATGAATCAATAGTTAAAACAGATATGTTACGAACGTGGTAATCGAGAAACCTGTTCACCGGCCCCAACAGTTGCGAGAAGACTCGAGCTAAACAACATTTCTACTATAATATATGCTCCAGCAGCTACCAAGAAAATTAATCTGTCAGGATATAGAAGCTGACCTGTATCCGTAACTTTATGCTAGCTCAACAGAAAGATCATAACCTAACATAATTATATCCTATCGCTTCCGCTTTGACACTAAATTTTGAATTTTAGCTGAATATTGATTGCTAATATGTTTTCTTGACTTTTATGTTGGCCTACCAACTACATTGAAGCAATAACTGAATATCTTCTAGTTGATCTTTACAAGAAAGCATATACACCCTTTAAACTAGTACAATTTCCAACATTTTAATGATATTCAATCAAAGATCATCACTTTATAAACATTAAAAGATACCCTTTTAGTTCAGACCAAGAAAAGAAGTGAAAAATACTAATAAATTGCAGATGATTGGATACCTCTTTGATAAAGGAGTCTTCCAGTATTACAATCAAAGATTTTGAAGCCATCCCTCGTTCCAATTGCAAAGCAACTATTTAAAGATTAAACAAAAAAAAAACAATTACTACTAAAACAAGATTAAGAAAGCATTGATTTTGTTATTCAAATGAAGGATTGATTACCTGTTGTCTTGATTAAAGGAAGCACAGAGAATTGGATAAGAGGATGGTTGATTTGCCATGTGTAAAGTTCTATTTGATTCAATCAAGTTTACAAAGGCAAAATGGCAAATTGCATAGAAACATTGAATGTGCAGTGTTCAAAAAGTAGTTACACTACTTGTAAAGTTGTAGGAGTATATGTATTAGTTTTGGATTAGACTTCATACAAATTTCACAAAGGTAAAGGAATTAGTGTTAATGATATGAGTGATGTAAGTTGTGGTTAGATCATATCTTTGTATAAGTCAACATAGGAAGTGAAATTCTCGTATTTGGAGGGATAGAGAAAAACGTTTCAACCGTACCAAACGCAGTTGTACTTATTTGGTGATCCCATTACTTAAAATAATTCCCAAGTAATGAATAAAGTGAGTTTTATCCAACTAGAAAACAAGCAAGGTATCCTTACGTTGTGCCTGGTTGGATGTAAATTGCTTTAACATTATCAATTTTGCATAGTTAATATTTGTCAAATTGAAAAGGAAATTTTTAATAAAAACTAAAGAAAAAGAAATTATGTACCTATGTAAGTAGTAATAGAAGGATATACTAAACTAAATGTTGAGAATCATCAATAAAACTTTAGTTCAATTTTTTAAATGGATTTGAATTTCTAAAACTTGTATATTTATATGAAAAAATATAGGGATGGTATATGCAAGTTTTTTTTTTTAATTTCCCACTCAATATAAGATACATTTATTGGAGTTCGATTAATTTTGATTTGCATAACAAAATCCTTCTTTCGACTGTGTGCAAGTGTCTCTCGAGATAGTTGGGCCTTTGTGCACAAAGCACCCGCTTTTGGAGGGGCAAGTGCACGAAAGTGCACTTTTGCCACTGGTCTTTGGGCACAGGCCACTAATACCAAAATATTTAGTTTGTGGCCACTTTCGCTTAAAAGATAGAACTTAAGTCCAGGGCCTGGATTGAAGTTCAGTCCTTAAAGATGGAACTTCAGTCCAGGGCCATATGGATTGAAGATCAGTCCTTAAAGATAGAACTTCAGTCCAGAGCCATGTTGACTGAAGTTCAGTCCAGTCTTTAATGATGGAACTTCAGTCCAGGGCCATATGGACTGAAGTTCAGTCCTTAAAGATGGAACTTCAGTCCAGGACCCTATGGACTGAGTCCTGGACTGAAGTTCAGTCCTTAAAGATGGAACTTCAGTCCAGAGGCCGTATGGACTGAACTTCAGTCAATGAACAGAACTTAAGTCAATATTTATTTAGTAAAGGCCCAAAAGTGGCCTCTAGTGTAAGACCAATAAAAATAGTGGCCTCAAACTAAATACCGGTATTAAAAGTGGCTTCTGGGCGAAATTCTTACACTTTCGCTTAAAAGATAGAACTTCAGTCCAGGGCCCGGATTGAAGTTCAGTCCTTAAAGATAGAACTTCAATCCAGGGCCATATGGATTGAAGTTCACTCCTAAAAAATAGAACTTCAATCTAGGGCCATATTGACTGAATTTCAGTCCTTAAAGATAGAACTTCAGTCCAGAGCCATATGGATTGAAGTTCACTCCTTAAAGATAGAACTTCAGTCCAGGGCCATATTGACTGAAGTTCAGTCCGTAAAGATGGAACTTAAGTCCAGGGCCATATTGACTGAAGTTCAGTCTTTAAAGATAGAACTTCAGTCCAGGACCCTATGGACAGAACTTCAGTCAATGATCAGAACTTAAGTCAATGCTTATTTAGTAAAGGCCCAAAAGTGGCCTCAAACTAAATATCGGTATTAAAAGTGGCCGCTGGGCGAAATTTTTTCGCTTTTGGCGTAAAATTTTCACCCACATGCCACTTTTGATACTGGTATTTAGTTTGAAGCCACTTTTTTTTATTGGTCTTACATGAGAGGCCACATTTTGGAACTTCAATCTTTGTGGGCTGAAGTTCAAACCTTGTACATAAATTATGAAGTTTCAACTTTAATCTGTAAGGACTGAACTTTTAGGTATAGATGCGTAAACTTCAACCCTTGTTGGCTGAAGTTGAACTTCAATCCTTGTGGTGGACTGAAGTTGAACTTCAATCCTTGTGGGCTGAACTTGTGTGAAGTTCAACCCAAAAGAATTAAAGTTCCAAAAAGTAGTCTCTTGTGTAAAACCAATAAAAAAAAGTGGCCTCAAACCAAAGACCACTGCCAAAAATGGCCTTTGGTGCACTTTGCGGTAGTATCGGTTATTTATGGATTAGCCTAAAGTTTTAAAAAGTTAGTAAATCTTGGTTGCGTGGAATTTTGATCACTAGCCAATTTTGGACGCGCTCATTGGGGACTATCCACCGTTTCAAAATTCATTGAAGAATAGCCAAAAATTCGCGCGCACACTTAAGCTCCATTAGCGTTGGAAAAACACCCCAGACTAGTCCCATAACAAAATACTGGGGCTTTGAACAAAACTTATTCAAAGCCCAAGTATTTTGTTATGGGATTTATATATAAAGCTTCAGTCCCATAACAAAATGCGCTCGGGGGCTTTGAACAAGTTTTGTTCAAGGCCCCAGCATTTTGTTATGGGACTTTGTATAAAGCTTCAGTCCCATAACAAAATGCTGGGGCTTTGAACAAGTTTTGTTCACAACCCCAGCATTTTGTTATGGGACTGAAGCTTTATACAAAGTCCCATAACAAAATGCTAACAAAATTTGTTCAAAGCCCCAGTATTTTATACTGGGGTTAGTTTACTGAAGCTTCTCAGTATAAATACTGGGGCTTTGAACAATTTGTTCAAAACCCCAGTATTTATACTGGGATTTGTCCGGAGTTGGCTATTTCTCAGCGAATTTATTTTTGACGGCTACAAATCAATTAACGCGCGCCAAACAGGCCCCTGCACGATATTTTTATCTTGGTTGCTCCATCAACTTTAAAATCATTAAGAACTGAAGTTAGGCTCAACTTCAATGGTCTTTAAGTTTGATATTGTTTTGTGCGAATTGAATACTTTTATACTTGATCTTGAAATTTTGATCACTTTTTCATGATCTTGAAATTTTAGGTACTTTACTTGGGATGAAACTAAATTTGCTCCATCTCCAGCTCTGATGCCCATTCTTCATCGAAGTTTCAGCCTACTGGAGTTCAGCTTACCGGGGTTGTATTGTTGGAATTATTTTCGGCGAAGACCGGTAAGACGACGATGAGTCGGGTAGAGATGACTTTAGACCCGTCGTCAACGACAACAATTGTGTTGGATGGCAGCGATGGATCATTGTAAGTGCTGACCCGTTAAATCCTGCATAGATATAAATTTTTAAGGTGAAAACTTGCTGGCAAACTAAGTTCCAACAAGCTTTTCAAGATCCACGATGAAGGAAAACTAGTTTTCCACTCTCACTAAGTATGAGTATATTTTATTGAACTCACTAATTTAGGTCCTTATCCCTCAAAACAGTTTAGATTTATTGTATGATACACCGTGCGAAAAAAGATCAAAGATCAAAGATGACATAATGCATTTGTGTAATTCTGACTTAATAAAAAAAATATGAAGAAAATCCTTGATCTCAATCCTCTATTGTAAAATACAAACGAAAAAGTAATGTCGATTTGGAGTCATTTGTTTATAAAATGTACATAGTAAATGGTCACACTATGAATTAATGATACTGAATTAGTGTTGTTCCCAAACGCACACGCAAGTATACGTGGTCGACAAGTAATAAAGTGATAAATCGAGTATCGTTCCCACGAGGACTATTTAGACTGACGCTTAACAAACAATTTCTAACAACTATTCAGGGATCTTTTCCGATAGTGAGAGTTTTAATTAACTAAAGAGCAGTAATTAAATGGTAGAATGAATTCAAGCAATGGAGCAAAACTTGGTTGTTATCAGTAATAAGGAGACGGTCCAGGGTCAGAGTTACGAACAATCCAGTTGAGTTTTCCAATTGATTCCACTTCTCAAATTCCGGGTTACTAACTAACAGAGTAAATGTACCTGTGAAAACCTTTCGATTCTTCACAGTCTATGCAGGCTACTTCAATCCCTATATGTCTATGGGTTGAATCACGTGCACGCATTAACGAATTCTGTAATTAGTTAAACTAGGCGAGCAAGTATATGTCTATCCTACTCACAAATTGGTTCCCCGATGCCCGGGTTCACAAACTAGTCCTATTCTTTCTTATTACGTAATTAAATTCCCTTTTTCAAGTTCAATCTAAAAACCATAGATAATGCGTAATAATCGGGCCCTGACAATTACACAAGTGAAACCAAGAAAGAATAAGTAACCCATTATGGGATTCAATTAATGGAAATCAATCTTCAAACATCAACTTTCATGAAATACTCTAACCCTAGAACGATAGAATTAGCTACGCATACTCATAATAACAACACAAGGATTTGATGAAATAATGATGTAATAGATTAATGGAAGGAAGAAAAACCCTTGTTCAAGATGTTATGAGCTCTCCAATTTGCTCCAAAGTCTGAACTCTTATCAAAAACTAAGTAAAAGAGTATTTATAGGGTTTACAAATACCTAGTAATAAGTTAGACCCAAGCCTAGACGAAATAGAAAGTAAAAAACCGCACAAGGGGCGCTATAACGGGCTCCCCGCGCCTCGTAACGCGCTGCCCAAGACAGAACCCGTCGAAACTCTTCCGCTTTTGGGACGTGGCGCGCAGCCAAACGCGCCAGAAGCTGGGCGCTTTGGCTGGTGCGGCGCGCCCCTGGTAGCGCCAGGCAACTTTCGTGTTTTCTTGCTCCTTTGCTCGCTCGTGTCGTGCCCTCGTGTGTTCAATCCAATCCTAAATCAAAATCCAATCTTTTCTTGCTCAATCATGCTCTTAAAAGCTCCAATTGCACTGCATAACAACCTACATCCACACGACATAAAATTAGTGTAAAACCACATTCACAAACTATAAAACGAGCGAATAACAAGCTCAAACATGCGGAAATATTAAAGAAACGTTGGCATAAAATGCCAAACATCAATTAGCCTTATGTTATGCTTTCCTTTGGAATATATATATGTATATGAGCGAAGTGATGACAATTTACTCTCATTTATTTATAAAATAGACAAAGTATTTTTTCTCACTTATGAATAAATGTAGCCGAATTGTCTTGATTTTATTTTTCATTTGTAATTTTATGGATGAATACAATTTGACTTCATTTATTTGCAAAATGTACACAATATTTTGCTCATTGTATGAATAACCAGAAATTAGCACTTGAAGTAAGTTTTGTGGATGTGTGAAGTGAGACCGATTCGACCTCATTTATTTATAAAATGGACATAAATTTTGGTTCACTATATGAATAAATATGGACAGATCAGCCTTGATTTCTCCTTTGTAGGGGAGCGTTCGCAGTTTTATAATTACGGCTTCACCAAATGTAAAATGTGAGGTCGTATTTTTATAATTACGGTTTCGCTAAATATAAAAGGTATGGTGATATTTTTGTAATTACCTTCATCAAATTTAAAAGGCGCAGTGGTATTTTTATAAGGGAGACTTACACGAATATACAACCCTAACATCATATTTACAAAATATAACAATACTTTTCCACTTTACAAAACATAGCAATAGTTTTTTTACATTTCATAGGCAAAACCTCCATTAAACCATACAAATGCAAGATTTATACCTCCCCAAGCCAGTTGCCAGTGTTGCCGTCGGGCGGTCGCCGCCGGCCGATCGCCGACCGCCGGTGGCAGGTTGGCAGAACTCTTTTTTTTTGGTTTTTTTTTAAAAAAAATCTTGAAAAAAGCTAATAAACATACAAAAACACACTCATACACATAAATACTTATATACAAAATTATACAAAATACAAAACTATACAAAAAAATACCATACACTTGAAATACAAAAAATATACAAACATACAACGAACATACAAATAAAAACATATAGATATTCAAAAAAAACTTAAATATATTTATACGCCAAAACATACACACACACACATATATACAGTCTTATACATTGTATATACAAATAATACACATACAAAAGCAAAAACCAAAAAAAAAAAAAAAAAAAACAGATCTGAATATGTATATACGAAATACAAATATATACATAAACATACGTATATATATATACATACAAAAGAAAAAAAAAAGAAAAAAAGAAGGAGATGTGAATATGTATTTATAAAATACAAATATATACATACATATACGGATCAAAAGGGAAAAAAAGAGAAGCAGATCAGAAAATACAAACTCGCTGGAAAATATATAGATCGGAGAAGTCACCGCTGCAGTGCAGCACCGCCGCCATAGAGGAGCGACACCGCTGCACTGTAGCAGCAGCATCAATGATTCAGACACGGGGGACGATGGCAGCAGCAGTGGAACAGTCTCGGAAGCAGCACCATTAGCGATGGTTTTTGCTGGAGGAGCAAATCGGCGATCGTAGGCATAGGGAGGGGGGTGACGGCTGGTGGGTAGATGGTGGAGGAGGGGAAAGAGGGAGAAGAAACTAAGGTTTTATGTTTGGGGAGGGGAAATGACAAATATGAAAAACTATTGTTATGTTATGTAAATGGTGAAAAGCATCGTTATTTTTTGTAATTAAACAATTACAGTAGTCATGTGGTATAAAATTTTCTTTTTATAATGACAGAAAGTACTCAAACTTTAAAGACCCTCCTTAAAAGTAGTCAGACCTTCAAGAACCATACAAATATGCTCATTTCTATAAATCCACCTAAATTTGGCTCGACTTCGCTCTCAAAGTTTGAAGTTCTCAAAACGAAAGTAACTATTACGAAGTTCACCTTGAAAATGACCCTGCGCAAATACACTTATCACATGAACTTTCTATGGATAGTTGTTTGGTAAAAATTTCGTTCGGAGGTCAATTTTGCTACTGGTCTTTACTTTGAGACCTTTTTTTTATTGATTTTGCATGAGATGTCACTTTTTGGAACTTCAATTCTTGTGGATTGAACTTCATACCATAAGGATTGAAGTTTACGCATCTATGTCTAAAAGTTCAATTTAAAAAGTTCAACCCTTGCAGGTTAAATTGAACTTTATACCTTAGGCATGATGTTCAGCCCACAGGGACTGAACTTCAGCCCACAAGATTTGAACTTCAGTCCACAAGAATTAAAATTTTAAAAAAGTGGCATCTCATATAAAACCACTAAAAAGAGTGACCTTAATTCCAAAACTACTGACAAAAGTAGTTATTCGTGCACTTTGCCCAGTTGTTTGTGTTGCTCGTCAATAGTTGGAAAATTTATAGAAATAGGATACTCCGGCGATACTCACATTTTTAGCTCTCATAAGAGATTTTACATTTTTAACTCCTATCACCAAACTTCAGTGCAAAAGCTCTTGGAAGGCCTAATGATCATCAGAACTTTTTGTACTAAAGTATGTCGATGGTGCTAAAAAAAACGACGAGTTTTCTTGTGACTTGATAGCAACGCCAAAAGTGTTTACAGGGTGCAAAAACTTGTCAATTGTTCCCTGAATTGGGGTGATCGAGTTTATCATAAAAAAATGGAAGGTTTACAAAAATATCCATCAAAATCAAAATATTTACCCATATTTATCCATCATACCATATTAAAAGTGGGAACCTTAAATGCTATATTAAAAGTGGGAACCTTAAATACTATATTAAAAGTGGGAACCTTAAAAGCTAAAAAGTAAAAGACCAAAATACCCTTCAACAACCTACTAATATCATATTTGAAAAACAAACCCCATTTGTTTAAATAAAACAAAAGAACAAAAACCAAAAAACTAACGGATGCTTCATATACAAATAGTTGCTTCTATTATGTGTGAGAACTCTGTTTAAAACGATTGGCAAATCCAAAAGACACATCAGTTACCATCATCGGCAAAGGCACGTCTTGAGGGAACTGCTCTTTTGGTTTGTATTGCGCCTTTACCAATTATCTGTGCGTTTTTCTTATTCTTTCTCCGTTTGTTTTCCTATCTTTTGTATTTTTTACCACTAGCTTTCAGCAGTTTGTTCTATGCTAATACTTGAGGAGCTTTGAATTACTTAAATTGGTGCTCTTATTGTAACTGAGATTTGCATCACACCTTTAATTTAATTTCTAGGTTGTCAGTGCGTCGTCTTTCTATAATAATGTATATGCAGTTGTCATGAGAAGTTAATATAAATATTTCAAGTTTTTAAGACAAGGGTACATAGCTTAAGAGCCAACTAATTTACATGATCAGTTAAGGCCATTAGGGACAAGCTTCCAACTTTGATTGTAGCTAGACACGGTTAATTCACGTTTCACTTTAATTATAATATTCAGTCCGGAGAGGCCGCAATAGCATCATCAGATCTATATGGTCCTGGGAGGAATTGCAATTCATATATATATATTGTTTGACGACTGAAATGTGACCATCTGATGGATTCTAGGAAATTATGGAAGATCAACTATTCCTATTAGTATGGTGCTAATCAATACAGCAACTCAAAAAGCACAGCAAATTTCCGAAATTGGTAATTGATATCTCTCAGGTATGGCTTCTACAATGTTTGTAGTATTAGGAAAACTTGAAATGTCCAAGATGACACAATTTAGTGTATGCTTTTTCAAACTTTTATCCCTACTTTCATCAAAACAATGTCTTTGAACTACTGAACCAGATTTTTTTTTTAAAAAAAAATCATCAATGCATAATAAAGGAAATGGTTAGCCATATATTTTGAGTATTTTTTGAACTAATGGTGTTGAAGCAAGTACAAATCACATAAAGTTGCGTTAATTATTTTTTAACGACCCTCTAATGTACTACTCTATTTAATATGTTAGCATGTACAGTATGGTTATGATATATACCTCTTGAAAAGTAATAACTTAGTACTCTCAAAGTTTATATATGTAGATATATAATTATCATATGAAGTGATTTGCTGATTTTAACAAGCTTTTGGCCCTTACAACACTATACCTTCGAGTGACTGAATCAAATTTGGTTTGGTTGCCGAACAAGCGAAATATGAAGGTTTATCATGTAGAGGTACCAGGTGATATTAATTTCTTGAATTATTCTTTTTTATTATGTATATTCTTTCGTATTCAATATGTTGACATTATGTTATAGATCATGTATTACATGATCGGGCATCCACGTGCAACGCACGTGACGAGACACTAGTAAGTTTCATATTTACCAACCCTACCCATAAATTATTTACCTACTCTACCCATCCAGACTTGTAATTTACGGAGTATAATTTATGTAGTATACCATAAAGGTATACGCCCATAAGATATAACAAAAGTATACATTAGTAAATGGGTAGGTTGGATAAATACTTTTAATTTTATAAGTAGTGTAATTTTTAGTGGGTATAACTTGTAAATACTTTGGATTTCAAGGGTATATAGTGTAAAAATTCTTAAAAAATTCATGTGTCCCCAATTTATCTGATTCTAAAATTTTGTTCTCATTTTTCATGGTTTTATCAAAATGGCTTCCTCTTTTGTTCCATTCTTTTTTTTTTCTCTTATTTGAATTATTTTTAGCAAGACTTCAAGTCAATTAGCTGGAACAATGTGGAAAGAGGTCGAGGGCAAGTGTTGTGGCTAAATTTCAATTACCTGAGAGATCAGGGGAAAGGGTGCGGACAAGTGCTGCCTAGCCAAGATTTCAAGACATTTAACTGGGAGAGTGTGGAAAGGGATCGAATGCAAGCGCTGCCTAGGCTATCAAAACAATTAGCTGGGAGATTGAGGGTAGGCGTCAAGGGCAAGTGTTTCCTTAGCACTACTTGCTCCGACGCCAATATCCAAATTAGTTGCCGCACATTATTTATAAGGTTCATGAAAGTATTTCATCTAAAATTTATTCATTAAATTAAACTGATGTCCTTTTTTTCCTAAACCGTGATAATGGAGATCAACAAGGCAGACCATTTCCTATAGTGTCATAGTTCTGCAATTCTGCCAGTTTATCATGCTCAAGTCTAAGCATTCCAGCATTCCTCATTGATCTCTGGTTCATCTTTTCAATCCAAGTGACCAGGTCAGTTTGGTCCATATATCAATGGACTCAAAAAATATCATTGATAAAATTATACTGCATGGATAATAGCTAGATTACTTAAATAAAAAATAGCATTTTTTGTATATTTTATGTATGCTCTGTGCATAATATGCACGTAATCTATACATACAAATTAGAGTGGCTATGTTTGTAAAGTATCCCAACAACATTGGTATTTATTTTTGAAATCGACTCCTAAAAATACAAGGTAAATTAAAATAAATAAATAGTTAGTTTGATAACCGCATAAATATAAACCTGTATAATTAAAGTTATACACTCATTATACTCATTATATAATGCCGACTTTAATCCGTTGTCTGACCAGCTAAAAGTATTGAAATCCAAGAAAATAGGATCACTTCCTATTAGTAAATTTTATAATCAATTGCTTAAAATATCCCAAATACTTTGTCATTAATATGTATTTGAATACTCGATCGACTACTATTCACAGTTTATGTAATACAGAAGTCATCTTCTCCAACTATTTTTTAAATAATACCTATCTAAATATTAAATCGTTGCACTCGTTTTCCAAATAAATAATACTCTTCAACTATTTAGATAGGTATAGTAATTTTATTCGTTTTTTGGACATTAGAGAAATGACAAGCAAGGAGTTATATTTTTTTTTTAAAAAAATCTCTATTTGTTTGGAAAGTGAAAGGCAAAGAGAAGTGAGTATATCAGTCGGACATTTATAAATTAATCAACCATGCGAGAAAAGAAAAAAAAAAAACACTCAACTTCTCTCACTATTGCCCACCATTGTCCTTATCTTTGTTTTTCCTTCACTTACAAAGAAAGGAAAATATGCAGGAATCGCATGACTGGAAAAGTATCGAAATGGAAAAAGACTAATTGGTACTTTCAACTTTCACCAACAAAGACCAAGAAACAAACAATAAAGAGGGTGAAAAACAGCTCAAACAGTGCAGTATAGCCCCACTTTTAGTCAAAATCTCTTTTTTACTTTTACCCTTTCACGTCTCCATTGTCCTCACACCTTCTTGGCAACGGCATCTTATGATGACCATAACCCCCTACCCACTAAAGAAGAAACAGAAAAACATAAAGAAAACATTTTTTTTATAGAAAAGATTAAGACGAATGTTAAACCATAGGCAGCAAAAATACCTTTTTAGCTGTTTGATATTAACTCTTAAAAGATAAATTATCTTAACATATAAAAGTAACTTCTTTTGAAAGTAAAATTAAATTTGGTGACATATGTGTAAAATTCTCCCCACCCATAAAAGATTTATAAAAGGCCATTTTGTATCTTTGCTCTCTCTTCTTTTAGCACACAAAACAAAACAAAGGTAAGGAATCCACTCACCCAAGGAAAAAGTGTGAAAAAGTTCACTTCTACGCATAGTGCACCAAGTGAACATTTCAACACATAAGCATCTGAACACAAGGTGCTCCAAAGGGAGAAAGATGATCATTATATAGTTTAAAAACTATTTACTCCAAAGTTTAACTTTTATACACTAACAAACAGATATATCAAATCCTTACTCAACATAATTGATATTTTGGTGAAGACTAGAGACCTAGATATTTATTTACAATAAAGAGCCAAAAACTCCTAGAAAGGTATCAAACCAAGCAAAGGCCAATTCTCACACCCTATACACTCTTAAAGCTAACTAAAGGAAAAGAAGAACAAAAACAAAAAGAACTTTCTTTTGCTTGTCCTGCTCCTACCTTGGACAGTTGATTGTGGTACTAAGCTAAAGAATTAAAATGAATACGCACTTGTTCTTGCTCTATACTTTTTTCTTTTAAATATTTATGCTGTTATCTTGGACCAGAAAGCTCCATGGCATGGGTGTCATAGTCATCATCCATCATCCCAAACATGGTTAGATGGTCATGATCATTGTCATCATATCCAGGGACCATAGAAGGTCTAGTATGAGTTTTGTTACTGTTGGTTAGAGAGAAGTTTGTGCCTGAACTATCATAGTTATGAGAGGCAGCCCATTTTTCAGCAAGGCCATCACCTTCAAGCATTCGGACCACCTCCGACATCTTGGGACGATGGGCTGGCAGATTCTGAGTACAAAGTATAGCCACTTGTAGCATCTCTCCCACATCAATCCTGTCATAGTTGCTTCCGAGCTCTCTGTCGATGAGTGCTTCAACTTTCTTCTCCTGTTGCATTTTCTTAACCTGCAATTAAGCAGCGTTTTTGTTAACTAAACTGTATTTCCTGAAAAACTCGATATCGAGGATGTATGCAATAAACCATATCAAAATACTAAGTTGCTTAAAATAGGAATAAAGTGCAGGTCAATAGTCAAAAGCAGGCATAAATTTAATAACTGGTAGATGCAGAAAGAAACATACCCATTCAAGCACTGCTCCTTTCTGGTTTACTGTTTTACCCAATTCAAAAGCTCTCATCCCAGTTATAAGCTCTAACAAGAGGATACCAAATCCAAATACATCTGTTTTTTCAGATGATTGACCAGTGGAAAGGTATTCAGGTGCAATGTGACCAACCGTGCCACGAACAGCTGTGGTAACATGAGAGTCTGCATGATCAAGGAGCTTTGCAAGGCCAAAGTCCCCAACCACAGCCTCACAGTAGTCATCTAATAGAACATTTGCTGCCTTTACATCTCTGTGGATTATTTTTGGATCACATTGTTCATGGAGATAAAGAAGACCTCTGGCAGCTCCAATTGCAATCCTCTTCCTAGTATTCCAGTCAAGTGCTGGTTTTCCTGTCATGCAAAGACAAAGATTAAGAATGTTTACAGTCCATATATTTGGCTTTTACGTCTATAAGATTGTAACATTTTTTTTTCTTGATCGGTAAAAAATATGATATAAGATTGTAACATTTTAATTTGGAAACTGATTTTCTTGTCTTCAGCGATTGAGCAGAGCTTTACCTTCTCTCTCTCTCTCCTTTTGAATATATCAATAATAACATTAAAATTTCTAACCTCCAATCTTTCCGACACCAAGTTGAACTGAAAAGTAAGATTCGAAGTACTGAGATTTTTTTCGTGCTTCGATAGAACATTTCTTCCTAATTTAGTAGGTCATCTAAGTTTCTCAGAAGTATGATAAATGGATACTACACTAAATACTCCAGCCCCAAGATAACTCATAGAGGTCAACAGAGTAGTATAGTAGATTTTGATCTACAAAACAGGAATTCTCTTTTATTTTTTTTTTAATTTTTTTTTTTGGGTACATTGGAAAATCAGGAATTCTCATATTAGATAGAATGCATTTGTAGCTTAATGTATGTTAAAAAGGTTCCATAAGCCATTAGTTTATTTCCGGTAGGGTTCTAATTCCTCCATTCACCATTGTAGTAATAATAATATGCTGGTGCAAGAGAACGGGATGTACTTTTCTATAGAATTTCCACTTTCCAATGTTGGGCTAGAACATCACACACAGACGCATACACGCGCAGGCGCACACACATTGCTGCGAAATATCGAATTACCTTATTGATAAAGAGAGATGTAACTAATGTACTTGTTTTTGCTATTTTAGATTCTTGCATGTGAAAGTTGGACATGAGTTACAAACATGTACTCCAATGACTTGATAGACTCATGTAAGAGTTAGGTCACATCATATAGAAATAGAAAGAAGTGGGGCATATCACATGTCATCTTATAATTGCACTATGTCTTTTAGGCATTAGAAGTATGTGGAACTGCTACTCCCAGAAAGTTTAGATAGAATTATACACAAAATCTTCAAGAAACTAAACCATATGTTAGGCACGCCAACTGAATTGTAGACAAATTGGTGTTAGAAGCTAGAATGAAATGTTATGGCCCATAAAACAGTGTGGTTTTGTTGCAAAGTCACAGCAACTATCATTTTGTGGGTCATGCCTATGCTCATTGCAAGTTTTTATCCAAATATAATGCAAGGCATGTATTTGGCTGAATGACTAGACAAGGTACATACCTCTAAGTCTTGATGCCACACTACCATTAGACATGTAAGGATATACTAGAAGTCTTTCGCTTGGGGTAGCACAATAACCAATTAACCTGAGCAAATTTCTATGTACTGCCAAGCTAATTAGCTCCAATTCTGTCCGGAACTGTGATTCTCCAGCGGTTCCGCTAATATCTTTCAGTCGCTTGACCGCTACATATGAGCCATCCCCCAACTTTCCCCTGTAAACATTTCCAAATCCCCCAGCACCAAGAATGTTCTTGGAACTGAAATTGCTCGTGGCATGTTGAAGTTCTTTAAATGTGAAGCTTCTGAGATTGCCTAGTCTAACTAAATCCTCCTCTTGCATATCTGGAACAAAAAGACAAACATAAATATGTTTGAACCTTCATCGAATAGAAAAAATTCGGGAAGGAGATATTAACGATGACTGACCATTGATGTTTAGAATAGACTGTTTCCTGTTCTGGTTCCTCTTCCAAAATATGAATCCAAAGCCTAAGAGGAAAAGAGAGATAAAGCTGATGCTAAGTCCTAGTGCGATAGCTAGTCTCTTCGAGCTGCGGTTATCTGGTTACAATAGTAAAAGTTTAAGACGTTAAATTGCAATAGTAATGTTTAAACATTGTCAAAACAAGAGAATTTTTTATACTTTACCAGCAGAATCAATAGAATATGAGAGGGGCATTGGTGTCACTGATCCAAAGCAAGTCTCAGTGGAGTGATTTCCACAAATTAGGGGGTTACCCACAACACTATAAAAAACATTAAGTATAAATAAAATCAGAATTAGAACTTAAACAAGATGATTTCAATGTATACAAAAACAAGACAGCATATATAAACAACACATATATAATTTAACATAAATATAGGACGAGAATTCATACTTGAAAGTTCTGGCAGGAAATTTAGGAATAGGTCCAGTGAGATTATTGAATGACAAGTCCCTGAAGGTTCACAAAAACAGGACAAACTATTCATTTTCTTTTAAACAAAAAACCTTGACACAAGGCTGAATCAAGAAAGTGACTAGATAATCACAGTGAAAATAAGATGTCTCAATTCTCAGGACATTCAGACAAAAGAATAAACAAAAGCAAACAAAAGAAACATGGATAAAGAAGTAATACTCACAAGAAAGCAAGTTGAGGGACCCTTGCTAAAGAAATAGGAATAGCACCAGACAAGCTATTGTTGTTCAACCTCCTACTCCATTAAATGACAAACCCCCATAAGAAGACATCAAAAAACATTAAGTCAAAGAAAATGATAGCACTAAAACATAGTCAACATAACAAAACACATAAACTAAAAACAAGAAATTCACAATAATACCACAAAATTGAAACTTTAACACTTACAAATACTGAAGACTGTTTAGGAGACCTAAAGATTCAGGCACATGACCATTAAATTGGTTATTTGACAGATCCAATGTTTGAAGATTTGGAAGTTTCCCTAGTTCTCTTGGTATATGTCCAGAAATGTTGTTGTTTTGCAGTAAACTATAACATTAAAAACACAATTATTAAAAAATAAAATTTAACCAAATGGGGTCATCAAAACTTAACATAAAATGTTGTGTCTTACACTTGTTTAAGGTTTGTAAGATTTGATATTATCCCAGACAAAGTCCCAGATAAACCTTGACTTGGTGCACCTCTGTTAAAATAATAAAATTAACTAAGTAAGTTTAATAAAACAGTAAAATTACAAATTTTGACACCAAAAATAACCACATACTATAAAAGAAAACAAAAGTATAATGTAACATACAGTGCAGTAACAAGATTTTGAGAAGAACAAGTGATCATAGTCCAACTACAAGGGTCAACAGAATCTTCATCCCAGTTACTTAATGCTCCATTTGGATCATTTAAACTTCTCCTTATACCTATCAAAGCTTCCACTAAAACCAACCAAAACATAAACAACAATGAGAACAAAAAAAAAAAAAAGTTCTTGGGAAAAAAAATAAATGGTTTTTTTTATTTACCTTCAGGATTCCTAGCTTCATAAGAAAAAGAAAGTGTAGGAAAAAAGAGTAGAAAAGAGAGAACTATGAACATGGTAGCCATGATAACAAGAAAATGAAATGATCCAACTGATATATATTAAGCAAAAGCCATAAATTTGTTAAACATTTGGTTTATTTTGTAGTGTTAAGGAAAGGTAAAGTAAGAGAAAGAGTGCAAGAACATGAGAAAGAAAAAAAAGCTTCTTTATCTGTCTGTCTATATTTTGTTGGTATTTGTACCAGTTCCTTTTTACTTTATGTTTTAATAATATTTTAATACTTTTAAAATATTTTTGTATGTTTTTGTACTGTGTATTGGGTGTAAGCGAATCAGGTGAGGATGATACGAGAAGTCAGTAGTGACAGTGAGAGGACTCAGAGAGAGGAGAGGTTTTTGAAGCTCAGAATTTGAGAGTGACTGCAATGGCTACACAACACACACATACACACACACTGCATCTTTTTTTCTTGTCTAAAAAGAATAAATAAATGTTTATTTGTTTGTGTTTTTTACTTGTTCATAATAAGAAGAAAAGGGAAAAATTGGTGTATGGGTTTTTGTGGATTATTGTAAAAATAGAGGAAACACACTGTTCTTGCTTCTGCAAGTATACATTTTGTTCTTTCTGATACCCTACTAAGATTAGACTTGACAAGAGCATATAGTAATTATTAAGGCTATATATTCTATTTTCAAATGTTATTCTAGTTTCAATGTCTTCTTCCTTTTTTACAAAGTTTATTTTCAATTCTGGATGAAATTAATGGAAGAGCCATGTTATATTTTGCATTTCCTTTCTCTTTTGAGTTTGTTATACACACTTACACTATAAAGAATGTTACTACTACTTAATACTCATGTGAGATAATACTCATTGTTGTAGAACTTAAACTCTTCTACTTCTTTGTTTAGTCTACAAGTTTTATTTAGTCTTATTGAAGTAATGACTGGTTATATAACAATTTGTAATTACTTATTCAGTCCTATTAAATTCATTAGTTCTTCTCAATATGTTTGTCTTTTCTTATCTTGGTTGGCTTTTGTGTTTTGTTTTACTTTTTTATTTTTGGTCACAAAAAGAGGAAAAGACTTGATAAAGTTGATGCTATGACAGATATTCTTAAGCTAGTCAGAGTAATCATAGTTTTAGGTGTCCAATGACTTACATGGATTTGGTAATCTGTGGATAATTAGGCTTATTAAGGTCTAGTTACCTATGCTCCCAGTTATATAAATAAGAATTACTGTACTAAATTAGAAATATTCCCTCTTTTCTATAGTAAGTTTATCTCTGCTTTCGTTTTACTGGTTCACTGAAATTATTTGCTCTATAGAATAGTCAGTCAGTATTACTACATAGGTGCAGTAGGAAAGTAGAATTAGGCACTTTGTTGAGATGGGAAAATTAATTTAATTGAATTTTTTTTAATTACTAGTAGTACTAATATAGTACTCCCTCCGTTTCAAAAACGATGAACTTATTTCTTTTTTAGAGAAATTTTCACTTTTACGCATCCCTAGATGATTTGTAGCCACACAAATATCTATAACTTATTTTAGACCACAAGTTTCAAAAGTCTTCCCTTCTTTACTAAACTCCGTGCAAAGTCAGATGGGTTCATCTAAAGTGGAACGGATGGAGTACTACCTATTTTAGAATTGACTATTCTAGTTGTTTCTCAAAATAAGTCTATATAGTTTATCATATCAAGCCAGAAGAAAGCATGTCTTATAAAATGAATAAAGAGAAGGAAAATAAACTATAGGCTATATTGCAAAAAATCTAGTTGCAATATTAGCAAGAAATGACAGGTTAAACTCTATTTGGTTGTACTACGTCCACATGTTAAGGAAAATAGAAATAGAAAAGTTAAAGGTAAATTCTGTGGAGAGATACGGTAGAGGGTACAGGCCTTTTAACTAAAACAATAGCACATACAAAATTCATGCCATGGAAAAAAATGATATGTATGTACCTATCATTTCATCATCGCGTTTCTATCTTTATTAAAAGTATGAGTAATATCTGCGTACAACTCATCTTCCTCAGATTATATTTGTGAAATAACAGTGAGTATATTATTGTTATTTTATATATTTTCTTTCTTTTTGTATGTTTTTATTTGTTGAATTTTATTTAGGAGATCTTGCTTTTAGGTTTTGTTGCTCTATCGGCATTATAAAATTTTAACCCTATATAATTAAGTCAAACTCTTGAATAGTGATAGAGTTATGATTTTTACTAAATTGGATCAAAATATAAACAAGTAAACATATGAAAAAATTAAGGTGACTTAATATGTGTGGTGCATATATATAAAATTTGTTTATCTATTTGCGCAGTATAATTATACGACTAATGGGTATCGTTTGACACCGCTTGACAAAAGGCTTCCCTTGAACCATTAACGCATGCATGAATAGAGAAAAAGCTCTTGAAAACGAAAAAGAGGATATATAGTACATGACTGAACAAGTTACTTTGTCCAGAAATTCTTGATAAAAATATGCTTACTAGAATGCTGATTTTATACCTGTTCATTCTTGGATTCGAAATATTGTACTATCAACGTTATTGGTCAATTTATTTATTGTTAGTAAATATAGTAGTGTAGATTGAGGGATTAATTATAGAATATTTTCTTTTATTAGTTTCCTTAGTTAGCAACCATTGTAATAGTATATGTATCGGCTAAACTCATGAATAGAATACATTGTGTGTTTTTCAAGTTACCTTGAAAGATTACATGGTATCAGAGCGTTGGTGATTCTCCGGTGTACCAACCAGCGACGTCAGCGTTGCACATTATTCCGGGTGACAATCAAAACTGATTGCATCACCTTTCGTCTCAACAGTGTTTTTGTTGAAACTATTACCACAACGAGATCCAGATAGCCCCGATGAGAAAACCCCAGTAAACCACTCTGGCGGATTCATTTGCACGCGCCCCCACGCACCTCCTGAAGCTTCCTCTACGGCGATGCGTCTGAATCACGCGCCGGCGCGTGTAGCAGTCTCCGGCCAGTTTTTTTAGCAGATCCTTTGGCGTTTGTGGTCACCTAGCTGTTCCGACCACACATCAAGATTTTTCTGGTGATTCCGATTGTCAGAAACCTTTTTCCGGCCAGTTTAGTCTACTGCCATCCTGATTTGATTTCTGCGGTTAGTAGATTTGGTTTCTTCGGTTGGCAGAATTAATTTCTCCGGCAACATTGCGGTCAGATTTATTTTTTGACCATTTTTTGTTCGTTATCTCTTTGGATTATTTGGTTCTCTTTTTCACTTTGATACAGTGGCTGTTGGTTCATTGATATATATTGGTTCTTGAATCCTCTCTTTTGTCTGGTTGCATCTTTGTCTTCTAATAAATTGCTAAGCTGGAATTTTTGTTGGGAACTAGTTTTTGTTGGCCTATTCGGATATCTTTACTGCAGATTTATCCTTGAATTGGAATCTTTTTCGAAATTGTGAGTCCTCTATTTGGATATATGATTGTTCAAGCTATGAAGGAATACTCATCAATGACAGCCTTTGCTGAGTCAACTAACACATGTCTTATCTCCTCGTCTAATAAATGGCTGATTGATTCAGGTGCCACAGATCATATGACAGGTAACTCTAATGTCCTTTCTAGCTTTCGAGCACACAAAACACCATTTTTTTGTGACGGTAGCCGACGGGTCAACATATAATATTGTGGGGTCTGGGCCAGTTGAACTAACATCCTCTATTACCTTGTCATTTGTGTTACTTCTCCCAGATCTGGCATTTAATTTTATCTCTGTGAGTAGACTCACGAGAGATCTAAATTGTTCTGTATCATTTTTTCCTGATCATTGTTTGATTCAAGATCTTGTGACAAAGCAAACTATTGGTAAGGGAAATATATCCAATGGTCTCTACCTGTTCGATAATTGGGTGTCTCGATCTGTTGCTTGTTCTAGTGTCACTTCTCCCTTTGATGCACATTGTCGGTTAGGACATCACTCTCTTTTGTTATTAAAGAAGCTTTGCCCTCAGTTTAATAATATTTCTTCATTGGATTGTGAATCATGCCAATTTGCAAAACATCATTGGGCCTCCTTAGGTCCAAGAATTAATAAGCAAGCTGAGTCAGCTTTTGAGTTAATTCATTCTGATGTTTGGGGACCATGTCCTGTTGTTTCTAAAACTGGGCACAAGTATTTTGTCACCTTTGTTGATGATTTCTCGCGGATGACTTGGATTTACTTTATAAAGAGCCGCTCTGAAGTGTTTACTCATTTTTCTGCCTTCTGCGCTGAAGTCAAAACTCAATTTAATGCTTCTGTATGGGTACTAAGGAGTGATAATGCTAAAGAGCATATGTCAGCCTTATTTCAGGCCTATATGAGACAACACATGATGCTCCACCAATCGTCTTGTGTTGACACACCATCTCACAATGGAGTTGCTGAGAGGAAGAATAGGCATCTACTTGAGACAACTCGGGCACTTTTGTTCCAAATGAAGGTTCCTAAATAGTTTTGGGCTGATGCAATCTCTACAACATGTTTTTTGATCAACAGGATGCCTTCTGTGGTACTTAATGGTGGTATACCATATAGTGTTCTTTTTCCAAACAAGCTATTATTTCCGGTAGAGCCCAGGATATTTGGAAGTACGTGTTATGTTCGAGATGTTCGACCATCTATTACCAAGTTGGATCCCAAGGCATTGAAGTGTGTTTTTCTTGGCTATTCTCGTCATCAGAAAGGGTGTCGGTGTTATTCTACTGAACTTGGAAAATATGTGGTGTCAACTGACATTGCATTCTCAGAGAATATACCATTCTTCTATGCACCTCCTATTTCTACAAGTCAGTGGGAGGAATATGAGTGGTTAGTCTATCAGGTCACTAGAACTTTGACGGATCAATCAGACGGTGTAGTTTCTACATCTCCCAGTTCCTCTATTGAGCACCATTAGATTTTTGTACCTTCAGAACCTACTCCATCAATGCCAGCTAGACCACCAATTACTCAAGTTTACTCGAGAAGGCAAGACATCGATAATACAGGTCTTGCACCAGTTCCTTCATCACTAGATCCACCTGCACTTGATCCTTCAGACGATCTTGACATCCCTATTGCTCTTCACAAAGGCACACGTACTTGCAAATCCACATATGGTATTTGCTAATTTTGTTTCCTATGATCATTTATCTCCTGCATCTAGCGCTTTTGCTGCCTCTCTGGATTCTGTGTCTGTACCCAAAACATTGAAGGAGGCTTTGAGTCATCCTGGTTGGCATGATGCAATGTTTGAGGAGCTAAATGCAAGAAAATCATAGTGGGATGTAAATGGGTGTTTACCGTCAAAGTCAATCCCGACAGTTCTGTGGCCAGACTTAAGGCTAGCCTTGTGGCTAAAGGATATGCTCAGACATATGGTGTGGATTATTCTGATAATTTCTCTCCAGTGGCCGAATTGACTTCTGTCCGTTTATTTATATCCTTAACAGCTTCTCAAAATTGGCCTTTATACCAGTTGGATATCAAAAATGCATTTCTTCATGGTGATCTCCGAGAAGAAGTTTATATGGAGCAACCACCTGGTTTTGTTGCTCAGTGGGAGTACGGGAAAGTCTGTCATTTGAAGAAGTCATTGTATGGCTTGAAGCAGAGTCCTCGAGCTTGGTTTGGCAAATTTAGTACGGTTGTTCGGGAGTTTGGGCTGAAAAAGAGCAGGTGTGATCACTCAGTCTTCTATAGGCGGTCAGCAGCTGGCATTATACTCCTTGTTGTATATGTTGATGATATTATCATTACAGGAAATGATCATGCAGGGATCTCTTTGCTTAAGTCATTTATGCATACCAGGTTTCACACTAAAGACTTGGGCCAGCTAAAATATTTTTTGGGAATAGAAGTCTCTGGATGCAAGAAAGGAATTTTTCTTTCGCAGAGAAAATATGTTCTTGACCTGCTTGCAGAAACTAGAAAGTTGGCAGCCAAGCCGTGCAGTACCCCAATGGGTCCTAATGTGCATCTCATGCACAATGATGGCGATCCCTTTGATAATCCTGAGAGATATAGGAGATTAGTTGGAAAATTAAACTATCTCACTGTGACACGTCCAGATATTGCTTTTGCTGTGAGTGTGGTTAGCCAGTTTATGTCAGCACCAACGGTGAAACATTGGGCTGCTCTGGAGCAAATTTTGTATTACTTAAAAGGAGCACCTGGACTTGGCATACTATATAGCAATAATGGACATACTCGTATCGAATGTTTTCCAGATGCAGATTGGGCTGAATCTAAAATTGATAGAAGATCTATTACAGGATATTGTGTCTTCGTTGGTGGAAACTTGGTATCATGGAGAAGCAAGAAACAAAATGTTGTTTCTCGTTTCAGTGCAGAGTCTGAGTATAGAGCTATGACGCAGTCTACTTGTGAGAATATGTGGATACATCATCTCTTATCTGAAATTGGGTTGAAGCATCATATTCCAGCTAAACTTTGGTGTGATAATCAAGCTGCCCTCCATATCGCCTCAAATCCGGTGTATCATGAAAGAACCAAACATATTGAGGTTAATTGTCATTTCATTCATGAGAAAATTGAGGAAAATTTGATCCCCACTGGCTATGTGAGGACGGGAGAACAACTTGCTGATTTACTCACAAAGGCGTTGAGTGGAACAAGAGTTGATTATCTTCGTAACAAGTTGGGCATGATTAACATCTATGCTCTAACTTGAGGGGGAGTGTTGTAAATATAGTAGTGTAGATTGAAGGATTAATTATAGAATATTTTCTTTTATTAGTTTCCTTAGTTAGCAACCATTGTAATAGTACATGTATCGGCTAAACTCATGAATAGAATACATTTGTGTTTTCCAAATTACCTTGAAAGATTACATTTATAATGGTGCTAGAAGGAGAAAATGTTTACAAACCGAAAGGGGAAAAGGAAAAAGGAAAAAGATGATTAGTTCATGGCTAGGAAAGCCATGCAAATTGTGTGTTAATGTTGGTATTGATTGTGCAACCCCATTGCACACGTAAAACGCATTGCTTTCCCAAGTCCCACAACAATAATCAATGAAGCTCAGTTCATCAGTTGAAAAGCAGGTTATAATTGAAGACTTGTTTTAATCATTTTATAGCTTATGCTTGTTTTTCTCATACGAAAAGTTATAAGGAACGAGGAGCCAAAATGAAAAAAGGAGTAAAGTTGCTTAACACATCTTTCTTTCTCCATCAGTTTAACAATAATTATGTATACAACACAGTTGATATACTCGTATTAAGAAAGACGGTATTGCCACTTCTGTTGAATTTGGAGAAGTCTAGCACGTTGAAAGGTGAAAAAAAGATAAATCTATTGGAGTAGAACTCAAAACTCAACAATTTGGAACTATTATATTCCAAATTGATGAAATTCCATCCTTTTGCTCCTTGAACTAGTCACAACAAATTCTTGTAAGGCGATCGGATTCATCGATTGTGGGGAATATTCCCAGCCTCTCAACTAGGATAACATACTAGTTTCCTTCACTAATTTTTCTCTAATGGGGAGCAAGCATTTTATGCCAATAAATCTCTTCAAGTGTACTAGCTAGAAGCTGTGAAACACTTTATATATCCCATCGTACCCCCTTTGTACTAGGCCTGTCCATGCGATTGGTGTGTCGATGTTGACATTTGTGAAATGTTCATCATTTGTTATGCAACTAACATTTGTTCAAGAAAAAAAAAGAATATGATCTATGGCAAACCCATATTCTATGTTTACGGAAAGAAATATTTGGGACCCGTTTGTCTATAAAAAAAATTTGCTTTTTTTTAAAAAAAAAATTTGAAAAATATGTTTGTCCATAAAATCTTGTCACTTTTTCAATTTTTTTTGAAAAACAGTTTTTGAAAAACCAAGAAGTGGTTTAGAATACTTTTTCAAGTTTTTTCAAAAAAAGTTTTTTCTCCTCTCACATAACTCTACCTTTTTTTCAAGTGAAATGTATGTCCAAATACAACTTCAACTTCCAAATACAATTTTTCAACCCAACTTCAAAAACTCTTTTTTTACTTCTATTCTTCTTTGTTTTGGGAAAAAGCTTGGGAATACAACTACTAAAATGTGATGTTGCAGAACCAATCTCAAGAGAACAAATTCAACAAAAGAGAGCCCATGCACTAGTGATTGTAGAATCTTTGCTCTTATAAGAGAGTTTAGGATCTTACTTTTATTTGTCAACTATTCTTCATCCACTACATCCTTTTCCTCCTTTTAGAAAATTCGGTTGATCTATAATTAATCATAATAAAACTAGTACAAAGACCTTTTGAGAAAATCGTGATAGTTTATAAATAGCAACATAGCCCTCAAGTGCTGGTATGTACAATTTGATTCTCATCGAACTGTGAACTGTCCTGTTCGATCCACTCTTCCTACCCTAGGCTTCCCCCTCTCAAAAAATAATATAAGTGTATTGGGTAAAAATCGTCACCTTCGGTCAGCACCTCGAGATGGTAGACCGAAGGCAAAACGAGCTGATGCTCCGAAGAGGGGATTATCGGTCTCGTGGTCAAACCACCGAAGCCGACGCCCTGTGATACGCCCGAAGGCAAAATTAGACCTTAAGCTTCGGCGAGGAGCTACCTTACTCGAACAGCAAGGTCGAACGACCGAAGTCTTGTGCCAAGGCTTCGGTCACCACCTCGGTTCCAGGGGCTTTGCAGCCCACTACTTCACCCCACTAACTCAGCCACTACTCAGCATTTACCCACCAAGATCGTGGAAGAGATATTAACGGATGATGGAGAACGTGGGTCTGGCCCTTAGGCCTATAAATAGAAGTTCATTTTGTGTTGTATGCATCCAGAAATACATACCAAAACTCTGTCAAAATTTGTATTGAACATATATATATTGAAAGCAAGTTGTTTACGTATTTTCGTCTATTCAGTGTATTATTTACCGCTTTGATACAAAGATTTGCTTATATTCGAATCCAAATTCGATTTGTGTACCTAAAAACGATTTAGGCCCATACAAATTGGCGCCGTCTGTGGGGATATAAGCAATAACGCTTTGTTCCAAAGTTCGAAATCTGTTCTTCGTCAAGAAATTTGTGATCTAACACTATGGCTGATAACAACAATGGTGGTAACGGTGATCGGGTTGACGTTCCGACGAACCAACAATCCTTCACCCCAATGACAACCGAAGAATTTCAAATGTACGTTGTTACCACGCTAAGAGCTCTCCAAAATAAGCAGGATGAGCAAGCTAGCATCAATGCCGAGTTTCGCGCCTCGCTAGAAGGACGAAACAGCGCCGCCCCAAACGGCACCCAGCCCTCGGCTCCTGGTGGAGGCACCCCGCCTTTCGTTCCTCAGGGCGCGACAACAGGGGGACCTCACAACGGAACCGCATCTGGGGGGTCGGGGAGTAATCCATCTTCCATGCCACACTTCGGGACGGTTCCCTCTGTGGCGGAAACAACGTCATCGGTTGACGTTGAAAAAATGAGTAGAGAGACCGAGGCACGCATCGAGGCGCGCTTCGAAAAACGCCTCGAGCGCGTCCCGGGGATAAGCAAGGAGGAAGATGACCTCGACATCGAGCAATACAGGGAGCAGCCTTATAAGCCCGAAGCAGCACCCGCTCCAACTCCCGTGGGTTTCAAACTCACATTCCTCAAAAATTACGATGGGACAACTGATCCCAAGGAGCATGTCAGGGAGTACATGTCCATGGTAAAAAGCAACGACTTGACGTCCACGCAGCTCGAATCCATGTTCTTAAAAAAGTTTGGTAGTTCGCTAGAAAAAGGTGCCCTTCGGTGGTATTTGTGCTTGCCCCCGGGGTCAATCTCCTCGTTCAAAGAGCTATCCAGCGCCTTCGTCAAGGCGCACACCGGCGCGCAAAAGATCCTCCAGAGGAAGGAGGATATATGTGAAGTAAAACAATGGTCTGGCGAGCCACTTAAAGAATTCCTCGAGCGATTTCACGCTGAACGCATGGAGTTGCCTCGAATGGATGATACCTTGGCTATCATGGCCTTCGAGAAAGGTATCAACAGTCGCAATTCAAATGCTGCTGCTGAATTGCGAAAGGAGTTGCAACAGTATCAGGTCCTGACGTGGGAGGATCTGCATAGAAGAGCTTACTCCAAAATCAGATTGGAGGAGGCGGAGTTCAAAAACCGAGGTTACCAAAACCGAGGTGATATTTCAAATCGCGCCGAGGCGCCACGAAATAATTCAAAAGGGAGGTATGAACCTTATACCTCGCCAAGGCAACATGTTACTCAAAGGCTGGGGAACAACCCCAGCAACTCATACCCGACGTCTCACATAAGCCAAAGGCTTGGAGG
Organism: Petunia axillaris subsp. axillaris; assembly: GCA_029990575.1. Classification (NCBI taxonomy): domain Eukaryota; kingdom Viridiplantae; phylum Streptophyta; class Magnoliopsida; order Solanales; family Solanaceae; genus Petunia; species Petunia axillaris. The sequence goes on from JARKNS010000002.1 coordinate 32,986,935, forward strand.
GAAGGTTCAAACCAATGTGAACCAAAGGAACCCCTCGAGCTCCGCTTCGATTCCCAAAAAGGATCCTCCCCGAATCCAAGATTATAATTTCAACATATCGACCTCGGAGCTGGTCGACGTCGTCAAGGGGACAGCCGGGGTAAGAATTCCCAAAGATATGAGAACCCCGATGGACAAAAGGGATCAGAATTTGCACTGCGAGTTTCATGCAGATTATGGTCACAAGACCGAGGACTGCAAAGCTCTGCGCCTCGAAGTGGCTCACCTACTGAAAAAAGGAGTCTTGGCTCAATTCCTCACTGACAAGGGGAAAGATAATTTTTCAAAGAACCGAGGCGGTGGGCAACCACCTCGGGCTCCACCTCCGGAGAGAGTAGTCAACGTCATCACCGGGGGATCAGAAGTAAACGGCGTAAACTTCGCCGCAGCCAAAAAATTTGCTAAGCTCTCCATCACCATGGAGAAGAGGACCCGAGTTGGAGGTTCGGGCAAGGACATCGTGTTCGATGAGGATGACTGTGATGGGATGATGTTCCCCCATCACGATGCTCTAGTCATCATGCTAAGAATTAACAATGCCGACATCAAGAGAGTATTGATTGACCCCGGCAGTTCGGTGAACATCATCAGCTACGGGGCGGTGAAGCAGATGTGGCTAAAAGGGGAAATCGTTCCCAAGTCAACAGTGTTGGCTGGTTTTAACAATTCAACAGAGAAGACGTTGGGTGAAATCACGCTGAAGACATTCGCTGAGGGTGTCATCAAGGAGACACTGTTTCAAGTGATGCCCGAGGATCTGGCCTATAATGTAATCCTCGGGCGGCCGTGGATCCACTCCATGGAAGCTGTTCCTTCCACTTTACACCAAGTGATCAAATTCCCAACGCCTTGGGGGGTTCGGTCAATTAAAGGGGAGCAGCGGGTAGCGAGGGAATGCTACTCGGTTGCACTGAAGAGTGGAGTCGCCCCGAGCGGGCCCAAAAAATAGCAACCAACGCAACCGGGGTCCAGCGAGGCGAACCTCCAAAATGAAATTGAAAAGATCCCGGCATGCGTCCAAGAGCCTCGGAAACAGAGGGCCGAGGACTCCACTGTCGAAGAGCTGGATTCTTTCACTCTCATGAAAGAATTCCCAGAGAGGAAAGTACACATCGGCTCGGAGTTGGACCCGAAGTCGAAGGAAGCGATTATGGAAGTTTTAAGGTCCAACCATTACTGCTTTGCTTGGACTCATTCAGACATGACGGGTATCGATCCGGAGATCATGACCCACAAGCTGAATGTAGATCCAAAATTCACCCCGGTGAAACAAAAGAAGAGGCCTCACGCGGGGGTGAAAAGGAATGCGATCGAAGATGAGACCACGAAGTTGCAAGAAAATGGTTTCATAAGGGAGGTCAAATATCCCGAATGGCTGGCGAATGTGGTAGTTGTGCCGAAAAAGAATGGCAAGTGGAGAATGTGTGTAGACTACACCGACCTGAACAAAGCTTGCCCCAAAGATTCTTATCCATTGCCGCAAATCGACAGGTTAATAGATTCCACGGCTGGACACAAACTATTAACTTTCCTGGATGCGTATTCGGGCTACAATCAAATCCTCATGGACCCCGAGGACGAGGAAAAGACCTCGTTCATCACTGACCGAGGAACCTTTTGCTACAAAGTGATGCCCTTCGGTTTGAAGAACGCCGGGGCAACCTACCAAAGGTTGGTATGTCGCATGTTCAAGGAATACATCGGGAAGTCTATGGAAGTTTACATAGACGACATGCTCATCAAATCGATCCGAATGGAGGATCATTTGAGTCATCTGAGGGAAGCTTTTGCTGTGCTAAGACAATACGGCATGAAATTGAACCCCGAGAAGTGCGCCTTCGGCGTAGGATCGGGCAAGTTTTTGGGATTTATTGTCTCCGAGCGGGGAATCGAAGCTAACCCAGATAAAATCAGAGCAATTGAGGACATCCCCGAAGAGCTTACCGGGGTTAAAGAAGTTCAACGCCTGACTGGCCGAATCGCTGCCTTGAGCCGCTTTATCTCAAAGTCCTCGGAGCGATGTCACAAATTCTTCTCCGTCTTGAGAAAAAACAGCCACTTCGAATGGACACCAGAGTGCAAACAAGCTTTGAGAGACTTGAAACAATATTTGGCTAACGCACCGTTGCTCGCTAAGCCAAAAGAGGGGGAGACATTGCTTGTCTATTTGGCAGTGTCCGAGGTGTCAGTGAGTGCTGTGTTGGTTCGGGAAGAAGATGGCAAGCAGCAGCCCATCTATTATGTGAGCAAAACGCTCCTCGATGCTGAAACCAGGTACCCACACTTGGAAAAACTAGCACTTGCTTTGCTCATTACTGCTTGGAAACTGCGGCCCAATTTTCAATGTCACCCAATAGCGGTAGTTTCAACCTTCCCCTTGAGAAATATATTGCATAAGCCTGAGTTATCGGGGAGGTTGTCCAAATGGGCGGTTGAGCTAAGTGAGTATGACATCACTTATCAACCTCGAACTGCCATCAAATCTCAAGTCTTGGCAGACTTCGTGGCTGATTTCAGCGTTGGGATATTGCCCGAAGCGGAAAAGGAAAGCTTTGAGACGAAGGGCCCCCCTTCGGGGCTGTGGGTACTGCACACCGATGGGGCGACGAATTCAAAAGGCTCGGGTTTAGGCATTGTGTTGAGAACACCCACCGGGGAGAAGATTAGGCATTCTGTTCGATTCAAAAAGGTCACCAACAACGAGGCAGAATACGAAGCAGCTCTAGCTGGCCTAGAGCTGGCCAAAGAAATGGGGGTTGATAGAATCGAATTAAGATGTGATTCACAATTAGTGGTCAACCAGATCCTCGGTGATTACACGGCTCGAGAGCCCAGAATGCAGCTTTACTTGGATCGGGCACAAAGGGTTCTGGCCCAATTCCAAGAATGGAGTGTCAAACAAGTACCTCGGGAAGACAACTCCGAGGCAGACGCCTTAGCAAATCTTGGTTCGGCAATTGACGAAGCTCACTCGGGGACTGACTCGGTAGTTCGGTTGCTGTCCGCCCAAATGAGAGAAATGAAGTTGCAAGTCAATTCGGTTGACAATCGATGGGATTGGCGAAGCAAGTTCATCTCCTACTTCGACTCGGGGACTGTTCCCCAAGATAAAAAAGAAGCGAAAAAGCTAAGGACCCAAGCGGCCTCGTATCACATGATCGAAGGCAATCTATACAAGAGATTGTACTGCGGCCCGATGGCTAAATGCTTGGGCCCCGACGAGGCGAGGTACGTGATGGCCGAAGTACACGAAGGCGAGTGTGGAAATCACTCGGGGAGGAAATCATTGGTGCGTAAATTGTTGAGAGCTGGGTATTATTGGCCCACCATCAGCGCCGATGTGAAAGCCTTCGTGCAAAAGTGTGACAAGTGCCAACGCCATGGGCAAATGATCCACCAACAGGCCGAGCCTCTACATTCGGTGGTATCACCATGGCCCTTCATGAAATGGGGAATGGACGTTGTTGGACCACTACCCAAAGGAAAAGGTGGTGTTCGGTTCATCTTGGTGTTGACTGATTACTTCACAAAATGGGTGGAAGCCGCAGCGCTCACCGAGGTAAAACAGAAGCAGGTAATCGACTTCATCAAAAAGAATATCATCTACCGGTTCGGCGTCCCAAAAGAAATCGCTTGCGACAATGGCAAACAATTCATGGGGGCGGCCATCACTGACTTTTTTAAACAATGGGGAATCAAAAGGATAGCCTCGACTCCTTACCATCCAAGTGCTAATGGCCAGGCCGAATCTTCAAACAGGATCATAATTGAGAATTTGAAGAAGCGACTCGATGAGAAGAAAGGCCCTTGGCCCGAGGAGTTGCCCGGGGTTCTGTGGGCCATGCGAACAACGGAGAAGAACAGCACCGGTGAAACCCCTTTTTCATTAGCCTACGGCATGGATTCTCTCATCCCAGTGGAAGTGGGCGAACCAAGTCTTCGGTATGCTCACACAACCGAAGGTGCCAACCAAGAGGCGATGCGCATCGAGCTAGACTTGCTCGAAGAGAAGAGGGAATTAGCTTTGGTTCGGCTTGTTGCCCAAAAAAGACAAATCGAAGCGTACCTCAACAGGAAAGCTAGGTTTAGAGACTTCAAAGTGGGAGATTATGTGTTGAAAACCGTGAATCAATCAACAAAGGAGGACAACGGGGGAAAGCTTATCGCAAATTGGGAAGGGCCCTACAGGGTCAAAGCAATCGTTGGAAAAGGCTCTTATCAAATCGAGTCTCTTCAAGGCGAACCCGAACCGCTGAACTGGAACATTTCTCATCTAAAGCGCTACTACTTTTAGCCAAGGTAAATAACCTTCAACTCTATCAATTAAACAGCCCCGAGCCGAACAACGCTCCCATGGCATTGACAAACAATGTACTAACTCACTCCTCGTTCCACCTTTTTTGCTCAACCTTTTCAGGAAGCAAACTGAACCGATTCCAGTGCTCGGATCCTCATCGAGATTCATAACCGAACACTGGGGGGGAGTGAGAAGGGTTGACACCGAGGTCGACACCGCGCCTCCCAACCGACGCTTATCTAGCCGACAACCGGGGACTGTTGCCCGAGGACTAGATTTAGTACATTGTAAATTAGCCCGATAGCGGCATGTTTTAGTTTGAAATTACGTTTTAGTTTGAAGTTCATTAATTCGTTGCTCACCCAAGGTCCATCCCGACTTGGTTTTATGTACATAGCCTTTTGGCTCGTTGATATTAACAAAGCGACTTCGGGTATTCTCATTCTATCCGTGTTATTACTTGTGTTATTACTTGAGCCGCGCATTGCATCGACTCGAGGACGAGACGTCGTCCTAAGTTCGCACCGGTCAAATTTCGCTTAAAGTCTTACAAGCATGTCATTTACTTTTAAAAGTGTTCGATACACATGAAAAATACACACAAAATTCACAAAGCGATCTTTCATTAAAAGCCCGAAGGCTGAAGCTATATACATTCGAAAATGACCCGAAGGTCAAACATAAGTACAAAGGCCCGAAGGCCAACATCCAAAAAAGGCACGAGGGCCTCAAAAAATGAAAGACATCAAAAGTTTACTAAGGCAACGCCCCATCAGCATCTCCGCTGCCCTCTTCGGCACTGTTGCTCTCATCATCTGATTCTTCGCTTGAGGGAAGTTCGTCCACAATTCTTTGGGCCTTGGCAGCAGCCTCCCTCGCTTTGACGATCTCGTCCTCGAGCGCGATCTGCCCGGCCTGAACTTGCTCGAGGACATCGAGCCTAGTCTTGACCACGGCCCATGTTTCTTCAAATTTGGCCCTTGTTGATCTGACCTCGGCCCGCTCGTTAAGATGGGCAACTCGCCTTTCAAGCCTGGATACCTTGGCCCGAAGAGCTGGCACTTCGCCCACTTGGCGTTGCAGCTCAAGAAGTTTAGCATTATATTCCCCGAGCTTGCTACGATACTTCTCCCCCGCCTCAAGGACTTCGGTCTTTGCCCTGAACAATTCAGCTTCGAGGCGGGCATTCTCAAGACTGAGCCTCGAGTGTTCAGCAGTAAACTCGTCCGTCGCAGCTCGAACACGAGCCTCGGAACCGCCCGAAGGTCATCCTCGGCTTTTGCCGCCGCCTCGTTGGCACGCTCCAGTTCGCTGTTCAAAATTGCGAACCGAGCTTCCAACTCGGCGACCTGCCCTTTGAGGACCTTTTTCTGAGCATCCCAAGCGGTGGCAGCTGCTTGAAGTTCTTGAGCACGATCTCGCTCGAGGTGAACAGCTCGCAGCGCGAGGACAAAGCTCTGCGTTTGAAACACATGTCAGCGCTCAAAGTCTGATAAAGCATATTAAGTTAAAAGGACACTAAGACTTACCCGAAGAGCGGAAGCGGCTGAAACACCCATCAAACTCATGGGATTGAGATTCCGAAGGGCATGAGTTTCAGCTGGCCCGAGCAAGCCGTCAAGAGACATGATGTCCTCTTTCGTAGCGTCTAGTAAATTAGCATCGGGGTATATCTCCAAAGCCCGAGCTGCAATGTTGGTGGGCTTCGAAGAATCCCTTGAAGCTTTGACCATACTCTTGATCAACCCTCCGCTCGCCTTCGCCTTACCCTTTCTTCTCGCGGTCTCTTGGTCAGATTCCTCCACGTGAATGACCCCGGTTGACCCGCCTACTTCAGCCCTCACCTCTGGAGCGGGCTCGGGGACTGGATCTGGCCTCTCCTCGGGAATCAAAGGAGGGAGCTCCTCGTCGCTAGGCACATCAACGAGCCCCCGACGTTTAGTGATCAAAGTCTCAGCAACGGGGGCAGCGGCCTCTTCAACTCGAGCACCTTTTGCTGTGGCGGCCCGCTTCGAGCTCGCCCTTTTCCTCTTAGCACCTGAGGCAGGAAGAGGAGCAACGTGCCTAACATAAGTACGAGTGGCAATGGAAACACAAGAAAACCTACCCAAGAAAATTTCACCTTGTGACGCCCCTTGGCTCGAAGAGGCTTTAGTTTTCTTCTCTTCAATGAGCTTCTTCGCCATCGCTGCCATCTTGGCAACCCCCTCGGTGACGTCGGTCACCAGTTTTTCACTCATCTTCCCCCTTTTGTTTCCTCTCTCTTCCTCTCCGCCCTCTACCTCGGCTTCCTCTTCCTCGTCGACCTCTCTCACGGCCTTGCTGGGGAGACCTATGCAATCAAAGTGGAAAAGTTAGGCTAATTCAAAATAAAACTCAGCGGCCCGAAGTCAGCAACTCACCGTGCCTTTTGCACGCCCATCGGTTCTCAGGCAGAGCAGCTAACACCATCCATTGCCGCTCGGGGCGCTTTTTCGGCTGCATGACCTCGGTCACCCACCCGAGCAGGTTACTCGGGGGTACAACCGCCACCTTTTCAGCTGTGGATAAAAAAGAAAAGGGAGGTCGGTTAACAATTGCGACAATTCAAACCAAAGGAAGAATGAAGATGAGCACTTACGCTGAGCGTTCCACGCCTCGGGAAAGCCAGGCTCAGCAGACAGCAGGTTCGTGGGAATGAGCACGAACCGGTCGTTCCATCCTCGGTCCCCATGATCCTCGCTCTTGCTTAAGATTGCATATGAGCCTCGAGGCAAGAGAGCGACCACCCCGGCTTTGTGGAAATAGGGGTAGTAGAGCGAAATCAAATGCTGAAAAGTGAATGGCACCCCCGCGGCGCTACTCAAATATTCAAGGGCTTGGACGACCCTCCAAACCCCGGGCCCAAGTTGGGCAAGACAGAGGTTATATGATCTGCAAAACGTGTCAATTATGGGGTGTACGGGCAAATCAAAACCTATGGTGAAGGGGTAAGTAAAGACTGTGGAATATCCTTCAACGTGCGTAGATGCGGCCGAGCCAGGCGCCGGGATCCTAATCTCCACTTCGGGACCCCAGCGGCAGTCTGCCCGAACAGCTGCAATCCTTTCCTCGGTCACGATGCTCGGGGTAACATGAACAGGGATGTTTCTTCTCTTCCCCCTCTGAGCATCTGACTGAGCGTGGACCTTCAAATCTTTTTCATTGCTAAAACTCGAGGGGATGACCAACCGAGGGTCAATCTCCACCTCGAGTGGAATTTTCCTCTTTGATTTCCTCGAAGGGCCCACCTCGGTTTCACCCTTTGAGCCACTGATCTCGCTCACTTCGGCCGCTTCGCCCGAGCCACCCACCTCCCTCACGCCAATGGCATCACCACCCTCGATGTCATCAGCTACATCCAAATCCACGTACTCGCTGACCTCAGCCGAGCCACGACCCGCTTTCGTTTTACGTCGCAGAGGAGTAGGAGCAGCGGAAGTGGCTTCGCCGCCGTCTCCTCCTCCAGCCACCTGCAATGGTGACACAGAGGGAATGGCTTCATCATTCACGGCCATGGCCGCAAAACGTTCCGCTCTCTCGCCGGAATCGCTTGAGCCTTGGCCGGAGATGGTAGCAGAAACATTGGTAGACATGTTGGGAATCAGAGAATGAAGTGAAAAGAAATTTTGAATGGAAGTGACAATGGCGGATGAACTCTGTTATTTTTTCTTCTGGAAACAAGTTGGTAAGAGTGAAGATGAAAAGGGCAAAGGTGGGGTATTTATAGTGTGTGTACACGTGCAAGTAGGAGAAGCTAATGATGACTAAAACATTGGAGAAAACAAAAGACGGCGCGACCGTTCAGAGACCTATCGCGAGCCGCCACGTAACGCGGAACGGCGACCCTACAGATGCGCAACTTTTTGAAAATTTGTGGATAGGGTTGTGCCACGTCGACTTCCCGCTCAAACTCATTCCACTCCTCGGCGACCTCGGCGTCTACCGAGGAGTGGGGGGAGTATCTGTATTGGGTAAAAATCGTCACCTTCGGTCAGGACCTCGAGATGGTAGACCGAAGGCAAAACGAGCTGATGCTCCGAAGAGGGGATTATCGGTCTCGTGGTCAAACCACCGAAGCCGACGCCCTGTGATACGCCCGAAGGCAAAATTAGACCTTAAGCTTCGGCGAGGAGCTACCTTACTCGAACAGCAAGGTCGAACGACCGAAGTCTTGTGCCAAGGCTTCGGTCACCACCTCGGTTCCAGCGGCTTTGCAGCCCACTACTTCACCCCACTAACTCAGCCACTACTCAGCATTTACCCACCAAGATCGTGGAAGAGATATTAACGGATGATGGAGAACGTGGGTCTGGCCCTTAGGCCTATAAATAGAAGTTCATTTTGTGTTGTATGCATCCAGAAATACATACCAAAACTCTGTCAAAATTTGTATTGAACATCTATATATTGAAAGCAAGTTGTTTACGTATTTTCGTCTATTCAGTGTATTATTTACCGCTTTGATACAAAGATTTGCTTATATTCAAATCCAAATTCGATTTGTGTACCTAAAAACGATTTAGGCCCATACAATAAGTAATAATTTAGCAAAAGTAAATGGTCTAAAAAATGACCAATCAAAATCCAACAATTCGAGAATGATAAAAGTTAAAACCAATCTCTTCCGCTCCTACAGCCTCCTAGAAGTCGCAAAGTTTGTGAATAAGTGGCTTGCTCAAAGGATATGTTCTTTTATCATTTCAGTTCATATAAAGATAGTAGGAATATTCCTTTTAACTATTCAACTATAAAAATTACTAGTTGATTTATCTCATACTTCATGCATATCCTTTGACTTGTCCTTAGCTATTCCTAAGTAACTCTCTGTATATCCTAAAGCTTATGCGCTCTAAAGACGATAGCTTCTCTACTTATCTGTAGTTAGTGATGGTTACCTTTTGTAGTTTTTTTCAAGCATTGTACTCAACTTTTGTATGATTTCCTCTATCTCGCTGTTTCTCTTTTTCAATTTTTTTATTAGACAAACGCATAACATTTGACATCATTATTATATTTGATTAAATTTGACAAAAATGTTAAACAAATCAACTTTAAATTATAATGTGGCATTCTTCATATCGTAACAATGATTTCTAATGATTCAAACAAAACTCAATTACTCATTGATTTCAATAAGTATGACAGTTTCTTTGAAAGTACTTAGTATTGAATTGACCCGAGATCTAATTTTATAGTCTTTTATACATGTTATTTTATCATATGTCTTTTTCACAAGATAATAGTAACCAACAAAAAAACAAAGATTTGCAAAATATTATATATTAGATTTTTGTAGACTCATTTTCTTATAAACAAATTACAAGCGGTTAAAATAGATCACTTACTATATTGAAATTTTTATTTAGTGAATTCAAGTGTACATTATAAGATATTACTTCCATCTAAGCCCACATCATCATCATTGGAAAATATAAAAATGAACAATAAGGATTGAAAAAAGAAAACAAGGAATGGACATGAGTGAGCGACTTTTTTCACAAAGCTTTAATTGAGATGTGTGTGCAAACAACAATAAACAATTAGTAATAAACCTTGCAAAAAGAACACATAATTATAATATATACTAGGAACAATAGTCTATGGGAATTGCCAAATCTAAATCTTTGTTGGAATGCGTTTATTCTTCTTCTACTGGTACTTCTTCCATGAGGAGGAATTGATTCTTCCACATTGGACGTTTGCTTTATCAATAATCCAAATTGAAAGGGGCCACACTGAAATATAAACTTTAAAAAAATTAGAGAGGCCAAAATACAAAGACATAAAGCTAATTGGGAATAGTGGTGAGAAAGAAAAAGGTATTCACCCGTGCCTTCAGAATTCCAGTCCTTTACAGTTTGCCCGCACCTTTCATTCAGACCCTTTAAAATATATAAATTACTTTTTAGTACCTTAATTTATCTTTCATAAACATTGTATTGTGTACCACCAAAGTGTTGCCTTTTTAACTTTTTAACTTTGCCTTGTTTGTGGATAAGTATATATAAAAGACACTATGCAAATTGCCTTTTCCTTACCTTTGGTAAAAAGAGGAGGTGCCGCTCCCCACACCCAAAAAAAAAAAATATAGGAAAAGGAAAAGGAAAAGGAAAAGGAAAAGGAAAATTTTAGACGAGTTCTACTAGGTTAAGAATAATTTAAAAGCATTTTAGAACTAGCGCCACAATATAAACAAGAGAGAATTACAAATATATACAACCCTAACACTAAAATTACAAAATATACCAACACTATACCACTTTACAAAAAATAACAATACTTTTTTTACATAATATATACAAAACTCATTTAAAACATACAAATTAGGATTTTAACCCTCTCCCTTGTCAACTGCTACACTGCTGCTCCACCACCAGTCACCCACAGCCGGTCGCCGCCGGTCAGCCGCCGGCTGGCAGCGGCAGGTGGCCGGATTCATTTTCTTAGATCTACAAAATGAAACATACAAAATATACACATATATACATATGAAACTTTATATAATTTATTGTTTCGAATTTACTCATAGTCAAACATACACAATATACAAAAATATACACAAACATGCAAAAATATACAAAAAAACAACATACAAACTATTTTGTTACTTCATACATACACATACACAAGCATACAATAACATACACATTTATACAACACCATATACATACAAAAGTGGAGATTAGACATCTATATACAAAAATACAAAGACATATGTTTTTATATACAAAAAATACAAAAAGGTAGATCTGAATATGTATATACAAAATATAGATATATACATAAACATACATATATATACACATACAAAAGGGGAAAAAAAAGAAAAAAAAGAAGGAGATCTGAAATTATATATACAAAATAGAAATATATACATAAAAATACGCATATATACACATACAAATACAAAAAGAAAAAAGAAAAAAAATGACCAAATCGTGAAAACCCACCGGAAAACCACCGAAAAAACATAGATCCGGGCGTTCCACCACTACAGTGCAGCGCTGCGCTGGTAGCAGCGCCGCGACAGTTAGCTTGAGGGAGGGGGACGGGTGGTTGGAAGAGGGAGGGGGACGGTGGTTGTAAGAGGGAGGGGATGGTGGCAGCAGTATTGGTGGCGGGAGAGGGAGGGGGACGGTGGTGGGTGGGTGGAGGAGGGGAGAGAAGGAGAAAGAGGGAGAAATTAGGGTTTCATGTTTGGGAAGGGGGTAATGAGAAATGAGAAAGTATTATTATGTATTGGTATGTATTGTAAATATGCAAAAGTATTGTTATTTTTTATAATATAGCTATTAGGGTAGTCATGTGGTGTAAATTTTTCTATAAACAAAAGAAAATTTCTATTGCATAGGAGGGTAATAAAAGGCAAAAAAATTCACTCAGTATCCCCAAATTTGATTGGTTCTAAAAGTTTGTCGTTATTTAAAATGATTTTAGCAAAATGTCATCTGTTTCATCTGTAGGCAACACTTCAAGTTAGCTGGGGCCTAGGAGAATATGGTAAGAGGTCAAAAGCAATTGTTGCCTAGGTAAAAGGGGATCAAAGACAAGTGTTGCCTTAGGTAGTACTTACGGAGAAAGGGAAGGTAAGGATACGATACATCATTTATACAATTCATAGGGATATTTCTACCCAGAATTTATTCATTAAACCAAACTAAGGTTATTTTTGCTAAACCACCGTTTTGGAGTTAAAAAGGCAAACCAATTGCCCGATGTCATACTTTTGTAAATATCACTATGGGGAAAGAAGAAAAAAAATAGTGATAATTATTGTAAAAATTTCGCGTAGGGGCCTGTTTGGCACGCGCTAATTGATTTTTTAGCCGTCAAAAACAAATTTGCTGAGAAAGAGCCACCTCCGGACAAGTCCCGGTATAAAATACTGGGGCTTTGAACAAGTTTTGTTTAAATCCCCATTTTTTTGTTATGGGACTTTGTATAAAGCTTCAGTTCCATAACAAAATATTGGGGCTTTGAACAAGAGTATTTTGTTATGGAACTGAAAGCTTTATATATAAAGTCCCATAACAAAATAATGGGATTTATCCCTTTGATGGACCTTTGTTATGGGATAAATCCCATTATTTTGTTATGGGATAAAGTCACATAACAAAATAATGGGAAGCTTCAGTCCCATAACAAAATATAACATGTTCAAAGCCCCAGTTTTTGTTATGGGACTAGTCTAGGGTGTTTTTCCAACGACAATGGAGCGTAAGTGTGCGCGAATTTTTGACTATTTCTCAATAAATTTTGAAACGGTGGATAAAACTCTTTGAGTACGTCCAAAAATGGCTACGCATCAAAATTTTCCATAATTATCCACATATATTATAAGAAAGAAAAATTTACACCACATGACTATCCTAATAGCTATATTGTAAAATATACGAATATTGTTAAATATTTACCCTACATAACAATACTTTTCACATTTTTACAAAATATACCATTTTTCATTTTCCTCCTCTCTCTCTACCCAAAACCCTAATTTCTCCCTTTCTCTTTTTCTCCCTCCTCCACCCACCCTACCGCCGTCATCCCTATCGTCGATCTGCTCCTCCGGCAACTACTGCATAGTGACGCCGCCACTGCTCATTTTTACCCCGCGTCGTCCCGCCGCTGCTGCTCCGTCACCGGAGTGGCGACGCTGCTTCTATTACGGGTCTGATTTCCCCCGTCGCTGGAGCTTCTGGTTCCGATCTACATCTCTTTTTGTTTTTTTTTTTGGTTGATTTTGTATATGTATTTATGTGTATATTTATGTATAACTTTGAATTGATGTGTATATGTATGTTTTTGGTGTATAAATAAATTTACATTTTTTTGAATGTTTTTAGTAGTATTTCTTTGTAAATTTATCGTATGTCTTGTATGTGTATTTCAACCTACATATTTTTGTATTTCAATTTATTTTTTTTGTATAAACTTGTATTTGTGCGTATGTGTGTATTAAATGTATGTCCAAAATCCTTTTGTATGTTTATAAATATTTTTTGTATGTGTTTGTATGTGTGGTGTATATATATATGTATATTTTTATATATTTCTAATTTTTTATGTGTGTTTATGTATTTCTATAGATCAAATCTACTTCTTTTTTAAGTATGAAAGTGTTTTTTTATATGTTTATGTATCTACAATTTTTTCAGATTTTAAAAAAAAAATTATTCTGGTCACCGGCGGCGAGCGGCTGCCGGTGGCTGGCGGCGCAAACAGTGTAGCAGTGGGGAAGGGAAGAGGGTGAAATCCTTATTTGTTGTTTAAATAGGTTTTGTATATAATATATAAAAAAATATTGTTATTTTTTGTAAAGTTATATAGTATTGATATTTTTTATAATTTTAGTATTAGGGTTGTATATATTTGTAATTCTCCCTTATAAGAAAGACTCTCACTAATACCAATGGATTGCATATTGAAGTCTTGGTATGAAACATGAACTGATGTTTGGCAAGCAACCAATATATACTTGTATAGCTATTTTGTTCCTTCAGTTGAGGGTTACGAGATGTGAATTTATCTTTGGCAAAGCCCAATTTTACCATATAGGCTGACTCCGTTACTCTGTAGGACGCACTATTGGCAAGAGTGCCAAATTATACCATTTGTTATGCTTGCATGTTGTTTCAAATGTTAAAAGTAGAGTTCCAACTTCAATCCAAACTTTTTGCTAATACAATCTAATTTTTTTAAATGATTTATTAAATACAGTGATCAACTCCACTCGTCTGTTTTTAGTCCACCTTCTAATCTACATTAAACTTAAATATTTGGCTATCCATTACATTTAATAACTTTCTTGTCATGTCCAAAGTTATTTAAAAGAGGTTGGTCATGCAATTTGCAGGTTCTTTTCTTTTAATTAAGAGAAATAGTGACGAATATATCTTTTTTTTTACCTTGTAAAGTATTAAATTAAAAAAGAAAAACAAAGAAAAAAAAATCAAACTTCCTCTCCATGAACAATATGTATTTCCAAATAGAAAGAGAAAAAAAAATTATTGTCATAAACTCCATAGGCCTTACTGTTAATTAGCCATGAAGAATATTCAACAGATGCTAGCCTTATTATAGCATACAAAATAAGTGAGAATCCATTTAAAATCTATCTATATGTTAGCGAAAATTATGGGATTTGTCTTTTATTAAGTGATTTTAGAGATATTTGTAGGTAACACCTTAACAAACAAACCCATAAATCTCTCATTACCAAAGTGATTTATAAAAATAATTAAGAAGCTTATCCCGTCATATCTTTACAGAAATGTAAACTAATAACATTTTTTTTTTTCAAATTTCATGATTATAGGAGTTAATTACCACTCTTTTTTTATGTTATATAAATATTATGCATTTATTATACAAATCATTCCTACAATGTGTTGCCATATGCATATAATATGTGCTAAATAAATATATTTTCATGAATCAAAGATGGGACTAATAATAAGGGCGGATTTATTAAGGAGGTAGGGGTGCCATGGCACCCGCTAACCTTGGTCGAATTCTATGTATACCTGTTTATATATGTGTATATATGAGCGAAATTCCTATATCTTGTAAAGTTGGCACCTAGTGTTACAAGGTGGCGTCTGGTGCCAGTGGCGAGCCAACAAGCTATTCTTTCCTCCAGCCTGAGTTCGATCCTTAATGGCTGTGTTGGGTTTTAAATCTTCTACTCTTCAATATTAATTCAGTCTCCTACCTTTGCCTTTTCATATACTAACCATAGTAATATCAACTATGATGAGTCAAATGATTTCGCCATGTTCTGAACTGTTCGAGTTAGTAGTTTTATTGCTTATTATTGTTTGGCATGTGTGCTACTTTTTTATGCTTTTGTTACTAGTTCTTAGTTGAAGTAAAATCTTACTATTTCTGCTCAGACATTTATGATATTGTTAGTTCCATTTTTTGGAATTTTTAATTTTTTTCCCCTTAACAAGTTTGCAATCCATGACTCAATAATTTATCTTTCTAAGATGATTTCAGTAGCCCGTTGGAACTGAATTTCACGCCCATAGAAATAAGATAATGTATTTTTATCATATTAATATTATTGACATATTTTTTTTATATTGTCACAATTGTTTCATTTTTTTGCTCAAACAGTTTGTTATTGCAAAGATGAGTAATCTGAACTAAAATTCAAACTAAATCAAATAGCCCTTTAAAACAATGTAGCACCCGATACTCCTAAATCCTAGATCTACCCCTGCTAATAATATTATTCATCTAATTATGTTTCTTTTCAATCTATATTACAATTATATGAATACACAATGCATATTGCATGTGTATTTTTGTTGTGTTGTTTATAAATATGGAATATTGGGCGCATACTCATATATAATACCTATGGTATATTTTATTCATACGGATATGTGAATATATAATGAATGATGATCAGTTATATATGTTAATATTTGAAATACTGAGTGCATATTGATGAATACTATATTATATTTCTTTATTCATATTAATTTTACCGTGAAGTGTTTAATGGCTTTGAAATGACAATTCATACGAATGAGATAATTTAGTGATACACAAATAATTAACTAACATATAATTAAACAAGGAATACAAAAGACCATCCATGTCCCTTGAGAATCATCACCTTTGCGGGTCTTCAGTATCAATTAAGAGATAATTAATTATGAAAGAGAAAGTTGTTCCTTAAATTTAGACACATTTCTTCATTTCTATTAAAATAACTTATATAGGTAGAAAATATGATAAACCCCTTAAAGAATTAGAAGGCCTAGTATACTGCGATGTGTGATTTGATCGAAATTTTGATTTTATATGAAATATAATTGGTTAATGTTTAAAATCCATAATAAAAGTTAAATTTATATATTTAATATTTATTACTAGTGTTCTTACCAAGTAATTTTTCCAGAGAGAGAAGGGTGATGGAGGTAGAAAGCCTAGGGCCATTATTAAGAGAATTTAGGCTCTATGCCGACAAAAACAAATTATTTATATGTTTGTGCCCAAAAAAAGTCAGTTTACATGAAATACCCATGCGCCCCATTTTATTTACAAAAATTCCCATCCGCTCTGTTTTATTTACACTCTCTGCCCACCTGCCCATTTTAACTACATACCGTGCAGTATTCTGTATACTTTTTTAGTATACTGTATACCGTTTTAGTATACCAAATTAATTATACTTCTTTATGGATTTGAGGATATATTGTAAAGAGTATACCATGTGGGTATATTGTATACTACTCCGATAGGTATACAGAAGAAAATGCACTTAAAAGGCAGCGACACATATACACTGTCCATGATATACTGTTAAGTTAGGTTGATGCATACGAAAGCAGTGGTCAAATAAGCACTGTATAGCCCTAGAGTATATTGAATTCATTAGTATACCTCTATGGTATACACTGCTGAATTAGGTATACCTTGCAAAGAGGAGAGAGTGTGTGTTTTAATAGAATGGATATACAGTGTAAATAATTTTGTGGCTAAAAATGTAATGGATATGGAGATATAAATAAGTAGGGTTTGATGGACATTTTTGTAAATCCCCCATTATTAAATCTATCTCATACAATGATGGCTTAAAAGCCCAATAGAGGTCATCTTGGTTTAAGATCGAAGAAATTTATTCTTTGAATTTTTTCTTCAATGTGGATCCGTTATCCTAAGCTATTTACAGACGTGGAATTTCGAAAGGAAAAGTTACACTACCTAAAATTTTAAGACTTTTTTTTTATTTACGAAATATAGAGATATTTATCGACTTTATAAAAAATAACGTCATACTTTAATTTAGGCAAAAGGACCAACAAGCCCTTTATACTTTTTCGGTTTTGCCGTTTTAATACTTGTACTTAGGCAAGTGTCACATGAACACTTCTACTCGTCCAAAACTTAGATTTTAAATGCTTCTCCGTTGATGTGTCAAGCCGTCTGAGTATGTGGCAAAAGTGCGAGTGACACACAATTTTTACGAGAGTGGTATCAAAAAGTCAGACTTGCAACAACTAGTTTATCCACAACATGATTGGCCATTTTTCCTTTGTTTGCCCGGGTGACTGATCCTGCCATAATGTACTTCTACCTATTATAGCACTGGCAGTCGAAGTCGCTTCTTCTTCTTCTTCTTCTTCTTCTTCTTCTTCTTCTTCTTCTTCTTCTTCTTCTTCTTCTTCTTCAAGATTCCCATTAATAAATGGACAACAATAGTGGACAAATGTTAAAACTAACTTACAAAAAATCTTAATTTCTAAACAAATACTGATTATGTGTGCTTTAATCAGTTAAAATATCTCTATTTTATAAATAAAATACAAAATAACAAAACTCTTACCTCATAAAGTCCAAATCTTTGACTTAAAGTTCTTTATTATTTATTTGATGAACAATTAAGCCATAATCGAAAGGATCTTTTTGTTTAATCGTGAAAGATAAAAAAATTTTAGGGGGTGGGTTAATTAGGGGTTTTTGATAAATGTAAAAGGGGTCGTTTGTTTTTACCGTAGGCTTTTGACTTTCCTTTTCCTTAATTCATAAAAAATATGTGGCAAGTGTTGTGGGCTAAACTCTAACGTGAGTGCCACGTGGGTGGCGTTTGTACAACACGCTTAGACACAATAGTTTAAAATATAGGTTTTGGACAAGTAGAAGTGTTCAAATGACACTTGTCATGCCCTCTTTTTTCGAAAAAAAGAAAAGAAAATACTCTTATGTTAAAAAGGTTTTCTAAATTTTAAAGGTTGTGACTGGTATTTCAAGGTACACAAAATTAATAAAAACTCGCAGTCGTCACTTGACAAGTTAAAGGTGTGACAAGTCACTAAAGTGATGTACCTAGAACACCTTTAAATGGTTTGCGTCAGAGATTTGGATAAGGTCTTCAGTTGACTCTCGGGAAGGTATTAGGCACCTTGAATCCTGTACCGAGTACAGTTGCTTTATTGTCGTATTTCGATTCATTAAATATGATCGTTATTAAAATCACGCTTTGATTATGTTTGAAAGTTACCCGCAGCATATACCTCTGAACAATTTGGCTTTTCAGTTGAATTTTTTCTTTTTTCAAATAAGTAGATCACAAATCATGCTTATCAATTGGTTGGCTAATCGATTTTTAATTGAGTGCAATTGCTAACTTTATTAAGTGACAAATTGGGACTCCCAAATTTACCTTCATTGATTGAATCATGGATTACATAATTAATTTGGAATTGTCAAAGACTATTTCTCAAATTATTAGTATTTGTTAAAGTGAGACAGCTTTATGGGATGTCTTTACAATTAAGAAAAGCTTGTGGCTTGTCCTTTTTCTACTATTATTGGGCTAATCCATTTTGCATTAATAGGCTGGTTAGTTATTTTGTTTGCAAGAATAGTACCTGCTCAATTTTAATCAATTCATTTTGATTGTGGGTTGACCCATTTGCATTAGTAAGCTGGTTTAAGGCTTGTCTATTAAAAAAAATTGTTACATTCTATTCTATCCAATGATAATGGCTGTTTCTATAAATTTAAAGTGTGGCTAGATTTTAAAACGTCCTAACCAATGCTGCCTATTCGTTTCAGGTTGCAATTATAATTAATCTTGCACTTTTAGTCCCGTTTTTGTATATTCTTAAATATTTGACTAGATTTCAAAATTTCATAAATTTGCACATATGTGCTCAGAATTGTTATAAGCAAGATTGTTGGTTTTAGTGATAATATTCTCACGAAGTTTTTGCTACCTTTTAGCACAATTCAGGCAAGGATATTATTTCGGTTTAACCATCACAAAGTCATAAATCAATTAATATACATAACCTCACGGAGTGTATTTAATTATTATTTCTGAGTGAGCAAAATAAAATTATATTAGCAATAAGCAATTTTTCTTTAGAGAAATACATGTCAAAACTGAGATTGTATTATGAATATTACCAAGTGAATTCAATGACTCCCAACTCTTTTTAAATTTGAAATTTCCGAAAATTCTTTGTTTTAGTTAAAATTAATTAAAAGTTCAAAGAAAACTCACCTTTCATCAATTTGATTCTCTCAAATAGTAGTGGAAATATTACAAGTCTGTAGCATAGATTTACCCAATCTCTGTGGGACGATATCTTAAACTATATTATAATTTGACTTAGCATGAGCATTAATTCCTATACACTTTGGCCTCGTCAAATTTTTGGCGCCGTTGCCGGGGATTGGCGCAGATCTACTTCAGACTAAATATTTTATTACTAATTTGAGAACTTACTATTTTTTTTTGATAACTAACTTTTTATTATTAATCACCAAGTGTTTAATTACATTCCAAGTTGCTAAACACTAACAACATCTCAGACTAACGGATTCTATGATCCTCACTAACTATAGCATTATACTAAATACAAATTTAAAATTGAAAAACTGTGCTAATCACTCGATCATCTTCCATACAGATAACTTCCAACTCTTTTAGGCTAGGAACTAGTATCAGAAGACAAATCCAGCCAGGTACTCTTTTAGTTCTCTTGCAGCTCTCAGACATGTTGTATATGCAATGTCCTTTGCCACAGCTTGCCAGGTTGTCACTTTGTTCTCAAAGATTCTATCATTTCTCTCCTTCCAGATTGCATGAGTATAGTGGGCGTAGATGATTCTGAGAACAGCTGCCTTCTTAGTTTTCCCTTTTGCCACAGTAAGCAACCAGTCTTGAAATTCTTGCCACGTTTGAGTAACTTGCGCCTGCCTTTGAATCCACTGCATGAGCTTAAGCCATATATGTCTTGCATAGCTACAGTCATGAAATAAGTGAGCTCTATCCTCTGTTGAATTGTTATAGAGGACACAACCAGTGTTCACATTCATTCTCCAGGCTAACAACCTGTCTTTAGTCAGCAGTCTGTTATGCTGGGTTAGCCACATATTGAACATTGATCTTGGGCTTGCCTGATTCTGAAACATAAGGGTTTTCCATTGGACTTTAGGTTGACTACCTATCATCTGGAGGTAGCAATGCCTAATGAGACCTCCTGAGGTTGCCTTGTAATTCTCTGTGTAATGCAGATGCTCTCTAGCAACCATCAGTTTCCTCACCATCCATGCAACTTGAGCTGGTATTTTAGCTTCTGCTAGTTGTTGTTTATTGATGTAGAAGATGTGGACCCATTTTATCCATAGCTTGTCTGCTTTTTTTGCCAGGTCCCAGCATAGTTTGATAATAGCTGCCTTGTTCCATAGTTTGAGAACTTACTATTATTATAATTATTATTTTTTTTCTCGTTCATTTTATTATATATTTTAATATTAGCTTTGTTTAGTTACCTATTATTTATATCATCGCTTTAATTTTTTTTTTGTGTTTCTATTTTTTTTACTACTACTTTTACTATTATATTTAATACTAATATTTTACATATTACTTTAAAATTTTTTTTAGTGTTACTATTATTACTATTTTTTTTACTAAAGAATCTCAAGTAGTGTATGACCCGGTCTTCTAATAAAGAGTTGGTTAATTACAATCCTAAAATTGAAAGATCTTTGAGATTGTGTAGGAAAGGACAACAATCATCTGCTCTGAACGTAACTTGTGACAGAATGGAGCATCAAGGAATACAAGACAACAACCCACTGGGAGTCCCACCACCAGCTCATATAGAAGAGCAGTTTGACGACGTGGTGCCAAGACTAGCAAACAGAATCCTAAGGGATTATGCTAGGCCAGACCACTTCAACTGTGAATCTAGTGTTAGAAAACCCTTGTGGCAGCCAACAACTTTGAAATTAGGACCGGCCTGATCAAAACAATTCAACAATCTTGCACTTTCACTGGTGATCTAAGTGAAGATTCACACAGTCACTTAATCGATTTCTTAGAACTGGTTGAAACTGCTAAGTACAATTGAGTATCTCCTGAAGCAATCAAGTTAAGGTTATTCCCTTTTTCTTTAAAAGGCGAGGCTAAAGCTTGGTTGCGAAGTTTGCCTCAAGGGTGCATTACCACATGGGACCAGATGACTCAGAAATTTTTGAACAAATATTTTTCCCTACTAAAACAACAAAGTTGAGACAAGAGATATCTAATTTCTTGCAGACTGATACTGAGTCAGTTTATCAAGCATGGGAAAGATTGAAAGCAATGCTGAGAAGATGTCCACACCATGACATTCCTGAACATATGCAGTTATATATTTTCTATCACGGGTTAAAACCCTCTTCTAGAAATGTGATTGATGCTGCTTCAGGAGGTTCCATAATGGGAAAGACCACAGAAGAAGCACTCCAATTGTTGAATGAAATTTCTGAAAATGCCATTCAGTGGCCATCTGATCGTGTTATCATCAAGAAAGCTGCTACGGTAAATCAGGCAGATGCTTTAAATACACTAACACAACAAATTGCTTCTTTGGCACAAAAGTTTGAATCTTTTTAGGTGAATAGCCAGTCTGAGACTTGTGACATGTGCGGAGGAAATCATCTTAACCATGAATGCCAAGCAACCAATCAGAATGATGAACATGTCAATCTCATCGGTTACAAGACATATCCTTTTGGAAGTCCAATGGCAGACAAACATCCAGGATTTCAATGGAGCAATCCAAACGGTGCTGAGAACTCCCAAAGCTTCCAAAAGCAACAGGTACAAAGTCCACCAGGGTACCAGAATCAAAACCGAGGGCAACAAAATTTCAAGCCCTATCAGCAAGCAGCTCCATATCAGCAAAGGCTTCAACAAGCCCATCCAAGTCTTGATGACCTTTTGTATAAGTACATTAAGGCCACTGATGAGAAAATGGAGAGCCAAAATTCTGCTCTCAAAAACTTGGAAATTCAGTTAAGCCAACTGGCTACTCTTGTTTCAGAAAGAATTCAGGTTCATTTACCAAGCAATACAGAGAAAAATCCAAAGGAACATCTTAAGGCCATCACCTTAAGGTCAGGTAAGAATCTTGATGATCCATATGCTGACAGAGAAAAGAATCAGCCAGAACAGCAGGTAGATAAAGGTAAGAATGTTGAAACACCATCTGAATTGTCACAAGATGAAGAAGTCAAGAAAAATTAAGAAAAAAATATTGAGAAAATGACTTCTCTCCCAATGACAATTCCTTTTCCACATAAAATGAAAAGAGAAAAACTTGATAATCAATTTGCAAAGTTTTTGGAAATTTTGAAACAAATTCACATCAATATTCCTTTTACTGATGCTTTGTTGCAAATGCCTTCATATGCTAAATTTTTGAAAGAAATTTTATCAAGCAAAAGGAAATTGGAAGAAGTTTCTGTGGTAATGCTTACTGAGAAATGCAGTGCTATACTTCAAAATAAGCTACCACAAAAACTCGGTGATCCAGGAAGTTTTACAATTCCGTGTACATTGGGAGGGGTGTATATTGAAAAAGCACTTTGTGATTCTAGAGCTTCAATAAATTTAATGCCATTTTCTGTTTTTAAAAAGTTAGATCTTGGTGAGATGAAAAATACGGTTGTCTCTCTTCATTTTGCAGATCAAAATACTAAGAAACCTAAGGGAATTATTGAAAATGCGCTCGTGAGAGTAGATAAATTTGTCTTCCCTGTAGATTTCATAGTACTTGAAATGGAAGAATGTCCTGATGAACCAATAATTTTGGGTAGACCTTTTCTTGCTACAGGTAGAGCAATCATAGATGTTCATCAAGGACAACTAATATTGAGAGTTGCTGAAGAAATAGTCATTTTTGACATGCAAAAGATTCTAAAGTTTCCAGGAGATGAGTCATCATCTTCTTGTTTTACAATTGATATGATTAGTGATCTTGCAGATGAATTTAAAGATAATCAATTGATTCCAGACTCGATGGCGAGGTGTTTGGCCAATTCTGGCACAACACAGGATGATGATCCCACCATTAAAAGTGAATCAGAAATACTGGAAAGATATTGTGAGGATGAAGGAATTCAATCAGAAGGAGTTCAACAAAAAATTGAACTCAAAACTCTCCCTTCTCATTTAAAATATGTTTATCTTGAGCCTGAATTATTTCAGCTTCACTAACTGCTGAACAGGAGGATAAATTAATTGAAGTACTGCGAGCACACAAAGGAGCCTTGGGATGGACTATTGCGGACATCAAAGGGATTAGTCCAACTGTATGCATGCACGGAATCCTCTTGGAAGATAAGTACAAACCAATAGTCCAACCCCAAAGGTGATTGAATCCAGCAATGCAAGAAGTGGTGAAAAATGAAGTTATTAATTTTATGGCACCCGATTTCTAATAGTCCTTGGGTAAGTCCTGTTCACGTGGTACCAAAGAAAGGAGGTATGACAGTTATAAAAAATGAAAATAATGAACTCATACCTACTAGAACAGTTAGGATGGAGAGTCTGTATTGATTACAGACGTCTCAATGATGCCACCAAAAAAGATCATATTCCTTTACCATTCATTGACCAAATATTGGAAAGAGTGGCAGGATATGGTTTTTATTGTTTTCTTGATGGATATTCAGGAGATAACCAGATCCCAAATTGCACCAGAAGATCAGGATAAGACAACTTTCACATGTCCCAGTGGAACCTAGGCATATAGGAGAATGCCCTTTGGTCTATGCAATGCACCTGCTACATTTCAGCGGAGTATGTCTGCAATTTTCTCGAACATGACCGAAAAGTTTTTGGAAATTTTTATGGATATTTCACACTTTTTGGTAAAATATTTGAGGACTGTCTTCACCATTTGACCTTATTTCTTAAGAGATGTGAAGAGACAAACTTGATTCTTAATTGGGAAAAGTATCATTTTATTGTTACAGAGGAAATTGTCCTAGGACACAAAATCACTGCTAAAGGGATAGAAGTTGATGAGGCCAAAATTGATCTTATAGCAGGATTACCCTCTCCTGCAACTGTTAAAGACATTAGAAGTTTTTTAGGCCATGCAGGTTTTTACAGACGGTTCATAAAAGATTTTTCAAAAATTTCAAAACCTCTGACTAACCTTTTAATGAAAGATGTTAAGTTTAATTTTTCAGGTGATTGTTTGAAAGCATTTGACACCCTTAAGGAAAAATTATCAACTGCTCCTGTAGTTGTGTCCCCTGATTGGAATCAGTCTTTTGAGGTCATGTGTGATGCTAGTGATACATCAGTTGGAGCAGTTTTAGGCCAGAGAAAAGATGAGATTTTTTCTATATACTATGCAGTAGGACTTTGAATGAAGCTCAGTTGAATTATGCCACAACAGAAAAAGGACTACTGGCAGTATTATTTGCATTTGATAAGTTTCGTTCTTATCTGATAGGAACCAAGGTCACTGTTTTTACTGATCATGCAGCTTTAAAATACCTCTTAGCAAAGAAAGATGCCCGACTTAGATTGCTAAGATGGATTTTACTCCTCCAAGAGTTTGACCTTGAGATAAAAGATAAAAAAGGAACTGCAAATCAAGTTGCTGACCATTTGTCTAGAATAGAGAACTCTCCTCTTAAGATTTGTGATATAAAAGAAGAGTTTCCTGATGAACATATTTTTTCTGTCAGCTCAGTTGTGACTCAACCACCCTGGTTTGCAGATATTGCAAATTATTTGGTTGGAAAATGGACACCCCAAGATCTCTCTTACCAGCAAAAGAAAAAGCTTATTTCTGATGCTAAATATTATCTGTAGAAGGAACCTTTTTTTTTTAGGGTTTGTGCAGATAATATTATCAGAATGTGTGTGCCGGAAGATGAAATGACTAAGATTTTGCATCATTGCCATGATGGTGCAATTGGAGGAAATTATGCTGCAAATCGGACTGCATTTAAAGTCTTGGAGGCTGGATTCTTTTGGCCAACACTTTTCAAGGATGCACGTGCATATGTTTCACAATGTGACAGGTGTCAGAGAACAGGTAACATCACCAAGAGAGATGAAATGCCTTTGCAATCAATACAGGTATGTGAAATTTTTGATGTTTGGGGAATAGATTTTATGGGCCCTTTTCCTTCATCTCATTCTTTTGAATATATCCTCGTAGCTGTAGATTACGTCTCAAGATGGGTTGAAGCCATTCCTACGAGAAAAAATGATGCTCGAACCGTGTGCAATTTTCTTAGAAAAAATATTTTTACTAGATTTGGCACACCACGAGTCATCATCAGTGACCAAGGGACTCATTTCATAAATAAATAATTTTCTGCTTTATTGTCCAAATATGGCGTGACTCACAAAACAGGAACACCATATTGCTCAAACACAAGGGCAAGTTGAGGTTTCCAACCGTGAATTAAAAAAGATACTTGAAAAAACAGTTGGAATCTCAAGAAAAGACTGGGCTCTAAAATTAGATGATGCATTATGGGCATACCGAACGACGTTCAAAACGCCAATTGGTACATCCTCATACAGATTAGTCTTTGGAAAAGCTTGTTATTTACCTTTTGAATTAGAATATAAAGCTTTTTGGGCATTAAAAATGCTGAACTTTGAATTAAACTCTACTGGTAAAAATAGATTCTTTCAGATTAATGAATTGGAAGAGCTGAGGTTGGAAGCTTATGAAAATGCCAAGATTTACAAAGAAAAAACAAAAAAATGGCATGACAACTTGATTCGACAAAAAAATTTCAAAATTGGAGATCAGGTACTCCTTTACAATAGTCGACTCAGGTTATTTCCAGGAAAATTGAAATCCAGATGGACAGGTCCTTACATTGTTACAGATGTTACTCCATACGGAGCAATTGAAATTCAACAGATCAATGGAGGAGACAAATTCAAAGTAAATGGCCACAGGCTAAAATTATACTTTGGAGGACAGTTTGAGAAACAACCATCAGTAACCATGATAATCTGATAAATTTTACAGTTACTACGTCGAGCTGGCGATGTTAAACTCAGAACTACGGTTTCTTACCCGTAGCCATTTATGGTGAAGCAATGGAGCCTCATAAGTCCAATATATATTTGAGTAATTAAATGCTTAATCAATTGATCTGGTTAATATCTAGGTTATTGTGTAACCAGAACATCTCATGAAGGCCTCTACAAAAACAGAGTCACCTACACAGGAGTAACTCCATGGTGATCGGTATGTCTAAGTAACTGGTTGGTTAGCCATTTAATTATGCAAATCAAATGTTGGCTCAGGTTTTTCTGGTTTATATTTAAACCGGGACCCCATGACTGTTAAGGTGAAAAATCTAGTTCAGTCTATTACACATAGAATATGTGTGGTCACAGTTTCTTTCAAGCTTTCTTATGTGATTGCAAATTTGAAAGCCAAAAAGATTTTTATTTTTTTTTTAAAATATAGTATTCTCTATTTTAGTTTATTATATTTAAAAAAAAAGATTTTACCCCCTCTTTCATATTTTTAGGGATGTGCTTTCATCCAGGAGAATGAAAAGTTTAAGTGTGGCGGAGGGTTGTTCTTGTTTATATATATATATATATATATATATATATATATATATATATATATATATATATATATATATATATATATATATATATATATATATATATATATATATATATTAACTATGATCATTTGTAGGTATTTAATTAACAAATTAATTTTTTTTCATTATGTTTAATATTATTTCTTTTTATCTTCACCATATGATTTGTCATGTTGATGATTTTTATTTTGTGAAGTAGGAGTAAGCATCTTCAACTCAGGTAATCATTTGAATTGAGAAAAGTTATGATCATAAAAGCAAATGGAATCAACAAACTTGGCTAGAACTTGCTCTAAATAATTTTCGAGGCGAAATAATAGACGACACTGATTTTCAAAAAATGAAATTAGGCCTTCTTTGATACACAATTCTAACCTCTTTATTTTCATCCAAATATACATATATTACCTCGTAGAACCCTTATTTCAGCCTTAATCTTTTTTCTCGAACACCATAATTCTCTTAAAAAGCGAGAATACAAATCTCATAATATATAGAGTATGCATTAAATATACACATTTGTATATACATATTTAAATATAATAATTATTTCTTCCAACAATGAATGAGCGAAGATTGATATCAACGAAAGGAAGAAATACTGTAAAAAAAAAAGAGTTTGTATGATTGTTATGATTTTTCAAAAGAAGGAGAAAAAAAAATTGACAAGTACTATGAAATGATGGAAATACTGAGGATTAAGAAATGTTTGCTCAAAGCTGGAAGAAGAAAAGTCACTATAAATATATCCATATACCCTACCAGCATGAAGCCTAACATTACAAGCCGAGAAAAGTCCTATAAAGATTTTAAAAATCAGTGTTGAATCTATATTAGTGGAGATAAACAGGAGGAGCAAGCATATGGACAAGACGATGATACCGAATGAATGAGTGATCATAAATCTATCAATTCTGAAAGATTCAAGGGGAGAAATGCAAGTTCTTATTGATCAAAGTGGAATTCAAAAATAAGGTAATGAATTTGATAATTTAAAAATGATGATTGCATTAAAGATAATGAAAGAAGTTTATTTTGAATAAATTTTTTATGTTACAAAGATCATGAGTTTGAAGAAAATGTTCAAAAAAAAATAGATTTATATATGTACATATATATTTTTCCTCGAGGACGAGCAAAAGTTCAAGTGTGGTGGAATTTGATGAATATAAATTATTCATGTATTTTTATATATAAATTTAAATATTTTAAATATTATAATAAATAAATATATTATATTTTATTATATCTTTTAACAAGTTTTGCGGTGAATGTTAAATTGAGGAATGAAGACTACAAGTAAAAGCAGAAGAAAAAAGAACAAAAATGAGTGATGTATAAAGGAAAGAATAAATGATATTAATTCATGTTGCGAATTGAAGTCGCGACATGATGCATAAAGGAAAGAAGAAATGATATTAATTCTGAAACGACCTCGATCAGTCGTTTTGGAAGTTAGGACTCCGATTGGCGTACTGATAATTTTAAAATATTCGTAATGTCCATTAAGACCTGTCTGTAAAATTTGAGCTAAAAGAGACTTCGTTTGGTAGGCATCGGAAGAAGGTTTCAGTTTTTATCGTCGATAAATATTAAAAAGAGATTTACGAGCTCGGTATTGGCGAATGAGCTCTGATTCGAAATTCGAAAGCGCCGTCAGGTTCGTATGATTATTTGTGACTTTGGTGAACTTTCGAAAGTGGATTTCGATGTTGTTCGGCTAGTTCCGCTAAAATGCCGAAAGTTAAATAATTTGACTTTTTATATTTAAATTTGCATATTGAGTTTCGGGAGTCCGATTTGAGATCCGCCTTTGTGAGTATGTTACATATATTTTGTATAACTTGTATGCAAAAGTTGGAATTATTTCGAATATCGCAGGGCATCGTTTTAATTTTCGTCGCACCAAAAAAAAAACAAAAAAAAAAGAGAAGAGAAAAAGACAAAATAAGGAAAGAAAAGCAAAAGAATTAGGCGGTTGGCTAAGGGAAGTGCTTAGCAGCACTAAAAAAACGAACAGAAATAGAGAAACGCGAGAAACAGAAAACACACAGTGGAAAAATGCCAGAAAATGAGAAAAGGAGCCGGAGGAAAATAGTATTTTTACCCCAAAATATTCAGGTAATGATCCTAATATATTATTTGAGTTTATTACGTGTGTTTGAATATATTTTAACGGTAAAACATGGAAAATTAGATATCGTTTTAATAAGTTCAATTAATAGTTTAAAGGGTCAAATGGACCCCGATAATGGAATTGATTATATATTCGTACTCAGTGAGTTATGGGCAACATATAAATGTAATTTTGTTTGGGGTTTGGTTATGTGACCATAAACCATGTACATAGGTCTGACCTGCGTATTGCGTATGCGAATAGGGTATTAGGTTCCTAACTAGATTATCCTAAGATGTGAGAAATGAAGTCTTTAGCCTAATTTGTTATATTTTTCTGCTTATTGAACACAATGGGATCGTTTGACAATGAATCCAAAGGACAAAGCGGTTATGGAGTGGTTGTACTAACTTTGTAACAAGGTAAGTGCTTATATCCATTTCTTTGGAGGCACCTGGCCTCGTGGATTTTCTACCACGTGATCCTTACGTGTGGAGCTGCCGATAGGCGTACTCATTACACCTTAGCTTTGAATTTACATTGTATATTATATGTTATGCCCTGTTGTTGGTATTGCATTGAGCATATGAACGTTGCACTCTGGTTTTGAGCATTGCATATACTTCCCGGTTGGCGATGAGAGTCCCGCACCAGTGAAGGGTCATTATTGCATATACTTCCCGGTTGGCGATGAGAGTCCCGCACCGGTGAAGGGTCAATATTGCATATACTTCTCGGTTGACGATGAGAGTCCCGTACCAGTGAAGCGTCAAAATTACATATACTTCCCGGTAATCGATGAGAGTCCCGAGCCGGAGAAGGGTCATCATTGCATATACTTCCCGGTAATCGATGAGAGTCCCGAGCAGGTGAAGGGTCATCATTGCATATACTTCCCAGTAATCGATGAGAGTCCCGAGCCGGTGAAGGGTCATCTTTGCATATATCTCCTGGTAGACGATGAGAGTCCCGCGCCGGAGATAGGTATCAGGCATATGTGACTGCATTGCATTGTACCCCATTCATCCCATCTCATTGCACCGCATACTGACTATTATGTTTATTGTGTTGTGTTTTATGTATGCGGTTTGTACACTATGTCGTGGACATATCTCAGTTTACCTATATATTTGTGGCTCGTATTCTGGGTTGCGAGAATCGGGTTGCACGCCGCAATGGTATAAATATATGGATCGGGTTGCACGCCGCAACGGTATAAATATATGGATCGGGTTGCACGCCGCAACGGTATAAATATATGGATCGGGTCGCACGCCGCGATAGTATGAATATGTGGATCGGGTTGCACGCCGCAACAGGATGAATATATGGATCGGGTCGCACGCCGCAACAGGATGTATTTCTGATTGTTGATGTGTTCCGGATACCTATATGTTCTGACTATCTTATGTTCCTGGTTGTTAATGAGTTTGTGATTCCATACGTGTTTCTAGTTATTATCTGGCTCTGTCTTTTCATAATTTAAATAAGAGAAATTTTATCTGTTTCTTTTCTCCCTGGCTAGCTATCATATTCTTTGAGGTGGCTAGTCTGCCCCACTTATTGAGTCCTTTTGACTCACCCTTGTTTGTTGTTTGTTTCTTGTCTATCTATCTCGTTTCGGCAGGTTCGCTCCAGGATTGAGTTCGCCACGTTGTGAAGGAGCGAAGACGACTTCAGCTGTCAGGGTGAGCCAGCTTTTATTCCGGATGGCCACCAGTTTATTGTTAAATATTTCAGCTGCATTTTGCTCCCTTCAGGAGGTATATGTCTTCTTTTGTACTCTTAGATGTCTAGTCTGGATAACCCTAGACCTAGTATGTTGGGTAGTCAGCTGTAATTTCTTTTGTACAGCTTAAAGATATCAGTATGTCTGTATTTTTGTTTTAAGTCTTGTCCTTATTTATGAATTGTTATATTTACTTTCCTAATTTAATTGGTAAGGGTTCGCCCGGCGGGTCTAGGGAAAGGTGTCGGGTACCCGCACGGCCTAGCCGAAAATGCGGGTCGTGTCAAATTCATGTTGCAAATTGAAGTCGCGACACCAATTCATGTCGCGACGGTAACTGTTGAAATGGGAACATCAACTCATGTTCTGACTTGAAGTCGCAACACCAATTCATGTCGCGACGGTAACTTTGGAAATCAGAACACCAACTCATGTTCTGACTTGAAGTCGCAATACCAACTCATGTTCTGACTTGAAGTCGCAACACTAACTCATGTTCTGACTTAATGTCGCAACACCAACTTTACCTAAAGATTTTCCTATAAATAGGAGGCAAAGTTGTAGAGAGAAGGACAACTTTTTCATTAGCCAAAATCAAGAATTCGCTCTTTTTTGTTTTCTCTCTTTTGTAGTAGAAATATCTCTAAAGTCTTCTAAATTCCTTTTTAGCTTTTATCACTCCATAATGGAGTAATTTCTTTCTGTTGGGATAGTTGATGAAACTTGGTATATTTATAATATCTACCTCAGTTTTAGTACATGCTTGGCCAGAAACTTTATATCTGCATTTTCACATTGTGCTAGAGTGATAGTTCTGTTACTCTTCATTTTCTCATCTATCTATTTTTAGGTTATTGTATATTAATTTTGTAATTCTCACGGAGCAAAATTAATATATGATGACTGATGAATAAAATAGTAGAGTGGGAATGGAACCTATAGTAACCTATCATTCCAAGTTAGTAATATTTCCCATAGTTTTAATTCTCACGGAGGAATTGTTGTAAGCAAGATTGTTGGTTTTTGTGAAAATATTCTCATGAAGTTTTTGCTACCTTTTAGCACAATTCAAGCAAGGATATTATTTCGGTTTAACCATCACAAAATTATAAATCAATTAATATACATAATCTCACGGAATGTATTTAATTATTATTTCTGAGTGAGCAAAATAAAATTGTATTAGCAATAAGCAATTTTTCTTTAGAGAAATACATGTCAAAACTGAGATTGTATTATGAATATTACCAAGTGAATTCAATGACTCCCAACTCTTTTTAAATTTCAAATTTTCCAAAAGTTCTTTGTTTTAGTTAAAATTAATTAAAAGTTCAAAGAAAACTCACCTTTCATCAATTTGATTCTCTCAAATAGTAGTGGAAATATTACAAGTCTGTAGCATAGATTTACCCAATCTCTGTGGGACGATATCTTAAACTATATTATAATTTGACTTAGCACGAGCATTAATTCCTATACACTTTGGCCTCGTCAGGACCTACATTATCCTCCCATTTTCTTTTATTTATTTTAATGATTTTTTAGTCATTTAACATAAAAAAAAATACTTTTTTTACAAAACAGTTATGCAACTTTTTTTTTTTTCAATTTCAGCACTTCTATCCAAACAGGTAACTGCTTATTTACAAAATAAGCTTCAGCACTTAAAAAGGGTTTTTAAGCACAAGTGCTTGTTAAGCTGCTTAAAATAAGCTCACCCAGACGGGCTCATAGTAGTATCCCCAAAGTCTTCTTTATCATCAAGCTGCTAAAAGTTTCCAAAAACCCTACAACAAATCCCACTCCCATGCTCACGAGAAACCATCACCTTACATGCTCATCATCGTCATCTGTTTCCCTTTCCATTTCTCTTCCTTTTGGAACTAGGGAGAAATCCGTACTAGTCAATGTTTTCCCACAAAGTTTTGGACTACCTTCGAAACTTGAAGAATTAGTGAATGTTCCAAATTGGTTTGTTGATGGGATAGAGCCAGCAAGGTTGTTATATGACAAGTTAAGATGGCTCAACGAAGTGATTGAAGTCATGCTCGCGGGATAGAACCTGAGAGATGGTTAGTGGAAAGGTCTAGTGTCTCCAATAGCTGCATTTTCCCTATGTCCTCTGGAACTCTTCCTGATAATTGGTTCCTAGATAAATTTAGAGTGCCCAAGGCCAAGAGACCTGTCATCTCATTTGGGATTTCCCCGTGAAGGTTGTTGCATGAAAGATCAATAAGATTCACTTGATCTAAATGAAAGGTGTATGTCATCTTTGCTCATTTCTTAACCAACTCCTTCTTGGGTGTAAAAACATAGCTGAAATAGCCATAGTTGGGAAGCCACTTGTAAAATTTCATGGACTTAAGACCTCTCAAGCTTCCCAGGCATGAAGGGTAAGAACATATCAGCTTGTTATTTGAAAGATCTAGAATTTGGAGGTTACAAAGCTGGCACAAGTGTGGAGGAATGTCTCCTTCAATCATATTACCTGTCATTCTGAGCTTTTGCAATGATAAAAGACCTCTCCCAAACCACTCAGATCTGGTGCCATTCATTTTGTTCTCTCCAATATCAAGTGTAATCAAGCTTTTGCAATTGCTTAATGATTTTGGAAGTTCCCCAGATAGGTTATTGCGACTAAATCTCAACAAAAAAAGTGAAGGTGGCGAACATATTGAAGGTGGAATATTACCTGAAAGATTATTCTCTGACAAATCTATGACGAGAAGTTGCTGCAAATCATACCACCAATCAGGGATCTTTCCAGACAAATGGTTGTCTGAAAGGTCAAATCTCAATAGTTTCTTCATTCTAGTGAAGGAATATGGCACATTTTTTACAAAAGCATTTCCTGAAAGATCTGAAACTTTAAGTTTTGTCATCACATGACCAATGTTTAAGGGTATTGATCCTGAAAACAAGTTGTTCGCAAGATTCAAATGTGTCATATTTAGCCAAAATGGTAACAAACCATGAAAGTGATTGGAACTTAAGTCCACCACGACACCATAGTAGTAACTAAAATAGAAGTCCACTAGTGTCCAGCTTGAGTATGACGAGAAGTTTACTAACCTCGAAAGACTTCCACCAATTTGATTATGTGACAGATCGAGCAATCTTATTCCTGAGGACAACGTCCAAAGCCAAAGAGGTATAGGATCTGAAATGGAGTCATTCGGGAGAATAACATATTGAAGTTGCTTTTGAGTTCCAGCCATGTAGGGAACTTAGGACCCAAACTGCAACCTCTAAGCTCGATAAATTTGAGGCTAAATGGAGGAATCCATTCACCACTCAAGTTGATAGAAAGCCTTTTCCCACATGATAAGGATAAAACTTTCAATCGCTGGAGTCTTGCAAAGTGAATTCTGAAAGTCTGCCTTCCAAGAAATTTGCTGCAAGAAACAGTTGAGTTAATTCAGAAAGATTAAAAATACATTTAGGCAAGGTTCTCTTCAGCTGATTCGGTCCAAAGTCCAATATTTTCAATCGTGACAGTTGCTCAATAGTAGCTGGAACCATGCCAGATATCAGGTTAAAAGCAATAATGAACTTCCTTAAGTTCCTCGAGTGTCCTAATGAATTAGGCAATTTCCCCGTCAAATCATTTCCGAGTAGAAATAATGACTTTATATGGAAGATGAGCTTGAGTTACAAAAAAAAAAAAAAAAAAAAGATGCGAAGCTAATGGTGGAAATTCAATTATTTGACCCGAAGGTTGAAGATGATGCCCAAGAAGAAGAAATTGCACTAGAGCCTTGTGTGGAGTTGCAAAATATTATTTGTGAAGAATCTAGTGCAATAGAATATGAGGATGTAAAAAATGAGGAGATCTTGGAGTTAATGTTGGAAAAACTGGATGAAACACGGAAGTTTTAAATAACTTGAGGCGTGTCTAAGACACCGTCCTTTAGGATACTTCACCAATATTGGTGTATCCCCCATGATTCAACAAGCTCTTCTAGTTTTAGATAAACTAGGAGCAGGAACAACAACGAATCTCAAGTTAAGAGGAAACCCAGTAGATTTGTTGTAAGAAGAAATGTTTCAGCAAGAGGAACGAATAGGTAAAGTTTGTAGTTTATTTTGTTTCTATTCTGTTGTGTCTTTGAGGAGGCAGTGCCTTCAGCTATATATAGGTAAAGGACCAACGGTATTCTCCAACGTTATTCTGATCAACAGCTATATGGTGCATTGATCATGCAATCAAGGAGGAACAATAAGAATTATATTGAAGTAGCAATTATGACATAGGCAGCCAACGGTAAGAAGTTTTCCTATGCATAGTCTACCAACGGTAATTATTCTTGACCAAGTAATCAATTACATTAATGGATTCAATGTTGTATTTTTGATTTCTTTTGAGATATTTTTTTTATATAATTTAATAATAGTCCCCCACATATCTCAAAAGAAATTAAAACAAGAGAAGAACAAAAAAATGTAGAGATTTTTACTGGGTTTCCAAGAATGAGTATAATGCATCGTTTCTGGTGTCCGTAGACTATGAACCCAAACTAGATTAAATAAGATTAAACTTACAGAATAATTGGTGAAGTTTAAAACTTCTATGAACCAATAATTCTTTTGTAAGAACATGGTCTTATCTATCACATTATACTCCCACTTTGTTGTTCGTCGCGGTTTTGCGCTAATAGGCCATGCGCAGCGCCCGGTATTCATGAGCGCTCTAGAAATTTTGTCAGAATTTCATAGGAGCGGCCCCACTCCACACTCATATAGGTCCAATCATCAAGTGTATTCTGCAGGGCAATACACCACCTATAAAGGATATGAATTGGATTAAGAGTAAAGACTCAACCTCCCTTTGCCTTGCAGAGGTGCACTATTTTTCACACACCATAGGAAGGGACATAAAATTGATAGTGCATAGTGTATCAACTAATGACTTGTTATTACCCATATGAACCTACTTCATGGGATCTCCAATCACATAGGTTGGGTTACCATCATTGTTGACATTTCTCTAGTTGACATTTGTAAGTCCCATTCCCCTCGATGTTTCCAAAATCACTTTCCTTTGCAAAGGTTTAGTCAGAGGATCGACCAAATTCAACTCTGATTTCACACAATCTATGGAGATAATTCCATCTCTTAGCATATGCTTTATCACTTTATGTCTTCTACGAATGTGTCTATTTTTGCCATTATAAGATTTATTTTTTGCTAAATCAATAGCTGAACGGCAATCACAGTGCATAGACACAGAAGGTGTTGGTTTTATTCCAATTGGAATACTCGCCAAGAAGTTTCTCAACCACTCAGCCTCATTAGCAGCCAACTCCAAAGCCACAAACTCAGATTCTATAGTTGATTTTGTAATCAAGCTTTGCTTGGCTGACTTCCAAGTTATTGCACCCCCACCAAGGGTGAATACATAGCCACTAGTGGATTTTACTTCATCTGAATCAGAGATCCAGTTAGCATCACAGTATCCCTCTAATACAGAGGGAAATCCACTAAATTTAATACCATATTTTATGGTACCTCTCAAATATTTCATAAGTCTAGTCAATGCATTCCAATGATCAC
This sequence comes from Petunia axillaris subsp. axillaris, assembly GCA_029990575.1. Taxonomy (NCBI): domain Eukaryota; kingdom Viridiplantae; phylum Streptophyta; class Magnoliopsida; order Solanales; family Solanaceae; genus Petunia; species Petunia axillaris. The sequence continues at coordinate 33,023,094 of JARKNS010000002.1, forward strand.
TATTAGGATTATGAGTATATCTACTCAATCTACACACATCATACGCTATATCAGGTCTAGTAAAATTCATTAAATGCATTAGACTACCAATAATTTGAGCATACCTCTTTTACGAAATAGCTCCTCCACGATTCTTCTTTAATCGGCAATTAGCATCAAAAGGAGTGCTCACAGGTACCATATCAAAGTAATCAATTTTTTTAAGAATTTTCTCCACATAATGTCCTTGAGTTAAAATTAAACCATCACTATCTCTAATAATTTTCATGCCTAAAATGACGCTAGCTTCTCCGATGTCTTTCATATCAAAATTAGAAGACAATAAGCTTTTGGTTTCAAGTACTACATCAAGTTGAGAACCAAATATAAGCATGTCATCCACATAAAGGCATATAATCACACAAACACCATTAACAAGTTTTGTATAAACACATTTATCATCTTCAAGAGAAGTAAAACCATTATTTAATAAAACTTCATCAAATTTCTCATGCCATTGCTTGGGAGCTTGTTTTAAACCATATAGTGACTTTATTACTTTATTTTCTTGCCCAGTCACTACACTGCCCTCAGGTTGCTCCATATAAATTTCTTCCTCTAAATCATCATTTAAAAAAGCAGTTTTAACATCCATTTGGTGAATAAATAATTTATGTATGGATGCCAAAGCAATTAAAATACAAATTGAGGAAATTCTAGCTACATGAGCATAAGTATCAAAATAATCAACATTTTGCTTTTGAGTAAAACCTTTAGCAACAAGTCTTGCTTTGTATTTATCAATAGAACCATCAGAATGATATTTCTTTCTAAAAATCCATTTGCAACCAATTGGTTTAGCTCCCGGAGGTAAATCAACTAGTTCCCAAGTATTATTTTGTAAAATAGAATTTATTTCAGAATCAATAGCTTCTTTCCAAAAAATTGCATCAGGAGAAGATATTGCTTCAAAATATGTTCTAGGATCATTTTCAATAAGATAAGTGTAAAAATCATTACCAAAAGATTTTTCAACTCTTGTTCTTTTACTTCTCCTCAAATCCTCATTTTCAAAATCATTTTGAACTACATGATTATGCAAAATATTTTTATTTTGAGTAATAGGGGCATGAGAAATATTATTACTCTTTAAAGGAAAAATGCTTTCAAAAAATTCAGCATCTTTAGTTTCAACTATAGTGTTGCGTTCAATCACATCACTTTTATTCACAAGAAATCTATATGCAGAACTATTTTCAGCATAACCAATAAACATGCAATCAGAGGTTTTCAACCCAATTTTTCTTTTCTTAGGTTCAGGTAGCATAACCTTAACAAGACACCCCCACACTTTTAAATATTTCAAGTTAGGTGGATAGCCTTTCCACAATTCATAAGGTGTCTTACCAGTTTTCTTATATGGTATTCTATTTTGTAAATGACAAGCAGACAAGATAGCTTCCCCCCCAAAGATTATCAGGCGCACAAGAACTAACAAGCATACAATTCATCATTTCTTTCAAAGTCCTATTTTTCCTTTCTGCTACCCCATTAGATTCAGGTGAGTATGGAGGGGGTAACTTCATGTATTATCCTTTCCTTTTCACAATAATCATTAAGTAAAATATATTCCCCACCTCTATCAGATCTAACTCTTTTGATTTTCCTACTTAATTGATTTTCTACTTCACTTTTGTATACTAGAAAGGCATCATTTTTATTTCTTAACAAATATACTTTTGTATATCTAGAATAGTCATCTATAAATGTAACATAATATCTTTTCCCGCCCCTAGTCATTGTTTGCTTCAAGTCTCCTAAATCAGTGTGAATCAAGTCTAGCAAATTAGTTTTTCTAGAATAAACCGAAATATGTGATTTCTTAGTTTGCTTAGCTTCAGTACAAATTTCACATTTATCTAGACTAGAATAATCAACATTAGAAATAAGACCGTCAGATTGCATTTTCTTAATATAAGATAAACTAACGTGTCCAAGTCTAGCATGCCATAAATCAAAAGAGTCATTCAAGTAAGCAGAAGTACTAGCATTTTCATTCATAACATTGAGTACAAATAAACCATGGTTACAATACCCTTTGCCAACAAAAATATTATTTTTGGTTAATACAACCTTATCAGATTCAAATGAAACCTTCACCCCAAATTTTCCTAACAATCCTACAGAAACCAAATTGGTTCGGATATTAGGAACATGTAACACCTCATTCAGGGCCAGAGTTTTTCCAGATGTGAGTTTGAGGAGAACTTTTCCTTTTCCTAGAACTGGAGTAGTTCTGGAATCACCAAGATAAACAACTTCTTCTCTTTCCTCAATTTGGGTGTAAGATGTAAATTCATTTTTATTTGCACAAATATGCCTAGTGGCACCACTGTCTAACACCCAATTTTTCACACCGGACACTAGATTTACTTGAGATATGACCGCAGCAATAACATCATCTGCTTCAACCAAATTTGCTTTGGTTTTAGCAGGATTGTCATTTTTCCCAACTTTTCTGTCCCTACACTGAGGTGCATGATGGCCTGGTTTGCCACACACAAAACAATTGCCTTTTTTCTTGAAGGTTTTATTGTTGACTTTGGGCTTGTAACCAGGTTTCTTTTCGTACCTGTTAGTTTTGTTGCGAGACTTATTGTCCTCCACGAGATTGGCTTTTGTAGCAATTTCCTTCCCTTTGGCAAAACTTGATTGCTTCGGGTTGGTATCTTCTATGATGATATGCTTGACCAAATCAGCAAGTGACAACAATTTGTATTTGTGCTTCAAATTTTATTTGTAGTCACTCCAAGATTGGGGTAGTTTTTCAATTAATATACCGGCCACAAACTGCTCCGGTAAATTAATTTTCTCCGCCTTGAGATCTTCAACTAGTTTGTGAAACTCGTTGATTTGAGCCTTAATATCTTTGTTCTCGTCCATCTCCCACTTGTAAAAATTACCAATAACAAATTTTTGTTTGCTCGCATCTTCTGCGGTATACTTAGCAACCAACGAATCCCAAATTTCCTTCGCCTCTTTGTAAGAATAATAAACATCGAACAATTCGTTAGATAAAGTACTTAAAATAGTATGTCTACATACCTTATTTGCGTGAACCCATAATTCCAATTTCTTAGAGGATGATTCTTCGGGTTTTGGATCTGTGAGGGCAAAAGCAACAGAGTGCATGTCAAGAACAGGAAAAATCCGTTCTTGCCATCTCCTAAAATTTTCTCCACCAAATACTTCAACTTTTGACACATCAGGAAATGGTTTGGCAAAAGTAGGTGTATGTGCAATTGGAACACCCGTAGTAACACCATCAACATCTGTAACAATAGCTTCAGTATTTTGAGGAACAACATTGTCACGTTCATTTCCGTGTTCCATGGTAGAAGAATTAAAATATCCTTAAGATTGTTGGAAAAATTGGATGAAAAACGAAAGTTTTAAATAACTTGAGGCGTGTCTAAGACACCGTCCTTAAGGATATTTCACCAATATTGGTGTATCCCCCAGGATTCAACAAGCTCTTCTAGTTTTAGATAAACTAGGAGCAGGAACAACAAAGAATCTCAAGTTAAGAAAACCCAGTAGATTTGTAGTAAGAAGAAATGTTTTAGCAAGAGGAACGAATAGGTAAAGTTTGTAGTTTATTTTGTTTCTATTCTGTTGTGTCTTTGAGGAGGCAGTGCCTTCAGCTATATATAGGTAAAGGACCAACGGTATTCTCCAACGTTATTCTGATCAACAGCTATATGGTGCATTGATCATGCAATCAAGGAGGAATAATAACAATTATATTGAAGTAGCAATTATGACATAGGCAGCCAACGGTAAGAAGTTTTCCTATGCATAGTCTACCAACGGTAATTATTCTTGACCAAGTAATCCATTACATTAATGGATTCAATGTTGTATTTTTGATTTCTTTTGAGATATTTTTTTTATATAATTTAATAATAGTTAAAGCGTGTTAGACCTCACTTCTTTTATTTTTCAACATTGTGTTTGGAGGATGAAATGGAAATTGGTCCCTTTGAGCCTTTGGACGAAGTGGGTAATGAGGAAGGAGGTGCTTATATTTTAGAGTTTGCTATTCCAAGAAAGAAAAATGACATTCCTCACTTGAAGGCCAAGAAGTACAAAATAAAGTATCCAGCCTTTGAAATATTGAAATTCATACCACCACCCCGGGAGCATAATGAAAAACTTGATTTAAAATTGGGTAGGCAATTTACCTTTATAAAATGGAGAGAAAAGTGTGATATTGGTACTCGTTGTGCCACAACGTTAGAAGTGGCGCTTTTCAGGAAGCAACCAAAGCATTTTAATTTTTTTCTTTTTGCTTTTCGGGAAGCGACCCGAGCATTTTAATTTTTTACATTTTCTACTCATAGATTAATTTCATTCGTTGTTTTTGATCATTCTACCAAGTTTCGGTATTTTTGGACTTCATATGAATTGGATTTGGAAAGTTAGACAATAACACCCGTGTAAAATTGCACAAAAACTGTCACAACAAGCTCTCTGTAATTTCAAAAGGGCGCCCCGCCTCACACAAAGTGCCCGCACTTATTAGTTGCTATCATATTTTTGTCTCAGGAAAGTCAAACACTAAAGGGTCGTTTGATATGCGGGACTAAAAATAAGGGATATCCCATATATTTGGGATTAAATTTATTTCGGGATTATAATTTTGGGATTAATAATCTCACACCTTCTATGGAATAAGATAGTACTATATTTGTGGTATAAAATCTATTCCGGATTAGTTAATCCCACTAATCAAACGTAGAATAACTGTAATCCAAAATTTAATTTCGAGATTGTTAATCCAATCCCACCAATCAAAAGACCCAAAGGAGGCACCTCACTTCTCCCAGACCTTCCCACACCACAACCCCGTCACTCTCACTTCCCACGCACCACCAGCTCCGGCCACTGCCGTCTCCTACCATCACCGGCGATCATGTACGTCTCCTGTATTCTCTCTCTCCTCTCCACTCGAATATTCTTTCCCCTGTTCCGAATCCCCAATTCCCAATTCCTTCACCATCCCCACCACTTCGCCACTGTGAGACCAATCCTCATCGCTCACCACTGATGCAGACACCACCGGAGACACAGTTTTAGCTTCAGGCGACATTGGAGACACACTTACGAAGGTATGATTTTATCCTCTCGTTATTAACTCTGCCAGTCTCTTCTCCTTTTATCTCACCTGCGCCTTTACGCCTCTCGTCCCTTCGCCGCTGTTGTATCAACACTGTCGCACTACCACCAGTCGCATCGTCGTGCATATAATTCTTTTTCTCTACTCTCCTTCTCGCGTGACAAATTTCTGCCCCTATCATCACTCCCATTTCCTTTTATCCTGACACGACCCGGAATCCGGTTAGGCCGTGCGGGCACCCGACATCCTCCCCTAGACCCGTCGGGCGAACCCTTACCAATTAAATTAGAAAAATAAATATAACAATTCATAAATAAGGACAAGACTTAAAATAAAAATACGGACATACTGATACCTCTAAGCTGTATAAAAGAAATTACAGCTGACTACCCAACATGCTAGGTTAGGACTATCCAGACTAGACATCTAAGAGTACAGGAGAAGACAAATACCTCCTAAAGGGAGCAAACTACAACTGAAATAATAAACAATAAACTGGTGGCCATTCGAAATGAAAGCTGGCTCACCCTGACAGCCGAAGTCGTCTTCGCTCCTTCACAACGTGGCGAACTCAATCCTGGAGCGAACCTGCCGAAACGAAATAGATAGAAAAGAAACAAACAACAAACTAGGGTGAGTCAAAAGGACTCAATAAGTGGGGCAGACTAGCCACCTCAAAGAATAGGATAGCTAGCCAGGGAGAAAAGAAACAGATAAACCAAATTCCTCTTATTTAAATTATGAAAAGGCGGAGCCAGATAATAACTAGAAACACGTATGGAATGACAAACTCATTAACAACAGGGAACGTAAGATAGCCAGAACATATAGGTATCCCAAACATATCATCAATCAGAAATACATCATGTTGCGGCGTGCAACCCAATCCATATATTCATCCTGTTGCGGCGTGCAACCCGATCCATATATTAATAACGTTGCGGCGTGCAACCCGATCCCCGCAACCCAGAATACGAGCCAGAAATATATAGGCAAACTGAGATATGTCCACGACATAGTGTACATACCGCATACATAAAACACAACACAATACACACAATAGTCAGTATGCGGTGCAATGAGATGGGATGAATGCGGTACAATGCAATGCAGTCACATATGCCTGATACCTATCTCCGGCGCGGGACTCTCATCGTCTACCAGGAGATATATGCAAAGATGATCCTTCACCGGCTCGGGACTCTCATCGATTACCGGGAAGTATATGTAATAATGACCCTTCTCCGGCTCGGGACTCTCATCGATTACCGGGAAGTATATGTAATAATGACCCTTCACCGGTGCGGGACTCTCATCGCCAACCGGGAAGTATATGTAATAATGACCCTTCACCGGTGCGGGACTCTCATCGCCAACCGGGAAGTATATGCAATGCACAAAACCAGAGTGCAATGTTCATATGCTCAATGCAATACCAATAACAGGGCATAACATATAATATACAATGTAAATTCAAAGCAAAGGCGTAATGAGTACGCCTACCGGCAGCTACACACGTAAGGAACACGTGAAAGAAAATCCACGAGGCCAGGTGCCTCCAAAGAAATGGATATAAACACTTACGTTGTTACAAAGTTAGTACATCCACTTAATAACCGCTTGTCCTTTGGTTTCATTGCCAAACGATCCCACTCTATTCAATAAGCAGAAAAATATATCAAATTAGGCTAAAGGCTTCATTCCTCACATTTTAGGGTAATCCAGGTAGGAACATGATACCCCATTGGCATACGCAATACGCAGGCCAGACCTATGTATAGGGTTTAAGGTCACATAACCAAACCCCAAATAAATTACATTTATAAGTTGCCCATAACTCACTGAGTACGAATATATAATCAATTCCATTATCGGGGTCCATTTGACCCTTTAAACTATTAATTGAACTTATTAAAATGATGTCTAATATTCCAAATTTTACCGTAAAAATATATTCAAACACACGTAATAAACTCAAATAATATATTAGGATCATTACCTGAATGTTGTAGGGTGAAAATTCTATCTTTTCTTCGGCTCTTTTCTCATTTTCTGGCATTTTTCTTCCTCCCCGTCCTTTCATTTTCTCTCTGTGTCTGAATCGTTTTTTTGTTACTACTTCTGCTACACTTAGCATATATGAAATTACCCACCGCCTAACTTTTTAATTTTTTTGTCTTTTTGTCTTTTTTTTGTTTTTTTAATTCGCTGTAAAAATTAAAACGGTACCCTACGATATTCGAAATAATTCCAACTTTTGCATACAAGTTGTACAAAATATATGTAACATACTTGCGAAGGCGGATCTCAAATTGGACTCCCGAAACTCAATATGCAAATTTAAATATAAAAAGTCAAATTATTTAACTTTCGGCATTTTAGCGGAACTAGCCGAACAACATCGAAATTCACTTTCGAAAGTTCACCAAAGTCACAAATAATCATACGAACCTAACAACGTTTTCGGATTTCGAATCGGAGCTCATTCGGCAAAACAGAGCTCGAAAATCTCTTTTTAATATTTATCGCCAATAAAAACTGAAACCTTTTTCCCGGTCAGTCGTTTCGTATCCCCACTGCCCCTCTCTGTTAAATTAAATGATGGTGAAGTTCTGATATTTATAATCATCTGGTGAGGACCTGGTTGAGAGTAAATCTATGAGTGCTAAATCTGTTATGAAAATTTTAGGAAAGCTGATGTGCCAATTGTTTTGAAACTGTACAAATTCATCCATGCCCTCTTTTTGTTCGACGATATGTTTCAATGGATAATCCTTCACGTTAATTCTGGTGTGTTAGCAATTTCCTGAATTTACTTAGGTTATTTGATCTTGAGTATGCTAAAGAAATGGACTTCAATTTCTGTGTGCTGTAACTGAAATGGAGCAAGGCTGGTTGGCTCACCGCTGACATGTAGGAAATCTTCAAACTCTAGCTACGAGGCTCACTAGTACCCAGAACCGTATATGTCCGAACAAATAATAAGAATACCACCAAAAAATAATGTAAGTAAAAAGGACTTAGTAGGTGGGTAGACTAGTTCTTCTGAAAGGCTGTAAACCAGTCTAAGCAATTAATTAATAGAATAGAGGAGGGAGAAAAGAGATATGTAACTCATTATTCAGATAATTCACCAAATGATGCAATCAATATCAACCAATTTCAATCAAGGGAACCAACAAGTAACTTCAACTCACAGCATAATATAGTATGTGAGCCAACTCCAAAATAGATAGTAGGTTTGATAGTAGGCCAACTCAGAGACTATCAATATGGACCAACTCTGAAATAAATAGTAGATTAGATAGTGGACTAACTCCGAGACTATCAGTATGAACCAACTCGATAAGATAGTGGACCAACTCCGAGACTAACAGTATGGACCAACTCCGAAATAAATAGTAGATAAGATAGTGGACCAACTCCGAGACTATCAGTATGGACCAACTCCGAAATAAATAGTAGATTAGATAGTGGACCAACTCCGAGACTATCCGTATGGACCAACTCCGAAATAAATAGTAATCATAAATTTCTAGGCTACAAATCCGTAAGCCAATATAAGAATCCGAGACATAACAACATACACTCGAAATAAATAATCAGGTTATAAAGCACTTTTTCAAAATTGCTAACCCGACACGTGTGTCTACACGTCCAACTATATTATCAAACATGAATATTATATTATATATATAAAACAACAAGGTAACAATAACCAGGAACAGATATGTGCTTAAAGATTCAGGAAGTAACATATATTTTGAAGTAAAAGTTCCAACACAATAAAATGGTGTAAATGATTACACCTAGAGTAGTGCACATACAAAAAACGTATGCACAATATTTTGCGTGGACAAATTCTACCAAAAAAAAAGGGATAGAACCACCTACCTTGAGGTCCGATGCACACTAAATAATCAACAATAGCCTTTTCTTGCTTAATTTCCTCCCAACAGTTCTGCTCTCAGTATGGAACTCCTTGAAATTTGCTAAAGGGTACTACAGCAGAGAAGATTCCATGACCGCCAGCAGCTTCTCCACATTTACTTATATTTGAGTTAGTTTTAAGGATAAGCTAGGAAAAGTCTCTCACTTATAATCCTAGCTACTTAAATGTTCATTAAGTTTGAGCTTTTTGAGCTTATAGTAACTTGACACATATTGGACATCTAATTTCATGAAGTGACTATTTAGTCCAATAACTATTCTATTATTCCCTAACTTTTTCGATCTCATAATTATTACTAAGTATTTATCCTTAATATCTCATTAAATTAACTAGACTATAAATATAAATTATCGGGTTGTTACATGTACATATAATTAGAGTAGGTTTGTAGGGTATTTATGTAATTAGAAATATAATTATTTGGTTTCCCTTTATGTTACTTTGTCTTGGGCACCAAATTTTTGGGTTACGCCATTCACTTGTATAAATATACTAGTAAGGGTATGCCGTGCGATGCACGGCCCAACATAGTACTGCATGTTTGTTTATAGAGTTAAATTTAAGGAGAGGTCTCTAAAATTGTTCATTTTCTTTAAGTACTGTTTGCATTTTCATACATAAAGAAATTTTATGCATTGTGAAGATTGTTAATTTATTTATTTATTGTCATGATCGATTAATAGTAGAAACACATTAACAAATAGAATTATACTTTATCTATATTGTTCACGAGTCAATGGTCAGTATACTTTTCATAACTCTATAAAATGATCTATACGTTATTTTTTCCTCGTACTATTGTTTTCCCTTAATTTCGTTATAACTGCATATTGTTTTACAAAAAGGTTCTTTCCACAAAAAAAAAAAAAAAAAACATAAGAGTTGGATAATTATTTTCCATCAAATCCTTCATTCTATTTTAAGCCGACTTGCATATATCCTTACGACATATTAATTACCTACATTATAAATTTTTAAGTATATATTTATTTGATTAATCGATTCGAGAAGAATTTTGTGCTACTATTAGAAATACATTTTATGCATGGTTAATATTTTTTAAAAAGTGTTATGAGTATCATATTATAAAAAGTAACATTCAAAATATGTTATGAGTGTCATATTATGAAAAGTAACATATGAATATTCACTTTATAATTATATTATTTAAATAAAATAATTATTTTTACTATTATTATGAAAGATCGACTTACTTTTCTATTTTATTTGTTTAATTTAAATGCAAAATATACTACAATCTTCTTGGGTGAATAGTGATCAATACTTCAGAACGCTGAAGGAGCAATTTATGAACTATTAAGGATTTAAATTTTTTTTATGAAACAAATATATGAATATAAGTCGGTTGGAATTGGCTATGTATCAATGGAATCTCATCATCTAGGCTTAACGAAATATAATTCAAATAAGATTTTGTTCTGTTCTATCATTTTCATTTTCTTTCAATTCAATTTGGAATCATGCATAAATATAAATAATAGTTAGATAACTCAAGTACTTTGGTAATATTTTCCGAATAACTATTTTTCACATAATTGGTTAAAACTTACCATATTCTAATTAATAGCATTTAAAATGATTCTTTGGTTGGCAAGATGTGCATACATTATCTTGGAGTTTCACTTACAATAATGTGAAGTCTAGAAATTTTTTTGAAATTCATGTTAAACTACTTAAGGATGTTAAAAATTCGGTTATATTTTCATCGAGTAATCCAAAAAGTGACTATTTAGTTGTCAACTATAAAAAATGCACACACATTCAATTAGCAACTCTAAAGTGGCCACCTGATTTTAAAAAAATGGCTATAATTAATTTGTAGCTTTGAAAGCGGCTTATGGATTTGCAGGCAGATCAAAGAGTGGCTACAATGTCAATTAGTAACTGTAAACGTAGCTAATCAGTATATATTGTTATACAAAAAATGACTACCTATTCAACTAAAATATAAAAGGTGGCTATTCTGATAAATCGGCGGCACGCCTTCTTAGGCTGCACGACCCGAAGCTCCTCTCGGTCACCTTTATTATATAGTACTAATATTATTATCCCTTTGTTATTGAGAAAATATGAGAATTTAACCCCAAAATTTGTCTTCCTTGTTTCAATTTTTGTACCCTCTAAGCTGTGTTTGTGCTCGACAATCCTCTATGAAATTTTTGTTGTTCTTTTCTGCGAGCTTTATTTCGTAGAGCAATAACAATATATTACTAATAAATATGAATTAATCGTAAAAAGGATACAATCCCACTTTTTTCGTGATCTAGACCCTTAAATCTACCTATCCACTTGAAAAAAATCTGTAATGCTTGGAACTACACAGAGGGGTAAAATCTTATCCACACCCGATGTTTAGACCAAGCTAATCAATGCATGAAATATGTATTGCATACATTCATCTATTACTTAATCATAGTTAGATGCTTTGAATGTATGCACCAAACCACATCAATTAATTATGCATAGTGATTTAATAAGATAAAAAAATATGTTAATTAACTATGGTTAAAAGTACCCAAAGAGGGCAATCTTTAAATAAAATGGAAGCATTATTGAACTATTTGCCCTATTCTTGTTTATAGTGACAACGATTGACGTGGACAAACTACAATTACTAATAATTGAAACATTTTCAATCTACATTTTAGTCTAACAGCCAAACCACTCAAGCCCTAAAAAGTTCAGTAAGACAAATTAGACATAGGATTTTAAACGATACAATATACACTACGATTAGAATGTGAATATGTGATCACCCAATTTTTTTTGGTAGTTATACACAGTAACTCAACCGGAAAATATTTATTTTGTGCCTCACACAACTGATACAAGTTGTGTGAAATTTATTTACTTTTTCACTTTTAGTAATTTGTGGGTCTCAACGTGTAAGATTTTGTGTTGACCATCACATATGGTGAAACATATGGAAGACTTCCACAACTTGTATTATTTGTGTGAAACACAAAAATAAATTCTCTGCAAATTTGTGTCGTCAGGTTTCTGCTTGAACTATAGTCATCGAAGATAGAGTAAGATAAAAATGTTGAAGAGAACTAATAATAAACGTAGCGGGACTTTAGGGAACAGACAAAAAAATATAATAAGTGATCATTATACTTTTTTTTCTTGTCCCAAAATAATAAAAACTTTTTAAAAATAGCACTCCAAACAAAGAAAATTACAAATGAGGGGCTACTTTTTTTTTTCTGACAAGCATAGCACAGTCCTCATTTTACAAATTTAGACACTCATTCAAAATAAAAAACTCGAATTGTCAATTCCACCCTCCCCTGCCAACGACCCGCCAGAAGACACCCTCCCTGCCGGTGGCACTGTTACTTTTTTCCTTTTCAATGAAGTTATTTTTATTGATTTTGTCGATATCATTGCTTTGGATAAGTTTATACCCACAAATCTGCCCCAAAAAATATACACAGATGAATGCACAAGCAATGAGAGAAATACAAAATATACACAAAAAACTGAAACTTTATGTGAACATCCATAATACTGTAGAAATCAAAGTACATGGAGTGCAAGACTAGTGATGCATCTCAGAAATCAGATGTGGAAGTGACACTTGATACACAAGTCATCCTTAAGAAAGGAAGCTTCACGTATCTTGAGTCAATTCTATAAGGCAATGGAGATATTGACGATGATGTCACACATCGAGAGTAGGACTCGGTTGGATCAAGTGGAGGCTCGCTTTCGTTGTCCTATGCGATAGAAATACCCCGTAGGCTTAAAAGTAACTTCTACACAATAATAGTTAGACCAACTTTGTTGTATGAGGCAGAGTGTTGGCTAGTAAATGCCGCATACGTTCAGAGGATGAGAGTAGCGGAGATGAGGATGCTTAGATAGATGTGTGGACATACCAGGATGGATAAGATCAGGAACTAGACCATACACGACAAGGTAGGAAAGGCTGTTGTGACTGATAAGATGCGAGAAGCGAGACTAAGATGGGGAAGTGCGAAAGGTTGGCAGTGCTGAAAGGTTTGGGGTCAGGCGATGCTCCGGTGAGGAAGTGCGAAAGGTTGGCAGTGCTGAATCTACAGAAAGGTAGAGGTAGACCAAGAAAGAATTGGGGTGAGGTGAACAGACTGGACATGACATACGTTTAGATTACCGAGGACATAACCCTAGATAGGAAGGGATGAAGGCCGAGGATTAGGGTAGAAGGATAGATAGTAGTCAAGCGATACGATTTTTTAAATTTATATTAGCAGTAGTATTAGTTTTATATATTTTATTTTCAGCTTATTCTTTATTTTTATTTGCTATTGATGTTTTCTTGTATTTTTGGTATGCTCAAATTTTTCTATCAGTATATCATTTATTCTGGTATTTTCGTTTTGCTTCTTTCAAACATGTTTTTGAAATGTTTTTACTTAGCCGAAGGTCTACCGGAAACAACTTCTCCTCCTTGGTGGGAGTAAGGTTTGCGTACATCTCACCCTCCCACACTCCACTTTGGTGGGATATCACTGGGTATCTTGTTGTTGTTGTTGTTGTTGTTGTTGTTGTTGTTGTTGTTGTTGTTGTTGTTGTATAATACAACAGAAATCTGAAAAATTTATACAACTTTATTCGTTTGTACCTACACACTTATATAATTTTATACGATATTATAGAAGTGTATAAACTTGTATAGACTAGCGACATGCTGCTATATTGCGTAATTGCTGTCATTTCGGGTAAGAATTGCAAACAGGGACCATTTTTTGATAATTTTTGTGTGTTAAAAATTCTCAAAATAAATATTTTTAGAATATCAATGCAAAATTATTTATTTTTGCCAATAATTTCCTTGCTATTAAAGAGGTAAAAGATAATAATTTATTTTTGTTACATTTAATATTGAAATAAATAAGAATAATTAGGTAAAATAAGAATAGTAATTACTGCTTTTCTTAATTGGCGTTAAAATAAAAGATTAAACACTTATAATGGGATAGAGGTAGTATTGAAAAAAGGAGTTTTATTTTTTACCTCCTTATGCATTTTATGTTTTGGCATTATTGACCCAGTTTCATTTTTATTTTATTCTTACACCCACCTTTTTTTTTTTTTTTTAGATTTTCTATCTTCAATAATTAATTGTAGGACCAATGCCTAAATTGCCTATAATCCTATCCGAAAACGCAGTAAGCAACACGTCTGATTTCTACTACTATCCTCTTATTTTAGTGAAAACAACCAACAGTTAAACTATTTAAGACACTCATTATTGGGATTTTTACCCTATATAAAAACTCACAAGAGTTATATACTTTATCTAAACCTACTTTTTTACCTTCCTTTCTTTTCCTAGCCAGTTGATCTCTATATATTTTCTTTTTTATGTTTGATCCCTTCATATAGAGGACCTTTACTTGAGCCTTAATTTTAGGCGTTAGTAGTAAGCAGTAACTAAATAGTTACCATATTCAAATTGGTAGAAGTAAGTGGTAGTTTAGGATGGAGATTTGAGATTCCGACTTAAATGTAGGAAATATCTATTTTTATAATTTCTATGTGGATTAAATAATCATACTCATTTAACATTTTATCATGAATTTGATTATTGCTAATCTGACATATTTAATATACCACCATTATTCATATCTTTTTAGATAATATGTATTCTAAGCATTATTCACATGATATATAATTTATTTTGAAATTTTATATTTAAAAAAATATATTTTTCCTTCACCTAGTTTCTATCTATATTATATTCGATATTTATTTATTTAATATGTTAGTATGTATGTTGTTACTATTTGTGTATCCTTCAAATATTGACAAAGTAAAAAGTATGTAGTATGTATTATCTATATTATATTTAATATGTCTTCATTTAATATGTTAGTATGTATGTTTTAAATATTTGTCATGTATCTGCCAAATATTGACAATTTATTATTCTATATTACACTTATGCTCCTATATTTATAAATTATGTAGTATGTATTATCTATATTATATTTAAAATTTATTCATTTAATATGTTAGTATGTATGTTTCTAATATTTGTCATGTATCCGTCAAATATTAATAATTTATTATTCTTTCAAGAAGACTACCTAAAATAGTGCATATTATCCAGTGATCCTGATTTTTTGCTAGTTGGTGGGAGAAAAAATCTCCATTTTAAATGATGGCTTCCAATATTTGTGGGTTCCTGGTTTTTCGCTAAACTTTGGTGAGAAAATATTTTTTTAATTAATTTTAAACTCATTTTCTTATGGCTAGTGTATGTTAGGGCCAGCTAAAAGTTATTATATTATAATGGATGGTTAATTATGTTTTTTACCCCTCATTATTCTCCTATAATTGATTATAATAATAACTAAAAGAATAATAGGTGTGACCAAAAGAATGAGATTTAGAAACGATGACGACCCCATGAAAAGATTGATGCTTGATATTTGATATCAAATGTCTATTTTTTCTTAATATATTTTCACAATTTTAGAATTTTATTCAATTCTTAATATTTTCTCACAATTTTAGAATTTTATTTGATTTTTTTGTGTATAAATTATAGTTTGCACATACTTATTGTATTAGATGTTTATAGGTGATATTCGAGCGCAAAAATGACAAAAACGAACGATTAAAGCATAAGTTGAACAGGAGTTGGCCATGTGCTGAAAAGTGGCTACGTCTTGAGGGAATCTGCAAAAGTATCTTTCTTGTGACAATTGGCAAAGGAAAGATTCTAAGCGTTCCAGCATGCCACGCTAGACTTCTGTTTTGTCGATGCTATCTAGCATGCCGGGCCTTCTAAATGTTTTTCAGCTAACAATGATGGATCTTTGACTTAAAAAAAAAAAAAAAAAAAAAAAAAACTAACGCCCATCACTTCTCCAACTCAGATTAGGACTTGGAAATTATTATACTAACACATTTCTACACACTATAAATACAAATATAACTAGCTCTTTTAAGAGGCAAGGAGAGGAACGCTGCAGGGGGCATGCATGCGGGCGCGACTTCAACACTCAGTTTTTCTTTTCTTTCCTTTAATTTTTTAATTTGTTTATTTTAGTGTTGTGAGATTACCATAAATATTGATATTCGAATATTAGTTTGATTTTGTTAATGTATCATAGATGGTTATTTATTCCGTTTTGCACTTAATTATTTGATTATCTGGCCAATGGTTGAACTCTATCTATGGTTCATAATACGAACCCGACAAAAGGGTTTCACGAGCACAATAAGAAAGAATAAGGCTTGATCTTGAACCTGTTCATTGAGGAATGGATTCGTGGATATAAATAGACATACACATATTCGTCTTGCTTAATCAGTATACAAAAAAAATTAATACGTCTTGTTAAAATTAATTTCATAGATATATAGGCGTTAGGTTATCTGGAATAGGCGAGTAGGTTCTCGACAGAGTCCTGTGAGAAATAGTAACCATGTGATTAGTAACCTAGATAAATTAATTGAGTCGAATTATCCGATTATTTTAATAGATTGGTAGATTTCCCATAACCCTAGAATATTCTCTCTCATTGAATCTAACCTCTTGCATTTAATCTCATTAGTTAACTATTTTACTTTAATTAGTTAATTTTAGTTTAAAATAAATTTAGATGATTAAAAATATTTAATTTAATCAATAGTTAATCACAAGTCTCTGTGGAACAATATTTGATCTCGACTATTTTATTACTTGTCAACCATATATATTTGCGTGTGCATTTTGAAGTAACAATGCACAATTGTTTGAGCATGCAAAATAAAATAAAATCAAACTCTAACTAACTCTTCACTTATACGTTTACGTTGCTAATATTCTTGGTTTGTGGCTTTTATTCAATCCGCATTATTTAGAATTTATTAATAGCAAAGTAATTTGGAGATATTATAGCATTTGGTGTTTGCCAATTGGCTCCCTTCTTTGTGAGTTTATTGAATTTTGTACTTGTCGACACTCGACAGTGCCCTATGTAGAATTAAAATGCTCCTGACTAATCACTACTTGCAAAAAAGTAGATTTTCTTTTTTCAACTTGAGGATCAAGAGTGGAATAAGATGTTGTGATGGTTCCACAATTTATAGATAATCTGATTTTGAAATATTAAATTCCCTGTTGCCATGTTTCCGAACTAGTGATTAGGGGCCACATTTATCTAGTTGGCTTCACACTTACAGAGTAATATGAGACAAATTTGTAAACTTAAACTAAGGACTGCACCTACAATTAATTAATTTTTGTGACCCTAATGAGATCCTCATGTTTCCTAGGATCTCCTTAAACTAACAAGCTAAGTTCCTTTGTTTTCTCCCGTGTCCAATAGTATGGCTTTGTTTTATATGGAGGCCAACTTGAAGAGTAAAGAAAAATAGAAAATAATTAATGGGAGTAGGCCTGGGCATAGAGCTGAGCCGGCTCGGAGCTCGCCCGGCTCGGTTGCCTTTTAGCTCGGCTCGGCTCGGCTCAGTCTCATTTAAAATTTGGCTCAGCTCGGCTCGGCTCGGTTAAAGCTCGGCTCGGTCAAAGCTCGGCTCGGCACAATTAGCTTGATTAATTGTGTAATTTTATCTTTAAAATATAACTTCCATTTATTAGGCTTAATTACCAAAAAATATTAGAAGTCTATGTGTTATTTAATATTTTAATGCAATAGTTAACAATTTATAAACTATTATTTTTATCCATATCTATGATTATGATCAAAAGAAAATTTTAAATATTATTTTTTATATTATTAAGTATGGGGACACTAGAAAAAAAGTCAGCTCGGGCTCGGTCAAACTCTAACAAAGCTCGGTTGAGCTCGGCTCGGCTCGCTATGTATAAAGCTCGGTTCGGCTCGGGCTCGGTTAGGCTCGGCTCGGGCTCGGCTCGCTCGTTCGATGCCCAGGCCTAAATGGGAGTAAGAACATGAACGAGAAAGAAGAAAATAAAACAAAGACTTTCAACGAAGTCATAAATATGATAACAAAAACAAAGACTTATAATGAGAGTACTAACAGATCTTTGCTAGTGGAGTACTAATTAACTTGAATCTCAGATGACAAAAATAATTGCTTGACTCAAATGAAACTTGCCAGAATTTAGAAGTAAATAGTGCTTGGTGCTTCCCATGTCTTTCTTCTATCCAAAAAATTAAAAGAAGTTACGTAGATAGATGGCAACCGTCCATGCTAATAAAAAAGTAGTGAAAATAATTAAAATATTGCTTTTGTTGTGAAACAAATAATAAAGTAAGAACAAGACAAAAGTATATGAGAGGAGAAGGAAGAACTTGTATTCTCAAAGTGTTTCAAGTGTGTCTTCCATAAACAAAGTATCCTTTATTTATAGGACTCCAATACATAGGAAGTTACAAGTCATCCCTAAATGAAGAATTAAGTAGGAGAAAGTGGGGAGGAATTAAGTAGGAGAAAGTGGGGAGAAAGTGGGGGTAGTAAATCATATGTTACAAGTGAATAAATGGAGAGTAGTGGAGAGTAGTGGTCATCCACATTTATATTACATACATGTATTTGTAACACTCCCCCTTGGATGACCATTTGGAAGATAATGTGCCTCGTTAAAACCTTACTAGGAAAAACCCGGTGGGAAAAAGCCTAGTGAAGGAAAAAGAGTACACATATCCTATAATATGCATTTAGAACTGCCTCATTAAAAACCTTATAAGTAAAACCCAAGTGGGATAAAACCTTGTTAAGGGAAAAAGAGTACAACACGTATTTTACTCCCCCTGATGAAGACACTCCTTGACATCTCGAAGACGACGCATTCCAATCTAGTAAACAAGCTTCTCAAATGTTGAGGTTGGCAATGCCTTGGTAAACAAATCCGCCAGATTATCACTCGACCTTATTTGTTGAACATCTATTTCACCAATATTCTGAATATCATGAGTGAAAAAGAATTTTGGTGAAATGTGTTTTATTCTGTCTCCTTTAATATATCCTTCTTTCAGTTGCTCAATGCAAGCGCTATTGTCTTCATATAATATTGTTGGAATCTTCTTCAAAGGAAAACCACAAATGTGCTGAATATGTTGAGTCATTAATCTCAACCAAATGCATTCCCGACTTGCTTCATGAATAGCCAATATCTCTGCATGATTTGAAGAAGTAGCAGCAATAGTTTGTTTCACTGAACGCCATGAAATGGCTGTACCTCCACATGTAAACAAATAGCCCGTTTGGGACCGACCTTTATGTGGATCAGATAAATAACCAGCATCGGCATAACCAATCAATTGTGACTTGGATTCATTCGAATAGAACAAACCCTTATCAATAGTGCCTTGGAGGTATCTAAGTATATGCTTAATACCATCCCAATGTCTTCGAGTTGGGGAAGAACTAAACCTTGCCAATAAGCTTACAGCAAAAGCTATGTCTGGCCGAGTATTGTTGGCAAGGTACATCAGTGCACCAATTGCACTAAGATATGGTACTTCAGCACCAAGAAACTCTTCATCAATGTCACAAGGTCGAAACGGATCTTTATTCACATCAAGTGATCTCACAATCATTGGAGTGATCAATGGATGTGATTTATCCATGTAAAATCTTTTCAAGACCTTTTCTGTATATGTAGATTGATGAACAAATATTCCTTTAGGCAATTGCTCAATTTGTAGGCCAAGACAAAATTTTGTCTTTCCAAGATCTTTCATCTCAAATTCTTTCTTTAAGCATTCCATTGCCTTTGGGAGTTCTTCAGGAGTCCCAATAATATTCAAATCATCAACATACACAGCTATTATGACATATCCAGATCCAGACCTTTTTATAAAAACACAAGGACAAACTGGATTATTTTTGTATCCTTGTTTCAATAGGTATTCGCTAAGCCGATTATACCACATGCGTCCCGATTGTTTCAACCCATACAAGGATTTTTGAAGCTTTATCGAACAAGCTTCTCCGGAGCCTTTAAATGCCTCAGGCATTTTGAACCCTTCGGGGATTTTCATGAAAATTTCGTTGTCCAATGAACCATATAAATAGGCTGTGACAACATCCATTAGATGCATATCAAGTTTTTCTCGTACTGCCAGACTTACGAGATACCTGAAGGTGATTGCATCCACCACGGGAGAATATGTTTCCATATAATCAATGCCAGGTCTTTACGAAAATCCTTGTGCCACAAGTCGTGCTTTATATCTAACGACTTCATTTTTCTCATTTTGTTTTCGCACAAATACCCACTTATAACCCACTGGCTTTACACCTTCAGGTGTTCGGACAATTGGTCCGAAAACTTCACGTTTTTCAAGTGAAGTCAATTCTGATTGAATTGCATCTTTTCATTTTGGCCAATCATTTCTCTGTCTGCATTCATTGACAGATTTTGGTTCAAGATCCTCATTATGTTGCATCACATCAACAGCAACATTATATGCAAAAGTGTTGTCGACAACAATATCATTTCGGTTCCATATTTTTCCGGTAGAGACATAATTCATTGAGATCTCTTCGATTTTAGTATTTTCAGGTACCTGAGCCTCTCCTGAAGAGGACTTATCAATTGTTATGTCTCTATGCTCTTCTTGAGCAATTACCTCCATATTTTGATCTTTTTTATCAATTGCTCCTTTTCTTTTTCGAGGATTTTTATCTTTGGAACCGGGTGGTCTACCACGCTTCAAGCGTACCTTAGACTCACTTGCACTTATAGATTGTCCTACCGGGACATCAACTCGAACAGGAGCATTTGAAGCTGGAATGTGGGATTTAGTAACCCTTGGTAGGTCAGTGAATGCATCTGGCAGTTGATTTGCAACATTTTGCAAATACACTATCTTTTGAACTTCTTGTTCACATTGATTTGTACGAGGATCTAAATGAGATAGTGTTAATGCATTCCAGTCAATATCTTTTTCCAGCTGCTTATTCTCTCCCCCTAATGTTGGGAAAACTGATTCATCAAAATGACAATCAGCAAACCTTGCGGTGAATAAATCTCCCGTCATGGGCTCAAGATATTTAATAATAGACGGAGATTCATACCCAACATATATCCCCAACCTTCTTTGGGGTCCCATCTTTGTGTGTTGTGGTGGAGCAATTGGCACATATACCGCACATCCAAAAATTCTAAGATGGGAAATATTTGGCTCCTGACCAAAAGCCAATTGTAGTGGGGAGAATTTATGATAACTTGTCGGCTTAATCCGAACAAGAGCTGCCGCATGCAAAATAGCATGACCCCATACTGAAATGGGTAATTTAGTTCTCATAAGCATTGGTCTAGCCATTAATTGGAGGCTTTTGATAAATGATTCCGCTAGACCATTTTGAGTATGAACATGAGCAACTGGATGTTCAACTGTAATCCCAGTTGACATGCAATAATCATTAAATGCTTGAGATGTAAACTCACCAGCATTATCAAGACGAATTGTCTTAATAGCATAATCTGGAAATTGTGCTCTCAATCTTATTATTTGAGCAAGCAACCTCGCAAATGCCATATTGCGGGTTGATAATAAGCACACATGTGACCATCTTGTAGATGCATCTATTAAAACCATAAAATATCTGAATGGTCCACATGGAGGGTGTATGGGCCCACATATATCACCCTGTATACGTTCTAGAAATGCAGGGATCCTGATCCCAACTTTAGATGCTCTAGTAATTAGCTTTCCTTGAGAACAGGCAGCACAAGAGAATTCTTTAAATTGAAGAATCTTTTGGTTATTCAATGTATGCCCATTTGAATTCTCAATTATATTGCGCATCATATTATAACCGGGATGGCCCAACCGGTCATGCCAAATAATAAAGTCATTTGATTCAGTAAACCCTTTGTTTACTATGGCATGTGATTCAATTGTACCAATGTTTGTGTAATACAAACCGGAGGAAAGAGCGGGGAGCTTTTCAAGAACATATTTCTCACCCGACTTTATTGTAGTAATATAAAGATATCCAATCTTTCCATCAGTTTTAGTCTCAATATGATAGCCATTTTGGCGAATATCCTTGAAACTTAACAAGTTTCTTTGAGACTTACTACAATACATGGCTTCATCAATAGCCAAACTTGTTCCTCCAGGTAATAACAAATTGGCTTTGCCATAACCTTCAACCAACTTTGTACTACCACATACTGTACTAACATTGGACTCTTTATTAATCAAATAAGAAAAATATTTCTTATCCTTTAAAATTGTGTGCGTTGTAGCACTATCCAAGAGACATATATCTTTGTTATAGAGCTTGAATCTAACTGAAGACTGGAGAATTTTCATTTTCTTCATAAAAAAATAAAAATTACATAGTAAGAAATACTAAAAATAAAGTACAAGAAAAGTACTTTTAAACATTGAAACATAAATAAAGATGACATTTTTTTTTCTAACTTTAAAATATAAAATAAAGACAACATTATTCTTTATTACTTTTATTCCCCAGTTACAACATCAGTTCTTCAGTTACGATTCTCAAAGAAGTCTCTAGCTTCTAAATGGGTAATATTTGGGAGGCCTTAAAAAAGATCATCATCTTTTACAGCAAGATACGCCTCCGTCTCATCATGCTTGTCAGCAAGATGTGCCAGATGTGTCTCATTCTCATTATTCTGAAAGGTCAAATGTGCCTCCACATTATTTTCATTTCTTTTGAGCGAAGCTTGATAAAGCTTGACAAGATGTTCAGGCGTACGAAAAATTTTCGCCCAATGACCTTTCCCACCACATCGATGGCAAATATTATTATTCTTGCCTTTTGAAGGATTAGCTTGAGAACCCTTATTATTCTCATATTTATTTCCACCGTGGCGACGAGTATTATTTCGTCCCTTGCCGCGCCCACGACCATGGCCTTTACCACGGTAATTATTTTGCCTTCTTTCAGGCACATTATTTGTTGCTACAATATTCGCCTCAGGGAATGGAGCATGTGCTCCCACATTCACCTTAGGGAACGGAGCAGATCCAGTGGGACGAGCTTCATGATTTCTAATCAACAGGAAATTATGTTGCTCAGCCACCAGAAGGCATGAGATCAACTCAGAATATTTTGTAAATCCCTTTTCACGGTATTGTTGCTGTAACACCATGTTCGATGCATGGAAAGTGGAGAGTGTCTTTTCCAACATCATAGCATTATCAATATTTTCTCCACATAATTTCAGTTGAGAACTGATCCTGAAAACAGCAGAATTATATTCGGTTACAGTTTTAAAATCTTGTAACCGTAAATGAATCCATTCATCCCGAGCCCTTGGTAGTACCATGGCTTTAAGGTGATTATACCGCTCTTTTAAGTTAGTCCACAATTCGAGTGGATCTTTCACGGTTAAATATTCTGTTTTTAATCCTTCATCAGGATGATGGCGAAGGCAAATCATGGCTTTAGCCTTATCTTGGCTTGATGTCTCATTTCCTTCTTTGATAGTATCACCAAGACCTTTGGCATCCAAATGTATTTCGGCATCAAGCACCCATGACAAATAGTTTTTGCCAGATATGTCAAGTGCCACAAATTCAAGCTTTGATAAATTTGACATAATGAAAACTATCAAAGAAAATAAAATAGATTAGAATTATTATTAATCAAAACAAGAATGTCTAATACACTATTTCTTATTAAATGTAAATATGATATAGTGCATTATAGGAATATATATATATATATATATATATATATATATATATATATATATATATATATATATATATATATATATATATATATGTGTGTGTGTGTGTGTGTGTGTGTGTGTGTGTGTGTGAAGATAAAAAAAATATTCAATAATTCATTGGTCAAGCAAGTTGCTAGCCGTAGTTCAATTGTAACATAAGGGGTTCACTTTTCTTATTTATATATTAATCTATAACAAAATTATACTTAGAGACATGAAGCTGAAAAAGATTAGTAGGAATTATACCTAGGCTTACCGCTTGGAAAGATTGAAACTTGACTTGTAGAATATTAGAGCTCTTCGTGCTGATAACGTGTTGTAAAACAAATAGTAAAGTAAGAACAAGACAAAAGTATATGAGAGGAGAAGGAAGAACTTGTATTCTCAAAGTGTTTCACTACTAAAAAAATAGAATTTTTCGACTACCAGTGTTCGACCGAAAATCGGTCGAACAGCTATTTCGACCGATTTTCGGTCGAACAGTTCACTTGGTCAAAACTGTTCGATCGAAAATCAGTCGAACAAAAATATTTTTTGTACTTTCGGTCGATAGGTCGGTCGACCAGCCCGTTAATATTATCAGCAGAACCATTCTTCTCCATTTTCATCTTCTTCCCCCAAATAAAAAAAACTCTCTAAACACTCCCCCAAACGTGCCCACCCGAAAACCACCATAACCCACCCCCAAAATCAAAAAACAAACACATTCT
The DNA here is from genome assembly GCA_029990575.1 of Petunia axillaris subsp. axillaris. Taxonomy (NCBI): domain Eukaryota; kingdom Viridiplantae; phylum Streptophyta; class Magnoliopsida; order Solanales; family Solanaceae; genus Petunia; species Petunia axillaris. The sequence continues at coordinate 33,047,564 of JARKNS010000002.1, forward strand.
ACCCTCCTAAACACTACCTATTACAAGAAATTCAAGGTAAATTCTTAATTTTAGGGTTATTTTAATTACTTTATAAAACTTAAACCCTAACTTTTTAACTCAATTTTTTTTGTAGTTTTGAAGCATATAACTAGTGGGGAATCATTAGTAGGTGCTATTGGAGCATATATCAACCTCGGGGTAAGGTTTTATTTTTTTATTTTTATTAAATCCGAATTTAATTATGTTTTTAATTATTTTTTTAAATTTGGCCTTTTCTAATGCATATGTAGTTAATTATTAGTCAGAAAACTATATTGTAGTTATTGTTGATGTTGAAGAACTTTTTTGGCGTTGTTAGCTATTATAAAGTTAGGTTTGAGTTGTTTGGGATTATATTGTTGTAGTTGTTGGTTTAGCTATACATATTGTTTCTCAATCTTGCAATGTTTGTGTAGATATGGACATTAATCGATGCCGTTTGTGGATGGATAATAGAAACTTTCCCGAGCGGCGGGGGTTGAGGCCTTCGTTTGTAGCGGGTGTTATGGAATTTCTGGATATAGCTCGCAACACAGACGATTATTTAAGGGATGGCAAAATTAGATGTCCATGTGAAAAATGCGAATGTGTAAACATACAAGATATGGAGAATGTCGAGTTACATCTGTATAAGAAGGGGTTTATGCCAAATTATTACGTTTGGTATAATCATGGAGAGCCTTGGGACTTGCAGCAGCAACTTCAAAATCTTAAAAATATTCATGGCGGTAGGAGTTCTCCGGTTGTGGAACCAGACCAAGCAGCCGGGTATAGAATGGCAGATATGGTGAATGATGCTTTTGGGATGTACCCGGCTAATGACCCCCTTCAGCCGGATACATCACAACCAAACATTGAGCACATTCCCAATGCCGAGGCAAATCAATTCTACGAACGGTTGGAGGAAACAAGTCGTCCATTTTATGAGGGCTCGGTGCATTCCCAGTTGTCGGTTGCTGTTAGATTGATGAGTATCAAATCAGATTTTAGTATTTCTCAAGCTGCCATGGATTCTATCATTGCCCTCATGAATGAACTAAATCCGACAAATATGGCCTTACCAACTACTTATTACTACACTAAGAAGTTGGTTTCCTCGTTGGAGCTTTCTGCCGAGAAGATTCATTGTTGTGTTAATGGTTGCATGCTGTATTATAAGGATGATGCAGACCTGCAGACATGTAGATTTTATGAGGAGCCTCGGTACAAGACTGAGCCAGATCCTAAAAAGAAGCCGAAGCCTGTCAAGTGGATGCATTACTTGCCCCTTATACCACGGTTAAAGAGGTTGTATGCTTCGATGAGTTCTGCTCCACACATGAGATGGCATCATGACCGTACCAAGCAGCCAGGTATTCTATCCCATCCATCTGATGGGGAGGCATGGAAACACTTTGATCAAGTGTATCCGGCATTTGCTAGTGAGCCAAGGAATGTAAGGTTGGGTCTATGTTCTGATGGGTTCACACCGTTTGATGTCTCCTCTACGCCCTATTCTTGTTGGCCCGTATTTGTCACTCCTTATAACCTGCCTCCTGGAATGTGCATGACCAGTCCTTATTTCTTTTTGAATTGTATAATTGACACGACCCGGAATCCGGTTAGGCCGTGCGGGCACCCGACATCCTCCCCTAGACCCGTCGGGCGAACCCTTACCAATTAAATCAGGAAAATAAATATAACAATTTACAAATAAGGACAAGATTTAAAATAAAAACACAGACATACTGATACCTCTAAGCTGTACAAAAGAAATTACAGCTGACTACCCAACATGCTAGGTTCAGGGCTATCCAGACCAGACATCTAAGAGTACAAAAGAAGACAGATACCTCCTGAAGGGAGCAAAATGCAACTGAAATAATGAACAATAAACTGGTGGCCATCCGGAATAAATCTGGCTCACCCTGACAGGTGAAGTCGTCTTCGCTCCTGAACAACGCGGCGAACTCAATCCTGGAGCGAACCTGCCGAAACGAAATAGATAGACAAGAAACAAACAACAAACAAGGGTGAGTCAAAAGGACTCAATAAGTGGGGCAGACTAGCCACCTCAAAGAATAGGATAGCTAGCCGGGGAGAAGAAACAGATAAACCAAATTCCTTTTATTTAAATTATAAAAGGCAGAGCCAGATAACAACCAAAAACACGTAAGAAACTTCTAAACTCAACCAAGGGTGCGTGGCAGAAACATATCAACAAATAAGCAATGCACATATAAGCAGAACAGCAGTCATGTACCGCAAGTCTACACAATGGTATGAATTGAGATGAAATGAAATGAAGTGAGATGAAATGAAATGAAATGAAATATGATGCGAAGGGTCACATGTGCCCGTCCTCCCATCTCGAAGCGGAATACTCCTGCATTCGAGGGGAATCCAATCTGATAACCAACTGGAGCGGAATACTCCTGCTCCTGGGGCGGAATACTCCTGCACCCGATATAATATAAACCAGAGGCGGAATACTCCTGCACTCTCTTGGGGCGGAATACTCCTGCACCCGATATAATACAATGGAGCGGAATACTCCTGCTCCTGGGGCGGAATACTCCTGCCCTCAATATGATACAATAGAGCGGAATACTCCTGCTCCTGGGGAGGAATACTCCTGCCCTTAATATGATACAATGGAGAGGAATACTCCTGCTCCTGGGGCGGAATACTCCTGCCCTCAATATGATATAATGGAGCGGAATACTCCTGCTCCTGGGGCGGAATACTCCTGCACCCAATATGATATGCAATGTAATGCATATGAATGATATATAATGCATATAAATGCAATGTAATGCAATAATAAACTTTCACCGGCGCGGGACTCTCATCGTCAGTCGGGAAGTAGATGCCAACTTACAGCCAGGGTACAATGCTCAGATCCTCATTGCAATACCAACAATAGGACATAACATATAATATACAGTGTAAATCCAAAGCTAAGGCGTAATGAGTACGCCTATCGGCAGCTACACACGTAAGGAATACATGGTAGAAAATCCATGAGGCCAGGTGCCTCCAAAGAAATGGATATAAACACTTACCTTGTTACAAAGTTAGTACAGCCACTCAATAACCGCTTTGTCCTTTGGATTCATTGCCAAACGATCCCACTGTGTTCAATAACCAGAAAAATATATCACATAAGGCTAAAGGCTTCATTCCTCACATCTTAGGGCAATCCAGGTAGGAACCTGATACCCTATTCGCATACGCAATACGCAGGCCAGGCCTATATACAGGGTTTAAGGCCACATAACCAAATCCCAAATAAATTATATTTATAAGTTGCCCATAACTCACTGAGCACGAATACATAATTAATTTCATTATCGGGGTCCATTTGACCCTTTAAACTATCAATTTACGTCATTAGGGCGATGTCTAATATTCCTATTTTTACCGCAAAAATATATTTAAACACACGTAATAAACTCAAATACTATATTAGGATCATTACCTGAATGTTTCAGGGTGAAAATTCTACTTTTTTCCGGCCCCTTTTCTCATTTTCTGGCATTTGTTTTCCACTGTGTTTTCTCTTTTTATGCTTCTGATATATGTACGTATGTTTTGCTGAATGGAAGACAAGGGATTAACTTAATCCCTTGTCCACCGACTCCCATTTCTAAATTTTTGTCTTTTTCTTTTAAAATTCGCTGTTACGGTAAAAATTAAAACGGTACCCTACGATATTCGGAATAATCCAAACTTTTGCATACAAGTTATACAAAATATATGTAACATACTCGCGAAGGCGGATCTCAAATCAGACTCTCGAAACTCAAAATGCGAATTTAAATGAAAAGAAGTCAAATTATTTAACTTTCGGCATTTTAGCGGAAACTAGCCGAACAACATCAAAATTCAATTTCGAAAGCTTAAAAAAATCACAAATAATCATACGAACCTAACGGCGCTTTCGGATTTCGAATCGGAGCTCATTCGGCAAAAACCGAGCTCGAAAATCTCTTTTTAATATTTATCGCCAATAAAAACTGAAACCTTCTTCCGATGCCTACCAAACGAGGTCTGATTTAGCTCAAATTTTACAGACAGGTCCTAATGAACATTACAAATATTTTAAAATTATCGGCACGCCAATCGGAGTCCTAACTTCCGAAACGACTGACCGAGGTCGTTTCAATAATACCGGGTCCACATAACCCGAAAGCCTCTATTGATGTATATTTGCAGCCTTTGCTTGATGAGTTGCAGATACTTTGGCATGAAGGAGTTGAGACTTATGATATATCAACGAAACAGAACTTCCAAATGCGTGCTTCTTTGATGTGGACTATAAATGACTTTCCTGCTTATGGGATGTTGTCTGGGTGGTCCACAGCAGGTAAGCTCTCTTCCCCTTACTGTATGGAAGATACAAAGGCCTTCACTTTGAAATATGGAGGTAAATGCACATGGTTCGACTGTTGCCGTCGATTCTTGCCAATGGACCATCCTTTCAGGAATAACACTAGCGCATTTATGAAGAATCAGGTTGATTTTGAGGAGCCTCCGCGCAGGTTATCAGGCATCGAGATATGGGACAGGGTCAAGGAGCTTCCTAAGGTAACTGAACAACTGCCATCTAAAGCACCTGGTTATGGGGTTGAACATAACTGGAGTAAACAGAGCATTTTCTGGGAGTTGCCTTACTGGAAGGATAATCTTCTTCGCCATAATCTGGATCCAATGCATATTGAGAAGAATTTTTTCGAGGCCATCCTTAATACTGTGATGGATGTCCGGGGCAAGACAAAAGACAACTTGAAGGCACGGTTGGAGCTACAGCTACTTTGTAGGCTACCTGAGTTGCAGGTAATCCAAGAAGGCAACAACATTTTCATGCCAAAGGCTTGTTATACATTCGATGAGGATGAGCGAAGGATGATTTGTGAGTGGGTGAGTAATTTGAGGATGCCTGATGGTTATGCTTCAAACCTAGAAAGGTGTGTTGATATTACTGGTGGGAAACTGCATCACATGAAAAGCCACGACTGTCACATCTTCATGGAAAACTTGCTCCCAATTGCATTCAATGGCTTGCCTGATAAAGTTCTGAAACCGCTAACAGAGACAAGCCTTGCAGTAAGACATTGAAGGAAGAGAACCTTAACCTGTTGGAACAGAACTTTCCTGTAGTCGCCACTAAGCTGACAAAGATCTTTCCCCCCGGATTCTTTAACGTGATGGAGCATCTTCCGATTCACCTAGCTGAAGAGGCTCGGCTAGGAGGCCCGGTGCACTGCAGATGGATGTATCCTTTCGAGAGGTAAGCTTTCATATCTTAGTAACTTTTATTTTTTTAATTAATCCAACTTAATTCCACTAACACAATAATTATTGTAGAATTATTGGTAAGTGTAAAAGGGACGTGAAAAACAGGAACCAATTCGAGGGGTCAATATGCGAGGCATATCTGGCTAGAGAAACTTCTCATTTTTGCTCTTACTACTTCGACAAGGATGTTCCATGTTTGCGCACTAGGCCGGATCGGCATGATGTGGGCGATAATAATGATCCCAATTACCCAGCGTTCTCTGTATTCAATCAAGCAGGCAGGGGAAATACATCATCTGAAGTATGTCAGTTCAATGAACTGGACGGGAAGGTAGCTACGACACATGTGCTGTTGAACTGTCCCGAGGTCACGCCTTATTACAAGTATGTTGTATTTTAACAATACTGCCTAATATTCGCCGTTAATAAGTATATTCGGACTAACGTGTATTTCCTCGGCTCATAATGCAGTCACTTTGTCGCTGAGTTCGGTGATGCGGAAGTTTATGAAAATTTTACAAATTAGTTTATAGAATTTGTAAGTGATTAACAAACTCTTAAATATTCCTTATATTTACATAAAAATATTTATTTACACAACTTCATTAAATTTTTATATAGGTGAACAATCCGGTGAATGGCATCACCTTTGATTTTCTGCGAGATATATGCCATGGCCCATATTACAAATACAAAAGGATGAATACGTACTTTGTAAATGGGTACAAGTTTTATACAAAGTAGCGGTCGGAGGGTAAGAAAACATACAACTCTGGTGTGTCCGTGAAAGTAGGAACCGGTGATCAAGGGGGCGACTTTGAGTACTACGGTGTGATTGAAGAGATGTTATAGGTAGAGTATAGTGTCGGTTGGCCTCATAAGAAATTGGTTCTTTTCCGGTGCAAGTGGTTTGATCCCAGTAACAGAGGTACGAGGGTAGACCCGTCTTCTAAGTTAGTCGAGGTTAATCACAAAAGGTCATATGGACACTATGATCCTTTCATCATTGCCCAGAAAGTAAAGCAAGTGTGGTTTGTTCCTTACCCTCGGACAAAGAACCCAGCAAGATCAAAGGCCAAAGCCCATTGGTGGGCAGTTATAAAAGGAAAACCGGTGGGATTAGTTGAAGTCCCTGATCTTTTAGATGTTGCATACCAGAACGAGGTCTCAACCGTTCCATTGATAGCGGACAATGAACTAGCTAACCAGTTGCAACATATTGATGGCATATATGAGTAGTTAGATGCATCTGTAGCTAGTCGAGGAAAAAATCCAGTTAATTTTGGAGAAGGAGCTTCAAGGGCAAATGATGATGATGAATATACAGATGAAGAAGAAGTTAACGATGAGGATGAGGAAGAAGAATTGGCTTATGATGAGGATTGACCTTATATGTACTTTGATGTTTTGTTTTTTTAATAGGCTAGTTTAATGTACTTATAAACTTTAAACTGTTTGTTAAGTTTGTTTGATTATTGTAACACTTGAACTAATGTTGAAAGACTCCTTTCTATTGTTTGGCTTTGTTAGCCTTGATTGAATATCGTCTATGAATGTGTTTTGTCTGGATTTTCTGCGTGTTGCTGAATTTACAGGTGGTGTAGGGCTAATTTCAGCTTTTATGTTGCAAGTTTTTACAGGTTTTCGACCGACTTTCAGTCGATAGTTGGTCAAAAAAAATTACCAGACTTTCGACCGAATTTCGGTCGAAATTTTGTTCGACCGAATTTCGGTCGAAGAACATGTCACTTTAGTCCATGTTCTTCGATCGAAATTCGGTTGAAGTCGGTCGATGTTCAACCGAATTTCGGTCGAAGGTTGATTTTCGACCATAATTGTGTCGACCACCACAATCGGTCGAAATCCGGTCGACACTTCGACCATATTTCGACCGATTGGGCGGTCGAAAAAGCCTATTTTTTTAGTAGTGTTTCAAGTGTGTCTTCCATAAAAAAGTGTTCTCTATTTATAGGACTCCAATACATAGGAAGTTACAAGTCATCCCTAAATGAAGAATTAAGTAGGAGAAAGTGGGGAGGAATTAAGTAGGAGAAAGTGGGGTAGTAAATCATATGTTACAAGTGAATAAATGGAGAGTAATGGAGAGTAGTGGTCATCCACATTTATATTACATACATGTATTTGTAACAGCTTTAGGTTAATTTTTAAAAGAAGCACACTCCAGTACAAGTCGATTCAATTGAAAACGTAGCAATATATGCTTTTGGTGATGTACTTCAATTGAGGAAGAAATTCTTTCAGCAGCTACATAACAAAATGTTGTTCTATATATGACGAGGACCTCGAGGAACAAGAACCTTGAAGGTATTACTGCCTGCTTTTATGTTATTCTGTTTAATTAGTACTGATACCTCACTATTCATTAGGAGTAGTTTAGAAACGAAAAGATCTTTGGTCCCAACTGCATTCTCTTATATTTACAGCTAAGACTGGCATTAATAAATGTGAAATAAGAAATGGAAGATACTACAATTAGTTTCACTTTTCCAGAAAGTTGTATTTACTACAGTACAAGAAGAATTAAATCAGATATTAAGTAGTATAACTTGTTAAGCAAAAAATAATTTTTCATGGAAATTATACTTACGCTACAATTTATATACGGAAAAGAGCCAAATTTGCCCATCTACTATTGAATATTGTCTACATTTGCCTCCATTATACTTTCAGGCCAATAATATCCTTGTCGTCAATAAAGTAAGCAAAATTGCCCCTATCTCTAACAGAATGCTCGGGCCCACCATTTAAAATGACAAGTTGGACTCCATGTGTGTATTAATAGTTTTATAATTATAAAATAAATATCTAAACTCATTATTTCTAGACACATGTTAAGTTGCGGGTCCCATATTTCTTTTGTACATCTCTCGTCTCACTTCGTCTTCTTCACCCCACACAAGCCTAATTAATTCTCTTAGTATTCCCTCACTAATAGTTCATTCACCTACACATCTAAACAGTCACTAAAATCAAATCTTCTCCTCGTTGCTAACACAACCATTGCTGTATTTAAGAATCTAGCAAAATGGAACCATATTTCATAATTTTTCTTTTTTCTTTTCCCTTTAGAAAAACATTCTGCATCAAGGTTTCACTGAAATTGAAGAACATTAAACTCTTCAAAAAGAAAACATGTTGGATGTTGCTTCTCCTTTTTGAAGCTAAAAAATTTGATTAGTCGTTGAAGTTTATTGATTTAGCCTGATGGGTGTTGAACTATAGTCATTTTAACTTGATTTATGCTAATGATTTGGGATTGAATTTCAAATTTTTGGAGTACATTGAAATGAAGTTTTGTTTCGTAAAGCTTAATTTTAAAGAACAACTGGTTTGAAACGAATTCCTGAAGTAACTCTAAATCTCTATTTCTAGTTAGGGATCTAGATAGAAAAAGAAGATGAAAAAAAAATTAAAGAAACAACATATTGGAAAGAAGATAAACGACAGGAGAAATGATTGGAAATGGAGGAAGTCAATACAGTGGTATGGTGGGAAAAAAATAAAAGAGAAAGCAAAGAAAAATAAAGATAAAAGAGTAGTGGGACCCACAAAAAATATCACTATAAAGTAAAGTAGGGACATGGTGGTGAGATGGCATGCTACATGGCATCCACCTCAACCAAATGTAAGGGCACATAGGATTTTTTATTGCCATGGTGGAGGATTGTTAAAAGAAAGAGCAATTTTGCCTACTTTGTTGACGGTAAGGATATTTTTGGGTTGAAAGTATAACGAAGGGCAAGTGTACATAATATTAAATAGTAGAGGGACAAAGTTGGCCTTTTTCTGATTTATATACTCTTAACTCTAGTACTGTAATTGATAAAAGTATATTGGGCATTATCAGTAAATAATTGTTGAAACAAACAAGAGGAAAAGCATATTAAGAGCCCATTTGGGTGAGCTTATTTTAAGTAGCTTATAAGCCAAAAATTGCTTATAAGTCACTTTTGAAAAGTTAGGAAATCCCACACTTCTCACTTTTGACTTATTTGAAGCACATAAGTGTTTATAAGCCATTAGTGTTTGAGTTATCAAACACCTATTAATGGGCTTATATGCACATATGTACTTTTAAGCCACTTTTAAGCTTATCTAAACGGGCTCTAAATTCATCTTTCCACAAATAGTAGAAGGGAAAAAATAGTTAGGTACGTGTATGGATTCCAAAAGGCATGACCGGACACGTTAACCTCTGTCCCTACTCAAGTCATTGATGAGATTCCGACTCAAGTCCAGACCAAAGGCAAATGGTGATTTTTTTTTTTTTTTTTTGTTGAAACACGAAGCTAATATATTAATAATAGAGTTACAGAGGGTTACATAAAATACTCACACGAGTTCCCTAAGGATCCATCACATGATTTCCCCAAGGATCCATCACATGAGTAATAGAGTTCATACAAAATAAAGGAAGTGCATTTAAAGCACACAAATTTCCTAATTTAGATAACATAGAATATGTACTAGCCGATATGGTGGTCACAAAATTAGTGTCAATCCGATCATCCTCCAAGACTTGGTGAACGAACTCCTAAATCCATTATTCAGTGGATAGATGATAGAGACTTGGACTGTGAGGGAGCTCCTTGTGCTAACTTGTTAGCAACTCTATTTCCTTGTCGAAAGTTATGCCTGATTAGCAGCATTTTCAGCTTGGTCATCAATATTGTACAGTCATTAATAAGCGATAAGTAAGTAGGGGTTGGGTTTTCTAATAATTTTATAATTCTAGTGGAGTCTGTCTCAATATCTAATGGAATATAATTTTGATCATTTGCTAAGATTAAACCTTGAAGAAGACCCAAGAATTCTGCATGAGTTTGGCTGTGAGCATGAACTTTCTTATGATATCCTAGTAACCACTCACTCTTAGAGTTTCTAAATACACCAGATATACTAGCTGAATTGTTACTAGGCCTGTAAGATCCGTCGCAATTTAGCTTTATGACATTGTACCTAGGAGGTGTCCAATATAGTTTAATATTCTTATTAATAGATTTTCTAGAATTTGAAGCAGTTAGGAGTTTGTATTCAAGTACTCTATCATGAACATAACCATAAGCAATAGTCAAGTTTAAATTATTTATATTATTATTGTTTCTATTGAGCCATATGTTCCACAGTGCATAAAATAGAAACTCAAAGCTGGTGTAAAATTTATTATATGGAACATTAGACATATTTTTAAGAACTTGTAGCCAATATTCACATTCATTAATATGACAATTAATCATGTTACCCCAAAAAGTCCTAGCTATTGGACAACCTAGGAAAATATGATATGATGTTTCAGTTGTATTCTTGCAAATATAGCACATAGGGTTAATGTTGATGCCAATTTTATTTAAATAAAATCTAGTAGGTAATCTATGATGTTGGCATTGCCAAATAAAAACTTAATTTTGTTGGGTACATCAACTTTCCATAACCATGTGAAATCCTCATAATTGCTAATGGGGTAGGGGGGAGGGGAGGGGGTAGGGTTTTTATTTGATCATAGATAGAGTTCATAATAAAGGTGCCATTATTAGAGAGTGGCCAATAGGGTAGTCTATGTTGGGTTTTTGGAATGTGAAGAGTGTGAATGGAAAATGGGTGGAAAGGTGAAAAGGTTCCTTTTACTAGGGAAATGCACTTTCTCCCACATTGGTAGAGGCTTTTGTTGGGTTTAAATAAAGATTTACTTCTCTTAGCTCTTAAAAGAGTTGAGAAGAAGGGAAGCCTCACGCCGTCGTCGTCGTCGTCGCTCGTCTCGGCTTCGGCTTCGAATAATTTATTATTAATATTTAATATTAATCTGTTTGTGTAACGGGAATCTGAATGATTAAATAAATCAGATTGATTCGTTCCTCCTCCTTAATGATTTTCCTGTTATGTATTAACACCCGCCATTAGTGTGGTCTTCTGTAACAGCCACATCTGAATTGTGGTGACTCTTCATATTCTGCATTCCCTTAGGCTATAAATAGATGTCTCACATCAGTCTTTCAATACACTGCAACACAGAATATACACATAGCATACAGAACTTAACCCCTCTCTTTTTTTGCATACTAAAGTAAGTTGTGTGATTTGCACCGTTCTTTTGAGTTCGCAGTGTTCTACAGTTTGAAGTGCCGCTACTGTAGAATTGTTATCCCGTTCCATCCTTGGAGAAATTAACCCGTTAACCTTGGGCAACTGTGAGGGGGTTAGATTTCTTAAGGAGACACAAGTAACTTGTGGGCTCAGGATCATCCCTTACACACTGATTATATACTTATGTTTTGTATTATCTGATTTTATTTGAACATAGGAACAACAAGCATAAGAAATCTATGTTATTATTTTCTGCGTTTAAAATAAATATTGTTTAAGGAGACTGATTAAGGAGACTAAAACCTTCGTGGTTTTCTACTCCTATTTACTGTTAACTAATCTGTTTGTGGAGACTAAAAGCCTTGGTGGTTTTTCTACTCCAACTGTTTAAACAGTTTGTTGATATTGTTTCTGCTTGTGTCATTTTGACAGAGATGACAAACGGAGTGGATCCAACTGTCCCAGTTGTGAGTGCTACTGCTACCACAGTTTCTGGTGCTGCAGGGCCTAGCCGTGCTGCTACTGCAGCGGTTATGCCACCTGCAGAAAAGCCGGGAAAGTTTTCTGGTGTGGACTTTAAAAGGTGGCAGCAAAAGCTGTTCTTTTATCTGACCACTTTAAGCCTGCAAAGGTTTATTAAGGAGGATGCTCCGGTCCTGACTGATGAAACACTTGAAAACGAACGCTTCCTTGTGATTGAGGCTTGGAAGCATTCTGACTTCCTATGCAAGAATTATATTCTAAGTAGCTTGGAAGATGACTTGTACAACGTTTATAGTAATGTTGAAATGTCAAAGAAACTGTGGAATGCATTGGAAAAGAAATATAAGACTGAAGATGCTGGACTGAAGAAATTTGTGGCTGCCAAATTTCTGGATTATAAAATGGTGGATAACAAATCTGTTGTATCCCAAGTCCAAGAACTTGAAGTCATTATCCATGATCTCCTTGCTGAAGGTTTGATCCTGGGTAATACTTATGTTAAAAGTATTAATTATATTGTTGCTAACAAACTTTTCTTTGAAGGTGTAATGATTAATGAGGCGTTTCAAGTTGCAGCCATGATTGAAAAGTTACCTCCATTATGGAAGGACTTTAAAAATTACTTGAAACATAAGCGCAAGGAGATGACCCTTGAAGATTTGATTGTACGCTTAAGAATTGAAGAAGACAATAAATCTGCTGAAAAGAAGGCTCGTGGAAATGCTACAATAGCGGGAGCAAATATTGTTGAGCATAATCCAAATCAAAATAAGAGAAAGAAGTCTTCTGGAGGGAAGACCAACCCTAGCAAGAAAAAATTCAAGGGAAATTGCTACAACGGTGAGAAGAGTGGACATAAGTGCGCAGACTGTCGTGTTGCAAAGAAGGACAAGGACAGGAAAAAGGAAAAAGGTCAAGCAAACATGGTTGAAGAGAATAAATTGGCCCAAGGAGTGCAAGACATTGATCTGTGTGCTATGATCTCTGAATGCAACTTGGTTGGAAATCCTAAAGAATGGTGGATTGATTCAGGAGCCACCTGCCATGTTTGTGCTGTGAAGGAAGCTTTTGCTTCATATGCTCCCGCTGGACCTGAAGAGGCCCTCTCTATGGGCAACTCTACAACGGCCAAAATTGAAGGATATGGAAAGATATTCCTCAAGATGACATCTGGCAAGGTTGTGACTCTGAACAATGTTCTTCACGTTTCTGAAATAAGGAAAACTTGGTGTCTATAGCACTTCTCGTTAAAAACGGGTTTAAGTGTGTTTTTGTTTCTGACAAAGTTGTAATAACTAAGAATGAGCTGTATGTAGGAAAAGGTTACCTGACTGAGGGCCTTTTCAAACTCAATGTAATGGTCGTTGACACTATGAATAAAACTGCAGCTTCTTCTTATTTACTTGAGTCAAATAATTTATGGCATTCTCGTTTGGGATATGTCAATTATAAAACCTTGCGGAAAATGATCAATTTGGAAGTATTGCCTAAATTTGATTGCGAAAAGTCAAAATGTCAAATATGTGTTGAGTGTAAATATACTAAACACTATTACAAATCAATTGAAAGGGATTCTGAACCGTTAGACTTAATTCATACGGACATTTGTGACATGAAGTCAATACCATCTCGCGGTGGAAAGAAGTATTTCATAACTTTTATTGATGATAGCACTCGTTACTGCTATGTTTATTTACTTAGTAGTAAAGATGAGGCAATAGACGCATTCAAGCAATACAAAAATGAAGTTGAGACGCAACTTAACAAAAAGATAAAAATGATAAGAAGTGATAGGGGCGGCGAATATGAATCTCCTTTTGAACAAATGTGTTAGGAATATGGCATTATTCATCAAACAACTTCCCCTTACACGCCTCAATCTAATGGGATTGCGGAAAGAAACAATCGAACATTAAAGGAGATAATGAATGCCTTGTTAATAAGTTCGGGTCTACCCTAGAACTTATTGGGGGGGGGGAACTATATTCACGGCTAATCAAATACTCAATCGAGTTCCCCGTAGCAAAACACTTTCCATTCCATATGAAAAGTGGAAAGGAAGGAAGCCCAACTTGAATTACTTCAAAGTGTGGGGGTGTTTGACAAAAGTGCAAGTCCCAAAACCCAAAAGGGTTAAGATTTGACCGAAAACAGTTGATTGTGTTTTCATTGGATATGCTATAAATAGTAAAGCATATCGGTTTCTGGTTCATAAATCAGAAAATCCCGACATTCATGTTAATACGGTGATGGAATCGGATAGTACTGAATTCTTTGATAATATATATCCGTATAAGAAGGAATGTGAGTCAGTTGGTGAAAGATCCAAACGACCTCGGGAAGGAACCAAAGGAAATTCACCAAATGAGGAAGAACCATGACGGAGCAAGTGTCAAAGAACTTCTACTTCATTTGGATATGACTTTGTCACTTTTCTTTTGGAAAATGAGCCTCAGACGTTTAAAGAAGCTATGTCTTCTTCAGACTCTCCTTTTTGGAAAGAGGCAGCCAATAGTGAAATAGAATCTGTTTTAAGCAACCATACTTGGGAGTTGGTTGATCTTCCTCCTGGAAACAAACCATTAGGTTCTAAGTGGATTTTCAAAAGGAAAATCAAAACTGATGGCACTATTGACAAGTACAAGGCAAGGCTTGTTGTCAAAGGGTATAGACAACAAGAAGGTCTTGAATACTTTGACACATACTCGCCGGTAACCAGAATTACATCCATATGTATGTCAATAGCGTTAGCCGCCGTGTATGGTCTTGAAATCCATCAAATGGACATTAAAACAGCGTTCTTAAATGGGGGTTCGTGGTTCCGGGAAAAGAAAGGATGGTGTGTAAACTTGTTAAGTCGCTTATGGACTAAAACAAGCACCTAAACAATGGCATGCGAAATTCGATCATACAATGTTGTCAAATGGCTTTAAAATTAACGAGTGTAATAAATGTGTTTACATTAAAAACACTCCTAATTATGTAGTCATTGTTTGCTTATATGTGGACGACATGTTGATAATGAGTAATGACATTGCCAATATTAATGCTACGAAACACATGCTAACTAGCAAATTTGATATGAAAGACTTAGGAGTTGCCGACTTAATTCTGGGTGTTAAGATCCATAGGACTCCTCAAGGTCCGGCTTTGTCTCAATCTTATTACATCAATAGTGTGCTTGAAAAATTTAAATATTTTGATTTTAAAGTTTCAAAGACTCCTATTGATGCAAACCTTGCTCTTAAAAAGAACAAAGGTCAAAGCACGTCGCAACGGGATTATGCTCGTGTTTTGGGAAGTTTGATGTACATCATGAATTGTACTCGTCCAGATATAGCTTGTGCTATAAGTAAACTAAGTCGATACACGAGTAATCCCAATCAAACTCATTGGATGGAAATGAAACGTGTTTTGGGATATTTAAAATACACCCAAGACTTTGCAATGCATTATAACAAGTATCCTACGGTCATTGAAGGATATTGTGATGCCAATTGGATCACCGGCACGACTGATTCTAAGTCCACAAGTGGATATATTTTCGCACTTGGTGGAGGAGCGGTATATTGGAAATCGTCCAAACAAACGTGTATTGCCCGCTCTACAATGGAAGCTGAATTTATAGCTTTAGATAAAGCCGATGAAGAAGCTGAATGGCTTCAAAACTTTTTGGCAATTGAACATTGTAATACAATCGATAATTGTGATCGTTTTGCTTTATGCGGTCCTTATGCAAGCTGCAACATCAATAACTCTCCTCCATGTGACTGCCTCAAAGGGTTTAAGCCTAGGTATTGTTGAATTGTGGGACCATCACATCTATAAATTTAAGCTATTTGAAAGACCACACTTTATCTACTTAATACTACTGTATTCACATGCCTTTTCACGTGCGGGCTTGATTTTTTTTTTTCTGGCCAAGCTATTTGCAAAAACATACTTTTAATTACTTAATTATTTCTTCACAGGTATACTCAACAATGGGACACAGCAGATTGGTCTAGTGGTTGTGAAAGGAGAACTTCTTTGGGTTGTAACCAAGATGGTTTTCTTAAATTCACAGGTATCAAAATGCCGGATTCTAGACAGTCCTGGTATAATGAGAGCATAAACCTTGAAGAATGCGAGAAAATGTGCTTGGCTAATTGCAATTGTACAGCCTACTCAAATCTTGATGTTAGAAATGGCGGAAGTGGATGCTTACTATGGTTTGGAGAACTCATTGATATTAGAGAGTTTAGCCAAAATGAGCAAGACCTGTTTGTCAGAGTCGCTGCTTCAGAATTAGGTAATGACCTACTATGTACCATTTTCTCGTTCTGTATTATATATGCTATAAATGCACAACTCTTTAGAATTGGAGGAACTCTACAATGATTTTACTATCTTGACAGACGTAAAAGTTGATTAGGTACCTTAGTAGTAGTTGGTAACATGCCGATTGTATTGTAAATGATAAAAAAAGGTAGCTCAGCCATGGTTGGTGGTTCAATTGCCAATTCCCTTTGAAGCCGATTGTGTGTGACGGTCCAACATTATCAAATTAAATTTTTGGTCCATTCTCGTGATAAGACAATGTTCAAGTACCAAGGATAAAATGCTAGAGATATTTTTTTAATGATTATCTAAATTTGATATTGTAATTATCAAATAGTGTACAACTATGGGGATTACACATTTAGAAATCACCTATGTAAGTGTGAAGTGGAAGCCGCTTCAAGGAGAATTCGGTATGGCCAATTCTCTACGCACTTATGAAACCAGGCGGTGTTCATGGCTGAAACGAACACAACAGTGAGAACCAAAGACGGTTAAGGGTTAGTTGTGTGACTCACGTTGTCTAGGTATACACCAAAGCTCAACGGTTCAAAGATATCAAATCTACCGATTGATCGAGTATATCCGATGTATGTTCACTACGGAAAGTTCAAAAGGAAACCTACTTATCCCGATGCAACTAATTCTTTCTTGCAAATCACACAAGTCTGTCATGCATATTTCCATAATATAGCCATTCCCCATTCATGTGGGGGATTGTTGGGTTTTTGGAATGTGAAGAGTGTGAATGGGAAATGGGTGGAAAGGTGAAAAGGTTCCTTTTACTAGGGAAATTCACTTTCTCCCACATTGGTAGAGGAAAAGGCTTTTGTTGGGTTTAAATAGAGATTTACTTCTCTTAGCTCTTAAAAGGGTTGAGAATAAGGGAAGCCTCGCGCCGTCGTCGTTGCTCGCTCATCTCGGCTTCGGATTCGGATTCGGTCAATTGGTATGATTGATTGACTTAATTTTTTGGACCAACAAAAACTAAAAATATTAATTAATTAATAATTTATTATTAATATTTAATATTAATCCGTTTGTGTAACGGGAATCTGAATGATTAAATAAATCAGATTGATTCGTTCCTCCTCCTTAATGATTTTCCCGTTATGTATTAACACCAGCCATTAGTGTGGTCTTCTGTAACAGCCACATCTGAATGGTGGTGACTCTTCATATTCTGCATTCCCTTAGGCTATAAATAGATGTCTCACATCAGTCTTTCAATACACTGCAACACAGAATATACACATAGCATACAGAACTTAACCCCTATCTTTTCTGCATACTAAAGTAAGTCGTGTGATTTGCACCGTTCTTTTGAGTTCGCAGTGTTCTACGGTTTTAAGTGCCACTACCGTAGAACTGTTATCCCGTTCCATCCTGGGATAAATTAACCCGTGAACCTTGGGCAACTGTGAGGGGGTTAGATTTCTTAAGGGGGCACAAGTAACTTGTGGGCTCGGGATCGTCCCTTACACACTGATTATATACTTCTGTTTTGTATTATCTGATTTTATTTGAACGCAGGAACTCCAGTCTAGGTCATCCATAGAAGTTGAAGCTTGATTAAGTAAATCTTTAATGCAATCAGGAAACTCAAAACAATATTAGAAAGATCCCATTGGTTACCATTTGCAATATTATGTACCCTTTTAACAGAATCATCATGCGTTAAGGGACCATAAAGAAGACTTCTAAAGGTTTTCCTATTGGGCAACCATTTGTGCTCCTACAAAGAGATAGTATTTCCATTGCCTAATACCCATTATGTGTTATTATAGCAAATGGGCGAAGTATTTTTAATATCTTTCCAGATAAAGGAGGCAATTTTGGTATTGGGCATATAAATATATTTGTTGCTAATGATCTTAGATCATAGGGCACTAGGTTTTGTAAAAAAAACGCCAAGATAGAGAGGTGAGCATTGCAGTATTCTTGGTTTTAGCCTTTGTAATAAAGAGTCTCTCCAAATGCTTAGGCTTGGTGACTACTTTCCATGACAATAGATGTATTTTTTTCTTAGCATCCATTGTACCCCATAAAAAATTCATTTGGACCTTATTTATACAATTTAGGGTCTTAATAGGTAAGGAATGAAATTGCATTATATGGTAGGAAGAGTATTAAGGGTAGATTTAACGAGAGTGACTCTACCAACTAGGTTGAGAAAATTTATATTCCAACTAGAGAGTTTGTTGTAAATATTGTCTTGGATGAATTGATAGTCACAATGTCTAGGCTTATGAGTTAGGATTGGGAATCCTAAATATTTTCAAAAATTGCTACTCCTTTGAAATGTAAGAATATTACATATATGAGTAGCTAAGGAGGAATCAATGTTCCTAGAAAAGATGATCCTAGACTTAACATTGTTAACTTTTTCCCCCCGATATTTTAGAAAATAGGTCGATTGCAGTCTTAATATTAAGGATTGATTTCTCATTTGATCTAACAATAAATATAAGATCGTCGGCAAATAAAAGACGAGAAATTTTAGGCCCTCTAGGGGATAGTTTGATAGGATCCCATAAATTTTCATCAACTTGTTGATTTATATAAATTGATAGGAGTTCTAAACATAAGATAAAAATATATGGGGACATAGGGTCCCCTGCCTTATTCCTCGCAAGGGTAGAAAATAATTTATTCTACTTCCATTAATAAGAACATAAATAGTAGAGGTAGTAATACATGAAAGAATTAGTTTTGTAATATTAGGTGGGAATTTAAAAAAAAAAAAACAACATAGTACGAATAAAGGACCATTCAATTCTATCAAAGGTTTTTTCTAAATCAATCTTAATAATCATTTCACTTTTACTTTCTTTCATGTTATAAATTTATTCATAATTTCCTGTATACAATAGCATTGACGGAGGCTCTCCTATTTTTAATAAAACTAGCCTAACAAGGACTAATAAGGAAATCTAAATGAGGTTTAATTCGATTAGCTATAATTTTAGTTAAAATTTTGTAGAGAGTGTTACATAGTCCAATAGGCCTAAAATTTTTAAGATTGAAAACATTTTTAATTTTTGTCATAAGGCAGATATAAGTGGAGTTTAAGTCTTTAGGCATTACTCCACTATAAAAAATATAATGACAAATATTTCTCACGGAATTGCCAACAATGTCCCAATGATTTTGAGAAAAAAAATAGGATGAAGTGTTGTGAATAATGTTGTATTACAAAATATTTTGACACTTGTCATGGAAGAGAACAAATGTTTCTGCACTTCTGAAAGTGTGGCAACGTGCATGGCATGACTGATTTTGTAATGAACTAGTATCACCATTAAAATATGGTTTTGTAAATACTATTGGAGCCCATTATTTGTTATACTTATGTGGCAAAACCATACTAATATGTGGCAAAATTACGTACACTTGGCATACCAAAATAACACCAAATTCCCCTCTAAATACAAGACTTCTCCAGTCATCCAAAAACCATCCAAAACATAAAAACCAAGTCTTCCTTTTAGTAATCATTGCCATCATTAGTAGCAATCATTAGTTTTCTTTCAAGTTCCTCTTTCCAAAACCATGCAGTTCACTTTATTTTGCTAATAACTATTTTGTCCACTTGTTTTTCTATATTCCTTATTCTATAATTAATATTGTCTTACTGGTATTACTAATTTTGCGGATTCTTGATCCCTCTATATTAGAGGAGGGCTTGTTTAATCCTGGAGAAGCATTTCTTAGGACGGTGCCCTGCACGACTCAAACTTTATATAATATTATTATTATCCTTGTTATTTTGTATCCACAATATTTTCATTGTAAATTATTATTACATTTCTCCTTTGTTCCTACAATCTAAGAAATTATGGCAAGTAACCCTACTCCTGAAAATATTGGTGATACTACCAATGTTACTACTATCCGTTTCGCTACCAATACTACCAATGTCGGTACTACACCCGCTGCTCCAGTACCAGTTGTATTACTGTATGCCAAACAATTTCCTAATGTGTCAAACATTGAAATTTTTGCCAATGAAAATTTTAAACGTTGGCAAGAACGTATTTTCTCATTGCTCGATGTTCACGGTGTTGCACATGTACTGTCCGAGCCATAACTCAGTCCGGACGTTGATCGAAAAATGGAGGAGTCATGGCAATACGCTAATAAGGTATGCCGTCACACTATTTTACAAACTCTTTCTAACGAATTGCTTGATGTGTACTGTAGTTGCATGGAAGCAAAAATTATTTGGGAAGCTTTAACTAAAACTTTCATTGGGGAAGATGCTACAAAATAAAAATTTGTAGTAGGAAAGTTTTATCACTGGAAAATGACTAATGAAAAGTAGATGAAAATTCAAATTAATGAGTACCAAAAATTGGTTGAATACCTCAAGGTTTAGGGTATCTCACTATCGGAAAAGTTTTTTGCTGGAGTATTGATCGAGAAGCTGCCTGAATCATGGAATGATTACAAGAATTATTTGAAACATAAGCAGTCAAACTTTACTATTGCAGAGATAGTGTAACGACCCGCCTAGTCATTTTGGTAAACCGATGCTCCGATATGCGTATTAAATTTTTTTTTTAGTTCCAATAAGATTGTATGATGATTTTGGACATGTCCACAAAGTTTGATTAAGTTTCAATGAGTTTTGGATAAGTTTGGGTTGTATGGTGATTATTTTCGATTGATTTGAGCATAAAGGTTACCATTTTAAGAAAATGGTTTTTGATTCGTGTTTAGACTAAACCATTATATCCGTATCGTAATTTTAGAACCATAGCAACTGAAATCATCAAGTTTTGACATCATATGAGGTATTTATGGCCATTTTACTAAAAATTGGGTTGCCAGATTTTTCAGATTAATTATGAAATTGCTACTGAATTCGTATTAAAAAATATCCACTATTCCAAATATTGAAACCAACATATATCCTTCATTATAAGGTTAAATGGAGTGATTCAAAAGCCTAACTTGACTGAAATTTCACAAGAATCCATTGGAGGCATCAAAAGTGAGTTTTGAGATCGTTTGGCACAAGAAACGAGGTAGAACAACTGGGTTTTTTTTTTTTTTTTTTTTTACTTTTACTGTTGTTGGAGTTTTCTCATCTTGAAAGTTTGGTATTGGAAGAATTCAAGGATGTTCTTCAAGTTTCTTTCTTACATGGGTGGACTCATTTGGAGGGATTTGAGCATTGAAAAGGCGATCGTGGGCTAGTTAGCTATTGGCGGATCGAGATAGGTGGTTCTATCCCTTTCTTTGGTGGAATTTGTCCATGCGAGATTTTGTGCATACGTTCCTTGTATGTGCACTGCCCTAGGTGTAATCGTTTACACCTTTTTCGTTGTGTTTAAGTTTATATTTGGAATATGTGTTGTTTTCATGTATCGTTTCTACTTCTGGTTGTTGTTACATTGTTGTTTGAAGTATTGTAAGTTATATGCATGTTTGATGATATGCTCGGAAGTGTGGACATACGTGCCGGGTTAGAGATTTTGGGCAAGTTCTTTATGACTTAATTGTTTACTACGAGCATATGTTATTATGACTCGGGTTTTTATATTGGCTTTCGGACATGTAGCTTGAAAATGTATCATTACTATCTATTTTTGAGTTGGTCCATTTGATAGTTTCGGAGCTGGTCTACTATATAATTGACACGACCCGAAATCCGGTTAGGCCGTGCGGGCACCCGACATCCTTCCCTAGACCCGTCGGGCGAACCCTTACCAATTAAATTAGGCAAATAAATATAATTCAATTCATTAATAAGAACAAGGCTTAAAAAAAACACTGACATACTGATACCTCTAAGCTGTACAAAAGAAATTACAGCTGACTACCCAACATACTAGGTTTAGGGTTATCCAGACCAGACATCTAAGAGTACAAAAGAAGACAAATACCTCCTGAAGGGAGCAACATGCAACTGAAATAATAACCAATAAACTGGTGGCCATCTGGAATAAAAGCTGGCTCACCCTGACAGCTGAAGTCGTCTTCGCTCCTTCACAACGTGGCGAACTCAATCCTGGATCGAAACTGCCGAAACGAAATAGATAGAAAAAGAAACAAACAACAAACAAGGGTGAGTCAAAAGGACTCAATAAGTGGGGCAGACTAGCCACCTCAAAGAATATGATAGCTAGCCAGGGAGAAGAAACAGATAAACCAAATTTCTTTTATTTAAATTATAAAAAGGTAGAGCCAGATAACAACTGAAAACACGTAAGAAACTTATAAACTCAACCAAGGATGCGTGCCAGAAACATAACAACAAATAAGAAATGCACATATAAGCAGGACAATAGTTATGTACCACAAGTTTACACAATGGTATGAAATAAAATGAAATAAAATGAAGTGAGATGAAATGAGATGAAATATGATGCGAAGGGTCACATGTGCCCGTAATCCCACCCCGAAGCGGAATACTCCTGCATTCGAGGGGAATCCAATCTGATAACCAACTGGAGCGGAATACTCCTGCTCCTGGGGCGAAATACTCCTGCACCCGATATAATATAAACCAGAGGCGGAATATTGCTGCACTCTCCTGGGGCGGAATACTCCTGCACCCGATATAATGTAAAGCTGAGGCGGAATACTCCTGCACTCAATATCTGACATAAGAGCGGAATACTCCTGCTCTTGGGGCGGAATCCTCCTACCCTCAATGTGATACAATGGAGCGGAATACTCCTGCTCCTGGGGCGGAATACTCCTGCCTTCAATATGATACAATGGAGCGGCATACTCCTGCTCCTGGGGCGGAATACTCCTGTCCTCAATATGATATGCAATGTAATGCATATGAATGCAATGTGATGCAATAACCCTTCACCGGCGCGGGACTCTCATCGACAACCGGGAAGTAGATGCCAACTCGCAGCCAAGTTACAATGCTCAAATCCTCAATGCAATACCAACAATAGGACATAACATATAATATACAATATAAATCCAAAGCTAAGGCGTAATGAGTACGCCTATCGGCAGCTACACACGTAAGGAATACGTGGTAGAAAATCCACGAGGCCAGGTGCCTCCAAAAAAATGGATATAAACAGTTACCTCTCTCAAAAGTTAGCATTGCGACCAACAACCGCGTTATTTTTTGAATTCATTGCCAAACGATCCCACTGTGATCAATAAGCAGAAAAACATATCACATTAGGCTAAAGGCTTTATTCCTCACATCTTAGGGCAATCCAGGTAGGAACCTGATACCCTATTCGCATACGCAATACGCAGGCAAGGCCTATATACAGGGTTTAAGGCCACATAACCAAATTCTAAATAAATTATATTTATAAGTTGCCCATAACTCACTGAGCACGAATACATAATCAATTTCATTTTCGGTGTCCATTTGATCCTTTAAACTATCAATTTACGTCATTAGGGCGATGTCTAATATTCCTATTTTTACCGCAAAAATATATTTAAACACACCTAATAAACTCAAATACTATATTAGGATCATTACCTGAATGTTTCAGGGTGAAAATTCTACTTTTCTCCGGCCTCTTTTCCTATTTTCTGGCATTTTTCCTGACTGCGTTTCATTTACCCTGGTTTGCTCTGTTTCCCCATCACTGTTCGTTCCTCATCAAAAATGAGGGCCACCGCCCACTTTTGTATTCTTCTTCTTTCTTTTCATTTTCTTTTTCTTTTATTCTTTTTACTTTTCTTTTCGCGATAAAAATTAAAATAGTACCCTACGATATTCGAAATAATTTCAACTTTTGCATACAAGTTATATAAAATATATGTAACATAATCGCGAAGGCGGATCTCACATTGGACTCCCGAAACTCAAGATGCGAATTTAAATGAAAAGAAGTTAAATTATTTAACTTTCGGCATTTTAGCGGAAACTAGCCGAACAACATCGAAATTCACTTTCGAAAGTTCACAAATATAATAAATAATCATACGAACCCAACGACGCTTTCGGATTTTGAATCGGAGCTCATTCGGCAAAACCGAGCTCGAAAATCTCGTTTTAATATTTATCGCCAATAAAAATTGAAACCTTCTTCCGATGCCTACCAAACGAGGTCTGATTTAGCTCAAATTTTACAGACAGGTCCTAATGGACATTACGAACATTTTAAAATTAGCAGCACGCCAATCGGAGTCCTAACTTCCGAAACGACTAACCGAGGTCGTTTCAATAATATTTCCGGAATTGGTCCACTATTTATTTCGGAGTTAGTCCATATTGATAGTCTCGAAGTTGGTCCGCTATCAAAGCTTCTATTTAGTTCGGAGTTGATCCATATTGATAGTCTTGGAGTTGGTCGACTATCAAAGCTACTATTTTATTTCGGAGTTGGTCCACTATTTATGTCGGAGTTGGTCCATAATTGATAGCCTCAGGGTTGGTCCACTGTCAAATCTATTACTCCATCAGTCCCGATTTATGTGGCGGTGTTTGACTTGGCACGGAGTTTAAGAAATAGAAGTTGACTTTATAAATGTTCAAATTTACCCTTAAAAAATAAAAGAGAGAAGATTGGAGTAATAAAAAAGATGTTGGTGGCTTTTGAAGTAAACAGGGCCCAATAGGGGTAAAATAGAGATCGTGCATTAAATAGTTGACAAATAAGGAAGTGTGACGTTCTTTTTGGGACAGACCAAAAGGGAAAGTGTGACACATAATTTGGAACAGAGGTAGTATCTATTTCGGAGTTGCCCACACATTATGTTATGCTATGAGTTGAGGTTAATTGTTGGTTTCCTTGATTGAGATTAGTTGATATTTATTATGTGATTTGATGAATTATTGGTCTAATGAGTTATAATATGTTTCTTTTCTTCCTCCTCTATTCTATTAATTAATTGTTTATACTGGTTTACTTTCTTTCAGAGGAACTAGTCTACCCACCTACTAAGTCCTTCTGACGTATGTTGTTTTCTAGTTATTTTCTTATTATTTGTTCGGGCAGATACGATTCTGAGTATCAGTGAGCCCCGTGACTAGAATTTGAAGATTTTCCTACATATCAGTGGTGAGCCAGCCATCATTGCTCCGTGGTGGCGTACCTTTTAATTATTTCATTCATGTCCTCACTTCTTTCGAATATTCGAGATATTTCATTCATAAATTCATCTTATAGATGTTCATGACTTATGGTAGAGGACTAGACCTTCTTCTTATATTTAGGGATATTTCGCGCATTTTGTTGTTAAATCCACATCATTAGAATTTATTATAGTTTCTTTTTATCGGTAATATTAATTTACTGAGTGGGTTCACTCGATAGGGTTAGTTCGGGTGCCCTCACGACTATCCAAGATTTTGAGTCGTGAACAATTGGTATCGGAGCTAAGGTCTAGTGTCTTAATAAGTCATGGAGCAGTGTCTTAATAGAGTCTTGTTTATGGGTTTGTTGTGCACCATACTTATAAACGGGAGGCTAAGGATGCATTTAGGAAAGTGTAGTTTCCCTTCTTCTAATTGAAGTTTGTGCTTTGTATTTCGACTGAACGATGTCTCCTTGCATCAGATACATAGGCGTGGACGTACGTTTTAATTTGGCTTTTGAGTTGAATCACCCGATCGTCCGTACATTTTTGCTGCTTGGTAACCTTTTCTTGTGATGATATATGAAATCTCTATTTCTGCTCTTATGATTATGTGAAATATTTGGCCAAGAATGGGCTTGATTAGGTAAATTGATACTCATTTGCGGGTCTTTTGGTGGCATAAGGCGTTTGGAGCAGAGTCCGACGCAGCGTTGCATGTCATTGCATTATAATTGATGGTCGCTTCCTTTATGCATTGTTGGTGTGAGACGACTGGGATCGATCTTGACGCATCTTATCTGTATGTAAGACGACCAGCTTCAGGTTAGCGCATTCACTTGTGCATTCACTTGTGAGGTTTTGAAAGATGTCGGCCGAGGACCGGCGCAGTCGGATATAAGGTCCGGCTAGGTACTTGTAACGAGCTATCATCCCTAGCGTGCTTGCTTCTTGAGAGCATTATTTTAATCATGCCTAGCATATTATGTGTAACCTGGAATCTAGTTGGCTCTTTTTATTATTGTTCCCTGTCGTTGGATGGGATTTCTTTCAGCTGGGCCGAGTGATTAGAAATTTTCGTGACCTGAGGCATTATTGGTTTTCACCATTTTTCCCTAATTTGTGCGAGGTGATAGCACCTTGGCTTTTGTAAACTGAAAGTGGTAAGATCTGGTTTGTGGTATTTCCTACAGGTCGTGGACCCTAGAATTCCTTTGATGACTCATTCTTGGGCGAGACCCAAGTGGGGGAGTCGGTGCTGGCTTGTGAGACCCTTGCGATTGTCGAGACCGTCCTGTGAAGACTTCTTCTCAGTAAAGGTTTGACCTTTTTCCTTTTTACCATTGTGGTTGGCTCTAGTAGGACTAGAAGCTGGAAGTCGGCGGGTTATGGATTGCTTGTAGTGGGTGTTATGAGTTCTAGTGTCTCGTCTTTGTAGAGTGTCAGACTTTGGAAGTCAAACCGATGTTCATAGCTTTGACTTGGAGGAATGTGTTGTAAAATTCCTAGCAATTGGTACTTTTGTAAGGTTTATCATGACCGTGATGGTTGATTTTACAAGTTGTCGGGAAGCTGTCCTGAGTGTGTTGTTGTGTGAACTCGAGGAGTTGTGTATGACTCCTAGGCTAAGTCGTACATATGTGGTTGGGTTTTTATATAGGGTGCAGACTGACCTGTGCAGTCACAAGGGAGTTATAGTGGGTGCATCGCTTTGTATGACTAAGAGTGCGGTTGCGGGACCCTTCGGGTGGTTACATTGGTCGGCCTGTAAGGCTTGTGCGACTTGCGGCTGCGATCTTATGATCAGGTTGCGAGGAAGCTAAGTCTGTGCGGGGATGTCTGTGTTAAGTCGTTGATCTTTTGGCTTGCTTGTTTGGAATGAGTAGCGGATTTCATCTAGCAGGTGTGACTTGGCGAGGCAATGTTTTCAGCTTGTTGCTTCTTAATGGTTGGTGTATCTTTAACTTTGCACCAGGCCAACACTTAGGTGCATGAGTTTTGTCGTGGTGTTTTGGAGGCCATGTAATGTCGAACGATGTTGGAGCTGTGACTTCATGTGTAGAACCATATGTGAGTTAGGGTGCGATTTGTAGCCGTCTGGGTAGATTGAGCTGGCTGTGGCTATTGCTAATATGCTGACTTTTCTTGAGAGCTTTGATTGCTCGAGCTCTTAATGTAATATTTAGTTGTCGGTGGGTCGTTATCTATGTTGATATTATGTTATGCAACATGGTTGTGTCTCGGACTGTATCCTGAGTTGGAGTGATGGTGTTGTTGTATGTCGGTTGTAGGCTAAAATTGATTTCGACTTTCTCGGGGTGTGTGTTGGTTTGTTAGGATTGGTGTGTTTGCGAGTAGTGATTTTTATTTAAAAATTACAGTTGTACCCTATATTGGGTTGATGCATCTTGTTCAGTATTTTGTGGTGTTTTCAGCTAGGACTGGTTCATCTTAGTAGCTGATAAATGTTCGGAGATGATTTTGATAGTTGTCGGTTAGAGAGTACGTTAGGCTTTATAATGTTGGTTTCGGTGGGTTACTATTGTGTTCTTCTTGTTATCTCTGCTTTGAGGAGAGTCTCGATCTGTGTTGGATCGGGGCGTGTTGTGATATTCTCAGCTGTGGTAGTTGTCTGATTTTGCACTGGTTGGTTATTTGTTTTATGTGTCGAGCTTCTAGGTAGCGAGGTGTGTCCACTTTTCCATTCGGGTTGTTTCTCCTGTGTTGGGCAGTGAGTGTAGTTTTGATGATAGTGTTTGATCATGTGATGGCATGGAGTCGTACCATTGTTGACCCGTTTAGATATGTTTGATTGAGTTTGATCGCGGGATTAGATATTTCGATTGGTTGTACTCAGGTTGTTTCTGTTGGATTCTGACGATTGGTATACCATATGTCTTAGAAGGTTAGAGACTTGTGTAAGTGAAGCTCGAGTTGGCTTGGCGTCAGTTATGTGAATTTCGTTAATCGGCAGTTCTTGTTGTACTTTGACTGTTGATTTGAGGTTTCTTTTTGTGGTTAGTGATAGATGATAAGTCGGAGTTGTTGCTTCTAGAATTGGTGCACTCAGTTGGTATCATTCGGTCGGTCGAGGGTTGCATCGAGTATGTGGGTTAAAATTGGTTATAATTCCTCAGTGTAATGATTGGTTTTGTGTCACCTGGTTTGGTGTTGAGGCATGTGAGCTTCAAATTGCTTTATGTGAGATCGTTCGCTAATGTGATTTCTTAAATGGTTAGGCTTAAATTCGCTGATGGTTTATCCCAGTGTTCGTCGATTCTTGTTTTCTCTTTCCTTGCTATTCTTGTTTCTTATCGATTCATGTTTGCTCTTTCTTTTCTATTCTTGTTGCTTATGTATTATTCTGATTTTGGTTGTGACCGTGTGGGGTCCTATGGTATTGATTTGATTATACATATTTATATGATGTCACTAATTTGCTTTTGGTTGGATTGTTATGCCTTTTTGGTTGTTGTTGCTGTTGATAGTTCGGTGGTTGCTCAGTTATTAGGGATATGCCGCCAAATTTTTTGTAAATTATGAGCCTTAGTTCGGTGATATTGGAAGGTTGGTGTTGTCGTTGAGATTTAAGGTTTGCTCGTGTTCCTTCTTATCTTGGTATCTCTACGTTCGACCTTTTGATGTTGTTGCAGTGTGGGACAGTTAAGTTATTATTGAGTTATTCTCGGTGTAGCGGTTGTACCGCGTGGTTGTTTGGTATTTCAGAGATCCTTCAGTTTTAGGGAAACTGCTGCTGAAATTTTTGAGAATTTCAAGACTTAGAAAAATTTTGAGGTCGATCGATGATGAATATAAATTATTCATGTATTTTTATATATAAATTTAAATATTTTAAATATTATAATAAATAAATATATTATATTTTATTATATTTTCTAAACAAGTTTTGCGGTGAAAGTTCAATTGAGGAATGAAGACTACAAGCAAAAACAGAAGAAAAAAGAACAAAAAAGAGTGATGTATAAAGGAAAGAAGAAATGATATTAATTCATGTTCTGACTTGAAGTCGCAACACCAACTCATGTTCTGACTTGAAGTCGCAACACCAACTCATGTTCTGACTTGAAGTCGCAACACCAATTCATGTCGCGACGGTAACTGTTGAAATCAGAACACCAACTCATGTTCTGACTTGAAGTCGCAACACCAACTCATGTTCTGACTTGAAGTCGCAACACCAACTCATGTTCTGACTTGATGTCGCAACACCAACTCATGTTCTGACTTGATGTCGCAACACCAAAGATTTTTCTATAAATAGGAAGCAAACTTGTAAAGAGAAAACAACTTTTCATTAGCCAAAATCAAGATTTCTCTCTTGTTCTTGTTTTCTCTCTTTTGTAGTAGAATTATTTCTAAAGTCTTCTAAATTCCTTTTTTGCTTTTATCACTCCTTAATGGAGTAATTTCCTTTTGTTGGGATAGTTGATGAAACTTGGTATATTTATAATATCTACCTCAGTTTTAGTACATGCTTGGCCTGAAACTTTATATCTGCATTTTCACACTGTGCTAGAGTGATAGTTCTGTTACTCTTCATTTTCACATCTATTTATTTTTAGGTTATTATATATTAATTTTGTAATTCTCAAAGAGCAAAATTAATATATGATGACTGATGAATAAAATAGTAGAGTGAAAATGGAACCTATAGTAACCTATCATTCCAAGTCAGTAATCTTGTTTCCCTCAGTTTTAATTCTCACGGAGGAATTGTGGTAAGCAAGATTGTTGGTTTTAGTGAAAATATTCTCACGAAGTTTTTGCTACCTTTTAGCACAATTCAGGCAAGGATATTATTTCGGTTTAACCATCACAAAGTCATAAATCAATTAATATACATAACCTCACGGAGTGTATTTAATTATTATTTCTGAGTGAGCAAAATAAAATTGTATTAGCAATAAGCAATTTTTCTTTAGAAAAATACATGTCAAAACTGAGATTGTATTATGAATATTACCAAGTGAATTCAATGACTCCCAACTCTTTTTAAATTTGAAATTTTTCGAAAGTTCTTTGTTTTAGTTAAAATTAATTAAAAGTTCAAAAGACTCACCTTTCATCAATTTTATTCTCTCAAATAGTAGTGGAAATATTATAAGTCTGTAGAATAGATTTACCCAATCTCTGTGGGACGATATCTTAGACTATATTATAATTTGACTTAGCACGAGCATTAATTCCTATACACTTTGGCCTCGTCAATCGATGGTCTTCGGACTGAGGTTGTGTCATTGGTTTTGTGCTTGGTTCGTTCGTGGACAAACGAGTCCAAGTGAGGGAGATTGTAACTATCCGGCCAGTCATTTTGGTAAATGATGCTCCGATATGCGTGTCGATATATATTTTTAGGTTCTAATAATTTTGTATGATGATTTTGGACATGTCCAAAAAGTTTGGTTAAATTTCAATGAGTTTTGGATAAGTTTGGGTTGTATGGTGATTATTTTCGATTTCGACGTTAATTTGAGCATAAAAGTTACCATATTGAGAAAACGGTCTTTGATTCGTGTTTCACTAAACCGTTATATCCGTATCATAATTTTAGAACCATAGCAAGTGAAATCATCAAGTTTCAACATTATTTGAGGGATTTATGGTCATTTTACTAAAAACTGGGTTGCCAGATTTTTTTTCTGATTAATTACAAAATTGTCACTGAATTCGTAAAAATCTGCACTATTCCAAATATTGAAACCAACATATCTCCTTCATTATAAGGTCAAATGGAGTGATTCAAAAGCCTAACTTGACTGGAATTTTACAAGAAATCCGTTAGAGACATCAAAAGTGAGTTTCAATATTGTTTAGCACAAGAAACGAGGCAGAACAGCTGGGCTTTTTTTACTATTAATATTGTTGAAGTTTTTCTCATCTTGAAAGTTTGGGATTGGAAGAATTCAAGGATGTTCTTCAAGTTTCTTTCATGCATGAGTGGACTCATTTGGAGGGATTTGAGCATTGAAAAGGTGATTGTGGGCTAGTTAGCTATTGGCGGATCGAGGTAGGTGGTTCTATCCCTTTCTTTGGTGGAATTTGTCCACACGGGATTTTATGTATATGTTCCTTGTATGTGCACTGCCCTAGGTGTAATTATTTACACATTTTTCGTTGTGTTTAAGTTTATATTTTGAATATGTATTGTTTTCCTGGATCGTGTCTACTTCTGGTTGTTTTTACCTTGTTGTTTGAAGTATTGTTAAGTTATATGCATGTTTGATGATATGGTCGGAAGTATGGACATACGTGTCGGGCTAGAGATTTTGGGCAAGTTATTTATGACTTAATTGTTTAGTATGAGCATATGTTATTATGTCTCGGATTTTTATATTGGCTTTCGGACATGTAGCTTGGAAATTTATCATTACTATCTATTTCGGAGTTGGTCCATTTGATAGCCTCGGAGCTGGTCCACTATCAAATCTTTTCGGAGTTGGTCCACTATTTATTTCATAGTTAGTCCATATTGATAGTCTTAGAGTTGGTCCATTATCAAAGCTACTATTTTATTTTGGAGTTGGTCCACTATTTATTTCGGAGTTGGTCCACTATTTATGTCAGAGTTTGTCCATGATTGATAGTCTTGGGGTTGGTCCACTATCAAATCTATATTCTATTTCGGAGTTGACCCACACATTATGTTAATCTATGAGTTGAGGTTAATTGTTTGTTTCCTTGAATGAGATTAGTTGATATTTATTATGTGATTTGATGAATTATTGGAATAATAAGTTATAATATATTTCTTTTCTCCCTTCTCTATTCTATTTATTAATTTTTCTAGACTGGTTTACTTTCTTTCGGAGGAACTAGTCTACCCACCTACTAAATCCTTCCGACTTATGTTGTTTTCTGGTTGTTTTCTTATTATTTGTTCGGGTAGATACGATTCTGAGTACCAGTGATCCCCGTGAGTGGAGTTTGAAGATTTTTCTACATATAAGCGGTGAGCCAACCATCATTGCTCCGTGGTGGCGCACATTTCAATTATTTCATTCATGTCGTCACCTCTTTCTAATATTTGGGATATTTTATTCATAAATTTATCTTATAGATGTTCATGATTTATTGTCGAGGACTAGACCTTCTTCTTATATTTAGGGATATTCCGCGCATTTTGTTGTTAAATCCACATAATTAAAATTTATTATAGTTTCTTTTTACCGGTAATATTAATTTAGTGAGTGGGTTTGCCCGATAGGGTTAGTTCGGGTGTCCTCACAACTATCCAAGATTTTAGGTCGTGACAGATAGTAACTCATATTTTAATAGAAGATGGCAACAGAAAAGAGTCGGTAAAAGCTAAAATGACAGCACTGAAAGCAAACCTTGTCCAAAGCTGTAATAAAAGGTACACATATAAGTCCAAAAGTTACAAGCCCAATAAATCTAACTTTAAGAAAAAAAAAAAGACTCTTGTTTTGTTTGTGGAAAATTAGGTCATCATGCTACGCAGTGCAGGAAAAGAGTGAGAGACGACAATGTAAAGAATAATCCTCCTATGGCTAACATAGTCAAAGGAGATGATATTATTGCAGTTGTCGTTTCTCAAGCGAACATTGTTGCAAATGTGAAAGAATGAGTGGTAGACTCTGAGGCTACTAGGCATATTTGTAGAAATCGAGAAGCATTTACCTCTATACTTCTATAGGAGATGACAATGAAGTAGTCTACCTTGCAGATTCAAGGACTGCCCAAGTTCTTGGTAATGATAAAGCACTCTTGAAACTTACTTCAGGAAAACTTTAGCCCTCATGGATGTGCTACATGTTCCTACCATTGAGGCAAACCTGATTTCCATAGCCTTGTTAGTAAAAGTGGGGGTAAAAGTGTCATTTGAATCTGATAAGATCATAATGAATAAAAATGATGTGTTTGTTGGAAAAGACTATTGTAACCAAGGACTCTTTGTACTCAATATTTCTGGTGTTGTTAATGAGAATGTATCTGGTTCTGCTTATATTGTTGAATCAATTTCTTTATGGCATGCTAGACTAAGACACATGAATGTCTCATATAAAAAGAAAATGCAATTACTAGGATTAATATATGGTTTAGACTCAAATAACTTTGACAAATGTGAAATTTGTGTTGAATCTAAAATTACTAGAAAACCTTATTTTTATGTAAACCGAGAAACTGAACTACTATCTCTAATTCACACTGATTTGAGTGATTTGAAACAAACCATGACTAGAGGTGGTAAAAGATATTATGTGACTTTTATTGATGATTTTTCTAGATATACTAAATCACATTTGCTTAAAAATAAAGATGATGCTTTTATTTCTTATAAAACTGAGGTTGAAAATCAACTTAGTAGAAAAATAAAAAAGAATTAGATCTGATAGAGGAGGAGAATATTTGGCATTAAATGATTATTGTGAAAAAGAAGAAATTATTCATGAAGTAACCCCTCCATATTCACCTGAGTCAAATGGAGTAGCTGAAAGGAAAAATGAAACATTGAAGGAAATGATGAACTCCATGTTAGTTAGTGCGAATGCTCCTGATAATTTGTCGGTGAAGCAATTTATCTGTATGTCACCTACAAAATAGAGTACCACATAGAAGAACTGACAAAACTCCCTATGAATTTTGGAAAGGATATAAACCTAACCTGAAATATTTAAAAGTATGGGGGTGTTTAACTAAAGTTCTTTTACCTGAACCTAAAAAGAGAAAAATAATTTCTAAAACTGCTGATTGCATGGTTATTGGATATGCAGAACACAATGATGCATATAGATTTCTTGTTCAAAAAAGTGACTTGCTTGATTGCAATACTATAATTGAGACAAAGAATGTTTAATTCTTTGAACATATTTTTTCATTGTCCGATAAAATTTCACATGCACCTGTTCAAAGAAATAAAGAGAGTACATCTACTGAGGAACTAAGAAGGAGCAAAAGGCCTAGAAAATAATATTTTTCTTATGGAAATGATTTTTAAAATTTAATCATTGATAATGAACCACTAAATTATTTTGAAGCTATTTCTTCTTTCGATTCTGAATATTGGAAAACGGCAATAAAAGTTGAACTTGATTTTATTATGAAAAATAATACTTGGGTTTTGACTGATTCACCTCCTGGTACCAAACCTATTGGTTACAAATGGATTTTCAAAAAGAAATACAATTCCAATAGTTCCATAGATAAATATAAAGCTCGTTTAGTAGCAAAAGAATTTTCTCAAAAATAAAATATTGATTATTTCGATACATTTGTACCAGTAACTAGAATTTCTTCAATACGGCTTTTAATTGCTCTTGCCTTAATCTATAAGCTTTTTATTCACCAAGTGGATGTTAAAAACAATATTTTTAAATGGTGATTTGGAAGAAGAAATTTATATGGTTCAGCCGGAATGATGTGTTGTTCCAGGGAAAAAAGATAATGTTTGTAAATTAATGAAATTTCTTTATGGCCTCAAGCAAGCTCCTAAACAGTGGCATAAAAAATTTGATCAAGTCTTAATGAAAGATGGTTTTACTTCGTTAAAAGTTGATAACTGTATTTATATCAAAGATTTAAATGGTGAATTTGTGATAATTTGTTTATATGTTGATGACATGCTTATATTCGGTACTAGTTTAAATGTTGTGCAGAGTACCAAATTATTTTTGTCTTCTAACTTTGATA
This sequence comes from Petunia axillaris subsp. axillaris, assembly GCA_029990575.1. Lineage (NCBI taxonomy): Eukaryota > Viridiplantae > Streptophyta > Magnoliopsida > Solanales > Solanaceae > Petunia > Petunia axillaris. Next base: position 33,082,457 of record JARKNS010000002.1, read on the forward strand.
TGAAAGATCTGGGTGAAGTAAACATGATATTGGGAGTTAAAGTCATAAGAAATTATGATGGTATTGTGTTGTCACAAGAACACTATGTTAAAAGACTTCTTAAGAATTTTGATTGCTTTGATGTGACACCTTTGGCCGCTCCTTATGATGCCAGCTCTCAACTGAAAAAGAATAATGGTGACCCAGTTGCTCAGTGTAAATATGCTCATATTATTGGGAGTCTGATGCATTTAATAAATTTTGCAAGGCCTGATATAGCCTATGTTGTGTGTCGGCTGAGTAGATATACTCATAATCCCAATCAAGAGCATTGGTCTGCGTTAGTAAGACTAATGAAATATTTGAAAGGAACCATAAATTATGGTATCTTGTATAGTGTATTTCTCGTTGTATTAGAAGGATACAGTGATGCTAACTGGATTTCTGATTTATATGTGATAAAATCCACTAATGGCTATGTATTCACCCTTGGTGGGGGTGCAATAATATGGAGATCAGCCAAGCAAATCATAATTGCTAAATCTACTATGGAATCAGAGTTTATAGCTCTAGAGTTGGCTGGTTCTAAGACTGAGTGGCTAAGAAACTTCTTAGCTGATATTCCTTTAACAAAGGATTCGCTGCCTCATGTATCTATCCATTGTGATTGTAAAGTGGCAATTGATGTTGCCAAGAATAAATCCTATAATGGAAAATGCATACACATTTTTTTGAGACACAAACTAACAGCTGTTGAGAAATAGAATAATTTCCATTAATTATGTGAAGTCAGAACTAAATTTGGTAGATCCTCTGATTAAACCTGTGGGAAGAAAATTAATTCTTCAAACCTCAAAAGAGATGGGGTTAAGGCTAACATGGTTGTCAATAAAGATGGTAACTCAACCTATGTGATTGGAGATCCCATGAAGTAGGTTCATATGAGTAATAACAAGTCGATATTAGCACTGAAGCACTATAATGTATGTACTTAGCTGCTACTATTTGGAGGGCTGAGTTTTAACTCTTAATGAATTCATAGTCCTTATGGCTAGTGTATTTAAAGCAGCGTACACGCGATGAATTCTCTTATATGAGAGTGGGGTGGGGATGCTCCTATGAGATTCTAGCCAAGTCTCTAAAACTTTCATGAATAACCAGGCACGTGCATGGCCTATTCGCACAAAACCGCGTTGAACTGAAAAATTATGGGTCTAAATATGACTGGTAAAGCCTCTAGCTTGCAAAAGGAATTATTGGTTCATAGAGATATGATATTTCACCAGTAATTCTATGAGTCAAGTTTTATCGGTCTAAGTTTGGTTCGTAGTCCAGAAGATACCAAATCTATTGCATTTGGACCATGTAAATCCAGCAAGTTTTATCCTCCATACTTACCTCGTTATTCGATACCTCTTCATTCTTCAAAATATTTTGTAATACATGTGGACTGCTTTGAATAATGTTGTATTACAAAATATTTTGACACTTGTCATGGAAGGGAACAAGTGTCTCTACACTTTTGAAAGTGTGACAATGTGCATGACATGGCTGATTTTGTAATGGAAGTATCATCATTAGGACATAGTTTTGTAAAAACCATTGGAGCCTATTGTTTCTTATACTTATGTGGCAAAATCCTACTAACATGTGGCAAAATTATGTACACTTGGCATACCAAAATGCCACCAAATTCCCCTATAAATACTAGTCTTCTCTAGTCATCCAAAAATCGTAAAAAACATAAAAACCAAGTCTTCCTTAAAGTAATCATTGCCATCATTAGTAGCAATCATTAGTTTTCTTTCAAGTTCCTCATTCTAAATCCATGCAATTCACTTTCTTTTGCTAATGACTATTTCGTCCACTCGTTTTTCTATATTCCTTATTCTATAATTAATATAGTCTTGCTGGTATTACTAATTTTGCTGATTCCTGGTCCCTCTATTAATATAGAGGAGGACTTGTTTAATCCTGGAGAAATATTTCTAATTGTAGACATAGTTTTTTAGGACGGTGCCCAGCAAGACTCAAGCTTTATATAATATTATTATTGTCCTTGTTATTTTGTATCTGCAATATTTTCATTGTAAATTATTATTACATTTCCCATTTGTTCCTATATGAAGAACATCTGGTCCAGGTGTCTTATGAGGCTTAAAAGAAAATAAAGCATTTGTGATTTCACAATCAAGAAGTGATCTGTCTAATATATCAAAATCAACTCCATTATACCATAAAGTATTGTCATGTAGAGGTTTAAGCTGACTTATGTCATGATTTGTTTCATATAGGCCTTCAAAGTATGAAGCAACATGCACTAGGATGTTCTTAGGCTCAAAAATTAATTTTCCACAGTCGTCTTGAAAATGAGTAATGCGATTTTTTTCTTCTACGATTTAAGGTTGTCACATGAAAAAATTTAGTATTATCATCCCCAAAATTTAGCCAGTCAATTCTAGATTTGAGTTTCTAAAATTCTTCCTCTTGTTTTAGAATTGTATTTATATTCAGTAATAAGCTCTTTTTCTAGATTTTGAAGAAAAAGACTAGTGGTGTAATTAGGAGAAAACTGTACCCCGTTAAGTCTAGCAAGCGTATTAGATTTTCTTTTAAAAATATTACCAAATGTTTGCTTATTCCAAATCATAACATTTTCTTGAATAAATTTTGTAGCCTCATCCAGTGACTTATTATGCCATGCATCATAAACTATGTCCTTACATGTAGGGTGAAACAACCACATTGTCTCAAGTCGAAAGGACTTTGAATAATCATGAATAGGCTGCTTATCTAGCTGAGCATAGGGTTATGGTCAGAGTAGGTTTTTGGTAAATGAATAATATTTGCATCTTTAAATAATGTGATCCATTCATGATTTGCTAAACATCTATCAAAACGCTCAAAAATTAAACTTTTTTTATTTCTATAATTAGACCATGTACATTTTGGACCCTTGAAGCCTAAATTAGTGAAATTACAATAGTTTAAACAATTACAAAAATTAGAAACATTCCTATAATTTATAGGTCTGCCACCCCACTTGTCATCTTGATTTAAAACTTAGTTAAAATCTCCACTAACTAGCCAAGGTCCTTTGTAATTATCATAAACATTCATAAGGTCATGCCATAATATTTCTCTATTCAAATACGAAGTACTAGAATAAATTATAGAAAAAAGCCAAGTAAAGTTAGAGATGGATGAAGTACCTTGATCATGGCATGAATTTCATTTCCTTTAATATGATCAGTGACACTCACATGTCATTTTTTCAAAGAAGAACAATACCTCCAGAACGTCCCTCAACAGGAATTTCAGCAAAGTCAGTAAAATCATATCGAACCCTAAAATTGTGATGATCATCCATTTTTGTCCCAAAAAGTGCTACAACAACAGGTTTGTAAACCTTAAAAATAGCCCCAAAATTCTTACGAAAGTCAGGGTTATGTGCACCTCTAGTATTCCAAACTATTATATTATTTTGCCTATTCATGTTATGATTTGAATTATTGTTATCATTAGCAATATCCAAATTAGGATCAGTTCTCAATGTGGGGTTCAGAACCACAATATATTTCCCCACCGAATTGTTGGCTGGGGCTCTCACATCTTAGGAACATTTGTAGAGACTTTGGTGACAAGTTATGATAGTTTTTCTGTCTAGTCTTTCTTTGAAAAGAAGTATTATTATTTCCTTTAAATTTGCAAATTCCATGTGACTCTCCCTCCCCTTTAACACGACTTCTTGTTCCCCTCTCCTATTTTCCTCTTATTCTTGTGGAATGGGATGTTTTCTTGGTGATGGTGGTGGAGCTGATGGATGTGTCCGTATGTCCATTTCCATTAGGGGTGGGGGTGTGGGTGCACATGCATTGGGTTTAGATTTGGATACATCTCGTTCATGTCCATTGGTGCGTGCATTGTTGGTTCATGTTCAAGTCTCATGGAATGAAAATAAGGTTCAATGGTGGTAATACACATGGGAGAAAGAAGGGAAGATCCCTTAATAGATGATCCGGATGTGGCATGTCTTGGAGAACTTGAGGCCACATGTTGATGATGTAGTTTTGCATTGTTAGATGCATGCATTTATTTACAATTTGTACAAGATATTGTGGGTTTTTTATGACAACAAGAGCTTGTTGCCCATTGATCTCCATTGGAACTACTATTGCTTGACCCCATAGTGTGGATTCGAGCAAAGATTGAGGAACTTGATGTTGGACTGGTGGTAGTGCAAATATCAGTGGTTGGTTCAAAGGTGGCATTTGTGGAAATTAGAAGTTGTTTTGATTCATGTTGTTGTTGTTCATTTTCTTTTTCAAGTGTTGTGCTTTGAGTAGTAGTTTCACGAGATGCCTTGATTTTTTTCTTGAGGATGGAAGTTGTAGTTTCTCTATAGGTTTATATAACTAGGATATGTAGTAATGGAGGGTGTAGTTAAGTATTTGCATGGAGGGTTGCGTGTCTGATTTGCAAAGAGAACTAGAAGAAGAATGAATGCGTGAGTCAGTAGCACTTGAAGAATAAATATTCGAATTTTGAGTGAAGAGCTTGGGCAGTGCTAGGATACTAGAGGATATTTCTGGATCTGGATAATCTATGCTTTGGTAATACACGTGTTTTGTTTAGAAAAAGGTTGAGCATATGGATTTTCAGAAGAAACAATTTTGTCTTGTGGTACCACATTGGTTTTAGTACTTGCCACGAGATCAATTTGCATGGTATTGTTCAATAGAGTAGGAGTAGTGTTTGGACAAGTATTTGTAGGATCTAGATTAATGGATGAATTTTCCATGTAGGCAGACACTCATTTATCCAATTTGTCCTTTTTAATAGCTTTAGTAAAAAAAAAAAATTGCGTGCAAAATTCATTTTTTTGTCGTCCATATCGAATGTAACGGCTTCATTAGTAAGAACATTTTTATCCTTTAATTGTTTTCCTAACTTATCATTTGTAACCATATTTAAAGCATCAAATACCAGCTCAAGCTGCATGGATGGTGAGGAAACTGATGGCTGCTAGAGAGCATCTGCATTACACAGAGAATTACAAGGCAACCTCAGGAGGTCTCATTAAACATTGCTACTTCCAGATGATAGGTAATCAACCTAAAGTCCAATGGAAAACCCTTATGTTTCAGAATCAGGCAAGCCCAAGAGCAATGTTCAATATGTGGCTAACCCAGCATAACAGACTGTTGACTAAAGACAGGTTGTTAGCCTGGAGAATGAATGTGAACACTGGTTGTGTCCTCTGTAACAATTCAACAGAGGATAGAGCTCACTTATTTCATGACTGTAGCTATGCAAGGCATATATGGCTTAAGCTCATGCAGTGGATTCAAAGGCAGGCTCAAGTTACTCAAACATGGCAAGAATTTCAAGAATGGTTGCTTACTGTGACAAAAGGGAAAACTAAGAAGGCAGCTGTTCTCAGAATTATCTATGCCCACTATACTCATGCAATCTGGAAGGAGAGAAATGCTAGAATCTTTGAGAACAAAGTGACAACCTGGCAAGCTGTGGCAAATGACATTGCATATACAACATGTCTGAGAGCTTCAAGAGAACTAAAAGAGTACCTGGCTGGATTTGTCTTCTGATACTAATTGCTAGCCTAAAAGAGTTGGAAGTTATCTGTATGAAAGATGATCGAGTGATTAGCACAGTTTTTCAGTTTTATATTTGTATTTAGTATAGTTCTATAGTTAGTGAGGATCATAGAATCCATTAGTCTGAGATGTTGCTAGTGTCTAGCAACTTGGAATGTAATTAAACACTTGGTGATTAATAATAAAAAGTTAGTTACCAAAAAAATAAAGCATCAAATTTATTAGTAGTATTAGTAACTAAATTATTAGTAGATTGATTCACCTTTTCATTAATGATCATATAAGTAGGCTTTAATTTAAAAGGTTTAAAAGACTTACCTGGTGAAATCTAACCAAAGGTGGTTGAAGAAGTATAATGACTGACCTTGCTTGTGGATGGAGCCAAAGTCGTCTGTTTTTCTCTTAATGTTCACCTTCTTTTTTTCTTGAGAAATTCATAGTTTGCCATTCCTCCTCCCCATTTTAGTTTTAATTTTAGGCATAGCATTAGGTGTAGGGTTGGGGATTATAGCATTATGAATTTCAATGTGTATTTTATAAGGACAATTATCATGAAGATGAGTAAATAGTGAAATAAGTACTCCTAGTTCTTTTTATTTTTTATTTTAATAAAAAGGAGGAAAAACAAGTCATCTTTTAATCTTTTACGTAAGGATGGCAATGTGGCAGGGCAGGGAGGGGCGGGATGGGGTAGGGCAAATAGGTAAACGGGGCAGGGTAGGGGAAGGACAAAATGGGGCGGGGGAAAGGAAAAACTTTTAATGTGGCGGGGCGGGGCGAGGAAAAGTCACCTTCTTTTTGTAACTTTTTTCTTTGTCTTTGTTTCCGCTTTGCTTATATGTTTTTTTTGAAGATCCAATTAATAGCCTTATAGTGTCACTTAATTCAACTCATGACTAATTCATTTAGTTTTATCAAAACTAGTATATATGCATCATCTAGTAATTAATTAAATAATTTTTTTTGAAATAAAAGATGGTAAATATAAATTATTTTTAGAAAGTTAAATATCTCTAACAAAAAATAATTTTACTTTAATGACATCTCAACAGTAAAATAATTATTCTTAACAATAAAGTTGAGTCGAAAATGAAAAAAGAAATGGAAAAAAGAAAAATATAACAAAAATGGGGCGGGGCAGAGCAAAATTTTATAAAAAACTAACGGGGCGGGGCGGGTCAAATTCTTAGCGGGGCAAGGCTTGCCCCCCCCCCCCCCCGTCCTGCCCCGCCCCATTGCCATCCCTACTTTTACGTCGTTTTTCGTTGGTAAGGACACAAAAAAGATAAGAAAATGAAAAGAAAATTGATATGTGACCATACTTTTCTTGGCACTAATGACCATACTAGAGGTAATTAAGTCATTTACTAGGAAATTGGGGGCATTTTGGATATTTTCTATATTTTTTGTGCTCATTATACCCTTCATGAAAAAAATATTCAAATTTTGAATTTCACTCACACACCATCTCTCTCTCTCTCTCTCTCTCTCTCTCTCTCTCTCTCTCTCTCTCTCTCTCTCTCTCTCTCTCTCTCTCTCTCTCTCTCTCTCTCGTTATTATGTTTTACATTCCCAATGCATAGAATGTATAAAAACTTCATTCTTTGCACCCATTTTCTTTTATTATATCTTTTAAAAAAATTTGAATACCAACTTGTGACTTTATGATTTTTTCATAATATAAAAATAAATTTTATACTTAGTGCATATTTCATAATTCTTCTTACTATATACAAATATTTAATTTCATGATAATTATTTTTGTACTTTCTTCTTTCTGATACATCACTTTTTAGTACAAAAAATTAAAAAGGTAGTTTTGTAAAGTGTTTAACAAAAAATTATTTTTCAACTTGATGTCTAAAAATAAGTATTCTTTAAAAAAAAGGATAAAAGCTATTTTTAAAAAGTTTTCCCATTTGTTCATTTTTTGCATTTTTTTGAAACCCTTCTTTTGGAAAAATAAATTATTTTTTGTTAGAAAAGTTATAAAACTTTTTTAATCGAATCCCACCATAACCTATGGAGGAAAATATTTATTTAATCAATATATACATAAATACTTGTAATACCCATACACTAGTTCGTGCAAAGCACAAAGTATAAATTTTTATAAACTTTTATATTCATTTAAACTAAAATTAAATAATTGAAAAAAATAACTAAAGTTAAAATTTAACATGAATTGTCACTAACTTAAAACAACGAAATAATATCTTATTTCAAGCTTGAAATAATATTCTTAGTCGTGACATATCTAAACTAGAACCAAGATAATGTCCTTATTTATCTTATTAATTTGGTTGAATAAATATTTGTATTGTTTGACCAAAAAATATATGTCCTTATAGAGGAAAATATACATAACTTTATTGAAAATTTTGTATGTCTATGTTATTGTATATAATTGTATGTCCTCCAAGGTGCTTTCAATTGTTCATTATTATCAGTGAAGGATCAGATAAGGCAAATCAAAACTCATTACTATCAGTGATAACATATAGAAGATATAAGAAATTTTGCTACATAGCAAGAGTAATTGAAGGATCAAATAGAGCAAATCAAAATTCATTAGTATCAGTAATAACATATAAAAGATATAAAAAAAATTGGCTACATAGCAACATTAATTAAATATGAAGTAATTGAAAAAATATGTTAGATGGCACACTTTTGCCAGGTTCGAATTTTTTGATCTTCCATTACAATGTCGTAGTAGTTGTCATTATGCTGGAGTAGATTCATCTGACAAAGGGTTCACTCTGACTATACTTAAACACACAAATTATTGTCTTCAATTTCTAAGGCGTTAGTTGACCCATCAGGCAACAACATTCGTCCTCTTTTTTAGTCTACTATTTGTTGACCCATCAAAAGGCAAAAAATATGAACATGAGACTAAAATGACTTTAGTTGACACTACAAGTGAGATTATCCAAAGGTTCAACTTAAAGAGTGTAGAGACACACAAACAACTACTCATACTCCTACTTCTGATGATTTTACACAATGCATGGTCAGTTAGTGGTTTGATTAATGATGTCATATATGTATTTATTCTTGATAATATATTGTCTTATATATAATAGTATTTCCATAACAAATTTATTTTCTAGTTTTTTTAGTTTTTACATAGTTCTTGTTGTATTATTTAGGGGTATGTATGCTAATATATGAATTATAATTTTTTACTGGTAAATTAATAAATAGTGTGTAGGTTAAAATGCAGAGGATTAAGTTTGAAATATATAGGGCGTGTATTTTCATTACGTAGTCAATTAAATTACCATAATTTGAATGAGTTCAATTTCAATACATTAATAAATTAACTACAACAAAAATTGGTCACTTACGTTGCCATCTAAAATTTAAATATTTAACAAAAAAACTCCTACAAGCAAAATAAATAAATAAATAAATCAATTAAATTCAATACTCATTTAAATTAAACTCATATATTCAGTATTAAGAATAATGTACTTATATATCAATATTATGAATAATATACTCATACATTTAGTTTAATTGTTTAATGTATTGGGACCATAAAAAACTGGACATGGTAATTTAAAATTATTATATTTTTAGAGAGAAACTTATTGGAGTGAGAAGAATAGTGGAGGATACTTATTGGGGGAAAATTATAGTGATTGGAGCAAAAAATGAACAGAAACTTTATGGACTTTTCATCAAGTACGGTCATTGTATGTCCACACAGTTATGGTCAAATAGCAACATCTCAAAGAAAAACGACAGAGCCAGGCAGCCAGCTAAAACCTACATGCTTAAAACGTTTCTTTTTTTGGTTTTTTGTTTTTTAGCAAAGGTCATGCTAAAGCCTAAATGCTTAAAACTTAAAAGGTTGATAGAAAGCTGTGTGATAATTTAGTCATATACAGTATTTGATTGATCTGAAAAAAGTGTGTGGTAATCCATAATCTAGTCGTTTTAGATTGTAAAGGTGAAAAGTTAGATTCTTACCCAAGAAAATAAAAAGGAAAAACAGAGTTATTGTAGCCCTAACTTTTTTCCGTCTCCCCTATCTATAAATGCTCTCACGCCGTTCAACTCTCTTCATCACACAAACAAACCATTGTTCTCTTTAATTATTTGCTTATTTCGCAACTTTCTCCCCTTCTTGCATTAGTATACAAAGAAATAGAAAAAAGAGAAAAAACAAGAAAAGCTCTCCTCTCCAGCTTCAATCAGAAACGTAACTTTTCCATCATTTCTCTTTAGTTTTCTTGGCGCTCTTTGCATGTTGCTTTTTTACTTTATGAGATAAACAAAATTTGACATTAATGATATTATTGAATTTGCAGAAATTAAGATTGATGTTGTCATGGAAACCAAAGGTGGTAAGAAGAAATCTTCCAGTAGTAATCATATCCAATACGAAGCTCCTTTAGATTATATCATTGAAGACGTTCGTCCCAACGGTGGCATTGTGAAATTCCGATCTGCTGCTTATTCCAACGTAAGTCTCCTCTCTATAATTTCATTTATACACAACAAGCTATATACTATAACACCATTTATCTGTTTTGCTTTTCTAATTTTTCTCTTTCTTTTGTTTTAATGCAGTGCATGAGGAAACCATCCTGATACCCTTCAAAATCCATAATCTTTTTTCAGCTTCCATAACTTTTCTTGAACAAATTAATCTCCTATTACAAAGTCCTAGTTTTTTTTAAAAAAAAAAAAAATCTTTTACTACAATGGCTCTTTCTGCTATTGGTTTTGAAGGCTTTGAAAAACGCTTAGAAATAACATTCACCGAACCACCTATGTTCACCGACCCAAACGGGCTAGGTTTACGTGCCTTGACTCGTTTACAAATCGACTCAATCCTCGAACCAGCTGCATGCACTATTGTTTCACAACTTTCCAACACTGACTTTGACTCGTACGTTCTCTCTGAGTCAAGTTTATTCATCTACACTTTTAAGATCATTCTCAAAACTTGTGGAACTACAAAGCTGCTTTTATCCATTCCTCAAATCTTGAACCTCGCTGAGTCAATATCACTTTGCGTTGACTCTGTCAAGTATTCACATGGCACTTTCATTTTTCAAAATCTCCAACCTGCCCCTCATCGTAGCTTTACTGAAGAGGTTGCGTTTCTTAACTCGTTTTTTAAAAATGGCCATGCTTATATACTCGGCGATTTGAATTCGCCAAATCGCTGGCATGTCTACGTGGCATCCGTTGGTCAACGTAAGTTGACCAATCCTACGGCTGGGGTTACCACTCTGGAAATGTGCATGACTGGGTTGGATAGAGAAAAAGCTGCTGTGTTTTTCAAAAAATCGGGTGATGATTATAATAATGATTCTGCGGAGGGTTGTGGAATGACCAAAATGTCAGGAATATGTGACATAATTCCAAGTCATGAGATTTGTGATTTCGAATTCGAGCCTTGTGGATATTCCGCGAATGGAATTGATGGAACTGCTTACTCTACAGTGCACGTGACGCCAGAGGATGGGTTCAGCTATGCGAGCTATGAAGCCATGGGTTTAGACCTTGGGTCCATTGGGCTCGAGCCGTTGGTCAAGAGGGTGCTGACGTGTTTCAAACCAGCTGAATTCAGTGTGGTCGTCACATGCCAAGATGGGTCCCACGTTGACATGCATGCTGACGTGGAAGGGTATACATGTGACGGCTGGGTTAAGCAGTATTTGCCCAGTGGTGGGTTCATAGTTCACCGGTGTTTCACGGCGGAGAAAGAGCGTGTGGTCCACACTGCCAACTCCGACACCAAGAAGGTGGCGCATTGCTGGAAAGAAGTGGCGGAGGAAGAGGGGGAGATGGTGGGTGTCGGTGGCGGAGCAGGGGCAGCTTTCTGTTGTGTTGGTCCTGTTTAGCATAGGCTTAGGTCATGACACAACCTAATCAGATTCGTCAGTTATGATTAGGTTCAAATGACAGCCATGTGTTAGCAGCAGTATGTAAATATATATTCATTTTAGTTTAATTAATCAGGTCTTGTATCTTGGAATAAATGGACTTGGAGTTCTACCCAAGTAGATCTATGTTTCAGTTTGGTCCAGCCAAGTCTGAGTCTCAGTGAAAATCCAGTTGTTTGTATGTGCCTTGATCGAGGCCTATTGTCTTCTTGCCAGAACTATGGTATTGTTGGCTAATGCAATGCAGCTTCATTTCTGTTCATTCGGTTAATATCTGTCATATTTTATTGCTTGCTTTATGTTTCTTGTTTATGCAAAGACTGTTTGAACCTGGAAATAATTAAGGAGCAAACGCCGCCTCACTAATTCATAAGTCTTGATTGCAAAAGATACATGTATATTGCAAGCTTAAGAAATTATATCAGCAACTTTCTTTGTCTCTTCTTTGTGTACTAGTACTAATAAGTTAATAAATGGGCGAGAAAACTATTGCTTACTTTACGAGTTCATTATATTCCTGCTAACAGTAAAAAGTGGAGCAATTCTAAATGGGTCATTTATGCTGTAATACTTAAACAACGACCAAATAGAAGTGAACCAAGTGCAATTTATATATGCATGATTGGACAATCTGAATAATTCCCTCCCCAATATAATGGAACCGATAGCCAAACAATCCTGCAACATTAAACCCTTCTGGTTACATTTACAGATATACCTTCATGAGGAAGGATTTTGGAAGTTCTCGATCAAAACGAGATGGAGTAATGTGTACTTTTAGATGATTATAAAGAACTAATTACTATTATTATTTTGCATTCAATTGAATCTTCAAGATAGGATAGTATAAGATTTAAAAGTCGTACTCCTATAGTATACTAAAATATTACTTACTACTATATATTACGAGGACTATATGTTACAAGGGTTCCAATCCCGAACTTATAACTACGCGATTGATTCACCAGAGGAACAAGCTAAGTTCATGATGATAGGTCGGAACTAGCTTAATTAACTTGGGTCTTTGGTGATGCTACAATTTCTTTTTAAGCCCGACTTTAAAACAAGAAAAACTGCAAGATTTATGGTTTTTTTCCTTTTAAATTAACTTTCTTTTCTTTTTTTATATAAATTAAGCTTAGTGAGATGGATGCCTTGCATCGATCACCCTTGTTTACTCGTTTGATTTACTAATATAGAATTCTAGTAGGATTCTAATTACCATAAGAAGAAGAAGAACAAATTACTGTATACTAGGTTGCTATTGGAAGCATAGCTCCTATATAACAAATTAATCAGAAGCTTTATGAGAAATTGTTGGCCTATATGCATCTGCTTGATAGGAAAAGTAAAGTTTAAATAATAAGAAAATATTTTCCTGTCAAATTCCTGCATGCAATTTAGTCTTATCCAACTTTGAAGAATTTGGATTGTTGATATAGAAGGGTACTTTACTCCACTTCTTTTACTCCACACCAATTAAAGAAACAATATAATAGACGTTTCCTCTCTCTATCTGTTGCGTCACCTCCTCCTTTCCAATGTGAACCAAACCTATTAAATTAGCAACATGTTGATAATGACAATGGCACTGCAATGAGGAATCTGTAAAACCTAAAGACACAAGAGAAGAATCTCTGATCTAATTTATTTACCCCTTAAGTGCTCAAGAAAGATACAAACACACTTTAGCAAATAATTAATTAAGTGGAAATGAAGTCTATTTATATATTGATTGCTCTTTTAGCTGTTTCCTTTTGACAAAATGCGCATTCTTATTTGGAAAGATCTAGCTAGCGATTAATTATTCAACTAAGCATTGGTTCTTATTCTTCAAATTTTGGACTCAGCAGGTCTCCCACTTGATTTAATTTTTTTTTTTTTTTTTTTTTTTGGAATTTATATGGTTTGGTAGAGGGTTCTTTTCGGTGATCTTACCTCTTTTTGGACTAGCAAAACTTAAGTTGTTCCACCTAGCTTCTGCCCCCTTTTTATTAATATTGAAGAACCTAATACTATATGTCTTTTAATTTTGAGCAAGTGAATAAGTGTGTTACAATCTAAGCACCCCTAAAGACACTAGAAGGGGATTGAATAGTGTCTATCGATTTTTCTTTACAAGGATTCGATTCTTCTGAGTTCTTGACTTATCAGTTTGCACTTAAACACCACAACACACACAAACAAAAGACACAAAGAACACGGTGTTTTTACGTGGAAAACTCCTTGCTCAAGGGAGAAAAATCACAACCCACACTCTGGAATTTTAGAACTCAATCCACTAACACAAAGAGCAAGTTTCTGACTACACGACTCTGTAACCAAGGGGCTACACTCTAGGCCCTAATCATTCAACAAAGCTAAACTCTAGCTTTACAAAGTAATCTCTCAAAAGTTCACCTAACACAATTGCTTCTACGATAAGCTGATAGGTAATAACAATGATAGCATAAAGAAAGACAACTTACAAACCGTGAACCTAGAAAAAATATCTAGACTCAAGCTACTTAACTCCACCAGTTGTCTTCCTCAGTTATCTCACGTTGAAAGTTGTTGGATCGCCTTTGTAAGCTCTGAACTCTCTATTTGTGAATAACTGATTTCGGATGCATCAACTACTTGTATTTATATGGGCATCAAAACCCTAGTTGAGTTCTTAAAGGAAACCTTGTAATTATGGTAAGACAAGATTCCTTGTGGCTCTTCCTTGTTCAAGTCCAACTCGTATTCGTACTTCGAAGACACAGCCTGGGCACCGCCTCTTTTAGTCTGACTAGGATGCATACTCGTTCACGCGCCACTACTCCTAGTTCCGCAGGGATTTGCAACCCTCAATCTTTTCGATCAGTCGTGCCCTTCTATCCAAGAACCAGGTTCTCCTCCGGAACCACTGAGTCTTTCTTGTTATCATTCTTTAAAACCTCTTCTCAACAAATTTCCCTTTTTTGATGATGACAAACAAATATTACCAAAGAACCTGAACAGACAAAATTTCCAAAAACAAGAATAACAGTTTGAAAATTTTAAAACAGATGAGTTAGGTCACAAACACCCCAACATTTCCTTCTTCCCCCATTTGGCATCATCGAAAAGAGTCAAACACCTGCATGAACCAGTTAGTACTATCCAGTCTAGAGGACAAGGCAACAAGTCAGCTAAGATATAAACACACAGAATTAAGGCTAAGGACCCAAACAGAAGCAGATATAATAGAACAGATCCAAAATCAGCAAGAGAAATTTAAAACCATTCATCCAGGGCGTGACAAGCCACACAGCCCTATTTAAGTACACAACTGAAAAATAAGATTTTCTTAAAGTCACATATCAAGGGAGGACACGGAGAGATAAGGGGTGGTGCTCAACAAGGACAGAAAGGAAGACAGGTAGGACTCAGAGCTGTAGGTTGAAGTGCTTGACAAGTGCCTCAAGATTTTTCGTATTCTTGGCCCTTTCCATCACCAACTCGGCCTCATACTTGTGACACTCAATTTTCAAGCGATCAATTTCTTGATCCTTCAACTCCAGCTTCCTATGCAGTTCAGCATTCTCTGTGTTCACGTCAAGAACGTGACTCTCTAGTTCTTTTACTGCTGCAATTGCTTCATCTGGTCCATAGTCCTCACTTTCTTCAGACTGCTCCTGCTTAACCTGCACTGGTTTCTTGGAAGCTCTCTTCTCTTTGAAGACTTCACAACTTTTCAGCACATTATACCCAAACATTTGATGAATGAGGGCATTTTCCCTGCTTCCAAAGGAACCCCAAAGTGCTCAAGAACCTGCTGTAGGATGTAGGAATGCACTAATGTGGCTTCTGATCAGTGTCTGCAATTCTTTTGATGTGTCTGATTATAAGACCATGTAGATTAATTTTCACTCCTCTATCCAGTAGGTCCATGTAGGTTAAGTCAAAAGCACTAGCCTCACCGTTCCTCTCTCTCCTTGGCAGTAGGAACCGATGAACAAACTCAAAAAGTAGCTGATGAGCTGGCTCCATCTCCTTCTTGTCAACCTTCCTCTCTTTCCTGAGCTTTGATTTCCCTGAAAATTTCTTCACAACACTCAGGGGAGTCACTCTATCGGTTCTTTTTTACCATTTCAACTTAATATACTTGCAATAACCCTCAGCAGGTACATCAAGTATCACTCCCAACTCAGTTCTCCCAAACGCGATCTCAATTCCCTTCACAACAGAATACACTCTCCTGGCAGCAACCCTGCAATTCGTATAGAACTCTCTAACTTCATCAGAATACAGCAGCCTGTCTTTGTTGGAAAATAGACCTAACCACCCTTGATCCTTACCATCCTGAGTAAGGGCTTCATGTGGTGCTCCTTCACATCACCCAGGATGCTCCCAGCCAATACCTGGTGTTTTGCAAAGAAGGTTGTTCTGTCAACCTCCTCAGAGTCTTTTCTTCTTTTCTTGCTCTCCAGTTAACTGTCTATTTCTGAGTCACTGGGTTCCACATAGCTACCAGCTTCATCACTTTCTTCCTTGGCTTCATCCGCTTTTTTCTCATACTTATGCTCTTCCTCCAGTTTTTCAGCCTTCACATTCTTGACTGTTTTTTCCAGTTTATCAACCTTTGCTAACTGCTGCTTCAAGGCTGACCTTGTTGCCACCCTTCTTGAGGAAGGAGCTGGCTGTGTAGGAGTTTTGTCATCACTCTCGGTCCTCTCCTCCTGAGAGTCCTCACTAGATTCATCCACCAGTCTGCTCTTGGACACAGCCCTCCCCCTTTCAACAACCTTCTTCTCTTGTCAGTCTCTACTCTGGTCTCACTTACAAACACCACTTCTTCTTCTTCACCTTCATTTATTAGTTTTTCATCTTCCTCTCCAAACCTTCTTTTTACACGCTTTCTTTTTGTTTCCTCAACTTTCTCACCTTCCCCATTGCCTTATAAGATTTCCTCATCCTTCTCCTCTTCAGAATCTGTCCATTTGAGTTCTGCATCATTAGCCACAATAGGATCTGAGCGAGAACCAGGTTCTTCTCTCAAATCCTTTGCAGCCTCAGCAGAACTAGGTCCTCCAACAACTGGACCTTCAAGTACAGATATATCATAAACTTCCTTAACAGCCCCCAAACTAGGTTCATTGACATGTTCCTTTTGGGATTCAGCGGAATCCTCTTCTCTTAGTCTTTCTATTACTTTTTCAACTACATCAGCCTCCAGCACATTCTCAGTTACTAAGAGCACATGCAGACTAGACTTAGGTTCCTCCTGAACAACCTATTGGTTCTTCTCAACTACCTTCCCCCTATCAGATATTCCACAGGGCTGTACTTTTTCTACAATTTCATCTAGTCCTTTCATCAATGTTTCAGTACTCAATTTTCCAGGACTTTTTACATCTTTTAAAGCAGTAGAATCATATAAAGTAGAGTCATGTGTTACTAGGAGACGATGATCTGACAACCGACTTCTTGCCCCCCTTTCTTTCCTGCTCTTTTTAGGAATTTTACCCTAGCTTTAACAATTTTTTCTGCGAGAGTAGATGGAGGAGGTTTTGGAGAAGATTTCTTGGATTTTTGTGCTTCAGAAGCCTTAGTAGGAGATGCTGATGTAGATTGTGTTTGAGACATGGTGATTGGGGTTAGGGTTTTCAAATTTAGATGAAGGGAATTTATTATTTCGATTTTCGTGAGAGAAAGTAGACAAGGCAGAGAGGGATTGTTTTGCAAGTGTATGTATTTAGTTTCTATCAAACTAGAAGTGAGAGGGAGTAATGGTGGTGGGGGGTTTTACTAGGGAACTGACGCTAATGATGGCTAAAAGGTGAAAAGCAGCTTTTTGAAGTTTTGAAAACTGGGAAAAGGATATTGATTTGACGGTTACAAGACTTACCCAAATAAGGTCTTTTTAATAAAGTGAGGTCCGGTGAAGTCTAGTAGAAGCCTAACCAAAAAAGAATTTGTTCCTATAATTTAGGGTGGTTACAAGAACATGGGGAGACTTCCTTGACACACATATAATTTGACAATCAATTTTAGTTATGACACTTGTGTAGCTGTACCTGGACATGGTTCCTCATGCTTGCCTTGGTTCCTTCTACGTACCTTGTAGGTTCTTTCATGGGAACACATTAGCCCAACCTGGTGCTAATCAGCTGAACAAGTGTACTTAATAACGTACAAAATTTAGACTGGACAATAATAACAATAGTTACAAATAAGATGCTGAACACTTTAACTAACCAATCATTGGGGAACAAACACTGAGTCATTCGTGTATTTTGGTCATCCCTAACTCCAACCTGTTCCTCTCAAACTGAACTTTGTTCAGTGCTTTGGTAAATATGTCAGCAATTTGACCTCAGTCCTACAAGAATTCATAATGATCAGACCATTTTCTACATTATCTCTAAGAAAATGGTATCTGATATCAATGTGCTTTGTTCTTTTATGTTGGACTAGGTTCTTGGCAATGTTCACTGCACTTGTGTTATCACAGAAAATGGGCAAGACTCCACATTTAATTCCAAAGTCCTCCAACTGCTGTTTGATCCATAGCAATTGTGAGCACCATGATGCAGCTGCTACATACTCAGCTTCTGCAGTAGACAAGGCTATTGAATTCTGCTTCTTTGTTGCCCAAGAAACTAAGCAGGGACCAAGAAAGTGTGTCATTCCTGAAGTGCTCTTCCTGTCCACCAAGTGACCTGCATAATCTGCATCAGCAAAATCAATTAGTTCAAAAGCATCTCCCCTTGAGTACCATAGACACATATCCTGAGTTCCTTTCAAGTATCTCAAGATCCTCTTCACAGCTGTCAAATGTGATTTCTTAGGCTTGGACTGAAATCTAGCACACAGTCCCACACTGTATACAATATCAGGTCGACTGGCTATGAGATAGAGGAGTGAACCTATAATTCCTCTATATTTTGTCTCATTTGTAGAAGGACCTAGTTCGTCCATATCCAGCTTGGTTCCAGGAGCAATAGGAGTAGTCATTTCTTTAGCTCCTTCCATGTCAAATTTTTTCAGAAGTTCCTTGACATATTTTTGTTGATGAATCATGGTTCCTTCAGGCGTTTGTTTTATCCGCAATCCTAGGAAGAAATTGAGTTCTCCCATCATGCTCATTGCAAATTCACTGCCCATTAATTCAGCAAATCCCTTGCATAGCTCCTCATCAGTGGCTCCAAAAATGATATCATCAACATATACCTGAACCACCAATAGATCTTTTCCTTTCTTTTTCAAGAATAGTGTGTTGTCAATCTTTCCTCTTGTAAAATCATTCTTCCATAAGAATCCTGATAGTCTCTCATACTAGGCTCTTGGAGCTTGCTTCAGTTCATAAAGTTCCTTATCCAGTTTGTAAACATGATCAGGAAATTCACTGTTCATAAAAACTGGTGGCTGAATTACATAGACTTCTTCATTCAAATATCCATTCAAAAAGCACTCTTCACATCCATCTGATACAGTGTGAATTCTATGTATGTAGCAAAGACAATCAACATTCTAATAGCTTCCATTCTTGCCACTGGTGCAAAAGTTTCATCATAGTCAATTCCTTCTTCTTGACTGTATCCTTGGACTACCAGTCTAGCCTTATTTCTTGTTACTATGACATGTTCATCCAGTTTATTTCTGAACACCCACTTTGTTGCAATTATTGATCTGTCCTTTGGCTTAGGAACCAGGTGCCACACTTTGCTTCTTTCAAACTGATGAAGTTCATCCTGCATGACTAGAATCCAATCGGGATCTTCTAAGGCTTCTTTTACATTCTTTGGTTCCAAAGATGACAGGAAAGCAAAGAATGCACAAAAGTTATTCCAGGCCGATCTGGTCATAATTCCAGTGTCCAATTCAGATAACACATTTTCCAATGGATGAGAACTTTGGTGCTTCCATGGCCTTGGTTGAATATGACGAGAAGAACCTTCAGCATCACTTTGGATGGGTTCTTCCTGACTTGTTGAATCATGGACTTCATCTGAAGTTCCACCTGTCATATTGAATCCTTGTTCTCATGAAGTTGAGTCCTTATATGATTCTTCCTTGTCTTCTAGATCTTCAGAGTCAGCTGCACTATCTTCTCGAGTAAGGCCAATTGCTTGATCATCTACTTCAGTTTCATCTACTGTCTTATCGGATTCATCAAATACCACATGCATACTTTCCTCCACTGTTTGTGTTCTTTTATTAAACACTTTGTATGCTTTGCTTTGAGTAGAATAACCAAGGAATATTGCCTCATCACTTCTAGTATCAAATTTCCCCGATGGTTCCTTTCCGTTATTGTGGACAAAATATTTACAACCAAAGGGTCTTAGGTGTGCAATATTTGGTTTTCTTCCTCTGAGCAGCTCATATAGGGTCTTATCAAGAATAGCTCTTATGGAGCATCTGTTCAGTAAATAGCATGCGGTGTTTATTGCATCAGCCCAGAAATTTCTTGCAAGACCACTTGACAGCAACATAGTCCTTGCCATATCCTCTAGAGACCTGTTCTTCCTTTCAACTACTCCATTTTGCTGTGGAGTTCTTGGTGCAGAGAAGTTATGATCAATGTTGTACTTTGCATAATAATCAGAAAATTTTGAGTTTTCAAACTCTGTTCCATGATCAGATCTAATGCTGACAAGTTCCATGCTCAACCTTCTCTGCCCAACACCAGCCCAATCTTTGAAGCTATCAAAGACTTCATCTTTGGACGCCAAGAACAGAGTCCATGTATACCTAGAGTAGTCATCAACAATTACAAACACAAATCTCTTTCCTCCTCTGCTCCTGACTCTCATGGGTCCACACAGATCCATATGTATCAATCAAGTAATTTTGATGTACTCACCACCTTCTTTGATTTAAAAGATGATCTCACATGCTTCCCTCTCACACAAGCATCACACATTTTTATGTTTTCAAATCTCTTACTAGGCAGTCCACGAACCAGCTCCTTTGATACTAGCTTGTTCAGTTGTGAGAGACTTGCATGTCCCATTCTTTTGTGCCGTAACTGAGAATCAATTTCTTGCACGTTTAAGCATGTCAAGTTGTTTTCAGGCAGTGATTTCAGTGATGCTTTGTATACATTGTTCACCCTTTTCCCTTCCATAACAATTTCTCCACTCTGTAGGTTCTTCACAATGCACCCTGAAGAAGAAAAGCTCACTTCATTTCCTCTATCACACAGTTGAGAGATACTCAGCATATTGTGTCTGAGACAATCGACACAATATACGTTTTCAATTGCATAATCCAAAGTTCTCCCAACTTTTCTGACTCTCACGTTCTGACCATTTTTTCCTCCTCCGAAGGCAACACTGCTTCCTTGAAATGCTGCGAGTGAGAGAAAGTTTCTTCTATCTCCTGTCTTGTGCCTTGAACAACCGCTATCTAGAATCTAGCTTGGGTTGTTTCCCTCACTCCAGCCTGCAAAACAGATTAAGGGTTAGCTTTAGGAACCCAGACAAGCTTGGGTCCTTTCTTATGAGAAAATGGATAAATCAAATCCTTTTTAGCCCATTTAGGTAGAACACTTCTTTTATTCTTGGTCTTTGCCTTGCTTGCATTCATGCACCTTTCTCTTTAATGTCCAGTTTCACCACAGAAGGTACACAACATGTTACAAAGCAAACTCACATACTTGCTTTTAGGATTATATAGAGGCAGTGGTTTCTTGAATCCTAGTCTTTGTTTTCCCTTGTTCTGATTTTCAAGAATCCAGTTCATTGCCTCAGAAGACTTATTCCATTTTTTTAATCTGGTAAGCTCAAATTCAGATTTTTAACCTTTTGATTTAAAATCATGTTCTTTTCAGTATCCTGATACAGAATCTCATTTGTTCTTTTAAGTTCATTTTCAAGAAAGGTTTGAACTTCATTTATTACTTGCTTACCGTTGACACTCTCTTTTAACTGATTGAGTTCCAATTCCAGTTATGTGATCTTAGAGTTTGACACAAGAGTCTGTCCTTTTAAAATGGCATTGATTTCTTCCAGTTCAATATTTTGTTCTTGAAGACTTTTGTGCTTAGTTCTGAGATCACTTATCTCTTAAGTTAAGTTGTCTTTCTCAATTTTCTCCTTTACATAACCCTCAATCAACGTGGCAGTGATTAAGATCACATTTTCAGTAGAGTATGTATGTAAATTTTCTTTGAGATCGGATAGACATACCTCTGCTGAATGAGCAGCTTCCCCTCCATCAGTTGCCATAAGAGTTGAGTCCTTTTTTTTGTCACCTTCTGGGTACATTTCCTTTAGCCTTTTCCACACTTCTTTAGATGACTTATATTCAAGTATCCTTCCTAACACATCAGTATTCAGCCCTCTCCTCAGGTACAATTCAGCTTTGGAATTTGCCTGTAACCAGTCTTGAGGATCTAGTTCTTCTACCATCTTTGGAACCAGAACCCCGTTTGCTGCTCTTTTTACAGGAACATGAGGTCCTCTTTTCACAATCAACCAGAGAATGTAATCTGTTGCTTGAAGAAAGTTTTCCATCTGTTTCTTCTGGCACTTGTAGTTAGTCCCGTTAAACACATGTGGCTTTGAGGGATCTCTTCCTCCTCTGAACTCACGAGGATCTTCCTCATATGAACTGACATCCGTCAACCCCATCAGTGCTAGTGGAGATTCATCTCCAGATTCCTTTTCATGATCAGATTCACTGTTAGTAGGTCCCCATGTAGCATGGAAAGCTTCATTTCTCTTCATTCTTTCTGCCTGAAGTTTGGAGGTCGTCTCACCTTCTTTTTATCTTTGTCATTCTCTTTTGAAGCCTCCTTTTCTTTTTCCTTTGTTGCTCTATTTTTCATCCATTCTGCTTCCCACATAGGACAATCCATGACAACATGATCCTTCTTGAAGCATCCTGAATAATCAGGGTTGTCAACTATGTTCTTCCTTCCAGAGTTCTCCTTGTTATTTCTTTTGAACCCTTTGAACTTTCCCAAGTTAAACTTCTGTCTCAAGGCACTAACCATTGTTGCTTCAACTGATTGCAAATCAACATAGTCCTCAGTTTCATCAGTTGCTTCGAGTGCAAGGGTCTTGTACTTCTTGTGAGTTGGTTTAGTTTTTGAATCTTTCATCATCTCATGTATTTTCAAACTTCCAACCAGTTCTTCATGTTTGATGGATATTAGTGGTTTAGATTCAATGGTAGCAGTCATCTTGGGTTCCCAAACCTCAGGTAACACATTCAGAACCTTATCCACCATCTCTACTTCAAGCAACTCCATATCCAGAGATCTCATCTCATTAGTGATAATTGTCAGCCTGGTCATCATATCCTGGACTGATTCCTTCTTTCCCATAGAGAACAACTCAAATTGTATTTTCAACATTCTTCTCTTGGAGTCCTTCGCTTCAGTGGTTCCTTCATGTGCAACTTACAGGGCATCGCAGATTTCCTTAGCAGTCTTATAAAATGATACTTTGTTAAACTCCTCAGGGCCAAGGCCACAAATTACTAGACGTCTGGCTTTGTGGTTCTTTTCAATCATCTTATAGTCCGCTTCATTGGACTTCCTTTTCGACTTAGGTTCTTCTTTAGCAGTAGCTCCTTCACCAACTATTTTGGTAGGGGTCAAATTCCCTTCAGACATTATGTAAGGTTCAAAGGTTAATAATTTGATTATGTCTTTTCTTACTACTTGTTAAGTATTATATTCGCGATATATTATACTACTCCCTTCATCCCAATTTATGTGAAGGTTTTTGAATTTCAAGAGTCAAACTCTTTAATTTTGACTGTAAAATTTGAATACAGGATCTTAAATTTTTTTGAAATAAAAGTTATATTTTTGAATTCTACATAAAAAATACTCTTAGTCACAATAATTCAACATATTTAAAAGGTATATACAAAATTAGAGTAAAAAAATTGTTTACTCTCAAATTCGAAAACCTCTACATAAATTGGGATCGATGGAGTATTCGTTTTAAGTTTCATTTATGTAGTTGCAATCCAATTTCATGAATCCCGATGTTCGTAGTCGTAAAGTCCTTGTGTTTTTAAAAGCTTTAGAGCATTTTTGGTATGATGTATTGGGTAAATTAGTCATGGTATAAGAGTTGGTATTATTTTATCCATTATTTGGTAGTATTTTTTAATTATGTATAGCTAATCCATGTATAATTTAATACACCAATTAGGAGTCGTCTGGTAGGGGTGCATCTAACTTAATACCCGTACTAAATTTCTCACAAAGTTTATGCAGTGTTTGATTTGTTTTGTAAGAATGTATAAAAATCTGTACTAATAATGCAGCGTTTGGTTTGGATTTAAAAACCTGCACTAATAATACCCGTATAAATTAATGAGTGAATATATGTATTATTTTGTGCGGGATAGAATGTGGAATAATAATACGTGTATCAATTATGCGGGTATTAAAATATTAAAAGGATAAATATACTCTCACATCTCTTTACATTATACCCCTGTATTATTCAAGCTAAATCAAAGACTTTGAATTGGCTTTGTTGACAACAATGATTATAATTGGTTTTGTGGTGAAGCTATGCTTGATCAAGTTATGGCGATACTGGTCTGTGAGTTACTTCTATAGTAGTATCTGGTTGTTCTAAGTTATGGAGACATTCTCCAGTTTAAATCATGAAATGTATAATAATTTTTTAATACAAAAAATCATTTATTAACCAAGATATAATACATGCATAACTAATACCTACATAACTAATACCTGCATTACTAATATATGCATAACTAATATATGCATTGCTAATGCCCGCATAAAATCTATCTCAATCAAACGATCCCTTAATGTATTATTTTATGCCACTAGTAATATGGAATAACTAATCTATGTATTACTTATATATGGATTAAGTATGAAAGACAAAAATATCCTTTATCTTTTTCTATAAAAGTAAAACATTAATGGATATAAAGGTCAAATCATTAGTTTTTTGTTTAAAAATAAATATATATTTTAAATGATATCTTGTATACCTAACTTAGTACAATGTATCTAACACCCAGTAAAAGATAATCCCCATATTATAATCTATGTATAACTAATATATGTATTACTAATCCATGCATTACTAATCCACATATAACTTGTACTCGTACTGCGTGATCCCTTAGTGTTTCAAAAAGTTACTCCTAATATTTTATGCCTCGTTAGTACAACATCAATCCGGCCTCCGGGTAATGATGAGCATTTCAATGGGGCAAAACATTCCAAAAATTTTCACTGGGTGCCCTATAAGGAGTAGTTTTGAAAGTTTGCACTCGTTTGATAATGTTTTAGTAAAATACCCTTATATTGGCACAGGGCCAAAACATCGAAGCACAAATTTGCAAGTATTGACTGTCAGACAAAAGGTCAAGGGCAAGTGTTGTCTTGTCTAAATTTCAAGTTATATAGGAAGAATGCAGGAAGAGATTGTAAGGAATAAGTGTTGCCTTTTGCCAACACTTCAGGGGTAAGTGTTGGCAAATAAAGAGGTGTCAAAGGGCAAGTTTTGGCCCCGTGCCAAGAGATTGACATGGGTATTTCCATCCAGAATTTTTTCATTAAACTTAATCAAGGTATTTTTACAAAATCCTGTAAAGCGCGAGCAAAAAGACAAATCATTGCTTATGGTGTCATATTTCTGTAAAAAGGCTGAAACATTCAGTTAGGGCCCATTTGGCGTTTGGTGAAGGAAAGTTTACATAAATATCCGCCCATCAACAAATATTTACTTTTAGTTGATGTCGTCGAATTCCATTATGAAGTGGACCAGATTGTTCAACGAAGATCTAGACTATGAAAATTTTTGGCTCTGTAGCCTGTTTGCACCGCGCTAATTGAATACTAGCCAGCAGTACAAAACTGTTTGAAAACTAGCCAGCTCCGGACAAGTTCCAATATTTTATATTGGGACTTTGAACTAACATGCTCAAAGTCCCATATTTTATAATAGAATCACTTAAATACTAATTCCAGTATAAAATACTATGACTTTATATATAAAGCTCCAGGTACTTTGAACATGAATCACAGTATAAAATAATGAACTTTGAACATGTTAGTTCAAAGTCAGGGATGTTTGCTAATGCTAATGGAGCGTAAGCGTGAGCGCGGACTTTTAACTATTTATCAGTTAATTTTGAAACAGTGGATAAAACTCATTTAAGGAATCCAAGATTGACTAGTTATCAAAATTTCACCAGCCGTAACTCTTGATTTTGTCAATTAAAGATCTTAAGCATGTTTCTTTGCTCATACAAGCCTAATTAAGAGGTATGTTTTCATCACCTTTGATTTGTTTTTCTACTACGATCTTCGATCTGCAAAATTTAAATTATCATCACGTCCATCCGAGACCAAGCATGCATGCAATATAATTTTTCTTTCTAGTTATATCATCCCATTCAAAAAAAAAAAAAAAAAAAAAAAAAAAAAAAAAAAAACTTGAAGAAATAAAGTCAATTAACAGTTTAATTAAAAATACTAAATAAATACTTGAAGACAATGTTGTTCTTTAGAAAGGGGAAACAATGTTACCTATAACCTAATCTCACTTAGGTAACTTTTTATAACAAGTGAGATAATTTAAGTAACCTGGAAATACTATATGTTAAACCAGAGGTCGGATTCAGGATTTGGACCTTATGAATTTTAAATTTTTAGATAAAAATCTCAAGTGGAAGTAACTGGGTTCCCAACTTAATTTTTCTACATATTTAATGAGTTTTTTTAACACAAATATATTGTTTGTGCCAAATCTACTAAGTCCTACTGAACCCATAAGTAACCATAAGTAGTACTCTACATTCGCCATTGTGTTAAACTACGCATAGTTTTAAAGTATTTAGATTGTCCATGTATATCAATTAAATCTCAGGAAAGCAAGAGCAAACTAATTGACATTTCAAAATTTTTGTATTTTTCATCCAAATTTGCTAATCTTTGGAAAATCTTGGTGAATAGAAAAATAAATGGTTCTCAAGTCGTAAGTATTAGCAGGCAAAACAACAAAAATATGGAACTAATTAAGTTCTACATGAACTGAATGACTGCAAATAAAACATCAAGCCCAGTAATGCGTGTAAAAATTTCGTGTGGGAGCCTATTTTAGACGCTTATTCAGATTTTAGTCAGTTTTAAAAATTATTTAATTTTAGCCACTATATTGGAAGCTTGTGTTGGCCTAAATCGGGATAGAATAACAAATCGAATTTGTATTACTAGTAATTTTCTTGTATCAAAATGATGCTCGAGCTAAAGTTAAATTTGAGCTAGATGAAAGGCTTGAAAAAGTAAACGAGGCAAGGAATAAACTAAATGGCAAATGAGACAATGAATAAAAATAGAGTTGAATATTGTACTGTCCTCTTATTTGTTTAATTTACAAACGAATCCTATTTATAGTCAGGAGAAAGAATAGCGTTATAAATGTCATAATTATGCCTTTATGGCCCCTACTACGTGTTTGATCGTGGTAGACTCGCGATATTCCCCTTAAATGATGGAGAAACTGTCGACGGTTACAAAGGTGAGGCCTCGTCATACGAGGCCTGGCTTCCACTCGAGATCATGTTGTTACAGAGTTTTCTCCGAGCTGGACACTGCAAGCTCGCTTCTCCGCATTTCCTGAGACGATTTCCTGAGGCGGAGGACCATGCAACCTCTCCTCGTGACTTTGCCTTGTGGAGTGAACTTTGTGTTATGCATCGGGGTCTTGCTCGAGACCATGGCGATTTTTCATCCAATACAGATAGTTTACCCCACTCCTCGAGTGGTTTTCAAATCTGTCGAGGAATGGAATGGATTTTTAGGCGAGAGATTGCCGTGGCTGTTTTTGCACCGTGAATTTTGAAAACGGCGGTTGTCACTCCATATTCCCATCAATCATGCGTGGCGATCACTGATTGGGCGCGTTTTTCTATTTTGTCTTCTCCATGCGACTGCAATTATGTCGTTTTAACTTATACATAGCCGAGCCTTTTCTTCTTGTTTTTGTCACTTATTCTTGCCTTTAACAGTAAAAATCTCGAATCTTCTCCTCCCTTTACAACTCAGAAAAATATTTAAGAAAAATGTCTCAACAGAATTCGCCTAAGTTCTTCTCCTTTCTTCATTAACACCATGATCGTTGGTGGGGAACTAGTTAATGAACCCGAACCATTGAATGCACTCGTTCCTCATGACTTTAACATAGAGGACCTTTCTTGTTCCAGTGGTGCGGATCAAGAACGACGTCCAGCTATGGCTGAGACCGACGAAGCAGTTATGGTGGAGGATAAGGAGGCCACCATGAAGGATGTTGGTGATGATGGACCTCTCTCAGACGATTTAGAACTTAAGCCTTATCACGTCATCCCCTCCAAAATTGATCTTTCAAAGAATTTTGTTATGCAGCTTCAAACCGAATCAGAGATTAGGAGGAAAAGGAATATTCCTGTAGGGGATACGCCGAGTTTGATTACTCAAGTGAATATTCATCTCGTTCGTTCTGATTGCAGTTGGGGCCCCAAGGTGAGGGTTGGTATCCCCGCCCCCGAGAGCCGATTGTGCGATCGAGTTGAGGGGCGTTCCTTCGTTTTCACCTACTCTTTCACAATTGGTTTTTCTCTCCCTATCCCTGGGGTGATGGACGCTTTTTGTCGTACCTACCGTCTATGTATAGCCCAAATAGGTCCTGGGATATGGAGGCACTTTCAATGCCTCGAATTTTTTAGCAAATTAGCCGGGGTTCCTTTTACACTTGATCATCTTCTGTTCCTATTTTCACCCACCCTTCATAAGAACAGAGTTGTTCAGCTTAACAAGCGGGGCTCGTACTTGCTGGTCACGAAGAGTGAGGATCTCGAGGACCGTGGGTGGAACGAGCGCTTCGTCCTCCTGCCTACTAACCTTCTATCTTCGAAGCTCGATTTTCCTGAGCGGTGGAATCGAGCACGCGAGTGTTTCTCTCTTTGTTTATTTTTGCTTCACTTTCTCCGTTTTGACTCTTCATTCCTGTCTTTTTAGCTGAGGCGGTCCCAATTATTCGTCCAAAGAATTTGACTCAATGGGTTTAGGCTATTATCGATGCCAAACCTAGGTCAGAGAGGTCGTGGATGGTTTTGGCCGCTTTGGATGAGAATCAATGGGCATGCAAACGGCATGGTGAGCTATTCCTTCATCCAATTTTAAATCTGGTCTAGTTTTTTGATGCCCTGTGCTTCAGTGTCTCATTGTCTATTCTTTGTTGTAGGGCTCCCCAAGAGGGCGATCACCGCTCCAAAGGAGAGGAAATGAAAGAAGAAAAAGAAAGGATAAGAAAGAGGAACTTCCCGAGGTCAGAGATGCTTTGAATGCCCTTCAAGATTTGATTGGAAATCTTTCGAAAGGAAAACGTGAAAAAGGAAAAGAAGAAGAGAAGAAAAGGACAGCTCCCGAGGGGTCGCCAGACCTTGGGGCCAAAACAAGTTGAGTATCTATCCTCTCGATTTTATCTTTTGTCTCGTTTCTTCGTTAATCACTTTCTTTCTCTCTCTTTTCAGTTTTGAAAAAGAAGGATTTATCCTCGGGAAAAACTCTGAAGGCAAAACGGGCTAAACTAGAGCCAGTCCCTCTCCCTGAGCTTACTCCTGCCGACGAGGCAGAGAAAAATCGTGAAGAAGTTGTGGTTCCCTCTACTCATGAGCCTGAATTGGTTTAAGTTGCTGATAAAGATATGAGGGGCATCCAACCTCCGTCTTCGGCGACAGTAGAAGCGGATGATGCTCGGCCATCTCGAGTGGGATACAAGACTCCTCGAGCTGCATCCGAGCCTGCTCTTGATGCATCTACTTGGAGACAGTTCCGTTATATTGAGATTCCTTTAGAGCCCTGCCTTGTAGATGGCGATATCTAGGTCCCAATCAGCCTCCGTGGACTCTTGAGCCCTAAGGAACGCGATCGCCTTAAGGAGTCCCACAATTCTAACTTAATGGCTGATACTGCTCAGCATGCCATTCATGTACGCTTTCCTCAATTTCTCTTTTTCGGTCTTGTATTTGTTTCCTTCTCTGACCTTTTGGAGTTTTCTTTTATAGTGTTACATCAATTCTATTGGGGCTGCCGAGATTGAATGCAGCAGAGATAAAAAGCTTCGGCAGTTAAAGGCAAGATGGAGGCGAGAGTGCGTGGGTCTTGAGGCTTAAGTGAGTGGTCTTGAGAAGGAGTTAATGAATGCGAAATTCGATTTGGTACAAGCTAAAAAAGCTGCCAACAAGTCTGACCTCGAGATGATCAAAGCCCTCGAGTCTAAATTTGTCATTGAGGAGAAGATGGCCAGTTTAAAGGAACTTTGTGACGCCGAGCTGAAGAGGGTAAGAAAGGAGGCTCAATTAGCTATTACTGAGAGGGCCAAGAAATTTCGTGATGACTTAAAGCAAAAGCTGCTTAAGATGAATGAAATGGCTGCGGAGAAAGAGCAGTCAGCCAAAGAGAAAGCTCAGCTCGAAAACGAGGTTAAGTTTTTAAGAGGTAAGCCTGATTCTTTCTCCTCGAGGCGGAGAATGAGGAGGACTCTGGCCAAAGTTGATAAAAACTGGACCGTTATTCTGAAGGAGTATCGTGGTGGGGATGACCTTAATGCCGAGATCGCCAAGACTGAGAGCGATGCTGTCGTGGCCCAGAAGCTGATGGAAAATCTCTCTTCGAGCAATGAGAGCTCAGACGAGGGAGGTGATGACTCCGAAGCGGAGGCTTAGAGTAGTGCTTTTGTTTTTTTTTTTTTACGTTCGGTTAAGGCCTTCGCGTCGCTTATTTTGTAAATACTTGGGCCTCTGAGCCTTTTTATTAATGGAATTTCCCTTTGGGGAAGTATTGAAGTTGCTTGCAAGACTTTTTTGTATTTTTCCTTGTTTCGAGCTTGCTTAGGACGACGTCTCGCCCTCGAGCCGTAGGCTTAACTTTTGACTAGCTATGCACATCAAATGACAATAAAGAGATGTTGAATCCAAGTTTATTTCATTGATTGGATGCATCGGGATGCCTTTAATACAATAAATGCCTGGTTATAACAGGACTTAGATGAAAAAGCTACGAGATCAGAATAAACTTATTCGAGCAAGTCCCCAAGGATGATCCTTGATGAGGTAGTTGCTCGCTCCTCAGAGGCTTTGCCTGGTGCAGTCCCCGATTGTCAAGTCTTCGTTTGTCGTTATTTTCTTGGCCCGATCGGGGCGACTATACTCTTCATTGCGATCGAATAACATTCTTGTGCTATTCCCTGTTCTCCTCAGATAGTTCTTATTCCCTATGGAGTTGGAAACTTGATCACTTGATGCAGGGTTGATGGCACAGCCTCCATTTTGTGGATCCAAGGCCTTCTAAGAATGACGTTGTAGGCCATGTCCTCGGCCATCACTTGGAAGGTGGTTTGCTTGTTTACCCCTTCTGCAGTAGTTGTGAGGGTTATTTCCCCTCCCCCCCCCCCCCCCCAAAGTCTTTTTAGTGGAATTGTTGAATCCTGCCAATATGGTTGCCTTTGGGACGACTAAGTCCTTCAACCACGTCTTTTTTATTGCTCCGTAGTGTATGATGTTCATCAAGTTACCAGGATCAACTAGAGCTCGTTTGACATCACAGTCATTGATCCTGAGCGAGAGCTTGCAAAGAGCTTCGAAATTGCTCATTAAACTGAGCCTGCGCGTGACACGACCTGGAATCCGGTTAGGCCGTGCGGGCACCCGATATCCTCCCCTAGACCCGTCGGGCGAACCCTTACCAACTAAATTAGGAAAATAAATATAATAATTCATAAATAAGGACAACACTTAAAATAAAAATACAGACATACTGATACCTCTAAGTTGTACAAAACAAGTTACAGCTGGCTACCCAACATACTAGGTTTAGGGCTGTCCAGACTAGACATCTAAAAGTACAAAGAAAACAGATACCTCCTGAAGGGAACAAAATGCAACTGAATGATAACCGATAAACTGGTGGCCATCCGGAATAAAAGCTGGCTCACCCTGACAGCTGAAGTCGTCTTCGCTCCTGAACAATGTGGCGAACTCAATCCTGGAGCGAACTTGCCGAAACGAAATAGATAGACAAAAAAACAAACAACAAACAAGGGTGAGTCAAAAGGACTCAATAAGTGGGGCAGACTAGCCACCTCAAAGAATAGGATAGCTAGCCAGGGAGAAGAAACAGATAGACCAAATTTCTTTTATTTAAATTATAAAAAGACAGAGCCAGATAACAACCGAAAACACGTAAGGACTTCTAAACTCAACCAAGGATGCATGCTAGAAACATATCAACAAATAAGCAATGCACATATAAGCAGAACAGTAGTCATGTACCGCAAACTACACAATGGTATGAATTGAGATGAAATGAAATGAAATATGATGCAAAGGGTCACATGTGCCCGTAATCCCATCCCGAAGCGGAATACTCCTGCATTCGAGGGGAATCCAATCTGATAACCAACTGCAGCGGAATACTCCTGCTCCTGGGGCGGAATACTCCTGCACCCGATATAATATAAACCAGAGGCGGAATACTCCTGCACTCTCCTGGGGCGGAATACTTCTGCACCCGATATAATATAAAGCTGAGGCGGAATACTTCTGCACTCAATATCTGACATAAGAGCGGAATACTCCTGCTCTTGGGGCGGAATCCTCCTACCCTCAATATGATACAATGGAGCGGAATCCTCCTGCTCCTGGGGCGGAATACTCCTGCACCCAATATGATATGCAATGTAATGCATATGAACGACATATAATGCGTATGAATGCAATGTGATTCAATAATAACCCTTCACCGGCGCGAGACTCTCATCGACAGCCGGGAAGTAGATGCCAACTTACAGCCAGGGTACAATGCTCAGATTCTCAATGTAATACCAACAGTAGGACATAAAATATAATATACAATATAAATTCAAAGCTAAGGCGTAATGAGTACACCTATCGGCAGCTACACACGTAAGGAATACGTGGTAGAAAATCCACGAGGCCAGATGCCTCCAAAGAAATGGATATAAACACTTACCTCTTCCAAAAGTTAGCATTGCTAATCAATAACCGCTTTTATCCTTTGGTTCCATGGCCAAACGATCCCACTGTGTTCAATAAGCAGAAAAATATATCACATTAGGCTAAAGGCTTCATTCCTCACATCTTAGGGCAATCCAGGTAGGAACCTGATACCCTATTCGCATACGCAATACGCAGGCCAGGCCTATATACAGGGTTTAAGGCTACATAACCAAATCCCAAATAAATTACATTTATAAGTTGCCCATAACTCACTGAGCACGAATACATAATCAATTTCATTATCGGGGTCCATTTGACCCTTTAAACTATCAATTTACGTCATTAGGGCGATGTCTAATATCCCTATTTTTACCGCAAAAATATATTTAAACACACGTAATAAACTCAAATACTATATTAGGATCATTACCTGAATATTTCAGGGTGAAAATTCTACTTTTCTCCGGCCCCTTTTCTCATTTTCTGGCATTTTTTCTTCTGCGCGTTTTTCATTTTTCTTGTCTCCTGTTTCTCGTTTTTTTGTTTTAAGCTTAAGCTAAAGATACAGATATATATGTTAGGCCACCGCCATGCAAGCCCTTTTTCTTTCAAAGGTTTTGTCTTTTTTTGTCTTTTTCTTCCTTTTTTTTTCTTTTTCTTTTAAAACTCGCTATTACAGTAAAAATTAAAACGGTACCTTACGATATTTGAAATAATCCCAACTTTTGCATACAAGTTATACAAAATATATGTAACATACTCGCGAAGGCGGATCGCAAATCAGACTCCCGAAACTCAAGATGCGAATTTAAATGAAAAGAAGTCAAATTATTTAACTTTCGGCATTTTAGCGGAAACTAGCCGAACAACATCGAAATTTACTTTCGAAAGCTTACAAAAATCACAAATAATCATACGAACCTAACGGCGCTTTCGAATTTCGAATCGGAGCTCATTCGGCAAAAATCGAGCTCGAAAATCTCTTTTTAATATTTATCGCCAATAAAAACTGAAACCTTCTTCCGATGCCTACCAAACGAGGTCTGATTTAGCTCAAATTTTACAGACATGTCCTAATGGACATTATAAATATTTTAAAATTATCGGCACACCAATCGGAGTCCTAACTTCCGAAACGACTGACCGAGGTCGTTTCATTCTCCTCCACTTAAACTCTCGTCCGTCCTCGAACGAGCCTAAATCTAAAGAAAGATTTACGCAGATAACAAGAGAATTTGCACAACCTTCATAAACTACTCCACGGACATTATCTCATAATTACAGAATCAGAGTTATAACACGCACATCAACTCTTGGATAAAACATATTTGGATAATATGATAACATCATAGCCCAACTTATTCGGACTAAGCCGACCCTTTCTCAATCATGAGAGAAGAGTTCTATATTTTCGAAACAAAAATACACAGAACTTTGAATGGGTTAATATGATTCAACCGATAATTACCTCTTCGATATACCTTTCGATATAGAACAAATTGATGGAACTAGGAATTAGCTCACACTTGATGCAATAGGGGAAGCTTTTGAAGTACCTTGTCACCACTCACTATAGAAGATTTGATGCAAGCTATATTATTTTTATGAATGCACTATACAACATCTCAATTGATGTTAGTGTTGTTCCGCAAGCTCCTTGTGGGAATGTAGATACTCATATCCTAATGTATGTCAAAGGTTCATCTGAACAGGGTCTATCGTATAAGGATAAGGATCATGCAACTACTATTGGATAGTATGATGTAGACCAAGAATGATCTTCAGACTGAACATCTCCCTCAGGGTATTGTCTTTGAATTGGAATTATTATGACTTGAAAAAGTAAATATAAAAGATACATGTAGTTGGACTTTCAGCTAAGGCAGAATACCAGCAACAAAGTTGATTACATGAGCACTTACAACGCTAAAGTAACTTCTCAAAGAGTTGAGGTGTGAAAGAGATATATATACCAATGATGGATTATCGACAAGCTGGACTAGACCTTTAACTCTAAATTTTCATGAAGTAAAACAGCGTCAGTATGAGGATCCAGTTCTAGTTGAATACAGACAGATAGCCCAAATAAAACTGAAGTCACCATACAGGGTCACTACTGACGGTGTTCTCATGTATAAAGATAGACTTTGTGTTCCTGATG
This sequence comes from Petunia axillaris subsp. axillaris, assembly GCA_029990575.1. Lineage (NCBI taxonomy): Eukaryota > Viridiplantae > Streptophyta > Magnoliopsida > Solanales > Solanaceae > Petunia > Petunia axillaris. The sequence goes on from JARKNS010000002.1 coordinate 33,117,085, forward strand.
TTGCAGATTTAGTTTACGATAAAGGCACATTATTCCAAATACACTGTTCATCCAGGTTCGACTAAGATGTATCATAATCTTAAGCAAATTTATTGGTGGGACGGAATGAAATGTGACATAGCAAAATTTGTGGCTCAATGTTCTAATTGCCAGAAAGTTAAAGTGGTGTCATCTTTCCAGAATTTATGCTTTCAGCAAATAGGTACGTATATATGATCAAGTTGCCACCTTATCTCTGTTGTTAATAGATTATTAGTGGGTTTAGCAATGATCGACACTCATTGTAGATTTCTGTCGTGGCCTTACTTTGGGTCGTGAGAAAAGTGGTATCAACACCTCAGAGATTTAACATTACCATTCAGTATTTGGAGGAAGACTCCTCCACTTAAAGCACTAACTCATGCAGCCATTTGAATAGGAATAATCATCCTCGCACAGCCTACTGGACTAAAGAGGATTTAGCTAAAAGCTGAACGTAGGCAGACCTAAGCTACCAACTACCCTTTCGAGTTGCCAAATAGCTGCAACTCTCAAGTTCAGAACTCCATACCTTTGTCGTAAAAACCACCGCCTGATGGATGGTACTTCTATATAAAAATTCGGCAGAGTTTCCCCTGAAACTGGATGATCCGCAAAAACAGAACCAGCACTATACTATACATGGGAATGGATATCCGGATAAACTGATATTCAAAACAATAATATGCTTACCCGGCTACAATAACACGTACTCTGGCTCAACACAGGGAACGTCACAAGCGGCTACCAATCGCCCAAGCTCACTAGTGCCGGACGAAGAAGAAATGGAAATGGATCGAGGATAGAAATAATTAGAACTTCAGGAAGCTCATCTTCTTATTGCTTGGCTACCAGATCTAGACTACTTCCGAGTCAAGCTAGCCAAAGAATCACAATCGAAGAAATAAATATTAAATAAGCTTTACGGAATAACATCCATGCTAATTTAATCTCCCAATAATAAGGAAACTCTAACAATTTACCAGAAAACCCTTTTATAACCCAGATAAGCTCATAGGGTAACAAACTTTACTAGCGTTTTGAACCAAGAGGATATACGTAGATCGAATATTACTTACTAATCACTTTGCACAGGAAGAAACGACAACACTTTCTGACGGTAACAAATTAGGATCCCATTATCCTACCAACATTGAATTTCGAGGAGAGAGATAAACTGATTTAACATAATAATACAGGGTGGCACAAAAAGATGCCGAGCACACCATACCGACACCCTCTCCCAAATTTCTCACATTTAAACCAGATCAACTAGTAGGGTCTCACAAATGCCAAGAATAAATCATACTAGAAGCTCACCCCTCTACCACAATCACTTCTTAATAGAAACAATATCCAAGGAAGCCATGGAAACATGGTAAGATAAACGAAGTTCAGACCGATCGGAAGAATCAAATCTTACTCACATATACTGGAAGAAGAATTACATGGGTGTACCACATCGGATGCCTCAGCATCCTGCCAGACTAGCAGTTCATAGAACTGCCTCTGCGGCTGAACTAAGCCGCTACACTGATAATTACCTTCTGAAGAACTACTACCACCACGCTCTCAACCGCTACCGGATGGTGGCATTTCTCTAGCTGATTAAGATCCAAATGAAATCCCTTGCGACTGTGCAGGTGCCTGATGACAGAAGAAAGAACGACTGCCTACTTGCCGGAGCAAGGGAAAACTCCTCAAAGGATAGCCAGACTTCACGACAATGATACCACCCCTTTCGCTGAGAATGGAAACTGGACAGATTCTTGATAGCTACAAAGAGAAAACTGAGTCTATCTTGATGAACTATTAGCGCACTTTAAGAATTACGCTCTACAAGCTGAGATAACCTTGCAAGGGACCTCCTAAAATAATCAGAAATCTTACCTCCAAATGAGGTACCATGGTTACCCACCAGGGTCGTGAGATCTCTTACTTTCCCGCTCTAACTTATGGTATGCCTCGAACCTTCGGGCAATATTAACAACAACCTCAAATAAAATCCGGACCTTAATTTCTCGAGCCATCTGGGATCTCAAGGAAGGAGAAAGGTCATCAATAAATCTTTGAATCTCTCTAAAGGCTCATGGACTAGTTCTAATACATATTCAGCCATTCTATAGAATACAATCTTATATTCTGAAACCAACAGACTAACCGACAGGCTACCCTGCTTAATCCACTCAAACTGGAAATACTTTTCATCTCGCTCGCTACTCGAAAGGAACTTTCCACGAATCTAGAAGAAAAACCGAACCAAGTTAGCTAATAAGAGAGCGGCCCACCAATTCAAGGCTGGACCCTGGAACTGGAAAGAAGAATAATCAATACCATACCGCTCGATATAATCAAAAGCCTGAAGGATACGCTTTCATTCTTTTATTTTAAAAAAATCACGAGGTTTATTTGATGCATTGCTTAAGAATATCGGAAGGTTCAACCGCGTAAAGTAATGCAACCTCTTTGGGCGCTCGGACCGAACTGTTACCTCGATTGGCTAACCAGCCGGAACAATTAGAGGTACAATACATGCTGCATTGGGAACAATATATTGGAACAACATCAACGATTGCAACGGAGCTCCCTAAGACCAAACATCTGCATCTGCGGCAACCTGATATGCTGCCTAGCGAATAATAGGTTATTATGGTATCTGTCGCCAAGATTCTCGTAAAAGTATCGTAGAGAGCCAAGGGAACCACCAGGCCCTGCTCCCTTTCCCATCGCGAGCTCGTACGGCTGGGACCTCCGTAACTAGTTCGTCAGCACGATCAAAACTCTCGGAGCTTCGTCAGTGTTAGCCCCAGGCTAGACTGCTTCGTCTTGAACTCATACCGTTTGCTGATTTGTCGCACGAGGGTTCACAATTACCACAAAGGAATTAACGAATTAACGAAAATACTTTTGAATCCTAGACCGACGCACGATCAGAAATGAAGGAAGTGAAACTTCCTAAATGCCATCATAGCCCCTCGTAGATAAGTACGGACATCTACGTACCCATCAGCGAGACTCTACTAGACACTGTCTTAGTCTGGATAGACTCTAAACCAGGCTCTGATACCAACTGACACGACCCGGAATCCGGTTAGGCCGTGCGGGCACCCGATATCCTCCCCTAGACCCGTCGGGCGAACCCTTACCAACTAAATTAGGAAAATAAATATAATAATTCATAAATAAGGACAACACTTAAAACAAAAACACAGACATACTGATACCTCTAAGTTGTACAAAAGAAGTTACAGCTGGCTACCAAACATACTATATTTAGGGCTATCCAGACTAGACATCTAAAAGTACAAAGAAAACAGATACCTCCTGAAGGGAACAAAATGCAACTGAATGATAACCGATAAACTGGTGGCCATCCGGAATAAAAGCTGGCTCACCCTGACAGCTGAAGTCGTCTTCGCTCCTGAACAATGTGGCGAACTCAATCCTGGAGCGAACCTGCCGAAACGAAATAGATAGACAAAAAAACAAACAACAAACAAGGGTGAGTCAAAAGGACTCAATAAGTGGGGCAGACTAGCCACCTCAAAGAATAGGATAGCTAGCCAGGGAGAAGAAACAGATAGACCAAATTTCTTTTATTTAAATTATAAAAAGACAGAGCCAGATAACAACCGAAAACACGTAAGGACTTCTAAACTCAACCAAGGATGCGTGCTAGAAACATATCAACAAATAAGCAATGCACATATAAGCAGAATAGTAGTCATGTACCGCAAACTACACAATGGTATGAATTGAGATGAAATGAAATGAAGTGAGATGAAATGAAATGAAATATGATGCAAAGGGTCACATGTGCCCGTAATCCCATCCCGAAGCGGAATACTCCTGCATTCGAGGGGAATCCAATATGATAACCAACTGGAGCGGAATACTCCTGCTCCTGGAGCGGAATACTCCTGCACCCGATATAATATAAACCAGAGGCGGAATACTCCTGCACTCTCCTGGGGCGGAATACTTCTGCACCCGATATAATATAAAGCTGAGGCGGAATACTCCTGCACTCAATATCTGACATAAGAGCGGAATACTCCTGCTCTTGGGGCGGAATCCTCCTACCCTCAATATGATACAATGGAGCGGAATCCTCCTGCTCCTGGGGCGGAATACTCCTGCACCCAATATGATATGCAATGTAATGCATATGAATGACATATAATGCGTATGAATGCAATGTGATGCAATAATAACCCTTCACCGGCGCGAGACTCTCATCGACAGCCGGGAAGTAGATGCCAACTTACAGCCAGGGTACAATGCTCAGATTCTCAATGTAATACCAACAGTAGGACATAAAATAAAATATACAATATAAATTCAAAGCTAAGGCGTAATGAGTACGCCTATCGGCAGCTACACACGTAAGGAATACGTGGTAGAAAATTCACGAGGCCAGATGCCTCCAAAGAAATGGATATAAACACTTACCTCTTCCAAAAGTTAGCATTGCTAATCAATAACCGCTTTTATCCTTTGGTTCCATGGCCAAACGATCCCACTATGTTCAATAAGCAGAAAAATATATCACATTAGGCTAAAGGCTTCATTCCTCACATCTTAGGGCAATCCAGGTAGGAACCTGATACCCTATTCGCATACGCAATACGCAGGCCAGGCCTATATACAGGGTTTAAGGCCACATAACCAAATCCCAAATAAATTACATTTATAAGTTGCCCATAACTCACTGAGCACGAATACATAATCAATTTCATTATCGGGGTCCATTTGACCCTTTAAACTATCAATTTACGTCATTAGGGCGATGTCTAATATCCCTATTTTTACCGCAAAAATATATTTAAACACACGTAATAAACTCAAATACTATATTAGGATCATTACCTGAATGTTTCAGGGTGAAAATTCTACTTTTCTCCGACCCCTTTTCTCATTTTCGGGCATTTTTTCTTCTGCGCGTTTTTCATTTTTCTTGTCTCCTGTTTCTCGTTTTTTTTGTTTTAAGCTTAAGCTGAAGATACAGATATATATGTTAGGCCACCGCCATGCAAGCCCTTTTTCTTTCAAAGGTTTTGTTTTTTTTTTTTTCTTTTTCTTCTTTTTTTTTTCTTTTTCTTTTAAAACTCGCTATTACAGTAAAAATTAAAACGGTACCTTACGATATTTGAAATAATCCCAACTTTTGCATACAAGTTATACAAAATATATGTAACATACTCGCGAAGGCGGATCGCAAATCAGACTCCCAAAACTCAAGATGCGAATTTAAATGAAAAGAAGTCAAATTATTTAACTTTCGGCATTTTAGCGGAAAGTAGCCGAACAACATCGAAATTCACTTTCGAAAGCTTACAAAAATCAAAAATAATCATACGAACCTAACGGCGCTTTCGGATTTCGAATCGGAGCTCATTCGGCAAAAACCGAGCTCGAAAATCTCTTTTTAATATTTATCGCCAATAAAAACTGAAACCTTCTTCCGATGCCTACCAAACGAGGTCTGATTTAGCTCAAATTTTACAGACATGTCCTAATGGAAATTATGAATATTTTAAAATTATCGGCACGCCAATCGGAGTCCTAACTTCCGAAACGACTGACCGAGGTCGTTTCAGCGCGGCTGCTTGAGCGGCGGCCTGTTCTCGCATTTGTTGTAGCGAGTTCACCATGAATTGTTGGAAGGGATCGCCAGAATTAGCAGAGGTAGGATCGGCTGATAATGCTCTTACGGGAGGTGTTAGACCGATCGGCGGGGTGGATCCTTTCGGGGTGTTAACCAAATCAACGGAACTGAAGTGTTCGTTGGGATGGGGCTAATGGGCGGTGTTTAGCCAGCTGGATGTAATGGGATTCCACCACTGGTCTCGGTAGCACCCACTGTCTGATCGGGCACTTGGATAATCATGTTATCATTGACAGTATCTGACATTTTATTTTTCGGTAGAAAGTTGAAACTACAGATCCTTTGGAACAAATGTTAGTACCAGCTCCCAACAGATGGCACCAATTTGTGTTGGCCTAAATCGAGATAGGACAACAAATCGAATTTGTATTGGATTTAACTGGTAATTTGCTTGTATCAAAGTGATGCTCGAGCTAAATTTAAATTTGAGCTAGATGAAAGGCTTGAAAAAGTAAACGAGACAAGGAATAAGCTAAATGACAAACGAGACAGTGAATAAAAATAGAGTTGAATATTGTATTGATCCTCCTGTTTTTTTCAAATGAACCCTATTTATAGTCAGGGGAAATAATGATGTTATAAATGTCATGATTGTGCCTTTATGGCCATTACTCCGTGTTTGATCGTGGTAGAGTCGCGATATTCCCCTTAAATGCTGGAGCAACGGTCGACGGTTACAAAGGTCAGGCCTCCTTTGACGAGGCATCGCTTCCGCTCGGGATCATGTTGTTACAGAGTTTTCTCTGAGCTCAACACTGCGAGCTCACTTCTCTGCATTTCCTGAGACGATTTCACGAGGCGGAGGACCATGCAACCTCTCCTCGTGAGTTTGTTGTTGAACCCCAAAAAATTACCCGTTCTTAAGGAAAAGATACGTTTCGAGTATATTTCAATAAAATGGAACTCCAAAGGGTTTTCTTTTGGAGTCGCCACCTAATTTAGGAGAATTAGGAACCAATTAATAAATAATGCGTGCAATTTCTCCGTTTTAAGGAAAATGGTCTTTTTCAAAGATTCTAAATAAGAGGTTCAATTATTTTCGAAAGAAGGTTTCAATTTGAAAGCACTTTCGAAAATCTACAAAATGTGGTTAATCCTTCGGTTTTCACAAAATAGCTAAATAAATGTAAACTTTCAATATTAATTTTAAGGAATTTTTAAATTAATGATAGAATTACAAATTATAACAAATTATGCTTTAATAAATATGAAATTAAATGTAATAGTAATAAAATACAATTTTGGCAAAAAATAGGAAAACTAATTAATATGGAAAAATCTTGAATTGAAGTTGCAATTTAAGGGATTTGAAACAAAGTTACTATTTATATTATTTTCAAATTTTATTGCACGCACTACTTAACTTACAAATTCACAATTCATAAATAAGATGGCAATTCTAAAGAATATAATTTATTCACAATAAATAACTCAAAATAAATATTCATTAACAAGTAAACAATTAAATTATTCTACCACTAATAAAGGAGAAAAGCCTAATGACATGCATATTCTAAGGGATTGGGGAATAGGAGGGTTAGAAGGTAGAACCCAGAAATTTGGAATGAATGGATTTTTAATTTAATTTAATTTTTTTTTTTTTACAATATGCCAATGAGCCTAAGTTAAAATAGCCGGCTCAACAAAGCACTTTCTATGATCTTCACTTCTTGAATGCTTGAGCCCGGACTCTATCCCAAGCGGCTCCAATGCAATATAAGCCATCCCAATTTACGAGTTTTAGCCAATTCGTCCCAAAATTGTTCATACAAAGAAAACAAGATGATAAGGATTAGCACGTGTTTTAAAGAATAACTTTAGAGGATAAAAAAACAAAATGGTAAGACAAAATATATTCAGTAACCTTTAAAACAAAGAAACGAAACAGAAACATTCCTTTGAAACATAGCCATAGAAACTAACGGAGGCTGACACTGTACCCTCAAAATAAAGCTCTCATGCATTTAGAAAAATTTTGTATCACGTGTCATTTAGGCCATAAGCAAATAAAAGATTAGACATAGAGTGATTTTAGCAAATAGAAGTTAGCAGACTAAGAGAGGCACCACCTCGCAACCAAATTATTAAATCTCTAATCACGCATTTACTCAAAGGAGAAATCTCTATAAATATATACCACCAAAGAGTATGACTTTAACTTCAATCAGATATACTAAAGAGAGCAAGAAATTTCAATCACCACTCCATTTAAAACTGAGGCATGATGCAAGGGAAGTAATCTTTGTTAGCGCAAGAGAGCACATATACATTTTCTAATTAAGAGAACTAAGACAGGAAAGGTCTAAAAATACTTAATCAACATGGGATGAAGAGATAGTAAACTAACAGTAAGCAGGAGAAGCACTAAAATTGATTCACACTTGACACTTATCATGAACCTCCCACTACATGAAAGTTCAAGTTAACAAAAACTAAATTTATTAGACATGAGAGTTAACTTCTATTAAGTCTAGCAAACAACTTCAAAATGAACAGATTAAAGTATGGCAATAAACACCCAAGACATGAAGAAAACTAACTGATTTATGCCTTAAACCCCTAAACTCCCTCAGCTTAACAGACTCCTCACTGCCCCCTTTGAATAACCTGCTACCATTCATCTAAACAACTAACCCATCAAACCCACTGCACTCCTGGATCTGCAGCAACTAGACAGAAATCCTACGACTCCTATACTCCCTGCCTTCTCCTAACAGATAAGAGACAATTACCCTTTTCTCCAACTTCCAAACTCTTACAACCCATGAACAGACTACTTACTATTCTCTTTTCAAAGCAAAAATAAACCAACCCGTCAACCCTTCCTTGAACTCCCTTTTCTCAAGCTCACAAACACACATAACAAACACACGCACCAACCCTGCTTACACACATGCTCCCTCTAAATTCCCTGAAACAGAGATATCAACCAGACATAGAACAGACCTGGAAACAATTCTACAACTCCCACCCTGCCTAAACTACTCCAAAGCTATGCCCTCATACTCCAAAAACACCAGGGAACAACCCATACCACCTGAAACACACATGACAACCTCCATACCCTGCTGCCTGAACTCCTGCACACTAACATACACCAAACCAACAGCACACATACAGACTAAGGCTGTCCAAATAAAAAAAATTTAACACGGTTCGTTCCCCGACCCGTCACCACCAAAATGAACCGACCAAACCGGACCAAAATAGACCGGAACCAGTCCGGACCGGACTGGAAAAAAAAATTGGTGAGCTTGTGCAAAAAATAGCCGTTGGGCAACGGCTCTTTCACGCTTGGCCGTTGGCCCAACGGCAAAAAACTGCCATATTTGCTCCCCCACCCCCTAGGTGCCCCCATACCCCCAACCTATTTTTTCTATAAATACCACCATTTTTCATCAATTTATTCACAATTTCTCTAATATTCTCTCTTAATCTCTCTTATTTCGACAAATGCTATTTGCTAAATAATTCAAATTTGCTCTCGCAAAAAGGGTTTAAGTGCTTTGCATTACAAAAAATATTTGGAGTGAAGTGGAAAATTGTTCGGTGCGGTTCCGGTCAAGTTTCAACTTTCACTTCCTAAGTTCTACATTCTAAGTTTACGATATCAAGTAAACTCGTTCTTACTTTTTATTATCTATTTTAATTTTTGTGCAATATTGTTTCTAGCATATTTTAGTAATTTATTTCTTTAATTTGCTTATAAATTATAAAAATATCTGAACTGTGGAGATCAATTACTGGGCATACGGGTAGCGGTCGTAGATCGCGTGCTTCTAACCGAGGGGGGATGATAGACGTAGTCGTGCTTTAGGTAAAAGACCAATTGGTACTTCTAGCGCTCCTTCTCATCTAGATGATTTTACTTAGGAAGATGACACGCAATTTTATCATGATTTTGATTTTGATCAACCACTAGATAATGATATGTTAGAGGCACGATATCAAGAAAATACCGAAGGGGTTAATTTAGAAGATGAAATACCCACTAGTCAATTTCATGGTGAACCTGAAGAAACTGAATCTGAATTACCACCTATGCCTCCTAGTAGAGAACCAGCTACACGACCGGAAAGATCGGATGTGTGGAAATTTATGACTAAAAATGTTCCGGCTCAGACCGCTAAATGTAATCTTTGTAAAAAAGTTTGGGATTTTAAAACCGGCAAGCATAATGGTGGGACGGGGAAGTTGAGAACACACTTAAAAAACCATCATAAGGATGAATAGGAAAAGAGGCCGGGTGGCACTTGTTCAGGGAACAGAATGGCTCCATCGCAAGGTAGTGGAATTCAACAGAAAATTAACCCAGTGACCGGGGGGGGGGCTTATGCATTATGATAAGAAGAAAGATAGGGAACAAATGGCAAAAATGATTGCGGTAGAGTGCTTACCTTTTACATTTGCTTCTTGTCAAGGTTTTATTCGTTATATCAAACCGTATATAATCCATATTTTCAAGGTTTTCCAAAAACTACGGTTAGAAGTGATATTATAAAATTTAAAAATAAATATAGACAATATTTACGATATATATTTTATCACTTTGATTGTAGAGTTTGTCTTACTACTGATTTGGGTCGTGGTGTTAATGGGTATGACTATTTAATAGTTACTTGTCATTGGATAGATCCTAACTGGGTAATGCAAAAAAGAATTTTAGCATATTGCGTTGTCGATGAACCACACACGGGAACATTTATTAAGAGAGAATTTTCTGATATTTGTAAGGCGTATTTTATTAGTGACAAAATTTTAAGTATAACTCTTGATAATGCTGCAAAATAATTTTGCTATTGGTAAGTTAAGACCCGCATTGCATCCCCCTTTTGAAGAATTGTTTCATGTTAGATGTGCATGTCATATATATAATTTAGTTATAAAAGATGGCCTTCAGTTATTTGATCCTACTATTGTGAAGGTTAGACTCACAATTAGTTATATTTTTAAATCTAAAAAACCGGATAGATGGAGGGACTTTCAGGTAGAGTGTGTGAATGAAGGTTTGCAGCCTAGAAGAGTTCCTAAGAAAGTTTCAACTAGGTGGAACACTGTATATGACTCTTTGTCTGTTGCTTACACTTTACGAGCGCCTATAACTAGTTATTTTAATGGCAAAGTGGCTGTAGAGTATCACCTAGAAGAATCTGATTGGAAACTTGTTGAGCGCCTTCTTCTTTTTTTAGAAATTTTTTTTTATGCTACTAAAGAATTTTCCGGTCAATATTATCCTACAGTTACTACCATGTTGTATTTTATAGCTGGAATAGCATAATTACTTAACGATTATAGAGTAGTGCCTGGTTATGAACAAGCCGTAGAAGCAATGATTGAAAAATTTAAAAATCATTTTTTTCCTATTCCACCACTTTTTTGCATTGCTTCTGTATTACATCACTGTTTTAAACGGTTTAATACCAAAATGCTTATTAGAGAAATTTATCGGAGTTTGAGAATTACTGATGAAGAAACACCAAGTGTAGAAACAGCTTGTGCGCAGGTAATTGTAGATTGCCAAGGGATTTATGAAAGATATAGGAGTTCAGCTGATAATGTTGTTCCAAGTGTTCCAAGTGGAGCTGGATCAAGTTCAATGCAGGCGAGTAAAAGAGCTGCAGCCGGATTGGGAAGTTTTTCCAGCCTTAATAAAAGGCTTTCTAGCAGGCATTCGAGTAGCGGAGGGTTCAACGAGCTTGATGTTTATTTACTTCATGGTTGCAAGGAAATTGAGTATTTTGGAAGCGATCAACTACTGCCATTTTGGAAGGATCAACAAGCACAGTTTTCAGTTTTAGAAAAAATGGCGCGGGATATTCTAACCATTCAAGCATCATCAGTTGCTTCAGAAAGTGCGTTTAGCCAAGGAAGATTACAAATTGGAGATCATAGACATTTATTGAAGGAAGAAGAAATGGAGACGGCCGTATTATTCAGAGATTTGATTAGATCGGAGCGAAGAAATTTTGGATTTGCAGAAGATGAAGTAGCAAATGCAAAAGCAGCAACCGAAATTTTATCAGGCGATGGAAGTGTGGACAATGAAAATGATTAGGAAGAAGATGAATCTTTGCCACCGGTTCCTCTAGAGGTGCCAGAAGAAATTATTCAGAAAATGAGAAGTTTTTTTATTAATATGTAGTTTTGCAATTTAATATCTATGTAGTATGTACTATGTACTTTGCAAAAAAAAAAAAAAAAAGAATTCAAACATTATTCAATAAAATGCGTTACGCCTTGCTATTAAATTATAATCCTTTGTTATATTCTCGATTATCCTTTGCTATTAAGTTACCTCTTTGCAATTCAATACTTAAATACTACTAGTAAATACTAAATAGTAAATACTAAGTACTAAATACTAAATACTAAATATTAAAATACTAAATACTAAATACTACTAAGTTAATTCTAAATACTAAATACTACTAACTTAATACTTAGTATTAAGTTTGAAAAAATAGCAAGTGTTATGTCTTGCTATTAAGTTACCATTGTTTTATATATTCTCAATTATACTTTTACAATTTAATACCTAAATACTAAATCTAAATACTAAATACTACTAACTTAATACTTAGTAGTTAATATTAAGTTTGAAAAAATAACAAGTGTTATGTCTTGCTATTAAGTTACCATTGTTTTTTTATATATTCTCAATTATATTTTTACAATTTAATACTTAAATATTAAATACTTAATACTTAATACTAGTATTATATAAGTTATTACATAAAAAATAGATGCCTTGCTATCAATTTATATTGGTTATTATTTTTTATTTAGTCATATATTTAATTTAAAATTCAAAAACTACAAAGGCTGTTAAAAATAAAAAAATAACCCAAAAAAAATACTAAACGTCCAGACCGGGCCTGGACCGGTCCAACACATCAAAAATTCAAAATCAGCTCCCTTTTGAAAAATATTCCCACCCCCACCCCATAAACGCCCCAATAGCCCTCCGCTACCTATTTTTCCTATAAATACTTCCATATTTCGTCAAATTAATCACAATTCAATATTTTCTATTCATTTCTCTTAAAAAATTTCTAACAAAGGCTATTTTTATAAATTTTCTATCAAAATGGCTGCAAATGCAAATACTCTGTCACGACCCAACTTAGGGCCGCGACGGATGACCAACACTTGAGTGTCGATCATCACTAATCCTACTGATAATCTGCTAACCATTATAACTGATAAACAGAATAAGTATAAACCTAGCTGATAAGGAGTATGCAATGCAAAAAGCTGACAAGGCTAACATAAGCTGACATACATAACATACTGACTGCACCACACAGGGACATATCTACAGGCCTCTAAGAGTGATGAACTGAATAAACAAAGGACGGGACAAGGCCCCGACATACCCAAGCTGACTGACTGTACACATACCAAAGGATAAGTAACTCCGGGAGTAAGCGGAGTGACTCCAATAGCTGATAGATGGCCTACTAACATGGTCCAAGCGTTGATCTATCTGCACCTGCGCGACATGAAACGCAGCGCCCTAGAAAAGGGCGTGAGTACGATATGTACCAAGTATGTAAGGCATGAGCATATAATATATCATAGCTGAATGAAACTGTAATGCTGGAATATAAATATGTAAATATGAGCTGGAGCATAGCAATATAGCTGGAAATCTGAAGAACGTACTAAAGATGCTCTGAATATAAACTGAATTCTAGCTGAATCTGAAACTGAAGACTGAGCTGAACGATACTGATAAATAACTGTAATATGACTGATAACTGGTAACTAGAAACTGGAACTGATAACTGTCAACTGATCCTGACGCTAAGAACTGGTGGCTGATAACTGAGAACTGATAACTGGTACTGAGCTAAAACTGAACTGTTATCTGAACTGGTACCTGTCTGGTGTTATGGTCTGTATCCCCCCCAAATCAGGTAGCTGAAAATCTGAACTAGTACATGTCTGGTGTTATCTGATGTATCCCCCCAAATCAGGTAACTGAAAACCGAAACTAGTACCTGTCTGGTGTTATGGGTTGTATCCCCCCCAAATCAGGTAACTGAAAATTGGAACTAGCCTCATGTATAATCATGCAGTGCATACTGTGGCTATATACGCGTATATAACAAACCTGGTGGGTGTTATGGGCTATATCCCCCCCAGCCAGTAATATCTAGTCTCTCTGGTCAGAGTGTGTGAATGACACCCGGTCACACTAGGTGTTTCAACTCCCGCCTGAACCAGAGGGGCTGTATCCCCCAGACGTGTAGTATCACACACGACCGGACTGTGTGTCCAATGTCCAGCCTCTATGGGGGACTCCAACTCACACATAACATGATCACAATATAAGCATAAGCATGTATGAGGCATAACACATGTGGCAACAATATATATGGACTCAAAGGAATGATAAGAAAACTCTAGATGGAATTATAGACACAACCTAGAACTCAGAATTTGTCGAACTCTTTGAATTTCTATAAAAATTTCGGCAGAGCTTCCCCTGAAATTGGATGATCCGCAAAAACAGAACCAGTACTATACTATACACGGGAATGGATACCCGGATAAACTGATAACATAAACAAATTAACTGGATAACAAGATGAGACAACTGGATGACATAACAAATCCGCAGATAGAATGTCTGGACAGCACCACTGTCCTGACTTTCAACCTAATTTTCAGAGTGTAGATGAAAGATATAGACTTCATGGTCTGCATGAAAGTTGTAGATATATGTCTTATTGTTCTGGGAATTTTTAAAGAATATAAATATCAATTTTGTACAAGGAGTTATGATCAATATACTGACAACTGTCCAAAGATCAAAACAATTTTCCAGATTTTGAAACGTTTTGTCTTGCTGATTTGGACATCTTTTACCTTGGATTTTAGTACCAAATTAAGTATATAAAAGGTTTACTTGGTACCATACAAGTTTCTCACAAGAAATACTAAGATTAGAACTAAGAAAAACTTCAAAAGCTAAAAGATACATGCCATGCTAAAAGAAAGGTTTAGTCTTACATACCTTTGATGTTTCTTGCTTTTAAACCTTGTTTCCCTTGAATTCAACACCTTCTAAAGCTTAAACAAGCTATAATACAACATTTAGGTACTTTACTTAGCCATGAAGTAATTCTAAAACTCAAGCTATAGACGAAATTGAAGGTAGCATAACGTTACCTTAATCGCGTAGAGCGTTTTAACGCAACCTGTCTTCAATTTCGAGTTTAGATTGATGTCCTTCTTTCAAAATCATAAAAATTGCTTGAAAACTCATGAATGAACTGTTCATCTCTTGATATTTCTGTAAATGACGAGGAGAAGATGAGTTTTCCCTTTTATACTCGAAAAATTTCAGTTTTAGTCCTCTTTTGCGCTTATGTCCCTTTTTCTGTCCTGACTTCTGACGCTCATATCTTTTTATCTATAAGTTGTATGAACAAACCGTTAAAAGTGTTGGAAAATAAACTCCAAGAACTTCAATTTGATATATGATATGTCCCCAAAAGACCTCATATAACACATCAAATTAATTGCTGAAAAAGCTTCGTTGCAAGGCAATTCCTTAGTCGGTTTTTCCGCAACTTAAATCTGATTTTTCTCAAACTTTATATTCAACATATAAACATCATATATGGTCATATTATTACTTTAAACTCACTTAAATTATTCTTAACATGATATTATAATGATATACGTCAATTTAGACGTACGGGGTGTAACAATATTCCCCCGTTACGAACATTCGTTCTCGAATGTTAAATGAAGTATGTAGAAGCATTAAGCAACGATCTGTTACATACTCGAAGTAATGAAGAGATGTGTATATTTGGCCCTCATGTCATTTTCAGCTTCCCAAGTTATTTCCTCTATATTATTGCTTTGATATAGCATCTTAACTAAAGGAATGTCTTTCGTCCTTAGTCGACGAATCTGCCTCTTTAAATTGCAACTGGCACCTCCTTATTAGTCAACTGCTCTGTGATCTGTACATCCTCTATTGGTACAACTCTAGAAGGATCTCTGACATATTTTTTTAGCATGGAAACATGGAATACTGGATGTACCTCCTGAAGGTCTGTCTGAAGGTCTAACTCGTAAGCTACACGCCCAACTCGCCTGATAATCTGATATGGACTAATAAATCTAGGGCTAAGCTTTCCCTTCTTTCCAAATCTCATAACGCCTTTCATAGGTGATACTTTCAGGAATACCTAATCGCCAATATGAAATTCTAAATCCCAACTTCGATTATCTGCATAGGACTTCTGTTTGCTCTGCAATGCTAATAATCTTTCCCTGATCAACTTGACTTTATCAATTACTTGTTGGATTAAGTCTGGACCTATCAATTGAGACTCGCCAACCTCGAACCATCCTATAGAAAACCTGCAGTTGTGCCCATACAAATCTTCATATGGCACCATCTGTATGCTAGAATGATAGCTATTATTATATGCAAACTCTATCAACAGTAGGTGATCACTCCAGCTGCCTCTAAAATCTAACACGTAAGCTCTAAGCATATTTTCTAATGTCTGAATGGTCCGCTCAGCCTGTCTGTCTGTCTATGGATGAAATACTGTACTCACATACACCTGTGTCCCTAAACCTATTTGGAATGATCGTTAGAAATTAGTTGTAAACTGGTGCGCCCCTGTCTGAAATAATAGATACTAGAATACCATGTAGGTGCACTATCTCTCTAATATAAAGTTTGGCATAATCCTCTGTTGTATATGTAGTTCTAACAGGCAAGAAATGAGCTGATTTAGTAAGCCTGTCAACTATAACCCAGATATAGTCGTACCTGCTCCGCGTACAGGGAAAGCCTGTAATGAAATCCATATTTACTGTTTCCCATTTTCATGATGAAATCTCTATTTCCTGTAACAAGCCACTAGGTTTTTAATTCTCGACTTTAATCTGCTGGTAGTTAGGACACTGAGCCACAAATTTTGCTATGTCACGCTTCATTCCGTCCCACCAATAAATCTGCTTAAGATTATGGTATATCTTAGTCGAACCCGGATGAACAGTGTATCTGGAATAATATGCCTCGGACATAATCTATCCACGTAAATCTACAACATCAAGAACACAAAGTCTATCTTTATACATGAGAACCCCGTCATTAGTAAACCTGTATGGTGACTCCGGTTTTCTTCTGGCCATTTTTCTGTATTCAACTAGAACTGGATCCTCATACTGACACTGTTTTACTTCTGTCACTAGGCAAGTAGTGGCTGTGTTTTTAACTGTAACTCCTGTATCCTCTGAATCTATTAATCTGACTCCCATGCTGGCCAACTGGTGGAGTGCATGAGCTAACTCTCTTTTCTGTGACTGTAAATAAGACGTATTACCCATAGACTTACGACTAAGGGCATTAGCAACAACATTCGCTTTACCCGGATGACAAAGAATGTCCACGCCGTAGACCTTCAGCAACTGTAGCCACTGTCTCCGTCGTAGGTTTAGCTCATTCTGATTAAATATGTACTGGAGGTTCTTGTGGTCTGTATAAATATCAACATGAACACCGTACAAATAATGTTTCCAAATAATGAATGATTGCTGCGATCTCTAAATCATGAGTAGAGTAGTTCTGCTCATGCCTTTTCAGCTGCTTGGAAGCAAAGGCAATAACTCTCTCGTGCTGCATCAAAACACAACCAAGACCAATTCGAGAAGCATCACAGTAAATGACATAGCCCTCAGATCCCTCTAGAAGTGTAAGTACTGGAGCTGTTATCAACCTGTTCTTTAGTTCTTGGAAGCTGTGCTCGCAAGAATCAGACCACTCAAATTTAGTTGATTTCTTTGTCAATTTGGTCAGTGGAGCTGCATTGGAGGAAAACCCCTCTATGAACTTTCTGTAATAACCTGCCAAACCCAGAAAACTACGTACTTCAGTTGGCGTCGTAGGTCTGGGCCAATTCTTCACAGCCTCGATCTTCTGGTCATCTACTTTAATTCTTTCTACTGAAACTATGTGGCCAAGAAATGCCACTGAATCTATCTAGAATTTACACTTTGAGAACTTAGCATATAATTGTTGGTCCCGATGAGTACCCAATACTGTGCGTAGGTGCTCCGGATGCTCTGATTCAGACTTTGAATAGATGAGAATATCATCAATAAATATAATCACAAATAAATCTAGATAAGGCCTGAATACGCTGTTCATCAGATCCATAAATACTATTGAGGCGTTAGTGAGTCCAAACGACATCACTAAAAACTCATAATGGCCATACCTAATCCTGAATGCAGTCTTAGGTGTATCATATTCTCTGACTCTAACCTGATAATAGCCTGATCACAAATCTATCTTCGAGAAGCACCTGGCACCCTGGAGCTGGTCGAACAGGACATCAATCCTTGGCAGAGGGTATTTATTCCATATTATGACTTTATTTAGCTGTCTGTAATCTATGCACATGCGTAGAGAGCCATCTTTCTTTTTCACAAACAATACAGGGGCTCCCCACGGGGAAATGCTAGGTCTGATGAGGCCTTTATCTAACAAATCCTTCAGTTGCTCCTTAAGTTCTTTCTGTTATGCAGGTGCTATCCTGAAGAACATGCCCCTGATGGCGGACTGGTGCTAAGAAGGAAACTGCTGATCTAGCTGGCTGGGCTTCACCACTACCACCCCTAGTCGGGCAATCTCTCATGAAATGGCCTGCCTCGCGACAAACATAACAAGTATCAACTCCTAACTGACATGGACCCAAGTGGCATCTACCACAGTCCAAACATCTGGGATATGTCTGATTGGCCGGTATAGAAGTACCACGACGCTTAAATCTTGAAGTCAGTGATGTGTGACTAGATCTGGACTGAGGAGGTCTATCAGATCTAAAGCCACGAGACTGTGTAGGAATACTAGCTGGTAGCTGTCTAACACTCTGCTGCCTACTCACTCGAGATGTCTCTTTAAATGAACAAGACAATATTCCCCTCTTACGTAACCCTCTATCCCTATCGGATCTCTGTTTCTGCTTATTCTCCTCAAGTGATAAAGAAAATGCCTGAATGCGTAATATAATAACTGGCTGCATAGCAACGATCATACACTCATTCACCAGGCGTGGACCTAGTCACACTACGTACCTGTGAATTCTATCCTCCATACTGGATACCACAGTAGCGTCAAACCTTGCTAAGAAATTAAAGCAATAATTATACTCTTCTGCACTCAAACTTCCATGTCTCAAGGTCAGGAAC